>JAOPSE010000017.1:46390340-47640340 GCA_029449295.1 Zea luxurians
AGCTCATTGATGTGTTGTTGGATAAATGGCTCCATTATCGTTAGCTGATGTAGGATGCTCTGATGTGCCTCAAGTACTATATCGTAATCCGGTGGGATGAAAGATTTCCGTCCCATCCTCCCGCTTCCATACAGTCTACCCTCGTGTCGTGACGGAGGCAGACCTATTGCAACCTGGTCTTTTAGGATACTATTGCAGAATGGACCTCCGGACTCAATGGCCTCTTCGGTACAGTACCCCTCTATCATGGATGCCTCGGGACGAGCACGGGTTGATACATAGCCATTCAGTATTGACATGAAACGCTCATACGTCCACATTTCATGCAAGTACATAGGACCCAATGCTTCTATTTGTGGCACCAAGTGCACCACAAGGTGCACCATAATATCAAAGAACGATGGAGGGAAACACATCTCAAACTGTGATATTGTCTCCACTGCGAATTCCTGAAGAGATGCCAACTCATCACGGCCAATTACCTTTTGTGAAATCCTGTTGAAAAAGTAGCACAACCGTGTGATTGCCATCTTTAAAAACAAAGGATTTATAGCCCTGATGGCAATAGGTAGGAATGTAGTCAGCATGACATGGCAATCATGTGAGTTGTAGTTGGTGATTGTCAGGTCTTTCATTGACACGATACTCCGTATGCTAGAGCAGAATCCGGATGGGACTTTCAAATTCTTGAGCCAAACACACATCGCATGTTTCTCATCTACATTGAGATTGTAGCTTGCTGCTGGGAGATGGTACTTCCCATTTTCTTGAAGAACGGGATGTAGTTCCTTTTTTATGCCTAAATCTACCAAGTCCATGCGTGAATTGAGCCCTTCTTTTGTTTTGCCCTTTATGTCTAGCAAGGTGCCCATTATGCTTTCAAACACGTTCTTCTGAACGTGCATACCATCGATCGCATGCCGCACATCTAACTCTTTCCAGTAAGGCAAGTACTCGAAGAAAATAGACTTCTTCTTGAATATAGCCCCCGAAGATGGTTTAGCATCCTTCCTTGTTTTTCCGTCTTTTGTCTTCTTCCCGAAAACAAACTTGATATTCCTGACTATTTCAAAAACTCTATGACCTCTATTATTACCCGATGGAGCAGTAGAATGTAGTTCACCATTATTGTCGAAGTACTTATCCATTTTTCGCATGCGGTACCTGTGTCCTTCCAATAAAAAGCGTCTGTGCCTCATGTAAACTATCTTCCTAGATGCAGCAAGGGATACGTAAGCAGTTCCATCAATGCATACTGTGCAACCAACCTTTCCCTTAAACTGGCCTGATAATGTGAAGAGAGCAGGGTAATCGTTGATCGTAACAAAAAGAATTGCTCTCAGCGTGAATGAACCTTTACGATACTCATCCAACATTTGAACACCCGTTTCCCACAATATTTTCATATCCTCCATTAAGGGCTCCAAAAATACATCCATGTCAACTCCAGGTTGTGTAGGTCCAGAAATAAGGATGGTTAGCAAAATGTACTTCCGTTTCTGCATCAACCATTGAGGAAGGTTGTATATGGTGAGGATCACCGGCCATGTGCTATGCTTGCTGCTCCTCTCAGCAAATGGGTTCATTCCATCAGTACTCAGTGCGAACCTAACATTTCTCGGTTCATCGGCAAAGTCTCGGTGGTTGTCATTGAAATCTTGCCACTGCTTCCCATCGGCTGGATGTCGAAGCTTCCCATCGTTTTTGTGCTCATCAGAAGCATGCCAGCTCATAAGTCTGGCATCCTCAGGATTAGCGAACAAACACCTCAATCGATCGACGACGGGGAGGTACCACATCACCAAAGCAGGAATCTTTTTGAGCGCATAATAGTCTACTTCTTCTTTTTCTTTGCTCGTGGATTTTGAAGTCTTTTTTTGGGCTTTCTTTCGCTTCTTCCCTTTAGACACGGATGCAACACACTCTTCGTCCTCTCGATAGTCTTTATTCGTCTTGTACCTACTTGCACCGCACTTTGGGCAGCTCTCCAAGTCTTTATAATCATCACCTCGATAAAGGATACAGTGATTTCTACACGCGTGGATCTTCTCCACACCCATAGTGAGCGGATTGATTAGTTTCTTTGCATAGTACGTGTTAGCAGGCACATTGTTCTCCTTTGGAAGCATGTCTGCGATAATACTCAAGAACGCATCGAAGCCAGCATCAGACACACCATATTTAGCTTTTAACATCAACAGCTTTAGCACAGACCGGAGCGTCGTGAACTCTTTGGTACAACCCTTAGACTCGTCGTACAAAGGCTCTTCTGCTGCCTTCTTCAGGGACTCCATACCTTTCATTAAGAACATCGATTGATCTGTATGACGATGCAACATTGCCTCTAGCAACTCTGCATCTTCCTCAGCCATAACACTTGGCAGAACATGAGGTCTATCATGTTCATTTCCTCCAGCGTAACCATGATCAGTAACATTTTGCACTACATGTTCGCTCTGTGGAAGAGGTTGGTGTGTCTCGTGAACGAACTGAAATCTGTCGTCGATGTTCTCAGGGTTTCCAGTCGTATAAGGCGAAGAGCTACCCTCTCCATGCTTTGTCCAAATTGTGTAATCCTTCATAAATCCTCGGCATACCAGATGAGATATGATTTGTTCTGTGTCATTAAATACAGCAGCATTTTTGCAGTCCATGCATGGACAATATATGTGTTTTGTCTTTGTTCTCCAAGCATGGTTCGTAGCGACATCAATAAACCTATGGACTTCGGATATGTATGATGGATCTAGCCTTGATAAGTTATACATCCAGGATGTCCTCTCCATCACCACCTGTAAAAAAGTAACATAAAACACATGGTGAAACCCTATATCCAAAAATGTGGCTAAAATGTGAAACCCTCCCTCTCTCTCTCTCCTCTCTCTCTCTATCCTCTCTCTCCTCTCTCTCACCTCTTTAACACATGCTTCGGTTTGTCGCTAACACATGCTTCGGTTTGCAAGTCGTGTAAAATTATATGCTTCCAATAAAAGTAGTTAGACTACTTTATCTCTAACACATGGTGAAACCCTATATCCAAAATGTGGCTAATAAAATGGAGGAAAAATGAACAAAATTTGGCAAAAGAAACATAAGCCAAACTTTTTTAGCAACTAATAAACAAAAAAAATTAATACCCAAACCTATCTTTAACACATGGTGAAAGCCTAGTTTCAAAATGTAGTTAAAATTGAGCAAAAATAAACAATAACTGACAATTGAAATAATTAAACCAACCTTACATACAACACATTCACCATTCATAAAGCAACTAAATATGTGTTATGGATAAACTTATTTGATAACTAAACATGAAAAAGGAGAGGGAATAGACAAAAACTAACCATCTTAAGCAACCTCATTTGAGTAAATAGAGAAAATTACCTAGCTACTTCTCTCTCACATGTAAAACCCTAGATCCAAAATGTGGCTAAATTTGAGCAAGAATGAACAAAAATTGACAAAGAAACATAAACCAACCTTTCTTATCCACCTTCTTCGAAGAAATGAAGAGCAAAACCTCCCCCCTTATATTTTTTGAAATCTGGACCTCCAAAATCGCCTCCAATGGAAGCTGGCTGCGAGCATACAGTTCACTGTCGGGGGAAAGAAGAGAGCTATTTATAACAGACAGTTCACTGGCGGTTGGCTTGAAAAACCGCCAGTGGAAACACATTTCCACTGGCGGTTGTCTTAACACAACCGCCAGTGGAAATAGGATGTTTCCACTGGCGGTTCGGTTACACCAACCGCCAGTGGACATTGGTTTTCCACTGGCGGTTATGTTACACCAACCGCCAGTGGAAACATCCTATTTCCACTGGCGGTTGTGTTAAGACAACCGCCAGTGGAAAAGTGTTTCCACTGGCGGTTCCAAAGCCGGGCCCACCTCGTTTTTTTTACTGGCGCGCGATAACTGAAACCGCCAGTGATAATTTTTGGGTGCCGCAGGCTATGAGCTCTTTTCTACTAGTGCTTGCTACTAGTTTGCTACTTGCTGATAAATAAAAGGTTTGTTTTGTCACATTAGCGAGCTCAGATTTAGATAGGTCTTATATCACATCTATTTCAAACTTCACTCGGTAAACAGTATTCAGCTAGAGACAACACCATTTTTGTCGGAATTGTATGTTGATAAAAAAGAGGGGAGAGTCAGGTCTAAGACCAAAATGTACGATGAGAAGAAAAAAACAGGAGAAGCATATAAACATAAACTAGATTAACACACCTTAATCCCCCATCTACTTTACAACGGAATACGTTTTCATATTTTCTAAAACCAATACACCGATGCGTGTCGAGCACTTGAGTTTATTATCAGTGGTATTAATAATTCAGCACTTGTTTGCTGTTGCGGCGGTGGCCATTAATTAGGCATTAGAATACCACACCATAATGTGACAGCAAGGGTGAGCTCACACATGTTCATCGCTCAACAAGTTGTGGGGAATAATGTGACATGAACTCACCAAAGGTGGGAGATCATGAAGTGTAAGGCTGATCAACAATAGAGGTTAAAGCTGAGCATTGCTTTTAAGTAGTTGGTCAAATTTTATTAGCAGTTACTAAGTGTAAGTGAATACCACACCATAATAAAATAATAGAACAAAATTAATAACAAATCCCATGCAAATGCAAATGACAAATTGAGTTTAGGTTCCATAATTTAATCATCGGAGAGTCCTGAGCCGCTCATGACCGTGAGCTCGGCTAGTATACCAGTTTTACACTCTGCAGAGGTTGTACCCTTTACCCACAAGTCGTGTTTCCCATGTCGCCAGGGTTAGCTAGGCCCTTAGACACTACCAAGGTGAATGGCTAGGGATCCACTACGAGGCCTTTACAAAGTTCCACTAGCTTCCGAAAACCCGCTACAGTTTATAGGAAGTTCCAATGCAGGGTTCCTGGCTGACCGCCATCGCAGCAAAATCAACCAGGGACCTCCCTACACTGACCACTCCCCTACTGCCCTTGCCCCTTTCGGGTAAGGTAGTCTTCCACTAGCTTTCCTAATTAGTCAGCCAAGGGGTCCCATTCCTCCCTTGTGGTGGCACGTGGTTCTCAAGTTAAGCTCCATGTTCCAATTAACAATAACATAATGATCTTGACATGAACATAAATAGAATAACAAAATAACTGGAACATGGATATAATGAAATATTAACCCAAAAACCACGTAAAGCAATAGCATAAACTACCCAAGTGATTCAGGGTAAATAAGGTAAAATGGATAAACAGTCTAGGAAAACCTATTGGGTCCCATCAAAATTAAACCTATGCATGGTAAATGATTATAAAGAACATTATTGGGTAACAAAAGTGAATCAAGGGCACAACTTGCCTGGCACTTGAGATTCCAGGTACCAACTTGCTTCTCAGATGACACGTCCTCGCGCTAGACGTAGCAATACAAGCAAACATGGTATATACAAAATTAACATCACATCAAACATAAGTACAAACTGAATAATAATAATCTACGCGAAGCTACGAGACTAACGCAACTTGAACGGATCAAATCGGAGTTAAAACGGAGGAGATACGAATTTCCTAAGGTTTTATGTATTTTGATATAAGATGAATTAGGATATAAATTTTTAATGTGACTTTCATATAAAAACAGAGGTACTATTTGGTAAACAATAATATTATAAAATTATAGGAACTGGAATCACTAAATTTGGAGTTATAGATTTCATGTTATGAATTTCCTAAGATTTAATGTGTTTGAAATAGGATTAAATGATAAATTAATTTTCTAACTGTTTTCAAGTAAGAACAGAGACACTAAATGATAGATAATATTGTTACAAAATTTTAGAAATTGGAATGGCTCAATTTGGAGCTAAAATTAATTTTCTATGGATTAATCAAGTTATAGGAATTGTTTTTATGTTAAAAATTCATTTCTATAATTATTTAACTGATTTCCTTGGATCTCTGGACTGCGCGCCAAAATTCAGGAACTGCAGGGGCCTCTGCGCAAAGATCCAGAGACACAGAGCACAATCCCCAGGGACGACGGGTTTGTTTTTAGAAAATCCGGGGGCTCTTATGCATATTAGGCAGCCGAAGGGGTATCGTCTATTCTCAGCCGTCGGATCTAACATGCGTGGCCCAGATTAGATCAACTTTGTAATGAACCGCTACGACCTATTGACCATCGGATCCGAACTCAACGGTCAGATTTTAATGGATCCAGATCTAACCCTATCCGTTGGATCACAATCAATGGCTCAGATCAATCCTCCCAACGGGTATGTCGGGGATCTGATCGCCGCCGCCCACACTGGATCGGACGGTCGACGGCCCATCTCCTACCCCTAGCCAAAAGGACGACCGCGCCGCCACCTCTCCACGGCGGAGAGCATGGCCGGCAACAGCGATCCGGCGTGTCACGGCCCTAAACGTCGATTCGATGGGTAGACGCGTGCAGGAGGACATGGCGAGCACCGAGGAGAACTTCTTACCGACGATGCGGTTGTAGAACGCCCCGTCCACGGCAAATGGCGGCCCCGCCGCGGTGTTAGATCTCCGGTGAGAAATTGCCTCCGCACGACGGCCAATCATGCCCCCAGATGTCCACAAGCGCCTTCGTGAAGACTTGGAGAAGCTCCGGGCTGAAACGTCGTAGGTAGTTCGCCAGTACCGGCAGAGATTCCCGGCGGCGCTCGGAGTTCCTCCCAGATGGCGGCGATGAGAAGAGGAACGAGAAGGAGGCACAAGGGGGAAAGGTCTCGGTCCACATTTGAAGCGCGAGGCGAGGTGGAGATATGGGTGCGGGGATAGCGCGCGGATTCCGCAGCCCGTTCCTGTTTCCCCGGCGAGGTCGACGCGGAGCGCGCGGAGTTCGTTGCGCCGTTGCGGAGTTCGCGCGGGTGAAGAAGGCACTGCCGTGGCGGTCCCACATGGCGGCGAGACAGACATCCCCAGGCGCGCGCCAAGGAGCTGACGAGCAGGACCCACATGCAGGCGCGCGATCCAGCGGTGGAGTGTGGGCTGCGCGAGGTGAGGTTGGGCCGATTTAGATATAGTCGGCCCAGGTAGCTTTTAATCCCTTTTTCCTTTTTATTTCCTAATCTTTTTCTTCCTTTCCAAATTCATATTTCCATTTCAAATTTAAATTCCACCCTTGTGTTAAATTTATCCACAAATTATAAGTGAAATTTTATCATACCCAAAAATGAGAGGAATTTATTTATTTATATATTTATTTTGCATTGTATAATATTTATTCCTTTCCTTCTCCATTTTCATGGTTTTGTTTTCAATTTAGGGTTTGGATGTCATGGGCACATTATTACATTGTTATTGATGCTTTTATTATTATTTTTTTTATCATCCATAAATGCACAATCAAATAAACTCCAGCATGATGCACAGGTTATCTATGTGTTCTTTGTGTTAAATATCCACTTATAACTAGGGTTGATCACATGTGATGATAAGTAGAGGACACAAATTACTGAGATTATCTCTATTCTCATTATTGCACTCTTGAGTATTACAAGGTTTTTGTGTAGGGAGTTGGTAAATGGTTGCTAAATATAGGGAGAAAATAAGGTTAGATGAGAAGTAGCTAAATTTAGAAAGTTCATTTAGAGAATTGTTGGAGAGGAATTTTTTAGTTTAACTAGCTAAATTATTGATTTGGGGAGTCTTTTAGAGAACTACTAGAGTTGCTCTAATCCCCCAACCCAATCCATACGACGGTAAGCACGTAGTAAATCTCTCTCTTTGAGTCCTTAGATATTTGCTACCTTATATAGTCAAACTTGGTAAACAACTTGTTAATTTTTTTTATCTATATTTAGTCAAACTTATATAGGATACCAAGATACCACACTATACTAAAATTGCATAGTGCCTACGTTGGAACTCGCTTGGCTGTGGACCTGACGCTGCACCTAGTAGTAGATCCCTTCCAATTTTGCGTTGAAGTGAGATGGTACTGCCATGAGTGGCCGGTTGGCCACCACTCTTTCCCTTCTTTTCCATCTCATGTGATTCTTCTTATCCTTTCCCTGTTGTTTTGTAGCGCCCTCGTGTTTCTCCTCTGCAGCTTCATGTGCTCTTGCTACTAGTTTGCTACTTGCTGATAAATAAAAGGTTTGTTTTGTCACATTAGCGAGCTCAGATTTAGATAGGTCTTATATCACATCTATTTCAAACTTCACTCGGTAAACAGTATTCAGCTAGAGACAACACCATTTTTGTCGGAATTGTATGTTGATAAAAAAGAGGGGAGAGTCAGGTCTAAGACCAAAATGTACGATGAGAAGAAAAAAACAGGAGAAGCATATAAACATAAACTAGATTAACACACCTTAATCCCCCATCTACTTTACAACGGAATACGTTTTCATATTTTCTAAAACCAATACACCGATGCGTGTCGAGCACTTGAGTTTATTATCAGTGGTATTAATAATTCAGCACTTGTTTGCTGTTGCGGCGGTGGCCATTAATTAGGCATTAGAATACCACACCATAATGTGACAGCAAGGGTGAGCTCACACATGTTCATCGCTCAACAAGTTGTGGGGAATAATGTGACATGAACTCACCAAAGGTGGGAGATCATGAAGTGTAAGGCTGATCAACAATAGAGGTTAAAGCTGAGCATTGCTTTTAAGTAGTTGGTCAAATTTTATTAGCAGTTACTAAGTGTAAGTGAATACCACACCATAATAAAATAATAGAACAAAATTAATAACAAATCCCATGCAAATGCAAATGACAAATTGAGTTTAGGTTCCATAATTTAATCATCGGAGAGTCCTGAGCCGCTCATGACCGTGAGCTCGGCTAGTATACCAGTTTTACACTCTGCAGAGGTTGTACCCTTTACCCACAAGTCGTGTTTCCCATGTCGCCAGGGTTAGCTAGGCCCTTAGACACTACCAAGGTGAATGGCTAGGGATCCACTACGAGGCCTTTACAAAGTTCCACTAGCTTCCGAAAACCCGCTACAGTTTATAGGAAGTTCCAATGCAGGGTTCCTGGCTGACCGCCATCGCAGCAAAATCAACCAGGGACCTCCCTACACTGACCACTCCCCTACTGCCCTTGCCCCTTTCGGGTAAGGTAGTCTTCCACTAGCTTTCCTAATTAGTCAGCCAAGGGGTCCCATTCCTCCCTTGTGGTGGCACGTGGTTCTCAAGTTAAGCTCCATGTTCCAATTAACAATAACATAATGATCTTGACATGAACATAAATAGAATAACAAAATAACTGGAACATGGATATAATGAAATATTAACCCAAAAACCACGTAAAGCAATAGCATAAACTACCCAAGTGATTCAGGGTAAACAAGGTAAAATGGATAAACAGTCTAGGAAAACCTATTGGGTCCCATCAAAATTAAACCTATGCATGGTAAATGATTATAAAGAACATTATTGGGTAACAAAAGTGAATCAAGGGCACAACTTGCCTGGCACTTGAGATTCCAGGTACCAACTTGCTTCTCAGATGACACGTCCTCGCGCTAGACGTAGCAATACAAGCAAACATGGTATATACAAAATTAACATCACATCAAACATAAGTACAAACTGAATAATAATAATCTACGCGAAGCTACGAGACTAACGCAACTTGAACGGATCAAATCGGAGTTAAAACGGAGGAGATACGAATTTCCTAAGGTTTTATGTATTTTGATATAAGATGAATTAGGATATAAATTTTTAATGTGACTTTCATATAAAAACAGAGGTACTATTTGGTAAACAATAATATTATAAAATTATAGGAACTGGAATCACTAAATTTGGAGTTATAGATTTCATGTTATGAATTTCCTAAGATTTAATGTGTTTGAAATAGGATTAAATGATAAATTAATTTTCTAACTGTTTTCAAGTAAGAACAGAGACACTAAATGATAGATAATATTGTTACAAAATTTTAGAAATTGGAATGGCTCAATTTGGAGCTAAAATTAATTTTCTATGGATTAATCAAGTTATAGGAATTGTTTTTATGTTAAAAATTCATTTCTATAATTATTTAACTGATTTCCTTGGATCTCTGGACTGCGCGCCAAAATTCAGGAACTGCAGGGGCCTCTGCGCAAAGATCCAGAGACACAGAGCACAATCCCCAGGGACGACGGGTTTGTTTTTAGAAAATCCGGGGGCTCTTATGCATATTAGGCAGCCGAAGGGGTATCGTCTATTCTCAGCCGTCGGATCTAACATGCGTGGCCCAGATTAGATCAACTTTGTAATGAACCGCTACGACCTATTGACCATCGGATCCGAACTCAACGGTCAGATTTTAATGGATCCAGATCTAACCCTATCCGTTGGATCACAATCAATGGCTCAGATCAATCCTCCCAACGGGTATGTCGGGGATCTGATCGCCGCCGCCCACACTGGATCGGACGGTCGACGGCCCATCTCCTACCCCTAGCCAAAAGGACGACCGCGCCGCCACCTCTCCACGGCGGAGAGCATGGCCGGCAACAGCGATCCGGCGTGTCACGGCCCTAAACGTCGATTCGATGGGTAGACGCGTGCAGGAGGACATGGCGAGCACCGAGGAGAACTTCTTACCGACGATGCGGTTGTAGAACGCCCCGTCCACGGCAAATGGCGGCCCCGCCGCGGTGTTAGATCTCCGGTGAGAAATTGCCTCCGCACGACGGCCAATCATGCCCCCAGATGTCCACAAGCGCCTTCGTGAAGACTTGGAGAAGCTCCGGGCTGAAACGTCGTAGGTAGTTCGCCAGTACCGGCAGAGATTCCCGGCGGCGCTCGGAGTTCCTCCCAGATGGCGGCGATGAGAAGAGGAACGAGAAGGAGGCACAAGGGGGAAAGGTCTCGGTCCACATTTGAAGCGCGAGGCGAGGTGGAGATATGGGTGCGGGGATAGCGCGCGGATTCCGCAGCCCGTTCCTGTTTCCCCGGCGAGGTCGACGCGGAGCGCGCGGAGTTCGTTGCGCCGTTGCGGAGTTCGCGCGGGTGAAGAAGGCACTGCCGTGGCGGTCCCACATGGCGGCGAGACAGACATCCCCAGGCGCGCGCCAAGGAGCTGACGAGCAGGACCCACATGCAGGCGCGCGATCCAGCGGTGGAGTGTGGGCTGCGCGAGGTGAGGTTGGGCCGATTTAGATATAGTCGGCCCAGGTAGCTTTTAATCCCTTTTTCCTTTTTATTTCCTAATCTTTTTCTTCCTTTCCAAATTCATATTTCCATTTCAAATTTAAATTCCACCCTTGTGTTAAATTTATCCACAAATTATAAGTGAAATTTTATCATACCCAAAAATGAGAGGAATTTATTTATTTATATATTTATTTTGCATTGTATAATATTTATTCCTTTCCTTCTCCATTTTCATGGTTTTGTTTTCAATTTAGGGTTTGGATGTCATGGGCACATTATTACATTGTTATTGATGCTTTTATTATTATTTTTTTTATCATCCATAAATGCACAATCAAATAAACTCCAGCATGATGCACAGGTTATCTATGTGTTCTTTGTGTTAAATATCCACTTATAACTAGGGTTGATCACATGTGATGATAAGTAGAGGACACAAATTACTGAGATTATCTCTATTCTCATTATTGCACTCTTGAGTATTACAAGGTTTTTGTGTAGGGAGTTGGTAAATGGTTGCTAAATATAGGGAGAAAATAAGGTTAGATGAGAAGTAGCTAAATTTAGAAAGTTCATTTAGAGAATTGTTGGAGAGGAATTTTTTAGTTTAACTAGCTAAATTATTGATTTGGGGAGTCTTTTAGAGAACTACTAGAGTTGCTCTAATCCCCCAACCCAATCCATACGACGGTAAGCACGTAGTAAATCTCTCTCTTTGAGTCCTTAGATATTTGCTACCTTATATAGTCAAACTTGGTAAACAACTTGTTAATTTTTTTTATCTATATTTAGTCAAACTTATATAGGATACCAAGATACCACACTATACTAAAATTGCATAGTGCCTACGTTGGAACTCGCTTGGCTGTGGACCTGACGCTGCACCTAGTAGTAGATCCCTTCCAATTTTGCGTTGAAGTGAGATGGTACTGCCATGAGTGGCCGGTTGGCCACCACTCTTTCCCTTCTTTTCCATCTCATGTGATTCTTCTTATCCTTTCCCTGTTGTTTTGTAGCGCCCTCGTGTTTCTCCTCTGCAGCTTCATGTGCTCTTGCTACTAGTTTGCTACTTGCTGATAAATAAAAGGTTTGTTTTGTCACATTAGCGAGCTCAGATTTAGATAGGTCTTATATCACATCTATTTCAAACTTCACTCGGTAAACAGTATTCAGCTAGAGACAACACCATTTTTGTCGGAATTGTATGTTGATAAAAAAGAGGGGAGAGTCAGGTCTAAGACCAAAATGTACGATGAGAAGAAAAAAACAGGAGAAGCATATAAACATAAACTAGATTAACACACCTTAATCCCCCATCTACTTTACAACGGAATACGTTTTCATATTTTCTAAAACCAATACACCGATGCGTGTCGAGCACTTGAGTTTATTATCAGTGGTATTAATAATTCAGCACTTGTTTGCTGTTGCGGCGGTGGCCATTAATTAGGCATTAGAGCATCTCCAGTAGACTAGTCAAATGGCTTATCAAACTAAATTTTGGCTACTCAATAGTAAAATAACTCTCCAACAGATTAGCTATTTAACTCGCTAAACTATCCGACTCTTCAAATTAGCCCCCTCACTAGCCAAACTTGGCTAGCCACACTAACTAGCCAAACTAAATAGAGTCTGTTGGAGTGAGACACTACATATAGAGTGTAATCTTTACGGAGAGATAAATAAAGTGTCAAATAGAGAGTAAAAAATGAAGAGTATTTTGAAGATACTCTTAGATACAAATTTTAGCTATGGGTCTATAGTTCCCGACCTGTCCACAAAATGATAGGTTAGGGTGACGTGTGACTTTTCACCCATCTGTGTCCAATAGACATAAGAAAACCAACTTTGAGTCATTGTTTACACGTAATTTTGATCCAACCCAATAAAGCCCTAAGTTATCTACTCATCCTCACTTCTTTAAAAGATGAATGGAAATTGTATTATATATTGTGTGCTTCTAAATAACTATGCTCAATGTGCTTCTAAATAACTACATGTGTTTCTCTTAGTGTTTATGATGCTTTTGTTTAATTATTCGTAATTGTTGATCACCTAAGGGATGCCCAATACCGAATGAATGCCCGGCGGGTGCGGGTGCGCAGACATCCACCCATTGCCGTCCCTTTAACTCTGAGTGCCCCTTCGAAGCAAAAGTGCGAGTGCCTTTTTCTGTGTTGCTTCTGTCTCCTCGTCATGGCCTCTCAGTCTTCGTGCAAAAAATTCGCATCTTTTAACCTCTTTTTAGATGACACAAAGTTCGATTCCCTTTGGTGAGCTGAGCTGAGCTGTGCCTCGTTTCGATGCCACTCTGCGCAATCCTGCAGTGGTTCGTCAACAGTCGGCAAAAGAGGGCAAGAAAGAAACAAGGATGCAAATAAAGGCCCGTCCAAGGTTTCCTTTTCGTCGCTGTGTTGTGTGCATGGAATCCAAGGCGCATGTGAATAGGGATGGCACCACAAATCAGGTGGGTAGAATTTGATTTGATACCTGTGCTCACGAGAATGTTCGACGCTTCGACATATCAAATTTTACCCACCCTCTATAGGATTTTGTACACGTGTTCGACACCGGAATTGTATCTGCCATCGAGTTTATCTATTCTAAACTACAATATATTTTAGCTTTTTTCTAGATATAATTACTTTTGTTATATATCTAATATGTAAGTAATATATATATATAGAAAATAAAAATGTATACTAATTTTAAATAGAGGATAATTTATGTGGGTCAACAAAACTAGTAACTTATGTGGGTCCATATTCACGATATCCTCACAATAAAAATAAACTAGTAAAATGCACTGGCGGTTCTTGACGTGATATGTCACTTAGACTCAAACTTATAAAACGTGATATGTCATTTGGACTCAAACTTATAAAATCATAAACATGGGTCCTCAAATTTTGTGAGCCCGTGCAAAACCGTTCAAAGCCGGATATGCAAAAGTGGATGCTGATGTAGCATGCCACGTCGGAGCTAGTTGAGCCCTCAAACTTATCATGTTGTGTCACTTGAGTTCTCGAACTTGGTATGCTTGGTGTCGGGGACCATAATTAGGGGTACCCTCAACGCGCCTAATTCTCAGCTGGTAAACCCCATCAGCATAAAGCTGCAGAGGCCTGATGGGTGCGATTAAGTCAGGGATCAGTCCATACGAGCGACTCGATCACGCCTCGCCCGAGCCTAGCCTCGGGCAAGGGCAGCCGACCCTGAGGTGTTTCCGTCTCGCCCGAGGCCCCCTTTTTTTACGGCAGACGCATCTCCGGCTCGCCTGAGGCCTTGCCTTCGTTGAGAAGCAACCCTGACTAAATCGCCGCACCAACCGACCGAGTCACAGGGGCATTTAACGCAAAGGTAGCCTGGCACCTTTATCCTGACGCGCGCCCCCTGGCAGAGCCGAAGTGACCGTCGTCACTTCGCCGCTCCACTGACCGGTCTGACAAAAGGACAGCGTCGCCTGCGCCGTCCCGACTGCGGTGCCACTTGATAGAGTGAGACTGACAGGCAGCCAGGCCTTGCCAAAGGCGCCATAGGAAGCTCCGCCCGACTCAGGGCTCGGACTCGGGCTAAGGCCCCGGAAGACGGCGAACTCCGCTCCGCCCGACCCAGGGCTCGGACTCGGGCTAAGGCCCCGGAAGACGGCGAACTCCGCTCCGCCCGACCCAGGGCTCGGACTCGGGCTAAGGCCCCAGAAGACGACGAACTCCGCCTCGCCCGACCCCAGGGGTCGGACTCCGCCCTGGCCTCTGCCGAACGACCTCCGCCTCGCCCGACCCAGGAGCTCGGGCTCGGCCTCGGCCATGCAGGACAGACTCGACCTCGGCTTCGGAGGAGCCTCCACGTCGCCCGACCTAGGGCACAAGTCCGCCACGTCAACAGGAAGCGCCATCATCACCCTACCCCGAGCCGACTCGGGCCGCAGAGAACAGGACCGACGTCCCATCTGGCTAGCTCCGCCAGATAGGCAATGATGGCGCCCCGCTAGACCCATGACGACGACGGCTCTCAGCTCCCTTACGGAAGCAGGGGGACGTCAGCAAGAGCCCAACTGTTCCGACAGCTGTCCCTCCACCAGGCTCCGTTACTCCTCCGACAGCCACGACACCACACCAGCTGGGTGCCAAGTTCTCTCCGGCTGCCACATTGGCATGTACCTAGGGCGCTAGCTCTCCCCCGCTAGACACATAGCACTCTGCTGCACCCCCATTGTACACCTGGATCCTCTCCTTACGCCTATAAAAGGAAGGACCAGGGCCTTCTTAGAGAAGGTTGGCCCCGCGGGAACGAGGGCAGGGGCAGGCGCTCTCTTGGGGCCGCTCGCTTCCCTCACCCGCGTGGACGCTTGTAACCCCCTACTGCAAGCGCACCCGACCTGGGCGCGGGACGAACACGAAGGCCGCGGGATCTCCACCTCCCTCACGACTCGGCTCCGGCCACCTCGCTCTCCCCCCTTCGCGCTCGCCCACGCGCTCGACCCATCTGGGCTGGGGCACGCGGCACACTCACTAGTCGGCTTAGGGACCCCCCGGTCTCGAAACGCCGACAGTTGGCGCGCCAGGTAGGGGCCTGCTGCGTGTTGACGAGCAGTTTCCCGTCAAGCTCCAGATGGGCAGTCTCCAACGACCTCTCCAACCCGGGACGGTGCTCCGTTTCGGGAGCCTCGAGTTCATGTCTTTCGACGGCAGCTACGACATGGTACTCCTTCCACCGCCGCGCGACGGCGACAATGGTGGCCGACAGCCCGCCCGCCGGCGGCGGAATCGACGACGTCTTCCCCGCGTGGGGGAAGAACAACATTCGAGCTTGCCCCATCCTCTCCCTCGCCATCGGAGGAGGAGGCGGGGCAACCAGGGCCGAGCGGGAGGCTACGCTCCGTCGGCTGTCGAGCGAATCGACATCCCCAGCGCCCCAACGGAGGACGCGTCGGGCGTCGCCCTCGCGTTTGAGGCGAAGGCGAGCGCCGTCCCCCCGCAACACGCCGACCCCGAGCAAGTGGACGACGCCAGCACGCTCACGGGGAGCCTGCAGGACTGTGAGGAAAATGGACCCCGGGCCTTTTGGCTAATTGAGTTTTGGTGTTTGATGAACAACACAATCCGTGAACTAATAAGTTTTCTAGTGTTTGTGTTTGTAGTTCACAGGATGCGAAGAAAATTGGACCAAGGCAATGAGGATGCAACACCTCAAAAGAAGACATAAAAAGATGCGTAGGAGTCCAATACTCAAGAACAAAGAAGCCCAAAGAAATCAGCGAAGAAATCCAAGACAAGGGCTGTCAGCCAGCGCCTGGTGGCGCACCGGACATCGGTGTCCGGTGTGCACCGGACTGTCCGGTGAAGTCCCGGACAGTCTGCGCAGAGAGGTCGCAGGCAGGCGCTCTCTGGCTGTAGCACCGGACTGTCCGGTGTGCGCCGGACTGTCCGGTGTGCCAACGGGCAGAAGGCAACGGTCGAATCCAACGGTCGGATCCAACGGTCGACTGCTACAGGCGCCAACGGTCGGCTGACGTGGGGGCACCGGACATGCTACAGTGCAGTGTCCGGTGTGCACCGGACTGTCCGGTGCACCCGACGACAGAAAGCTGCTGCTTTCTGTCCAACGGCTAGTTGGGGGCTTGGAGGCTATAAAAACCACCCCAACCGGCCATTCTCAAGTGTGAGAGCCCAAGCAACATACCAATACACATAGTGCATATTTCCAAGAGCTCAAACACCCAAGTGCTTAATAGGATCACTCGGTGATTAGCGTAGGTGCTTTGCGAAGTGCTTAGGTTAGTTAGACCGCTTTAGCGCTTGCTCTAGGTGAATCCTAGTTAGTTGAGTGAGTTTTGTAAAACCACACAACCCCTCGGCTCTTGCGTGAGTCGTTGTAATTGTACCGAGTGGGGCGAGAGTCTTGCGAGACCGTGACAACCGCGTTTGTGTCACGGCCGCCACCGTGTACCGGAGGGAACGAGGCCCGCGGCGTTTCGGCCGGAAGCTCGATAGTGGAGACGGCGGGGAGCGTCCGAGAGGAGCCGGAAGCGGAGCACCACTTGCGCGTGGAGAAGGCCCGCGGCTCTCTACGGAGTTACTCGACCGTGGTGCTTGGCCCTCGCGTGGGCTTCCCTTTGTGTAGGGGCACCAACGAGGATTAGTCGGGACCTTGCGTGGTTCCGGATACCTCGGTAAAAATACCGGCGTCATCCACGAGAGTTTGCTTCTCTACTTAGCTCTTTACATTCCGCATTTATATTAAGCAATTAAGTTTCAATCTTGTTGTCATACTTATTTAGTGTAGATTGAAACTTAGTCTTTGCGGTAGAGATAGCAACACTTAGACAAAACCTAGTTTGCACATTCTAGCTTTGATTATTTGCATAGGTTTTGCTCTAGGGTTTTAATTGTGGCCTAGTTAAGTAAAAGTTTTAGAAGTCCTAATTCACCCCCCCCCTCTTAGGCGTCACCCGTTTCCTACAATTGGTATCAGAGCCCGGTTTGGCTCATTTGAAACGCTTTAGCTTCACCGCTAAAAGAGCCGACGCTTTTTAGAGGAAGGGATGGATACCCATAGGCCACCACACTTCGACGGCACTAATTTCCCTTATTATAGTGCTAGAATGGCTTGTTACCTAGAGGCCGTTGATCTAGGTGTTTGGAGAGTCACTCGTGACGGGATGAAACCCCTCAAGAATCCCGAGAAACCCACCACGAGTGAGGAAAAAGAAATTCATTTAAATGCTAGAGCCAAAAATTGCTTGTATGAATCTCTTAGCATGGATATTTTTAATCAAGTATTTACCTTGAAAACTGCTAATGAGATTTGGCTAAAATTGCATGAGCTCCATGACGGCACATCCAATGTCCGTGAGCAAAAACATTGCCTAGTCTTAAATGAGTATAATTCTTTTGCCATGAAAGATGATGAGCTTGTTAGAGACATGTATTCTCGTTTGAATCTAATTATCAATGAGCTCAATTCTATTGGCATTAATAAGCTAGGTGATGCGGACATTGTGAGGAAGATTATCTCCCTGCTACCACAACAAAGATATGGGAGCATCATCACCATCCTTCACAACATGGAGGACTTGAGCAACATGACCCCGACCATTGTGATTGGGAAAATCGCGGCCTTTGAGATGTCGCGTAAAATGAGTCGGGGAGAGGAGCCAACTTCCTCAAGACCATATGCTTTTGCATGTGATGAAAGGAAGGGCAAAAAGAAGGCTCCCACTCCAAGTTCCTCAAGTGAAGAAGAGGAAGAAGAAGGAAGTGATGATGATGAAGATAATCAACCATGCACATCATCCTCCGAGGACGAAGAAACAATCCGACGCGTCGGAAAGGTAATGAGGATGATCCGCAAGATTAATCTAATGGGTGTGCCCCTGCAGGTCGAGGATCTTCTCTTTAACATTGACAGGAAAAAGCAAAGGAAGAGAGGATGCTTCGCATGTGGGGAGAAGGGCCACTTCAGGGACAACTGTCCAAATATGGCCAAGCCCAAAAAGGAGAGGAGCAAAGGCCAGGCGCTAACAAGTGTTAGAACTTGGGATGATTCTTCAAGTGAAGATGAACCTCCAAGGATGCGCAGCCACCGGTCCTCGTCACGATCATCACGGTCATCACACAAATGCCTTATGGCAAGAGGTAACAAAAGCATTCCATCCTCTAGTGATGAAAGTAGTAGTGATGAAGGTGAGGGAAAAGCCTCTCTAGAAGAACTTGCGGAAGCCGTTAATTTTTTCTAGGATGTTTGCACTAAGCAAAAGGCTCAACTTAAAACTTTGAAAAATAAGTTGGTTAGCTCTCAAAATGATTACAAAAGTTTGCTAGAAAAATTTGAAACTTTTGCAAACTTAAATAGTGAGCTATCAACTAAAATTGAGCTATTAGAATCTAGTGCTCCATCCACTGCTACCGATGATAGCCTTATTAAAAAGAATGAAAAACTTAAGGCTAAGTTAGCTAGCTCTCAAGAAGCTATTGAAAATTTGCTAGAGAAGATGGAAATTCTTAGCATACACAATAATGAGCTAACTACTAAGCTAGAAAACATTGGTAGCACCCCAGTAGCATCTTTAGTTGAAATAACTGAAATAATTAAGAAAGATGCTTCTACTTCCTGCTTTGATTTAATTGATGATTCTAACCCCTGCAACCAAGTCGTTGTTGAGAATATTGTTGTAGAGACATGTTCGGATGAGGTTGCAAAGGAAAATGAACAATTAAAGCAAGAAGTGGCTCGCCTTGGCAAGGCTTTGTATGACAAGAAAGGCAAAGCCAAACAAATCCAACCTCCACAGGATAACACCACTGCGGGAGTGAACAAGCCTGTAGAGGGAGAAACTGTGATTTGTAGGCTATGCCACAAGGAAGGCCACAAGTCTTTCCAATGCAAGGCGATGACCGGGGATAAACAAAGGCAAAAGCTCAAGCAAAAGCCATCAAGCAAAATCTCCAACACCTACATCAAAAAGGTGAACAAAAAGGATGCTACACCATATTTGATCAAGAAGAAAAAGAACGGAAAGGTGATAGCAATCAAGGCCAATAAGCAAGCCAACAAAGGAAAGGGGGCCAAACGCATCTGGGTGCCAAAGGAGATAATTTCAACCATGAAAAGCACCAAGAAGGTTTGGATCCCGAAAGGGAAGTGAGTGGACCGAAGGTCGTCGGGAAATTTGGAGACTTGGCTAAATTGGGATGTATACCATGGGATACATCATATTGGATCAAGTTTATTGCCAAGTGGGTTAGTGACAATTTTGGACCCAAATTTCCCACCCATGACTAAGGTAACTAGTCTTATTGTATTCTTCATTTTTAGATATGCGTATCTATTTACCTTCTAACTAGTTTACCTTTCTTGCCTAGTATTACATTTGTTATGTACTTTAGTTCAAAATCATGCATACTAGGTAAATCATATGGTAGGATTGCTTGTTTTCAATTCATATACTTAAGCAAACCTACATGGTTTAAAAATGTTTATTTAAGCACGGCACATAGCTTTTATATCACTCCATAGTAAATGATGCATCAATTGAAAATTTTGATTTCTACAAGTTGTATCATTTAACTTATATGTGCCAAAGTTAGGATTATGGATAATTTACCCCTCTTGATATCAAATCAAAGTGCATGTCTCCTACAAGTATTCAAAACTTGTATGCACACCTTTAGGGGGAGGTTACTCTATAATCTAACACTTTGAGACTAACACCTTTTCAAGTCTATTTCTTGTGATAGTCTCATTGTAAGGAAAATAAGGTCCCCGGAGAAAGACAACAATCTTCCACTGCAAAATCTCCAAGAACTCTTATGTCTCTCAAGCTCGCCATTGATCTTCAATTGGTATCTTTTGAGACTACATTTAGTATCATTTACATGTCTTCTCCATTATTTGATTAGACTATATTTCATATCATATGCTTCCCTGTTGCAAAAATGCATAAGTAGTTAACTCATATTCTGTTACCTATGCATAAGGGAAGTTAGTCTTTTCAAATCATGTCTAGCACCTCTATTTTTCACATGCTTTTTCCTAAGTAGAGGATCTCTGTCAGGGGGAGTATTTCCTCATATCTAAAAAGGGGGAGAAACTTCTTTCTAAAGAGAACACTCATTTAGGGGGAGTAATCTTTTGAGGACTCCTTCAAGTGGTATCATTCATATGGTTTATTTTAATATCCTTCTGGTGGTATCATTTGATAAAATTCTTGTTGAGGGCAAGCTGTTATTTACTTCCTACATGCTTTTAATGTCTTCCTTTTCGGTGGTTGATGCCAAAGGGGGAGAAGTTTAGGGACCAAAGCAATGAAAACTTTATCAAACACCAAACACCACCAATTTAAAATTTTATATCTACAAATGGCTTTTAAAGTGGTTTTGGTTATTTGGTCCAAAAATAGGAAGTAAGTGAATTATGGAGTTAGGGGGAGGCTTAAGTCCATAATATCACATTGTGGGGACAATCATGCATCTTAGCAAGTAAAATGCATATTTTCATTCAAATACTTGTATTATTTGCTTGCTTTGGTTGTGTTGTCATCAATCACCAAAAAGGGGGAGATTGTGAGGAAAATGGACCCCGGGCCTTTTGGCTAATTGAGTTTTGGTGTTTGATGAACAACACAATCCGTGAACTAATAAGTTTTCTAGTGTTTGTGTTTGTAGTTCACAGGATGCGAAGAAAATTGGACCAAGGCAATGAGGATGCAACACCTCAAAAGAAGACATAAAAAGATGCGTAGGAGTCCAATACTCAAGAACAAAGAAGCCCAAAGAAATCAGCGAAGAAATCCAAGACAAGGGCTGTCAGCCAGCGCCTGGTGGCGCACCGGACATCGGTGTCCGGTGTGCACCGGACTGTCCGGTGAAGTCCCGGACAGTCTGCGCAGAGAGGTCGCAGGCAGGCGCTCTCTGGCTGTAGCACCGGACTGTCCGGTGTGCGCCGGACTGTCCGGTGTGCCAACGGGCAGAAGGCAACGGTCGAATCCAACGGTCGGATCCAACGGTCGACTGCTACAGGCGCCAACGGTCGGCTGACGTGGGGGCACCGGACATGCTACAGTGCAGTGTCCGGTGTGCACCGGACTGTCCGGTGCACCCGACGACAGAAAGCTGCTGCTTTCTATCCAACGGCTAGTTGGGGGCTTGGAGGCTATAAAAACCACCCCAACCGGCCATTCTCAAGTGTGAGAGCCCAAGCAACATACCAATACACATAGTGCATATTTCCAAGAGCTCAAACACCCAAGTGCTTAATAGGATCACTCGGTGATTAGCGTAGGTGCTTTGCGAAGTGCTTAGGTTAGTTAGACCGCTTTAGCGCTTGCTCTAGGTGAATCCTAGTTAGTTGAGTGAGTTTTGTAAAACCACACAACCCCTCGGCTCTTGCGTGAGTCGTTGTAATTGTACCGAGTGGGGCGAGAGTCTTGCGAGACCGTGACAACCGCGTTTGTGTCACGGCCGCCACCGTGTACCGGAGGGAACGAGGCCCGCGGCGTTTCGGCCGGAAGCTCGATAGTGGAGACGGCGGGGAGCGTCCGAGAGGAGCCGGAAGCGGAGCACCACTTGCGCGTGGAGAAGGCCCGCGGCTCTCTACGGAGTTACTCGACCGTGGTGCTTGGCCCTCGCGTGGGCTTCCCTTTGCGTAGGGGCACCAACGAGGATTAGTCGGGACCTTGCGTGGTTCCGGATACCTCGGTAAAAATACCGGCGTCATCCACGAGAGTTTGCTTCTCTACTTAGCTCTTTACATTCCGCATTTATATTAAGCAATTAAGTTTCAATCTTGTTGTCATACTTATTTAGTGTAGATTGAAACTTAGTCTTTGCGGTAGAGATAGCAACACTTAGACAAAACCTAGTTTGCACATTCTAGCTTTGATTATTTGCATAGGTTTTGCTCTAGGGTTTTAATTGTGGCCTAGTTAAGTAAAAGTTTTAGAAGTCCTAATTCACCCCCCCCCCCTCTTAGGCGTCACCCGTTTCCTACAAGGACGTCGCCCTCGTACCCAAGACGACGGCGCGATCAGCCCCCGATGTGACTTCGTCGCTCCTCGTCGACCAAAAGGTACCGACTGATTCCCATCCTTCGTCATTTCGACTCGACCTCAACCCGCCTAGCGACCTCGCTCTGGTGGGCGCTCACGTTGAGGCGAGTGCAACCTCTCTTGGGTTTCGTGTGCGGTCGCCCTGGGACCGATTGACGGGCGTCTCGACCTACAGGTCCTCTGGGTCCGAGGAAGATGACGACCCCAGCATCTGCTGGGATTTCTCTGGATCTGGCAACCCCAGTGCCATGCGGGACTTCATGACCGCATGCAACTACTGCCTCTCCGACTGTTCCGACGGCAGCCGCAGCCTTGACGACAAGGACTGCGGCCCGAGCCGCGAATGTTTCCACGTCGAGCTAGGGGATCCCTCCGGAGGCAACCGTATCGGCATGCCGGAGGACGGTGATCTCCCTAGGCCAGTGCCTCGCGCCGACATCCCGCGGGAGCTAGCTGTGGTCCCCGTTCCGGCGGGGGGTCACGACCCACAGCTCGAGCAAGTCCGCGGGGCGCAGGCCGGGCTCGACGAGGGGGCAGGAGCGCTCGAGTCGATCCGCCGGGACGTCGGGCAGGTATGGGCGGGCCAGCCCCCGGCCGGAGAAATACGTCACCTGCCCCAGGGTCTCCAGCACCGCATCGCCAACGATGCCAGGGACAGGCCGCCACCCGCATCCAGCGCGACCGGTCAGGACCTGGTAGCCGCAGTGATGCTCCTCCGCGCGATGCCGGAGTCATCAACCACCGAGGGCCGGCGAATCCAGGGAGAGCTCAAGCATCTCCTGGAAGGTGCTGCGGCCCGTTGGGCCGAGAGCTCTGCCTCCCGAAGGCAGGGGTACCCCTCGAAACCTCGTGCCGCGACTTTCCGACTCATGCGGGAAGCCTCGGTCTACACCGGGCGCACGCGCAACACCGCGCCTGCGGCCCCGGGCCACCTCGGCGACGAGCACCCTCATCGCGACCATCGGGCCCGCCTCGACGAAAAGGTGCGCCGAGGCTATCACCCCAGGCGTGGGGGACGCTACGACAGCGGGGAGGATCGGAGTCCCTCGCCCGAACCACCCGGTCCGCAGGTCTTCAGCCGGGCCATTCGGCGGGCGCCGTTCCCGGCCCGATTCTGACCCCCGACTACTATCACAAAGTACTCGGGGGAAACAAGACCGGAATTGTGGCTCGCGGACTACCGCCTGGCCTGTCAACTGGGTGGAACGGACGACGACAACCTCATCATCCGCAACCTCCCCCTGTTCCTCTCCGACACTGCTCGCGCTTGGTTGGAGCACCTGCCTCCGAGGCAGATTTCCAACTAGGAGGATTTGGTCCAAGCTTTCGTCGGCAACTTCCAGGGCACGTACGTGCGCCCCGGGAATTCCTGGGACCTCCGAAGCTGCCGGCAACAGCCGGGAGAGTCTCTTCGGGACTACATCCAGCGATTCTCGAAGCAGCGCACCGAGCTGCCCAACATCACCGACTCAGATGTCATCGGCGCGTTCCTTGCCGGCACCACTTGCCGTGACCTAGTGAGCAAGTTGGGTCGCAAGACCCCCACCAGGGCGAGCGAGCTGATGGACATCGCCACCAAGTTCGCCTCTAGCCAGGAGGCGGTCGAGGCCATCTTCCGAAAGGACAAGCAGCCCCAGGGCCGCCCGTCGGAGGATGCTCCCGAGGCGTCTACTCCGCTCGGCGCCAAGAAGAAAGGCAGGAGGAAGTCGCAAGCGAAACGCGACGCCGCCGACGCAGACCTTGTCGCCGCCGCCGAGTACAAGAACCCTCGGAAGCCCCCTGGAGGTGCCAACCTCTTCGACAAGATGCTCAAGGAGACGTGCCCTTACTATCAGGGGCCCGTCAAGCACACCCTCGAGGAGTGCGTCATGCTTCGGCGCCACTTCCACAAGGCCGGGCCACCCGCAGAGGGTGGCAGGGCCCGCGACGACGACAAAAAGGAAGATCACCAAGCAGGAGAGTTCCCCGAGGTCCGGGACTGCTTCATGATCTGCGGAGGGCATGCGGCGAATGCCTCGGCTCGGCATCGCAAGCGAGAGCGTCGGGAGGTCTGCTCGGTGAAGGTGGCGGCGCCAGTCTACCTAGACTGGTCCGACAAGCCCATCACCTTCGACCAAGCTGACCACCCCGACCACGTGCCGAGCCCGGGGAAATACCCGCTCGTCGTCACTCCCATCATCGGCGACGTCAGGCTCACCAAGGTCCTGATGGATGGGGGCAGCTGCCTCAATATCATCTACGCCGAGACCCTCAGGCTCCTGCGCGTCGATCTGTCCTCCGTCCGAGCAGGCGCTGCGCCCTTCCACGGGATCATTCCTGGGAAGCGCGTCCAGCCCCTCGGACGGCTCGACCTTCCTGTCTGCTTCGGAACACCCTCCAACTTCCGAAGGGAGACTTTGACGTTCGAGGTGGTCGGGTTCCGAGGAACCTACCACGCAGTATTGGGGAGGCCATGCTACGCGAAGTTCATGGCCATCCCCAACTACACCTACCTGAAGCTCAAGATGTCGGGCCCCAACGGGGTCATCACCATCGGCCCCACGTACAAACACGCGTTCGAATGCGATGTGGAGTGCGTAGAGTACGCCGAGGCCCTCATCGCCGACCTGGAAAACCTCTCCCGAGAGGTGCCGGACGTGAAGCGACACGCCGGCAACTTCGAGCCAGCGGAGACGGTTAAGGTCGTCCCTCTCAACCCCAGTGGCGACACCTCCAAGCAGATCCGGATCGGTTCCGGGCTCGACCCCAAATAGGAAGCAGTGCTCGTCGACTTTCTCCGCGCAAACGCCGATGTCTTTGCGTGGAGTCCCTCGGACATGCCCGGCATACCGAGGGATGTCGCCGAGCACTCGCTGGATATTCGGGTCGGAGCCCGACCGGTCAGGCAGCCTCTGCGCCGATTCGACGAGGAAAGGCGCAGGGTGATAGGCGAGGAAATCCACAAGCTAATGGCAGCAGGGTTCATCAAAGAGGTATTCCATCCCGAATGGCTTGCCAACCCTGTGCTTGTGAGGAAGAAAGGGGGGAAATGGCGGATGTGTGTAGACTACACTGGTCTCAACAAAGCATGTCCGAAGGTCCCCTACCCTCTACCTCGCATCGATCAAATCGTGGATTCCACTGCTGGGTGCGAAACCCTGTCTTTCCTCGATGCCTACTCAGGGTATCATCAAATCAAGATGAAAGAGTCCGACCAGCTCGCGACTTCTTTCATCACGCCCTTCGGCATGTACTGCTATGTCACCATGCCGTTCGGTTTGAGGAACGCGGGTGCAACGTACCAGCGGTGCATGAACCATGTGTTCGGCGAACACATCGGTCGCACGGTCGAGGCCTACATCGATGACATCGTAGTCAAGACGAGGAAAGCCTCCGACTTTCTCTCCGACCTTGAAGTGACATTCCGGTGTCTCAAGGCAAAGGGCGTCAAGCTCAATCCCGAGAAGTGTGTCTTCGGGGTGCTCCGAGGCATGCTCCTGGGATTCATCGTCTCCGAGCGGGGCATCGAAGCCAACCCGGAGAAGATCGCAGCCATCACCAGCATGGGGCCCATCAAGGACTTAAAAGGCGTACAGAGGGTCATGGGATGTCTCGCGGCCTTGAGCCGTTTCATCTCGCGCCTCGGCGAAAGAGGCCTGCCTCTGTACCGTCTCTTAAGGAAGGCCGAGTGCTTCACTTGGACCCCCGAGGCCGAGGAAGCTCTCGGGAACCTGAAGGCGCTCCTCACCCAGGCGCCCGTCTTGGTACCCCCCAGCTGATGGAGAAGCCCTCTTGGTCTACGTCGCCGCTACCACTCAGGTGGTTAGCGCCGCGATCGTGGTCGAAAGGCAAGAAGAGGGGCATGCATTGCCCATTCAGAGGCCAGTTTACTTCGTCAGCGAGGTGCTGTCCGAAACCAAGATCCGCTACCCACAAGTTCAGAAGTTGCTGTATGCAGTGATCCTAACGAGGCGAAAGTTGCGACATTACTTCGAGTCTCATCCGGTAACTGTGGTGTCATCCTTCCCCTTGGGGGAGATCATCCAGTGCCGAGAGGCCTCGGGACGGATCGCAAAGTGGGCGGTGGAAATCATGGGCGAGACAATCTCGTCCGCCCCTCGGAAGGCCATCAAGTCCCAGGTACTGGCGGACTTCGTAGCCGAATGGGTCGACACACAGTTGCCGACGGCTCCGATCCAACCGGAGCTCTGGACCATGTTTTTCGACGGGTCGCTGATGAAGACGGGAGCCGGCGCGGGCCTGCTCTTCGTCTCGCCCCTCGGGAAACACTTGCGCTACGTGCTGCGCCTCCATTTCCCGGCGTCCAACAATGTGGCTGAGTACGAAGCTCTGATCAACGGATTGCGAATCGCCATCGAGCTAGGGGTCCGACGCCTCGACGCCCACGGCGACTCGCAGCTCGTCATCGACCAGGTCACGAAGAACTCCCACTGCCGCGACCCGAAGATGGAGGCCTACTGTGATGAGGTTCGACGCCTGGAAGACAAGTTCTACGGGCTCGAGCTTAACCACATCGCCCGGCGCTACAACGAGACTGCGGACGAGCTGGCAAAGATAGCCTCGGGGCGAACGACGGTTCCCCCGGACGTCTTCTCCCGAGATCTGCACCAACCCTCCGTCAAGATCAGCGACACGCCCGAGCCCGAGGTAACCTCGGCCCAGCCCGAGCCGTCCTCGGTTCAGCCCGAGGAACCCTCGGCTCCCGAGGGCGAGGCGCTGCGCATCGAGGAGGAGCGGAGCGGGGTCACGCCTGATCAAGATTGGCGGGCCCCGTACCTGCAATATCTCCGCCAAGGAGAGCTACCCCTCGACCAGGCCGAGGCACGGCGGGTAGCGCGATGCGCCAAGTCGTTCGTCTTGCTGGGCGATGAGAAGGAGCTCTACCACCGCAGCCCCTCGGGCATCCTCCAGCGGTGCATCTCCATCGCCGAAGGTCAGGAACTCCTGCAAGAGATACACTCGGGGGCTTGCGGCCATCATGCAGCGCCTCGAGCCCTCATCGGGAACACTTTCCGGCAAGGCTTCTACTGGCCGACGGCGGTGGCTGACGCCACTAGAATTGTCCGCACCTGCGAAGGGTGTCAATTCTATGCGAAGCAGACCCACCTGCCCGCTCAGGCTCTGCAGACGATACCCATCACCTGGCCCTTCGCCGTGTGGGGTCTGGACCTCGTCGGCCCTCTGCAGAAGGCGCCCGGGGGCTACACGCACCTGCTGGTCGCCGTCGACAAATTCTCCAAGTGGATCGAGGTCCGACCCCTGAACAACATCAGGTCCGAGCAGGCGGTGGCGTTCTTCACCAACATCATCCATCGCTTCGGGGTCCCAAACTCCATCATCACCGACAACGGCACCCAGTTCACCGGCAAAAAATTCTTGGATTTTTGCGAGGATCACAACATCCGGGTGGACTGGGCTGCCGTAGCTCATCCCATGTCGAATGGGCAGGTAGAGCGTGCCAACGGCATGATACTACAAGGGCTCAAGCCTCGGATTTACAACGACCTCAACAAGTTCGGCAAGCGATGGATGAAGGAACTCCCCTCGGTGGTCTGGAGCCTGAGGACGACGCCGAGCCGAGCCACGGGTTTCACGCCGTTCTTCCTGGTCTACGGGGCCGAGGCCGTCCTGCCCACGGACCTGGAATACGGCTCCCCGAGGACGAGAGCCTACGACGATCAAAGCAACCAAGCCAGCCGAGAAGACTCGCTGGACCAGCTGGAAGAGGCTCGGGACAGGGCCTTACTACACTCGGCGCGGTATCAGCAGTCCCTGCGACGCTACCACGCCCGAGGGGTCCGACCCCGAGACCTCTAGGTGGGCGACCTGGTGCTTCGGCTACGGCAAGACGCCCGAGGGAGGCACAAGCTTACGCCCCCCTGGGAGGGGCCATTCGTCATCGCCAAAGTTCTGAAGCCCGAAACGTACAAGCTGGCCAACAGTCAAGGCGAGGTCTACGGCAACGCTTGGAACATCCAACAGCTACGTCGCTTCTACCCTTAAGATGTTTCCAAGTTGTTCATATACCTTGCACCCACGCAAAGTTTAGTCAACAAGGAAGGGTCGGCCTCGCCTCGGCAAAGCCCGACCCTCCCTCGGGGGCTAAAAAGGGGGGAAACCCCCTCTGCGTCAAAATTTTCCTCGAAAAAAAAAATCTCTTTTACCAGAATATCTTTCGTGCTTTTTGACTACTTCGAAGAGTGGGTCCTGGAAACGACGGAGTACACGTAAGCAGTCAAGGCTGACCGAGCCGAGGGACTCCTACGCCTCCGGGATACGGATACCTCACTCATCCCCTTCTGCGATAAGTAACTTGCGTCGGATAAAGTGACTCCACGGATCGAACAAGTCTTTACGTTCGGAAGCCCTTCTGCCGAAGCGATCCTTCGAACCTTCTCGACCGAGTCGGCGACAGGGCCTCACGGACGGGTGAAAGTACGCGTAAGCGGCAAGGCTGACCGAGCCGAGGGACTCCCACGCCTCCGGGATACGGATACCTCACTCATCACCTTCCGCGAGAAGCAACTCTCGCTCGCACTAACATCCCTGTTACCGACAAAAAGTCCAGATAATCGAAACAAGAGGAAAAGAGACGCAGCTTTAAAACGCAGCGAGGGCGTGTGTTCTGGCCTCGACGGCCGCACAAGGCACACGCTACAAGACAATCCGATCCTACGGGCTCGGGTCTTGACGCTGGAAGGGGGCAGCACCACCTTCGGTATCGATGGCACCTTCGGCGAGGCCCGACCTAGCCTCGGACGGCGACGCGGTCCGAGGGTCTCCGCTCCGAAGGACGACGTCATCACCACGCCCGGGCAATCGCTATCAGGGACTTCTCCGGGAATCCGGCCCGAGCAGGCGGCTCAGCCGGTCACCCCTGGGGCCTCGGCCAACCATCTTCCGAGGGCGCCGGCCCGGTCCGAAGCCTCGGCTGATCAACTCCGACGTCGATCCGGCCAACGGACAACCCGGCTAGGCTCCGGCCAACCAGACGACGACAGCCCCCCGCTCCGGATGGCCGAACTGCAGCAGCGCAGGCCTCAGGGTAGGCGCCGCTGCAATCTCGCCCTCGCCCACGCCGACGCTCGAGGGGCGAGGACAAGTACAAAGGGCCGGAGGCCCGAAGCGTGGATGGTGGCGGTAATCCCGTCGGCAACGGGGACTTCTCGAGCCGCCTCCGCCTCGGCACCGACAGCAGGAGCCATCAGCCTACCGGCAGATCCCCACTCAAGTCTTCCCAGATGAGTGGGGCACCGGCCTCCGCGTAAAGGCGCCGCCCCGGTGCAAAGGCAGGACCACCCCAGAACACGAACGCCGCCCTAGCAGCGCGCGGCGTCTAGGGTGGTCCTCCCGTGTACACGGCGCGGCAGCCGCCCCCCAACAGAGGGGGCCACCGGGAGCCACGCCCACGGACCCGACACGCTGGAGGTGACGACGCCCGCCGTCGATCCACCCCGCGTTGTCGAAGTCCGGGCCGCCCGCAGGGCCAGTGAGCGCCCTCTCCCTCGAATGTTGCGGGAAAGGATGACCCACGAACCTGTGCGGGAGGTAGAGCGCCGGCTCAGCCCGGCACCCACCCCAGCGAGGATGATGAACATCCTTGAAGCTGAGGGTGGGACCAAGATCGCAGCCCGGTTTGCTCCTCCCCACCCTGGAGCTGGGGGTCACCGTCTCGGGTGACCCCCAGCGGAGGGGAGCAACCGGGCTGCCTGATGAAAATCCTTGAAGCCGAACAATGGCTGAAAGGTACCAACTCCCACGAAGTTGCGTTCCTCCAACGATGAGGCGAAAAGACGGCGGTTTCCCCCATCCGGGGGCTTGGAAGGTGGAAAGACACGGTGCATAAGGGAGAAAGAGGACATGGTCGCCTTACGGAAGGAGTCGCCCTCCTTTTAAAGGCGACTCTCCCTGCTTGCGCCCCCAACCGTCGCGGGCTGAGTCTTCTCCAACACGCCTCCAAAGCCCTCCCCTGCGGCGCGGGGGCTGGGTCCCGCATGTCATGCAGACCGGCTCCGAGCAGAAGAAGCCAAACCGCCGCGCACGGCACACGCAACCACCCAGCGGTTACAAGTGACCCTCCACTTTTGCCCAGACCAACGGGCGAAAGGGGGAGGCAGCCATGCAGGCGGCATGCAACCGCGCCAAGTGGACGCGCCTCTCCGACTCCTGACATGCCAGCGCGGAGGCCCAAGCCCACGCGTCGTGCGACCGGCGCGCCGGATGCTGCATGCAAGCAACTGTACCACTTGCGCCACCACCGCACCTCCTCGATTGCGAAACCGATACCGCGACCCGAGGCGACCCAGCGCGCGACCCAGCAGCGCCAGCCTGGCGCAGCGGTCAAACGCGGTCAAAAGTGGGCCGGCAGTAATGGCGGTGGCAGGCACGCGGGAGCAGCGGTCACGCCGTCAGCCAAGCTCGCGTCCCATCCGGAGGCAGCGAGAGAACCCCCTCTCACGGCGTGAAGACAACGCGCCCGTGACCCGTTCCTCGAACGGCTCGCGCACGCGCAACGGCAACCTCGCCAACTACTCGCCCCGTCGCATTAACTCCGCGGCTGGACAGGTGGCGCTTCTGGCAGGAGCAGCTGGCGACGCTTCGCCTTCGCCAAAACAACCGCGCCAAAAAAGGTACTGTAAGACCCAAAATTAGTAGAGGAAAAAAAAATTATAAACAAAATATCATAATGCTTTAGAAATTAGGAAAATAAGAAAAATGATGAAAAAAGGGATTTATCTTTTAAAGGAAACCATTTATACATCCCATGAGATAAATAACAAGGAGAATAAAATATTAAAAATAATATGGTTTATAATCACCTTTGGATTCCAATTGATACATTTGAAAAATCTGAAAACTAAAATAGAAGTATAAATTTGAATTTGGAATAGAAAATAGAAAATAAAAAGGGAAGGGAAGAAAAGAAAAGAGATATGAAAATATACATGAAATGTATAACTAAATATCTTCAGGCTTAGCACTTTTAATTTCAAAAATAAAGTTTATAAATGAAGATCCACAAAAGTTTGAATTTAAACTTGAACTCAAATTGGATTTGAAAATGGAGAAAAGAAAATAGAAAAGAAAAAGAAAAAGAATAAAAACCCTAACTGGGCCGGCTACCTCCTATTCAGCCCACCTATCCCTCGCGCGCGCGGCCCATTCCACAACCTGGTGCCGACAAACCGGGCCCGCGCGTCATCCTCTCACCCCATCGCTTGCCCGCGCTCCCTTTCACCGACGGGTGGGCCACGCTGGTCAGTCGCGCCGCGCGCACGCTGTTCTTCTCGCTGGCTCGCGGGGCCCGTGTGCCAGTCAAACTAACGCCTGGCTTCTCTGGGCTGTGTCGATGATGGGTGGGACCCGCTCGTCTGGTGCATCCCCAACCTCCTAACAGAAACACCGAACACCGCGCGCTCCGCGTCGACCTCGCCGGGGAACTCGGGACTCCTTCAACCACCTCGCCCACGGACATTGCGCGGACTCGGACTCGCCCCGCTCCTATATAAACCCGGCAGCGCTAGCTTCTCTATCCATCTCGACGGATATCCAGTGCACCGTAGGCGGAAGGGAAGGGGTGAGTGTCGTGAGCATCGGCGTGGGTTTGGCCGGCGATTTGGTCCTTCGATTGGGACCGGGTTGGCTCGGCGACGTTGCGGGGCAACCATACGGAGCTTCGGTCGACGTTGGGGGCCTTCTCGGGGGCGGGAATTGCTCGTCGTCGTGCGAGCTCCGCCGTGAATCCGCTCTCCTCCGTGGGCGGGACTGCAACTCCTTCAATCGCCGGTGAGACCCCTCTCTGTAGATTCACTATCTTCTTCTCTTGGTTTTGCACCGATTAATTTCTAGTTCGGGGTGGTTTGGCACCGGATTGCGCGTTCGCCGGCGAAGCTCCGCCGTGGGTGCGCCACCGCCGCCGCTCGGGATGCTGGAAATTGGGGGAAGGGCTCCTGACCGTTGGATCTCGTTGAGCGGTCGAGATTAGATCGTAGGATACCCCTTCGCCCCATTAAATACCAGCCGTTGATCTCTAATCGTGCGACTCACGGCGCGTACCGGTTCGGTCGGGGGGAAGATCTAATCTGGTCCCTTGATTCAAGATCGGACGGCCCTGGATTCTTGATACCCCTTCGGCCGGGATCTTTTGCTAAAGAGCCCCTCGGCTTTCATGGAATAAACCCGCCGTCCCTCGGGCACTGTTCCCTGTGTCTGGGACGACTTACACCGAGCCCCCTGCGTTTTCCATTAAATGAGGCCCAGTCCAGTGAATAGGAAAATCATAGAAAATGATTTAGAAAATGATTTTTAGTGTTAAAATAAATCCAGAAACTTAATTAATTCATAACTAATTCATTTTAGCTCTAAATTGAGTCATTCCAATTCCTAAAATTTTGTAATAATATTCTCTACCATTTAGAATCACTGTTTTGACATGAACTCTGTCAGAAAATTTATTTATCATTTAATCATATTATAATCACCTTAAATCTTAGGAAATTCATAACTTGAATTCTACAACTCCAAATTAATCCATTCCACTTCCTATAATTTTGTAATATTATTGTTTATTAATTAGTGCCACTGGTTTTACATAAAAGTCACATTAAAATTGTTATCTTAACTAATCTTGTAATAAGCACATATAATCTTTGGAAAATCATAACTTAAAATCTACAACTCCAAATTTAATGATTCCAGTTCCTGTGGTTTTATTTTAATGTATAGATTATTAATATGTATTTTGCATATATGTTTGGTGTAATGTTAATTTTGCCTATACCATGTATGTTTGTATTGCTACGACTAGCAGTGAGGTCACGAGTCATCTGAAGATCATCCTGGTACCTGGAATCTCAAGGCCCAGGCAAGTTGTGCCCTTGATCACTTCTTTTTACCCAGCCATGTTCTGATTAATCATAATGATCTGCATAGGTTAATTTTGATGGGACCCAACAGGTTACCTAGTTTGATTATCTTTATACCTTGTTTACCACTGATCTTTCTGGGTAGTACTTGCTAGTGCTATATGTGGTTTTGGGTATGGAGATACACTATTCATGATTACACTTTTTGTTATCAGTTGTTATTTACTGTTCATGATAAGATCATTATGTTAATTGGAACATGGAGCGACCACCCGGGAAAACAGTGCTACCACAAGGGTGGTATGGGACGCCCTTGGCTGATTAATTAGGAAAGCTAGTGGAAGACTACCTTACCCGAAAGGGGCAAGGGCAGTAGGGGAGAGGTCAGTGTAGGGAGGCCCTCGGGAGGATTTTGCTGCGATGGCGGTCCTGCAAGGGATTCCTGCACTGGATCTTCCTATAAACTGTAGCGGGTGTTCGGAAGCTAGTGGAACTTTGTAAAGGCCTCGTAGTGTTACCCTGCCTCGCTTCCTTGGTAGAGGTGAATGGGATTCATGACCCCTTGGCAGATGGGTAACACGGCTTGTGGGTAAAGATGCGCAACCTCTGCAGAGTGTAAAACTGGTATACTAGCCGTGCTCACGGTCAAGAGCAGCTCGGACCCTCACATGATTAAATTATGGAACTTAAACTCAATTTGTCATATGCATTGCATCGCAGGTGATGTTGTTACTTTTGTTCTACTACTTAATTGGGCTGGTATTTACTTATACTTAGTAATTGCTAATAAAATTTTGACCAACTTTAAAAGCAATGCTCAGCTCTAACCATCTTCTTTGGTAAGCCTTACACTTCACGTGAGCTCCCACCTTTGGCGAGTTCATGCACATTATTCCCCACAACTTGTTGAGCGATGAACGTATGTGAGCTCACTCTTGCTGTCTCACATACACCACAGGTCAAGACCAGGTACTGCAGGATGATGCTCATGGAGAATGCTGTGATGAGTTCGTGAGTGGTCTAGGTCGTCGTCTCCCAGTCAACTTTGGGTTGCTGGACCGTTGTGTGGCAGAACCGCTCGAACTATTCCAGTTTAAGTGCCCAAGTCGCACCCTTAAGGGCAGCAACACACTTAAACAGGAATAACCCGTCAGTCCCTCGGATCTAGTCCGACGAGGCCACTTATCCAGGATCGAATACCACTAGCTCACTCGAAGGTGAGGCACAGAGAAATACAATAAAACATAATACCACAAATTCATTAAGTATCAATAGTGATTACATTATCGGAGTTTCAGAAATGATAACCATAAATTTTTAATGCAGCGGAAATAACTAACGGAGAAAACCGAGTAACATGGCGAAGCCTGGCCACACTACTCCTCCTGGTCCTCTCCTGCGGAAGCAGTAACCCACTCGACCGTCTATCCCGGTGGCAGGGATGGAGGCCAAGTCACACCAGCAATAAATCATCCTAAGGAGTACCTGCAAAAATTGTGCCACAAGCAAGGCTGAGTATACTAATACTCAGCTAGACTTACCCGGTGTGAGGAGTCTATACTCCTCTACCTCTAGACATGCAGTTGTTTGGCTGTGGGGTTTGGTTGCCAAAAGCACTAGCTGAGTTTCTAAATCAAGATTTTAACTTTGTCAAAATTAAGTGTGACTCTCTTAAGGCTAAAAGTGTACTATCTACTCATACATAGTAGCAAGCATTTTTAGCAATCATCATTTTGTATCATCTCATCATAGTTCCACTTGTTACTCAATGCAGTACAATGGATCAAGCAGTCTCATTAGCTGCGAGAAGCAGACGATTCGAATCGAGTTTTTATCCTTGCAAGGTAAACCTAAACACACGACATGCAGGGGCACTCCGTCCCCACACACATCAACCGTCCCCATCGATTCCCTGGCAGCAGATCAGGGCTCACCGCCTTGGCGTACAATGCCTCACTGACCCCGACTGGCCGTCGTGCAGTGACCGCACTTGTACCCACCATAACCGGAATGGGAGACTACGTCTCAGGTCGCGTGAGGAGGTATGTCTGCGGGCAGGTTCACTCAGGTACTAGGCTTACCGATTTACCATATTTCTCGGTATGTGTTTAGTACATTCAAACGCTTGACACAGGTATCCGCACGTTAATCCTTATTCCAATTTTCATCTCGTAGACCACGCGTCCCCATGGACCGTGTCCACAGACCATCACCATTCTGTTATCAAAGTGGATACAACCAAATCCTGACCTCGCGCGAGTGCTAGAAAAATCACTCGACTTCTACCGAGATCCTAATTAATAAAGCAACTACTCGACCTAGCATACTAGTATCCATCTCAAAGGAATCCTGAGTTCATGCAACTAGGGTTTCAGGCAACTCCTACACTTAAGTGCACAGTACAAGCCTACAAACATTAAGTGTAGTAAAATAGCATATATAAACGGTTATGCATAAAACCGGGGCTTGCCTTATTTTTTTAACACTTAGATAGTGTTTGCTGGGGGAGGGAGGTACTCGCTTGGCGAGCAAATCCTGGTTATGTCCATTCTTCTGGTCGTCCACCAAAGGCATCTTGTGGTGGCACCACATCACTGGCTCGATCATCATCTCTCGGTCCTATATGAGATGCAAGATGCATATGTATGAATATGATGAAATGTATCACAAGACATTCAAATACAGGGTAGCGAACTAACAGTAAATTGTAAGACATCATAAACAACCACACGCTAGCATTAGTTATCTATACGTTATCGGCGTTCAATACTAACATCCTTAAAAGACGACAAATATTTCTTATATTCACCCAACACAAACACGATATCACGAGCACAAACATTTACCACGTCCACTTAACTATCCATTAGTTACATAACCTTATATTAGTTAAGTCTATAAGTTCGTCACGGCTTTTCCTTAGTTCTTCTAGTGATCACACAAAGGCATTCCAAACGCAAGTCTAACAGAGAACAAGGCATCAATAACTACGGAACTCCTATACCGCAATCACTAGGGAAAGGAACATATAAAACAAGACACACATATCACCTCTAACTTAACCATGGCAAGTCTACATTACTTAAGAGCAAACCAAACATATTTAGCAATTAGGGTGAACTAAACAATCAAATGCGCATATACAGATTTTCGGGACAGCAACACAGCAGCTACTTGTTTTAATCATAACTTTTCAAATATTAATCCAAAACTAGCAAACTAGGACTTTCTGGAAAGCTTAGAAAGTGAACTACAACTTTGGTATTGTCATCACAACATGATTCAGCACTTAGCAAGGTCAAAACGTGCTAATACAACAGCGCTGTCCAGATTTGGACAGATTCAGGTTAGCAACTTCAAAAATTCACAACTGAAAATTCAGACATCCAAATAAGGTGATCCTAGACTTTCTGAAAAGCTAATTAAATGTTCTACAAATTGTTTATAAACATCACAGGGTGATTCAATAGTTAACTAAGCGTAAATATCACTAAAAGACCTTACTGTCCAGAACTGGACAGATTCAGTTTTCATAATTGTAACATTCATAACTCAAGCTTCAGACCACCAAAAATATCGATCCAAGACTTTTTGGAAAGCTTGTGAAAAGTACTACATAACTTTTATAATCACCAAGAAGTGATTCAATGTTTAACTGAGTCAAACAACACAGTTTTCGAAATCTGTTCTGACAGAGGACAGAACACAGCGATCAGTTCGTAAATTTCATAACTCTGAAACTATCAGTCCTGTGGTTATGAAATTTTAACACAAGCAAGATCAGAAAAGCCTCTACAACTTTCTTATAATCGACAAGGACTGATTCTAACCTTAACTTAAGCAAACAATACAGTTTCTGAAATCTGTACAGAATTTGGACAGATTCAGTTACTGAATTTGAAAAATACATAACTCCTAAACTATCAGACCTGTGGCTGTCAAATTTTTGTACAGGCAAGATAATCATGTTATCTACAACTTTTCTATAGCACATATCTACAGAAAACACAATTTAGTTCGTCAAACATACAGCACAACTAAAACAGCGCGTGCAGTCCAAAACAGCGATTAATAAATTTCAGCTACTATACAATTCAAGAATTGTCGCGTTCTAGAGACTTAAATCATTCTAACACTTTGACAATTGTTAGAGTTAAAATAACTAAGTGAGAACTAACAAGTAGACTTGCTAATTTTTATACAAGTTATTTCGCGATCTAGAACTACCATACCCAAGTAATCAACACATTCACCACAATCACCAAATCCGGCCTATATGTATATCGAAGCGCGTTTCACCTACTAGTCCGCATTTTAACTTAGACACCACATGAGCACTACTAATTTCTACCCATGATCATAACCATTGTGCAAATGGGCTACAACATCCCAAACGGGTGCGAGAACACTAGTTTCTAGTTTTATCCCCAAGATCATTCCATTAATCCTTTTAACTACTTAATCGGCATCGACCGACTTAACCTTCATATCGACGGTCCGAGCACCACAAGTTACGAAAGTATACCTAGACATCTAGCATCACATAGAGAGCCTACTACCTCACCTCGCAATTCATACAGAACCACAAAGTAACAATAATAACGTACATGTAATCGACCTTTCTCTACGATCTTCAGTTAGGTCACCAACAGATGACATGATGACTACGAAGGCATGTCACCCTTTCATCCCACTCATTCCTTGCCTATATGCGCACTAATTCGTTTCTTGCGACCCTGCATTCAAAATCAATCCACACTACACCAAATACACGTATCTCTTATTTATGCGCCGACTTAACACCTTTCGGGATAAAGCGTCACTATAAACACCTTACACCTAATTTCCTTAAAAACCTAGTAGTTCACTCGAAGACATCTACTCAAGTCATAAACACAACCATACACTATATGTGAAGCACAATTTAAGGAACACATAATGCGCATAGACATGACTCAACTTATAAATGTAGCGAAGGCGATGACTACTTTGTCATGTCACCACCTCACTATTTAAGCCAAAACAATTTCTACTTATATCGACCGAACATTCGTGTCGAGCACACCTTATATTACCTTGTCTCGCATACAACCATGTTGTGGCGTGCACTCGAGACACTTCAACCAATGCGGCGCGACCACTAATATATGAACTTCGATACTCAGGTTTTAATAATTCCTCCTCTACGCAACTAGCATTTTCTAACTACTCGTCACATCAATAAATATATTCCCTATATAATCATGAATTCCATCACATTGCATAAAACAATTACACTTTTCGCATAACCACATATCGATACATTTCCCAAAACAAAAGCCACATTTTGTAACTTAGTTTTTCGCATCCAACAACGCATCGCATGTTTTTCCTACCAAGATATAAAAACATCCGAGTTCTTCTCTACTTCTTTTTCTTTCGCCACAAAATTCAATTCATACCAACACAATTTTTAAACATGCACCACATCGACCAAAACATAATTAGGCAACTACAAATCGCATATATCACATAACCTTTGTTCTCCAAATCGCAAACACGATCCTACCAACGTGTATAGCCAAAACATATTACACACGTCCACATATATACATGCACTGCCTGACGTCAATCAAATCATACGGATGGTAACTATAAATCAATCAACCTGAACGGGAGCAGACTAGACGCAGGTGCTGTCCACATGGCTCGGCATTTCGTCGAACGGCAAGGCGCGGAGCGCGACTTTGATGGCGGCTGCGATAATACAAAAATTTGTCGACGACAGTTCATCGAACACCATAAACACCGAAAGAACAGCGAGGACAGCTGGTTTCTCACCGAGGGTCGACGGCGTCGTGGGCGGGGCTGTCTACGACACCAAGCCTCTCACAGGCATTTTGTCGAGCACCTGCAGAGCGTGCGCAGCGCAGGACTGCAGGGAAACGCTGCTGCAAGGGTCGACCATGGATTGCATCGAGGGAGAGGGTGTTGGCCGCCGTGCGCGAGTGAAGTTTGCACGCCAGCTGAAACTCCCTGGTCGCAGACAGGGAAGAGCAGGGGGCGCCGGACTCCAACCATTGCTGCAGAAGATGGGGAGGGCGCCGGCCTGCAGGGGAGGTCGGCAGCCATGGTAGGGGCGAGGAGCAGAGGGAATCGCTGGTGGTTGTTGCAGCCGTAGGGAAGGAGAAGCAGGGGGCGTCCACGCCTGGACAGCAGAGGGAAAAGGAGGGCGCTGGGAGCTTGGAGCTGCTGCGAGATGGGAACGGCTGCGCAGGGGAGGGACACCGTCCTAGGAGAGAAACTGCTGCTCGCCGGCGACAAGGGAAGGGCGGTCCGGCCATGGAAGGAAGGAGCCGTGCTCCCTGCGCTGGGGAAGAAGGGGAGGACGCCATGGCTGTGGAGGTGCTCGGCTGCTGCAGAGATGGAACTCGCCCCTGCAGGAAGGAGCCGAGGGGAGAAGGGAGGCCAGCCATGGAGGTGCTCGGCCAGGAGGGAGCATGGAGAGGGAGGCGCTGGCTTGCTCCCTGCTGCTGCCGTATAGGAGGAATGGGGAAGTTGCTGCGTGAGAGGAGATGAAGGCAGGGGAAAATGGCTTGTGGCGGCTAGGGGGGTAGGTGAAAAATTGCCAAGGGCAAGGGGAGAGGGGTCCTATTTATAGACATGTGGTAGGGTTAGGGTTTTCTTAGTGGGCCAAACGGGCTGGGTTGGGCTGGCCCAAAATACGAATTCGGGCTGCGCTAATTTATTTTCCGGACTAAAAATGTTCTCGCGGATTTCGTCTGTACGCAAAACAGCGTGAACTAGATTTCGGATGAACGGGCGGTTGAGCGATTAATTCGGCCGAGAGTTGGATTTGACTGTGCTCGGAAATAATTCCTCGCGCATGATTCGAAAATAAATCGTCCTGAGATTTGATCGGTTTTGGATTTTTAGTCGGGGAAATCGGATCGTGACATTTTAAAATCGCTGTCGATACGGGATTTTAAATTTGGTTCGCACAAGAGATATTTGGCCGAGTCAGATAAATTTGATTAGAGGATGACATATCGGGTATTCCGTCTGAGAGTACGGACTCGGATTAAAATAGTCGGACATCAATCGAAGTTCAGGAATCAGATTCGGGCTCAGATCAGATAATAGTCGTCGAGAGTTTGATTTAAAGAGCTTCCGATGAGATTTAAAATTCGATAATGATCTTCGAGTCTGCATGAGTTCCGAGAATTAAAAGTTTTAACACGCTCCGAAATTGGCTGTTTCTCGCGATCGATTAACTCTGAATTCGGTGAACTTCCGAGAGAAAGCCTGATAAACAGAGATAGGCACGATCGAGAAATAGAAATTTTTACTGAGCATCCGAGATTTGGATTAATCTCCCGACGTAACACGAAACTGACACCTGGGGTGTCACACGTTGTCTCCTTATAATGTAATTATTTATTTTGTATGGAACTCCTGTTATGTATAAAGATGTGACATTCGATCCTGTGCCACTATACATCATATGTATGAGACTTGGTCCCAGCATACCTGGTGTTTATGTTAACCCCGGGGTTTTGGACCCCTAAAATCCGGGTGTTACAGAAGTGGTATCAGAGGAATGTTGACTGTAGGACGAAGCCTAGGTAGAACTGGACAACCTTCATTTACTTACCTTTGCTACTCTGATTCTTTTCTAAACTTATCTTAATCTTTTTCTCATCTATTTCCGCTTACTCTGATTATTCCTATCTCTTCATTTCTAAAGACAAATGTGGATTTCACACTTTGAAATCCTGTGCCTAAAGTGACCTTTAGGAATAGGAGACCTAATCCTAGGAACAAAAAAAAAACAAAACTATTATTTTTATATGCTTGAATGCTTGTTCTTATGATACTTGTCTGATTTGGATCTTTGATTGTGTGTGATGGGTTGTGGAGTAATGTCCACGATTACATCTGCATATACACATAGGTATAAAAATATATTTATAAAATAACTAGACAGCCTAGATTATCCCCATTGGAACCTATCTAGCTTAAGAAATTTATCTTATCCTAAAAGATCTCATTCTAACCAATTCCTCTTATCTTAAAAGGATTCTCCCTTATCTTAATAGATCCATCTCATCTTAAAAGATACTCATCTTATCTTGAAAAGATTTTACCTCATCCTAATAGATCTAACTGACCTCAAAAGATTCTAACTTATCCTTGTGGATTCATCTTATCCTAATAAGCATACTTATTCACCCTAGATTAAACAACCATGATCTAATGCAAATTAATTAGATCTTATTTAGTCAAACTAGTCATACCAATCTAACCTAGATTCAATCTTGTGTAATAGATCCATCTTATCTTAAAGGATATTCTATTACCTTAATAGATTCATCTTACCTTAAAAAGATTTTATCTGGTCCTAATAAATCTAACTAACTTCTAAAGATTCTAACATATCCTAATAATATTTATCCTACCCTAGTAGATCTATTTAACCTAAACTAGTCTAATCTAGTCATATTCAATCTAATCTAGCTCCTACTTAACCTATTATGATCTAATCTAATGTGGTCCACTAAATCAGATTAGTGATACTGGTAGAAGAAATTAGACCCTACTAGCCATGTATTAACCTAACCTAGAGCCATGATGAATGGTATAACCTTTCTATTCCCACCTAATAACAAACAAACTTTTAACCTACATCCTGTAGTCCATCTCACCCATATATACCTCTCATCTTGACAGATTCTATCCTACCCTTGGATATTCACCTTATATGATTGGTTACCCCAATCTGGACATAAAACAAAGATTAAGCCCTACTAAAGAATCTTCAGATTATAACCAGCCTCTAGCTTATTCATTCCGCATATTGAATAATTTCCCTTGCAAAACTATTACCATATGCTTCTAACTTTCATGGTCAATACCAGGAAAGGGAAGATTACCACGTAAACAGCAAACAGAAATGAATCCTCCGAACCCTCCACCTGTTGAGATCGATCAAGTGGTTGCTACCCAAAGACTGGTAATACAACAATTAACAGAAATGGTGACCGAGATGCAGAATCAGATAAGACAACAACGCGAGGAAATACGTCAGGCCCGCCAAGAAATAAGACAAGCACGGTTGGAGAGACAACAACAACAACCTCCACCACCACCACCAGCTTCACCAAGCTACATAGATATAAATTATGATGATTTGTAAGATCTAGATGTTATTTTAGTTAGTAGATGATATGATACTATGTTAGAAGGAACAATAAAATCTATTGACCCTATGTTTTATTGAAGAATTATACCTCATGCTGAGATTTCTTTGTTTGTGCATATGTTCCGAGAACAATATGAGTATACATCCCTTTTCTTACAAATCTCGAGGACGAGATTATTTTTAAGGGGGGTAGGATTTGTAAGACCCAAAATTAGTAGAGGAAAAAAAAATTATAAACAAAATATCATAATGCTTTAGAAATTAGGAAAATAAGAAAAATGATGAAAAAAGGGATTTATCTTTTAAAGGAAACCATTTATACATCCCATGAGATAAATAACAAGGAGAATAAAATATTAAAAATAATATGGTTTATAATCACCTTTGGATTCCAATTGATACATTTGAAAAATCTGAAAACTAAAATAGAAGTATAAATTTGAATTTGGAATAGAAAATAGAAAATAAAAAGGGAAGGGAAGAAAAGAAAAGAGATATGAAAATATACATGAAATGTATAACTAAATATCTTCAGGCTTAGCACTTTTAATTTCAAAAATAAAGTTTATAAATGAAGATCCACAAAAGTTTGAATTTAAACTTGAACTCAAATTGGATTTGAAAATGGAGAAAAGAAAATAGAAAAGAAAAAGAATAAAAACCCTAACTGGGCCGGCTACCTCCTATTCAGCCCACCTATCCCTCGCGCGCGCGGCCCATTCCACAACCTGGTGCCGACAAACCGGGCCCGCGCGTCATCCTCTCACCCCATCGCTTGCCCGCGCTCCCTTTCACCGACGGGTGGGCCACGCTGGTCAGTCGCGCCGCGCGCACGCTGTTCTTCTCGCTGGCTCGCGGGGCCCGTGTGCCAGTCAAACTAACGCCTGGCTTCTCTGGGCTGTGTCGATGATGGGTGGGACCCGCTCGTCTGGTGCATCCCCAACCTCCTAACAGAAACACCGAACACCGCGCGCTCCGCGTCGACCTCGCCGGGGAACTCGGGACTCCTTCAACCACCTCGCCCACGGACATTGCGCGGACTCGGACTCGCCCCGCTCCTATATAAACCCGGCAGCGCTAGCTTCTCTATCCATCTCGACGGATATCCAGTGCACCGTAGGCGGAAGGGAAGGGGTGAGTGTCGTGAGCATCGGCGTGGGTTTGGCCGGCGATTTGGTCCTTCGATTGGGACCGGGTTGGCTCGGCGACGTTGCGGGGCAACCATACGGAGCTTCGGTCGACGTTGGGGGCCTTCTCGGGGGCGGGAATTGCTCGTCGTCGTGTGAGCTCCGCCGTGAATCCGCTCTCCTCCGTGGGCGGGACTGCAACTCCTTCAATCGCCGGTGAGACCCCTCTCTGTAGATTCACTATCTTCTTCTCTTGGTTTTGCACCGATTAATTTCTAGTTCGGGGTGGTTTGGCACCGGATTGCGCGTTCGCCGGCGAAGCTCCGCCGTGGGTGCGCCACCGCCGCCGCTCGGGATGCTGGAAATTGGGGGAAGGGCTCCTGACCGTTGGATCTCGTTGAGCGGTCGAGATTAGATCGTAGGATACCCCTTCGCCCCATTAAATACCAGCCGTTGATCTCTAATCGTGCGACTCACGGCGCGTACCGGTTCGGTCGGGGGGAAGATCTAATCTGGTCCCTTGATTCAAGATCGGACGGCCCTGGATTCTTGATACCCCTTCGGCCGGGATCTTTTGCTAAAGAGCCCCTCGGCTTTCATGGAATAAACCCGCCGTCCCTCGGGCACTGTTCCCTGTGTCTGGGACGACTTACACCGAGCCCCCTGCGTTTTCCATTAAATGAGGCCCAGTCCAGTGAATAGGAAAATCATAGAAAATGATTTAGAAAATGATTTTTAGTGTTAAAATAAATCCAGAAACTTAATTAATTCATAACTAATTCATTTTAGCTCTAAATTGAGTCATTCCAATTCCTAAAATTTTGTAATAATATTCTCTACCATTTAGAATCACTGTTTTGACATGAACTCTGTCAGAAAATTTATTTATCATTTAATCATATTATAATCACCTTAAATCTTAGGAAATTCATAACTTGAATTCTACAACTCCAAATTAATCCATTCCACTTCCTATAATTTTGTAATATTATTGTTTATTAATTAGTGCCACTGGTTTTACATAAAAGTCACATTAAAATTGTTATCTTAACTAATCTTGTAATAAGCACATATAATCTTTGGAAAATCATAACTTAAAATCTACAACTCCAAATTTAATGATTCCAGTTCCTGTGGTTTTATTTTAATATATAGATTATTAATATGTATTTTGCATATATGTTTGGTGTAATGTTAATTTTGCCTATACCATGTATGTTTGTATTGCTACGACTAGCAGTGAGGTCACGAGTCATCTGAAGATCATCCTGGTACCTGGAATCTCAAGGCCCAGGCAAGTTGTGCCCTTGATCACTTCTTTTTACCCAGCCATGTTCTGATTAATCATAATGATCTGCATAGGTTAATTTTGATGGGACCCAACAGGTTACCTAGTTTGATTATCTTTATACCTTGTTTACCACTGATCTTTCTGGGTAGTACTTGCTAGTGCTATATGTGGTTTTGGGTATGGAGATACACTATTCATGATTACACTTTTTGTTATCAGTTGTTATTTACTGTTCATGATAAGATCATTATGTTAATTGGAACATGGAGCGACCACCCGGGAAAACAGTGCTACCACAAGGGTGGTATGGGACGCCCTTGGCTGATTAATTAGGAAAGCTAGTGGAAGACTACCTTACCCGAAAGGGGCAAGGGCAGTAGGGGAGAGGTCAGTGTAGGGAGGCCCTCGGGAGGATTTTGCTGCGATGGCGGTCCTGCAAGGGATTCCTGCACTGGATCTTCCTATAAACTGTAGCGGGTGTTCGGAAGCTAGTGGAACTTTGTAAAGGCCTCGTAGTGTTACCCTGCCTCGCTTCCTTGGTAGAGGTGAATGGGATTCATGACCCCTTGGCAGATGGGTAACACGGCTTGTGGGTAAAGATGCGCAACCTCTGCAGAGTGTAAAACTGGTATACTAGCCGTGCTCACGGTCAAGAGCAGCTCGGACCCTCACATGATTAAATTATGGAACTTAAACTCAATTTGTCATATGCATTGCATCGCAGGTGATGTTGTTACTTTTGTTCTACTACTTAATTGGGCTGGTATTTACTTATACTTAGTAATTGCTAATAAAATTTTGACCAACTTTAAAAGCAATGCTCAGCTCTAACCATCTTCTTTGGTAAGCCTTACACTTCACGTGAGCTCCCACCTTTGGCGAGTTCATGCACATTATTCCCCACAACTTGTTGAGCGATGAACGTATGTGAGCTCACTCTTGCTGTCTCACATACACCACAGGTCAAGACCAGGTACTGCAGGATGATGCTCATGGAGAATGCTGTGATGAGTTCGTGAGTGGTCTAGGTCGTCGTCTCCCAGTCAACTTTGGGTTGCTGGACCGTTGTCTCCTTATAATGTAATTATTTATTTTGTATGGAACTCCTGTTATGTATAAAGATGTGACATTCGATCCTGTGCCACTATACATCATATGTATGAGACTTGGTCCCAGCATACCTGGTGTTTATGTTAACCCCGGGGTTTTGGACCCCTAAAATCCGGGTGTTACAGGTACGCCGCGTCGTTCAATTTCGTATCCTTTTTCCTTTTTCCTCTTTCTCTATCTCTTGCAACAGGGACCGGGAAAGAGGATACCCCTAAAGGGATCCTTCCCCGTGAAGGAACTAGGCTCCGAGCCTCCTTACTGATCAGGGGTTCGAAGGCTGGCCCCCCGAAGGGTTCAACAGCCGCCTCAGATCGCGTGGGCCCGACACCCACTACTGGTCAGAGGTTCGAAGGCCGGCCCCCCCGAAAGGTTCCACGGCTGCCTCAGGCTATTCGGGCTCCGCGCCCATTACTGATCAGGGGTTCGAAGGCTGGCCCCCCGAAGGGTTCACAGTCGCCTCAGACACCGAGCGAGGGATGACCAGGGGTACGTTCGATACATAACCGAGGCTCGGGCTGCGCTCCCGAGGTACCCTAGGACATTTCCGAGACCAGCGGGAACGATCGTGTAACGGAATCCCATCGGAGGGAGGCATCGAGCCCTCGGACCCCGTCGCCAGGGGACCGGGTCCGGCAGATCACCCGCAGGTACTTTTGGGCGTGCCTCCGGGCCCCTAGCCGACCCCAACGAACGGGGCACGGACGTCCACTCGGATTACCCGCTTGCAGCTCACCGGAGACACCATGTTCGGTGCCCATCGAGGGTAACATGGCGCACTCCCCCCCTCCTCCTTGCGGAAAGGCGACGTAGGGGCGTATGTAAAAAAGCCGAGTCTGTCCCTGATCGCCCTCTCGCCCTGTGCGGAGGCTCGGGGGCTGCTCTCGCAAACCCGGCTCCGGCCAAACCGTTGACAGCGTCAACATACCAGCCCGAGAACTTGGGCCCCGACAGTGCACCCGGGCTACGGCCAGTTCGCATGAGGGAACCACCAGACCAGCCAAAGCATTACGCAAGGCATTAAGACCTCGAAGGAGTGAAACCACTCCTCCGAGGCCTCGGGGGCTACACCCGGCGGGTGCGCTCGCGCGCACCCACCGGAACATACCGAGAAAGGCTGGTCCCCTTGCAAAAAAGTGCGACGAAAGCCTCCAAGCGAGTGCTAACACTCCCTTCGAGGCTCGGGGGCTACTGTCGGGGACCATAATTAGGGGTACCCTCAAGGCGCCTAATTCTCAGCTGGTAACCCCCATCAGCATAAAGCTGCAGAGGCCTGATGGGTGCGATTAAGTCAGGGATCAGTCCATACGAGCGACTCGATCACGCCTCGCCCGAGCCTAGCCTCGGGCAAGGGCAGCCGACCCTGAGGTGTTTCCGTCTCGCTCGAGGCCCCCTTTTTTTACGGCAGACGCATCTCCGGCTCGTCCGAGGCCTTGCCTTCGTTGAGAAGCAACCCTGACTAAATCGCCGCACCAACCGACCGAGTCACAGGGGCATTTAACGCAAAGGTAGTCTGGCACCTTTATCCTGACGCGCGCCCCCTGGCAGAGCCGAAGTGACCGCCGTCACTTCGCCGCTCCACTGACCGGTCTGACAAAAGGACAGCGCCGCCTGCGCCGTCCCGACTGCGGTGCCACTTGATAGAGTGAGACTGACAGGCAGCCAGGCCTTGCCAAAGGCGCCATAGGAAGCTCCGCCCGACCCAGGGCTCGGACTCGGGCTAAGGCCCCGGAAGACGGCGAACTCCGCTCCGCCCGACCCAGGGCTCGGACTCGGGCTAAGGCCCCGGAAGACGGTGAACTCCGCTCCGCCCGACCCAGGGCTCGGACTCGGGCTAAGGCCCCGGAAGACGGCGAACTCCGCTCCGCCCGACCCAGGGCTCGGACTCGGGCTAAGGCCCCGGAAGACGACGAACTCCGCCTCGCCCGACCCCAGGGGTCGGACTCCGCCCTGGCCTCTGCCGAACGACCTCCGCCTCGCCCGACCCAGGAGCTCGGGCTCGGCCTCGGCCATGCAGGACAGACTCGACCTCGGCTTCGGAGGAGCCTCCACGTCGCCCGACCTAGGGCACAAGTCCGCCACGTCAACAGGAAGCGCCATCATCACCCTACCCCGAGCCGACTCGGGCCGCAGAGAACAGGACCGACGTCCCATCTGGCTTGCTCCGCCAGATAGGCAATGATGGCGCCCCGCTAGACCCATGACGACGGCGGCTCTCAGCTCTCTTACGGAAGCAGGGGGACGTCAGCAAGAGCCCAACTGTTCCGACAGCTGTCCCTCCACCAGGCTCCGTTACTCCTCCGACAGCCACGACACCACACCAGCTGGGTGCCAAGTTCTCTCCGGCTGCCACATTGGCATGTACCTAGGGCGCTAGCTCTCCCCCGCTAGACACGTAGCACTCTGCTGCACCCCCATTGTACACCTGGATCATCTCCTTACGCCTATAAAAGGAAGGACCAGGGCCTTCTTAGAGAAGGTTGGCCCCGCGGGAACGAGGGCAGGGGCAGGCGCTCTCTTGGGGCCGCTCGCTTCCCTCACCCGCGTGGACGCTTGTAACCCCCTACTGCAAGCGCACCCGACCTGGGCGCGGGACGAACACGAAGGCCGCGGGATCTCCACCTCCCTCACGACTCGGCTCCGGCCACCTCGCTCTCCCCCCTTCGCGCTCGCCCACGCGCTCGACCCATCTGGGCTGGGGCACGCGGCACACTCACTCGTCGGCTTAGGGACCCCCCGGTCTCGAAACGCCGACACTTGGATTCCCGAACTTTCATTAGTATGCTCTAATATGGCACGCCACATCATCATTCGGTTTACATGTTACAAAAGTACATCTTTATATGGTATACCTTAGCATCATTTAGTAGTAACAATCTTCCAAGGTAGCTCTTTGCACCCGTACAAATTGTTAGCTTGGTTTGAATTTTATGTCGCTTATCCATCTGTTTACGATTTGTTGTCATTATGATTTGACAACAGGAAGCTGATCTGGCCGAGATGAAGGGGCGATCTGATTGAATTTTAAACGCTCGACCTGGTTGAGTTTAGGGGTCCATCTGACCAGCTCTGAGAGAGCCTTGTACTTTTCGCGTATCAACACAGTCACTAATAACTAACCAACCCGTCAGTGTTAGTGCTTGCATTGTGGTTGTCATCCCATCCATCGCCATGGTTTGTTTTTTTTGTTGCTTCCACGATCTGTTGCCAAAGGGGAGACAGCTCGCGTTCGCTCCCTTCAGAATCTACCCCGTTTCTCGCGTCGCCAATATTCATGTTTCCTTCGCATATGATTGATTCCTGGTTTTTGCAAGAGACTGTAATTTCTACAAAAGCTTTTGGTTTCAAACGGGGCAGCGTATTTGTATTCAGGCATGTTCTTAGAACAAGGGCTTTCCTTGTAAACTCAGATAGAAGCAAGGAATGGAGGATTTTTTTTTCCCTATGAAATTCTTGTACGAATCCTGTGAAAATTTGTGTTCCAAACTGGCCCTCAGAAATGACATCTTCCTTGTATACTCAGAATCCCAGATAGAAGGGACCCTGCTTGTAACACAGGAAATTTTCGGTACAATTCATATACGATCCCCATGAAATTCCTATTCCAGGTGGCCCTCAAATACGCAATTGCAAGAAAGATGAAAGCTACTCAGCAAGTCTGGGCAAAATTGAAAGAAAAAAAAAGTTGCAAAACCAAGTGGGAATCTGGACTAGCTCAACAGCCGGACGATAGTATGACACTTTCAGAAACCTTGAGCGGTCGATGATAGGTACATGCTGTCGGTATCACGAGGACCAAGCAACTCTGCAGTAGACAGGGCAATATGACGCTTCCTTTGGGCCAAACACAACAGTCATCAGCAGGACAGCAGACAGTTCATCACAAAACTAAAGTTAAAGCTCAAGTGGTGACCAAAAAAAGGGCGCTAAAATGACACCAACGGGCAACGGTAGAGTTCAGACAGCGTTAAAACAGGTCTGGATACAAGCAACCTGGGCGGGCGGCAACTAAAAGAATGTGAAGCAAGCACAGCATGAGGAACCGGAGCAACGGACAGAAAGAAGAGGAGGGAGCAGGGGGGAGAATAAACAATGGCAGCGCCAAAACAGCCTAGAAGATCTTGTTGAACTGGCCGCTCAGGGTGTCCTTGAGGTTTGAGTAGAGCCCGTAGAGGGAGTACTGCCTCAGGTTGGACACCTCGTACCACGAGTTCAGAACCGACTCGTGCTTGTCCGTGCCGGAGAAAGCCAGCTGGATGCCGACGCTGCAGTCGACAGGCCCTTGGCTCTTGCAGCTCTGCGTCCGGATGGCGCATGTCTGTTTGCCAAGGCAGACGAAGTTTGATTTGCCGGAGCAGGCACCGCAGCCGTCCTTCTTCCAGTGCAGGTTTTGAAGTCTGCCTTTGTTGAACTCGAGCACCTGCGGAAGAATCGTCGTCAAGTAGCAGTAAGATTCGGAACTCGTCTGCTACGTGTTTAGGTATGGCGGACATGGTAGAGCGTTTATCGATTCGTACCAGGGTGAAGCTGGACACTGTAACTGAGGTGTTGGATACGAATATCGGAGTAGATCTAGCTGCATACTTCCTACCAGCAAATGCTACCATAAATCCACCAGCTGAAGCCTACAAAATAGCGCACCTTTCATGATATTACTGACAATGCCAGCACTGGATGCATGCATTTATTTAACCACGAATACAGACAACAAAACCAAGGATGCTTAGAGCTCACACGTGACAAGCAAAGCACCATGACAGTAAACTTGATGAGTAGATAGGGTGTGCGGTTAGCAATAAAAGATGTAAAGTTCCTCCTCATTTTCATCTCTTGTTTTTGGTCGAAGTAGATGATGAAACAAATTAACACTCTGAGGTTAAGCAAAGCATTTAAAGATCGGACACAGCTAAGGGGAAATCCTGGAAATTTACTGGTCTTCAGCCTTTAATGCCACGTGTATAACAGTCTATATTTCATAAGTTATGTACCGAAATACAATTTCATGTTGTGGACACCAGGTTAGCAAAAATGCAAAACAAAATACAAGATAACTAGGATCAGAAACAGGCAAGGTACTATGATCTTGAAAAAATTAATGGGCCAGTTTTTTATTTCTTCACATTGTACATGAAAGCTTTGAGATTGGCACAAAGGTGCTGTCATGGATGGCCGAGGGCGCTACAGTACCCTGGTACTGTTTCCCGTGCTGCAGTACCGTCGGAAGTGCCGAGGCTGTGCACGGTGCAGGGCGTCATGGCTGATCTAGAGAGAGAACTTGCGGCTAGGGTTAGGGGGCGCTGGAGAGGCCGGCCGCAGGGATTTCCCCACGGCCAGCAAGAGAGAAGGGGTTTCCTTCTAATCTCTTGCTTACCTTCAATTGATACAATCACCTCTCCTTATATAGAGTGTTACTTGACCCCTAAGCACTAAATCTAATCTTATCTCTAATTCTAATCTTATCTCAAACTAGTATATCTTTATCAAAACAATCTAAGGGGCGTGCTACAGTGTCACCGTTACTGTAGCGGCAGTTTAGCAGGCTCTCTTGGGCCCTGACACTACACCCCTCCTGGACAAGCAGGTTGTCCTCTAGACACAAACCTAACACCTAATTATAAGTCTTTTACATCTCGGTTTATTTTTATTATTCCGAATATGAATGTGAATGCGACTCTTTATTTTTTTGATCACTTAAGATAAGATAGACACCCTCCGCACATTGGCACGTGTGCAACCACCTGGATCCCATGGACGACATCTGGACGAAAGGGGAGCAGATAGATGGCCACCTGGAGTAGGTCGCAACAATGACCAGCGGAGGCGCCCTCGTGGCGATCGGTAGCAGAATGTGGTGGCACTAAACACTGCGCCTTGCCGATAACAAGGGGAGCGCCTTCCCTACCGCAGTTGCGTAGAGTTGAAGTTCGTCGTCCGCGGAACACGCACCATGCTCGCACTCGGCGATAGCAGGCCAACACGGTTGCTAATGGCCGTCCGACAAGGCGAGGTCGCGCCCCAGTGTGCCGAGGTCAACAGGTTTACAGAATATTTATACTAGCATTTAGGTCATGGCCCACTACGTCCCAACACCACTTCACTCCATTACAATCCAATTCGACTTACAGAATCAAAGGCATACTCTCTACCCACCTATGCCTTCTCATTAGTCTTGACACTAAAGGCGCTACATTACTCGCGGCGCTACTGTACCACCGGTATTGTTCCCATGCTACAGTACCTGCTGGTACTTTTCACGGGTTAGGGCTCCAAGTGAGGGGAGTGAGAAGGGGGTGGCGGCTGTGTTGTCGCCGGCGGAGGTGTCGAGGTTGTGCACGGCGCAGGGCGTCATGGCTGATCTAGAGAGAGAACTTGCGGCTAGGGTTAGGGGCGCTAGGGAGGCCGGCCGCAGGTATTTCCCCACGACCGGCAAGAGAGAAGGTATTTTCTTCTAATCTCTTGCTTACCTTCAATTGATACAATCTCCTCTCCTTATATAGAGAGGGTTACTTGACCCCTAAGCACTAGATCTAATCTTATCTCTAATTCTAATTTTATCCCAAACTAGTCTATCTTTATCTAAACAACCTGAGGGACGTGCTAGTTGCTACAGTGTCGTTGTTACTGTAGCGGACCCTCTTGGGCCCTGACAGGTACTTTCAACATTACATGACATCACAATTTCACAGACAATTTAAATTAGAATTAGGCACCCAAACAGATCAGATACTTTAACAGACAGAATTTCTTAATATGGCTAGGCAAGGTCTGAACTCCAATCCTAGACTCCTAATATGGAATTGCATAGATTCATGGTTCATATTAGTTAAAACAAAATGCACCGATAGATGAAGCATTGTGTCAATGTAGCGCTTTAGCATTCTCAGAAATCGGAAACTGGATATATTATTGGCAACTTTGAGACACTATCCATGAAGCAAAGCTATGATTTTATTTTTCCCTCCCACTTCATAAGATGGCTCTCGGCAAACATAAAAGCAATGGGCCAATGCTGATGCTAACTAGGCAAAAACAAATCAACAGGCTGCCCCCTCAAGTAAACCCTGGCGACTACATTAACTAGATCAGGGGGCAATTAGACAGTGCAGTTAGCAATTAGCATTGCCATACCATTTCTTGTGATTTTACTTAATCAGTAACCAAAGTAGCATTAGACTTAATCTAACAAATATGGATATGTGGAGTAAAATCTCGCGATGAATCAATGCAACTGACATTACTGACCGACAACTGTGTAACTCCAAACACAAGCAGACAAAGAAATGCAAAAGAAAACACCATAGTACCATGCAAACCCACTCAATCCCCACATCTCCAGCTTAGGAGAACCAAGAAATGCCAAGCCACATTATCAACACACCAAGGTAACATTCATCCACCTACTCCCCATCTCCGCAAGGACTTAGAGCATCTCCAAGAGCTCCTTAAAACAATCTCCATATTTCATTCTTTTGACAAAACGAGAGAAAAAACAGTCATCCAACAGTTTTATATCTGAACTGCCCCTCGACTCCTCAGATATGCACTTACTTTCTGCACTTGATATCAGCACTTCGTGCCAGTTTTTTTCACTCTCAGGCGCAGTTTTCTTCTTTTTGGGCGAGAAAATCCCTGGCCACCACCGTGCCACACCTGGTCGGCCCCAGATGGCTGGGCATGGCCCGGCTGAGGGCTACTGCAGCCAGTGGCTGAAGGGGCAAGGGCAACTACAGAGGGCAGAGCATGATTTAGGGGGTGGGGGCAGGGGTCGCCACTGGCCGCTGCTGCCATTGCTGCATAAACAAATAAACCAAGGCCCAATTCCTAACTGATTTTGAGTAAAGCCAGTACTTCAATGCATCCTGGGACTAACCTAGGTGATCTCCAACAGCTGCCACTGTATGGAGCCATGTATGTAATAAAGGTTCAAAATTTTGCGAAGTTTGGTAATTTCAGCGGTGGCCGAAAAAATCCAAAAATTCGTAGTACACTAATGCATGTGCTTTATTGTAAAAAAATCAATTCTAGACTCATATTTTCTATTGTTTATGTTGCATATTCTTCTACTCAATACAAGCGTAGTCATAAATCATGATGTTTAGATTAAAAAAAAATAGAAAATCATACTTCATATTCAAGTCTCTAAAAATGCCAAATTTTGTAGCCGAACAAATAAACCGAAATAAAAAACCTGCATGTAACAGAAATTAACATTGCACAGGCGCCAGACCAATAGAAATATTCCATTTCCATTTTAAATACAATGATAAACCCTAGCCCATGAATTTGTTTGAGAAACAATAGGCCGGCAGCAATTTTGCTGGCTGTGGTTGAGGAAAGGTGAGGAGGCAGGGAGGCCGCTGGGTGGTGGCTGTGCACAGCCGGGGGCGACACAGCCGGGTGAGGGAAGGCAGGGAAAGGGCAGGGGGCAGCATGCAAGCCACGAGGAGCCAAGCGAGGAAAAGATGTGACGCGGTCTTTTTTTATATTTTTTAGCAACCAAATATTGCACACTATTGGAGGCAACGATTTAGCTCCCTACTCAGTTTGGCCATTTGGTGTAATAAATGATTTAACAAGTGTTCTTTAAGGAGCTTTTGTAGATGCTCTTACAGTGCAAACTTCCTTGGATCCACCCAACTTACTCTTTAAAATAGCAACTTTGCCTGGTAGGGGATAAATTGTGCCTTTTTGTGCTATATTATGGTCATCCCGTCTTATAGAAACAAATCACCAAGTATGGTTCCTTATGATAAACACAGGGAAACTAATTTTAGAATCCTCTACACAAAGTAAGTATCAGGATCTTGAAACTTAGTGGACCTCCTTTTTGCACAAAAGAGCTGAACTGGCACAAAGGCATTTTAGGATATATCTGATCTCCCAATTGCACAGATGATTTGATATACAACTATAAATCCTAGCAAATTAGATGCATCAATAGCCTAGATTCACTATTTTCTTATGTTGGGGCAGACTGTGTTGAACTAACAAGCATAGACAGATAGACTCCTGATTTTAAATTTTGAAATGTAATGCTTTCACACTCACAGCACTTGCATTTATCCTTGGAAAACTATGGAGATTGAAGAGCAAACAGAAATTTTTAAAACACACTCGGTTTCTCCAAGGATCTATGCATGCTGAAAATGAATCTCAGGTGCAAAAGGTTAAGACTCATTGAAGTCTTAAAGCATCTTGTGCTTATATTTTCTCACCATACAAGTAAAACGAGTTCTTGTAAAACTAGGATCAGATAAAGAATTTTCACCAGATAAAGAAAGAGGGAGTTTGGTTTCAGTTCAATATCACGTGTTACTTCATTATTTCGGGGTTTCACTCTTTTACCTGGTTTTTACTTTTCTTAGCATTTGTTGTTTCACAATAAGAGTCGCTTACTTTGGACCTCATTGTACAAGACTTCCTGAAATAGATTATTTCTTGCTACTTAATGAATGGCAGTGTACCTTCCATTTTATGCCAAAAAGATCTTAAACAAAATCAAATCACAAGTTACAGACGATGCTAAGCATATTGATATAATGCAATTCATTGAATACTTGTAAGATCAGGACCATGCACTACGATATTTACAAGTTACACCAAATACAACACGATCTCCCAACAACATAAAACTAATCCTTTGATCCTATTAGCCATTCACTACTACTGCTACTGGAGTCATGGATCAAAATTTTGCATTGAATGAAACAACCGAGCAGCAACTCGCCAACTCTGTTACTTCAAGGTCGCATTAAGCAGATTAACAGTTTCTACAGAAAGCACCAGGATCATTCTAAACAGATCTACTTCCTGTTAGAACAATAAATAAATGTTAATCGATCCTACCTCCGGCGTGGCAACCGACATCCACCTAGTTACACATTTCCACAAGCACACAGAGTGCATGCTCCGCCGGAATTTAGATCCGACCCAAACTTATTGACTCCAAAGAAGAAAACAGAACCCCAAAGAAAGCAAGAAGACCAGGATCGCTTACTGGGTTGAATCCAGTGGTGGTGTTGATGGTGAGGAGAGAGATCTCATCGACCTTGGGGCGGAAGACGGCGAGCTGCCCGGAGGCAGCGAGGTTGAGGCGGCGGTCGCAGGGGGAGAGCTGTGTGTTGCCGGAAAAGAAGGTGTTGTATCCCGCGAAGACGACCCCGAAGGTGAAGCCGTCCCCGCGCTGGATCCGTGCGTCGCTGCACGGCTCGTAGACGCCGTTCGTATCCCCCGCCGCCAGCTGCGCGAGGCAGCAGGCAGCTAAGGCGAGAGATACTGCAGCAATCAGCGTACGCGACGCGTCGGCGGCTGCCATGGCGGTCGGCGACGAGATTTTGCGGGGCGCGTTGGTAGCAACCGAACCGGCCAAGCAGGCTTCCAGTAACCACCGCCGTTTCTGTTGAGCGGAGAGCTCGTGAGCGACAGCGGTAGAGGTGGGTGTGAGGGAGAAAGGTGAAAGTGATGGTCGGTTGAGCGATGGGCCTTTGAGCGTCTCTATGGGTCAAGACGGGCTGTAAGGCTATTCACAATGGAGGTTTCATGGAGTGTTTCATGTATTAATTAGTCTGCCACATCAGCTATTTTGATGACATGTCACATCATTTAAGAAGAAAGAGTTTTATGGAGTTTCATGGGGATGAAACCATGTTAACTCGTTTCTAAGATCTTGGAAACTGTGTTGTCGGCGTTCCGAGACCGGGGGGTCCCCGAGCCGACGAGTGAGAGTGCCGCGTGCCCCAGCCCAGATGGGTCGAGCGCGTGGGCGAGCGCGAAGGGGGGAACAGAGAGAGCGGTCGGTGGCCGGAGCCGGGTCGAGAGGGAGTCGGAGAATTCCCGCGGCCTTCGTGTTCGTCCCGCGCCCAGGTCGGGTGCGCTTGCAGTAGGGGGTTACAAGCGTCCGCGCGAGGTGAAGGGAAGCGAGCGGCCCCGAGAGAGCGCCTGCCCCTGCCCTTCGTCCCCGCGAGGCCAACCTTCTCTAAGAAGGCCCTGGTCCTTCCTTTTATAGTCGTAAGGAGAGGGTCCAGGTGTACAGAATGGGAGTGTAGCAAGGTGCTACGTGTCTAGCGAGGGAGAGCTAGCGCCCTATGTACATGCCAAGGTGGCAGCCGGAGAGATCTTGGCACCCTGTTGGTGTGGCGTCGTGGCTGTTGGAGGAGTAACGGAGCCGGACGGGGAGACAGCTGTCGGAGTGGCTGGGCCCTTGCTGACGTCCTCCTGCTTTCGTAAGGGAGCTGAGAGTCGCCGTCGTCATGGTCTAGCGGGGCGCCATCATTTGCCTATCTGGCGTGGCTGGCCAGATGGGACGCCGGTCTTGTCTTCTGCGACCCAAGTCGGCTCAGGGCAGGGTGATGATGACGCTTCCTGTTGACGTGGCGGTCTCGTGTCCTAGGTCGGGCGTCGTGGAGGCTCCTCCGAAGCCGAGGTCGAGTCCGTCCTGCAAGACAGAGGCAAAGTCCGAGCCCTGGGTCGGGCGAGGCGGAGATCGTTCGGCAGAGGCCGAGGCGGAGTCCGAGCCCTGGGTCGGGCGAGGCGGAGTTCGTCGTCTTCCGGGGCCTTAGCCCGAGTCCGAGCCCTGGGGTCGGGCGGAGCGGAGTTCGCCGTCTTCCGGGACCTTAGCCCGAGTCCGAGCCCTGGGCGGAGCGGAGTTCGCCGTCTTCCGGGGCCTTAGCCCGAGTCCGAGCCCTGGGGTCGGGCGGAGCGGAGTTCGCCGTCTTCCGGGGCCTTAGCCCGAGTCCTAGCCCTGGGTCGGGCGGAGCCTCCTATGGCGCCTCTAGCGAAGTCTGGCCGCCCGTCGGTCTTACCTTTTGCGTTAATCGCCCCGATGACTCGGTTGGTTGGCGCAGTGATTTAGTCAGGGTTTCTTCTTATCGAAGGCGGGGCCTAGGGCGAGCCGGAGATGCGTCTGCCGTGAAAGAGGAGGCCTCAGGCGAGACGGAGTCATCTTAGGGTCGGCTGCCCTCGCCCGAGGCTAGGCTCGGGCGTGGCGTGGTCAAGTCACTCGTATGGACTGATCCCTGACTTAATCAAACCCATCAGGCCTCTGCAGCTTTATGCTGATGGGGGTTACCAGCTGAGAATTAGGCGTCTTGAGGGTACCCCTAATTATGGTCCCCGACAGTAGCCCCCGAGCCTCGAAGAGAGTGTTAACACTCGCTTGGAGGCTTGCGTCGCACTTTTTTGCAAGGGGACCAGCCTTTCTCGGAGGTACTTTGTTCCGGTGGGTGCGAGCGAGCGCACCCGCCGGGTGTAGCCCCCGAGGCCTCGGAGGAGTGGTTTCACTCCTTCGAGGTCTTAATGCCTTGCGCAATGCCTCGGCTGGTCTGGCGGTTCCCTCATGCGAGCAGGGCGTAACCCAGGTGCACTGTCGGGGCCCAAGTTCTCGGGCTGGTATGTTGACGCTGTCAACGGTTCGGCCGGAGCCGGGTTTTGCGAGAGCAGCCCCCGAGCCTTCGCACGGAGCGAGAGGACGATCAGGGACAGACTCGACTTTTTATATACGCCCCTACGTCGCCTTTCCGCAAGGAGGAGGGGGGGAGTGCGCCATGTTACCCTCGATAGGCACCGAACATGGTGTCTCCGGTGAGCTGCAATCGGGTAATCCGAGTGGACGTCCGTGCCCCGTTCGTTGGGGGTCGGCTAGGGGCCCGGAGGCACGCCCAAAAGTACCTGCGGGTGATCTGCCGGACCCGGTCCCCTAGCGACGGGGTCCGAGGGCTCGTTGCCTCCCTCCGATGGGATTCCGTTACAGAGTCGTTCCCGCTGGTCTCGGAAATGTCCTAGGGTACCTCGGGAGCGCAGCCCGAGCCTTGGTTATGTATCGAACGTACCCCTGGTCATCCCTCGCTCGGCGTCTGAGGCGACTGTGAACCCTTCGACAGGCCAGCCTTCGAACCCCTGATCAGTAGGGGGCACGGAGCCCAAATAGCCTGAGGCGGTCGCGGGTCCTTTCGGGGGCCGACCTTCGAACCCCTGACCAGTAGTGGGTGTCGGGCCCACGCGATCTGAGGCGGCTGTTGAACCCTTCGGGGGGCCAGCCTTCGAACCCCTGATCAGTAGGGAGGCTCGGAGCCTAGTTCCTTCACGGGGAAGGATCCCTTTGAGGTTATCCCCCTTCTCGGTCCCTGTTGCAAGAGATAGAGAAAGAAGGAAAAGGGAAAAAGGATTCGAAATTGAACGTCGTGGCGTACCTTTTTCGGCGTGGTCGTTTTGGCGGAGGCGAAGCGTCGCCGGCTGCCCCTGCCAGAAACGTTACCTGTTTCGCCGCGAAGTTAATGCGCCGGGGTAAGCGGTCGGCGAAGCTGCCGTTGCGTGCGCGAGCCGTTCGAGGTACGGGTCACGGGTGCGTCGCCTTCACACCGTGAGAGGGGGTTCTCTTGCTGCCTCCGGATGGGACATGAGCCTGGCCGATGGCGTGACCGCTGCTCTCGCGCTCCTGCCACCGTCATTACTGCCGGCCCATTTTTGACCGCGTTTGACCGCTGCGCCAGGCTGGCGCTGCTGGGTCGCGGGCTGGGTCGCCTCGAATCGCGGTATCGGTTCCGCAATCGAGGAGGTGCGGTGGTGGAGCGAGTGGCATAGCGGTTCGCATGCAGCGCCCGGCGCGCCAGTTGCACGACGCGTGGGCTTGAGCCGTCGCGCTGGCCTGTCAGGAGTCGGAGAGGCGCGTCCACTTGGCGCGGTTGCATGCCGCCTGCATGGCCGCCTGCCCCCTTTGCCCGCTGGTCTGGGCAAAAGTGGAGGGTTACTTGTAACCGCTGGGTGGTTGCGTGCGTCGTGCGCGGCGGTTCGACTTTCTCAGCTTGGAGTCGGTCCGCATGACAGGCGGGCCCCAGCCCCCGCGCCGCAGGGAAGGGCTTCGGAGGCGTGCTGGAGAAGACTCAGCCCGCGACGGTTGAGGGCGCAAGCAGGGGGAGTTGCCTTTAAAAGGAGGGCGACCCCCTTCGTAAGGTGACCATGTCTCCTACCTCCCCTATGCATTGTGCCTCTCCGTCTTCCGAGCCCCCGGATGGGGGGAAACCGCCGTCTTTTCGCTCCATCGCTGGAGGAACGCAACTCCGTGGGAGTTGGTACCTTTCAGCCATCGTTCGGCTTCAAGGATTTTCATCATGCAGCCCGGCTGCACCCCTCCACCGGCGGTCACCCAAGAGGGCAACCTCCGGCTTGATGGTGGGGGAAAGCGAGCCGGGCTGCGGCATCCGCCCCTTCCTCAGCCTCAAGGATTTTCATCACCAGGGCTGAGGGGCGTGTGCCGGGTCGGGGTTGGCCCCTGCGCGGGTGGTGACCCGCTCCTTCCCTCAGTGATCGGGGGGAAGGGCGGGAGTCGTCCGTGGCGCCAACAGCTGCAGCGTGCCCGGCTCTCTGAGCCGGGCAATCTCGGAGCCACCCCCGGTGTCGCCTTCCGCCACGGCAACTGGAAGAGGTTCTTCCGCCGGCGCGACGGCCGAGGTTGGCCACGGACCGACCTCCGACTCTACGGCCTTCTGCCCGTCCTTGCCTCTCGAGTTTGGGCAAGGGCGGGGGCCTCCCAGCAGCAGTATCCACCCTGAGGCCATCACTGCTGCTGTTGGGCCCCTCAGGACAGACGTCTTCATCGTCGCCGCTGCCGGGGCGGGGCGGCGACGTGCCGTTCGTCGGTCTTCTGCTGCCCCGCAGGCCCTCCCCCGTCGAGTGGGGTTGTTCGTACCTGCGGGGGGGAACCGGAGTTCCGTTTTGTAATGGCACTTCGAGTGCCGGGTTTTTTGTTCATTTTGGCTTTCAGGGCCTGAACATGTACGTAACTTACGGCACAGAGCCGTGTTTTTTTCCTCATTTCCGAGCACTAAGACTCGCCTGTTGTTTGCCTGAATCGCTTCACCAAGCGTGAGTCGCCCCGTGTCAAGGTGACGAGTGAGGTATCCGTATCCCGGAGGCGTAGGAATCCCTCGGCTCGGTCGGACCTGTTGTCCGAGGCTCCTCTAGCTTAGTTAAAGAGACCCCTCGGCCGCTCTTCGACGAGCCGAGGCCAGGGGTAGCGATATCAGCATGAGCAGAGGCGTTGTCGGCTCGGAAATGAAACCTGGTTGGCCGGAGCCTAGCCGGTTTGTCTGTTGGCAGGATCGATGTCGGAACTGTTCAGCCGAGGCTTCGGACCGAGCTGGCGCCCTCGGAAGGAGGTCGGCCGAGGCCCCGGAGGCGGCCGGCCGAGCCGTCTGCTCGGGCCGGGTTCTCGGAGAAGTCCTTGGCAGAGATTGCTCGAGTGTGATGATGACGTCGTCCTTCGGAGCGGAGGCCCTCGGACCGCGTCGCCATCCGAGGCTAGGTCGGGCCTTGCCGAAGGTGCTGTTGATGCCGAGGGTGTCGTCGCCCTCTTCCAGCGTCAAGATCCGAGCCTGCAGGGTCAAATCGTCTTGTAGCGTGGGCCTTGCGCGGCCGTTGAGGCCAGAACACATACCCTTGTTGCGTTATAAAGCTGCGTCTCTTTTCCTCTCGTTTCGAGTATCTGGACCTTTTGGTCGGTAGCAGGGATGTTAGTGCGAGCAAGAGTTGCTTCTCGCGGAAGGTGATGAGTGAGGTATCCGTATCCCGGAGGCGTGGGAGTCCCTCGGCTCGGTCGGCCTTGCCGCTTACGCGTACTTTTACCCGCCCATGAAGCCCTGTCACCGACTTGGTCGAGAAGGCTCGAAGAATCGCTTCGACAGAAGAGCTCCCGTACGTAAAGACTCGTTCGATCCGCGGATTCGCCTTATCCGAGCGCGAGTTACTTATCGCAGAAGGTGATGAGTGAGGTATCCGTATCCCGGAGGCGTAGGAGTCCCTCGGCTCGGTCAGCCTTGACTGCTTACGTGTACTCCGTCGTTTCCAGGACCCGCTTTTCGAAGTAATCAAAAAGCACGAAAGATGTTCTGGTGAAAGAGATTTTTTGTTCGAGGAAAATTTTGACGCAGAGGGGGTTTCCCCCCTTTTAGCCCCCGAGGGAGGGTCGGGCTCTGCCGAGGCGAGGCTGACCCTTCCTTGTTGACTAAACTTTTGCGTGGGTGCGAGGTATATAAACAACTTGGAAACATCTTAAGGGTAGAAGCGACGTAGCTGTTGGATGTTCCAAGCGTTGCCGTAGACCTCGCCTTGACTGTTGGCCAGCTTGTACGTTCCGGGCTTCAGAACTTTGGCGATGACGAACGGCCCCTCCCAGGGGGGCGTGAGCTTGTGCCTCCCTCGGGCGTCTTGCCGCAGCCGAAGCACTAGATCGCCCACCTGGAGATCTCGGGGTCGGACCCCTCAGGCGTGGTAGCGTCGCAGGGACTGCTGATACCGCGCCGAGTGTAGTAGGGCCCTGTCCCGAGCCTCATCCAGCTGGTCCAGCGAGTCTTCTCGGCTAGCTTGGTTGCTTTCTTCGTTGTAGGCCCTCGTCCTCGGGGAGCCGTATTCCAGGTCCGTGGGCAGGATGGCCTCGGCCCCGTAGACCAGGAAGAACGGCGTGAAACCCGTGGCCCGGCTTGGCGTCGTGCTCAGGCTCCAGACCACCGAGGGGAGTTCCTTCATCCACCGCTTGCCGAACTTGTTGAGGTTGTTGTAGATCCGAGGCTTGAGCCCTTGTAGGATCATGCCATTGGCACGCTCTACTTGCCCATTTGACATGGGATGAGCTACGACGGCCCAGTCCACCCGGATGTTGTGATCCTCGCAAAAATCCAAGAATTTTTTGCCGGTGAACTGGGTGCCATTGTCGGTGATGATGGAGTTCGGGACCCCGAAGCGATGGATGATGTTGGTGAAGAACGCCACCGCCTGCTCGGACCTGATGCTGTTCAGGGGTCGGACCTCGATCCACTTGGAGAATTTGTCGATGGCGACCAGCAGGTGCGTGTAGCCCCCGGGCGCCTTCTGCAGAGGGCCGACGAGGTCCAGACCCCACACAGCGAAGGGCCAGGTGATGGGTATCGTCTGCAGGGCCTGAGCGGGCAGGTGGGTCTGCTTCGCATAGAATTGGCACCCTTCGCAGGCGCGGACAATTCTAGTGGCGTCAGCCACCGCCGTTGGCCAGTAGAAGCCTTGGCGGAAAGCGTTCCCGACGAGGGTTCGAGGTGCTGCATGGTGACCGCAAGCCCCCGAGTGTATTTCCCGCAGGAGTTCCTGACCTTCGGCGATGGAGACGCATCGCTGGAGGATGCCCGAGGGGCTGCGGTGGTAGAGCTCCTTCTCATCGCCCAGCAAGACGAACGACTTTGCGCGTCGCGCTACCCGCCGAGCCTCGGCTTGTTCGAGGGGCAGTTCTCCTTGACGGAGGTATTGCAGGTACGGGGTTTGCCAATCTTGATCTGGCACGACCCCGTTCTGCTCCTCCTCGATGCGCAGTGCTTCGCCCTCGGGCTCCGAGGGTTCCTCGGGGTGAGCCGAGGATGGCTCGGGCTGGGCCGAGGTCACCTCGGGCGAGGCCGAGGGTGCTTCGGGCTCGGGCGCGTCATCCATCTTGACGGAGGGTTGGTGCAGATCCCGGGAGAAGACGTCCGGGGGAACCGTCGTTCGCCCCGAGGCTATCTTCGCCAGCTCGTCCGCAGTCTCGTTGTAGCGCCGGGCGATGTGGTTAAGCTCGAGCCTGTAGAACTTGTCTTCCAGGCGTCGAACCTCCTCACAGTAGGCCTCCATCTTTGGGTCGCGGCAGAGGGAGTTCTTCATGACTTGGTCGATGACGAGCTGTGAGTCGCCGCGCGCATCGAGGCGTCGGACCCCTAGCTCGATGGCGATTCGCAATCCGTTGATCAAAGCCTCGTACTCAGCCACATTGTTGGACGCCGGGAAATGGAGGCGAAGCACGTAGCGCAGGTGTTTCCCGAGGGGCGAGACGAAAAGCAGGCCCGCGCCAGCCCCCGTCTTCATCAGCGACCCGTCGAAAAACATGGTCCAAAGTTCTGGTTGGATCGGAGCCGTTGGCAACTGGGTATCGACCCATTCGGCTACGAAATCCGCCAGTACCTGGGACTTGATGGCCTTCCGAGGGGCGAACGAGATTGCCTCGCCCATGATTTCCACCGCCCACTTCGCGATCCGCCCCGAGGCTTCTCGGCACTGGATGATCTCCCCCAGGGGGAAGGATGACACCACAGTCACCGGATGGGACTCGAAGTAATGTCGCAACTTTCGCCTCGTCAGGATCACTGCATATAGCAGCTTCTGGACTTGCGGGTAGCGGATCTTGGTCTCGGACAGCACTTCGCTGACGAAGTAAACTGGCCTCTGAATGGGCAAAGCATGCCCCTCTTCCTGCCTTTCGACTACGATCGCGGCGCTGACCACCTGAGTGGTTGCGGCGACGTAGACCAGGAGGGTTTCTCCATCGGTTGGGGGTACCAAGATGGGCGCCTGGGTGAGGAGCGCCTTCAGGTTCCCGAGGGCTTCCTCGGCTTCGGGAGTCCAAGTGAAGCACTCGGCCTTCCTTAAGAGGCGGTACAGGGGCAGGCCTCTTTCGCCGAGGCGCGAGATGAAACGGCTCAAGGCCGCGAGGCATCCCATGACCCTCTGTACGCCTTTTAAGTCCTTGATGGGCCCCATGTTTGTGATCGCTGCGATCTTCTCCGGGTTGGCTTCGATGCCCCGCTCGGAGACGATGAACCCCAAGAGCATGCCTCGGGGCACCCCGAAGACGCACTTCTCGGGACTAAGCTTGACGCCCTTCGCCTTGAGACACCGGAATGTCAGTTCGAGGTCGGAGAGAAGGTCGGAGGCTTTCCTCGTCTTGACTACGATGTCATCGACGTAGGCCTCGACCGTGCGACCAATGTGTTCGCCGAACACATGGTTCATGCACCGCTGGTACGTCGCACCCGCGTTTCTCAACCCGAACGGCATTGTGACATAACAGTACATGCCGAAGGGCGTGATGAAAGAAGTCGCGAGCTGGTCGGACTCTCTCATCTTGATTTGATGATACCCTGAGTAGGCATCGAGGAAAGACAGGGTTTCGCACCCTGCAGTGGAGTCCACAATTTGGTCGATGCGAGGTAGAGGGTAGGGGACCTTCGGACATGCTTTGTTGAGACCAGTGTAGTCTACACACATCCGCCACTTTCCCCCTTTTTTCCTCACAAGTACAGGGTTGGCAAGCCATTCGGGATGGAATACCTCTTTAATGAACCCTGCTGCCATCAGCTTGTGGACCTCCTCGCCTATCACCCTGCGCCTTTCCTCGTCGAATCGGCGTAGAGGCTGTCTGACCGGCCGGGCTCCGGCCCGAATATCCGGCGAGTGCTCGGCGACATCCCTCGGTATGCCGGGCATGTCCGAGGGACTCCACGCAAAGACGTCGGCGTTTGCGCGGAGAAAGTCGACGAGCACTGCTTCCTATTTGGGGTCGAGCCCGGAACCGATCCGGATCTGCTTAGAGGTGTCGCCACTGGGGTCGAGAGGGACGGCCTTAACCGTCTCCGCTGGCTCGAAGTTGCCGGCATGCCGCTTCACGTCCGGCACCTCTCGGGAGAGGCTTTCCAGGTCGGCAATGAGGGCCTCGGACTCGGCGAGGGCCTCGGCGTACTCCACGCACTCCACATCGCATTCGAATGCGTGTTTGTACGTGGGGCCGACGGTGATGACCCCGTTGGGGCCCGGCATCTTGAGCTTCAGGTAGGTGTAGTTGGGGATGGCCATGAACTTCGCGTAGCATGGCCTTCCCAACACTGCGTGGTAGGTTCCTCGGAACCCGACCACCTCGAACGTCAAAGTCTCCCTTCGGAAGTTGGAGGGTGTTCCGAAGCAGACAGAGAGGTCAAGCTGTCCGAGGGGCTGGACACGCTTCCCCGGGATGATCCCATGGAAGGGCGCAGCGCCTGCTCGGACAGATGACAGATCGATGCACAGGAGCCTGAGGGTCTCAGCGTAGATGATGTTGAGGCAGCTGCCTCCATCCATCAAGACCTTGGTGAGCCTGACGTCGCCGATGACGGGATCGACGACGAGCGGGTACTTCCCTGGGCTCGGCACGTGGTCGGGGTGGTCGTCCCGGTCGAAGGTGATGGGCTTGTCGGACCAGTCTAGGTAGACTGGCGCCGCCACCTTCACCGAGCAGACCTCCCGACGCTCTTGCTTACGATGCCGAGCCGAGGCATTCGCCGCATGCCCTCCGTAGATCATGAAGCAGTCGCGGACCTCTGGGAACTCTCTTGCTTGGCGATCCTCCCTTTTGTCGTCGTCGCGGGCCTTGCCACCCTCTGCGGGTGGCCCAGCCCTGTGGAAGTGGCGCCGAAGCATGACGCACTCCTCGAGGGTGTGCTTGACGGGCCCCTGATGGTAGGGGCACGTCTCCTTGAGTGCCTTGTCGAAGAGGTTAGCACCTCCGGGGGGCTCCCGAGGGTACTTGTGCTCGGCGGCGGCGACAAGGTCTGCATCGGGAACGTCGTGTTTCGCTTGCAACTTCCTCCTGCCTTTCTTCTTGGCGCCGCGCGGAGCAGACGCCTCGGGAGTATCTTCCGACGGGTGGCCCTGGGCTGCTTGTCCTTTCGGAAGATGGCCTCTACCGCCTCCTGGCCGGAGGCGAACTTGGTGGCGATGTCCATCAGCTCGCTCGCCCTGGTGGGGGTCTTGCGACCCAACTTGCTCACCAGGTCGCGGCAGGTGGTGCCGGCGAGGAACGCGCCGATGACATCGGAGTCGGTGATGTTGGGCAGCTCGGTGCGCTGCTTCGAGAACCGCCGGATATAGTCTCGGAGAGACTCTCCCGGCAGTTGCCGACAGCTTCGGAGGTCCCAGGAATTCCCGGGGCGCACGTACGTGCCCTGGAAGTTCCCGGCGAAAGCCTGGACCAGATCTTCCCAGTTGGAAATCTGCCCCGGGGGCAGGTGCTCCAACCAGGCTCGAGCGGTGTCGGAGAGAAACAGGGGGAGGTTTCGGATGATGAGGTTGTCATCGTCCGTCCCACCCAGTTGACAGGCCAGGCGGTAGTCCGCAAGCCACAATTCCGGTCTCGTTTCCCCCGAGTACTTCGTGATAGTAGTCGGGGGTCGGAATCGGGGCGGGAACGGCGCCCGCCGAATGGCTCGGCTAAAGACCTGTGGACCGGGTGGTTCGGGCGAGGGGCTCCGATCCTCCCCGCTGTCGTAGCGTCCCCCACGCCTGGGGTGATAGCCTCGGCGCACCCTTTCGTCGAGGCGTGCCCGACGGTCGCGATGAGGGTGCTCGTCGCCGAGGTGGCCCGGGGCCGCAGGCGCGGTGTTGCGCGTGCGCCCGGTGTAGGCCGAGGCTTCCCGCGTGAGTCGGGAAGTCGCGGCACGAGGTTCCGAGGGGTATCCCTGCCTTCGGGAGGCAGAGCTCTCGGCCCGCCGGGCCGCAGCGCCTTCCAGGAGATGCTTGAGTTCTCCCTGGATTCGCCGACCCTCGGTGGTTGATGACTCCGGCATCGCGCGGAGGAGCATCGCTGCGGCGGCCAGGTCCTGACCGGTTCCGCCGGATGCGGGTGGCGGTTTGTCCCTGGCATCGTTGGCGATGCGGTGCTGGAGGCTTTGGGGCAGGTGACGTATTCCTCCGGCCGGGGGTTGGCTCGCCCATACCTGCCCGATGTTCTGGCGGATTGCCTCGAGCGCTCCTGTTCCCTCATCGAGCCCGGCCTGCGCCCCGCGGACTTGCTCGAGCCGTGGGTCGTGACCCCCCGCCGGAACGGGGACCACAGCTAGCTCCCGCGGGATGTCGGCGCGAGGCGCTGGCCTAGGGGGATCACCATCCTCCGGCATGCCGAGACAGCCGCCTCCGGAGGGATCCCCTAGCTCGATGTGGAAACATTCGCGACTCGGGCCGCAGTCCTTGTCGCCAAGGCTGCGGCTGCCGTCGGAACAGTCGGAGAGGCAGTAGTCACATGCGGTCATGAAGTCCCGCATGGCACTAGGGTTGCCAGATCCGGAGAAATCCCAGCAGATGCTGGGGTCGTCACCTTCCTCGGACCCAGAGGGTCCATAGGTCGAGACACCCGTCAATCGGTCCCAAGGCGACCGCACACGAAACCCCAGAGAGGTTGCACTCGCCCCAATGTGAGCGCCCGCCAAAGCGAGGTCGCCAGGCGGGCTGAGGCCGAGTCGAAATGACGAAAGATGGGGAGCAGTCGGTACCTTTTTGTCGACGAAGGGCGATGAAGTCACGTCGGGGGCTGACCGCGCCGTCGTCTTGGGTACGAGGGCGACGTCCTGCAGGCCTTCCGTGAGCGTGCTGGCGTCGTCCATCTGCTCGGGGTCGACGTGTTGCGGGGGGACGGCGCTCGCGTTTGCCTCGAACGCGAGGGCGACGCTTGGCGTGTCCTCCGTTGAGGCGCCGGGGATGTCGATTTGCTCGACAGCCGTCGGAGCGCGATCTCCTGCTCGGCCCCGGTTGCCCCGCCTCCTCCTCCTCCGATGACGAGGGAGAGGATGGGGCGAGCTCGAAAGTTGTCCTTCCCCCACGCGGGAAAGACGTCGTCGATTCCGCCGCCGGCGGGCGGGCTGTCCGCCACCATTGTCGCTGCCGCGCGGCGGTGGAAGGAGTATCATGTCGTAGTTGCCGTCGAGAGACATGAACTCGAGGTTCCCGAAACGGAGCACCGTCCCGGGTTGAAGAGGTTGTTGGAGACTGCCCATCTGGAGCTTGACGGGAAATCGAACGTCAACACGCAGCGTGCCCCTACCTGGCGCGCCAACTGTCGGCGTTCCAAGACCGGGGGGTCCCCGAGCCGACGAGTGAGAGTGCCGCGTGCCCCAGCCCAGATGGGTCGAGCGCGTGGGCGAGCGCGAAGGGGGGAACAGAGAGAGCGGTCGGTGGCCGGAGCCGGGTCGAGAGGGAGTCGGAGAATTCCCGCGGCCTTCGTGTTCGTCCCGCGCCCAGGTCGGGTGCGCTTGCAGTAGGGGGTTACAAGCGTCCGCGCGAGGTGAAGGGAAGCGAGCGGCCCCGAGAGAGCGCCTGCCCCTGCCCTTCGTCCCCGCGAGGCCAACCTTCTCTAAGAAGGCCCTGGTCCTTCCTTTTATAGTCGTAAGGAGAGGGTCCAGGTGTACAGAATGGGAGTGTAGCAAGGTGCTACGTGTCTAGCGAGGGAGAGCTAGCGCCCTATGTACATGCCAAGGTGGCAGCCGGAGAGATCTTGGCACCCTGTTGGTGTGGCGTCGTGGCTGTTGGAGGAGTAACGGAGCCGGACGGGGAGACAGCTGTCGGAGTGGCTGGGCCCTTGCTGACGTCCTCCTGCTTTCGTAAGGGAGCTGAGAGTCGCCGTCGTCATGGTCTAGCGGGGCGCCATCATTTGCCTATCTGGCGTGGCTGGCCAGATGGGACGCCGGTCTTGTCTTCTGCGACCCAAGTCGGCTCAGGGCAGGGTGATGATGACGCTTCCTGTTGACGTGGCGGTCTCGTGTCCTAGGTCGGGCGTCGTGGAGGCTCCTCCGAAGCCGAGGTCGAGTCCGTCCTGCAAGACAGAGGCAAAGTCCGAGCCCTGGGTCGGGCGAGGCGGAGATCGTTCGGCAGAGGCCGAGGCGGAGTCCGAGCCCTGGGTCGGGCGAGGCGGAGTTCGTCGTCTTCCGGGGCCTTAGCCCGAGTCCGAGCCCTGGGGTCGGGCGGAGCGGAGTTCGCCGTCTTCCGGGACCTTAGCCCGAGTCCGAGCCCTGGGCGGAGCGGAGTTCGCCGTCTTCCGGGGCCTTAGCCCGAGTCCGAGCCCTGGGGTCGGGCGGAGCGGAGTTCGCCGTCTTCCGGGGCCTTAGCCCGAGTCCTAGCCCTGGGTCGGGCGGAGCCTCCTATGGCGCCTCTGGCGAAGTCTGGCCGCCCGTCGGTCTTACCTTTTGCGTTAATCGCCCCGATGACTCGGTTGGTTGGCGCGGTGATTTAGTCAGGGTTTCTTCTTATCGAAGGCGGGGCCTAGGGCGAGCCGGAGATGCGTCTGCCGTGAAAGAGGAGGCCTCAGGCGAGACGGAGTCATCTTAGGGTCGGCTGCCCTCGCCCGAGGCTAGGCTCGGGCGTGGCGTGGTCAAGTCACTCGTATGGACTGATCCCTGACTTAATCAAACCCATCAGGCCTCTGCAGCTTTATGCTGATGGGGGTTACCAGCTGAGAATTAGGCGTCTTGAGGGTACCCCTAATTATGGTCCCCGACATGTGTGAAACCTCCACTGAGAGTGTTTTGTTTCATCTTCATATAATTGAGTAAATCCTATTGGTTATTTATATGCAGCATTTAAGAAGTATGTTGCCATATGAAATAGTGAGATGAAACTCTCTATTGAGAGAGGGTATTTCATTCATCCATAAATCTGATGTGGCATTTTTGGAAACAGTGACATGAAATCCCCATTGTGAATAGCCTAAGACAAGCTATCTAAAGCTATTTTTCAATAGAAAAGAAAAAAAAGAATTAGAGCTATTTTGGAGGATCATCCAAAATGGCTTTCATGAGAAGCCCTTAAATGAAGGATCTCTATCAAATAAGGTTTTTTTAGGACATGTTTGGCACGGTTTTGATCTGCAAATTGTGGGTCAAGATGGGATGTAAAAGAAGCTATCTAAAGATATTTTCCAATAAAAAGAAGGAATTGGAGCTATTTTAGAGGCTCGTCCAAATGGTTTTCACTCCTATGGATAAGCCCTTAAATGGAGGATCTCTATCAAATAAGGTCCTTTAGGACATGTTTGGCACGGTTCTAACCTACAAATTGTGGGCCAAGATGGTTTGTCCGGTAAATAACCAATGGTCGAGCTCATTGCTTGGTGAGAATGGTTGACTTTCTTATTTTATCAGGAGCAAGCATATCTTAAAAGTAGGTCAAGGGTTTTTAAGGCGAAGTACGCAGAAAGAGTTATTTGGATTTGGAAGCAGCCAACAGTCCTTGCTTTTGGTCACTGTTATTTGGAACGGAGCCAACAGTCCTTCCAGCCGTGGAGTTCGGTTCGGTTGGACCGAGGGTCGTGTCCCTGCACGACCACCACCACTTCGGCATTGACAACGAACGTGTCTCCTCCTCTCCCTTCACATGTGTGTGTTTGTATATATAGTACTAGCCTAATATATTAGGTACTATATAGATGCCCAGATGATGACACAATTGGTATTTGTTTATTGTTTCTTCTTAGGTTTGCCTGATGTTTATTTTGGTATAGGGAAGTGAGAGGTTCCAGTTACTGGTTTCTGACTGCTCAGATCAGTGGGAAGTCCTTGAGAAGGAGAGTATTAATTCAGTTACGGATGGTAAATCCAGTGAAAATGCACGGTATTCTCCTTGGGTATGTTGGTTTAACTTTACACAAGCTAAAACGCGCGCGCCAGTTGACTTGTTCTAGAGAACGCGAGGCTCCCAAGACGGCAGACGAAGGATCGCGTTTGAGGCGCTACCAGCCAGCCTCTGTCGGGCAGGCAAATAAGACGGAGCAGTGAACAACGGCTGGATGGCAGGATTTGCATTGTAGAGAAGCGATCGGACGGTAAAGGAATTCTGAGCCTAGCTAGTTTGCAAGCTAGGGTCCCTGGTTTAATATATACTAGAAAAAGAGGCGCCCTATCGGGCGCTTGACCAGAGACAAATAAACAGGATCACATGAAACATAACCGTCCTCCACGAACAAGGTTTTGGTTTCCACTTGCAACCGCTTGTGGTGAATATTCTCGTGGACGTGGATAGGCGCTGCTCCAGCATGCGTGCTTTGCACATTCTCGCCAAGCAATGAGCTCGACCATTGGATCAAGCACATTACCGGGCAAAGTGTAAACAGCAGCATAACCGCCTTAAAGTTTGCAGCATAGATACTTCAAAGAACAGGAGGAAGTTGTACAGACATGAACTAAGAACTAACAACCGTAATAATTAAGTTTTGTTTACACAATCTCTTCAAACACATCAGGCATGCAAAAGAATAGCCATATAGTGCATTTAGATGAGTAACATATGACTTTAAATGAAAAAGTGCTGCCATGTGTCTCGAGGACATGCTTGTATCTCGAGGACATGCTTGTAAGATACAGCTTCGATTGACCTAATTGCTACCTGGCCTGCATAGATTGAGATGCCCTATATAATCATGAAAGTTGGGGTCACATTTTCTGGAGGTACTTTCCGTTGTAGCGGTGCTGATGTGGTGGCAACTGGATTGGAAAAAAAACGAATCTGGTCACATGAAGTCGAGAATTAGTAGTTTTAGGACAGTAAGATCAATTTAAAGAAGCAAATATACTCACCTGCACTTTGTAGTTTGTACAAGATGCCAAGAGATACTCACCTTCCTTGCGATGATTTATTCCTGGCAGATTTTATCTTCTCTATAGCCAGCATGAGAAGCACAAATGATAAGTGATTAGAGAACTGAATAATTGCAACCAAAAGAAAAGCACATACCTTTGTCACCCGAACTTTGTTGAAGCCATTATCTTTTACCAGTAAACTTATGAGACCCTGAAAAGAGGACAAGGATAATGAACTGCATTCAGGATTTATGAATGAAGTTTGAAAGTAAGGTCAGTGCATGTACCTCCTCATCAGGTGCAGTCCATTTTAGCTCAGGAATATCTATTGTAGCATTAGGCTCCTTGAACAAGCGTTGAGCTTCTTGGTAAGGCCAGTCCTCAGGAATTTGATATCTGTAGCACACCTGTTAAAAATTAGACAGAATCAAATAGCAAACAGTTTCCTTTTTGCAGTTGTGGAGGAAGTGAAGCCATGAAGAAGCATTTGAGTTTGCTCCACGTCCACGTTATTTAGCAAGGCTAGATGTTCCCATGGATTTTTGGTGTAAAATCCGGAGGTTGAATCACTCACTCCATACTGAAGTAAAGAATATCAAAGCAGGCTAAACCTCTGAATTGATGAAACGATATTTGGTGAGAGGCTATTTGCATCAATCATGCGATGCAGCTTATGGTGTGGGCTACTGGGCTATAAAAATAGATGTGCTACCGCTCGTCAGAAGGCAGAACACGTGTGATGAACAGGTGTGACGCTTCTAGTGTAATCAGACTATAGGAGACTACACTGTCTGTTCGTAAACTCGATGCAAGTTGCCATGTTTCGTATCACTGTCGACCTACCTCTGCTCAAAAAATGGCCTGGCTTTAGATTTGTGTATTTGTAGTAAGAAAAAATATTAAAGTTCAATACGTTCGTAGAGATTATTGTTAATTTTATGGAAAATAGATATATCTTTATGAAAAATGTCGCTAATGATCATGAATGGTGCCTGTCGTCATAAATGATGATATATTTCTATGTAAGTTATAATTAAATGTAACCTTTTTTTGAAGTAGAGCAAAGTTAGAATAGCATGGTCTTAGAACAAATGTAGCAATTACTCTTTCCATGTAATAAGTTTATATTTTTAATAAATAGTTGGCAGTTTTCCTATATACTTAGATTCGTGTCAGATCTAAATATACAATAGGTATGTGTAGTCCCATGTAACAACATATTTTCACATTTCTCTAGATGGTAGTGTTGTCAAGAACATATCTGAAGCTGGCAACATATGCTTAAAATAAAGGTGTAGCAGATGCCAGATGCTTACTCCTGAAGAGATGGTGATCTAGACTTCCACAGACATAGGTATAGTGGGTACTAAATCGCAAAAAAGAAACATAGCTAAATATACTAAATATACGAACAAGCATGGTTGCAGCCTGCAGTCCAGTCATAAGCTAAAGATGGTCAAACACAACTCACGAGCAAAACTAATCCTATGCGGTCGTGAAAATGCAGCATGTAAGTAGGAAATCAAAACGTCTGAATTATAGCAAGTAGTGCAGCGAGGATTTTTTTCACCATCACAGAGCATGTTGCAGACCTCTTCTTTGGTCACATTCAGAGGGCAGCAAGATAGCAATGTTCTGCGCCATCTTCAATCTAGCACCTTATTCTCGGCCTTGGGGTCAACAACACCGGCCTTGGGGTCAGTACACCTCAAAATGGGCACCAATATTTAAGTTATTCACATACAAATTTCATTAAGTTGTGCACACTACACTAAGTTGTGAATGCGGTCACATGGAAATTACTATAAAATATTCACAGACACAAATTACCAAAGTAATGAGGAGTCGCATGCCTTATAATGGACACCAATACTTAAGTTATTCACAGATAAATTTCATTAAGTTGCGCACATTACACCAAGCTATGAATGTGGTCACAGAGAAATTACTATACAATATCCACACAAGCAAGGCACTCACAAATTACCAAAGTAATGAGGAGCCGCATGTCTTATGGTGCCAATACAATTATACAATATAAATAACTACATATGCCAACAATTCAGCATTAAATATTGTATTGTAAAACAAGGGGACCTACTAAACAAATATTTTTTAAGGTGATAAACAAATCCAAGCAACACTTCAGGGAGAAAAATAGACTTCCTATGAAAGTATGAATATTTTCAGAGTAGATGCTACACACAAGATTATTAATGGTAGAGCTTACACTCTATTCACAAGTAGTGGATTCATAATGTACTCTAAGCTTGGAGAAGTATTTCCTGAATGATATATGCATCCTTTTGCAATCAGTTTTAATACAGACATGGCTAGATTGAGATTCTAAATACCTCCCAAAGAGATGATTCTGTTGGACATTTAAGAGCACATGAAAGCTAGTAATACATAGATACAGAGACTCGCAGTCAACAAATCAACAAAATATTAGCAGTGAGAAACCATTGGAGCCATTTCAAAATTACTATGTAACATGTTCATAGCTCTGCCAAACCTAACAGAAGAAAAATGATCGGCAAAGGGTATTCAACAACTGACATCATCTAGAAGGTCAAAAAAGCTACCACAATTTTTTAGTTGGGGCGGATCTAGTAAAGGACCAATTTTTTTTACAGAATAATTGAAGTTAGTAGGCATAATACAAGCCTAAAGTTGTAATTAGATCCGATCCGAATACAAAAAGCTTAAGTTAGGGTTTGGATGCTCAGTTTTGGACAGCAAGACACGATGAAAATTGAAAAGGGGTGGGCGCACCTGGTGGTACTTGTCGTCGACGAAGGACCAGAAGAAGATCTGGAGAATGGGCACCTGCTCTAGAGCAGCAGCGACAGTCAACCAGTCTTCACCAAGAGAGTGAGCGAGCTTGAGCCACGGGGCCATCCCCTCCCGGGGCGCGAGAAGCGTGGCTAGACACGCGGGCACGAGATTCCACAACCATACCAACAGAGATGGATACTCCCTAGTTTTCAGAATGCTCAAGAAGCACTCTATAATTCTTAAGCTCTTTGTTATGGACCTGAGTTCACAGTTCAGGACAACGACAAAGCATTTGTAGATCCCGACGGTGGTAACATAAAACCAAGATCTCGGATTATCGGTGGCATTTTTGAAGAGCGCGAGCAGGGAAAAGAGGAGAGTATAGAAACCTGTAGAGGCGAGCGTGTGAAGCACGCACACCTCAAGGAGGCGGTCTTTTGGCTTGTCGTAGCTGAGTGGGATTACGCGCGCTAGCGGCCTCGACGAACTTGATGTAGGAGGCGTCGATGTAGGAGGTCACAGTGATGTTGCTGATTCGGCCACCCGCGCCGTCCCCCGGGTGCGAGACGATTCTGGGGGCGTCCACAAGAACCGTACGACACCTCCGGCCCAAGTCGCCGCCGCGGGGAGGAGGAATCGCCGTCGTTTAGGGTTTGGGACTTTTTAGAAAGGGGCGGGTGCGGAAGGAGGAGATTACGGTGGCCGCGTGTGGAGGAGGGAAAGGGTACTGCTCCGGCTGGATTGAGGGAGAATCGAAAGGGCGACTCTGGGAATGAGGATGTTGGGCATAGGAAGAAGACGGGAGACTGCTTCCGTGTGAGCGTGTGCTCTCGTCGTCGAGGAGGAAGAGACGGGTGGACAGCGCGTTGAATTGCTATAAGCCAGGGGTTTTTTTGCAAAATATCTAGGGGCACGCGTCGTCACAGAAAACGGCTACCCTCCGTGAAATGCGGGCGTGCGAGCAAAGGGCTTCAGGTTTTAATACTTTATATATATATATATATATATATATATATATATATATATATATATATATATATATATATATATATGAAAAGCAAATAAAGAAACAGTGGATTCGAACTCAATCGCTTCCACCATTTTCAGTTTTACTTTTACACAACCGACAGTCCGTTGCCCTTGTCACTGTCTGTAGTTGGTGAGCAACTGTGGCAGCAAGTGGAAAAGGACGACAGCGAATCCCTAACCAGTCCACCAACCCACAAGTTCAAAACACGAACTTCTCCGACTCCAGCAATAGACCCAACGAGCACCGAAATTAATTCAGTTTCCAATACGTTTCCTTGTACTGTAGCTTTAGGCCAATCTCATTAGAAGCTCTATATATTAAATATAGTAATATAATACTGTACAGTATTGATAAAAAAAGAGATGATAGAAGTTTCATGAATAGAAAAAAAAATTATAGATAAAACTCTTCTGTACTGTTTATGTGTCTTCTGCATTGTTTTCCGAAGTATGTGTGTTATGAACTGTGGCTTGCGCACTGTTTTACATATTTTTTAGAACTGGAACATGAAATCCTCGCTTAGAGCTAGTTTGGAAAGTGCAACCCCTCCGAATTTGAAGAGATTTAGGGGAAAATGAACTAAGAATTGGGGTGCCCTTTAGATTGGCAATTTGGCATATTCCCTACTGAGATTGGCCTTACGTACGGTATTGATAGGCCTTACGCTAGCCGATCAGAGAAGAGGCGCAGAACAATAGAAAAGGCTTAAGAATCTCAGTGATCAATTAATCGGACTGCGACTTTCGGCAAAGATTGATCAAAGTTCTGCGAAGCATCTTATTCTTGCTGAATTGTAGCATAAAAACAAAATGAGAGCACAGGATCTTGTGTTATTTATAGAGTTGAAGTGTGGTGATTTCCTGAGAATATTACTGTCGGCCAGGCCACCTGTTAACACCAACCATTCTGAAGAAAAAGGATCATCTGGATTTTTTTTTCTTAAGAGCAACCAGAAGCCCCAAAGCGACAACTGCTGAAACTGGTCGAGAGCAAACAGGAAAAAGGAAATCACCCAAGCCTGCAGATTGCAGAATACCTTGGTGTTTCTGACACGCCGCCTTCCTCCCCTCTGCTCTGCGTTCATACGCCACACGTTCCCTCACAGTTTTGCAAGCAAATCTACCGAAAAAAAAAATTGCAAGATGCTAGTGCTAATGCTTAGACTATCTCCAGCAACTGTCCTCTATATACATCCTCTATATCCGTCCTTTACAGTCTTCTCTAAAAGATTCCATCTCCTATATCTACTTTCTCTCCAACAACATCCTCTAAATCACGTCCTCTATATATAAATACCTATATTAAACACATTTTTAATTTTTTAATTTTTGTACATACGTATTTGTCATACTCTCAAATGTATTTTACATATTTTAGTTTTATTAAACCGGTTGTTTAAAGTATTCAAATAAATAGAGAACCGTTTAGAGAAACTCTACATATAGAGGATCCAGCAGCGTTCTCTAAATTTAGAGAACTGTTTAGAGGACGTTGCTGGAGGGAGTAGAGGACGTCCTCGTCCTCTAAATTTAGGGTACAGGACCCTTTAGAGGGTCTTGTTGGAGCCAGCCTTAATACGATATATTGACAGAGAATAGCCCCTGGTTTCCGACAGGAGACAGGGCAAACAGGCACTACACATCTGTGTCCAATCTGTGAGAGATTTTGCATGCTTTCCTGCAGTCTATTGACAATAGCCCTGCTCAATATAAACATCACAACCAGAAGAACATGTCATATCCCTTTTCTTGTTTTAAAACCAATCAAGACATGACAATTAATAGTATAATGCTGGGAGTGGAGCAGATATAAAACAGGTCAACGATAAGAGCATGCCAATAGCTAATAGTATAATGTTGGTAGTGGGGCAGATGAAGGACATAAGCAGTGAAACCGGTGACCTAACAATAAGTCCGACCACTGGCATAAAAAAAATGTAAATAACAGTAGGCCCCAGCTCTGGCCATATTAGGGTTTAAGGTTGCTTTGGTGAATTGTTCTGTTCAGTGCAGTTTAGCCCTCCCCTTTCTCCTAACACAGTTCATACAAAAGAATCCTACAGCCGAAGTCATATGCTCTTTCATGATAATTAGTTTAGGATCACTTCAAACATCAGAGTGGTCTAAGGCTGTCTCCGGCAGACAGTGCATATGGTCATACAAAGTGCATATGGTCGTACAAAACAATGTTTTGCACTACAGGCTGCACGACCAAAACAGGGTTGGAGATGGTATATATGCAACAGAACCTACAAATCATCACAGCATGTATTCACCATGTATACATAGGATGATCACATTAACTATTGCCCTACTAAAGAAACTGCTGTGCTCGAACAGTGTACTCACAAACCAACAATTCGTAGCCACATAGTACTCTCCCAGCAGCAGCACCTTCTTCCCAGGAAAAAAAGAGAATAATTTTAAAAAAAAGAAAAGAGGCAAGAGGAGGATATGTTGTTCCTCGAGGAGGTTCTAAAGGCAGAGATGAAACTACTCGTTTGTCCATCTGATTGAGGCGGAAGCGAAAGTAGCATTGCAGTCTAACTTTCCTTAGATGCCTGAAACAAGGAGAGGACGTTCTGCAGAACCATAAAAGAATTGACAGTTTATTAATATGTGTAAGAGAAAATTATAGGCAAGTAAAGTTTCAAAAGAACAAAGATGGACAAAAGATTTACATGGACATTGTTCATTGGACCTAGCAAAGAACCACAGTGAGAGTCACAAGTCACAGGTTCAGCAGGGATAGCATTGTTACGTTGATCCAATGAATCTAGCATGACCTGTAAAATTGTTCTGACCAGAATGCAACAGATTCCCACAAAAAATTCTTTCACCACCAACGAAAGGGCTACCTAAGGAACCTTTTGTGTGTGTTTCAACTTTCAAGATGACTTAACACTTAAGCATTGACCAGCACTAATAAAAGGATCATATAGGCCAATATTTCTATCTATCATATAGGCCAATATTTCTATCTTCTAACAGAAGCAAAATGCTTACAGTGCCTAAGAAACCAACCTAATGTTGCAAGCACTCAATTGATGACACAATAACAATCTAATGTAGTATGCCGCTTTATTACGAAAATGATAAGCATACAGATTACTGAACAACCTAATACACTCAGATTCCGTGCTATGTACACTCCATTTGTAGACATTTCTCTCAACACAACACCTAAATAGAAGAGGATGACTTCTTTCAGAGAGGCCGCAGCAAGTGCATATTTCCATACCTGGTTCATTTCAGTGTACAAACTCCAACCATCAAATCGATGTTGCTTCAGACTAGTCACGTAGGATGACCGAGTCCGCAATCTCCATCAACGGCTCAAGGCACTCAGGAGAAAACTTGCGGGCGAACATGTAAGGGTGCGTCGTGTTCGACTTCCTCAGCTCCCTGATCAAGCTTGCGGATACCTCTCCAGGCTCATACATGTGTGGGTGGCCTGCAACTGAATCTGTCCAATTTACCCTTGTCAGGGTATACTTAGTACAACCCTCAGGATCCTGCATATCCAGCAGTGTGGGGAAGTAATGCTCCTCTGGGTAGCATGAATCCCTGCGCTCGATCAGACAGGGCAACTTGAACTTCTTCCAAAGCCGCATATCCCTCACGACCATGATGGCGTGCCTTCTCGTGAGCACAAAGAACTGCGACCCAGCACGGAACTGGTCATATGGAACCTCTGGGAGCATGACATCGTCACCCCGGGCATAGTACCTGTCATGCAGCAGCTTGGTGTCATTGTCCATGTTGTCCATTATCTCTATGAAGCTGCGGTGGTGGCTATGAGGCCCAGCATTGTCGGAGAGGAGTGCGTTGTAGAGGGTGGGGAACGGATGGAGCGGGATGCAGGACTGCGACAGGAGCGCGAAGAACTGGTTGTTGGGGTCGTCAAGGAGCGCGGTGGCGAGGAGGCGGCGCGCGGCGGAGATGAGTGTAGGGGAGGCGCGCTGCGTGGCCTTGGCGGGGACGAAGCGGCCGCGGAAGGATGGCGTGGGCGGCAGCTCGAGGACGGAGTAGGGGTCGGCGTGGACGTAGAGGTTGAAGAGGTGGGTGTGGCCGCGGAAGAACTTCTCCCAGAGCGGGGAGAAGACGAGGTCCGAGTTGGTGAGGAAGAGGAAGGCGACCTTGGGCGCCGGACGGCGGCGGAAGAAGTAGGAGGCCGCGGAGGTGGGCGTGGGAGTGGCCGAAGAGGAGGAGAGGATGGCTCGGCGGAAGAGCGCGAGGTCGTCGGACTCGTCGGCGTCCGGGATGGCCGGGAGCGTCTTGGGCGGGAGCAGGCGCGGCGCGAGGAGGAAGACGACCGGGATGGAGATGAGCAGGAGCAGGGAGAGCAGGAACGGCGACGCGTACGGCGACGTCATCTCCGGCCAGCGGCTGCCGCGCCTGCTGCGGCCTCTTGGATCACCCGGATTCGCAGAATGCTCGCCGGCCGCGGCCAATGCAGCGGCGGATCTTGGGTGCGTGGTTTGTTGGTGGTGATGGTGGGAGGGGGCAGGGATCAGGGGAAACGCAGGTGGGGATTGAGAGCGATTGAATGATGGGGACCAGTCTGCCTCAAATTAGGGACAAGCAAAAGGCCCGGCGGACTGGATCTGCTGATTCGGGGAGCAGCAAGGGCGATTGGAGCACGACGAAAGAAACAATCGGGGGATTTCACGCAGCTCAGATAACCGAAGGAACCGCGCAAGCGATTGCTCCGTGACGGTGGGGGCAATGGCGCGGCGCCGCTAGGCTGAGAACCGACGACACCCCATGCGGGGCAGGATCTGGCCCGAGATCCTGCGAACGGCAGGCCAGGAGAGCCCGGTCCAAGAGCGGGGACGCGACAGCCAGGAACCACGCAGCCGGAGCAGGAAACCAGGCGCGGAACCGGGAATGGCGGATCCGGGACAGGACGCGACCGACCTCGCTCGGGGGAGGCAGGCGGGAGGAACCCGTGGACCCTGGAGGCGGGCGGGGTGGGGATTGGGAGACTCTGTGGAGATCTCTGGCGCCCGCGGCGGCGGCCGGAGGGACGGAGGTGGGGGAGGAGAGAGAGAGTGAGGCGGAGGGGGGAAGGACGAGAGGGGACGCGCGCTTGATATCTGCTGCGCTTGCTCGTCGCTCTCATGGGCGGTGGGCCCCACTTAATTAGGGGGTTGTGGCTTGTGGGGGGGGGGGGGCGGGGGGGGCGTTGTGAATTGTGATTAAAATAATAGACGACGCCGACGACGCGAGCGATTACGGGGGGCGGTTAGCGTTAGCAGTGGCTCCCCAGTCCCCTAGTTCTCTTCTCTCTCCCACTTTTATAAAAGCGCGCTATTTTTGGATCTACACTTCACTCCAGTCTAGAAGCGTCTTGTTATCACAGGCACACAGCGGGGCTAGAGAGCAGTCACGTCACGTCGCGTCGGCGTCACCGTGGGATCCAGCCGGAGCCGGACGGGTGGAGGCTGACGGGTGGGGCCGCGTGTCGGTGGCATGGCTGCCGCGTCTCTCGTCGTCCGATTTTTTTTATATATATTCGACGCCGGAGTAGGCACGAGGAAAGGATTACGCTGCCGCGTCGTCGCACGGACAAGCTGGCGACGCTGACCGTACGGCCACCCACCCATACCGTGGTCCGTGGCCATTAGATGTGCGGTAGCATGCAGTATCAGGTGTGGCGTAGCTAGCTAGTAGCTGACATGCGTTTCGCGTGCACGCTTTTAATTAGTTTTGATAACGCATTGTACTCCCTCCAGTGCAGTAAAAGTAGTCGTTTAGGACATGATTGTGCATACCAAGGAGTGATTAATTATCATAGAGTTTTCCCTGTTTGCCCCTATTAAATAGGGATATGGGTGCATTAACGTCACTAAAACAATCAGACTTGATTGGTTGCTGCAGCAGCTCCAAGGCATTTTAGACTAGAGGTCTCAAGTTCGATTCCTCTTAAATGCATCTTTTTTTGTGCAATTACTAGGGGCAATAACGTCCAAATCCCAGACCCACGCGCGCTATGACTTCTTTTTGTGCACGCTCGGTCACGCGCAGGATGACTTCTTTTACTGCACCGGAGGGAGTATCTTGGTCGGCTGGAGCAGGTTAACTAGAAGTTAGATTTAATACTAGCAGGTTGCTCGTGCATTGCGACGGACCGACAGCTTATAATAATACCTACGTAAATTATCCACCAAAAAGATCTCAAGAGTTTTTATTGATTATCTCCGCTCTTCGAATAATATTTTTTTATAAACGTACGGATATCATAGCCAGCAAATCAGAGACCTTCATCCCTCACCTCTCCCACTTTCAAAGATTCCTAGAGCAGGATAGAAAGGGAAGGGAATAGACGGACATACCTGTTCGTTGCCGGAGAAGAACACGACGAATACCTGGTTATCTGAAGGCGACATAGGTAGTATATCGCTAGATACATATAGGAAGAGAGCACACAAGCGGAGAAATAAGCCCAGCCGGAGCAGCTCCAAACCGAGAGGCACCCGCACCAGGCGTCGGTCCGAGAAGACCCGCTGAAGCGACACAACAACACCACCAACTCTTTAGCATATGTCGAATGCTGCCACGCTACGGGCCTTGGTTGTCCAACATCTTAGATTTGAACTCTTCATCGCCACAATAACCTAAGCGTGGCAGGCGCCACCATGTCCTCCTCAACGGCACGCGCGAAGAAAGGCCAGGAGCATGATCGACTCGTCTCGTACCCGCGTCGACGAGCGTTGGTCGGCTCACGGCTGCGACCGTGGGCGGGGGCAGCAGGTTGTGGAGGAAGAACGGGGCGAAGGCCCAGAAGACGAATGGGACGCCCGACGACAACGAAAACGATGGTGCGCACATGATGTGAAACGTCCTCGTGGACCTGCAATAGCCACTGCGCGAGTCGGTGTCGGGGCTGGTGTCGGACGAATACGGGGAGGAGGCGCCGGTCCGACGCCCTCTACCGAGAATGTGGTAGCGCGGAGGTGGAGGCATGAGAGGAGAGAGAAAAGAAGCAGGATGGCGAACGAGGTGGTGGCAAGTGAGGCGAGGACCATCATTACCGTGCAGAGGTATAGATGTCCAAATGGGCCGTGTCTGGCAAGCCAGCCAGAGGCACGACCCATTTAATAGTGCCTGGGCCAACCCGGCACGAGCGACGTGCGGTGCTGGGTCGTAGCCTCGACCCTTAGTGCTGGCCCGGCCCGGCCCGGCACGATTATTTTTTATTTTACAAAAAATCATATATATATATAATTTATATTCAATATTACAAACACATGAGCATGGTGTTCTACTGGTTAGACAGCTTCGCTCAGTGTCTCCCACCCTTTTTCCGTCAGGGTGTGCGTTTAAACCCCACCTCCTGCACCGTTTTTAACATTTTATGCTGATTTAACGAAATGGCCCGACGGGCTGGCCCGACACGGCAACAGGCCGGTGTGACGTGCCTGCAACCCACGGGCGTCAGGCCTAGCGGGCCCGTGCCGGGCCGTCGTTTGGTCGTCTATATGCGGAGGTTGATTGCGCAAAGGGGACCGGTAGATTCATTTTAAATAGATGTGAGGGTTATTTGTAAAAAAATAACGCGAAACTACCGTTGAAACTGATGCTTTAATATAGTGTAGATATAGATATATTGCGCCTATATTTTTATTAACTAAAATAAAATAATTATGTATGGATATATAAATATCTGTACTAACTATTAAGACTGCAATGTAGACTGCCCCCGCCTAACAACTGCCCGCCCGATCCCGCCGCGACCCCTGCCCTCCGCCAACCGTCTGCTGCGACCCTCGCCCGTCGCCAGCCGCAAGGCGCGAACGCCCGACCGCCGCGACCGCTCCGCAAACGCCGCGAACAGCCATAACCGCGCGGGAGGCAAATCGGAAACCCCAAGAGACGGCGAAAGCGAGCGCGGGTAGCAGCTGACCATAATCGCGTCGTGGCCCTAGCCGGAGTCGGGGGTTGGCGCGGCGGCAGGGCGGAGACATCAGGCGGCGGAGCGGTGGAGGACGCCGCTAGCCATGTGAGCACGGGGCAGGGCGTCGTGGTGTCCGGGCCTGGGGCATTCGAGGAAGGGGAGCTTGGTGCGGCAACGGTGCGTTCCAGGTTCTCGATCCAGTTGGAGGTTGGATTGGAGCAAAGGGTACACATCTACGTATTAGCTCACAGACTAGCGCTACTTGGTTAAGCACCTGATCGCCCGGTACCTGATATGTTTGTTCATAAATAGCCAGTAGCCGTCACCTGCAAGTACAGTACGGAAGTGGCAACCTGAACTTTACTTGAGCTTGATAAAAGCAAAACGCGCGGTTCCACTACCAAACTATGATGTGCATCTAGAGTTTAATCAGCTCTGCTCTACGTTTTTTAGTTATGCTCTATGTTTTTTTAGCCATACTTTTCAGCTCTGCTCTACTTTTTTTTAGCCAGATAGATATAGTTGCACAAACTCTGCTTCAGGAAAAAAAGGTAAAGTTGTAAGATCATCTAAAGGGTGCTCCAAAAACTCTAGGTTTTTATAAAACTTCTCAGCAGATGGAGTTTGCAGATCAAAGTTCATAAAGCAGTTCCAAAAAGGCGTAAGGCTGCAGTTAATACTTGTTGCGCCGCCATGCTTAGAATAAACATTACTCCTGCTTAGCATAAGCAGACTGAAAAGCCAAGGATCCACCTGATAAAAGCTCAGATATAACGAATGCATGAAATTGCAGTCTGAAGTCTGAACTAGCAGAAATGGTACCTAGCACCTCCAGACCTTATTGTTGCAAAACGAATAACCTATTGGCACAACAATTATCCAGTTCAACTATTTGTTGCCCTCAAGTCTCAACCATCAGAACTGGAATTCGTTCCACTTCCCTCCTGCTTAGATCCTAGATGGGGATAACAAGTAAAGCTCTTACATACTTGGTAGTCCGAGAAGAAATTAACTGGCCACCAGGTAGCTTTGCTAATAGGCATTCCAAGCCATTGGTGTCCATTGCTCCATGATAGTTCCCGTTGGTGATGTTAGCTCTAAAAAAGGAGTATTAAAGCTCGGATGCTTACTTACCTTTCAGCGTCCACTAGGTCTTAAAACGTGTGAAAGGAACTCACTAGGTCACCTAACTACGAATGCAACTAAAGCTACGCATGCAATCGTGCATGCAAATGCCACTACTACATGCAAAGCCTACATTTGCACACGCGTGAATGCAAAGCCTGCTGCGCATGCGAGTGACAGAGCATGTGTTTGATATCCGGTAGGAATTATATGTTAAAAATAAATGCGCTCATCAGCACATGTGTTTGGACAGACTATAGATGTCCAAACGGACCGGATTTGCCGAGCGGCCTGAAACCCGGCACGACACGTAGTGAACCGGGCCCGTGCCGGCCCGGCACGGTCACCGGGTCGTGCCTGGGCCGAAGGCGTGACACGACGGGCTAGGCCCGGCGTGATTTTATTTTTTTTCTATTTGTTTCATATAATATATTATACTTGAATATAGAGTATAAAACACAAGAAACGTATGTTTTTGTTGGTTATGTGGGTGTAAATAAATGTTTAGAGCTAATAAATATGGTTTAAACCCTAAAAAATGCATACTTTTAGGATATTTTTTATCATTTAAACGTCATATATTGTTACGGGCCCGTTAGGCCCGTCGGGCCATGGGCCGGGTTGGCACGATTATCAAGCTAGCGGGCCGTGCTTGGGCCTCACTTGGGGCCCATGGGCCGGCACAGCACGGCCCGCTAGCTAATCCAGGCCAGGCCGGCATGGCCCGTCCATTTGGACATCTATAGTTTGGACAGTTTCAATGAACTAAACGGTAAAAATAAGATAAAATATATGTAAATAGGATTTGAACCATGATTATTTGCTTTAAACTCACGTTCACATCCACCTAGCCACCAGAACACACATTTTTTATTTTAGACTCTATACTCAAATATAATATAGAAACTTTTATGAAAAATAGGGGAAAAATAAAACCGGGTCATGCTTTGGCCAACCTTGATACTTTATACATGAGTTTGCTACCTCGATGATCTGTATAATTTTCTTTGCATTTAATATCAGTTATAACTATGACAACTAATTTTTAGTCGTTTTGGACCGAAAAATATAGATTGATCAAGCCGTTTAGTAAAGCAACATATCACACATACTTGCAAATTGTTTTCACATCTTAATGAAATATATATCCGTATACAAATTAGCAAGTCAATTTTTAGAATAGTTCATAGCCATCGGTTCAGAACTTTATACGAAAGAATGTTGGCTCTACGTCTACTTATGCGAAAGAATGTTGTCTCTTCCCTTTCCTATAGGAGGGTGAAATAAGTTTTACCAGCAGCGTTGTACCGGAGGTGCCAGTAGCCGTAGTGTATCAGTCGCTCCTCAAAATGGACTCACTGGCAGCAAAATGTTCTCTAACGAGTTGACTCGTGTGCTCGACTGGGATTGTACTTTGTCTCTTCTGTCAACTGAGCTATGGTGAATTCTATCGACATCAATGTTAGCACGATGGTTCGCCCAACTGAGCATGTCCCTAGTCCACAAAACTATGTAGTTGAGAACCTCACATGTAGATTCATATTAGTTAATAGTTTGCTTGAACAAACTAACACGGTTGTTTGATCTATGCAAAAGATGGCACTGATTGTTTGATCTAAATGTTGCGAGATGCTCTCCAATAAAAATTACACGGTTGCCTCATGGTCTATGTAAGGAAACCTTGAATTTGAATGCGTACATCTTCAGTTGCTCTGCCTGCTTTTAGAGGATTCGTCTTTAGATGGGTTGAATATTGTTATATTACTTGTCTTTATGTAGTAATGTAGAAATCATGCCACAACACATTTTCCCACAACATAAAAGATAAGAGGGCCATATTTGTGTGCTAAAATAATTTTGATAATCACAACTCACCGTCCCCTTTCAATAGGCTTAGGATCTCCTTTTTATATTTTTTCACCCTACAATGCAAAATTGTTATATGGAGGCCATGGTATATCATCGTATCATGTATTATCAATTTAGGATTTGCCCATTTCAGTAATAGTGACATTGAGCCAATTTTGGTTGTTCGAAATAGCAGATTTCAATGTTTGTTATGATTGCTGAGTTGATTATTGATAGCATCACTAAATAGTGACCTATGCGTGTACAAGTGTCTCTCGTTGCAACGCACGGGTATATACCTAGTTATTCCATATGTCCTAAATTGGAATTCGTTTTAGGCAGTTATGAGATTTATACACTACTTGATCTATATGTTTTATATATGTGTCTACATTTGTCATCATCAATTTGAATATAGATATATAAATAAAGTGGTACAAACATTGTTATAGAACGGAGGGAGTATATTTTGTATTATAGTTTTAATTTTATATAATTATTTTTGATGGTCTGGTGACTTAATTTTAAAAATATATGGTTGCTTTTACACACACAAAAACTCATATGTTGGGCCTCTTTTAGAAATAGAAATGCAACATAAAACAATACTTTTCATTAAGGCGATATTTAGGAGGACTTCACTAAAAAAATTATGTTTATTTCAGCTTTGTCGGTGTTTCGAAACCCGGGGGTCCCTGGACCGACGAGTGAATCGTCGCCGCGTGCCCCAGCCCAGATGGGTCGACGCGAGGCGGAACGCGAAGGGGGTAGGGAAGCAGCCGGAGGGAGGCGGGCGTGAGAGAGTGGATCCCGCGGCCTTCGTGTTAGCCCCGCGCCTGGTCGGGTGCGCTGGCAGTAGGGGGATACAAGCGTCCACGCGGGAGTGGGAGCGAGCGGCCTAGCGCGAGCACCGTCCCGTCCCTCTCCGCGCGGGCCAACCCTCTGTAAGAGGGCCCTGGTCCTCCCTTTTATAGGCGTAAGGAGAGGATCCAGGTGTACAATGGGGGGTGTAGCAGAGTGCTACGTGTCTAGCGGAGGAGAGCTAGCGCCCTAAGTACATGCCGTTGTGGCAGCCGGAGAGGTTTTGGCACCCGGTTCGTGTGGTGTCGTGGCTGTCGGAGGAGTGCTGGAGCCTGGCGGAAGGACAACTGTCGGGGCTGTCGAGTCCTTGCTGACGTCCTCTTGCCTCCGTAAGGGGGCCGAGAGCCGCTGTCGTCACAGAGCGTGCAGGGCGCCATCATTGCCTATCTGGCGGAGCGAGCCAGATGGGACGCCGGTCTTGTTCCCCGTAGCCTGAGTCAGCTCGAGGTAGGGTAATGATAGCGCCTCCTCTCGACGTGGTCGGTCCGTGCCCTAGGTTGGGCGATGTGGAGGCTCCTCCGAGGTCGAGGTTGAGTCTGTCTTCCGTGGCCGTGGTCGGGTCCGAGCCCCTGGGTCGGGCGAGGCGGAGACCGTCGGCTGAGGCCAGGGCTGAGTCCGAGCCCTGGAGTCGGGCGAAGCGGAGTCCGTCGTCCCCTAGTGGCAGAGTCCAAGTCCGAGCCCTGGGGTCGGGCGAGGCAGAGTTCGTCGTCTTCCGGGGCTGAGCCCGAGTCCGAGCCCTGGGTCGGGCGGAGCGAAGTTTGCCGTCTTCCGGGTCTGAGCCCGAGTCCGATCCCTGGGTCGGGTGGAGCAGAGTTCGCCGTCTTCCGGGGCTGAGCCCGAGTCCGAGCCCTGGGTCGAGCGGAGCGGAGTTCGCCGTCTTCCGGGGCTGAGCCCGAGTCCGAGCCCTAGGTCGGGCGGAGCAAAGTTTGTCGTCTTCCGGGGCTGAGCCTGAGTCCGAGCCCTGGGGTCGGGCGAGGCGGAGTTTCCTATGACGCCCGAGGCCGGCCTTGGCTGCTGTCAGCCTCACTCTGTCGGGTGGCTCAGCAGTCAGAGTGGCGCAGGCGGCGCTGTCCTCTTGTCAGACCGGTCAGTAGAGCGGCGAAGTGACCGCGGTCACTTCGACTCTGTCGACTGGTGGGCGTGCGTCAGGATAAAGGTGTCAGGCCACCTTTGCATTAAACGCCCCTGTGATTTGGTCGGTCGGCGTGGCGATGTGGCCAAGGTTGCTTCTCGGTGAAGACTGGGCCTCGGGCGAGCCGATAGTGTGCCCGTTGCTGGAGGGGGGTCCTCGGGCGAGATGTAGGTTCTCCGGGGTCGGCTTCCCTTGCCCAAGGCTAGGCTCGGGCGAGGCACGATCGTGTCCATTGAATGGACCGATCCTTGACTTAATTGCACCCATCAGGCCTTTGCAGCTTTTGTGCTGATGGGGGTTACCAGCTGAGATTTAGGGGTCTTGAGGGTACCCCTAATTATGGTCCCCGACAGTAGCCCCCGAGCCTCCAAGGGAGTACTAATACTCGCTTGGAGGCTTTTGCCGCACTTTTTTGCAAGGGGACCAGCCTTTTTCGGTTGCATTTTGTTCCGGTGGGTGCGCGCGAGCGCACCCACCGGGTGTAGCCCCCGAGGCCTCGGAGGAGTAGTTTTACTCCTTCGACGTCTTAGTGTGTTTCGCAACACTTCGGCTGGTCTAGTGGTTCCCTCATGCGAGCTGGTCGTAGCCCGAGTGCACGGTCGGGTCCCAAGTTATCGGGCTGGTATGTTGACGCTGTCAACGGTTTGGCCGGAGCCGGGTTTGCGAGAGCAGCCCCCGAGCCTCTGCACAGGGCGAGAGGACGGTCAAGGACTGACTCGTCTTTTTTACATACGCCCCTGCGTCGCCTTTCCGCAAGGAGGAGGGGCGAAAGCGCCATGTTGCCCTCGGAGGGCGCCGAACACGGTGTTTCCGGTGAGCTGCTGGCGGGTAATCCGAGCGGACGTCCGTGCCCCATTTGTTAGGGGTCGGCTAGAGGCCCAGAGGCGCGCCCAAAAGTACCTGCGGGTGATCTGCCGGACCCGGTCCCCTGTCGACAGGGTCCGAGGGCTCGATGCCTCCCTCTGATGGGATTCCGTTACAAGATCGTTCCCGCTGGTCTCGGAAATGTCCTAGGGTACCTCGGGAGCGCAGCCCGAGCCTTGGTTGTGTATCGAACGTACCCATGGTCATCCCTCCTTCTGTGTGTGAGGCGACTGTGAACCCTTCGAGGGCCAGCCTACGAACCCCTGATCAGTAGTGGGCGCGGAGCCCGAGTGGCCTGAGGCGGCCGTTGAACCCTCCGAGGGGCCGACCATCGAACCTCTGACCAGTAGTGGGCGCAGAACCCAATCGATCTAAGGCGGCCGTTGAACCCCTCCGAGGGGCCGGCCTTCGAACCTCTGATCAGTAGGGAGGCTCGGAGCCTGTTTCCTTCACGGAGAAGGGTCCTTTTCGGGGAATCCCCCTTTCCCGGTCCCTGTTGTAAGAGAGAGAAAAAGGAAAAGGAAAAGGATGCGAAGTTGAATGACGTGTCGTACCTTTTTTGACGCGGTCATTATGGCGAAGGCGAAGCGTCGCTTGCTTCTCCCGCCTGAGGCGCCGCCTGTCCTGTCGCGGAGTTAATGCGACGGGGCGAGCGGTTCGCGAGGCGGCTGTTGCGCGTGCGCGAGCCATTCGAGGAACATGTCACGGGCGCGCCGTCTTCACGCCGTGAGGGAGGGCTCCCCCGCTGCCCCTGGATGGGACGTGAGCTTGGCTGACGACGTGACCGCTGCTTATGCCCGCCTGTCACCGCCATTACTGTCGGCCCATTTTTGACCATATTTGACCGTCGCGCTTGGCTGGCACTGCAGGGTTGCCTCGAGTCGCGGTATTGGCCCCGCAGTCGAGGAGGCGCGGTAGTGGCGCGAGTGGTGGTGCAGTTGCTCACACGTAGCAACCGGCGCGCCGGTTGCATGACGTGTGGGCCTGGATCTCCATGCTGGGCTCGTTGGAGTCAAAGGGGCGTGCCTACTTGGCACGGTTGCATGCCGCCTGCATGTAGGGATGGCAACGGGTCGGGTTCGGGTCGGGTGGAGCAAAAACCCGCCCGCGACCTCACCCACGAAATGTGACCAAACCCGCCCGTGGCCGCACCCGCGGGTGGAATCCCGCACCCGCACCCGCACCCATCGGGTTTCGGGTGGGTTTCGGGTCCCCGTTGGGTTTTTCATTACGTAGCAATATAGCATGTTCAACAGCAAAAATATAATCGGAAGTCAAAAAAACAGCAATACACAGGCTAGTACTGACAGTAGTCCACAAATTACAAATATATAAAGCACCCCGCGAGAATACAAGTGCACACAAATTAACAAATACATAAGGGCATAAGGATTAAGGCAGCCCAGTAGTCCATAAGACCATAAACATAGCAGTTGAAGAGTGAAGACAGTAGACAGATAATACATAAAATGGTTCACATTTCACAAAGACAGTCACACAGGTTACAGGTAGTAGTCCACAAACATAGCAGTTGAGTGCTTGGCTAATTGGCTATGGCTTGGTCGCTTGGATCAGTTGGATGAAATAAGTTGCCATGTCGCCAGCACAGAAAAAGTTAGCCCAGTTTAGTTCCTGTACACACCGAAACGCGTATTTGATTTTGAGGAACCTGGAATCAACGACAAATTGCTTAGAAGTAGCATAGGTATATACACATAATTGCTTAGAAGTAGCATAGGTATATACACATAATCTGAACGCTTGGATTAGAAGTAGCAGTACATGGAAAGCACATATGTACACATAATCTGAACAAAGACGTCTTGTCTCCCATAAAAAATTTAAAATATACTGGCACCAGCAGCACATGTAATGCATGCAAAGAACTTGGCACAGGCAGACAATAGGAAATAACAATCTTGCATACTTTAATAACCTGCTTGAAGGTCAAAAATGATTAAATGAACAAAAAACTAGGGACAACTGACCTGAATGTAGATTGCTGACTTGTTGCTTGCTTTCCAATTTTCAGTCAGTTATCATACTATTAGGATCATCCTAACAGTAAAAAGAGTGAAAATAGATAAATCCATGTTAATATTTAACAAACAAATGTAACAATAAAATATGCTAAAGAGTAAGTGTTTGTTCTTACCATTTCATCCTCCTCATCTTCCAAACAAGTCATCAATGCATTAATAAAGCAAGATTTATCACCTAGCATGTCAGCACGTGACCACGCTTGCATGCACATCAATCCTTCAACTGTTTTTGGAGCAAGCCTACTACGATGTGGGCTAATTACCCTTCCCCCTGTGCTAAAGACTGACTCAGATGCCACAGTTGTAACAGGAATTGCCATGATATCTCGAGCTATATTTCTCAAAGTTGGGTATTTAACCCCGGCATATTGCCACCAATGAATGATGTCAAGTTCTTGAGTTCTTGGCATTGTTGGTTCCTCCAAATACAAATCTAATTCAGTACGCACAAAGGTTGAACTTTCTTCATTTTCCTCTGACAAATATTAGTCAAACATGCCAAAGACAAGATCATCTCCTTCATTGAGGACAACATTCCTATTGGTTGCACCTACTCCATCAGTTGTTGCCATGCCTTCCATAGATCCTTGGTATTCCATAACTAGATCATACAACAAGCTTCTAACTCTAGAAACTTCAATATCTATACTTGGACTTTCTTCCCCATATATGGTGTTATAAAAAGCTTTCATGAATTTCAGTTTGTACCTAGGATCTAAAACAATAGCTATTTCCATAAGCCCATGCACATCTGTCCAGTACTTATTAAACTTATATTTCATCAAATCTGACATCTCTTCTACCTTAGGAATATCACTAGTTCTCCATTTCTCAATAGCCAAATAGATGCCACAGATCTTAGGGAAAAAATGATTCGCTATAACATAATTAGTGCCTGACAAAAGCTCGGTTGCATCATAGAACATTTTTAATCTAGCACAAAGTTCTCTAGCAAATACCCAATCATCTGGCGTTGGCTTAAATGAAGCACATAGCTTTTCTTTACTTGCAAGACGGTCAAAAACTGTTATGTATTGTAGTGCAGTGCTAAGCATAAGATAAGTTGAATTCCATCTTGTCTTACAATCTAGAGCTATCCTCTTTTCATACTTAATGTTCATTTGGGCTGCTGTGCGTTCAAAGCGTTCATGTCTTTTTGGTGTGGCACACCAAAAACCAACACTATCACGTACCCTTTGAATACCCTCATCCATAACAGACATTCCATCTTTCACAATTAGATTTATGATGTGTGCTGCACAACGCATATGTAACAATTTACCACCTAGAATGAGAAAGGAAAGAGGCAGCTTATCTTGCATAGCACCCATTAAATTGTCATTTGTGCTGCAGTTATCAAGAGTCACCGTTGACACCTTCTTTTCAATTTGCCAATCTTGTAGTACATCATGAAGAACATCACTTATAACTTCACCAGTATGTGGAGCGGGTACATATATGAACCTACAAATAGTTAAGAACAACAGAAAAGTTCAGTTATGTGTAAATAGTTAAGAACAAAAGAACATTTCAGTTATTATTATTACCTCAGTAAAAAACTTTTCAGCTTCCAATCATCATCAATAAAAGTACTGTTACAGACATATAACCTTTCTTTTGATGATTTGCTGTCCACATATCCGTAGTTATAGCTATACGAGATTGGCAATGTTGAAAAACATTGAGCAAAGAATTCTTGTGTATCTCATACATATCCAATATGTCTTTTTTGATTGTGTTTCTGGACACTGCTTTGAACAAAGGTTGTAGTGCTGCACAAAATTTTCTAAAGCCAACATGGTCAACCATAGATAATGGATACTCATGTAAACATATCATTAAAGCAAGCTCTTTCCTAGCAATTTCTTGATCAAATACATATTTTTCCACTGCTACTGACCCATCCGTATTTTTCCCAACTTCAAAGTTGATTGCTTTAGTCCTTTTCTAACCTGCCTAGATTGACAAGTTCTCAGATGACCACGCAGATGATTTGTACCAGATCTACTATCTCCGACTAGTGCCTTCTTACACCAATTACACTCAGCTTTCAATTTGCCAGCCACTGTAACTTGTTTAAATTCTAACCATACATCTGACTTGAGCTTTCTTTTGACCCCAACTTGAAGATTATCATCATCATCTATGACTACATTTTCATTACCTTCTTCTGTTGGAGGTTGAACTTGTGCACTTGAGCATGGAGTAGCATTAGCAGCACTTGACGAATGGGCATTTGGTGTAGGTGTAGCAGCTGCAACAACATTTGAAGAAGCTGCAACATTGGTCGGTGTAGCACTTGACCTGTTTGAGGAGGGCCTTCGTGATCTTGAATCTTGTAGTGTTGGAGGAGGGTTCCGTGGTGCTTGTGAATCAGAACCACCGGTGTTCGCCATGAGGGACTGGTCACTGGTGTTCACCAATCTCCAACGCGCGGCTGAGTGGCGAGTCCTGGGCGCGCGGCTGAGTGGCGAGTCCACTGCTCCAGCGCGCGGCGACTCGGCGAGGTCAGCACTCAGCAAAGCTCCAGCGTCTAGCCGTCCAGAAGCAGAAGGCAGAAGCAGCCCCGGCGTGTGGCGCGTCCAGAACTCCAGAAGCAGAACTACAGAAGTAGTGCGGGCGACCGAGCGCGTCCAGTCGTCCACTGGTGTCAGCTCTCAGCAGAAGCAGCGCGGGCTGCTCCGTTGTCGGGATTTACGGTGGCCGGCCGCCGGTGGGACCTATGCGCGGCTGGGCTGCTGGATTTACGGTGTCGGTGGGCGGCGCCTGCGAGCCTGTGGGCAAGACTGCTGGGATTTACGGCTGGCGGCTGGGCTGCGGGCAAGACTGGCCGGTGGTCGGTGGGCGGCTGGGCGCCTGGGCTGCTGGGAGCCTGGGATTTACGGCTGGCGGCTGCTCCGCTGCTGGGACCTGGGAAGGGGAATCAGGGATTAGGTTTAGATCTCGTCTCGGTGGTGTACTGCCGTAGACCGTAGTAGGCTTGGGCCAGCAGACCAGTTCATGTTCGGGTACCCGTGGGTCACCCGTGGGTGAAGTGAGAAACCCGAACCCGAACCCGAAAAGGTGCGAGTCGGGTTCGGGTCACACCCGTGGGTGAAAAAACGCACCCGCGCCCGCACCCGTCGGGTCGGGTACCCGACGGGTACCCGAACCCGCGGGTTAAATTGCCATGCCTACCTGCATGGCTGTCCGCCCTTTCACTCGTTGGTCTGGGCGAAAGTGGAGGAGTGCTTGTAACCGCCGGGTGGTTGCATGCACCGCGCGCGTGGCGGTTTGGCTTCTTCTCCCCTGGACCGGCTTGCATGACGTGTGGGACCTAGCCCCCGCGCCGTGGAGGGGAGAATCCTGGAGCGTGTTGGAGAAGACTCAACCCGCGACGGTTGAGGACGCAAGTGGGGAGAGTCGCCTTTAAAAAGGGGGGCGACCCCCTTGGAGGGCAACCATGTCCTTCGCGCTCCCCTCATGCATCGTGCCTTTCCATCTTCCGAGCCCCCGGGCGGGGGACGCCCGGAATCCTTCCGTCTTGTCATCGGAGGAACGCAACTTCGTGGAAGTTGGTACCTTTCAGCCATCGTTCGGCTTCAAGGATTTTCATCATGTAGCCCGGCTGCATCCCCTCGGCGGTGGTCACCCAAGACGGTGACCTCCAGCTTCTGGACGGGGAGAGGCAAGCCAGGCTGCGATCTTGGCTCCGCCCTCAGCTTCAAGGATGTTCATCATCCTTGCTGGGGCGGAGGCCGGGCTGAGCCGGAGCTCTACCTCCCGCGCGGGTTCGTGGGTCAGCCTCCCCTTCAGCATCCAAGGGAGAGGGCGCTCACTGGCCCTGCGAGCGGGGCGGACTTCGACAACGCGGGACCGGTCGACGGCGGGTGTCGCCAGCCCCAGCACGTTGGGCTCGCCGGCTTGGCTCCCGGTGCCCCCTCCCGCCGTGAGGGCGGTTGTCGCGCCGTGCGCACGGGTGGACCGCCCAAGACATCGCGCGCCGCTAGAGCGGCGTTCGTGTTCTGGAGCTGTCCTGCCTTTGCAACGGTACGGGGCCTCCGCGCGGAGGTCGGTGCTCCGCTCGTCCGGGAGGATCCGAGTGGGGATCTGCTGATGGGCTGATGCTCCACTCGAAGGTGCTGAGGTGGATGCGGCCCGAGAAGTCCCCGTCGCCGGCGGGATCACTGCCACCATCCGTGCTCCGGGCCTCCGGCTCTTTGTACTTGTCCTCGCCCCTCGAGCGTCGGCGTGGGCGAGGGCAAGGTTGTAGCGTCTTCCGCCCTAAGGCCATCGCTGCTGCCGTGGGGACGGAACCGGAGTTCCGTTCGTATTGGCACCTTGAATGCCGGTGTCTTGTTCAATGCGGTTGTCGAGGCCTGAACATGTATGTATTTTTTGGCACGGAGCCGTGTTTTTTCTTCATTTCGAGCACTGAGACTCGCCTTGTCGATTATCTGTACCGCTTCACCGAGCGTGGGTTGCCTCATGCAAAGGTGACGAGTGAGGTATCCGTATCCCGGAGGAGTAGGAGTCCCTTGGCTCGGTCGGCCTTGCAGTCCGAGGCCCCTCTTGCTTAGTTAAAGGAACCCCTCGACCGCCCTTCGATGAGCCGAAGCCGGAGGTAGCGGTGTCAGCACGGACGGAGGCAGAGTTGGCTTCGAAAAGGAGGTGTGGTTGGCCAGAGCCTGGCCGGGTCGTCCACTGGCGGAACCGACGCCGGAGTTGAGCTGCCGAGGCCACAAGCCGAGCTGATGTCTTCGGGGGACAGCTGGCCGAGGCCTCGGGGTGGCCGGCCGAGCCGCCTGCTCGGGCCGGATTCTCGAAGAAGACCCTGGTGGCGATGGCCCGGTGTGGTGCTGATGTCGTCCTTCAGAGTGGGGGCCCTCCGACCGCGTCGCCATCCGAGGCTAGGTCAGACCCCGCCGAAGGTGTAGTTGATGCCGAGGGTGCTGCTGCCCCCTTCGGCTGTCGACGTCCGAGCCTGCAGGATCAGGTTGTCTTGTAGTGTGTGTATGTTTTCTGCGGCCGCCGAGGCCTAAACACACCGTCGTCGTGTTGTAAAGCTGCGTTTCTTTTCCTCTTGTTTCGAGTATCCGGACTTATATGTCGGTAACAGAATTGTTTGTGTGGGCGAGAGTTGCTTTTCACGGAAGGTGATGAGTGAAGTATCCGTATCCCGGAGGCATAGGAATCCCTCGGCTCGGTCGGCCTTGCCGCTTACGCGCGCTCTTACTCGTCCATAGGGTTCTGTTACCGACGCAGTCGAGAAGGTCCGAAAAATCATTTCGGCAGAGGAGCTCTCGAGCATGAAGACTTGTTCGGTCCGCGGAGTCACTTATCCGAGCGCGAGTTACTTATCGCAGAAGGTGATGAGTGAGGTATCCGTATCCCGGAGGCGTAGGAGTCCCTCGGCTCGGTCAGCCTTGGCTGCTTACGTGTACTCCGCCGTTTTTAGGATCCACTTTTGAAGTAGTCGAAGAGCACGAAAGGCATTCTGGCAGAAAAGATTTTTTTTATTTTTTCGAGGAAAATTTTGACGCAGAGGGGGTTGCCCCCTTCTAGCCCCCGAGGGAGGGTCGGGCTTTGCCGAGGCAAGGCTGACCCTTCCTTGACGACCAGCCTTGGTGTGTAAACGAGGTATACGAGCAACTTGAAAGCATCTTAAGGGTAGAAGCGACATAGCTGTTGGATGTTCCAGGCGTTGCTGTAGACCTCGCCTTGGCTGTTGGCCAGCTTGTACGTTCCAGGCTTCAGGACCTTGGCGATGACGAACGGCCCTTCCCAGGGAGGCGTGAGTTTGTGCCGCCCTCGGGCGTCTTGTCGCAGCCGAAGCACCAGGTCGCCCACCTGGAGGTCTCGGGACCTAACCCCTCGGGCATGGTAGCGTCGCAGGGACTGCTGGTACCGCGCCGAGTGTAGTAAGGCCACGTCCCGAGCCTCCTCCAGCTGGTTCAGTGAGTCTTCTCGGTTGGCTCGGTTGCTTTGGTCGGTGTAGGCCCTCGCCCTCGGGGAACCGTACTCCAAGTCTGTGGGCAAGATGGCCTCGGCCCTATAGACTAGAAAGAACGGTGTGAAGCCCGTGGCTCGGCTCGGCGTTGTCCTCAGACTCCAGACCACCGAGGGGAGTTCCTTCATCCACCGCTTGCCGAACTTGTTGAGGTCGTTGTAGATCCGAGGCTTGAGTCCTTGCAGGATCATGCCGTTAGCCCACTCCACTTGCCCATTCGTCATGGGGTGAGCCACGGCAGCCCAGTCCACCCGGATGTGGTGATCCTCGCAGAAGTCCAGGAACTTTCTGCCAGTGAACTGGGTGCCGTTGTCGGTGATGATGGAGTTCGGGACCCCAAAGCGATGGATGATGTTGGTGAAGAACGCCACCGCCTGTTCGGACCTGATGCTGTTTAGGGGTCGGACCTCGATCCACTTAGAGAATTTGTCGATGGCAACCAACAGGTGCGTGTAGCCCCCGGGTGCCTTCTGCAAGGGGCCAACGAGGTCCAGACCCCACACAGCAAACGACCGGGTGATGGGTATGGTCTGCAGAGCTTGAGCGGGCAGGTGGGTCTGCCTCGCGTAGAACTGACACCCTTCGCAGGTGCAGACAATTCTAGTAGCGTCGGCCACCGACGTCGGCCAGTAGAATCCTTGTCGGAAGGCGTTTCCAACGAGGGTTCGAGGTGCTGCGTGATGGCCGCAAGCCCCCGAGTGTATCTCTTGCAAGAGCTCCTGGCCTTCGGCGATGGAAATGCATCGCTGGAGGATGCCTGAGGGGCTGCGGTGGTAGAGCTCCTTCCCATCTCCCAGCAAGACGAAAGACTTGGCACGCCGCGCCACCGCCGAGCTTTGGCTTGGTCGAGGGGCAGCTCCCCTCGGTGGAGATATTGCAGGTACGGGGTCTGCCAGCTTTGATTAGGCGTGGCCTCGCTCAGTTCCCCCTCGACGCGCAGTGCCTCACCCTCGGGGGCCGAGGGTACCTCGGGCTGAGCCGAGGGTAACTCGGACCGTGTCGAGGGTACCTCGGACTGGACCGAGGGTACCTCGGACTGAGCCGAGGGTGCCTCGGGCGGAGCCAAAGGTGCCTCGGGCTCGGGTGTGTCTTCGGTCTTGACGGAGGGTTGATGCAGGTCTCGGGAGAATACGTCCGGGGGAACTGTTGTTCGTCCCGAGGCTATTTTAGCCAGCTCGTCCGCAGTCTCGTTGTAGCATCGGGCGATGTGGTTGAGCTCGAGCCTGTAGAACTTGTCTTCCAGGCGCCGAACCTCATCGCGGTAGGCTTCCATCTTCGGGTCGCGGCAGTGGGAGTTCTTCATGACTTGGTCGATGACGAGCTGCGAGTCACCGTGAGCGTCGAGGCGTCGGACCCCTAGCTCTATGGCGATTCGCAACCCATTTACCAGAGCCTCGTACTCTGCCACATTGTTGGACACCGGGAAGTGGAGGCGTAGCACGTAGCATAGGTGCTTCCCGAGGGGCGAGACAAAGAGGAGGCCTGCGCCGGCCCCCATCTTCATCAGCGACCCATCGAAAAACATGGTCCAGAGCTCCGGTTGGATCGGAGCCGTCGGGAGCTGGGTGTTGGCCCATTCAGCCACGAAGTCCGCCAAGACCTGGGACTTGATGGCCTTCCGAGGGGCGAACGAGATCGTCTCGCCCATGATCTCCACCGCCCACTTCGCAATTCTACCCGAGGCCTCTCGGGACTGGATGATCTCTCCCAGGGGGAAGGATGACACCACAGTCATCGGATGAGACTCGAAGTAGTGTCGCAACTTCCTCCGTGTCAGGATCACCGCATACAGTAGCTTCTGGATTTGTGGGTAGCGGATCTTGGTCTCAGACAGTACCTCACTGATGAAGTAGACTGGCCTCTGGACGGGCAATGCGTGCCCTTCTTCTCGTCTCTCAACCACGATCGCGGCGCTAACCACCTGGGTGGTTGCGGCGACGTAGATCAAGAGGGCTTCTCCGGCAGCGGGGGGCACCAAGATGGGCGCGTTCATGAGGAGCGTCTTCAGGTTCCCGAGGGCTTCCTCGGCCTCGGGAGTCCAAGCGAAGCACTCAGCTTTCCTTAAGAGGCGGTACAGAGGCAGACCTCTTTCGCCGAGGCGGGAGATGAAGCGGCTCAGAGCCGCGAGACATCCCATGACCCTCTGTACGCCTTTCAGGTCCTTGATTGGCCCCATGCTGGTGATGGCTGCAATCTTCTCCGGGTTGGCTTCGATGCCTCGCTCGGAGACGATGAACCCCAAGAGCATGCCTCGGGGGACCCCGAAGACACACTTTTCGGGATTAAGCTTCACGCCTTTCGCCTTGAGACATCGGAATGTCGCTTCAAGGTCGAAAAGGAGGTCGGAGGCCTTCCTCGTCTTGACTACGATGTCATCGATGTAGGCCTCGACCGTTCGGTCGATGTGTTCGCCAAACACATGGTTCATGCATCGCTGGTACGTTGCCCCCGCATTCGTCAAACCAAACAGCATTGTAATATAACAGTACATGCCAAAGGGTGTGATGAATGAAGTCGCGAGCTGGTCGGACTCCTTCATCCTGATCTGGTGATACCCTGAGTAGGCATCAAGGAAAGACAGGGTTTCGCACCCAGCAGTGGAATCCACGATCTAATCGATGCGAGGCAGAGGGTAGGGAACTTTTGGACATGCTTTGTTTAGACCAGTGTAGTCTACACACATCCGCCATTTCCCCCCTTTCTTTCTCACGAGCACAGGTTGGCAAGCCATTCGGGATGGAATACCTCTTTGATGAACCCTGCCGCCAGTAGCTTGTGGATCTCCTCGCCTATGGTCCTGCGCTTTTCTTCGTCGAATCGGCGCAGAGGTTGCTTCACGGGTCGGGCCCCAGCTCGAATGTCCAGAGAGTGCTCGGCGGCTTCCCTCGGTATGCCGGGCATGTCCGAGGGACTCCACGCGAAAACGTCAGCGTTTGCGCGGAGAAAGTCGACGAGCACTGCTTCCTATTTGGGGTCGAGCTCGGAACCGATCCGAATCTGCTTGGAGGCGTCGTTGCAGGGGTCGAGAGGGACGGACTTGACCGTCTCCGCTGGTTCGAAGTTGCCGGCGTGGCGCTTCACGTCGGGCGCCTCCCTAGAGAGGCTCTCTAGGTCAGCGATGAGGGCCTCGGATTCGGCGAGGGCCTCTGCGTACTCCGCGCACTCCACATCGCATTCGTATGCGTGTCAGTACGTGGGCCCGACGGTGATGACCCCGTTGGGGCCCGGCATCTTGAGCTTGAGGTAGGTGTAGTTGGGGACGGCCATGAACTTGGCGTAACATGGCCTCCCCAGCACTGCGTGGTAGGTTCCTCGAAACCCGACCACTTCGAACGTGAGGGTCTCCTTTCGGAAGTTGGAGGGCGTCCCGAAGCAGACGGGTAGATCGAGTTGTCCGAGGGGTTGAACGCGCTTCCCGGGGACGATCCCGTGGAAAGGCGCAGCGCCCGTCCGGACCGAGGACAGATCGATCCGCAGGAGCCCGAGGGTCTCGGCGTAGATGATGTTGAGGCTGCTGCCTCCGTCCATGAGGACCTTGGTGAGCCTGATGTTGCCGATGATGGGGTCGACAACGAGTGGGCATCTTCCCGGGCTCGGCACGTAGTCTGGATGGTCGGCCTGGTCGAAGGTGATGGGCTTGTCGGACCAATCTAGGTAGACTAGCGCCGCCACCTTTACCGAGCAGACCTCCCGACGCTCTTGCTTGCGGTGCCGAGCCGAGGCGTTCACCACTTGCCCGCCGTAGATTATGAAGCAGTCGCGGACCTCAGGGAACCCTCCTGCCTTGTGATCTTCCTCCTTTGCGTCGTCGAGGGCCTTGCCACCCTCCGCGGGTGGCCCGGCCTTGTGGAAGTGTCGTCGAAGCATGGCACACTCCTCAAGGGTGTGCTTGACGGGCCCCTGATGATAGGGGCACGGCTCCTTGAGCATTTTGTCGAAGAGGTTGGCACCTCCGGGAGGCTTCCGAGGGTTCTTGTACTCGGCGGCGGTGACAAGGTCCGCGTCGGCGGCGTCGCGTTTCGCTTGCGTCTTCTTCTTGCCCTTCTTCTTGGCGCCGCGCGGAGTTGACATCTCGGGAGCATCTTCCGGTGGGCGGCCTTGGGGCTGCTTGTCCTTCCGGAAAATGGCCTCAACCGCCTCCTGGCCAGAGGCGAACTTGGTGGCGACGTCCATCAGCTCGCTCGCCCTGGTGGGGGTCTTGCGACCCAGCTTGCTCACCAGGTCGCGGCAGGTGGTGCCGGCGAGGAACGCGCCGATGACATCTGAATCGGTGACGTTGGGCAGCTCTGTGCGCTGCTTCGAGAATCGTCAGATGTAGTCCCGGAGAGACTCTCCCGGCTGCTGGCGACAGCTTCGGAGATCCCAGGAGTTCCCAGGGCGCACGTACGTGCCCTGGAAATTGCCGGCGAAGGCTTGGACCAGGTCATCCTAGTTGGAGATCTGCCCCGGGGGCAGGTGCTCCAGCCAGGCTCGAGCGGTGTCGGAGAGGAACAGGGGGAGGCTGTGGATGATGAGGTTGTCATCGTCCATTCCACCCAGTTGGCAGGCCAGCCGATAGTCCGCGAGCCACAGTTCCGGTCTCGTCTCCCCCGAGTACTTTGTGATAGTAGTCGGGGTTCGGAACCCGGTCGGGAACGTCGTCGGCGGTGCGGTGCTGGATGTCCTGAGGGAGATGACGCGCTTCTCCGGCCGGGGGTTGGACCACCCATTCCTGCCCGATGTCCCGGTGGATCGGCACAAGCGTTCCTGCTCCCTCGTCGAGCCTGGCCTGCCTCTCGCGGATTTGCTCGAGCCGTGGGTCAGGACCCCCCGCCGGGTCGGGGACCACAGCTAGCTCCCGAAGGATGTCACCGCGAGGCACGGGCCTAGGGGGATCACCGTTTTCCGGCATACCAAGGTGGTTGCCTTCGCCGGGACCCCCTAGATCGACGTGGAAACATTCATGACTTGGGCCGCGGTCCTCGCTGTCGAGGCCGTGGCTGCCGTCGGAACAATCGGAAAGGCAGTAGTCACATGCGGTCATGAAGTCCCGCACGACACTGGGGTTACCAAGTCCGGAGAAATCCCAACAGAGGTCGTGCTCGCCATCTTCCTCGGACCCCGAGGACTCGTAGGTCGAGTCAGCCGTCAGTCGGTCCCAGGGTGACCGCACACGATACCCTAGAGGGTTCGGACTCGCCTCTATGAGAGTGCTCACCGAAGCGGAGTCGCTTGGTGGATCGAGGCCGAATCCAAAAGGCACGAGATGGGAATCGGTCGGTACCTTTTGGTCGATGGTCGGTGACGAGGTCGCGTCTAGGACTGACTGCACCGTTGTCTCAGGTACGAGGGTGACGCCCAACAAGTCCTTCGCGAGCGTGCTGGCGTCGTGCGTTTGCTTGGGATTGGCATGTTGCGGGGAGGCGACGCTCGTCTTCGTCTCAGACGCGAGATCGATGCCTGACGCGCCCTCCGTTGGGGCGCCGGCGCCGTCGACTCGCTCGACAGCCAACGAGGTGCCGCTTCCCGCTTGGCCTTGGTTGCCCCGCCTCCTCCTCCGTCGACGGGGGAGGGGACGGGACAAGCCCGAATGTCGTCCTTCCACCACGTGGGGAAGGCGTCGTCGATTTCCCCGCCGGCGAGCGGGTTGTCGACCTCCATTGTCGCTGTCGCGCGGCGGGAGAAGGAGTATCATGTCGTAGCTGCTGTCGAGGGACATGAACTCAAGATTCCCGAAACGGAGCACCGTCCCGGGCTGGAAAGGTTGCTGGAGACTGCCCATCTGGAGCTTGACGGGAAGCTGTTCGTCAACACGCAGCAGGCCCCTACCTGGCGCGCCAACGTCGGTGTTTCGAAACCCGGGGGTCCCTGGACCGACGAGTGAATCGTCGCCGCGTGCCCCAGCCCAGATGGGTCGACGCGAGGCGGAACGCGAAGGGGGGTAGGGAAGCAGCCGGAGGGAGGCAGGCGTGAGAGAGTGGATCCCGCGGCCTTCGTGTTAGCCCCGCGCCTGGTCAGGTGCGCTTGCAGTAGGGGGATACAAGCGTCCACGCGGGAGTGGGAGCGAGCGGCCTAGCGCGAGCACCGTTCCGTCCCTCTCCGCGCGGGCCAACCCTCTGTAAGAGGGCCATGGTCCTCCCTTTTATAGGCGTAAGGAGAGGATCCAGGTGTACAATGGGGGTGTAGCAGAGTGCTACGTGTCTAGCGGAGGAGAGCTAGCGCCCTAAGTACATGCCGTTGTGGCATCCGGAGAGGTTTTGGCACCCGGTTCGTGTGGTGTCGTGGTCGTCGGAGGAGCGCTGGAGCATGGCGGAAGGACATCTGTCGGGGCTGTCGAGCCCTTGCTGACGTCCTCTTGCCTCCGTAAGGGGGCCGAGAGCCGCCGTCGTCACAGAGCGTGCGGGGTGCCATCATTGCCTATCTGGCGGAGCGAGCCAGATGGGACGCCGGTCTTGTTCCCCGTAGCCTGAGTCAGCTCGGGGTAGAGTAATTATAGCGCCTCCTGTCGACGTGGTTGGTCCGCGCCCTAGGTTGGGTGATGTGGAGGCTCCTCCGAGGTCGAGGTTGAATCTGTCTTCTGTGGCCGTGGTCGGGTCCGAGCCCCTGGGTCGGGCGAGGCGGAGACCGTCGGCTGAGGCCAGGGCTGAGTCCGAGCCCTGGGGTCGGGCGAAGCGGAGTCCGTCGTCCCCTGGTGGCTGAGTCCAAGTCCGAGCCCTGGGGTCGGGCGAGGCAGAGTTCGTCGTCTTCCGGGGCTGAGCCCGAGTCCGAGCCCTAGGTCGGGCGGAGCGGAGTTCGCCGTCTTCCGGGGCTGAGCCCGAGTGTAACACCCGGTTTTAAAGAAACAAAGCCGGGTGCATCTCATACATGCGCCAAGAAGACAACATATATAATAACAGAGTGTATAGAGATAAATGTCATAAATCATCAGAGTATTTATTACATAGCGGAAGACTTATTACAAAATAAAATAGTAAACATAAAACAAACTAAGGATCGATGGCGCCAATGTCGACTGAGAAACGCCACCTAGATCAGATCGAACTCCTCAGTGTTAGGCGGCTCCTCTTCGACCACCTGTTCTTCTCCTGTGGGGGGGGTGTGAGACAGCAAGAGTGAGCTCACATACGTTCATAGCTCAACAAGTCGTGGGGAATAATGTGGCATGAACTCACCAAAGGTGGGAGTTCATGTAGTGTAAGGCTGATCAATGAAATAAAGGCTAAGGCTGAGCATTGCTTTTATAAGTTGGTCAAAATTTTATTAGCAATTACTAAGTGTAAGTAAATACCAAACCTTAATAATAGTAAAGAACAGTGATAGTAAAATAATCCCAAATGCGATGCAAATGTCAAATTAAACTTAAGTTCCATAGTTAATCATGTGAGGGTCCGAGCCGCTCATGACCGTGAGCACGGCTAGTATACTAGTTTTACACTCTGCAGAGGTTGCGCATCTTTACCCACAAGTCGTGTATCCCATGTCGCCTGGGTTTGCAAGGCCCTTAGACACTACCGAGGTGAATGGCTAGGGATCCACTACGAGGCCTTTACAAAGTTCCACTAGCTTCCGAAAACCCGCTACAGTTTATAGGAAGATCCAGTACAGGGTTCCTGGCTGACCGCCATCGCAGCAAAATCAACCAGGGACCTCCCTGCACTGACCTCTCCCCTACTGCCCTTGCCCCTTTCGGGTAAGGTAGTCTTCCACTAGCTTTCCTAATTAGTCAGCCAAGGGCGTCCCATTAAACCCTTGTGGTAGCACTGTTTTCCCGGGTGGTCGCTCCATGTTCCCATTAATTTAATGATCTTAACATGAACAGCAATAATAACAAGATAATAACAGAATAATCATGAATAGTGTATCTCCATACCCAATCCACATAAAGCAATAGCAAGTACTACCCAAAAATATTTCAGGGGTGAACAAGGTATAGAGGTAATCAAAACTGGGGTAACATAAAGGCTCCCATCAAAATTAACCTATGCAGATCATTAAAATTAATAAGAACATGGCTGGGAAAAATAAGTGATCAAGGGCACAACTTGCCTGTAATGAGCTCCTGCTCAGCTACCTCTACTTGTTGAACCTCAGTTTCCACAGTGGCTTGCTCGTCTACTCGCATCAACACAATACATACATAGTATAGCCAAAATCAACATCACACCAAACAGATGAATGAAATATACAGTAAAAATCTACACATTAAAATGAAACCATAGGAACTGGAATCACTAAATTTGGAGTTATAGAATTTAAGTTATGAATTTCCTAAGATTTAAGGTGATTATAATAGGATTAGATGGTAAATTTATTTTCTAACAGAGTTCATGTCAAAACAGTGATTCTAAATGGTAGAGAATAATATTACAAAATTTTAGAAATTGGAATGACTCAATTTGGAGCTAAAATGAATTTTCTATGCATTTTACAAGTTTCTAGATTTGTTTTTGTATTAAAAATGAATTTCTAATATTAATTTCTCTGTTTTTAATACTCTCGGGACTGGGCGTCAAATTCTAGAAAACACAGGGGCCTCGGGGTAAGTTTTCCGTGACACAGTGAATAGGGTGCTCTGGATGGCGGGTTAGTTATCTAATAAGCGAAGGGTTCTTTAGCAAAACGGCCAATGAAGCGGTATGGGCGAGTCTCGGCCGTTGGATTAGATCCGAACGACCGTGATTAGATTACCCCGATCTGAACCGGTATGCAGCAGAGACCCTTGGATCTAACATCAAGGGCACAGACTTAATGAAGTCGAGATCTACTCACAGCCATCCGATCCCGATCGGACGGCCCGCGCTAATCTAACCCAATCGGTACGCGAAGATCTAATCCGGGCCGCATATCAGAGATCCAACGGCCACTGCGCTTCCCCCCCCAATCTCCAGCTCGGGACGGCGGCGCCGCCCGAAATCACGGCGGACCATCGTCGGAGAAACGGCAATCCGACGCCCAAGCGCGCCATTCTAAGAATTAAATGGTGCGCCACGCAGCCGAGGGGATGGCGAACGTGGTAGAAGGGTTATTACCGACAATCTCGGTGCGCAGAGGGTCCGGCGACGACGAAGGCGGATCCGCGGCGGAGAATCAAAGTTCGACGAAGAATTGCGCCAAGCCCAGTGGCCGACTTCGCCCGCGAACGACTCGACACCCTTCCAATAGACTTGGAGACGCTCCAAGGCCGATCATCGGGGACCCGACGTCGACGACTACGCGTTTTGGTCACGGCGGCGAATTTGGCCCGAGAGAATCGCGACGGTGGTTTGGTGGCTGGCGAGAGGTTGCGGATAAAGGTGAGGATGGGAAGGATGCGAGGGCCGCGACGGGTTTTATCACACCGCGGAACGAATCGGAGCGCGAGGCCCGGGGTTCTTCGTCAACGACGCGCCCGCCATGTTCGGGGATGCCGTTGGGAGACGGACCTGACAAAGCGGGCCCACGCGTCTGTGGGAGTAACCGAGAAGAGGAGAACGCGGGCGCAAAACGGCGAATGACGGGTGGGTCCCGTACGGCAGAGAACCAGAGTGCGCGCGTGAGAGATAAGAGCGGCTGACATGCGGGGCCCGCATGTCGGCGCGCGCTCGTGAGCAGGTGGGCTGCGCGGAGAGAAAGGTAAGTTGGGCCGAATTCCGGGTTCAGGGCCCAGGTAAGGTTTTTATCTTTTTTTTTCATTTTTCTTTCTATTTTCTTCATTTTCAAACCAAATTTGAATTAGTTCAAACTTTTGTGGATCCTCTTTTATAAACTCTATTTTTGCATTTAAAAATACTAAGCCTGAAGATATTTATTTATACATTTTATTTATATTTCCATATCTCTTCTCTTTTCCTTATTTTCAAAACCCTAATTTCAAATTTAGGGTTTAATCAAGCTTCAAATGATTATTACCTTATCATTTTTATCCTCATGGTTTTATTTAATGCACAACACATAAAACTCCAACAAATGCATTTTTTTCCTTTATTTTAGAATAATTGTTTTATTTAGTCACTCTTAATTGCATAGGTGCTCTTTTTATGATGCAAATGAAACACACAAAATGAGGGTCTCTCTCTATTACACTTGGTATACAACTTGAGTATTACAAATCCTACCCCCCTTAAAAATAATCTCGTCCTCGAGATTTAAGAAGAACTAGAGAAAAGGTGGGGAAAATCTATACGAAGCTCTTCTTCTCTTTCCCAAGTTGCTTCATCTTCACCGTGGTGACTCCATTGAACTTTGCACATCTTTATAACCTTATTCCTTGTAACTCGAGTCAAAGTATCCAAAATCTTGATGGGGTACTCAGCATAAGTCAAGTCCTCTTGAACACTAAGGTCTTCCATTGGTAACTGTTCTTCAGGCACCCTGAGGCATTTCTTCAGCTGGGATACATGAAAGACATCATGAACATCCGCGAGATGATCCGGTAACTCCAATTGATATGCAACCTCTCCCACTCGCTTTAAGATTAAAAAGGGTCCAATAAAGCGAGGGGACAATTTTCCTTTGACCTTGAATCTCCTCATACCCCGGAGTGGTGACACCTTCAAATAGACATAATCTCCTTCCTTAAACTCAAGCAGTCTTCTCCGGGTATCAGCATAACTTTTCTGCCTGGACTGTGCAGTTCTCAGATTCTCCCTTATTTGCTGAACTTGTTCCTCTGCTTCTTGTATGATCTCAGGTCCAAACAACTGTCTTTCACCAGTTTGATTCCAATACAAGGGAGTCCTGCACTTCCTGCCATACAAAGCCTCAAACGGTGACATCTTCAAACTGGCCTGATAGCTATTATTATAGGAGAACTCCGCATACGGTAGACTCTTATCCCAACTTCCACCATGCTTAAGGGCACAAGCTCTTAACATATCTTCCAGTACTTGGTTAGTCCTCTCAGTCTGCCCATCAGTCTGGGGATGATACGCCGAACTAAAATTCAATCTCGTATCCAATGACTCGTGCAACTGCTTCCAATATCGAGAGGTAAACTGTGATCCTCGATCTGACACAATCTTCTTTGGCACACCATGCAGGCATACAATCCGTGCCATGTACAACTCTGCCAACTTAGCTCCTGAATAAGTGGTCTTCACTGGAATAAAGTGGGCTACCTTGGTTAGCCTGTCCACAATCACCCATATAGAATCATATCCAGCAGACGTGCAGGGTAATCCAACAATAAAGTCCATGCCAATCTCTTCCCATTTCCACTCAGGTATTTTCAGTGGGTGTAATAATCCGGCTGGCCTCTGGTGTTCAGCTTTAATTCTTTGGCATACATCGCACATAGCCACATGTGCAGCCACATCTCTTTTTAGTCCATACCACCAATACTTTTGCTTCAAATCCTGATACATCTTAGTACTTCCAGGATGAATAGAATAAATTGAGTCATGTGCTTCCTTCAATATAGTTTCCCGAAGACTATCGATATCGGGAACACAGATCCGATTCTTGAACCATATCGTGCCTTGCTCATCCTCCGTGAACTCTGGGCCTCTACCCTCTATTATCAGATCCTTGATCTCCTGAATCTTAGCATCACCAACCTGACCTTTACGAATTTCTTGCTCCAAGGTAGGTTCCAATTCAATAGTCACTCCTTCCGTATGTGTAACAATTCCCAGGTTGAGCCTCTCAAAATCTTTTGCTAACTCATCAGGTAGCTGGACAACGGAAGCGGAGTGAACATGCTCCTTACGACTCAAGGCATCTGCAACCAAATTCGCCTTGCCTGGGTGATAGTGAATTTCCAAGTCATAATCCTTAATGAGCTCCAACCAACGGCGTTGCCTAAGGTTGAGATCCTTCTGAGTGAATATATACTTCAAACTCTTATGATCCGTATATACTTGGCACTTAGTTCCCATAATATAATGTCTCCAAATCTTAAGTGCATGCACAACGGCAGCCAACTCTAAGTCATGGGTGGGGTAGTTCAATTCATGCTTCCTCAACTGACGAGATGCATAGGCAATCACATGTCCATCTTGCATGAGCACACATCCAAGTCCTTGGCCACATGCATCACAATAAATGTCAAATCCTTTCTGCAGATCTGGCATAATCAATACTGGGGGTGACATCAATCTCTCCTTCAATTGATCAAAACTCTCTTGGCATTTCTCATCCCACTTGAATTCTCTTCCTTTCTCTAAAAGCGATGTCATGGGCTTAGCAATCTTAGAAAATCCTTCAATAAATCTCCGATAATATCCTGCGAGTCCCAAGAAACTCCGAATCTCCGTAACTGTAGTGGGCACTCTCCACTCCATAATTTCCTTCACTTTAGCGGGATCCACGGCTATTCCCCCATTAGAAATAATATGACCAAGAAATGGCACTTCGCCAATCCAAAACTCGCACTTGCTGAACTTAGCATAGAGTTGATTATCTCGTAACTTCTGTAGCACCAACCTTAGATGTTGTTCATGATCACCTTCATTCTTTGAATAGATAAGAATATCGTCGATAAACACCACGACGAATCTGTCCAAATACTCCATAAACACCTTATTCATCAAATTCATGAAGTAAGCCGGTGCATTGGTTAATCCAAATGACATAACAGTAAACTCATATAATCCATATCGAGTCGAAAAAGCCGTCTTGGGAATATCCGATGGTCTAATCCTCATCTGATGATAACCGGATCGGAGATCAATCTTCGAAAATACTCTAGCACCTCTCATTTGATCAAACAAATCTTCAATACGGGGCAACGGATACTTGTTCTTCACTGTAACATCATTAAGAGATCTATAATCCACACACATCCGTTGCGATCCATCCTTCTTCTGTACAAACAAGACCGGTGCTCCCCAAGGTGAGGAACTCGAACGAATGTACCCAGCCTCTTGTAACTCAGTTAACTGCTTCTTAAGTTCCTTCAACTCCTCTACGGACATCCTATATGGCCGTTTAGAAATAGGGGCGGTTCCAGGTAAGAGGTCAATAACAAACTCAACTTCTCTATCAGGTGGCATCCCTGGTAACTCCTCTGGAAAGACATCCGGAAAATCTCTAACCACCCGGATATTGTCACCAACAAACTCCTTCGGCATAAAGAACATTGCACGCATAGATGAGGAGGTTACTGCAATATTAACTTGAAACCTTTCTCCTTTAGTAGTAGTGAGTTCTACGGTACCTCTACCACATGCTATAACGGCCTTTGCCTTTCTTAGCCATGACATACCAAGGATCAAATCTATACTGCTTGACTCCAATATTATAGCAGTGGCTCCAAATTCTCTACCCATAATGGTTAATGTCAATCTACGTGTCATTTGATTCGCCTCAACAGGCCCTTTAGGTGTAATTACTATCAGGGGTTTTCTCATATTTAGCAGTGGTATTTCATTTGTGTTGGCATATCTAGCAGACATGAATGAATGTGTAGCACCAGAATCAAATAATATTGTTGCAGGAATTGTATTAACATAAAACATACCAATTACGAGATCCCCACCATCAGGAGTATCATCAACGCTGACTTGATTCACCCTGGCTATAGAATATCCCTTGCCAGGGGTTTGTTGCTTGTTCTGAGCTGGAGTAGTGGCAATCCTCTGTGGGCAGACATTTGCATAATGACCAATCTTCCCACACTTGAAACATTGAGTGCCCGGACTCTGTCCTGCAAACTTCGTCGGGGTGCCCGTGGGTGTAGCCTGTCGAGTAGGTGTCCTCAATGGTGATTGCTGAACTGGGCGCGGTCCTCCTGGTCGAGTCGGTGTACCCTGGGGTGAACTGTAGCGAGGACGGACACTGCTGCTACCCTGTCCTTGCGAGATAGCCTTCCTCTTCAAATCACCCAGTTGAACACGCTTGTGTTCAATAGCAAGAGCCTTATCCAATAGCCTCTGAAATGATGGAAAGGTGTGTGCCACTAGAGCATACTGCAGTGGTCCATTAAGTCCTTCAATGAAATGCTCCTGCTTCCTCTCGTCTTCAGCAACTTCTTCAGGGGCATATCTGGATAGCTGAACAAACTTGTCGCGGTACTCGCTGACTGTCATACTTCCTTGCTTCAGCGACAGAAATTCCTTCTTCTTAATCTTTATCATCCCAGCTGGAATATGGTAGTTCCTGAACTGTGTACTGAACTCTGCCCAGGTAATAGTATCCGCAGCATCATGGGCAGCAGTATAAGAATCCCACCAGTCAGCAGCAGGACCAATCAGACGTCCGGAAGCATATAAAACCTTCTCCCGGTCAGTGCATTGTGCAATGTCGAGCATCTTCTCAATTGCCTTCAGCCAATCATCTGCATCAAGTGGATCTGGCGAGCTGGCGAAGGTCGGTGGCTTATGGCTCATAAACTCCCGGTGCTTATCCCGAGGTGGAACTGGTGGTGGTGGTGGAGGCAGTGGTACTTGTTGCTGTTGTTGTTGTTGAAGTTGCTGTTGCAGCTGCTGTTGTTGCGCCCTCCTTTCTTGGCGTATCTCATCTCTCTCCTGGCGCAACTCCTGGCGTATGTCTTCTCTTTCCTGACGCATCTCTTGGCGTTCTTGCTGCATCTGGGCGCGCATATCCGCCATGGTGTCCGCCATTTGCTGCATCACCGCCATCTGAGCAGCAACCAGTGGGTCAACTCCGCCTGGTGGAGGATTGGGAGGATTCATCCCTGCAGGCTGTGGCTGAGGTTGTCTTTGAGTGTGTTGGTTAGGAGGCAAATCAATTCCACCACCCCTCCTGGTATTGACCATCTGAGTTAGATACATATGGTAAGAAAGAGCAGTAGACAAGGCAGTAATTACAATCATGTTACTTTGGGGGATTTATTAGCTAAGCAGATTAATATTTCACCTACTATAGCTAATTCAATACCTTATAGTGGTACATGCTAAAATGTCCATCTATACTATTCCAATCAATCAAAGAAGCAAATCAGGCATTGATCATCAGAACAATCAACCAATATTTTTAATAGAGAAAATAGTTTTAACTTTTGTTTTGGGTTCCCTAACTCTTAAGAATGTCATAGGGGTAGGGATTCCAAGGTGTGAAATCCATCTTGTTTCAGAGTAGAAAAGGTAAGAATGATCAGAGTAGAACAGTAGAAGGTGAGACAGGATCAAGATAAGTGTAGAAAGAATCAGAGTAAGGTGAGTGTAGAATGAATCAGAATGAGATAAGTAGGTAAGGGTTTGTTCAGTCTATCTAGGTTTCGTCCTACAGTCAACATTTCCTCTGATACCACTTCTGTAACACCCGGTTTTAAAGAAACAAAGCCGGGTGCATCTCATACATGCGCCAAGAAGACAACATATATAATAACAGAGTGTATAGAGATAAATGTCATAAATCATCAGAGTATTTATTACATAGCGGAAGACTTATTACAAAATAAAATAGTAAACATAAAACGAACTAAGGATCGATGGCGCCAATGTCGACTGAGAAACGCCACCTAGATCAGATCGAACTCCTCAGTGTTAGGCGGCTCCTCTTCGACCACCTGTTCTTCTCCTGTGGGGGGGGGGTGTGAGACAGCAAGAGTGAGCTCACATACGTTCATAGCTCAACAAGTCGTGGGGAATAATGTGGCATGAACTCACCAAAGGTGGGAGTTCATGTAGTGTAAGGCTGATCAATGAAATAAAGGCTAAGGCTGAGCATTGCTTTTATAAGTTGGTCAAAATTTTATTAGCAATTACTAAGTGTAAGTAAATACCAAACCTTAATAATAGTAAAGAACAGTGATAGTAAAATAATCCCAAATGCGATGCAAATGTCAAATTAAACTTAAGTTCCATAGTTAATCATGTGAGGGTCCGAGCCGCTCATGACCGTGAGCACGGCTAGTATACTAGTTTTACACTCTGCAGAGGTTGCGCATCTTTACCCACAAGTCGTGTATCCCATGTCGCCTGGGTTTGCAAGGCCCTTAGACACTACCGAGGTGAATGGCTAGGGATCCACTACGAGGCCTTTACAAAGTTCCACTAGCTTCCGAAAACCCGCTACAGTTTATAGGAAGATCCAGTACAGGGTTCCTGGCTGACCGCCATCGCAGCAAAATCAACCAGGGACCTCCCTGCACTGACCTCTCCCCTACTGCCCTTGCCCCTTTCGGGTAAGGTAGTCTTCCACTAGCTTTCCTAATTAGTCAGCCAAGGGCGTCCCATTAAACCCTTGTGGTAGCACTGTTTTCCCGGGTGGTCGCTCCATGTTCCCATTAATTTAATGATCTTAACATGAACAGCAATAATAACAAGATAATAACAGAATAATCATGAATAATGTATCTCCATACCCAATCCACATAAAGCAATAGCAAGTACTACCCAAAAATATTTCAGGGGTGAACAAGGTATAGAGGTAATCAAAACTGGGGTAACATAAAGGCTCCCATCAAAATTAACCTATGCAGATCATTAAAATTAATAAGAACATGGCTGGGAAAAATAAGTGATCAAGGGCACAACTTGCCTGTAATGAGCTCCTGCTCAGCTACCTCTACTTGTTGAACCTCAGTTTCCACAGTGGCTTGCTCGTCTACTCGCATCAACACAATACATACATAGTATAGCCAAAATCAACATCACACCAAACAGATGAATGAAATATACAGTAAAAATCTACACATTAAAATGAAACCATAGGAACTGGAATCACTAAATTTGGAGTTATAGAATTTAAGTTATGAATTTCCTAAGATTTAAGGTGATTATAATAGGATTAGATGATAAATTTATTTTCTAACAGAGTTCATGTCAAAACAGTGATTCTAAATGGTAGAGAATAATATTACAAAATTTTAGAAATTGGAATGACTCAATTTGGAGCTAAAATGAATTTTCTATGCATTTTACAAGTTTCTAGATTTGTTTTTGTATTAAAAATGAATTTCTAATATTAATTTCTCTGTTTTTAATACTCTCGGGACTGGGCGTCAAATTCCAGAAAACACAGGGGCCTCGGGGTAAGTTTTCCGTGACACAGTGAATAGGGTGCTCTGGATGGCGGGTTAGTTATCTAATAAGCGAAGGGTTCTTTAGCAAAACGGCCAATGAAGCGGTATGGGCGAGTCTCGGCCGTTGGATTAGATCCGAACGGCCGTGATTAGATTACCCCGATCTGAACCGGTATGCAGCAGAGACCCTTGGATCTAACATCAAGGGCACAGACTTAATGAAGTCGAGATCTACTCACAGCCATCCGATCCCGATCGGACGGCCCGCGCTAATCTAACCCAATCGGTACGCGAAGATCTAATCCGGGCCGCATATCAGAGATCCAACGGCCACTGCGCTTCCCCCCCAATCTCCAGCTCGGGACGGCGGCGCCGCCCGAAATCACGGTGGACCATCGCCGGAGAAACGGCAATCCGACGCCCAAGCGCGCCATTCTAAGAATTAAATGGTGCGCCACGCAGCCGAGGGGATGGCGAACGTGGTAGAAGGGTTATTACCGACAATCTCGGCGCGCAGAGGGTCCGGCGACGACGAAGGCGGATCCGCGGCGGAGAATCAAAGTTCGACGAAGAATTGCGCCAAGCCCAGTGGCCGACTTCGCCCGCGAACGACTCGACACCCTTCCAATAGACTTGGAGACGCTCCAAGGCCGATCACCGGGGACCCGACGTCGACGACTACGCGTTTTGGTCACGGCGGCGAATTTGGCCCGAGAGAATCGCGACGGTGGTTTGGTGGCTGGCGAGAGGTTGCGGATAAAGGTGAGGATGGGAAGGATGCGAGGGCCGCGACGGGTTTTATCACACCGCGGAACGAATCGGAGCGCGAGGCCCGGGGTTCTTCGTCAACGACGCGCCCGCCATGTTCGGGGATGCCGTTGGGAGACGGACCTGACAAAGCGGGCCCACGCGTCTGTGGGAGTAACCGAGAAGAGGAGAACGCGGGCGCAAACGGCGAATGACGGGTGGGTCCCGTACGGCAGAGAACCAGAGTGCGCGCGTGAGAGATAAGAGCGGCTGACATGCGGGGCCCGCATGTCGGCGCGCGCTCGTGAGCAGGTGGGCTGCGCGGAGAGAAAGGTAAGTTGGGCCGAATTCCGGGTTCAGGGCCCAGGTAAGGTTTTTATCTTTTTTTCATTTTTCTTTCTATTTTCTTCATTTTCAAACCAAATTTGAATTAGTTCAAACTTTTGTGGATCCTCTTTTATAAACTCTATTTTTGCATTTAAAAATACTAAGCCTGAAGATATTTATTTATACATTTTATTTATATTTCCATATCTCTTCTCTTTTCCTTATTTTCAAAACCCTAATTTCAAATTTAGGGTTTAATCAAGCTTCAAATGATTATTACCTTATCATTTTTATCCTCATGGTTTTATTTAATGCACAACACATAAAACTCCAACAAATGCATTTTTTTCCTTTATTTTAGAATAATTGTTTTATTTAGTCACTCTTAATTGCATAGGTGCTCTTTTTATGATGCAAATGAAACACACAAAATGAGGGTCTGTCTCTATTACACTTGGTATACAACTTGAGTATTACACCGAGTCCGAGCCCGAGCCCTGGGTCAGGCGGAGCGGAGTTCGTCGTCTTCCGGGGCTGAGCCCGAGTCCGAGCCCTGGGTCGGGCGGAGCGGAGTTCGCCGTCTTCCGGAGCTGAGCCCGAGTCCGAGCCCTGGGTCGGGCGGAGCGGAGTTCGCCGTCTTCCGGGGCTGAGCCCGAGTCCGAGCCCTGGGTCGGGCGGAGCGGAGTTTGCCGTCTTCCGGGGCTGAGCCCGAGTCCGAGCCCTAGGTCGGGCGGAGCGGAGTTCGCCGTCTTCCGGGGCTGAGCCCGAGTCCGAGCCCTGGGTCGGGCGGAGCGGAGTTCGTCGTCTTTCGGGGCTGAGCCCGAGTCCGAGCCCTGGGGTCGGGCGAGGCGGAGTTTCCTATGACGCCCGAGGCCGGCCTTGGCTGCTGTCAGCCTCACTCTGTCGGGTGGCTCAGCAGTCGGAGCGGCACAGACGGCGTTGTCCTCTTGTCAGACCGGTCAGTAGAGCAGCGAAGTGACCGACCGCGGTCACTTCGGCTCTATCGACTGGTGGGCGTGCGTCAGGATAAAGGTGTCAGGCCACCTTTGTATTAAACGCCCCTGCGATTTGGTCGGTCGGCGTGGCGATGTGGCCAAGGTTGCTTCTCGGTGAAGACTGGGCCTCGGGCGAGCCGATAGTGTGCCCGTTGCTGGAGGGGGGTCCTCGGGCGAGACGTAGGTTCTCCTTGGTCGGCTTCCCTTGCCCGAGGCTAGGCTCGGGCGAGGCACGATCGTGTCCCTTGAATGGACCGATCCTTGACTTAATCGCACTCATCAGGCCTTTGCAGCTTTGTGCCGATGGGGGTTACCAGCTGAGATTTAGGGGTCTTGAGGGTACCCCTAATTATGGTCCCCGACAAGCTTCTTCTATGCAAACATGTTGTTGACACCTTTTTGGAGGCGCCAATCACTTCAAAAGAACCAGCGGCGTTGCTCTCTGGTCAGGCGCAGACGGTCCGCGGCACAGGGTCGGACGGTCCGCGACCTGGCGCGAGGCGGTGGTGCTCTCTGGTCAGGCGCGGACGGTCCGCGGCACAGGGCCGGACGGTCCGCGACCTGGCGCAGGAGCTAAGGTTCCCTGCCTAACGGCCGAACGGTCCGCGCCCTAGGGTTGGACGGTCCGCGCGTGCGCAGGGGCGACGGGAGATCGCCGGCGGCGCCTGGATCTCGCTCCCGGGAGGGACCCCGTCGGGGAGGAGAGATCCTAGGTGGTGTCTAGGCTCGGGTAGACCGACCTAGACTCCTCTAATCGACGTAGAGTCGAGGAGAGGTGGAAGATTTGGGGATCGAGAGGCTAAACTAGAACTAGACTAGAACTACTCCTAATTGTACAGGAAATAAATGCGAAATAGAAGTTGTATTGATTCGATTGATGATTACAAATCGGCCGTAGACCTCTCTATTTATAGAGGAGGGGGGCTGGACCCTTTACACAACTGATTCCGAGCTAATTCCGCGAATACATCTAACAACCGTAGCACAAAACTCGGAACCCTAATCTGTTCTGCGCACGCGCGGACCGTCCGGCCCACAGGCGCGGACCGTTTGCTGGCTCATTTTTGGTTCAAACATATGCCCCCCTGCCTTTTGGTGGAGCTGGGCGAACCAAAAGCATCTAACTCGATGTGATCACATCGGTTCTCTTAGGCATCTTGCCACATTCTAGGATGGTACTATTTGAAGAAACGCCCATTCAAAGCCTTAGGTAAATCCTTGCCTTGTAATGTTTGTAGTAAATAAGCGTTACCAGACACCACCTGTTTTACTTTATAAGGACCCTCCCAGCTTGGCGACCATTTCCCGAACTTCCGGTCTTTATTCCTTAGAGGCAGGATGGTCTTCCACACCAGGTCCCCTACTTGAAATGATTTTGCTTTGACCTTCTTGTTGTAGGCCCTGGCTACCATAATCTTGTCCTTTTCTATTGCTCCCAAAGCTATCACCCTCTTGTCGGTCACCTCATCAATATTATCCATCATTGAATTATAATAATCAGTGACAGTTAGATCATTTTGTCTGGCGAACCTGACAGCATTCAAACTTATTTCCACAGGCAACACTGCTTCCTGTCCATAGACAAGCTCAAAAGGAGATACTTTAGTAGCACTATGTTTAGATATTTTATGAGCCCATAAAGCTTCGGACAAAATCTTATGCCAATGCTTAGGATTATCAGATATCTTCTTTTTTATCAAATTAATCAATGTCCTATAATTTGACTCAGCCTGTCCATTGGCCTGAGCATAATATGGAGATGAATTAAGCAGCTTAATTCTATATAATTCAGCAAATTCACGTACCTCCTTTGACATAAAAGAAGTCCCTTGATCTGTAGTCAAGGTCTAGGGAATGCCGAATCTATGAATGATATGTTCAGTTATGAACTCAATTACGTCCTTGTGTGTCATGTTCTTTAGAGCAACGACTTCAGTCCATTTGGTAAAGTAGTCAGTGGCAACTAACACGAACCGATGCCCCTTTGATGATGAAGGATGAATTTCTCCAATAAAGTCTAAACCCCATCCTCTGAAAGGCCAAGGCTTGATGATAGGATGTAATTCGGCTACAGGGACCAACTGTAGGTCGCCGAATTTTTGACACACTTGGCAACCCTTGTAGTACTTGAAACAATCAGCTATCATGTTAGGCCAATAAAAACCAGACCTTCGCAACAGCCATTTCATCTTTGGAGCCGATTGATGGGTACCACAAATTCCTTCATGCACTTCGGCCATGGCTAATATAGCATCATCTGGGCCCAAGCACTTAAGCAGGACGTCGTTGACTGTTCGGCGGTAGAGTTCGTCACTCATCAAGACATACTTGAAAGCTGTTCGCCGAATGTTCTTATCTGTCCTGATATTGGGATTTCGTAAATAATTCAGTATAGGTGTCCTCCAATCACTTGCATCGGCTTCATTATCAGCCGAATCAATTAAGAGAACATTTCTGGTAACCCCGGACGGTCCGGCGTCTTGACGCGGACGGTCCGCGACCTGGGGATTTGGCCCTGCACCGGTTATCAGATTTTCAGTGTTGTGAAATCTCCCTCGCTTTAGCCGATAACCTGATGCGTCTTGTGCCAAATTGTTAGCTCTATGGTTCTCAATTCTAGAGATATGCCGAATACTGAATTCGTCAAAAGAATGAATTGTACCCCAACATTTTTCAAGGTAACTATTTAGAGTACCATCAAAACATTGATATTCTTCTAACACTTGTTGGACAACCAGCTGAGAATCACCAAATACCTTCACATGTTTTACTCCCATACCATTTAAAAGTTCCAAGCCGAATAGGAGGGCCTCATATTCAGCTTGATTATTAGTGCAATAAGTTTTCAATCGGCTAGAGAAGTCGAAGGAGACATTACTTGGTGAAACAAGTATGATGCCAATTCCTTGCCCTTCATTGCAAACCGATTCATCAAAATATAAAGCCCAAGGAGTAATAGTGAGGTATGACATGTCTAGTTTATGAATATCATTCATCCCATGTTCTACAATGAAATCCGCTACGACTTGGCCTTTCATAGATTTCAATGGTTCATATGCCAAGTCATATTCTATGAGTGCATAAGCCCACTTACCAATTCCACCACTCATGATTGGGTTATGCAACATGTATTTGATCACATCGGCTTGACCAGAAACAGTGCAATGACTAGACAGTAAATAACATCTACATTTGGTGCATGCATAAAACAAGCATAAGCATAACTTCTCAATAAAAGTGTACCTTGTTTCAGCATCCACCAACCTTCGGCTTAGATATGTCACCACATGCTCCTTCCCCTCAGTTTCTTGTGTCAGAACAGCCCCAATGACCTTATCTTCAGCTGCAATGTATAATCGGAATGGTACTCCTGCTCGTGGTGCTTTTAATACGGGAGCTGAAGATAAGTATTTTTTGATGAGATCAAATGCTTCTTGCTGTTCTGTCCCCCAAGCGAATTCGGCATCATTCTTAAGCCGAAGAATAGGGGTGAACGCATCAATCTTCCCGGCTAGGTTAGAAATAAACCTTCGTAAATAATTCACCTTGCCGAGAAACTTCTATACTTCGACCTTACAAGTCGGAGGTCCCACATTCCGAATAGACTTGATTCGATCAGGGTCTATTTCTATACCATGTTCATGGATGACAAATCCTAAAAACTTACCAGCCGACACTCCAAAAGCACATTTACGTGGGTTCATTTTCAAACCATACCGACACATTTTATCAAAGGCTTTGCGCAAATCAGCTATATGAGGACCAAACTCAGCCGATTTGACTACAATATCATCAATGTAGACTTCCACAGTGTTTCCTAACAACTCATGGAAGATCAGATTCATAGCCCTCTAATAAGTAGCACCAGCATTTTTAAGATCGAATGTCATGACAACCCATTCAAATAAACCAATGAAGCCTGGACATATAAAGGTCGTTTTAGACGCATCCTCTTCGGCCATGAAAATCTGGTTATATCCGACATTACCATCAAGAAAGCTAATAATTCTATTTCCTGATGCATTATTGATTAATGTGTCGGCTATGGGCATAGGATATTCATCTTTAGGAGTTGCTCTATTTAAATTGCGAAAATCAATGCATACCCTAAGCTTACCTGACTCCTTCTTCTCTACCGGCACAATATTGGAGACCCACTCTGCGTATCTGCAAGGTCTAATAAAATTAGCTTCTAACAGCCGATGGATTTCGTCCTTGATTCGTGGGAGAAGATCTGGACGAAAGGTTCTAGCTTTCTGCTTGAAAGGCCTGAAACCGGACTTAATGGGCAGCCGATGTTCGACGATCTCTCGGCTTAGTCCATGCATCTCAGTGTAATTCCAAGCAAAACAATCTGAATATTCTTTCAATAGACCGATCATCTCATTTCTAGGATCGGTCTCTAGGGTCTTGTTTACAAAAGTCGGTCTGGGAGTGTTACCATCTCCTATGTCAATCTCCTCCAAAGGATCAGCCGTTGTAAATCCCTGTCCTAGTTTATCAAGATCTCTGAATTCCTCTATCATGTCCCCCACAGATGAATCAGATGGTCTTTGTGTGATGGCGGACTTTCCGGTCTCAAGGACCGGATCATCCGTAATACTGTCTTTTCGCTGCGGTAGATGTTCGATCTTAACGTCCGAACTGTTTTGGGAAAGACCAGACCATCCGGCTTTGGGAGCCGAATTGTCTGTGACCAAAGACTCATAAACTTTGTGTGTATTCATCATCTAAACTTTATTTAGGATTTAGCCGATTCTCCATCGGCTCTAGCATTACAGGAATGAAACCTTTCTTATCTATACTTATGAACTGATAATCAGAAAAATCTACTCCTGTGAGACATGTAGCAGTCTCATAAGTCCAGAGTTCAGGGGCATCGACCACAGCGATGCAGGCCGATACATCAGCATGTACTTGTTCTACCTCATCACCCACCCATTGTATTAACATTTGATGTAATGTAGAAGGTATACATTGGTTGGCATGAATCCAATCTCTACCTAGTATTAGGCTGTAATTTCCTTCTACATCAGCGACGAAGAATGCAGCAGCAAGGGTCTTAGTCCCGATGGTTAATTCAACGGACGTGACTCCCCTGGCTTTAATCGAACTATCCCCAACACCGTTGAGGGTCATGTTGGTTTTGACAAGTTCGTCATCTTGCTTACCTAATTTTCTGTATAATGAATAAGGCATTAGATTTACAGCCGCCCCTCCATCTACCAACATCTTAGCAATCGGTATTCCATCAATGTGACCGCGCACGAAGAGCGGCTTTAAATGATTTACCGATTCCTTTGGTTTAGTAAATGCGGCTTCTTTAGGACCAAAATTAAACTGGGCAGCAACAGGTTCATCGTCGCCGATAATAGTACAATCGGCGGAAAATGTAATAACATTTACATCCATACCTGGGTGTTCTGGAGAAGCCTCGTAGTCGACCAAGTCTTCTCCCAGTAGGTCGTCTTCTTCCATTGATGTTGGCATGTTGTCGGAGGCTTCCTGGTGAAGGCCGGACGGTGCGCGCGTAGGGGCCGGACGGTCTATGCCTGGTGCAGAACCTTGCTGGCCGAGCTATCTGCCATACCTGCAGGGTGCTGCACAAGTGTTGTTTGATTTTCTATTTTTGTGGTCGTTTGTTTTTCCTCAACGGCCTTTGGTCTCCATTTCTTTTTGCGGTGGCGGGTATAGTGGATGTGTGTCATTGAATATCTTTTCCTCCTCCTTCTCCTGGCTCTCCTGTGCTCTTAGGCGTCGTAATTTTCTCTTTTGGGACCGTGTCAATCCCGCTGGGCACCATCGAGGCATGGAGTACTTTGGATCGGCTGTTTTGATGGTAGCCGTATTTTCTTTTTTGGTTGTATTGGCCGACTCACCAAAAATCATCGGCCCTTTATTATCTTCCTGTATGATAACGTCTGCAGTACCTATTTTGATGACGTCTTTCTTTGTTGTCCTTTCGGTTGCTGTAGGTACATGCCCCCCTACCGGATTGGTCGGCCTTGGAGGACGAGTGGTCCGGCAATCCTGTTGGGTGTGTGCCTGATGACCGGATTGAGCGGTGCTTAATCGGTCTTGTACTGGTGGCGCTAACCTGTCAAAAACGGATGTTTGGGGTGCCCCCCAAGTAGGGTACTGTGGCATCCCAAATGAATATGGTGGTATGCCCCACATTTGATTTGGAACATATGGTGGAGGCATGTATGTGTATGGATATCGCATAGGTGGATATGGAGGTGGAGGTGTCCATGCAGGTATGTTAGGTCTCAATTGTATAGTATGACCTTTCATTTTTTCCGATTGGTGGGGTGGTCCAATCGGCCTGACCTGACGCTGCTCATGAATGGGTGAGCGGGGTTGCTTTGCTGGCCGGTCCCTAGGGCCGACCTTCTTTTTCACGTATTTAGACAACAATTGATCGAAAGTTGGGCCGGACTTGACCAGCCGACCAGCTGCTTTAAATGTATTTGTTTTCCACGTACCTATCTCTGGTCGTCGTGGTTTGAAGGTACGTGGCCGCTGTGAGTCCTGAGCCTGGCCGGACCGTCCGCTGGTGTCCTCCGGACCGTCCGGAGAAGTTTCGGACCGTCCGCGTCTGGATGGCGGACCGTCCGCGATGCGCAGAACGGGTTCTTGCGCCTGTCTCCCTGTCTGTGTTTGCCCCCCAGTCCCGGAGGCTGTGATGGTCACCTTCAGAGTCTCTCCTCCATCAGGAGTCTTCTCGGCCACCACTTTCCTGCAAGAAATTTTAATATTCCCACCGGCCTCTCCTGCATTGCCGATGACTATCTTTTTGTCTTTGCCTTCATCGGCTGTGTTTGGCCGAGTCAGGACTTTCTTGCCCTCAAAGTCGATCATGTTCATCGAAAAGGGCTCCGTGTCCACCTGCATTTCCTAAAATTTCAATCGTCCTTCGTTAATGGCTGATTGAATCTGTCGACGGAATACATTACAATCATTAGTGGCATGAGAAAATGAGTTATGCCACTTGCAGTATGTACGACGTTTTAGCTCGTCGGCGGATGGAACAGTGTGATTTATTTTAATATTGCCATTTTTAAGTAACTCATCAAATATTTTATCACATTTACCAACATTAAATGTAAACTTTACCTCCTCCTGCCGTTTCTTTTGAACCGGTTGTAAGGAAGCACAAGCCGAAGATTTGGCCTGCTTTGGCCAAACCATTTCAGCAGCATATATTTCTGTTGACTCGTCATCTGAGCTACTTTGATCGCACTCTACTATATGTACGTTATGACGAATTGCTTTAGTAGTTTCTTTGCTTCGGTTTTCACAAGCCAAAGCTCTCTGGTGTAACTGTGCTAGTGTAAAAATTTGGATGCCCTCTAATCTTTCTTTTAAATAATATCGTAGACCATTAAAGGCTAATCCCGCTAGCTGTTTTTCTGCTAAATGAATTTGGAAGCATCGGTTTCTTGTATCTCGGAATCTCCGGATGTAATCATTAACCGATTCATCTTTTGCTTGTCGCAATGACACTAAATCTACCAAATCCAACTCATAGTCACCGGAGAAAAAATGATCATGAAATTTTTGTTCTAGATCCCCCCATGATGAAATGGAATTAGAAGGTAAAGTGGCGTACCATGCAAACACGGTTCCCGTTAGAGATAATGAAAATAAACGTACGCGAAATGCCTCTGTGTCGGCCAATTCTCCTAATTGTGCTAAAAATTGGCCTATGTGTTCGCGCGTGTTCTTTCCTTGATCACCCGAAAATTTTGCGAATTCGGGTATCCTGGTTCCCTGTGGGTATGGGTGGTGATCAAATCGGCTGTCATAAGGTTTTCAATATGATTGCCCCCCAGGGACCATGCTTACTCCGAGCTTATCTCGGAACGCCCCGGCTATTTCTTCCCTTACTATATCAATGGCAACCGGTGCGAGACCACCGGCTCTCTGGTCAAACATAGGTGGGGTTGGCTGGATGTTAGTATGTTGTCTCTCCCCCATTGGTTTGAGCTACGTGGTGCATTTCCATTTGCCCTATATGGCTCATAGGTTTGATCGTTTCTTTTCGGCCTTCTAGGTGGGGCCGGAAAGCTTTCCTGGGCTCTATATCTTGAACTAATGGGCTGGTGCATTGCATAGTGTGATGGGAAGTGTTGCTGGGACGGGTGAGGATTTAGGTAATAATCCTCCTCAAAAGATTCATGCGCGGACTGTCCGGATATATACCCGGACCGTCCGTGGTTGTATGCAGACCGTCCGTCGTTGTACGCGGACCGTCCGACTGGGTAGTTTGGGTTCTGTGACATATGTGGTGGCTCGGGTGCATGTCTAGGTAACTCATTAAAAATGGGCCTGACTGTTGCTGGCCCGGACGGTCCGCGCTCACGTGCGGACGGTCCGGGCATGTGTAGATCGGCTGATTTGCTGCCGATTTGTGGTTGCTCAGGGTATGTGTCCATCGGCATCCCATAAAGAGGTTGTGACTGGTCGTGATAACCTGTAGCCGATGTATTACACGTATTACCCCCTAACTCAACCTCGTGCGAAGGAAAATTTGCGATATTAGATTTATCAAATGCACGTACTAGTCTCTTGAAATCGCTTTGCATACCCCCTATGATGTTCTGCATTTGTTCACGTTGCTCTTCTACATAATTTCTAAGAGATTGTAGCTCGTTGGTATTACTTACATTGGGGATATCTGGTGTGGGCTGGAGCGAAGCCGAATCCGTCGCCCGATGTCGGACGACCTTGTTGTTCCTGTCCACTTTAAAGTCGGCCAAGAATTTTGCTTTTGCCTCCTGGATCATACGCTCCTTATGCTCCTCGAATTGGAGCTGTTCGTCAGCCGACAAGGTCTCCCAAGTCGGCTCTATGATGTTGCTTGGGGAAATATCAAAGCTATCTCTTGAACCGACCATTGAGGGCCGATTTGATGCGTCTATAGATCTTTTCCCCAGCGGAGTCGCCAAAAAGTATGTTGACACCTTTTTGGAGGCGCCAATCACTTCAAAAGAACCAGCGGCGGTGCTCTCTGGTCAGGCGCGGACGGTCCGCGGCATAGGGTCGGACGGTCCGCGACCTGACGCGAGGCGGTGGTGCTCTCTGGTCAGGCGCGGACGGTCCGCGGCACAGGGCCGGACGGTCCGCGACCTGGCGCAGGAGCTAAGGTTTCCTGCCTGACGGCCGGACGGTCCGCGCTCTAGGACCGGACGGTCCGCGCGTGCGCAGGGGCGGCGGGAGATCGCCAGCGGCGCCTGGATCTCGCTCCTGGGAGGGACCCCGTCGGGGAGGAGAGATCCTAGGTGGTGTCTAGGCTCGGGTAGACCGACCTAGACTCCTCTAATCGACGTAGAGTCGAGGAGAGGCGGAAGATTTGGGGATCGAGAGGCTAAACTAGAACTAGACTAGAACTACTCCTAATTGTACAGGAAATAAATGTGAAATAGAAGTTGTATTGATTCGATTGATGATTACAAATCGGCCGTAGACCTCTCTATTTATAGAGGAGGGGGCTGGACCCTTTACACAACTGATTCCGAGCTAATTCCGCGAATACAGCTAACAACCGTAGCACAAAACTCGGAACCCTAATCTGTTCTGCGCACGCGCGGACCGTCCGGCCCACAGGCGCGGACCGTCCGGACCACGGATCGTCCGGCCTCAGGGCCGGACCGTCCGCTGGCTCATTTTTGGTTCAAACACATGTTGAGCTCCACAAGCTCTAGCTTTAATAAAACGAAACTAGAGATCAATTTCTTGAATTTTTGAAGCTCTTCGAAGTGTGATTCGAAAACAATATTTTCATACATTTGTACGAAAATTATCCACTATGTCATTGGTAGCACGATGTACAGATTCACGTCTCTCTCCCCCGCTCATCACAGTTCACTAATCATTAAAGATAAATAAGGAAACATATATAAATTAATTATAGTACAGAAGCTAGAGTTTACGTGCAAACCAAATATACTCTTGGTTGTACAAACTGTTTAATTGTGAAGCTGAAGAACCGAAGTTGCAGTTCTTAAAGTAAAGCCCTTCTAAATAAGGTTTAAATATATTTCGGAAGTCAATAATTTGAAAAGAACATAAAATTTACTTTTGCATGGACACGCACGCACGCGAGCTTACTGGCAGCAAAAAAAAAGTGTAAAAACTTTGCCTTTCAAAGTAGAACATACGATATACTCCCTCTGTTTCAAAGCGGGGGGTTGTGGTTGACTTGGTGTGATGGTCAAGTGCATATCTTAATCGCCTGTTTTTTCCTATGATATATAATTTTATAGCAACAAGATTTTGGGTGTTCGGAAGAATTCCTAAATACAAATTCAACGTAAAAAAAATTGTAGCATAGACTTTTCGTTACTAGACTAATTATCTACTGGCGAAATATTAAATTGTCAAATAGCTTGTGTTTGGCTGACTAAGCTAGTCGTAAAGACAAGTGATGTCTAGTTCAAAAATAAACAAATAAATATTGGATGGAGTATAGCTAAGCAGGACTATTCCCATTCGGACAAATACTCTACCTGTTCCGGGCTTCCTGCTTAGACTATCTTCAACGCTTGCCCCTAGCTCCTCCCCTTAGTGCATGTAGGGGCTACAGGGTGACGCTAAAGCGTTCAACGCTTGCCTCTAGCGTCTCCTCTATCTGCGAAAATGCTGGTGTCGGGAATAGTACACCGCTATATCTAGAGGTAGCACAAACGTCCCCTTGCCTCGGTTTTTATGCACAGAAGTATTTATTAGTTGGGAAAAAATTGATAATAGGTGGTGAATAAGTACTCCTCACAAAAAAGATGCATTTAAGAGGAATCGAACTTGAGACCTCCAGTCTAGAATGCCTTAGAGCTGCTGCAGCAACCAATCAAGCCTGATTGTTTTAGTGATGTTAATGCACCCATATCCCTATTTAATAGGGGCAAACAGAGAAAACTCTATGATAATTAATCACTCCTTGGTATGCACAATCATGTCCTAAACGACTACCTTTACTGCACTGGAGGGAGTATGAAAAATGGTATTTTATGATTATAGTGGGGTATAAGGGAAGAATTTAGGGGGAACCGCTGTACAGGGTGGAGATATAGGGGGAAGAGAACGCTGACGTGACACGTGAGTGAGATATAGTAGAAGAAATTTAGGAGTAACCGCTGAACAGTCTCGGTCTCAGTCTCCAAACACGAGCACGTCATCTTGTTTTGACATTTTTTGTACGGCTGTACTTCTTCGGTCTCCATGGCCTTACACGCACCGCACGAAAAAAGCACAGGCTACAGTCATGCCCTGTTTAGAATCGTAGTATTTTTGCAGTTTTGAAACAATACTATGGTATTTGATGATACTATAGTATTGGAGCTCAAAAGGTGTTTGGTTTGTATAGTCAAAACTCAGTTTTAAATACCATGGTTTACGCAAAACTGTGGTATTTTTGGAGTTTTTGAAACTCCACTTATAACCTCGGTTTTCTTCTCTTCTCTCTACATATACTTTGTTTTTCCAATAGAACCAAACAGATCTCGGTTTTGAGCAATACTGTAGTTTTACTATGGTAAAATAATACCGTAGTATTTTTGTCATGTACAATTGTAAACTATGGTATTTCAAAACTACAGTATTTCAAAACTGCATTCCCAAACAGGCTCTCACTCTCCAACTACAACTAGTTACGTGTAGACGCCGTTTGTTCCCAGACTATAGGATCACAACGCATTAATAAATCTCGGAAAAGAACCCCTATGGTAAAAATTGGTAATGGGCTGCATGCGCATCTCATCTGGACGGAAGACGGAGGGGACGAGCAAGGTTTCAAAAAGCGCCAGATCGTCCACTCCGTCCAGAGCTAGCAGCACTGAGTGTCAGTCCCTCTGGTAAAAATTGGATCCTTTCTTTACTTGCAGTTCTTGTCTACGAAGACCGGCCTAGCTGCAACAATAGAAGCTGGAGGCAGGGCACACCACATGATCCCAACAGAGACAGAGAGGGGAGTTTACACACCGCACATGACCCCCTCACCTTCGCGACCAATCGTTCATAAACAGATCCGATGCGGGGCCCGCCCCAGGGCATGCAACTTTGACCTCAATGAATGAATGATTGCACTCCAAGCAAGGTATACCAGCAGAGGATCGGTGGTGCTCTGCAGATGCAAAAGCAGGATCAAAGTTCCCAACAAACTTCCACACACACACAGTGACACACAGAGAGAGAGAGAGAGAGACGATCCATAAAGGAACCTCAATCATACTCTCATAAATAGAGTCTCCCCCGCTCAATCAAACGCATCCTGTTCAAGCTAAGCTAGCGCTAGTTTATTTGAACGCCCCCCCACCCCCCCCCCCCCAATCAAATCAAACCAGAGAATAAAGGAGTGTTTGGTTAAAGAGACTAAAGATTAGTCTCTAGTTTTTAGTCTCATTTAGTCCTTTTTTTGCCAAACACTAGGACTAAAATATGGACTAAAATGATTTATCTTTAGTCCTTCATATATGCGCTAAAAAGGGACTAAACCATATTAATTCCACATTTACCCTTTATTTAGTTCAATTGTACTAATAGCAAGAGAATGTTAAAGGCCATTTTAGTCTTCTTATAAGTCATTTAGTATACTCTTACTATTTTTAGCCCCTAGAACCAAATATGTTAGGGACTAAACTTTAATCCACTAACTAAACTTTAGTCCTTAGACTAAAGAAACCAAACATGACCTAATAAGGGTGTGCTTTTCCTTTTCCACGATGCAAAGCGGGAACCCAAAGAAACAAAGAAAGAAAGAAGCTCGTCTTAAAACTAAACCATGCCCTCCTATAACCCCCCCGCGTGCTAATAATTCAAAAACATAGGGAAACGCATGGCCCTCATGGGTGCCATTTCTATATAATTTTTAAAAGTACGTGCTCGTTTTGAGAATGGTTATGTACAATAAATAAACGCACAAAAGGCACAACACACCACAACGTTAGTATATTACACAGCATAAATATGAACCACAACCCAAATCTAGATGCATGAACACCGGAGATGAACCGACTGGCGTGGCTCTCTGCACAGGTGTGGATGGTCCGCGGCACAGGACCGGACGGTCCGCGACCTGGCACAGGAGCGACTCTTCTCTGCGTACGTCTGGACGGTCCGCGATGGCACAGGGTCTTCTTCACAGCAGATCTAGATCTCGTCTCTCGGTAGGTACCCCGTCGGGGAGGAGAGATATTAAGGCGTGTCTTGGCATCAGCAGACCACCCAAGACGCCTCTAGTTGACGTAGAGCCGAAGAGAGGTGCAGATTTGAGGTAGAGAAATGCTAAACTATGGCTAAACTATAACTGCTCATAATGCATAAGGTAAAAACGAGATGTAATTGATTATTGGTTCGATTGTTGGTGTTCAATCGGCTGTAGTCCTCCATATATAGAGAGAAAGGGAGGTCTGGACCCGTTACAATCCATCTCCCGAGCTGATTCCGCGGTTTTAGCTAACAAATCCCGCAAGAAACTCGGAACCCTAACTGATTTTCCGCACACGCGGACCGTCTGCGCCACCACCGCGGACCATCCGACCTCAGGGTCGGATCGTTCGCATGGTCACTTCCTGCGCTCAACATATGCCTCCCACCTTTTGGTGGAGGTTGACAAACCAAAGGTATATGGACTAAGCCTGATGCAAGTCACCGGCTTTTCATTCCAATATGGTGATCATTCAATCGAGCCCCCAATGCATAAAGGCTGTTTCGGATTGCATCCTTCTCGGCCATGACCATTTGATCAATGGATCAAAAGGAATAGAATGGAGGTGCCCCTAGCCTGAATAGACAAAGAGACTACGCATATACTATGGGTTCATCGTCGTACCATTCCATATTTGAATAGGAAAATATATCAACGATGAGTAGACGGGTGGAAAGCATCTTGGCATCACAAGATGAATAGGCAATGCTTGTTGTGTCGCCTTTCGGGCGGTTTAATTCGGCCGTTTTGTTTTAGCGGGTGACCGGGTTCCTTTATTGGCTGATCGCGTAGAACGGCCTTCTTCTCAGCATATTTGGCGAGCAATTGATCGAAAGTAGGGCCAGCTTTTACCTGTCGACCATGTGTGTTATGTTGGCTTTGCCCTTGCATCTCTTTCCTTGCTTTGTGTGGAGGCTGATGCCTATGGTCATGGGCAGACTGTCCGACTGAGTCAGCCGGACCGTCCGCATGAGCGCTAGGTCGTCCGTGCGCAGGTGCCGGACAGTCCGCGATGCTTGAGTCAAGGAGTTTTGCTTGGTTGCTTGGTTGAGCCTGCCCCCAGTGCCTCTGGACTTGTTATTCTTTCTGTCCAGAGCCTTCCGAGCAATCTCTTCTTGTGATATATTTGACATGCGGGGATCGTCAATGATGATGTTTTTGTCTTTGCCTTTATCGGCCACTTCGGGCCGAACCAAGACATTTTTGCTTGTGGGTTCTATTGTATTGACAGGAAATAGTCGTGTGTCCACTTGCATCTTCTGAAAAGCCCATCAGCCCTCATTTATGGCCGATTGTATCTGTCGACGAAAAACATTACAATCATTGGTGGCATGGGAAAAAGAATTATGTCATTTATAATAAGCATGTCTCTTTAATTCATCCATAGGAGGAATAATATGAGTTAATTTAATGCTGTCATTTTTAGTAGCTCGTCAAATATTCTATCGCATTTGGCAACATTAAAGGTAAATTTAATCTTTTCTTGGCGGTTCTCTTGAACCGACTGTAAAGAAGAACATGCAGAAGATTTGGCCTTTGTTGGCCAAACGATCTTAGCGGTATATACATCTGTGGATTCATCATCTGAACTATCACGCTCTACTAGATGTATAATACGTCCAATCGATTTTGATATCTCTTTAAATCGGCTTTCACAGGCTAAAGCCCGCTGATGTAGCTGATCCGTTGAAAAGAACTAGGTCCCATCTAATTTGTCTTTTAAGTAGGATATCGACCCATTAAAACCCAACCCTGCTAGCTCTTTGTGCGTGATATGGATCTAAAAGCATCGGTTTCTAGTGTCCCGGAACCTCCGGATATAATCATTAATTGATTCTTCGTGTCCCTATCGAACTGAAGCTAAATCATCTAGCCCTAATTCATATTCACCGGAAAAGAAATGTTCATTAAAGTTACTCTCTAAACCATTCTAGGAATTAATGAAATTAGGAGGCAGAGCAGCATGCCATGCAAAAGCGGTACCAGTAAGGATAAAGAAAATAAACGAACATGAAATTCTTACCCATCGGCCACTTCGTCTAGGTGTGCTAGGAACTGGCCTATATGTTTGTGTGTGCTTCTCCCATTTTCACTAGAAATCTTAGAAAACTTCGATATCCTTGCCCCTTGTGGATATGGGACAGAGTCAAACCGGTGATCATATGGATTTTGATATGATTGTCCTACTCTGGCTACACTAACTCCGAGCCTATCTCGAAATAATTCAGTCATCTCTTCTCTAATTTTCTCCATTGCGTCCGGTGGTAGACCACCATACCTTGGGCTGTGGGGCACATTTGGTCGGGCGTTGCTATGCCAACCGTCTTGCCGTGACCGATTGATAATATTGATCGGCCTGTGATCATATGGTGCGCTATGGTTTAAATATGTAGGGGCAAAACATACTGCTTCTATGATGTGTAATAATTTAGTGTATAGTGTGCAACAGTAGGTTCTGCGTATGCGTATCCGGTCTGTCCGCTAGTATATCCAAACTGGTCGGTTGTGTTCGCTATTATTGGGGCGCCACGTGTGGCAGAACCTCCAAGTTATTGGGCCCACATGCACCTGTCCTTGTCCCAAAGACCTCAGACGACCATGCATGTGCACCAGATAACTCAACAGGATCTGTCCAATTGCCCTAAGGACATCGGATAAACCACTTTCAACCAAGATCGCGGGATTAAGTAATACAAATCACACACACCATCATTTTTGCAGCGGAAATACTATTACCAAATTTTACAGGTTACAAAAATTTTATATTATTTTATCGGAGTGGTTACAAAGTATAAGTTTGAAATATATGCTAGCTCAAATGACCATCCTCAATAAGAAGTATAGAAGGGTTACTTAGACTTATAAGAAGGCCGAGCCCACCGGCACTTAACACCATCAACAACAGCACAAAGTTAGAACCTGAAAAACAACAGGGAATAAAACCCTGAGTATGGAATTACTCAGCAAGACTTACCCGTCTAAAGAAAAGACTCTCAAGGGTATGCTGGTTATATGGGAGTCAAGGTAAGACTTTTCAATAATCAAAGACTCTGTTTTGCAGAAATGCTTACTAAAATGGATCCTTAAAAATCCAATTTTATTTGTCAAGTTAAGTACAATTACCTGCAACTAGAGTTCTTCCTACCCTAGTTCAATCACTGGTCCTGCACTAGCCAATTTCTTAACAAAAACCCATCAACTTTAGTGGAATGCTATGTGTAGGTCAGTGACCAAGTCTTCATAACCGCGAAGGTACGGCGATCCGAATCGATTATACTCAGCTGAGGATCTCCAATCACACGACATATGTAGCACTTAACCCTTGCATATGTCAACCCGCCACCGGGGTTCTTAAGACCGGATCAGGTTCACGCAAACCGAGAGCACAGATACACCACCGTCCAGCCTCTTGCCACGGAGGGTACACGCTACTCTCGCCACCGCTCCACGCCCATTTCGTGTTATCTTATTCCGGCCTTAGTCTGCCCGAGGCAAGGCTTACCCATGACGAGGCATGTGACCAGTTAAAGGGTCCTCGATCATCAAGCCTACATCGACAAGGTCCTTAATCGACTCAGACGGAGACACTACACCGAGACTCCTTTCTCGTGCAAGTCACCCGCCCGGTCTCATCTTAATTATTTCAAACCCAAAGTTTGGTACCTGGCAGAGGTACATCTTTTCCAGATGTTGAATCCATCAAGGCCCTGATGGATCCACCATCAAATTTTATTTCAAAAACATCCCACCCACTTTTGCTACATCATCTTTTGTAAAAACAAAACATTTTGTTTTTCTAAAGCAAGGCTAAGCATCAAAATCTTTTGTAAAACGGGTGACCAAGGAAGGTAATCAAATTCAAGGAAGGTAATGCAGGAATTGTTTTATCAATCAACTCCTATCACCTAATGCATCAAGCAAGTGAGAAAGATTTTAAAACAACAAGGAGGGTGGCAAATGCACCGGGGCTTGCCTGAGTAACACTTGGTTAGTGTTGTTAGGTGACGTCCACTTGACAATCATCCTTGTTCTGATACTTGTTTAGTCTGCCTTTCTTCAGGTTCGTCCATCCGCTTTACTATGCGGAGTAGCCTGCGCTTGGGGTTGACTTAGCTCTTTTTCTCCGCATCACGCGATTAATTCACGTACCTGAATGAAATGCATTATGCACATGAATGCATATAAACAGGAATAGCGCAAATCTAAATAGTGTTATACGATAGCGCATTAAACACCTAGTGGCGAAGCGTTGTACTATTCTATACGAAAACACTAGTTACCGATATACGACTACGCGTAATAATTACGCTTCTCGAACCTAACGCAAACATCACGACCAACAAACTATACACATGAAATACAATTAGCCTAATCATAACTTATCAGTTAATTAATTAAGTTCTGAACTAATCCCTTGCCTTATAAATTATACTACATCTTTATAAGTGATGAAAATATTTTAACATCACACATGCCTACCAAAATTCTACTCGGTCCACTAATTCAGCTAAGTGACTAGAATAGCGAAATAATTCGCCATAGCTGAATCTGGCTCGATAATCGCAAGAATTACGAAGTCGACGAGAGTTTCGTGACTCACGTAATTTATCAAGCACCTAATGAGCATCACACTAGTACATTAATTTGTTTAACGATCGAACCATTCTGAACAATTTATCAGCTTACCGTTTCCACAGCAGACACGAATCCGCGAGATCGGTAGCAATTTTCCGATCGAGGCAATTTGTCGAGCGCTTGGGGAATATCACGCTGCTAGCTTTGTCTTCACCCGATTCTTGGGATTTCTTGCTGACGCGCGGAACGACGACGAGATCGTGTCCGAGTGAATTTTATGGCGCGGACTGGGGAAGAACTTGGCGAATAGCGATGCGAGAAGCAAGGCGAGGTCACAGTCGGGCGGGCTCGAACACAAGCCCACACAACGTTTCATCGTGTCCAGCGCGCGCGTCACGGACTTGATATCGACTGCAAGCAGTTTCGCGCGCACGACAACGCGACGGAGGCGAACTGAACAGGGAGCTTTGCGGCAGCACGCGCAGGAATAACGAAACGCTACGCGCGCGACGCAAAGAATTCGACCGGCGAGCAGGACGCGAACTGGGCAGAGTCGAGCCAGGGAGCGAGCTGCGCGCAGGCACGCGCGCAGGGGACTTCGGCCGGGCGCGATACAGGTCTGCAGGGAGAAGCTCGACGAGCTGAAGGCCGAATCGCGACGCGAGCAAGGAAACAGGTGCGTGACGCAGGAGTTGGGCGCGAGCACAACTAGGGATGGAGCTCGGCCAACAGACAGCTTGCATGCAGGGACGAGAATCCGAGCAAGCGCCGACGACTGGCGACCATGGCGCGCAGGGACGAGCTCAGTGAGTTGCGCGTTGGGGAGTTCGACGCCGAACTCACGCGCGACGCAGGGAGGAATCCGCGCGCTGGAGAGGAACTCAGCATCGAGCGAAGCTGAGACGGCCTGAGGAACGGCGATAGGGCCACCCGGCCAACCGTGCGAAGAGGAGGACGAGCATCACCTAGGCGCGCAGCATCCACGAGCTGGAGCGGACAGCGATCAACAGGCAGATGGGGAAGGAAAGAGAAGTAGGAGGTGAGCGCCAGGGACGCACGCGTGTAGCAGATGAAAGGAGACATGAGTATGTAATTGGAGATAAGAACGAGGGAGCGAGCTCCACGCCGGCATCCAGGTGCCCTGCGCGCACGTAGGGAGGAGGCCAGCGCAGGGGAAAATTTCCAGGGACTCCAACATGTACTCAAGATAAGGATAAGGGAAAAAGATCGGCAATTGGATAAGATAGAGGAGATTTTTCTCTCCAAAAATGGTTTTAAAAGAAAAGAGAAATACTCTCGTCCACGTATTTTGGTTTTAGGACTAGAGTTTTTAAGAGGTAAAAATGGACCGTACTAGAATACTCTTAATTTACGATTTGGACGAGACGCACATTAACCAAATTAGAATGACTTTGACTACGATATTTTAGTCAACATTTGATTTGATTACTACTCCGGAGTCAGATGAATTATTACCCATATTTATCTTTGAAGATTTAGATCGAGAAGAGAAACACACGGACTGAACCTAACTGATTTCAGCTTTGATATTTTAGACTATATTTAATCCAGTCAAATTTTTACGAGTCTCACGTGCTATCGGTCATTTGACTACAGAACGATTCGATTAATGAGCTAGCGTATTGTTTTTCTCGAACAACACGTAAACAGATAGATCCAAAATAATACCGACTTTAGTACTTCAGATGATATTTGATGCAGCTGAAATCGGACAAATATTTATCTGTCATTTGAACCTATTTGATTTCTCTGTCGAGGATAATTTGTTGGAAACCAACAAAGATTATAATTCTTCAGACATGATGTCTCGCTTGACGAGGGGGACTAGATTATTTGGCACTAAAAACTTTAGTCGACGAGTTCTATTTAATCTGTTCAGGATGAAATCGGAGGACTGGACTAAATTTTCAAATTCATCTTTGCGCGAGCGATGAATTTTAAATAATCACCAGACTCGCTAATTTTTGGAACAATTATATTCCGAACATCACGAAAATTTAGTAAAAGCCCGAATAGATAAAGATAAAAATGATGCCGCACTCGCGACAAACGAAACAGATGCGATATAAAAATCGCGATAGCGAAAATAATTAAATTTTAGTATCTGTTTCATTCACTGATATTATGTGTTTAAATCCGTACTCGTTGTCGAGCGGAATATAAACACCTGGGGTGTTACAGTCCTCCCCCCTTAAAAGAATCTCGTCCCGAGATTCGGAGCGAAAGACTTTCAAGAGTAGAGAAGCATGTAACCCACATCCATATCAGCGATAATCATAGGGCAGTTCCAAGCAAAGGCAAGTACCTCAGGATGTGGTGTCTTCTAGCGGACATAACATGTATCGCCTTAGGCTAATTTAGAATGTCCATCAATAGAGACGATATCTACCAGAGGAACACATAGGGTTCCATGTGTGCAGCTTGCTTTTTCTAATGACACTGTACTATCTGAGTTTGTTGGGAGAGCGGTAGATATACGACTGTACCCAAACAGAACTAGATGCAACCTCTTGGGTAAAACACACAAAAAGAGGTTTACCAACAAGTGGTTACAGGAAATTCATAGCATTGGAGACGAGTGTGGATGTCGAATACTGTCGCGGTTAACATGTGGCTAACACGAGAATTCAAGTCCACGAAAGATTGTATAGATTCGAGAGAATCACGAGCGGAGGGATCTGTAGATGCGGACTTTGCAACCAGTCCATTTTATCCAGCACTAATTATGGCTCGACTTGATCACACATGCTGGAAAAGCACACGTGAGGCGATCGAGGCATGGCTAGAGCGATAATTAGGTGGTTACTGGCCGACTTAATTTCGATTCTTGTAAGTACTTCCTTAAGATGGGTCGAACCAAAATGAGTTCAGGCAAATCGATAAAACGATCTCTAAACTCAATTTTTTTGTTCACAAAGCAGTTACCAGTTAGTAAAACCAACTTGTTGAACTACTTTTGACATTGAGCATGTCCTCTCGGTACCATCAGTAAGCCAAGGGTTGAGAGTTCACATTTGTTAACAAAAGGTCATGCACTTGGGTAGAAATCCATTTGGTCAGGTTGTTCATCCATTTCTTCAGGCAAGATGATCGAATTTGGTTAAGGAATACATGGATTAATTAAGAGAGCGAATGAACAAACTCCTGCATTTCAGCAGCAGGGGAAACCAACAATCTCCATTTTGAGAATTAATCATTTGTCTCTCAACACTAAAAAGTTCCAAGGCTTCACCTTTACACAAAAGACGTAAAGGGAACTTGCATAAGTAGTTACTACCAAGATCAAAAGGATAGAGACCATACATGAAAGTGGTATGCCCCTTTTGATCCAACAATGATGGCATAGGTTGTTTGATTGTTTTAGCAAACAACACAGAAATTGTTTCAAGGGAGGAGTCCACGGAAGATCACACATAAATGCAGTTCCACAATGGATCATGACTAGAGACCTTGATACCAGCATCGAGGAGTAGCACAATCCTGTGTGCGCATTCACAGGAGGCTCTCAGTTTTGCTGCGGCACCATAAGTCATTAACCATGACACCACTACCGAACTGGCACCAATAACGAATCTCACGTAGCAAAAATAGATTGTGCTAAGATAACACATTGATATAGTCTCATAATGGATTATAACTACTAACAGTGATACCAGCGCATGCCGAGCAGCACGACCATGTGTGCGCACACACAGAAGGCCCTCGGTTTCGTCACGGCATCACCAGTTTTATTCATAACACCATTACCAGACATAACCAATAAGAAATCTCGCACAACACAAATAGACTGGGCAAGGGTAATAATATACAAAGAGATACTCCACCTGTATGAATAGTTACAAGTAGAGAGCCAAATAGATCATGGCCCGATGAAATGAACAAGGTATGGCCATAACCTAAACTGGGTGGTGAGGGAGTACGATGGGAGACTGTTAATTCAGCCAAAACATATTTCTATGCTTATCGTAGGGATTATAAGGTCAAGGATTAAGTTGGTATGCCTTCGATAAACATGAGGAAACCAAGGCATCAACTGAACAAAGGAATGGTTCTAGAAGGAGACATGACTTGAGATCCTTGTTTTAAGCTTAGGTACATTTTATGTCCAATAAGGAAATTGTCTACGCATTTATTTGTATAAGTTTGGGTCAAGGAGGGGTAACGGAAAAATCAACTTTGGGTCATGGTTCACCAACTAGGAACATGGCCTAGTTTTCGATTTAAGCAAACAAACTACTAATCCCTCTATCGGCACATCAATACAAAAGCACACATAAAGCACCCTAAGAGGTCACCTAACGAATGGAGTACACCTATTTCATCGAAGTTCATAATTCAACATTACACCATATTATCTACAATCAATGGTTACTGGAATAAGGATGAGAGAAGCATTTTGGGTGTATAGGTGACAAACATGATGCAACAATCAGGATGCATGCTCGTCCTATACGTCCTCACTGATTTTGCCAACTCACTGTGGCAATAACGTTATGTATCGGTGGCATACTTACGATTCTCACGGTATTTTGCTAGTCGTCAACTACACATACGTTTTCGAGGTTAGTGTACCTGCAAAAAAAATCCATCACATCCCAATTTCCCAATGATGCAGTTCACACATGACAGTTTATCACAGTTTATACTCCATATATTGCTATATGGAGGCCAGCTCATCATTAAGCGTCGAGCCACGCATAGGCGTCGTTGCCACACTTTAACCATAGGGCAACTCATTATGGTAACTCACTTTCTTACCTGAGTGTAGGTGCGTCGTTGCAAGTACATTACATTTCTCAGTATTCCCATGTCTGTATACCCATACACATCCATGGGGTACTGAATCCCAGAAAAGTAAATACTCCACATCGCAGCTTTCATATATACATATGTGGAACATGTATATAATCAAGCGCTTTTTATACTCTTCCCTAGACCGACGTTTGTTCGGTCATGCTCTCACATCTCACCTTACCTTGAGCGTCGATCCATTCAAGACTGAATGGCTTTCAAAAATAACAATACACATGTATGCAATATCCACCCGGTTATGGTTTTCAACTAAGCCACCTGATAGTCCTTAAATTTAGGGCTTAACAGAGGATGTCGCTAGCATTATAGTTTTTCAAAACTGTTTTTCAAAGCCAAACAATGTGTTTAGTTGAAAATAAGTTTTTCAAAACCAAAACTTTTGTTTTGAAAATACGTATGTGACCGTAGATACTTAATCCTGCTCCGATACCAGCTGTGGCAGAACCTCCAAGTTATTGGGCCCACATGCACCTGTCCTTGTCCCAAAGACCTCAGACGACCATGCATGTGCACCAGATAACTCAACAGGATCTGTCCGATTGCCCTAAGGACATCGGATAAACCACTTTCAACCAAGATCGCGGGATTAAGTAATACAAATCACACACACCATCATTTTTGCAGCAGAAATACTATTACCAAATTTTACAGGTTACAAAAATTTTATATTATTTTATCGGAGTGGTTACAAAGTATAAGTTTGAAATATATGCTAGCTCAAATGACCATCCTCAATAAGAAGTATAGAAGGGTTACTTAGACTTATAAGAAGGCCGAGCCCACCGGCACTTAACACCATCAACAACAGCACAAAGTTAGAACCTGAAAAACAACAGGGAATAAAACCCTGAGTATGGAATTACTCAGCAAGACTTACCCGTCTAAAGAAAAGACTCTCAAGGGTATGCTGGTTATATGGGAGTCAAGGTAAGGCTTTTCAATAATCAAAGACTCTGTTTTGCAGAAATGCTTACTAAAATGGATCCTTAAAAATCCAATTTTATTTGTCAAGTTAAGTACAATTACCTGCAACTAGAGTTCTTCCTACCCTAGTTCAATCACTGGTCCTGCACTAGCCAATTTCTTAACAAAAACCCATCATCTTTAGTGGAATGCTACGTGTAGGTCAGTGACCAAGTCTTCATAACCGCGAAGGTACGGCGATCCGAATCGATTATACTCAGCTGAGGATCTCCAATCACACGACATATGTAGCACTTAACCCTTGCATATGTCAACCCGCCACCGGGGTTCTTAATACCGGATCAGGTTCACGCAAACCGAGAGCACAGATACACCACCGTCCAGCCTCTTGCCACGGAGGGTACACACTACTCTCGCCACCGCTCCACGCCCATTTCGTGTTATCTTATTCCGGCCTTAGTCTGCCCGAGGCAAGGCTTACCCATGACGAGGCATGTGACCAGTTAAAGGGTCCTCGATCATCAAGCCTACATCGACAAGGTCCTTAATCGACTCAGACGGAGACACTACACCGAGACTCCTTTCTCGTGCAAGTCACCCGCCCGGTCTCATCTTAATTATTTCAAACCCAAAGTTTGGTACCTGGCAGAGGTACATCTTTTCCAGATGTTGAATCCATCAAGGCCCTGATGGATCCACCATTAAATTTTATTTCAAAAACATCCCACCCACTTTTGCCACATCATCTTTTGTAAAAACAAAACATTTTGTTTTTCTAAAGCAAGGCTAAGCATCAAAATATTTTGTAAAACGGGTGACCAAGGAAGGTAATCAAATTCAAGGAAGGTAATGCAGGAATTGTTTTATCAATCAACTCCTATCATCTAATGCATCAAGCAAGTGAGAAAGATTTTAAAACAACAAGGAGGGTGGCAAATGCACCGGGGCTTGCCTGAGTAACACTTGGTTAGTGTTGTTAGGTGACGTCCACTTGACAATCATCCTTGTTCTGATACTTGTTTAGTCTGCCTTTCTTCAGGTTCGTCCATCCGCTTTACTATGCGGAGTAGCCTGCGCTTGGGGTTGACTTAGCTCTTTTCTCCGCATCACGCGATTAATTCACGTACCTGAATGAAATGCATTATGCACATGAATGCATATAAACAGGAATAGCGCAAATCTAAATAGTGCTATACGATAGCGCATTAAACACCTAGTGGCGAAGCGTTGTACTATTCTATACGAAAACACTAGTTACCGATATACGACTACGCGTAATAATTACGCTTCTCGAACCTAACGCAAACATCACGACCAACAAACTATACACATGAAATACAATTAGCCTAATCATAACTTATCAGTTAATTAATTAAGTTCTGAACTAATCCCTTGCCTTATAAATTATACTACATCTTTATAAGTGATGAAAATATTTTAACATCACACATGCCTACCAAAATTCTACTCGGTCCACTAATTCAGCTAAGTGACTAGAATAGCGAAATAATTCGCCATAGCTGAATCTGGCTCGATAATCGCAAGAATTACGAAGTCGACGAGAGTTTCGTGACTCACGTAATTTATCGAGCACCTAATGAGCATCACACTAGTACATTAATTTGTTTAACGATCGAACCATTCTAAACAATTTATCAGCTTACCGTTTCCACAGCAGACACGAATCCGCGAGATCGATAGCAATTTTCCGATCCAGACAATTTATCGAGCGCTTGGGGAATATCACGCTGCTAGCTTTGTCTTCACCCGATTCTTGGGATTTCTTGCTGACGCGCGGAACGACGACGAGATCGTGTCCGAGTGAATTTTATGGCGCGGACTGGGGAAGAACTTGGCGAGTAGCGATGCGAGAAGCAAGGCGAGGTCACAGTCGGGCGGGCTCGAACACAAGCCCACACAACGTTTCATCGTGTCCAGCGCGCGCGTCACGGACTTGATATCGACTGCAAGCAGTTTCGCGCGCACGACAACGCGACGGAGGCGAACTGAACAGGGAGCTTTGCGGCAGCACGCGCAGGAATAACGAAACGCTACGCGCGCGACGCAAAGAATTCGACCGGCGAGCAGGACGCGAACTGGGCAGAGTCGAGCCAGGGAGCGAGCTGCGCGCAGGCACGCGCGCAGGGGACTTCGGCCGGGCGCGATACAGGTCTGCAGGGAGAAGCTCGACGAGCTGAAGGCCGAATCGCGACGCGAGCAAGGAAACAGGTGCGTGACGCAGGAGTTGGGCGCGAGCACAACTAGGGATGGAGCTCGGCCAACAGACAGCTTGCATGCAGGGAAGAGAATCCGAGCAAGCGCCGACGACTGGCGACCATGGCGCGCAGGGACGAGCTCAGTGAGTTGCGCGTTGGGGAGTTCGACGCCGAACTCACGCGCGACGCAGGGAGGAATCCGCGCGCTGGAGAGGAACTCAGCATCGAGCGAAGCTGAGACGGCCTGAGGAACGGCGACAGGGCCACCAGGCCAACCGTGCGAAGGGGAGGACGAGCATCACCTAGGCGCGCAGCATCCGCGAGCTGGAGCGGACAGCGATCAATAGGCAGATGGGGAAGGAAAGAGAAGTAGGAGGTGAGCGCCAGGGACGCACGCGTGTAGCAGATGAAAGGAGACATGAGTATGTAATTGGAGACTAGGTGAGTGCCCGTGCGTTGCAACGGCAACATATAATATCACGATGGCTTATGTACAAATGTGTGTTTCATTGTTATAGTATTATGTCCGTGCACACAATTATATTTGATACCCATAAAAAATATATGGTCTATACACATTTAGATCTTCTATACACATTTAGATCTCGAGATGTCCCATTCCCTCCATCAACAAAATCAGTCCAAGAAATTTTGTTTGAGGCCTAAATAACCTCAGAACAAATGTTTACGTTCTAACAAATATTTTTTAAGATTCTAGAACATATTCGATCTTTAAAAAGAACCACAGGGGACAGATAAATCAAATAAATAAAAATCGATTTGGACTTGTGATAAGGAAATTCTAAAGGTTACATATAGCAATCACAGGGGACAACAAACTCAATTGGACTTGTCCTGAGAGCAGTAATTCAAAACACAATTCTATTAAATGTAAGCCATGCATATTTGAGCAAAAATAAAATAGCACAAGGGCTAACACAATTCAGGAATTATCAAGCAGGAAGGGAAGAGAAAGAGCGAGCAAACCTGTTTGAATACTTACAAATTTGTGTTGGAATTCCCTGCCAATATTTGATTGGACCTAGATGGCTTTTACAATGAGATAATCACAAAGAAGACAAACAGGTAAAGCAAATTCCGGTTACCCAAGTGAAGAAGTTAGCCTAGTCAAAAGTAATAATTCAAAACTGACATGCATGTATGTTTCTATAGAAAAAACCCCAGTAATGTCATAAGCTTGTTGAACCCAAGGATAGCCATTAGAGGAAGTGCCCATGGAGGTGGCAACCAGTTGTTAGATACATCTTCTCAAATGTTAACATTCAAGTGGACCATTCCCACTTCACAAAAAAAATTCATAACCAATACACAAAATAGAGGGATTTGTTTCTCTAATGTTTCTGATGGATGAATATATAGTAGTCAGATAAAAAAAGGTGCAATGAACTCACATGAGTTTGACTTTCAATTATATGAACTTCACAGATGCTACTCTTCTCTGGTCTCACGGCGCACTGGCTAATATCGCCAGGTTCAAGATAGCAGTGCACTGTGCACATCCTTCAAAGAGCAGAATTCATATCCACTGACTCGATTAATGTAGTACTACACAGATAAAAAGAATTAGAGGCCAAAAGAGCTAGCTCACTGGAAAATAAACAAAGCAATGTGATTGCGGCTAGTGGTGGTGACTTGAAGTTAGAAGGGATAAGAACAAAGAATGGATTGCATGCTAAATGCAGAAAAGGAACTATCCAAGGGCCATATGCAACAAGTAGAAGCTAAAATGAACAGACTACATAGAAAATGTGCAACTCAACATTTTTTAGAGACAATGCTAAGTGAGAGAGTATCAACTCCATGTGCAGTTTAGAGATAATGCCGACAAAACTCAGTGTTTGAGAGAATGTAAGAGTTTGAAGTCTTGAGTTGCAAATACACAAGCACCTCTACACAAATTAGAAGCACTCGCGCAAGGAGTCAGACCTGAAAGGTACGAGAGTACTCGAAGATCTCGCAGCCATACTGTTGGTAAGACTAAAATAGCAGTTAACACTCCAAGAAAATGTTTCTTTGGAGACGGCATCTTTGGACTACAGATGTATTGGGCAACCAATAAGGTAATCTACCATCAGCTTCATTCCCCTGTAGTGGCACCGAAACTGAAAATCCCAAATTGATTTTATATTGATGACACACCTGACACCTGATAAAAAATAGCAGTCCGCTCTGATTCAAAAGCACGCCAGTGCAAAAGACATTTGTAAATGATACATGCTGCAATACGTTTGCCATCCTTATATGCTAAATTTTCTTTGATGTATCTCAATAAAATTTCATGATTTTTCTGCATGAAACAATAGCAAATATGAGATGCCTAAAAATTCTTTATATACCATCATGGCCGGTTATAAAAAATTAGTGATCTCATGTGAGAAGTCATCACATGAATTCGAAAATGAAACACATCTATAACTTAAAGTCTAGAGCACAGATGAATTTACCTCATGCCTTTCAACAGGCAACCTCGATCTCCTTGATGTACTTAAAGTCTGTGGAAGAGAAGCCAAATATTTTGTAGTTGTTGGGCTATTAAATTTTCAAGACAAAAAAATACAGAATATCTTGCAAAGACCAAAGCAAGTAATCAGAGATTGAAATGTCCTATTCTTTAGAGATCCGACACAACATACAACCAAGCGTGTGTACAATGTGGTCAAAGAGAAAGCATGTGCAGTGTGTGTACATATCTTCCCCAGGATGGAGCATTGGTCTTTGAAAGGCATCGATCCACTCAAAACAATCATATATGATGTAGTCCATAACAACAGCCAAATCAGTGAATATGAAGGTAGGTGTACTTATAGTATTGAACATTATAACCATTAGATATGCACAATAAGTAGATGTAAAATAGCAGTGCCTTCACAAGGTTGCAGTAGGGTCAGTCGTCAGGTGTGCAACAAAATATATGAACTAAGATAAATAACTGGGGGAATTATGGTGAGTTGGACCTCATGACACATGTGGATCACTGGTGTTTACTACCTTTGAACCTTCAACTCTGACAGCAAACATACATATGGAATAATATTTATCGAGGAAAAACAGATGTCTATTTATAATTTTAGATATACAAACTTTGCAACAACTCTTAGATAGCAATATTAATGGTTGAAGCATACATAGTGACTGCAACACAACTAATGTGTATGATTTCACGAACAGCACAAGTGCCCATATGAATGCAAACAAAAATTTATTGAGATGTTTCCTCAGTTGCATTTATTTTGTTACCTGGATAATATCAGCATATCAAGCAAGTCCCCATGATGCCTCCTTCACTGTAGGGAAATAATGGCACTATCCCGAAGTATGAGTACATGTTTGGCTCATCCAGAAAGAATAGCACTATCCCGAAACAATGGCACTATCCCAAAGTCTGCCCTTATGATCTCCATATAACAAGGAAAGAAAACAAATGGTGTCATGAAGAGAAAAGAAAATTTCTGGTTACCTCCTGTTTCTAGATATCATTTCTCTTTAAGGTTTTGTTTCAAGATGAAATATTATATAGAGATCGCTAAGATATCTGAAACACCATGAGGAAATGGTAGCAATTTAGTAGCACAGAAGTGACTAATTAAGCAGTCAGAAGAATAGGAAGAGCAAGAACACAATTTTTATTTCCTGAGCAAAGTTGCAAAGTTAAGAGTGGAACAGAGCACTTATTACACATACACATGCAAAATGTTATCAAGTTCTCTCACAGTATCCCTTCTTTCAGATTTAATCATGAGGCTGGAATTATGTTCGAGCTTGATCGTTATGCGGTTCCAGAAAATATAACAGTGTGCATTTCTCTTTTATCTGAGCTTTCAGGTTTACCCGATGACACAAATGGCTCCCTGTAACTGCTGTTGCACAATTCTCAAATCCTTCATAAAAAAGCAAAATGGAAGCAGGTTCCCTAATGCAAGCCATGATGAGCTACTTCTTTGATGGCACAAAAAATTCTTGACTGAACCAACTCAAATGAAGAGCACTCTCATGAGGAGAATATAAGCCTTTGAGGGAGACGATGCAGCTGACTGCTACCTCAAGAAATTCCACAACCACCTGTTCTATCTGATCCATAATTCCCTTCAGGTAAATCCTTCAATTTGAAAACAATTCAAATTTTTTTGTTAAAACAGAGCTCTTGCTTGATTATAAAGCTGAGAAATAGAACTTCAGATATAAATCAATTATGAGTATATGGCCAAATACATAGGCACGAGAATGAGTAGACATCTTAGAAGGAGATGTCAGGTTCACAGAAGAAGCAAAGATATATACATGGTTGAAAAAGATGCCATGCCTACGCATGCTTGTGCTGAAGGTGAAGAATGGAGGGGCGTGTACCTGGAAGAAGATCAGAAAGCAGAAATTAGAGCAGCTCGTCATCCCATGTAGCACAAACTGGAGCGCTGGCCAGGAAGAACGTCCCGGCGATGGCGAGGAGCAGCGGCGCCCACAAATATGCGACGCGCGGTGGTGCGCCTGGGCCCGGGCAACGCGGTCCAGATTGGGGAAGGGGTCTATGGAGAGGACGATGGCGATGGGGAGCACAGTGTAGGGGACACCGCTGACGAGGCCGTAGGGGCGCGTGGAGGAGCGAGGCGACGGCGGAGAGCAGGTGTCCATCCTCCCACCTCACCTGAGCTCCAGCGGCACTGCAACACCTGCCTCTTCCATGCTCCCACCAAACTCGAGCTCGTCGATCCCGGAGAAGAACGACACAACAGCAGGGAAAGGGCATAGGAGAGTGGAGGCAAGGCGGAGAGCACGACATGTCGCCAACCGCTGGAGGGTGTGGGGGCGACAGGGACCACAACAATCTTCTCGTTTTGGCTTTCCCTCTCCTTCTAGGCGATGGCGCGCGGGGGCTAGGGAGGAAGGCGACTGTCTCGCGCGGGGGTGAGGGTGGAGGTGGAAGGGTGGATGGACGGGCATCTCGCGGCCAGAGCTCCATCTTCGTGCACGCAGGCCAGGTGGTGGCACGCGCGGGGGCGGGAGTCACGGCGTGCCGGGGGAGGGGGGGGGGGCGGGGTGCCTCGCGCGGGCGGGATACCCGGCGGCGAGGGCGACGCGCGCGAGCGTGATTCGCGGGCGGGAGACGCGCGCGGGGGCCAAAATCGCGGGCGGGGGCACGGTGCGGTGGTGGACGCCCTCTGTCCACCCTTAAGGATTAGTAGAGATAAGAACGAGGGAGCAAGCTCCACGCCGGCATCCAGGTGCCCTGCGCGCACGTAGGGAGGAGGCCAGCGCAGGGGAAAATTTCCAGGGACTCCAACATGTACTCAAGATAAGGATAAGGGAAAAAGATTGGCAATTGGATAAGATAGAGGAGATTTTTCTCTCCAAAAATGGTTTTAAAAGAAAAGAGAAATACTCTCGTCCACGTATTTTGGTTTTAGGACTAGAGTTTTTAAGAGGTAAAAATGGACCGTACTAGAATACCCTTAATTTACGATTTGGACGAGACGCACATTAACCAAATTAGAATGACTTTGACTACGATATTTTAGTCAACATTTGATTTGATTACTACTCTGGAGTACGATTTGATTTGATTACGGACTGAACCTAACTGATTTCAGCTTTGATATTTTAGACTATATTTAATCCAGTCAAATTTTTACGAGTCTCACGTGCTATCGGTCATTTGACTACAGAACGATTCGATTAATGAGCTAGCGTATTGTTTTTCTCGAACAACACGTAAACAGATAGATCCAAAATAATACCGACTTTAGTACTTCAGATGATATTTGATGCAGCTGAAATCGGACAAATATTTATCTGTCATTTGAACCTATTTGATTTCTCTGTCGAGGATAATTTGTTGGAAACCAACAAAGATTATAATTCTTCAGACATGATGTCTCGCTTGACGAGGGGGACTAGATTATTTGGCACTAAAAACTTTAGTCGACGAGTTCTATTTAATCTGTTCAGGATGAAATCGGAGGACTGGACTAAATTTTCAAATTCATCTTTGCGCGAGCGATGAATTTTAAATAATCACCAGACTCGCTAATTTTCGGAACAATTATATTCCGAACATCACGAAAATTTAGTAAAAGCCCGAATAGATAAAGATAAAAACGATGCCGCACTCGCGACAAACGAAACGGATGCGATATAAAAATCGCGATAGCGAAAATAATTAAATTTTAGTATCTGTTTCATTTACTGATATTACGTGTTTAAATCCGTACTCGTTGTCGAGCGGAATATAAACACCTGGGGTGTTACACCACGTGGTGGTCCTGGTGCGGTCATGGACTATATGGCAGGGAAAGCTAGACATTCTACGTAAGGGTCGGATGGTTCAGGCAAAAGATTGGATGGTCCAACCATGTCCAGGGGCGCCGATCTGCCAAGCAGGGACGACAGTGGTGGTATTTGCCCTGGATATGAGTTCATCGGCATACCATACAATGGCTAGGGCTGCGAATCCCTAATTGTCACCGATGTATTAGACATAGATATCATGTTACTAGTCTCGTATGATGGAAAACTAGGAGCAACAGACTTCTCCACGCACGCGTTAATTTTCTAACTGATTCTTCTAACCCTCCAATCTGTTGTTTCATTTGATCCTGCTGCTGATCTACATAATACTTAATAGATTGGATGTCGTCGGGTTTACTTACGTTGGGGACTTGATGCGAAGATAGAAGAGATGCGACATCAGTTTCTCCATGTTTGATAACCTTCTGGTGGCGATCCACCGTGTATTGTGACAAGAATTTCTCCTTTGCTTGACGCATGTAGTGCTCGTATTGTTGTTGCTCATCAACCGTCAGACTTTCAACAGCCAGCTTTAGAATATTATGTGGGGAGATATCGGTATGATCTTTAGAACTGACCATTTGGGGCCTAATTTTAGTAGATCTAGACATCTGGTCCCCCGCGGAGTCGCCAAAAAAGTGTGTTGTCGTCGATCGGGGCGCTAAACACTGGAGATGAACCGCCTAGCGGGGCTCTCCGTGGAGGTGCGGACGGTCCGCGACACAGCGCCGAACGGTCCGCGACCTGGCGTAGGAGCGACTCTCCTGTGCGTACGCCCGGACGGTTCATGCCTGGGCTCGGACGGTCCATGATGGTGCAGAGGGTCTTCTTCTTCGCAGCAGCCTAGATCTTTTATCCTAGGAGGGACCCCATCGAGGAGGAGAGATCCTAGGGCGTGTCTTGGCGTCGGTAGGCCATCCAAGACGCCTATAGTCAACGTAGAGCCAAAGAGAAATGAAGATTTGCGGTAGAGAAAGGCTAAACTAGGGATAAACTAAAACTACTCCTAATGCATAAGGTAAAAACGAGATGTAATTGACTATTGATTGGATTGTTGGTGTTCAATCGGTCGTAGTCCTCAATACATCTCCCGAGCTTATTTCACGGTTTTAGCTAACAAATCCTGTAAGAAACTCGAAACCCTAACTGATCCTGCACACACGCAGATCGTCTGCGTCACCACCACGAACCGTCCGCGTGGCCACTTCCTGCGCTCAACAGATTGATGTCATTTGAGAATGGTTATGTACAAGAAGACATGTCGTGATGTCAAATTGGAGGAATGTGTTATGAGGCCAAGCCTGTAGCTCAACAGCCCCCCAACCTGGTCCGTGATTTAGGACTAAGACCTGTTAATCGAATTCCTGTGGATTGGTCTCTTCCCTGCCAATTGTTCGCACATATACATAATAAAAATTCAGACTTCCGGAGAGTGGTGGTGGTGGTGCATTACGACGTAAGGAGAGTTGCTTAGCTACCGTGTACTGAGATGTTTATACTATAGCAAGTGAGAAAATAAGCATCCGTCCCCAGCTTCAGTACTTCTATTTGCAATGCTTAAAAGAGCTTTAAGAAATTCTTGGGTAAAAGCATACGTTTTTGTCAAGCACATCAATTTGAGTTTGAATGTTTGTGTTGGGGCCTTCTTCCTCGCCAAAGGTCCTCTAAGAAAAAACACCTTCGGCAAGACGATATGCCGAAGCTGTCATCAACAAAGCTTCGATACAATGATGTGCTTGAGACGAAGGACAACACCGACTTAAAGAGGAGAAGACCATCTAGTCCCTAGCATTTTGTATCATGAATATGATTAGGTGTCAAGGACACAAATGTAATTTTGACTGGGCTGTGTCCTATTCCTATAAATAGGTGAACAATAACCCTATACTGTTCACGCTGACTTGTATTCACTTGCATGTCACTCTCAAGCTTTTTACCTTCTGTCAAGCCAAAGGTATAAATGTAATTCAATATTGTTCATATTCATTCATGATAATATAATAAAAATGTTCTGATAATATCATATGACTATTCATGTTACTTTCCGTATTTTATATGTCTCCACTTCCATTTTTACATACTGAGATGATGAAGGTATGTCCTTCATAACCTTCATCCGAGATCATTATATCCTGAGGGAGATAATGCTTCGAAGGACGAAGGTCTTTAACCGATAACATTTTGTGTTACCTTGTTCTTAACTCATAGCATTTGAGAACAAGTGACCAACATTGGCGCCCACCTCTAGTGAACTCACTTCCACTGCTGAGACGATGGCTTCGTTCAACAATCAAGCTGTAGCACCTTCGGCCATGAAGCTGGTGCTCCCAATCACAGGCGGTTCAAGCTCAGAGCCAGTTAACAAGAAGCAGAAGAAGGAAGCACAGAGGAGAGTACAACATGTTGGGGTACAGGGACCCTTCATCAAATCCAGGTGGTCTCACATCCCAATCACCCTCTCCCAGGAAGACCTTCAGCTCAAAGATTACCCTCACAATGATGCTATGGTCATATCTTGTGTCATCAAGGGGTTTCTGGTCCACAATGTTCTGGTTGACATAAGCAGTGCAGCAGACATCATATTTGCAAAGGCCTTCAGACAGTTGCAGGAGACAGAAGACAAAATTCATGATGCTACACATCCTCTTTGTGGCTTCGGAGGAAGACAGATTGTCGCACTCGGTAAAATCACAATGTCAATCACCTTCGGCTACGTCCATAACACAAGGTCTGAGCAGGTTATCTTTGACATTGTTGACATGGAATACCCATACAATGCAATCATTGGTCGAGGGACACTTAATGTCTTCGAAGCAATACTTCATCCATCATACTTATGCATGAAGATACCTTCGGAGCAAGGGCCCATTGCCATTCATGTAAGTCAAGAAGCTGCCAGAAGGGCCAAAGGGAGTTGGACAGATTCAAAGGCAATTCACAACATAGATGGAACCGAAGCTTGTCAACAATATAAGCACAAAAGAGAGAAGGTTGCTTCGGTAGATCAGCCGAAGCCTATGCTCCTATGTGAAGATATAGTAGAACAAAGGGTATTGCTAGGATCTCAGCTATCTAATGAGCAAGAAAAAACTCTGATAAGATTTTTGTTCAACAACAAAGATGTCTTTGCTTGGACAGCCAATGATCTTTGTGGCGTCAATAGAGATGCCATCGAATATTCACTTAATGTGGATCCATCTTTCAGACCGAGGAAGCAAAGACTTCGGAAGATGTCTAATGACAAAGCTGAAGGTGCCTGGAACGAAGTAAAGAGGCTTCTCAGTGCTGGTGTTATCAGAGAAGTAACATATCCAGAATGGCTAGCTAACACTATTATGGTGAAGAAGGCTAATGGCAAATGGAGAATGTGTATTGACTTCACAGATCTCAACAAAGCATGCCCAAAGGACGATTTCCCATTACCAAGAATAGACTCCCTGGTAGATGCAACAACTTTATCGGAGCTCAAGAGTCTACTGGACTACTATTTAGGCTATCATCAAATATGGATGAAGAAGGAAGATGAGCCAAAGACTAGCTACATAACTCCTAGTGGCACTTATTGTTACCTTCGGATGCTTGAGGGGCTCAAGAATGCTGGAGGAAGCTTCAGCAGAATGATAGCCAATGTCCTTCATTCTCAAATAGGCAGGAATGTGCTGACTTATGTTGATGACATCATAGTGAAGAGCACGAAGCAAGAGAACCACATTGCTGACTTGCAGGAGACATTTGCCAATTTCTGGCAAGCTGGTCTAAAATTAAATCCAGAAAAGTGTGTTTTTGGAGTAAAGAAGGGCAAGTTCCTTGATTGTCTAGTATCGACAAAGAGAATCGAAGCTAATCCAAATAAAATCGAAGCTATCCTTCGGATGGAGCCACCAAATTCAAAAAAGGGGGGCTCAACGATTGGCAGGAAGGCTGGCATCATTAAATAGATTCATATCAAGATCAGCAGAGAGGAACCTGTCATTCTTCGAAATTTTAAAGTTAGCCGAAGTTTTTTAATGGGGTCCGGCTCAACAAAAGGCTTTTGAAGAGTTAAAGTAGTATTTGATAGATCTAACAACTCTAACTCCACCTTCGCCAGGTGCTCCATTACTCCTGTATGTAGCAGCCTCTCATTCTGCAGTGAGCGTAGCGCTTGTACAGGAGAAGCAAGATGGCTAAGTCAAAAGGCCAGCCCCGATATCCTTTGTTTCCGAAGTTCTAAGTTTATCAAAGAAAAACTATACAGAATTGGAGAAGGTGTTGTATGCTGTGTTAATGGCCTCTAGGAAGCTTCGACATTATTTCCAAGCATATCACGTAATTGTTCCTTCATCACAACCTTTGAAGGATATAATGAGGAATAGAGAAGCTACTGGAAGGATTGAAAAATGGGATGCGGAGCTCAATGAATTCACTATTGACTATGTACATAGATCTTCAATTCAATCCCAGGCATTAGCAGATTTCATTGCTGATTGGACGCTAGGGGCTCAGGAAGAAGAAACAAGTAAAGACGCCGAAGCCTGGACAGTCTTCTGTGATGGTTCTTGGGGAACCTTCGGCGCAGGAGCCGCCGCTGTCCTAGTAGCGCCCTCTAAAATCAGAACATGTTATGCAGCAAGACTGGACTTTAGTTGTACAAATAACATTGCTGAATATGAAGCCCTTATGTTGGGGCTTTGGAAGCTAAAGGCTATGGAAATAAGAAGGGCGATCCTTAAAACTGACTCCCAAGTCATCTCTGGCCATGTGGATAAAAGCAGCAGGACAAGGGACCCGAAGCTTGAAAAATATTTGGACACAGTCCGAAGGCTGAAGGCTTCTTTCGAAGGTTTCTCTGTAAAAAAATATTCCAAGAGGGGAAAATGAGCATGCAGACTTACTGGCCAAGTCAGCAGCACAGGGGCTCCCACTACCTTCGGAAGTATTCTTTGAGACAATAAAAGCACCTTCGGTTGAACTTATGGAGAGAGCAGTACTCACAATATCACCTGTACATAGTGAAGATTGGAGAACTGAAATCATATCCTTCCTCCAAGGCAATTGTCTTTCGGATGACGGAGTCTATAATAAAAGAATGGAAGCAAGGACAAGACCATACGTCATAATAGAAGGGGAGCTATACAAACATGGAGTTTGCTCCCTACTTCTCAAGTGTTTATCCAGAACCGAATTTATAGAGGTAATGAAAGAGATACATGCAGGTTTGTGTGGATCTCCCATTGGGTCCAAGCCTTTGTTGGGAAAGGTTTTTAGACAAGGGTTTTATTGGCCGAAGGCAGCTTCGGATGCGGTAGATCTGGTTTAGAAATGCGAAAACTATCAAAAGTGTGCAAGAGATCAGAAACAACCTTCGTCGTTAACTCAGCTAATACAGCCAACCTGGCCATTGCAAAGATGTGACCTAGATTTGTTGGGTTCACTCCCACCAGTACAAGGCAACTTGAAGTATGTTGTAGTAGCAGTGGAATATTTTCCAAGTGGATTGAGGCAAAGCCTTTGGCCACAATAACTTCGGTTACCGTCCAAAAATTCTTCTGGCAGAATATTGTTTGTCGCTTCGGCGTCCCAAAGGCAATAACCGTGGACAATGGTACACAATTTGAGGCCGAAGCATTCAAAGATTTTTGTGATCAAATTGGTACGAAGATCCACTTTGCATCCGTTAGGCATCCAGAATCAAATGGGCTGGTAGAAAGAGCGAATGACATTATAATGACAGGAATAATGAAGCTAATCTTCAATCAGCCCAGAGGAAAGTGGCCATATTCAAGGTCACTAGAAGGAGATCAAGGTCACTAGAAGGAGAACAAGTGATAAGTTTTATTCGCCTATTCACCCCCCTCTAGGCGATATCCAGATACTGTTCCCGTGTCAAAGGGAACTTTCAATTGGTATCGGAGCTAGGCCTCTCCAGTGTGGGCTTAGCCGTCCGGAGATGACGATGTCGTCACAAGAGGTAACTGTAGAACTTCTCTTAGGCGATGGTTCTAATTACAAGTCTTGGTCTGTCTCTATTTATAATGCTTTCATGAGTGTTGATCCTGATTTGAGACAGGTCTTTAGTAGAAGTATTTTTCCTTCTAATGTTAGTAAAAATCCTTCTAATGAAGAACTAAGATGTCTAACTCTAAATCACCATGCTTGCAACATCTTAGTTGATTCTCTATCTAAAGGTGCCTATTTTGCCATCATGAGTAGTGATAGTGACTTATTTGTTGATGCTCATGATCTATGGACTAAACTTAAGTTGAAATTCTTTAAGTCCATATGCACTTTCCCTGCTCCCTTTATTTCTGGTGATACTAACTTGTCCAAGGGAGAAGAACAAGAACGATGGCAACCAAACGATGAATCCACCTCGTCGACAAGTTTGTTCTCCACTAGTAATAAATGTTTTATTGCAAACAATGTCGGTGGAGACGAAAGCCATGATGAGGAGGAATATGAGGATGATAGCGAGGATGAATCTTCATCACCACAAGGTGCATTTTCCTGTATTGCTCCCACTAACATTAATGACAGGGAAAATGAGACCAATGATGTGGAAGAAGAGGAGATTCGCTGTTTCTACATCCATCTCAACAAAAAGGACAAAGCGATCTTGGCTAAGTTGTTGAGAAGGAATAAGGAACAAGGCGAGACGCTTCTCAGGCTAAAGGAGACACTCATCAAAACAAACAAAAGCCTAGAGAAGATGACCAAAGAACATGAGGAGCTAAAGTGCTCTCATGATGATTTGGTCCAACAGTATGATTCAATTTTATTTGAGCAAAGAAATAATGATGATGCTTTATCTTGTGTTGCTCAACTTAAAATGGAAAACGCCATGCTTGAGAGGCAAGTAGAAATTCTAAATTTAGAAAAGCTTGCTCTAGGTGAAGAGTATGATATGTTGTCATATTCTCATAATAAACTAGCTGATGACCATATCATGCTTGATATTGCTCATGAAGTAGTAATTACTAGTTTTAACTCATGTGAACCTCATTCTTGCACAAGTACACATTTGGATAATCTATCACCATGTGCTAACCCGTGTCACTCAAAAGGAAGCGAGTGTTTAAATGAGCAAAAAGTTGCAGGGTCACAAAAGAAATTGTGTAGGAACAAGAAGCAAAGACAACTAAGGAGAAGACGCATTGCTCAAATCTCTCAAGATATCCACGGGCGCGTGGTGAAGAAGCTTGAGAAAGGAAAAACTGCAGCAAGTGTTAAGCTCCATAAGAAGAATGTTCCTAAAGATAAAGAAATCAATATGAGCTTATGAAAGTCGCCTAGAGGGGGGTGAATAGGGCGAAACTGAAATTCTCAAAAATAATCACAACTACAAGCTGGGTTAGCGTTAGAAATATAATCGAGTCCGCGAGAGAGGGCACAAAACAAATCGCAGGCGAATAATGAAGTGAGACACGCGGATTTGTTTTACCGAGGTTCGGTTCTCTCAAACCTACTCCCCGTTGTGGAGGCCACAAAGGTCGGGTCTCTTTCAACCCTTACCCTCTCTCAAACGGTCCCTCGGACCGAGTGAGCTATCTCTTCTCAATCGCTTGGAACACAAAGTTCCCACATGGACCACCACAAGATTGGTGTCTCTTGCCTCAATTACAAGTGAGTTTGATCGCAAGAAAGAATCAAGAAAGAAGAAAGCAATCCAAGCGCAAGAGCTCGAAAGAACACAAGCAAATCTCTCTCTCTAATCACTAGGGCGTTGTGTGGAATTTGGAGAGGATTTGATCTCTTTGGTGTGTCTAGAATTGAATGCTAGAGCTCTTGTAAGTAGTTGGGAAGTGGAAAACTTGGATGCAATGAATGGTGGGTGGTTGGGGTTATTTATAGCCCCAACTACCAAACTAGCCGTTTGGTGAGGCTGTCTGTTCGATGGCGCACCGGACAGTCCGGTGCACACCGGACATGTCCGGTGCGACAGCCACGTCACCAAAGCCGTTGGGATTCGACCATTGGAGCTCTGTCTCTGTGCCCGCCTTGATGTCCGGTGGCGCACCGGACATGAACTGTAGATTGTCCGGTGCGCCTGCTCCCGCGTGCCTGACGACTGCGCGCTTCTGGCGCGCATTAATTGCGTCGCAGGTAGCCGTTGGCGCCAAAATAGCCATTGCCCCGCTGTTACACCGGACAGTCCGGTGTACACCGGACAGTCCGGTGAATTTTAGCGGAGCAGCCGAAGTGAATTCCTGAGGCTGGCGAGTTCCTGAGGCCGCTCTTCCTTGGAGCACCGGACATGTCCGGTGTACACCGGACAGTCTGGTGAATTATAGCGGAGTGGCCTCTGGAAATTCCCGAAGGTGAGCAGTTCGGAGTTGGAGTCCTCTGGTGCACCGGACATGTCCGGTGGCACACCGGACAGTCCGGTGCGCCAGACCAGAGGTGCCTTCGGTTGACCCTTGCTCCTTTATTTGAACCCAATACTTGGTCTTTTTATTGGCTAAGTGTGAACCTTTTGCACCTGTATAACTTATACACTAGAGCAAACTAGTTAGTCCAATATTTGTGTTGGGCAATTCAACCACCAAAACAATTTAGGAACTAGGTGTAAGCCTAATTCCCTTTCAATCTCCCCCTTTTTGGTGATTGATGCCAACACAAACCAAAGCAAATATAAAAGTGCATAATTTGAACTAGTTTGCATAATGTTAGTGCAAAGGTTGCTTGGAATTGAGCCAATATAAATACTTACATGATGTGCATGGATTGTTTCTTTATTTTTAACATATTGGACCACATTTGCACCACATGTTTTGTTTTTGCAAACTCTTTTGTAAATTCTTTTCAAAGTCCTTTTGCAAGATAGTCAAAGGTAAATGAATAAAATTTGAGAAGCATTTTCCAGATTTGAGATTCTCTCTCCTTGTTCCAAATGCTTTTCCTTTGACTAAACAAAACTCCCCCTCAAATAAATTCTCCTCTTAGTGTTCAAGAGGGTTTTAAGATATCAGGTTTTGAAAATACTACTTGCTCCCCCTTTAGAACATAAAGAGATACCAATTTTGAAATTTTCCATCCAATTGAAAACCTCCAAATTAGGTGGTGGTGCGGTCCTTTTGCTTTGGGCTCATATTTTCTCCCCCTTTGGCATGAATCGCCAAAAACGGAATCATTAGAGCCCAACGAAGTACTTTCTCCTCCTTTGGTCATAAAATAAATGAGTGAAGATTATACCATAGTTGGAGAGATGCTCGGAGTGACGGCGAAGGATGAGTAGTAGAGTGGAGTGGAAGCCTTTGTCTTCGCCGAAGACTCCAATTCCCTTTCAATATACCTATGACTTGGTTTGAAATACACTTGAAAACACATTAGTCATAGCATATATAAAAGAGATATGATCAAAGGTATACTTGTGTGCTATGTGTGCAAATTAGCAAAAGAAATTCCTAGAATCAAGAATATTGAGCTCATGCCTAAGTCTGGTAAAAGATTGTTCATCAAGTGGCTTGGTAAAAATATTGGCTAATTGATCTTTAGTGTTAATGTATGAAATCTCGATATCCCCCTTTTGTTGGTGATCCCTAAGAAAATGATACCGAATGGCTATGTGTTTAGTGCGGCTATGCTCAACGGGATTATCCGCCATGCGGATTGCACTCTCATTATCACATAGAAGAGGAACTTTGGTGAGTTTGTAACCGTAGTCCCACAGGGTTTGCCTCATCCAAAGCAATTGCGCGCAACAATGGCCTGCGGCAATGTACTCGGCTTCGGCGGTAGAAAGAGCGACCGAATTTTGCTTCTTTGAAGCCCAAGACACCAAGGATCTTCCCAAGAACTGGCATGTCCCCGATGTGCTCTTCCTATTAATCTTACACCCCGCCCAATCGGCATCCGAAAAACCAATCAAATCAAATGTGGATCCCCGAGGGTACCAAAGCCCAAACTTAGGTGTGTAAGCCAAATATCTCAAGATTCGTTTTACGGCCGTAAGGTGTGATTCCTTAGGGTCGGCTTGGAATCTTGCACACATGCATACGGAAAGCATAATGTCCGGTCGAGATGCACATAAATAAAGCAATGAACCAATCATCGACCGGTATACCTTTTGATCGACGGACTTACCTCCTGTGTCGAGGTCGAGATGCCCATTTGTTCCCATGGGAGTCTTGATGGGCTTGGCATCCTTCATTCCAAACTTGCTTAGAATGTCTTGAGTATACTTGGTTTGGCTAATGAAGGTGCCGTCTTGGAGTTGCTTGACTTGGAATCCTAGAAAATACTTCAACTCCCCCATCATCAACATCTCGAATTTCTGTGTCATGATCCTACTAAATTCTTCACATGTAGATTCGTTAGTAGACCCAAATATAATATCATCAACATAAATTTGGCATACAAACAAATCATTGTCAAGAGTTTTAGTGAATAAAGTAGGATCGGCCTTGCCTACTTTGAAGCCATTTGCAATAAGGAAATCTCTAAGGCATTCATACCATGCTCTTGGGGCTTGTTTGAGCCCATAAAGCGCCTTAGAGAGCCTATAGACATGATTAGGGTACTCACTATCTTCAAAGCCGGGAGGTTGCTCAACATAGACCTCCTCCTTGATTGGTCCATTGAGGAAGGCACTCTTCACGTCCATTTGGTAAAGCTTGAAGCCATGGTAAGTAGCATAGGCTAGTAATATTCGAATTGACTCAAGCCTAGCTACGGGTGCATAGGTTTCACCAAAATCCAAACCTTCGACTTGTGAATACCCCTTGGCCACGAGTCGAGCTTTGTTCCTTGTCACCACACCATGCTCATCTTGCTTGTTGCGGAAGACCCACTTGGTTCCTACAACATTTTGATTAGGACGTGGAACTAAATGCCATACCTCGTTCCTCGTGAAGTTGTTGAGCTCCTCTTGCATCGCCATCACCCAATCCGAATCTTGTAGTGCTTCCTCTACCCTGTGTGGCTCAATAGAGGAAACAAAAGAGTAATGCTCACAAAAATGGGCAACACGAGATCGAGTGGTTACCCCCTTATGAATGTCGCCGAGGATGGTGTCGACGGGGTGATCTCGTTGTATTGCTTGGTGGACTCTTGGGTGTGGCAGCCTTGGTTCTTCATCCTCCTTGTCTTCATCATTTGCATCTCCCCCTTGATCATTGTCGTCATCTTGAGGTGGCTCATCTCTTGGATCTTCTCCTTCATCAACTTGAGCCTCATCCTCATTTTGAGTTGGTGGAGATGCTTGCGTGGAGGAGGATGGTTGATCTTGTGCATGTGGAGGCTCTTCGGATTCCTTAGGACACACATACCCAATGGACATGTTCCTTAGCGCGATGCATGGAGCCTGTACTTCACCTATCTCATCAAGATCAACTTGCTCTACTTGAGAGCCGTTAGTCTCATCAAACACAACGTCACAAGAAACTTCAACAAGTCCTAAGGACTTGTTAAAGACTCTATATGCCCTTGTGTTTGAGTCATATCCTAGTAAAAAGCCTTCTACAGTTTTAGGAGCAAATTTAGATTTTCTACCTCTCTTAACAAGAATAAAGCATTTGCTACCAAAAACTCTAAAATATGAAATATTGGGCTTTTTACCGGTTAGGAGTTCATAGGATGTCTTCTTGAGGATTCGGTGTAGATATAACCGGTTGATGGCGTAGCAGGCGGTGTTGACCGCCTCGGCCCAAAACCGATCCGGTGTCTTGTACTCATCAAGCATGGTTCTTGCCATGTCCAATAGAGTTCGATTCTTCCTCTCCACTACACCATTTTGTTGTGGGGTGTAGGGAGAAGAGAACTCATTCTTGATGCCCTCCTCCTCAAGAAAACCTTCAATTTGAGAGTTCTTGAACTCCGTCCCGTTATCGCTTCTAATTTTCTTGATCCTTAAGGCGAACTCATTTTGAGCCCGTCTCAAGAATCCCTTTAAGGTCTCTTGGGTATGAGATTTCTCCTGCAAAAAGAACACCCAAGTGAAGCGAGAATAATCATCCACAATAACTAGACAGTACTTACTCCCGCCGATGCTTATGTAAGCGATCGGGGCGAATAGGTCCATGTGTAGGAGCTCCAGTGGCCTGTCACTAGTCATGATGTTCTTGTGTGGATGATGAGTGCCAACTTGCTTCCCGGCTTGGCATGCGCTACAAATCCTGTCTTTCTCAAAATGAACATTTGTTAGTCCTAAAATGTGTTCTCCCTTTAGAAGCTTATGAAGATTCTTCATTCCAACATGGGCTAGTCGGCGGTGCCAGAGCCAACCCAAGTTAGTCTTAGCAATTAAGCAAGTGTCGAGTTTAGCTCTATCAAAATCTACCAAGTATAGCTGACCCTCTAACACTCCCTTAAATGCTATTGAATCATCACTTCTTCTAAAGACAGTGACACCTACATCAGTAAATAGACAGTTGTAGCCCATTTGACATAATTGGGATACGGAAAGCAAATTGTAATCTAAGGAATCTACAAGAAAAACATTGGAAATAGTATGGTCAGGTGATATAGCAATTTTACCCAATCCTTTGACCAAACCTTGATTTCCATCCCCGAATGTGATAGCTTGTTGGGGATCTTGGTTTTTCTCATATGAGGAGAACATCTTCTTCTCCCGTGTCATGTGGTTTGTGCACCCACTATCGAGTATCCAACTTGAGCCCCCGGATGCATAAACCTACAAAACAATTTTAGTTCTTGACTTTAGGTACCCAAACGGTTTTGGGTCCTTTGGCATTAGAAACAAGAACTTTGGGTACCCAAACACAAGTCTTAGAGCCCTTGTGTTTGCCCCCAACAAACTTGGCAACTACCTTGCCGGATTTGTTAGTAAGCACATATGATGCATCAAAAGTTTTGAATGAAATAGCATGATCATTTGATGCACTAGGAGTTTTCTTTCTAGGCAACTTAGCATGGGTTGGTTGCCTAGAGCTAGATGTCTCACCCTTATACATAAAAGCATGGTTAGGACCAGAGTGAGACTTCCTAGAATGAGTTTTCCTAATTTTGCTCTCGGGATAACCGGCAGGGTACAAAATGTACCCCTCATTATCCTGAGGCATGGGAGCCTTGCCCTTAACAAAGTTAGATAAATTCTTTGGAGGGGCATTAAGTTTGACATTGTCTCCCCTTTGGAAGCCAATGCCATCCTTGATGCCAGGGCGTCTCCCATTGTAGAGCATACTTCTAGCAAATTTAAACTTTTCATTCTCTAAGTTATGCTCGGCAATTTTGGCATCTAATAATGCTATATGATCATTTTGTTGTTTAATTAAAGCCATGTGATCATGAATAGCATTGATATCAACATCTCTACATCTAGTACAAATAGAAGTGTGCTCAACGGTAGATGTAGAGGGTTTGCAAGATTTTAATTCTACAACCTTAGCATGCAACATATCATTCTTAGTTCTAAGGTCGGAAATAGTAGCATTGCAAACATCAAAATCTTTAGCCTTAGCATTCAAATTTTCATTTTCTACTCTAAGGCTATCAAGAGAATCATTCAATTCCTTAATCTTAGCAAGCAAATCATCATTATCATTTCTAAGATTTGGAATTGAGACATCACATACATGAGAATCAACCTTAGCAATTAATCTAGCATTTTCATTTCTAAGGTTTTCTATAGTGTCATGGCATGTGCTTAGCTCACTAGATAATTTGTTACATTTTTCTACCTCTAGAGCATAGGCATTTTTAACCTTAACATGCCTTTTGTTTTCCTTAATAAGGAAGTCCTCTTGAGAGTCCAAGAGATCATCCTTCTCATGAATAGCACTAATCAATTCATTTAATTTTTCCTTTTGTTGCATGTTAAGATCGGCAAAAAGGGTACGCAAATTATTCTCCTCATCACTAGCATTATCATCACTAGAGGATTCATATTTAGTGGAGGATTTAGATTTAACCTTCTTCCTTTTGCCGTCCTTTGCCATGAGGCACTTGTGGCCGACGTTGGGGAAGAGGAGTCCCTTGGTGACGGCGATGTTGGCGGCGTCCTCGTCGTCGGAGGAGGAGTCGGTGGAGCTCTCGTCCGAGTCCCACTCCCGGCAAACATGGGCATCGCCGCCCTTCTTTTTGTAGTACTTCTTCTTTTCTCTCCTCTTTCCCTTCTTGTCGTCGCCCCTGTCATTGTCACTAGATATAGGACATTTTGCAATAAAATGACCGGGCTTACCACATTTGTAACACACTTTCTTGGAGCGGGGTTTGTAGTCCTTCCCCCTCCGTTGCTTGAGGATTTGGCGAAAGCTTTTGATGATTAAAGCCATCTCCTCATTGTCGAGCTCGGAGGCGTCAATTGGTTGTCTACTTGGTGTAGACTCCTCCTTCTTCTCCTCCGTTGCCTTAAAAGCCACCGGTTGTGCTTCGGACGTGGAGGGTTCGTCAAGCTCGTTGATCTTCTTTGATCCTTTAATCATGCATTCAAAGCTCACAAAATTCCCGATTACTTCCTCGGGAGTCATTAGTGTGTATCTAGGATTACCACGAATTAATTGAACTTGAGTGGGGTTAAGGAAAATAAGAGATCTTAGAATAACCTTAACCACTTCATGGTCGTCCCACTTTTTGCTCCCGAGGTTGCGCACTTGGTTCACCAAGGTTTTGAGCCGGTTGTACATATCTTGTGGCTCCTCCCCTTGGCGAAGACGGAAGCGACCGAGCTCCCCCTCGATCGTTTCCCGCTTGGTGATTTTGGTGAGTTCATCACCCTCGTGCGCGGTCTTGAGAAGGTCCCAAATTTCCTTTGCATTGTTCAACCCTTGCACCTTGTTGTATTCCTCCTTGCTTAGAGAGGCGAGGAGAATGGTTGTAGCTTGGGAGTTGAAGTGCTCGATTTGGGCCACTTCGTCCGTATCATAATCCTCATCTCCTATGGATGGTACCTGTGCTCCAAACTCAACAACATTCCATATACTTTTGTGGAGTGAGGTTAGATGAAATTTCATTAAATCACTCCACCTAGCATAATCTTCACCATCAAAAGTTGGCGGTTTGCCTAATGGAACGGAAAGTAATGGATTATGTCTAGATGTACGAGGATAGTGTAAGGGGATCTTACTAAACTTCTTGCGCTCTTGGCGCTTAGAAGTTATGGACGGTGCATCGGAGTCGGAGGTTGATGTTGATGAAGTGTCGGTCTCGTAGTAGACCACCTTCCTCATCCTCTTGTGCTTGTCGCCTTTCCGATGCGACTTGTGGGAAGAAGATTTTTCCTTCTTCTCTTTGTGGTGTGAGGAAGAAGATCTTTTCTCCTTCCGTTTGGAAGAGTCCTTCTTCTTCTCCTTCCTCTTGGTGCGGGACTCTTCCGATGAAGTGCTCCCTTGGCTTGTAGTGGGCTTGTCGCCGGTCTCCATCTCCCTCTTGGTGTGATCTCCTGACATCACTTCGAGCGGTTAGGCTCTAATGAAGCACCGGGCTCTGATACCAATTGAAAGTCGCCTAGAGGGGGGGTGAATAGGGCGAAACTGAAATTCTCAAAAATAATCACAACTACAAGCTGGGTTAGCGTTAGAAATATAATCGAGTCCGCGAGAGAGGGCGCAAAACAAATCGCAGGCGAATAATGAAGTGAGACACGCGGATTTGTTTTACCGAGGTTCGGTTCTCTCAAACCTACTCCCCGTTGAGGAGGCCACAAAGGCCGGGTCTCTTTCAACCCTTACCCTCTCTCAAACGGTCCCTCGGACCGAGTGAGCTATCTCTTCTCAATCACTTGGAACACAAAGTTCCCACAAGGACCACCACAAGATTGGTGTCTCTTGCCTCAATTACAAGTGAGTTTGATCGCAAGAAAGAATCAAGAAAGAAGAAAGCAATCCAAGCGCAAGAGCTCGAAAGAACACAAGCAAATCTCTCTCTCTAATCACTAGGGCGTTGTGTGGAATTTGGAGAGGATTTGATCTCTTTGGTGTGTCTAGAATTGAATGCTAGAGCTCTTGTAAGTAGTTGGGAAGTGGAAAACTTGGATGCAATGAATGGTGGGTGGTTGGGGTTATTTATAGCCCCAACTACCAAACTAGCCGTTTGGTGAGGCTGTCTGTTCGATGGCGCACCGGACAGTCCGGTGCACACCGGACATGTCCGGTGCGACAGCCACGTCACCAAAGCCGTTGGGATTCGACCGTTGGAGCTCTGTCTCTGTGCCCGCCTTGATGTCCGGTGGCGCACCGGACATGAACTGTAGATTGTCCGGTGCGCCTGCTCCCGCGTGCCTGACGACTGCGCGCTTCTGCGCGCATTAAATGCGTCGCAGGTAGCCGTTGGCGCCGAAATAGTCGTTGCCCCGCTGTTACACCGGACAGTCCGGTGTACACCGGACAGTCCGGTGAATTTTAGCGAAGCAGCCGAAGTGAATTCCCGAGGCTGGCGAGTTCCTGAGGCCGCTCTTCCTTGGAGCACCGGACATGTCCGGTGTACACCGGACAGTCCGGTGAATTATAGCGGAGTGGCCTCTGGAAATTTCCGAAGGTGAGCAGTTCGGAGTTGGAGTCCTCTGGTGCACCGGACATGTCCGGTGGCACACCGGACAGTCCGGTGCGCCAAACCAGAGGTGCCTTCGGTTGACCCTTGCTCCTTTATTTGAACCCAATACTTGGTCTTTTTATTGGCTAAGTGTGAACCTTTTGCACCTGTATAACTTATACACTAGAGCAAACTAGTTAGTCCAATATTTGTGTTGGGCAATTCAACCACCAAAACAATTTAGGAACTAGGTGTAAGCCTAATTCCCTTTCAGCTTAGAAAAAGGTAAAGATTCAATTAATCATGTTGCTTGCACTAACCATTTCTCTGTGTCATCAAAGAACAAAAAGAGAAAAGGGAAAAGGGGGTGCTTTAAGTGCAATAAGGCAGGGCACCTCATTGTGTCGTGTCCATACAATGACAAGGAAGAAGGGATAAGGAGATGCTTCGGATGCAATGACAAGAACCATACGATCACTTCTTGTCCGCTACTAATGAACCAAGCACGTACACTCTCCGGGATGTCCCCCACTAAGGAAAATGACAAACAGCAAGCGTCATGTCAGATTGAGCGACGCTTCTGCTACAAGTGTGGTGAGCAGGGTCATCTATCCAAGGTATGTTATAAAGGTAAGGTTCCTAAGCAAGTGAATTTGTCTCAATCTCATTCGCTTAGGAGACCCAAATCATACACCTGTGCTAGATCTATAACGAGATCACCTAGAATTAGCACAAAGGCTATTTGGGTACCAAAGGCACATTTAGATGATCATTATGGACCCATCCCGAGATGGGTACCAAACTGTGCTAACTAGATCATGCAGGTGCCTTGAGATGAATTGGAGACCATGGGAGAGCTTAAGACGGTTAATTCAAACTCTATGCTTAAGCTGTAAATTGTTTTAATGTTTGTTCATTTACCCAAGGTTGAAGTATTGTGAGACACTAATCCCATATTCATCTCAAGTGAAATAAGTTGTAGAAGTCCTTATTGGTGAATCAAGCAAAGGACCTCGATTGCACATCTGTCTCTCCAAAGGACAGTACCTGTGTTTCTTAAGTGTCGTGCTATCTGTCCTTGGAGTAGTTATGCTTTTTGATTGCCTGTGTTGGGTACCTTTTGATTAATGATTTCCAAGTTCGTAATTATGCTTGCTTAATCATGTTTATGTGCTTTAAATGTTATATCTCTTGAATCATTTAATGGGTAGTTTTTCATTGGATATATCCACCATGATTAGCTCTTGTTGTGTTCGTGAATAAACCTATATTCAGTTGTGAGTTATGCTATATGGTTTTAATGATTAACCTGTGTGCAAATATGACATATTGTTTAGTTTATGTTCATTTGATTACTCTAATCTGGTATTGTGTGAATACAAACTCCATGTTGTGCCTCTAATGCACCCTTTTGAGCTAAGGCGCATGAGCAAAAGGAGCCCTCAATTAGTAACAACTGGTGCTCTCATGGCAATTCAGGAAAAGGCAAAGGTATGGAGAATGGAACTATGCAAGTTCATTGAATATCTTGAAGTTCCACTGATTGTGATCACAGTTATGGTCCTGCCTCTGAATTGGTAGTATCTTGGCTTAGGTGCTCCTTACTTTAAAATGTTGTTTCTTCTGGTGTACCTAAAGAACCTTCTTAACTATGATGTGCTTAGACATGATCGTGTTGTTTTTCAATTGGTATATGTGATGCAATGATAGTTAAGTATGAAGCATGTCTAAGTTGCGTGTAAATGTTATACTTCCTGTGAGTATTCAATTGGCTTAGGTGCTCCTGAGGCATGCATTGTTGTATTAAATCAACCCTTAATTTGGTATTCAATTGTTATCTCTTTGCGATGAAATTGAGAGTATTCCTTGACCAAGATATGTTGTGATCCTCTCTAGTTCTGAGAAAGCTAGAATGTGCAAAGTGCAAGTTATTCAAATACTTGATGCACAAGTGTAGGGGGAGCACACATAACTTGCGTCTTTTGAGACTAATTGTTTTTGAGCAATCTTGTGTAGTCTCAAGGTGAAAAAAGGGGATGAGCAAGAAATGGAGCAATCAGGACTGGGATACCTCTGTAAGTCAAGGAATTGGTATCTTAAGTCGTGAGTAATTGCATGTCTCTAGATTGCTCATGCTCTATAAAATTTGGTGATACTAGATCCTTAAATATCATGGAGCTATGATAATAAATGATCTTGCAATTGGTATCTTTCAATTGGTAGCCATGATAGTTTGCTTCAATTGACATCTTCTGGTAATCACTAGAATAGAAGCTTTACCTTGTGCCACAATACTATAACTTGCTCTAAGCTTGGTGTCTTAGCAACAAGAAAAGGTTAGGATAAAGGATCAGGCATAAGTATGGAGAAGCTCCCAAGAGACTAATACTTTCAAGAGAGGAAGTACACCACATCCGAGCAAAGGTACAAAGGAAGTATTGATCTTTTGCGTATATGTACCTTAACTTTCCTCCAAATGCTTGTGGTGCATTTGTTGAATGAGTAAGGGGGAGTATTGTTAGTGTTTATCTCCTCAACACCCTGCTGTCCCTTGACACAAATTCTATGTTCTTGCTTGAGTATGGTTTTTGGTGTTTGATGTCAAAGGGGGAGAAGTTGTGCGTTAAAGCTTATCTCAACCTAAGAGGAAAGCTTCCTAAGGGGTGATGTGTTAGTTTGAGCTTTGCTAGTGTGTTATTCATATGCTAGTGTGTTATTCATATGCTTCTTGCAGTATTATATGTGTTGCATCATATGGACTAGTGCTCCCGCTGCTATGAATTAATTGGCATCTATTGTGTTTATTCTGAAATAGATAGTCATGTGGATAATGGTGCTTTAAGATTGTTCATTCTGAAATAGATAGTCATGTGGATAATGATGCATGTGGTTAACGGTGCTTTAAGATTGTTTTAAATTAGTATCTTAGTTTAAATTGGTATCTTAATGGTAAATAGTGGTAGGTTGATATTCTTGTGATATATCCACTAAATTGAATGGTGTTTAACTCTCATTATGTGCATTTATGTGTTATAGCATCATGGTTTGATTCTTGACACAATGCATTCCAAAAATTGCTAAGGTATAGAAATGTTTTGAATTGCCTAAGTATGTGCAAATTGGCGTCTGAGGCCAAAATTATGTTTTTGAAGTAAGCACATATTTAGGGGGAGCATTCTATAAACTTAGAATTCAAAATTTGTGCTTCAAATCTTATTCTTATGTAAGCTTTAATTGCGTTTCCATCAATCACCAAAAAGGGGGAGATTGAAAGCTCTCTTGTGAGTTTTTGTGTTTGGATGACAACTCAATTAAAGGACTAACAAGTGTACTAAGTGTTGAACAGGTGCTTAAGGTAAAGCTAACAGGGTTCAACAAGTGAACAAATGTGATGGTCCAAGAACTGGATTATGGATACATAATGGACATCACAAGTAAGATGGACATTGCATAAAGTGAGACTCGGGTGTGTAGCTCGGAGACAACTGATCAAGCCAAGGATGGAGGCAAGAAGAGCTTCGAGGTACCAAGTGCACGGGAGAAGGTCAAAGAGGCTGAGGAACCCAAAGCCAAGGGTGAAGAAGAAGACTTGCAAAGTCAAGGGTGATCGAGTTGAGAACAGCTACGACACATCAAGGATCACTACATAAGGACGTGACTTACAACCAATGAGGAAACATATCTAGTTATGTGGTGTAAGTCATAAGGCTCAAGACCAAGCTCTAAGAAGGAGATCAAGTTTACTAGAAGAAGAAGCAATGTCAAAACCAGAACTGGAAGCAGCCCAAAAAGAGCTAAGTGCACCTTGACTTTTAGTTTGGGTTGTTCCTATGTTTGGAGATGTTCTATGTGACTTTTGCAGGATGTTGGAGCTAAGAAATGTCAATCTAGATCAAGTCAAGCTGACTTGATGATTTATGAGTCCAACATCAAAGCTCAAGCATGTCAAAAGCTATAGATGTAAAAATCAAAGAGAAGGTATGTTTCTAGACTTAGTACATTGGTTTTTGTGTACTAACATATTTGTCTAAGTGTTAGAAACAGAGAAAAGAAGAAAAGAAAAGAGATGCAAAATGCTTGGCTGTGTACAGCCAAGACTCAGCTCAGTCTGGCACACCGAACTATCCGGTCGTGCACCGGACAGTGTCCGGTGCGCCAGGCTGAACTCTGGTGAATAGGCGCCACTCTCGGGAGAAGCTGACGGCATACGGCTATAATTCACCGGACTGTCCGATGGTGCACCGGACTGTCCGGTGAGCCAACGGTCGGCTGGGCCAACGGTCGGCCACGCAATCCGCGCGTGACGCGTGGCCGAGCCAACGGTGAGATGGGGGCACCGGACTGTCCGGTGTGCACCGGACAGCGTCCGGTGCGCCAACGGCTCCAGGACTGCAACGGTCGACTGCGCCATTTTTGGAAGGAAATCGGGCACCGGACAGTGTCCGGTGGTGCACCGGACTGTCCGGTGCGCCACCCGACTGAAGGCAAGATTTGCCTTCCTGGATTGCTTCCAACGGCTCCTAGGCCCCTTGTGCCTATAAAAGGGACCCCTAGGCGCCTCAAGCAATGCAACAGAGCAGCCAACAAGTGTAGACATCACTCGAATCAATTCTCACTCTCCCTCTTGTGTGTATCTCTCTAGTTGTGTAGAAGGCAAAGCTATAAGCCTTTAGAGAGTGGAGAAGTGCTGCTAAGAGCTAGAGCAAGGTCTTGAGCGTATCGTTACTCTACCGAGGTGCTGTCAAGAAGTTTGTAAGCAGCCACGATTTTGTTGTAACCCAACTCAATAGTGAAAGGCTCTATCTGTCATACTGACAGATCTGAGCAAACGGAGGAAGGAGTTGAAATAGACTCCAAGCCCAGGTGTGGCTAACTCCAACGAGGACTAGGCAAGCATTTCAGGCTTGGCCGAACCTCGGGATAAATCCTTGCGTCTGTGTGCTCTGTTCTGTATTGTATCCTGACTCTCTGTCTTACTCGCTTTGATATCTGCACTTCAACACTTATCTGTGGTGTAAGCTTTATTTGAAGTGTAGGACATTTTGAGACAGGATCTTCTATTCCGCTGCAGCCTACTCGAAGGGTCTTCTCATTCCACTGCGTACTAAGTCTTCGAGTAGAGTAAGAACTTAAGTTTTAAAGTGACAAGTTTTATTCGCCTATTCACCCCCCTCTAGGCGACGTCCAGATCCTGTTCCCGTGTCAAAGGGAACTTTCACATATGAGCTGATTAAAGTGGTGTGGAGCCACAACACAACTACATCAAGGTCAACAGGATTTACACCCTTCAAGCTCCTATTTGGTGACGAATTAATAACTCCAGAAGAAGCAAAAATAGGGTCAATAAGAACAATAGCTTCGACAGAAGATGAAGCTGATTATCAAGTAACAAAATACACTATAGAGGGGACCAGACTTCAAGCAATAGAGCACATCAATAAATATCAGGCCGAAACAGTAAAATGGCGTGACATAAAAGTTCGCTTGAAAAACATCAAGCCAGGGCATCTGGTGCTTCGGAGAGTCGCTAACCCAGACACAGTGGGCAAGTTGCAACTGAAGTGGGAAGGTCCTTTTCTAGTAGTATCTTCGTCGAGGCCAGTTCTTATAGATTGAAGGATATGGACGGCAACGACATACCTAGATCTTGGAATGCAGATGAGCTTCGGCGATACTATGTGTAAAATGTTGTAATCTTTTTTCATTTTTTTCTATGGCACCCTTTTCCTTTCAAGAGGGGAGAAAGGTTTTTAATGGGGCCATAGCTTGTAATTTTTTATTCTTATTTAGCCCTACAAGGGCAGAATCCCCAAAAAAGATGTAATATGTAAAATCTGAGCATGCACCATCGAGTGCAAAAAGAAAAATAGGGAGAAGCTCAAAAGTCGTCCCTAAGGGGATGCAGAGCATAACGAAGCTACAAAAAGTCGTTCCTAAGGGAGCACAGTGTAAGTTTTTTGCTCAAAAGTCGTTCCAAAGGGAATACAGAGCCAAATACCGGCGAAATACAAGGCGAAGAAGTTCAAAAGTCGTTCCTGAGGGGATGTAGAACTTATACCGCTGAAATAGATGGCGAAGAAGTTCAAAAGTCGTTCCTAAGGGGATGCAGAACTTATACCACCGAAATAGAAGGTGAAGAAGCTCAAAAGTCGTTCCTAAGAGGATGCAGAGCTCAAGACTCAAAAATCGTTCCTAAGGGGATGCAGAGTCTGGGTGTGGCTTCGTGTGTGTGTGTTTGGACATTCATCTGCATATTACATTGCATCATTCATTGCATTCATACACATTCATGTAGACATTCGTGGGATCATCATCATCATAACATAAAGCACAAACAGATACTTCAGCTTTGATAACAATGCTTCGATGAGCATGAAGAAGCAAGATATGCTTCGTTGTGTACGAAAAGAAGGGATGGTGTTTTTTGCCTTCGGTTCAAAAGATATAAGTTTCGTCCACAGCAAAGCAATTTACACATGGAAGAAAAGGTAAAAATATATTACAAGGTATGGACAAATATACAGAGTAATGTTCAATTCTCGGTTACAGTGTCTTTTACAGCAATAATACAAATGCCTCTAAAAGATCTATGCAGGCAAGTCTAAAGATCAGCTTCAGTGGCCTTCGGAATCTGCTTCGGATTACTAATCTTCGGCATCATCATCCCGCACACAACAAGATTTTATAAGGAAAAAGGTAATCACGAGAAAAGGTAAGCAACAGGTATAAGTTTCATACCGGCTTAAGTAAGCTTCGGGCCTCATCACCAGCCAAATCCTGACCACCCTTCGCCCAAATTTCTATTATAAATCAACTTCCTATGCTCCGGGCTTCGCCATGAATATAAATCAAGTCTGTCGAGGATAGGCTGAAGGTAGGCCTATTCACTATCTTTGTGTGCGTACAGCCAGCTTTCAAAAATGCTGCAGCTGTGCCGCGAGAAGCTAGCAAGGCGCAAAAGTCACCATGCCCTGCTATTACTTCATCAAGCGCCTCAACTTCGCCTTCAATGTGTTCGAAGGTGCTTGTAACACCCTGATTTTGGGGTATAAAATTTCTTTCTAATTATCACCCAAAATTAGGTGTTACTCTTCCTTTTCTCACTCTAGGTTCTCTTTCTCTCTCTAGATTCTCTCTCCCTTTCTCCCTTTTAAGTAGAATTAGCTTAAGTTAGAGAGATTTAATTATTTATTTTGCTAAACATTTTGGGTCATGACATGTTGCATCATGCTGAGCTTAAAATATTCTTTGGAGTGTTGCACATGGTTGAATTTATTTGAATTTGAAACCTAGTTTGAATTTGGATTTGAAAACCCTATAGAAAAAGAAATGGAAAAGTAATTAGAAAATCCAGAGAAAAAGAAAAGGAGAAAGCAGCCCAAACCAGCCCACCAGGCCCAGTCCCGCGCGCGCGCCTGCCGCCCCTAACAGGCGGACCCCGCCTGTCGGCGCCAGTCCCTGGCGTGCGCCCTCTCTCTCGCTCTGTGCCCAGTGGGGCCGACTTGTCAGCGCCAGTTTTCCTTCGCCCGCACGCTCTCTTTCTCTCTCTGTCTCGCAGACCCAAAATGCCAGTCGCCTAACCATTGCCCCGCACGCCCCTTTCCTCTCTGTCTGCGTTGTGGTCCAACCTTGTCAGTTCCACCTTCTCCGCGCTCACCGTGGACCGGCGCATGCGCACTCGCGCACGTCGCTGGGTTTCTCGGCCACGACGCCCACCCACACACGCAGCTCCCTTCTTATAGCCCCACTAGCGCCCCGCACACACCCCTCACCTTATTTCGTGTAGCTTCACCCTCTCTCGCGCTCTGCCCTCGCCGCCAGCCGCCACCGGAGAACCGCGCCCGCGTTCCCGACCATCCATCTCGCCGGAGACCGCCCCAAGCCTCCTCGAGCTTGTCCCCGAAGTGAGACACCCATACCCATGCCCAATTTCCCTTATTGTGCCCTGTGTTCGTCCAATTTCGCCTTCGCCGGTGCTCGGCCGTGGCGGTCCGCCGTGCTCGCGCGGTGGCCTGCCGATTTGGCCCGGTTTAGTTCACCGGAGTAGGTCTTCGTGTCACCCCTATCTCTACTAAAGCTAGCCTAAGCCTTAGCACGCCTTAAGTCCCTTCCCCGTGGTTGGAATGGCTCACCGGAGTTTCTCTGGCCCGCCCGAGGCCACCTCACCGCCGCTCTCCCCTCTCTGCCCGTGGATTCATGGCCTCTTCCCTGCCATTGAGTTCGTTGTGGCGCCCTCTTCCCCTCTGCCCAACTCCGGCGACCCCGGAGCCACCCTAGCTTGTGCCTGCCTCAACTCCGGCGACTTCACCACCGCGGAGAGGAGCGGTGCCGCTTCGCACACGTCTGTTTCCCCACCGTCCGATTCAGATCGAATGGCCCGGACCGCGGGGTACCACTTCGCGCACGCGCGCCTGACACGCCCTGGCCCGCCTGTCAGTGCCACCCGCAGCCGCTCATCCTTTCCCAGTCTGTTTTCCTCCGTCCGATCTTGATCGAACGGCTCGGACCCCCTCGGACCCCCCTCGGACTTGCTCGGACCCGCTCGGACCCCTGTAGCCATCCGTTCCCCTTTGGCGCTGGGACCGCTCGGTCAGCGCACTCTCCCCCTCTGTCACTGACACTCCCTGACCCGCTTGTCAGTGCTCGCCCGCCCACGCGCGCGCGCCCTTGGATACGGATCTCATCTCAGCCGTTGGTTTTAGATCTGACGGTTAGATTCACCCGATACCCCTTCGTGCAATAGTTTTCTTAAAGAGACCCTTGGTTTACTGGAAATCAACCCGCCGTCCCTGGTTTTCGCGCGCAGGCCCCTGTACTGTTGCAGATTTAACCCTGGACTTTTAAATATTCCCAGAATTAGACCTAATTTCATATTTTGAATTCCCAAACTTGTTTATTTCATATCTTTTTCATATGGACTCCGAATTTAGTCATTCAAATTGCATAATGTTCATAGGATTATTCTCTATTTAAATAAAATGGTTTCATTTACTGTCTGCACATTCTAATTTTTATGATTGAATATGAACTAATATAGATGTAGTTTTATTTATTTAATAAAATAAATAAAAGGAGAACCCTAGAGATTTAATCATGTTTAAACTTGTGAGATTAATGATGGGTTCATCTCTGTTCTAAATTTAAGGTCACAATAAAATAAATTGATCCATGCTTATGTACTTGTAAATAATACTTAGGGAAATAATAATCTATTTTCAAATAAAGTTAATGTATGCCATAGTTTATGTTATACTTTGAATTCATTATCCCCTATGTAGTATTATGTCTTTTAAGATGTGTTCCAATGTTTGTACATGTTTGGTGTGATGTTCATTTGTACTTTCCAAATGTATTGAAAGCATGCTCGCTTTATTTAGACAACGAGCAGTCCGAGGTTCCTGAGTGTGTTGTTGGAGACCTCCCTGAGCAGCAACCTGGTGAAGGCAAGTGTTCTCTGACCTATTATGTCCTACATACTTTATGATTCGCTGTCCCGCATTACTTTATGAAACCTTAGGATTGACTAGTCTGTATTCACTTATCCTTGTTTACCTTTTGGGTTACCATGGTTAGCATGTTGCTATTGCCTTAACTTAATCAATGAACATGATGTGAACCTTTATGATACGATACTGTTATCCTGTTTATGTGGATGATCTTGTGATATCTTAGGGGGCTCAGGCCTTTTTCCTGAGTACCTCTCCGTAAGGACCTATTTGTGGAGTGACCACCCGGGATAACAGTACAACCATGAGGGTGGAATGGGACACCCTTAGCTAACTAATTAGATGAACCTAGGGGTGTAGTTGGCTTTGCCGGAGAGCCGTCAATGGGGGCCAGGGCGTAGTGCTCGCTCTACCAAGGTTGGAGTGCAGAGGTTCATTCGATTTGGTTTTTGTTAGTCACCCACCTTGGGGAGGTATACTGCGTTTGTACGACTAGCGAAACCTAACGAGCAGCTATGCACCAGGGGAGTCTTTGTAAAGGCTACGTAGTGAGACCCTGCTAGGACACCGTGGAAGTGATCAATGGAGAGTCATGATCTCCGGGCAGAATGGGAATCACGACTTGTGGGTGAAATGTACAACCTCTGCAGAGTGTTAAAAACTGGTATATCAGCCGAGCTCATGGTTAAGAGCAGCCTTGGGATCCTCTTTGATTAGAAGAACTTTGGATACCTTTATGGTGATGATTAACAATGATGATATAAAATCTGATCTTTGGTATTTCCTCGTTTGAGGAAGTACTTTTGGGTAATAATTGGGTTTATTACTAAAAGTTGGCTCTACTAATAATAATAAATACTTGACTAACTTAAAAGCAACCGCTTGACCTCAACTCCACATATAGCTAGTCCACTTTAGCCAAACCGGACATTTGTTGAGTACGTAGATGTGTACTCACCCTTGCTTTACACACCACCCCCACCCCAGGTTGTCCCCAGTGTGCTCAGTGCTCAGGAGGTGATGCTGGCAACATGGACGACTTCGAGGAGTTCCTGGAATATGACGAGTTCTAGTTCTCTCTTAGTGGCAAACCCCCAGTGAGCTGCCTGTGTAGGCTTAGCTTCTACGTTCTGTATTTCCACACTTTGATAATTATGTTGAACAATGGTTATGTATTAGACTCTATGGATGTCTTGGACATCCTGATGTAATAAAGTATCTTTCCACTATTTATTTTAAGCACTGTGTGATGATGTCCAATTATGTAATCGCTGTGTACATGAGTTTCTGATCCTGGCACGTACATGGTTCGCATTCGGTTTGCCTTCCAAAACCAGGTGTGACATAAGTGGTATCAAAGCCATTGTTGACTGTAGGACCGCTAACCTAGACTAGAATGGTCGCCCTAAGGACTATAGACCCTTACTCTTACCTTGACCTTAAAGTTCTTTCAAAAGTTGGTCACCTTGACCAACTCTATGTTATCTACTTATCTCAAAAAGTTTTGTCTCACTTTTCTATCTGTTTACTTTCTGGTCTCATAGTTCTACTCTTACTCTTGTGCTTACGATGTCTTTTGTAGATGGCTCGTCTTAGGTGCACTGCACGTAAGTCTGTGATCCCCTTTTTGCCTTCTCGCCTGGCGGAGCGGCCACTGCGTCGCACGGTGCCAGGTCAGTCCAGCACCTGGAGAGACTGCATCGTCACCTGCACGAGGAGCAAGAGCGCCGACACCAGGAGCAAGAGCAGGAGCAGTAGGACTCTTCCCCCTCGCCTCAGCAGGAGGTGGAGTCTAAGAGGCCGCCTTCCCCTGCACCTCAGCCAGAGATGCCCCCTGCACCACCACAGGGCATCCCGGTTGCTGGAGGAGACCCTGACGGAGATAGAGACGGAGACGACAATGATGCCGGTGGCAGTTCGAGCCACGACACAGAGCTTTCAGAGGAGCCAGAGCTAGAGGGATGGATCGCTAGACCCATCACTTGTGACGCTGCTCGCGGGTGTCACTTCCATGACGCTCTCGATACCTTATTGCGTCAGGCCTTTGACCGACACACTTGGTCTATCGAGTACCGTTGTGTAGTCTACCAGCATCATCGTGGGCTATACTCGGACCAGTGGGAGGCTACTTGCTTGGTGCGCCATTAGGACAATGATCTCTGGGGTGCAGAGGCTTCTTAGAGCACTATTCTATCACTGAGAGGGATACTGCCGAGGCAGCCATGCAAGATGCAGCACGACGAGAACTTTCTCAGTATTGCCCATTGTTCAGCGGGGTAGCTGATGGCCTTGACATGAAATACTACCCTCGTCGTTCAACCGGCAGTGCTAGAGGTTTGATTGTCTCGCCAGTGGGTGAGGGCAATCCCAGGCTGAACGGCATGGTCAATCTGGCCGTCGTGCTCAATACAGAGTTGGACCACGCCCTTGACGAGTTGGGCAAGGTTCGGGCAGAAGTTGCGGAATTGCGTGCTGAGTGCGCTACACGCCACTATCTTGATGGTGGTCCTCCCGCCCCTATCGGGATTCAGCACCCTTACCATTCACTGCCTCGTGGAAGCTTCGACTATGGTACCCCAGACTGCAGGACCCGGATAGATTTGGATCCCTAGATCGACAGAGTTGGAGTCTGTAATAATTCTTAGTTCAGTGTCTTTGTCTAGTCAGTTTAGTTAGAGTTGGTTTGCTTAATTTATGTTGGATGCTTGTTATGATGAACATGTACTAAAGTTGGATCTTTGTAATGATTGTCATCAAGTTGTGGGTATTCCCTACAACTTGGTATAGTTATTAATAAAGTTAGTTATTTAGTTGGGTAACCCATTTGTCTCCACTTTCCTCTTTATCTGAGAAGTTGTCAGTGAAGTTGGTTAATTGTTCAGTTCTATGAAGATCTTCTATACATCTTTTCTTATGCTGAAAGACTGTAGAGGCAGATCTGATATGTGTGATTCCTACAAATGTCTGAGAACAGGCGCAGAGGTGCGAGGTGTGCTCAGCCTGAACAGCAGGCACCCCAAGAGAAAGTAGCCCAGCAGCAGCAGTTGCCACCGCCACCACCGATGACCATCGAGCAGATGTTCTTGATACAGACTCAAGCAGTTTAGGCCATCGGTCAGACCTTAGCAGCTATGCAGCAGATGCAGCAGCAGCTACCACCACCTCAGCCTCCAGTGCAAGTCCAGATGCCACAAGTACCCAGAGACAAGCAGACAGAATTCATGAGGGGCTATCCCCCAGTCTTTGCCCACTCTATAAATCCCATGGATGCTGAAGATTGGCTGCATACCGTGGAGCGTGAGTTGCACACTGCCTGGTGCAACGATCGTGAGAAGGTGTTGTATGGTCCCCAACAGCTGAGGGGAGCAGCACAGTCTTGGTGGGAGTCCTACCTTGCCACCCATGCCAACCCTGAAGCCATCACTTGGGAGGAGTTCAGGGATAATTTCTGTAGCTACCATATGCCCGAGGGACTGATAGTGAGGAAGGAGGAGTTTCTCGCGTTGAAGCAAGGTCCCCTGTCCGTTAGTGAGTACAGGGACAAGTTTCTGCAGCTGTCGCGTTATGCCCCAGAGGATGTCAACACGGATGCCAAGAGGCAGTACCGCTTTCTGAGAGGATTGGTTGATCCCCTCCATTATCAGTTGATGAACCACACTTTCCCTACCTTCTAGCATCTGATCGACAGAGCAATCATGACAGAAAGGAAGCGTCGGGAGATGGAGGACAAGAAACGCAAGTTTGGTGGACCTCAAGTTGGGAGTAGCAATCATCCTCGCTACTCAGGCAACCCACCTCAGCAATTCAAGTGAGGTCACCAGCACCAGCATCACCATCAGTGTTAGAACCAGCCGCAGCAATACCAGAGGCAGTTTCCTCAGCAGCAGCAGTACCGTCAGAACAACCAGCAGGGAGGAAATCAATACCAGCGTCAGAGCAACCAGGCAGCCCGTCTTCCTGCCCCAACAACCAACCAGAACCATCAAGCAGCACCAGCTCAAGGAGGAAGTCGTGCATGTTTTCACTGTGGTGAACAAGGCCATTGGGCGAGTCTGTTGGGGGCCTTCGGCTTCCGAAGGTCCTCAAAAATATGATTTAAACAATGTTTCTGGAGTATAATGTGTGAACAGGTATCTTCGGACTCGAATCGGTACCACAGTGGGAGAAGCCCAAAGAATACGAAGGTTGATACAGCGCCGAAGCTGTGAACAGGAAAGCTTCGGCGTGATAGCAGAAAAGGAAACCGACTTAAAGATGAAAAGGCTATTCAGACCTCGGTGGATTCCTATAGAATTACCACCAAATGTAAAGGGCATGGATGTAATTTTACATGGGCTGTGTCCCGTGCCTATAAATAAGTGAACAGTGCTCCCGTACTGTTCACGCTGACTTGGCATTTACTTTTGCGCCACGCTTGTACTTTTACCTTCTTTCGAGCCGAAGGTACATTTGTAATTTGATATCATTTCTATTTTTCTATAATAATAATATAGAAATGAGTTGATAATTATACATAATTGTTTACGTTATCCTTTATATTACATATGATTCCTTCTTCATTATGGTATGTTGTGTTGATGAAGGTTTGTCCTTCATAACCTTCGTCCGAAAATCATTATATCCCAAGGGAAATAATGCTTCGAAGGACGAAGGACTTTAACGTTTAACATTTTTTGTGTTGCCTTGTTCTTGACTCATAGCATTTGAGAACAAGTCCCCAACATTGGCGCCCACCTCCGGTGAACTCACTTCCACTCTTTGAGTTTTGAACACCTTCGGCAATCATAAACCTTCGCTATGGCGCCGAAGAAAGCTTCAGCAACTGGGGCTGCAGCTCTGCAACCGCTGGACCCCAATCAGGAGACTCTCTCCCTTCGGGAGGCCCGAAGCCAGAAGAGGAAGGCTATCAGCCCGACACCGCAAGAGGATGAGCTAGACCAAGAAATCAGAGACATGGAGATGCTTCATCAACAGGTGCAGAGGAAGAAGGAAAAGATGGCCAGGCTAGCTGAACTGCAAAGGCAGATAGACGAAGCCTCTGAAGAAGTTCGTCATCTTACTCAGGATGAGCAGAACCGAAGGCCTCAGCACAAAGACCTTCATCAGGAGGATTTCTTCAACGAAGATGACTGGTATGAGAATTTCCACCATGGAAATTTTGATTTTGATGATGCTTCTCCTCTGTCCGCTGAGCTGCAGGCTACACCTTGGCCTCCGTCCTACAAGCCGCCCCAGCTTCCCATGTTCGACGGCCATTCAGACCCGAAGCAGTTTTTGATGAGCTATGAAGCAACAGTATCTTCGTATGGTGGCAATACTGCAGTCATGGCAAAATCTTTTGTTATGGCTGTCAGGAGTGTTGCTCAAACCTGGTATTCCTCCCTTCGACCAGGAACGATCACTTCATGGCAAAAGCTGAAGGACATGTTGTTAACCAGCTTCCAAGGGTTTCAGACGAAGCCGGTCAATGCTCAAGCTCTATTCCAGTGCACCCAGGATCATGAAGAATACCTTCAGGCATATGTCTGGAGGTTCTTGCGTTTGAGGGCACAGGCGCCAACAGTGCCCAACGAAATTGTCATTGAGGCCATGATCAAGGGACTTCGGCCAGGACCTTCAGCTCAGTACTTTGCTAGGAAGCCTCCTCAAACTTTGGAGAAGCTGCTCCAGAAGATGGACGAGTATATTCGGGCCGACAATGATTTTCGTCAAAGAAGGGAGGAGGCTTTCAGGTTTTCCGAAATGACCAGGGGCTTCGGAGGAAGATTTTATCCGAGGCACGTCAGGTCAATTCACAACTCTACTCAAAATGATGATAAGGGGAGTCAACAGCAAAGGCCACAATGCTCCTCACAGGCTTCGGGCCAACAGCAAAGCTCCTTCCGGCCGCCAGCTCCAAGAGGCAGAGGCGCCAGGGGCTTCGGCGGAAGATTTGGAGATCAACCAAGGAGAACATTTTGCTTGTTCTGTGGTGAAAACAAGGGCCATACCACCAGGATGTGCCATGTTACCATCCAGAAGCAAAAGGAGATAGCCGAAGCTGCAGCACAACAGGGTCAGCCGAAGCAGATCATGCACACTGCTTCGTATCATTCGCCTTATATCCCAGAATATGTAGGCAACCACCCTGCAGTTTATGTTGCTTCGGCGACTCAACCTCAAGCTTCCTGGCAACAGCCTCCGCCTCCACCACCACTGCAACAAGGCCAGCAGCCAGAAGGGGGCCAATATGCTCAACACCAAAGGGACTTCAGAGAACAGTCCGAAGCTTGCACAGTCAATAGCACTGTGCCAGAGTCGAAGCACATTTATTGACAAATATCCTACCTTGACAGTAGTATTTTCCATTCAGTTTTATTTTCTGTGTAATAAAGGACACTTTTTAAATCCCATGTAATAGTTTCGTTGTTTGCCACAAGGAAAATATATCTTCTCCACAGGCTTAAGTTGTTGAAGCTTAAAGATTTGCGATAGCAAGGAGGACCTTCGAATTATCAAAAATTTATTTTAAAAGGCACGGTATGAATTCTTCAAAGCAACAAAAAGTCGTTCTAAGGAACGCAGAGTAAGTTTGCTGAAGTTACAAAAAGCCGTTCCAAAGGGAGCGCAGTGTAAGTTTTCTGCTCAAAAGTCGTTCCAAAGGGAATGCAGAGCTTACAGCGAAAAATAAACGCTGATACCGCCTAAGTAAAAGGCGAAGCGCGAAAAGTCAACGCGAATACCGCCGAAAGTAAAAGGCGAAGAAGCTCCTAAGGGAGGCTTACAGCGAAAAGTCAATGCTGATTCCGCTGAAGTAAAAGGCGAAGAAGCTCCTAAGGGAGGCTTACAGCGAAAAGTCAACGCTGATTTAAAAAGATTATGTGTTTTATTGCGCGGATGTCCGTGTATCTTCGGAATAAATACCATTTTACATAGCATAACATCATCACATCATTTCACATAGCATAAGCATCATGCATCATGCTGCATATGGCACAAGAAGGGGACACAATATCGATCTTCGGAAGAATGCTTTGAAAAAGGGAAAATCATGCTAAGTCACAAGGAGATACAATATTGATCTTCGGAGTGTAGCTTCGGAAAATATTTTCACGAAGCTTGGATATTCTTCATCAGAACACTATGGATATTGTTGTGATAAATGAAAATTCTTCTTCACGAAGCATGAAAAGAAGGGAAGGTGTTTTTCGTCAAAGACTCAAAAACGGTACGTATGCAGAATTTCATGCATCGTAAAGAATTGAACCATAAGAAACAAGTATATTACATTCAGGGTCACAAGATATTACACATATTACATTTCAGATGTTTTTATAATAACACCTAGTCTTCCCTAAGTATTACTTCCGCAGCTTCGTTCAGGAGTTGATTGACAACTTGATCCATAATAGCTTCAGCCATCTTTTTAATTTCATCGTCTTCTTTCGGGTGAGGGCCCGGAGACGCTTTAGTAGGATCTGAGGGAGGACAGGATACGGCTACATTGCTATTACAAATTGCGAGCGAAGTTTAAAATCAAAAATTACAGCACAATAAAAACCATTAGTTAATACCTATTTGCCCTTCGGGCTCTGCGCTTTTCTCAACAGCCTCTGCTACTTTTCTAGCGTCATGGATGTCTTTTTCGCTTTTTTGGATAATTTCTCGGGCCATTTCTCGACCACCATTGTCCCAGATATCGGTGAAAAATTTTCCACCAACCATGCTAGCTTCGGCTGAAGGATCTTTTGCATCTTCGAAGGGCAAGGTAGCTTCGGATTGCGCTAAAATCTTTACATGCTCGCAGCCCTTTCTCTCCAAAATGGTGGCAATCCCCCTGGCACCCGAAAAAGCGCATATGTCTCCGCGGCTATTTAAAATTTCCTCAAAGGCCTCAGCTTCGTGATTAATCCATTCGATGGGACCTTCGGGGTTGCCTCTTGTAAAGTTTTCTTCGCTCGAGAATGCGCCAACGCTGGCGAAGCTAGCTTTCATTTTCTTAACACACTCCATAGATTTGTCATAGCATCTTTTCTTGGACGAACGAAGCTCTTCGACAGTTCCTTCTAAATGACTTGCCCATTGGTCGCCAAGTTCTCGCTTCGTTTCTTCAAGTATGCGTTCTTCTTTAGCTCGGGCTAATTGCTTCCGAAGATCGTCAATCTCGTGCTTTTGAGCTGCAGCTTGTGCTTTAGAGGCAGCTTCGTTCTCCTTCATTTTATCCACCAATGTAACTAGAATTTTGTCCTTTTCCAAGGCTTCGTTTCTTAGTTTGATAACCTCTGTTCGAAGGTTGTTGAAAGCAATTTCATAGCTCTCGTCTTCGGCATTCTTTTGCGCTCTCAGCGTGTTGCTTAGAATTAAACCCTATATGTAAAAGAGTTAGTATAAGAATAAAAGAATAAATTTCAAATCATAAAGTTTCCAAATGCGCAGATCCCGTACCTTCAGGCTATTATACGCAAGGCTGTCCGCAAGATCGTCCTTTGTCATTGCGCAGAGGCCAGCCTCCAGCTTCGAAAACCCCATGCTTCGGGCCATTTCTCGGCAGACGAGTAATTCTTTGTTATCCGGGAGGCAGTATAGGAAATCTTCTTCATTTGTAACTGTTGGGGCCGTGCTTCGGTGTGCCGAAGATCTTACACGAAGAAGCAGCTTCGGCTGAAGTCGTCTCCAAGAGATGGCCGAAGGTTCCTTTTCATGGAGCTTCGGCGTTACAAACCGACATAGAGATAGAATGACCTTTTTATCCATAGAGGTCTGAGTCAATGTTGTAAACTCTTGTAAGGGGCATAATTGTAATTTGTCACAGGCTGCGACCTGTGCCTATAAATAGATGAACAGTACCTCTGTACTGTTCACGCGAACCGGCCATTTGCTTTCGCATCACACTTGTTCCTTTGCTTTCCTCAGGACCAGAGGTACATTTGTAACTTGAAGTCATTTATATTCATTCATTTATGATAATAAAGATGGAAATAATTCCATGATTATGTTTAAATATTTATTTCATGTTTCATGATTTGTATGATATAAATGCTTCGTTCCTTGATATTATGTTTTACGAAGGTACGTCCTTGGTAACCTTCGTCCGAAATTCTTTATATCCTGAGGGGATATAATGTTTTGGAGGACGAAGGACCTTAACACCTAACATTTTCTATGTTGTCTTGTTCTTAATTCTTAGCATTTGAGAACAAGCCCCCAACAGTACCATTGAACACTAGTGCCCCCTTCGGATATTTCAATTCTTTGGCATAGTGATTAGCTTCAAAAACTTCTTCTTGTGATAACTTTTCCCCGAAGCATGTCAAACAATATAATCAAGGACTTTGGGGGATGCTTCGGGGGCAACAACACTGATTTCTTCAACAAGAATTGGCTCCGTCATTTTTTTCTTCCTCGGTTTCCAAGGGTTTTACCTTCGTGGGCTCTGAAAGCCCAGCTTCAGTCTCAGTTTGTTGTTTTGGAGCTTTAGTATCAAAGAGTTCAGTTTCTGCTTCGGAAGTTTCAATAGTCTTCTGCGGAGACGTGCTTGAGGACTTAATTGTCTCCAGAACATCTAGCACATTGACCATTCTTTTTCTTTTCGGGGTCACCGCTGGGCCCTTTTGGTTTTTTATTGTCTCAACACTTGCTGAAGGACTTAAAATTTCCAATATTTTCGTTCCTTCAGTTCTCGGTTTTTCTGCTTTCTTTGCTGAGGGTGCTTCAGCTTTTTCTTCGATCTTCGGACTGAAGTTGGTTCTTTAATTTCGGTGGCCGAAGAGGTTTCGCCGGCGAATTCAGGCACTGTAGCTGGTTCAATGTAGCGTGGCCGGTGTGTGAGAATCTTTACCCTTTGTCTCTTCGGCGCTGGCTCGCTGGGAGCGGCTGAAGCAGTTTCTTGTGCAGAAGCTGCGCTTTTTCTTTTTTGGCCCCGCGCTGGATAGTGGTAGTCGGGGTACACAAACCCAATTGCGTCAAACACTCGGTTCAGTCTTTTCTTTTTCCGGCCTCCGAAGGCTGCTGATAATGCAGTATCTTCGGCCTTTGAATAAACCCCAAGTAGTTCATCACTTAAATTTTCAATGCTTTTTAGCCAGTCATCATCTGGCTCAACGAATTTATCTCCAAACTTGAAGGTATACTTCAGCCTGATAAGCCCACCTTCGTCAGCCTCCTTTATGGTCTCTTGCGGCATTTCCCATTTTTCCGCGAGCGGCCATACCCTGAAGGCAATATGCTCTTGAACCAAATCTCTCGTTCCAATAAAAGAGCAAATAACTCCGAAGGCTCTCTGGCATTCTTCGGCAGCTTCGTTCATTTCAACCTTTGGCTTCCGCAGGCCGAAGCGTTGCCAAATAGGGCGCATTATTATACCTTTAATATCTTCCCGTGTTTTCAGATCATTCTTCACATAAAACCATTCTGTCATCCAGTCGTCGGGCCATCTCTTCCGAAAGGTTGGCACGGGACAGCTTGACCCGGACCGAGAGACGAAACTGTAGCAGCCGAAATTATTGTGATACTGCTCCTTACCCCAGGGTTTTGTCTCGTATAACAATTCGTGTATGTTGCAGAAACTTTTCGCATCAGGTTCCAGACCTTGGCTTCTCACGGCCCACACGAAGATATTCATCCTTATGATTGCTTCGGGGGTAAGTTGGTGAAGATAGATTTCAAATATTTTCAGTACTTCTACGACAAAGCTACTCAGGGGAAATCGTAGTCCAGCTTTCAAAAAGCTTCGGAACACTACGACTTCATTTTCCTTAGGAGTCGGACAAGTCTTCTCTCCTTCGTCGGCCCTCACAACGGACAAGTCCCGGAAATATCTTCCCCTCATGTTGACAAGATGATTTTCTTTGATACTTGATTTGCCGAAAACCGCATGGCTTGGTCGCCAAGGGCGATCTTCGGAGTCTTCACCACCACTATCCACATCATAACTGTCGCTGTCATCAGTATCTTCAGATAAACCTTCTAAAATCTCTTTGGTGATCTTTTCTGTATTTGTCTTCGACATTGCTTCAAGAAACCCCAGGTTTTTCTCTTCAGAGAGACTCAGCTTCATCTCGACAGCAGCCCTTTTATCTTCAGACATCTTCGAAAATGCTAAAAAACTGCTTTCAAAGCTGAAGCTTAAAAACTTAAAAAGCCAAGCAAGTGTTGGTGCGCAAGAGCTAAAAATTGAGTAAGCAAGAGCAGATGGCAAGAAAGCGTACCAAATGAGCTCATGGTATGCTCTTATTTATACGCCCAGTGCATTAAAAATTGGAAGACCCCGCTTGTCAGTGAATGTTGCTATTCTAGCAAAGGGTGAGAGCACCTAGAGGGGGGGTGAATAGGTGATCCTGTAACACTTCAAAAACTTAAGCCACAAAACTTGGTTACTTGTTAGCACAGTAATATGCCAAGTGGCTAGAGAAGGATCTCAACACAACACAATAACCAAGAGATATCAATCACAGAGATGGCACAGTGGTTATCCCGTGGTTCGGCCAAGACCAACGCTTGCCTACTCCACGTTGTGGCGTCCCAACGGACGAGGGTTGCAATCAACCCCTCTCAAGCGGTCCAAAGACCAACTTGAATACCACGGTGTTGCTTTGCTTCTCTTAATCCCGTTTGCGAGGAATCTCCACAGCTTGGAGCCTCTCGCCCTTACACAAGATGTTCACGAAGAATCACAGAACAAGGGAGGGATTAGCAACTCACACACGACACAAAGATCACAGCGAATACGAACACGCAAAACCCAGACTTGAGCTCAAGAGACTAGCACACTAGAACGGAGCTCAAATCACTAAAATGTCGAACAAGTGCGCGAGAATGAAGTGTGAGTGATCAATGATGCTCAAAGGATGCTTGGTTATCTCCTCCATGCGCCTAGGAGTCCCTTTTATAGCCCCAAGGCAGCTAGGAGCCGTTGAGCATAAGTTTGGAAAGCCATTCTTGCCTTCTGTCATCGGGGGCACCGGACAGTCCGGTGCACACCGGACACTGTCCGGTGCCCGATTTCCTTCCTTAAATAGCGAAGCCGACCGTTGGCAGCCTGAGAGCCGTTGGCGCACCGGACATGTCCGGTGCACACCGGACAGTCCGGTGTCGTCTTCTAGCCGTTGGCTCGACCACGTGTCCCGCGCAGATTGCGCGACCGACCGTTGGCTCGGCTGACCGTTGGCTCACCGGACAGTCCGGTGCACACCGGACAGTCCGGTGAATTTTAGCCGTACGTCGCTGGTGAATTCCCGAGAGCAGCCACTTCGCTCGAGCCAGCCTGACGCACCGGACACCGTCTGGTGCACCACCGGACACTGTCCGGTGAACCACCGGACTGTCCGGTGCTTGCAGACTCAGCAGATTCTTGGCTGCTCGAGCCTAGACATTTCCAATTGGATTTTTTCTGTTTCCAGCACTTAGTCACAATACATTAGTCCATAAAACAATGTACTAAGTCTGAGAAACATACCTTAATTCTTGATTTGTACCTTGTCCACCTTTTTACTCTTAGGCACTTGTGTTGGACACTAAATCACCAAAATACTTAGAAATCGCCCAAGGGCACATTTCCCTTTCAATCTCCCCCTTTTGGTGATTTATGCCAACACAACATAAAGCAAGTAGAACAAGTACAAAATCAAATCAAATAAGAAATCAAAATTGTTTTGATTCAATTTTGACATATATGGATCACTCTATGCCACCACTTGGTTTGTTTTTGCAAATCAAACTCAAATTCCTATCTCTAAGTCAAAACCACTTGTGGAGACATAAAGAGAGGTTTTCCAAAGAAATTTGATCAAAGATTTCAAAAACTCCCCCTTTTTCCCATAATCAACACTTCTCCCCACAAGAGGCCAACTTTTGACATAAGAGACAATAAAAGAGTTTTGACAAACCAAAAGCTCTAATCTACTATTTCAAAATTTCTCAAGTGGTAGCTGATCCATTTATTGCTTTAGCCTTTATTTTCTCCCCCTTTGGCATCAAGCACCAAAACGGGATCAATCTTGGCCCTTTAACCCCATTGCCTCACCAAAATCTTCAAATAAGAACACAAAGGCAATAAGAGTATGAAGATGAACTTGGAAAAGTTACTCTTTCTCATCAGAGTGCAGTGGAAGTCTTGCATGGTCCAAGTCCACCTTTTCCCTTTCAATCTCCCCTTGGAGACTAAAACAACCAGATTCAAGTACATGGTTAGTCTCAAAGGGTCAAGTTGTAGCACAGCTCCCCCTAAATATGTACATCACTTGCAAAAAGGACTTGTGAGGTCCAGGGAGTGTTTGTACAACTTGAGCACCACAATAAGCAACAAAATACAGAGTGAACATGATCAAAGGCATAAACACATGTATGCTACATTTCAATCCAAGTTCCGCGAATCTAAGATATTGAGCTCACTACGCAACCTGCAAAAGGTCTTCTCATCTAGAGGCTTGGTAAAGATATCGGCTAGCTGGTTCTCGGTGCTAACATGAAACACTTCGATATCTCCCTTTTGCTGGTGGTCTCTCAAAAAGTGATGCCGGATGTCAATGTGCTTTGTGCGGCTGTGCTCAACAGGATTTTCCGCTATTCGGATAGCACTCTCATTATCACATAGGAGTGGGACTTTGCTCAGATTGTAGCCAAAGTCCCTGAGGGTTTGCCTCATCCAAAGTAGTTGCGCGCAACACTGTCCTGCGGCAACATACTCGGCCTCAGCGGTGGATAGGGCAACGGAGGTTTGTTTCTTAGAGTTCCATGACACCAGGGACCTTCCTAAGAATTGGCACGTCCCCGATGTACTCTTCCTATCGACCTTACATCCAGCATAGTCGGAATCTGAGTACCCAATCAAGTCAAAGTTAGACCCCTTTGGATACCAGATCTCGAAGCAAGGCGTAGCGACTAAATATCGAAGAATTCGCTTCACAGCCACTAAGTGACACTCCTTCGAATCGGATTGAAATCTAGCACACATGCATACGCTAAGCATAATATCCGGTCTACTAGCACATAAATAAAGCAAAGAACCTATCATGGACCGGTATGCTTTTTGATCAACGGACTTACCTCCTTTGTTGAGGTCGGTGTGTCCGTCGGTTCCCATCGGCGTCTTTGCGGGCTTGGCGTCCTTCATCCCAAACCTCTTTAGCAAATCTTGTGTGTACTTCGTTTGGGAGATGAAGGTGCCGTCCTTGAGTTGCTTCACTTGGAACCCAAGGAAGTAGGTCAACTCGCCCATCATCGACATCTCGAATTTCTGCGTCATCACCCTACTAAACTCTTCACAAGACTTTTGGTTAGTAGAACCAAATATTATGTCGTCGACATAAATTTGGCACACAAAAAGATCACCATCGCAAGTCTTAGTAAAAAGAGTTGGATCGGCTTTCCCAACCTTGAAAGCATTAGCAATTAAAAAGTCTCTAAGGCATTCATACCATGCTCTTGGGGCTTGCTTAAGTCCATAGAGCGCCTTAGAGAGCTTACACACGTGGTCGGGGTACCGTTCATCCTCGAAGCCAGGGGGCTGCTCCACGTACACCTCCTCTTTGATCGGCCCGTTGAGGAAAGCGCTCTTCACATCCATTTGGTACAACCTGAAAGAATGGTGAGCGGCATATGCTAGCAAGATACGAATTGATTCTAGCCTAGCCACAGGAGCAAAAGTCTCCTCAAAGTCCAAACCTGCGACTTGGGCATAACCTTTTGCCACAAGTCGAGCCTTGTTCCTCGTCACCACCCCGTGCTCGTCCTGTTTGTTGCGGAACACCCACTTGGTTCCCACAACATTTTGCTTGGGACGAGGCACCAGTGTCCAAACTTCGTTGCGCTTGAAGTTGTTGAGTTCCTCCTGCATGGCCAACACCCAGTCCGGATCTAGCAAGGCCTCTTCTACCCTGAAAGGCTCAATAGAAGAGACAAAAGAGTAATGCTCACAAAAATTAACTAATCTTGAGCGAGTAGTTACTCCCTTGCTAATATCACCCAATATCAGGTCGACGGGATGATCCCTTTGAATTGTCGCTCGAACTTGGGTTGGAGGTGCTTGAGGTGCTTCTTCCTCTTGAACATCCTGTGCTCCCCCTTGATCATGTGCCTCCACTTGAGGTACCTGTTCGTCATCTTGGGTTGGGGGATGCACCATAGTTGAGGAAGACGGTTGATCTTGCTCCAAATGTTCCTGAGGCCGTACATCTCCAATCGCCATGGTGCGTATCGCGGCCGTTGGAACGTCTTCTTCATCTACATCATCAGGATCAACAACTTGCTCTCTTGGAGAGCCATTAGTCTCATCAAATACAACGTCGCTAGAGACTTCAACCAAACCCGATGATTTGTTGAAGACCCTATACGCCTTTGTATTTGAATCATAACCTAATAAAAATCCTTCTACGGCTTTGGGAGCAAATTTGGAATTCCTACCCTTCTTCACTAGAATGTAGCATTTACTCCCAAAAACACGAAAATATGATACATTAGGTTTGTTACCGGTTAGCAGCTCATACGACGTCCTCTTGAGGAGGCGGTGAAGGTAGACCCTGTTGATGGCGTGGCAAGCCGTGTTCATGGCTTCCGACCAAAAGCACTCGGGGGTCTTGAATTCTCCAAGCATAGTCCTCGCCATATCTATGAGCGTCCTGTTCTTCCTCTCTACCACACCATTTTGCTGAGGTGTGTAGGGAGCGGAGAACTCGTGCTTGATCCCTTCCTCCTCAAGAAACTCCTCCACTTGAAGGTTCTTGAATTCGGACCCGTTGTCGCTCCTTATCTTCTTCACCTTGAGCTCAAACTCATTTTGAGCTCTCCTTAGGAAGCGCTTGAGGGTCCCTTGGGTTTCAGACTTATCCTGCAAAAAGAACACCCAAGTGAAGCGGGAAAAGTCATCAACGATAACTAGACCATACTTACTTCCTCCTATGCTCAGATAGGCGACGGGTCCGAAGAGGTCCATATGTAGCAGCTCCAGGGGTCTTGATGTTGTCATCACATTTTTGGTGTGATGAGAGCCTCCCACTTGTTTCCCTGCTTGACAAGCTGCACAAGGCCTATCTTTTTCGAAATGAACATTGGTTAGACCTATCACGTGTTCTCCCTTTAGAAGCTTGTGGAGGTTCTTCATCCCCACATGTGCTAAGCGGCGATGCCACAGCCAGCCCATGCAAGTCTTAGCCATTAAGCATGCATCTAGACCGGCCTCTTCTTTTGCAAAATCAACTAAGTAAAGCTTGTCGTCTAGTACACCCTTAAAAGCTAGTGAACCATCACATCTTCTAAAGACAGACACATCTACATTTGTAAACAAACGATTATATCCCATAATCCCATATTGCATAATTGACTAACAGATAGCAAATTATATCCAAGAGACTCTACTAAAAACACATTGGAGATAGAGTGCTCATTTGAGATTGCAATTTTACCTAACCCTTTTACCTTGCCTTGATTCCCATCACCGAATATTATTGAATCTTGGGAATCTTTATTCTTGACGTAGGAGGTGAACATCTTCTTCTCCCCCGTCATATGGTTTGTGCATCCGCTGTCAATAATCCAGCTTGAACCCCCGGATGCATAAACCTGCAAGGCAAATTTAGGCTTGGGTCTTAGGTACCCAACTCATGTTGGGTCCTGCAAGGTTAGCACAAATATCCTTAGGGACCCAAATGCAAGTTTTGTCTCCCTTGCATCTTGCCCCTAATTTTCTAGCAACTATCTTCCTATCCTTTCTACAAATAGCAAAAGAAACATTTAAAGCATGATATATTGTAGAAGGTTCACTAACTTTCCTAGGAACATTAACGACATTTCTCCTAGGCATATTATGAATAACATTTCTCCTACCAACATTTCTATCATGCACATAAGAAGAACTGGAAGCAACCATGGCATGAGAATCAAAGGCATTATATACATTACAACTCCTATAAGCATTTCTAGGTTGTCTTCTATCATAGTACATAAAGGCATGGTTCTTTTGCACACTACTAGCCATAGGGGCCTTCCCTTTCTCCTTGGCGGAGATGGGAGCCTTATGGCTTGTCAAGTTCTTGGCTTCCCTCTTGTAGCCAAGTCCATCCTTAATTGAGGGGTGTCTACCAATCGTGTAGGCATCCCTTGCAAATTTTAGCTTGTCAAATTCATTCTTGCTAGTCTTAAGTTGGGCATTAAGACTAGCTAATTCATCATTTAATTTGGAAATTGAAACTAAATGATCACTACAAGCATCAATGTCAAAATCTTTACACCTATTACAAGTTTCAACAATTTCTACACAAGAATTAGATTTACTAGCTACTTCTAGTTTAGCATTTAAATCATCATTAAAACTTTTTAACTTAGCAATAGTTTCATGACAAGAAGATAATTCACTAGAGAGCATTTCATTCCTCTTAGTTTCTAGAGCAAGAGATTTCTGTGCTTCTACAAATTTATCATGTTCTTCATACAACAAATCCTCTTGTTTTTCTAAAAGCATATTCTTGTCATTCAAGGCATCAACTAATTCATTAATTTTGTCTACCTTGGTTCTATCTAATCCCTTGAATAAGCATGAGTAATCTATCTCATCATCATCACTAGACTCATCTTCACTCGAAGAAGCATAAGTACTAGTATGAGTGCTTACTTTCTTCTCTCTTGCCATGAGGCAAGTGTGACGCTCGTTGGGGAAGAGGGATGACTTGTTGAAGGCGGTGGCGGCGAGTCCTTCATTGTCAGAGTCGGAGGAGGAACAATCCGAATCCCACTCCTTTCCGATATGTGCCTCGCCCTTGGCCTTCTTGTAATGCTTCTTTTTCTCCCTCTTGTTCCCTTGGTCCTGATCACTATCATTGTCGGGACAGTTAGCAATAAAATGACCAAGCTTACCGCATTTGAAGCATGAGCGCTTCCCCTTGGCTTTGGTCTTGCTCGGCTATCCCTTGCGACCTTTAAGCGCCGTCTTGAAGCGCTTAATGATGAGAGCCATCTCCTCATCATTGAGTCCGGCCGCCTCAACTTGCGCCACCTTGCTTGGTAGCGCCTCCTTGCTCCTTGTTGCCTTGAGAGCAATGGGTTGAGGCTCATGACTAGGACCGTTCAACGCGTCGTCCACGTATCTTGCCTCCTTGATCATCATTCGCCCGCTTACGAACTTCCCAAGAACTTCTTCGGGCGACATCTTGGTGTACCTGGGATTTTCACGTATATTGTTCACCAAATGAGGATCAAGAACGGTAAATGACCTTAGCATTAGGCGGACGACGTCGTGGTCCGTCCATCGCGTGCTCCTGTAGCTCCTTATTTTGTTGATAAGGGTTTTGAGCCGGTTGTATGTTTATGTCGGCTCCTCGCCCCTTATCATCGCGAACCGTCCAAGCTCGCCCTCCACCAACTCCATTTTGGTGAGCAAGGTGACGTCGTTTCCCTCATGAGAGATCTTGAGGGTGTCCCAGATCTGCTTGGCATTGTCCAAGCCGCTCACCTTGTGATACTCGTCCCTGCACAAAGAGGCCAGCAACACAGTAGTAGCTTGTGCATTTTTATGAATCTGTTCATTAATAAACACAGGGCTATCCGAGCTATCAAATTTCATTCCACTTTCCACAATCTCCCAAATGCTTGGATGGAGAGAAAACAGGTGAGTACGCATTTTGTGGCTCCAAAATCCGTAATCCTCTCCATCAAAGTGAGGGGGCTTGCCAAGTGGAATGGGGAGCAATTGAGCATTTGAGCTATGCGGAATGCGCGAATAATCGAAAGAAAAGTTTGAGTTAACCGTCTTTCGTCTGTCGTAGTCGTCGTTGTCCTTTTGGGAGGAGGAAGATTCGTCGCTGTCGTAGTAGACAATTTCCTTGATGCGCCTAGTCTTCTTCTTCCTCCCGTCTTTTCTTTTGTGGCCCGAGCCTGAGTCGGTGGGCCTGTCATCATTGGGCTCGTTGACGAAGGACTCCTCCTTGTCGTTGATCACCATCCCCTTGCCTTTAGGATCCATCTCTTCGGGCGGTTAGTCCCTTTCTTGAAGAGAACGGCTCTGATACCAATTGAGAGCACCTAGAGGGGGGGGTGAATAGGTGATCCTGTAACACTTCAAAAACTTAAGCCACAAAACTTGGTTACTTGTTAGCACAGTAATATGCCAAGTGGCTAGAGAAGGATCTCAACACAACACAATAACTAAGAGATATCAATCACAGAGATGGCACAGTGGTTATCCCGTGGTTCGGCCAAGACCAACGCTTGCCTACTCCACGTTGTGGCGTCCCAACGAACGAGGGTTGCAATCAACCCCTCTCAAGCGGTCCAAAGACCAACTTGAATACCACGGTGTTGCTTTGCTTCTCTTAATCCCGTTTGCGAGGAATCTCCACAGCTTGGAGCCTCTCGCCCTTACACAAGATGTTCACGAAGAATCACAGAACAAGGGAGGGATTAGCAACTCACACACGACACAAAGATCACAGCGAATACGCACACGCAAAATCCAAACTTGAGCTCAAGAGACTAGCACACTAGAACGGAGCTCAAATCACTAAAATGTCGAACAAGTGCGCGGGAATGAAGTGTGAGTGATCAATGATGCTCAAAGGATGCTTGGTTATCTCCTCCATGCGCCTAGGAGTCCCTTTTATAGCCCCAAGGCAGCTAGGAGCCGTTGAGCACAAGTTTGGAAAGCCATTCTTGCCTTCTGTCATCGGGGGCACCGGACAGTCCGGTGCACACCGGACACTGTCCGGTGCCCGATTTCCTTCCTTAAATAGCGAAGCCGACCGTTGGCAGCCTGAGAGCCGTTGGCGCACCGGACATGTCCGGTGCACACCGGACAGTCCGGTGTCGTCTTCTAGTCGTTGGCTCGGCCACGTGTCCCGCGCAGATTGCGCGGCCGACCGTTGGCCCGGCTGACCGTTGGCTCACCGGACAGTCCGGTGCACACCGGACAGTCCGGTGAATTTTAGTCGTACGTCGCTGGTGAATTCCCGAGAGCAGCCACTTCGCTCGAGCCAGCCTGACGCACCGGACACCGTCCGGTGCACCACCGGACACTGTCCGGTGAACCACCGGAAGTCCGGTGCTTGCAGACTCAGCGGATTCTTGGCTGCTCGAGCCTAGACATTTCCAATTGGATTTTTTCTGTTTCCAGCACTTAGACACAATACATTAGTCCATAAAACAATGTACTAAGTCTGAGAAACATACCTTAATTCTTGATTTGTACCTTGTCCACCTTTTTACTCTTAGGCACTTGTGTTGGACACTAAATCACCAAAATACTTAGAAATGGCCCAAGGGCACATTTCCCTTTCAAAGGGAAGGTGTTTTTTCGGACCTTCTGAGAGCACCTAGAGGGGGGGTGAATAGGTGATCCTGTAAAACTTCAAACTTAAGCCACAAAACTTGGTTAAGTGTTAGCACAAATAATTGCCAAGTGGCTAGAGATGAGTCTCAACAAAACACAATACCACAAGAGATCAAACACAGAGATGACACAGTGGTTTATCCCGTGGTTCGGCCAAGACCAACGCTTGCCTACTCCACGTTGTGGCGTCCCAACGGACGAGGGTTGCAATCAACCCCTCTCAAGCGGTCCAAAGACCCACTTGAATACTACGGTGTTTTGCTTTCTTTTCTTTATCCCGTTTGCAAGGAATCTCCACAAATTGGAGTCTCTTGCCCTTACAAGTATATGATCACAAAGAAGCACAGAGTAAGGGAGGGAAGCAACACACACAAATCCACAGCGAAATACGCACACACACGGCCAAGAATCGAGCTCGAATGACTATCTCAAAGTTCTCACTAGAACGGAGCTCGAATCACTTAGAATCACAAACGAATGCGCAAAGAATGAGTGTGGATGATCAAGAATGCTCTAAGGTTGCTTGGTGTTATCCTCCATGCGCCTAGGGGTCCCTTTTATAGCCCCAAGGTAGCTAGGAGCCGTTGAGAGCAAATCTGGAAGGCCAATCTTGCCTTCTGTCATCGGGGGCACCGGACAGTCCGGTGCACACCGGACACTGTCCGGTGCCCGATTTCCTTCCTTAATTAGCGAAGCCGACCGTTGGCAGCCTTGGAGCCGTTGGCGCACCGGACATGTCCGGTGCACACCGGACAGTCCGGTGCCGTCTTCTAGCCGTTGGCCCGGCCACGTGTCCCGCGCAGATTGCGCGGCCGACCGTTGGCCCGGTCGACCGTTGGCTCACCGGACAGTCCGGTGCACACCGGATAGTCCGGTGAATTTTAGCCGTACGCCGTCGGCGAATTCCCGAGAGCGGCTACTTCACGCCGAGCCAGCCTGGCGCACCGGACACTGTCCGGTGCACCACCGGACAGTCCGGTGCACCCAGACTGGGCAGACTTTGGCTGCTCGAGCCATCTCTTCTCCAACTCGATTTTTTCTGTTTCCAGCACTTAGACACAATACATTAGTCAATAAAACAATGTACTAAGTCTGAGAAACATACCTTTATCCTTGATTTGTACTTTGTCCACCATTTTACAATTAGGCACCTGTGTTGGGCACTAAATCACCAAAATACTTAGAAATGGCCCAAGGGCACATTTCCCTTTCAATCTCCCCCTTTTTGGTGATTTATGCCAACACAACATAAAGCAAGTAGAGCAAGTACAAAATCAAATCAAATAAGAACTCAAAATTGTTTTGATTCACTTTTGACATATATGGATCACTCTATGCCACCACTTGGTTTGTTTTTGCAAATCAAACTCAAATTTCTATCTCTAAGTCAAACACACATGTTAAGACATAAAGAGAGTCATTCTAAGAGAAATTGATTTAAGATTTCAAAAACTCCCCCTTTTTCCCATAATCAATACTTCTCCCCACAAGAAGCCAACTTTTGACAAGAGAGTCAACAAAAGAGTTTCCCCACAAGAAGCCAACTTTTGACAAGAGAGTCAACAAAAGAGTTTTGACAAACCAAAAGCTCTATTCTACTATTTTCAAAATCTCTCAAGTGGTAGCTGATCCATTTGTCGTTTTGGCCTTTATTTTCTCCCCCTTTGGCATCAAGCACCAAAACAGGATCAATCTTGGCCCTATAACCCCATTGCCTCACCAAAATCTTCAATTAAGAGCAAATGGCAATAAGAGTTCATTAGATGAACTTGGAATAGGTTACCCTCTCATCGGAGTGCAGTGGAAGTCTTTCATGGTCCAAGTCCACCTTTCCCTTTCAATTCTCCTTTGAGACTAAAACAAGCAAACTCAAGCATATGGTTAGTCTCAAAGGGTCAAGTTGTAACACATCTCCCCCTAAAACTGTGCATCACTTTGCAACGGACTTGTGAGGTCCAGGGAGTGTTTGTACAACTTGAGCACCATACTTAACAACAAAATGCAAAAAGGAACATGATCAAAAGCATAAATACATGTATGCTATAATTCAATCCAAGTTCCACGAATCTAAGATATTGAGCTCACTACGCAACCTGCAAAAGGTCTTCTCATCTAGAGGCTTGGTAAAGATATCGGCTAGCTGGTTCTCGGTGCTAACATGAAACACTTTGATATCCCCCTTTTGCTGGTGGTCTCTCAAAAAGTGATGCCGGATGTCAATGTGCTTTGTGCGGCTGTGCTCAATAGGATTTTCCGCTATTCGGATAGCACTCTCATTGTCACATAGGAGTGGGACTTTGCTCAGATTGTAGCCAAAGTCCCTAAGGGTTTGCCTCATCCAAAGTAGTTGCGCACAACACTGTCCTACGGCAACGTACTCGGCCTCAGCGGTGGATAGGGCAACGGAGGTTTGTTTCTTAGAGTTCCATGACACCAGGGACCTTCCTAAGAATTGGCACGTCCCCGATGTACTCTTCCTATCGACCTTGCATCCAGCATAGTCGGAATCTGAGTACCCAATCAAGTCAAAGTTAGACCCCTTTGGATACCAGATCCCGAAGCAAGGCGTAGCGACTAAATATCGAAGAATTCGCTTCACAGCCACTAAGTGACACTCCTTAGGATCGGATTGAAATCTAGCACACATGCATACGCTAAGCATAATATCCGGTCTACTAGCACATAAATAAAGCAAAGAACCTATCATGGACCGGTATGCTTTTTGATCAACGGACTTACCTCCTTTGTTGAGGTCGGTGTGTCCGTCGGTTCCCATCGGCGTCTTTGCGGGCTTGGCGTCCTTCATCCCAAACCTCTTTAGCAAATCTTGTGTGTACTTCGTTTGGGAGATGAAGGTGCCGTCCTTGAGTTGCTTCACTTGGAACCCAAGGAAGTAGGTCAACTCGCCCATCATCGACATCTCGAATTTCTGCGTCATCACCCTGCTAAACTCTTCACAAGACTTTTGGTTAGTAGAACCAAATATTATGTCGTCGACATAAATTTGGCACACAAAAAGATCACCATCGCAAGTCTTAGTAAAAAGAGTTGGATCGGCTTTCCCAACCTTGAAAGCATTAGCAATTAAAAAATCTCTAAGGCATTCATACCATGCTCTTGGGGCTTGCTTAAGTCCATAGAGCGCCTTAGAGAGCTTACACACGTGGTCGGGGTACCGTTCATCCTCGAAGCCAGGTGGTTGCTCCACGTACACCTCCTCCTTGATTGGCCCATTGAGGAAAGCGCTCTTCACATCCATTTGGTACAACCTGAAAGAATGGTGAGCGGCATATGCTAGCAAGATACGAATTGATTCTAGCTTAGCCACAGGAGCAAACGTCTCCTCAAAGTCCAAACCTGCGACTTGGGCATAACCTTTTGCCACAAGTCGAGCCTTGTTCCTCGTCACCACCCCGTGCTCGTCCTGTTTGTTGCGAAACACCCACTTGGTTCCCACAACATTTTGCTTGGGACGAGGCACCAGTGTCCAAACTTCATTGCGCTTGAAGTTGTTGAGTTCCTCCTGCATGGCCAATACCCAATCCGGATCTAGCAAGGCCTCCTCTACCCTGAAAGGCTCAATAGAAGAGACAAAGGAGTAATGCTCACAAAAATTAACTAATCGAGATCGAGTAGTTACTCCCTTGCTAATGTCACCCAAAATTTGGTCGACGGGATGATCCCTTTGAATCACCGCTCGAACTTGGGTTGGAGGTGCCGGTTGCGCTTCTTCCTCCATCACGTGATCATCTTGTGCTGCCCCTTGATCACACGCCTCCTTTTGATGAACCTGTTCATCGTCTTGAGTTAGGGGATGCACCGTTGTTGAGGAAGAAGGTTGATCTCGTTCATCTTGTTCCTGTGGCCGCACTTCTCCAATCGCCATGGTTCGTATGGCGGCCGTCGGAACATCTTCTTCATCTACATCATCACAATCAACAACTTGCTCTCTTGGAGAGCCATTAGTCTCATCAAATACAACGTCGCTAGAGACTTCAACCAAACCCGATGATTTGTTGAAGACTCTATACGCCTTTGTATTCGAGTCATAACCTAACAAAAACCCTTCTATAGCTTTGGGAGCAAATTTAGAATTTCTACCCTTCTTCACTAGAATGTAGCATCTGCTCCCAAATACACGAAAGTAAGATACATTGGGTTTGTTACCGGTTAGTAGCTCATACGACGTCTTCTTGAGGAGGCGGTGAAGGTAGACCCTGTTGATGGCGTGGCAAGCCGTGTTCACGGCTTCCGACCAAAAGCACTCGGGGGTCTTGAATTCTCCAAGCATAGTCCTTGCCATATCTATGAGTGTCCTGTTCTTCCTCTCTACCACACCATTTTGCTGAGGTGTGTAGGGAGCGGAGAACTCGTGCTTGATCCCTTCCTCCTCAAGAAACTCCTCCACTTGAAGGTTCTTGAATTCGGACCCGTTGTCGCTCCTTATCTTCTTCACCTTGAGCTCAAACTAATTTTGAGCTCTCCTTAGGAAGCGCTTGAGGGTCCCTTGGGTTTCAGACTTATCCTGCAAAAAGAACACCCAAGTGAAGCGGGAAAAGTCATCAACAATAACTAGACCATACTTACTTCCTCCTATGCTCAGATAGGCGACGGGTCCGAAGAGGTCCATATGTAGCAGCTCCAGGGGTCTTGATGTTGTCATCACATTCTTGGTGTGACGAGAGCCGCCCACCTGTTTCCCTGCTTGACAAGCTGCACAAGGTCTATCTTTTTCGAAATGAACATTGGTTAGACCTATCACGTGTTCTCCCTTTAGAAGCTTGTGGAGGTTCTTCATCCCCACATGTGCTAAGCGGCGATGCCACAACCAGCCCATGCAAGTCTTAGCCATTAAGCATGCATCTAGACCGGCCTCTTCTTTTGCAAAATCAACTAAATAAAGTTTGCCGTCTAGTACACCCTTAAAAGCTAGTGAACCATCACATCTTCTAAAGACAGACACATCTACATTTGTAAATAAGCAGTTATATCCCATATTGCATAATTGACTAACAGATAGCAAATTATATCCAAGAGACTCTACTAAAAACACATTAGATATAGAGTGCTCATTTGATATTGCAATTTTACCTAACCCTTTTACCTTGCCTTGATTTCCATCACCGAATATAATTGAATCTTGGGAATCCTTGTTTTTGACGTAGGAGGTGAACATTTTCTTCTCCCCCGTCATATGGTTTGTGCATCCGCTGTCAATTATCCAGCTTGAACCCCCGGATGCATAAACCTGCAAGGCAAAATTAGGCTTGGGTCTTAGGTACCCAACTCATGTTGGGTCCTACAAGGTTAGTGCAAATATCCTTAGGGACCCAAATGCAAGTTTTGTCTCCCTTGCATTTTGCCCCTAACTTCCTAGCAACTATTTTCCTATCCTTTCTACAAATAGCAAAGGAAGCATTTAAAGCATGATAAATTGTAGAAGGTTCATTCACTACTTTCCTAGGAGCATGAACAATATTCTTTCTAGGCACATGATGAATAGTATTTCTCCTAGACATATTTCTACCATGCATATAGGAAGAGCTAGAAGCAAACATGGCATGAGAGTCAAAATCATCATAAGCATTATAGCTCCTATAAGCATTTCTAGTTTGTCTCCTATCATGATACATAAAAGCATGGTTCCTTTTAGTACTACTAGCCATAGGAGCCTTCCCTTTCTCCTTGGCGGAGATAGGAGCCTTATGGCTTGTCAAGTTCTTGGCTTCCCTCTTGTAGCCAAGTCCATCCTTAATTGAGGGGTGTCTACCAATTGTATAGGCATCCCTTGCAAATTTTAGCTTATCAAAATTACTCTTGCTAGTCTTAAGTTGAGCATTAAGACTAGCCACTTCATCATTTAGTTTTGAAATTGAAACTAGGTGTTCACTCCAAGCATTAATATCAACATCCTTACACCTAGTGCAAATTTCAACATGTTCAACACAAGAGTTAGATTTACTTGCTACTTCTAGTTTAGCAGTTAAGTCATTAATTTCACCTTTTAAAGAAGAAATGGTTTCATTACAAGCAGAAAGTTCACAAGAAAGCATTCCATTTCTTTTAACTTCTAGAGCAAGTGAATTTTGGGCACTAACAAATTTATCATGCTCTTCGTATAAAAGATCTTCTTGTTTCTCTAAGATTCTATCCTTTTCATTCAAGGTATCAATCAATTCATTAATCTTAGCTATCTTAGCTCTATCCAGTCCCTTGAATAAACTAGAATAATCTATTTCATCCTCACTAGACTCATCATCACTAGAAGAATCATAGGTATTGGCATTATGAGTGATTACCTTCTTCTCCCTTGCCATGAGGCAAGTGTGATGCTCGTTGGGGAAGAGAGCCGATTTGTTGAAGGCAGTGGCGGCGAGTCCTTCGTCGTCGGAGTCGGACGAAGAGCAATCCGAATCCCACTCCTTTCCAAGGTGTGCTTCGCCTTTGGCCTTCTTGTAAACCTTCTTGTTCTCTCTCTTCCCATTTTCCCTTGCTCCTGGTCACTATCATTTTCGAGACAGTTAGCAATAAAATGACCAACCTTACCGCATTTGAAGCATGAGCGCTTCCCCTTTGTCTTGGTCTTGCTTGGCTGCCCCTTGCGACCATTTAGCGCCGTCTTGAATCTCTTGATGATGAGAGCCATCTCTTCATCATTGAGCCCGGCCGCCTCAACTTGCGCCACCTTGCTAGGTAGTGACTCCTTGCTCCTTGTTGCCTTGAGAGCAATGGGTTGAGGCTCGTGGATTGGACCGTTCAACGCGTCGTCGACGTATCTTGCCTCCTTGATCATCATCCGCCCGCTTACGAATTTTCCAAGTACTTCCTCGGGCGTCATCATCGTGTACCTGGGATTCTCACGAATATTGTTCACGAGATGAGGATCAAGAACGGTAAAGGACCTTAGCATTAGGCGGACGACGTCGTGGTCCGTCCATCGCGTGCTTCCGTAGCTCCTTATTTTGTTGATAAGGGTCTTGAGCCGGTTGTACGTTTGAGTTGGCTCCTCTCCCCTTATCATGGCGAATCGTCCAAGCTCGCCCTCCACCAACTCCATTTTGGTGAGCATGGTGATGTCATTCCCCTCGTGTGAGATTTTGAGGGTGTCCCATATTTGCTTGGCATTGTCCAAGCCGCTCACCTTGTTATACTCTTCCCTGCACAAAGATGCTAAGAGAACAGTAGTAGCTTGTGCATTTCTATGAATTTGTTCATTTATGTGCATGGAATTATCCGAGCTATCAAACTTCATTCCATTCTCTACAATCTCCCATATGCTTGGATGAAGAGAGAATAAGTGACTACGCATTTTGTGACTCCAAAATCCGTAGTCCTCCCCATCGAAGTGTGGAGGTTTGCCAAGAGGAATGGAAAGCAAATGCGAATTCGAACTATGTTGAATACGAGAATAATCAAATGAAAAGTTCGAATTGACCGTCTTTTTGTAGTCGTTGTCGCCATCCTTTTGGGAAGAAGTAGACTCATCACTATCGTCGTAGTAGATGATCTCCGTGATGCGCCTTGTCTTCTTCTTCTTCCCGTCTCTGCGCTTGTGGCCCGAGCCCGAGTCAGTAGGCTTGTCATCCCTCGGCTCGTTGAAGGTAGACTCCTTCTCGTTGTTGTTGACCACCATCCCCTTTCCCTTAGGATCCATCTCTTCGGGCGATTAGTCCCCTCTTGAAGAGAACGGCTCTGATACCAATTGAGAGCACCTAGAGGGGGGGGTGAATAGGTGATCCTGTAAAACTTCAAACTTAAGCCACAAAACTTGGTTAAGTGTTAGCACAAATAATTGCCAAGTGGCTAGAGATGAGTCTCAACAAAACACAATACCACAAGAGATCAAACACAGAGATGACACAGTGGTTTATCCCGTGGTTCGGCCAAGACCAACGCTTGCCTACTCCACGTTGTGGCGTCCCAACGGACGAGGGTTGCAATCAACCCCTCTCAAGCGGTCCAAAGACCCACTTGAATACCACGGTGTTTTGCTTTCTTTTCTTTATCCCGTTTGCAAGGAATCTCCACAAATTGGAGTCTCTTTCCCTTACAAGTATATGATCACAAAGAAGCACAGAGTAAGGGAGGGAAGCAACACACACAAATCCACAGCGAAATACGCACACACACGGCCAAGAATCGAGCTCGAATGACTATCTCAAAGTTCTCACTAGAACGGAGCTCGAATCACTTAGAATCACAAACGAATGCGCAAAGAATGAGTGTGGATGATCAAGAATGCTCTAAGGTTGCTTGGTGTTATCCTCCATGCGCCTAGGGGTCCCTTTTATAGCCCCAAGGCAGCTAGGAGCCGTTGAGAGCAAATCTGGAAGGCCAATCTTGCCTTCTGTCATCGGGGGCACCGGACAGTCCGGTGCACACCGGACACTGTCCGGTGCTCGATTTCCTTCCTTAATTAGCGAAGCCGACCGTTGGCAGCCTTGGAGCCGTTGGCGCACCGGACATGTCCGGTGCACACCGGACAGTCCGGTGCCGTCTTCTAGCCGTTGGCCCGGCCACGTGTCCCGCGCAGATTGCGCGGCCGACCGTTGGCCCGGTCGACCGTTGGCTCACCGGACAGTCCGGTGCACACCGGACAGTCCAGTGAATTTTAGCCGTACGTCGTCGGCGAATTCCCGAGAGCGGCTACTTCACGCCGAGCCAGCCTGGCGCACCGGACACTGTCCGGTGCACCACCGGACAGTCCGGTGCACCCAGACTGGGCAGACTTTGGCTGCTCGAGCCATCTCTTCTCCAACTCGATTTTTTCTGTTTCCAGCACTTAGACACAATACATTAGTCAATAAAACAATGTACTAAGTCTGAGAAACATACCTTTATCCTTGATTTGTACTTTGTCCACCATTTTACAATTAGGCACCTGTGTTGGGCACTAAATCACCAAAATACTTAGAAATGGCCCAAGGGCACATTTCCCTTTCACCTTCGGCTTAAGGCCTTCGTCCATGTCGCAATCTAAATTTATCATTCTAACAAATTGATATTGCGAGGGGCTACTGTTGGGGGCCTTCGGCTTCCGAAGGTCCTCAAAAATATGATTTAAACAATGTTTCTGGAGTATAATGTGTGAACAGGTATCTTCGGACTCGAATCGGTACCACAGTGGGAGAAGCCCAAAGAATACGAAGGTTGATACAGCGCCGAAGCTATGAACAGGAAAGCTTCGGCGTGATAGCAGAAAAGGAAACCGACTTAAAGATGAAAAGGCTATTCAGACCTCGGTGGATTCCTATAGAATTACCACCAAATGTAAAGGGCATGGATGTAATTTTACATGGGTTGTGTCTCGTGCCTATAAATAAGTGAACAGTGCTCCCGTACTGTTCACGCTGACTTGGCATTTACTTTTGCATCACGCTTGTACTTTTACCTTCTTTCGAGCCGAAGGTACATTTGTAATTTGATATCATTTCTATTTTTCTATAATAATAATAATATAGAAATGAGTTGATAATTATACATAATTGTTTATGTTATCCTTTATATTACATATGATTCCTTCTTCATTATGGTATGTTGTGTTGATGAAGGTTTGTCCTTCATAACCTTCGTCCGAAAATCATTATATCCCAAGGGAAATAATGCTTCGAATGACGAAGGACTTTAACGTTTAACATTTTTTGTGTTGCCTTGTTCTTGACTCATAGCATTTGAGAACAAGTCCCCAACAGAGTCATTGCCCAAAGAAAGCAGCTCAGCAGCAGCCAATTCCCAATGCCCCAGTTAGACAGAATGCAATGCAGCAAGGAAGCAACAACCATGGGCAACCTCATGCCCAGTATGGAAAGGTGAACCACTTGGAGGCCGACACAGTCCAGGAGACTCTAGGAGTGGCATTAGGTATGTTTTCAGTCGAGTACCATTATGCAAATGTCTTATTTGATACTGGAGCAACACATTCTTTTGTGACTGCATCATGGGTAGAATCACATAATATACCAGTAGCACCCATGTATCAACCTATGAGACTTAGTTCAGTTGGTGGAAGGACCCAAACTGATAGATTTTGCCCTAGTGCAAAGGTTCAAATAAGGGGGATAGAGTTCCCCGCTGATTTAATAGTTATGGGAAACCAAGATACAACTATAGATGTCATCCTAGGGATGAATTGGCTAACCAAGTATCAGGCCAGTCTTAGTTGTGATAAGAGAACAGCGAAGTTAGTGTCCCCATCAGGAGAAGAAGTGTTAGTGCAGTTGATCTTATCAGGACCCAGGAAAGGGAGTTGTCACCAAGTCACCGCTCACATTGAGGAGACTAAACCATCAGAGGCTATCAGTGTAGTATCAGATTTCCCAGATGTGTTTTCGAAGAGTTACCAGGTATGCCACCTGAGAGGAAGGTTGAATTTGCCATAGAGCTTATACCAGGCACCACCCCTATTTCCAAGAGAGCCTATCGAGTGTCCGGACCAGAGTTAGTAGAACTCAAGAAGCAAATTGATGAGTTGTTAGAGAAAGGCTATATCAGACCAAGTACTTCGTCTTGGGCAGCCCTAGTGTTATTTGTGGAGAAGAAGGATGGCACGAAAAGGATGTGCATCGATTACAGATCCTTGAATGAAGTCACTATCAAGAACAAGTACCCCTGCCCAGAATTGAAGACCTATTTGATCAATTGAGAGGAGCTAGTGTGTTTTCAAAGATAGATCTGAGGTCAGGCTACCATCAGCTCAGAATCCGACCTTCAGATATACCGAAGACAACATTCATCACCAAGTATGGACTGTATGAGTTCACGGTCATGTCATTCAGTTTGACGAATGCGCCAGCCTACTTCATGTACTTGATGAACAACGTGTTCATGGACTACCTCGACAAGTTCGTAGTGGTGTTCATTGATGATATTCTTATATATTCCCAGGATGAGCAAGAGCATGAGGAGCATTTAAGGAAAGTACTTTAGAGGGTACGAGATTGTTAGTTGTATGCCAAGCTTAGCAAGTGTGAGTTCTGAATCAGTGAAGTCCTATTCTTGGGTCATATTATAAACCGAGAAGGATTGGCTGTGGATCCAAAGAAAGTAGCAACTATCTTGGACTAGAAAGCACCAAAAGATGTTCGAGGAATCAAGAGTTTCATCAGAATGGCCGGTTATTATTGGCGTTTCATTGAAGGTTTCTCCAAGATCGCCAGGCCAATGACAGCCTTGTTGGCAAAGAAGGTTGAGTTCAAGTGGACCCCCAGCATGCCAGAAGTCCTTTGAGACATTGAAGGAGAAGTTGACAACAGCACCAGTACTGATTCTGCCAGACGTTCACAAGCCATTCTCAGTGTATTGCGATGCTTCGTACACCGGACTAGGATGTGTGTTGATGCAGGAAGGGAGAGTAGTGGCATACTCGTCCCAACAGTTGAAGATTCATGAGAAGAATTATCCTACTCATGATTTGGAGCTAGCAGCAGTGGTTCATGCATTGAAGACCTGGAGGCATTATCTTTATGGGCAGAAGTGTGATATCTACACGGATCACAAGAGTCTCAAGTACATATTCACTCAGTTAGAACTGAACATGAGGCAGCGAAGATGGCTAGAGTTGATTAAAGATTATGAGCTGGAGATCCATTATCACCCAGACAAAGCAAATGTGGTTGCAGATGCTCTTAGCCAGAAGAGTCAAATCAATATGTTGGCCGCTCACCCGATGCCATATGAGCTAGCAAAGGAGTTCGACAGATTAAGCCTCGGATTTTTGAACAACACTCAAGGAGTGACAATTGAGTTGGAACCTACTCTAGAGCAAGACATTAGGAAAGGTCAGAAGGATGATGAGAAAATCAACAAAATTCGGTAGCTGATCATAGATGGGAAAGGCAAGGATTTCCGCGAAGATGTAGAAGGAGTGGTATGGTTTAAGGACAGACTATGTGTTCCCGACATCAAACCAATCCGGGAACTGATTCTTAAGGAAGCCCATGAGACAGCATACTCTATACACCCTGGCAGTGAGAAGATGTACCAAGACCTAAAGAGGAGATTCTGGCAGTACGGTATAAAAAGAGAGATAGCAGAGTATGTGGCTGTATGTGACAGTTGTCAGAGGATTAAAGCAGAACATCAAAGACCTGCAGGATTGTTGCAACCGTTGCAAATTCCTCAGTGGAAATGGGATGAGATCAGAATAAATTTTATAGTCGGTTTGCCCCATACTCGTACTGGTTATGACTCCATCTGGGTAGTAGTGGACCGTTTGACAAAGGTGGCCCATTTCATACCAGTCAAGACCACCTACAACAGTGCAGTGTTGGCCGAACTATACATGTCTCGGATTGTGTGCTTGCATGGTATTCCGAAGAAGATAGTATCAGACCGAGGCACCCAATTCACCTCTCATTTTTTGCAGCAGTTGCATGAAGCTTTGGGCACACACTTGAAGATCAGCTCAGCTTATCACCCATAGACAGATGGTCAAACTGAGAGAACCAATCAGATTCTGGAGGATATGTTGAGGGCTTGTGCTTTGTAAGACAAGATAGGTTGGGACAAGAGATTACCATATGCAGAATTCTCTTACAACAACAGCTATCAGGCCAGTCTGAAGATGTCATCGTTTGAAGCGCTTTGTGGAAGGAATTGCAGAACTCCACTGCATTGGGACCAACCCGGTGAAAGACAGGTGTTCGGTCCAGATATTTTGCTTGAAGCCGAAGAGAACATCAAGTTGGTCCGAGAGAATTTAAAGGCAGCACAGTCCAGACAACGAAGCTATGCTGACACCAGAAGAAGGGAACTCAGTTTTGAAGTGGGAGATTATGTCTATTTGAGGGTGTCACCTATCAGAGGAACCAAGAGGTTTGGAGTCAAAGGCAAGCTAGCACCTCGTTATATCGGACCGTATCAGATTCAAGCCAGACGTGGAGAAGTGGCCTATCAACTCAGCTTACCAGAGAATCTGTCCGCTGTGCACGATGTGTTCCATGTGTCTCAGTTGAAGAAATGCTTGAGAGTGCCAGAAGAGCAGTTGCCAGCAGAGGATCTTGAAGTTCAAGAAGATCTGACTAATATTGAGAAGCCAACTCAGACTCTGGAGATAGCAGATCGGGTCACTCGGAGAAGTACCATCAGAATGTGCAAAGTCAAATGGGTCATCACTCAGAAGAAGAAGCAACCTAGGAATGAGAAGATGAACTGAAAGCCAAGTACCCCGAGCACTTTTCAAGCCAGCCCTGAATCTCGAAGGCGAGATTCTTTTAAGGGGGATAGGTCTGTAACGCCCTGATTTTGGGGGTATAAAATTTCTTTGAAATTATCACCCAAAATCAGGTGTTACTCTTCCTTTTCTCACTCTAGGTTCTCTTTCTTTCTCTAGATTCTCTCTCCCTTTCTCCCTTTTAAGTAGAATTAGCTTAACTTAGAGAGATTTAATTATTTATTTTGCTAAAACATTTTGGGTCATGACATGTTGCATCTTGGAGCTTAAAATATTCTTTAGAGTGTTGCACATGGTTGAATTAATTTGAATTTGAAACCTAGTTTAAATTTGGATTTGAAAACCCTATAGAAAAGAAATGGAAAAAGAATTAGAAAATCCAGAGAAAAAGAAAAGGAGAAAGCAGCCCAAACCAGCCCACCAGGCCCAATCCCGCGCGCGTGCCTACCGCCCCTCACAGGTGGACCCCACCTGTCGGCGCTAGTCTCTCGCGCGCGCCCTCTCTCTCGCTCTTTGCCCAGTGGGGCCGATCTGTCGGCGCTAGTTTTCCTTCGCCCACGCGCTCTCTTTCTCTCTTTGTCTCACAGACCCGGATTGCTAGTTGCCTAACCGTTGCCCCGCACGGCCCTTTCCTCTCTGTCTGCGCCGTGGGCCAACCCTGTCAATTCCGCCTTCTCCGCGCTCGCCATGTACCAGCGCATGCGCACTCGCGCACGTCGCCAGGTTTCTCGGCCACGACGCCCACCCACGCGCGCAGCTCCCTTATTATAGCCCCACCAGTGCCCTGTACACACCCCTCACCTCATTTCGCACAGCTTCACCCTCTCTCGCGCTCTGCCCTCACCGCCAACCGCCGCCGGAGACCCGCACCCGCGTTCCCGACCATCCAGCTCGCCGGAGACCGCCCCAAGCCTCCCCGAGCTTTGCCCCGAGGTGAGACACCTGCCCCCGTGCCTAATTTCCCTTATTGTGCCCTGTGTTCGTCCAATTTTGCCTTCGCCGGTGCTCGGCCGTGGCGGTCCGCCGTGCTTGCGTGGTGGCCGACCGATTTGGTTCGGTTTAGTTCACCAGAGTAGGTCTTCGTGTCAACCCTGTCTCTGCTGAAGCTAGTCCAAGCCTTAGCGCGCCTTAAGTCCCTTCCCCGTGGTCGGAATGGCTCACCGGAGTTTCTCTGGCCCGCCCGAGGCCACCTCACCGCTGCTCTCCCCTCTCTGCCCGTGGATTCATGGCCTCTTCCCCGCCATTGAGTTCGCTGTGGCGCCCTCTTCCCCTCTGCCCAACTCCGGCGACCCCGGAGCCACCCTAGCTCGCGCCTGCCTCAACTCCGGCGACTTCACCGCCGTGGAGAGGAGCGGCACCGCTTCGCGCACGTCTGTTTCCCCAGTATGATTTCCCCACCGTTCGATTCAGATCGAACGGCCCGGACCGTGGGGTACCGCTTCGCGCACGCGCGCCTGACATGCCCTGGCCCGCCTGCCAGCGCCACCCACAGCCGCTCATCCTTTCCAGGTCAGTTTCCTCCGTCCGATCTTGATCGAACGGTTCGGACCCCCTCGGACCCGCTCGGACCCCCCTCGGACCCCTGTAGCCGTCCGTTCCCCTTTGGCGTTGGGACCGCTCGGTCAGCATGCTCTCCCCCTCTATCGCTGACACTCCCTGGCCCGCTAGTCAGTGCTCGCCCGCCCGCGCGCGCCCTCGACTGCAGATCTCATCTCAGCCGTTGGTTTTATATATGACGGTAAGATTCACCCGATACCCCTTCGCGCAGTAGTTTTCTTAATTAGACCCTTGGTTTACAAGAAATCAACCCGCCGTCCCTGGTTTTCACGCGCAGGCCCCTGTACTCTTGCAGATTTAACCCTGGACTTTTAAATATTCCTAGAATTAGACCTAATTTCATATTTTAAATTCCCAAACTTGTTTATTTCATATCTTTTTCATATGAACTCCGAATTTGGTGATTCAAATTGCAAAATGTTCATAGGATTATTCTTCGTTTAAATAAAATGGTTTCATTTACTATCTGCACATTCTAATTTTTATGATTGAATATGAACTAATATAGATGTAGTTTTATTTATTTAATAAAATAAATAAAAGGAGAATCCTAGAGATTTAATCATGTTTAAACTTGTGAGATTAATGATAGGTTCATCTCTGTTCTAAATTATAGGTCACAATAAAATAAATTGATCCATGCTTATGTACTTGTAAATAACTCTTAGGGAAATAATAATAATCTATTTTCAAATAAAGTTAATGTATGCCATAGTTTATGTTATACTTTGAATTCATTATCCCCTATGTAGTATTATGTCTTTTAAGACGTGTTCCAATGTTTGTACATGTTTGGTGTGATGTTCATTTGTACTTTCCAAATGTATTGAATGCATGCTCGCTTTATTTAGACAACGAGTAGTCTGAGGTTCCTAAGTGTGTTGTTGGAGACCTCCCTGAGCAGCAACCTGGTGAAGGTAAGTGTCCTCTGGCCTATTATGTCCTACATACTTTATGATTCACTGCCCCGCATTACTTTATGAAACCTAAGGATTGACTAGCCTGTATTCACTTATCCTTGTTTACTTTTTGGGTTACCATGGTTATCATGTTGCTATTGTCTTAACTTAATCAATGAACATGATGTGAACCTTTATGATACGATACTGTTATCCTGTTTATGTGGATGATCTTGTGATATCTTAGGGGGCTCATGCCTTTTTCCTGAGTACCTCTCCGTAAGGACCTGTTCGTGGAATGACCACCCGGGATAACAGTACAACCATGAGGGTGGAATGGGACGCCCTTAGCTGACTAATTAGATGAACCTGGGGTGTAGTTGGCTTTGCCGGAGGGCCGTCAATGGGGGCCGGTGCATAGTGCTCGCTCTGCCAAGGTTGGGGTGCAGAGGTTCATTCGATTTGGTTTTTGTTAGTCACCCACCTTGGGGAGGTGTACTGCGTTTGTACGACTGGCGAAACCTAACGAGCAGCTATGCACCAGGGGAGTCTTTGTAAAGGCTATGTAGTGAGACCCTGCTAGGTCACCATGGAAGTGATCAATGGAGAGTCATGATCTCCGGGCAGAATGGGAATCACGACTTGTGGGTAAAGTATACAACCTTTGCAGAGTGTTAAAAACTGGTATATCAGCCGAGCTCACGGTTAAGAGCAGCCTTGGGATCCTCTTTGATTGGAAGAACTTTGGATACCTTTATGGTGATGATTAACAATGATGATATAAAATCTGATCTTTGGTATTTCCTCGTTTGAGGAAGTACTTTTGGGTAATAACTGGGTTTATTACTAAAAGTTGGCTCTACTAATAATAATAAATACTTGACTAACTTAAAAGCAACCGCTTGACCTCAACTCCACATACAGCTAGTCCACTTTAGCCAAACGAGACATTTGCTGAGTACGTTGATGTGTACTCACCCTTGCTTTACACACCACCCCCACCCCAGGTTGTCCCCAGTGTGCTCAGTGCTAAGGAGGTGATGCTGGCAACATGGACGACTTCGAGGAGTTCCAGGAATATAACGAGTTCTAGTTCTCTCTTAGTGGCAAACCCCTAGTCAGCTGCCTGTGTAGGCTTAGCTTCTACGTTCCGTATTTCCGCACTTTGATAATTATGTTGAACAATGGTTATGTATTAGACTCTATGGATATCTTGGATATCCTGATGTAATAAATTATCTTTCCGCTATTTATTTTAAGCATTGTGTGATGATGTCCAATTATGTAATCGCTATGTACTTGAGTTTCTGATCCTGGCACGTACATGGTTCGCATTCGGTTTGCCTTCCAAAACCGGGTGTGACAGTGCTTGATATATTTTCGGTCGAAGGAGTAAACTTTTCAGCGCTGGCTCCAACTGAGTTAAAAACCTTTTTTAGTCGCTCTACGCAGGCCCGCAGCGACTGCCAAAGCTCAGGCACACGTTACAAAGCTCCTTTAGAGATAGTTGTAGCTTCGTATTCTCGGCAGCTTCGGCTTCGTACTTCGTCTGCAAGTCTTTTCTTTCTTGTTCGAAGCCCTCTGATTTTTGGAGAAGCTCCCTGCTTAGTCTAGCATTTTCACTTTGCGCTTCTGCAAGGGAACCTTCCATTGCTTGGAGTAGAAAATCTTTCTTTTTCAAGAGAAGCTTCATACTCTTTGATTTTGCTCTCTAGACCCTCGATTATAATTTCATTCTTTTTATCCTCAAGGTCCTGTTGCATTTGCAGCGCCTTGCTTGGCAGCATACTCTGTACAAAATAGACCTTCATCAGCAAACTTCGTCGTAAAAATAAAACAAATAATAAAATTTTGCTTTATTATAAGAATTTTACCTTAAAGTTGGAATAAAACAAACTACCGACGATATGTTGTCGTCGGTAGCTGCTAATATCGGCTTCAAGCTTCGGAAAACCGACACTCTTCGATAGAGTGCCGATTACCTTCGCCCCGGTACGGTCACGAACACATCCCAATGCCTCTTCATCGATTCCACCAAAGAGCATGGCTCCTGGCTGGTAGCCACAGGAAATACCATATTCCTATAGCTCCTTCTTCTTGGCCTTAGATAGTTCTTGCCCGACCAGGTTCCAAAGATTGAAACCTTTTTCTTCCGAAGCAGCTTCGGTAATTTCTTTCCCTTTGTCAAACACTGGGGCCATGACCTGTTCTGTAGCTACAGATGTTTCTTCTGTAATCATACCCAGTATCAATTTATCAATTCCAGATAGGGTAGTCTCCAAGTTGACAGCTTCGGTAGCAGCTGCAGCTTCGGCTGATGTGTTTGCTTCGGCAGTGACCTCGGCGCTTGCAGTAGGTGCTATCTTAGATGCCAAGGCCGGTGGCGGTATCTTTTCAATAGATTGTATTACACTACCGATTCTTCGCTTCTTCAGTCTATCTGCCTTCTTTATGGCCGAAGGTTCTTCTTTCTTCTAAAAAAGCTTTGTCAGTTCCGGTCCTAGAGGGCTTAGCAGCTTGATAGGTAGAGATTCAGTCATTACCTTTAAAATTTCTGCCACTTCGGCAGCTGGAGGTGTCGAGGGAGTATCTTTTTCCTCTTCAGTCATCTTTGGCTCTGGGGATTTAGCTTTTCTTTTCTTTAAAGCCGCCATCTTCGGCTCGGGACTGGATTTTCTCTTCTTTAAGACCTTCTCATCTTCTTTCACCATTCTGGCAGCTTGTCTGCTCAGAACGCTAACAACCCCTTTTCTTTTTGCCCCTTCAGCACCCTTGTTGAGCCGCTCATAATCAGGGTATTCAAATTTTAGAGCGTCCATAACCCGGTTTAACCTTCATTTCGGTCGGGTGCCGAAGGCTGCTGACATTAATTGATCTTCTTTTCTACTATAATTTCCCAAAATTTCATTGCACAAAGTTTCAATCATTTCCAGCCATTCTTGGCAGGGCTCCTTGAACTATTTCTCAAACTTCAAACGATAAGGTAATCGAACAAGTTCATATTTCTTCTTTGTGCCCTTTAGCTTCGGCATACTCCAGTCACTTGACGTCGGAGATGTCCTGTTGACGAGGTATTCTTGCACCAGGTCTCTGGTGCTGATTTGTTCAGCCACCACCCTGAATTCTGCTGCGGCCAGTTGGCATGGTGACCCTAGCTGCATGTTGCACAAGGGCCAGGTCATTCCGAAGTTTAGAGATAGTGGGCACATAACCATCTTCATCAGTTTCCCTCTTTTCTTTTCATCAGCTTTGATATAGAACCATTTACTCTTCCAGCCGGTTGGCCACTTGGTGCGATTACTGAGAACTGGAGCCTTCGTATCCTTGCGATACGCGAAATTATAGCAACCAAAATTTTCATGCAAACCGTCTGCCCTAGCCTTCGTTTGGTAGTGCAGCTCGTGCACTCGGTAGAATGCTTCGGCATCTGGGTCCATCCCTTGGCTTCGGAGGGCCCAGATGAAGATGCTGAGCCTAACGATAGCATTAGGGGTCAGCTGATGAAGATAAATTTCAAAAAAAATTAAAACTTCTCCTATCATCTCGTTTAGAGGAAACCGTAACCCGCTCTGAAAAAACTTTTGAAAACCACCACTTCATCGTCCATTAGCGTTGGAGTGGTTTCTTTTTCCAGCAAAACGAACAAGCTCCCTTTCAGCTTCTCCAAAATAGCCCAGTTTCATCATCATGGGCATGTCAGCATCGGATACAGTAGATTTCCCAAAATCTAGATGGCTCAGTTTTGATGGGATCAAAATGCTATAATCCTCCTCTTCTTTATCAGTATTTTCTTCTTCAATATCAGCCTGTTCAACTTCGGCAGCAGATGTACCTTCATCAATGGTTCCCTCTGTCACAACTAAGCCCGACTATCTCATGACTTCAGAAATCAGAGCTGTCTCGGTGGCCTCGGTCTCCTCTCCTTCACGAGTCACCCTTGCAGTCGAGCGTACTCTGGCCATCTGATGGATCTCTTGCGATTTTTACGAAGTTGATGTCTTTTGCAGTTTTGACGAAGCTAGTCCTTTCGATGAAGCTAATTTCAGATGACGAAGCGCTCACTCAAGAGAGCAATGAAAAGCTTCGGTTGTGGTTAAATTTTTTAACAGCACAACAGTGCAATGGCAATGAATGCTGTGGTAACTTCTCACCAACCCGTTTGTTTATATAGTGTTGCAGGTCGAAAGGTGAACCACTAGACTGTCTCTATACGCTGAGCGGTGGACCACCTAGCGCTCGGAAGGTGAACCCTCAAATCGCCTGTATTCGCTGAACGGTGGGCCATCTAGCGACTGGAGTATTTTAATCATTTCTCGACAACGAACTCAGGGAAGGTGTTTTTTGGACCTTCGGCATCCTGAAGTCTTCGTGTTTTTTGCGGATCGAGCTCGTTATGAAAAACAATCTAGCACTACGAATGGGCTACTGTTGGGGGCTTTCTTCCTCGCCGAAGGTCTTCTGAGCAAAAACACCTTCGGCAAGACAATATGCCGAAGCTGTCATCAACAAAGCTTTGGCACAATGATGTGCTTGAGACGAAGGACAACACCAACTTAAAGAGGAGAAGACCATCTAGTCCCTAACATTTTGTATCATGAATATGATTAGGTGTCAAGGACACAAATGTAATTTTGACCGGGCTGCGTCCCGTGCCTATAAATAGGTGAACAGTAACCCTGTACTGTTCGCGCTGACTTGTATTCACTCGCATGTCACTCTTAAGCTTTTTACCTTCTGTCAAGCCGAAGGTATAAATGTAATTCAATATTGTTCATATTCATTCATGATAATATAATAAAAATGTTCTGATAATATCATATGATTATTCATGTTACTTTCCATATTTCTTATGTCTCCACTTCTATTTTTATATACTGAGATGATGAAGGTATGTCCTTCATAACCTTCGTCTGAAGATCATTATATCCTGAGGGAGATAATGCTTCGAAGGATAAAGGTCTTTAACCATTAACATTTTGTGTTGCCTTGTTCTTAACTCATAGCATTTGAGAACAAGTGACCAACAATTTGATAAGGGAAAATGCTTGATAAACTAGAAATTAGCAGGGGTGGTCGGGTGGATATGAATGGACTAATAAAACACAAATAAGCAACACCAATAGAGTTTTAGTTTCTGTATTGGGCAATTTAGAGACTACAATAAAATAAAATAGAGGGACTAAAGATTAGACCCAAGAAACCAAACACCCCCTAAATCTTTGGAGTGTAATCTAGCATGTCGAACCACTTGTAATAGATATGCACACACAGCACAATTTTAAACAAGTTGATTCTGGTAGGTCATACTTTCAGCAGAGGGATGAGACTTATATTACTTGCACCTAAATGCTTATAGTAGGCCCACCCCGCACGCCCTGTCTCGGCGCCGTGCCATGTGGGCCCCATGCCCAGCGCAGCGCAACACTCTCTAAGCTACTGCCTTGTAGACCCTCAGCGCTCGTGCAGCCAGCTACTGCGCCAGCCTAGCACCCTGACCCCGCCCGCGTAGGTACCATACTGTGTAAAAAGTAATGCAGAGTGAGCACTCGAACCCACAACCACAAGCCACAACTCAAGAATTTTGGGATTAACCACCAGACCACATATACTTTAGTGTTTAAAAAAATAAACAATAATTATACTTAATAAATATCTCAATACCTATTTATATGATATATAACAATTGTAGTAAAGCACGTGCAATGGGCTACTATATACTATTAAGTATAGATAGGGGAAGTTAGTGTTGACACCTTTTCGGGTGCCAATCACTATAACGAAAACTGGCGGCGGTGCCCTCTGTAGAGGCGCGGATGGTCCGTGGCCAGGGGTCGAACGGTCCACGACCTGGTACAGGGGCTTGGGTTCCCTATCTGACGGTCGGACGGTTCGCGCCTACAGGCCGGACGGTCCGCGCGTGCGCAGGGGCAGCGAAGGTCGCCAGTGACGCCTAGATCTCGCTCCCGGGAGGGACCCCGTCGGGGAGGAGAGATCCCAGGTGTTGCCTAGGCTCGGCAAGCTGACCTAGACTCCTCTAATTGACGTAGAGTCGAAAAGAAGCGGAGAATTTGGGGATTGGAATAATAAACTTGAACTAAACTAGACCTACTCCTAATGCATAAGGTAAAAAATGAGAAATAGACTTGATTTGATCGATTGTTCGGGGTTTAATCGACCGTAGCCCTTCATCTATATAAAAGGGGAGGTCTTGATCCGCTTCAAACTGTTTCCCGAGTTAATCCCGCGGTTTTAGGTAACAAATCCCACGAGAAACTAGGAACTCTAACTCTCTCTGTGCACGCGCGGACCGTCCGGCCTCAAGGCCGGACCGTCCGTGAGGCTCTTTCTGGTGTTCAACATATGCACCCTGCCTTTTGGTGAAGGTTGACGAAACAAAAGCATATGAACCAAACCTAATGTAAGTCACCGGCTTTTCAATATGGAGATCATTTAATAAAGCACCAATGTATAAAGACCGTTTCAGACTGTATCTTTCTCGGCCATGACCATTTGATCAATGGATCAAAAGGAATAGAATGGAGGTGCCCCCCAGTATGAATAGACAAAGGGACTATACATGTACCATGGATTCATCATCGTACCATTCCATGTTTGAATAGGATAATATACTGACGATGAGTAAACGGGTGGAAAGTATCCTAGTCTCATAGGATGAATAGGCGATGCTTGTTGAGTCGCCTTTCGGGCCGTTTTGTTTACCTGTTTCTTTTTAGCAGGTGACCGGGGTTTCTTCGTTGACCGATCACGTAGAACGGTCTTCTTGCTAGTATTCTTGGAGAGCAACTGATCAAAAGCAGGGTCAACCGACCATATGTGCTTTGCCCTTGCGTCTTTTTCCCTTTTAAAGTTTTGTGTGGAGGCTGACGCATTTGGCCATAGGCGGACTGTCCGGCTGAGTTAGCCGGACCGTCTGTCCAGACCGTCTGCACGTAGGTGTTAGTCCGTCCGTGATGCTCAGGTCAGGCTGTCGTGCTTGGCTCATTAATTGTGCCTGCCCCCTGTGCCTCCGGACTTTTTAGCCTTATCGTTTGGAGCCTTTTGAGCAATCTCGTTTTGTAATATATTTGGCATGCGAGGATTGCCAATGATGATGTCTTTACTTTTGCCTTTATCGGCCATTTCGGGTCGAACTAAGATCTTTTTGCATGCGATATCTATTGTATTAACAGGAAATGGCTGTGTGTCCACTTGTATCTCTTGAAAAGCCAACCGACCCTCATTTATGGCCGATTGTACCAGTCGACGAAAAACATTACAATCATTGGTGGCATGAGAAAAAGAATTATGCCACTTACAATAAGCACGTCTCTTTAATTCATCTATAAGAGGGATAGTATGAGTTAATTTAATATTGCCATTTTAAGTAGATCGTCAAATATCTTATCGCATTTGGCAACATTAAAGGTAAATTTAATTTCTTCTTGCCGATTCTTTTGAACCGGCTGTAAGGAAGAACATGCCGGAGATTTGCCCTTTGTTGGCCAAAAAAACTCAGCGGTATATACATCTGCGGATTCATCATCTGAACTAACATGCTCTATTAGATGTATAGTATGAGCGGCTGATTTTGGTGTCTTTTTAAATCGGCTTTCACAGGCTAAAGCCCACTGATGTAGCTGGGCTATCAAAAAGAACTGGGTCCTATCTAATTTGTCTCTTAAGTAGGATAGCAACCCATTAAAAGCTAGCCCTGCTAGCTCTTTGTCTATGACATGGATCCAAAAGCATCAGTTTCTAGTGTCCTGGAACCTCCGAATATAATCATTAACCGATTCTTCGCATCCTTGGCGGACTGAAGCTAAGTTAGCTAGCCCCAATTCATATTCCCTAGCAAAGAAATGTTCATGAAATTTACTTTCTAACTCATTCTAGGAATTAATGGAATTAGAAGGCAGGGCGACATACCATGCAAAAGCGGTACTAGTAAGGGATAAAGAAAATAACTGAACACAAAATACTTCTCCATCGGCCAATTCGCCTAGGTGTGCTAGGAACTGGCCTATGTGTTCATGTGTGCTTCTCCCATTCTCACCAGCAAACTTAGAAAATTCCGGTATCCTTGCCCCTTGTGGATATGGGACAGCGTCAAACCGGTGATTATACAGCTTTTGGTATGATTTGCCCACTCTAGCTACACTAACTTCGAACTTATCTCGAAATAGTTCAGTGATCTCTTCCCTAATTTTTTCCATTCCACCCGGTGGCAAACCACCGGATCCTGGGCTGTGGGGCTCATTTGGTCGGGCATTAGTATATCGACCTTCTTGTCGTGACCGATAGTGTTGATCGGTCTGGGACTATATGGTACGTTATGGTTTAAATATGTAGAGGGCGAAACATACTGCTGTTGTGGTGTGTAATAAATTGGTGCATTATGTGCAACAACAGGTTCTGCATATGCGTATCCGGTTTGTCCGGTGGTAAATCCGAACTGACCGATTGTGTTTGCCATTATTGGGATGCCACGCGGTAGTCCTGGTGCGGCCCCGGACTGTCCGGCAGGGAAAGCTGGACGGTCCGCGTAAGGGCCAACGGTCCGAGCAGAAGCTCGGACGGTCCGATTGCGTCCAGGGTCGCCGATCTGCCAAGTAGGGACGACGGTGGTCCTAGAGCGGCCCCGGACGGTCCGATAGAGCAAGCCGGACGGTCCGTGTATGGGCCAGACGGTCCGGGCAGAGGCTCGAACGGTCTGACCATGTTCAGGGCCGCCGATCTGCCAAGCAGGGACGACAATGGTTGTATTTGCCCTGAATATGAGTTCATCGGCATTCCATATAAAGGTTGGGGCTGCGAATCTCCATTTGTTGCCGATGCATCAGACATAAATACTGTCGGTACCCTGAAACTAGGGTACCCCTTACTACTGTATAAAGACACAGTGCCCACGCGGTTATCACTTAGTCGTGTGGTAAAGGTGCTGTGTGTGGGACCAGGCCATGGCTAGCCCCAGTCACGGGCGACTACTCTGGGTCCACAGCAGCGCCCGACTCCACCACATGGGCGGGTCCGGAGCCGTCACGTGTCCAGAGAGGGTGATATACTCCAAGGCATCAACGGTGCGTCCGGTCCCCCACGGGAGAGCGCCGGACCCCTGGATATGCAGTCCGAACCCCCAAGGTTGGTCTAGGACCTCCACGTGTGCAAGTCGGACCCTTGGAATGGGATCCGGACCCTCCCGTATGGGGTCCGGGACGCCCACAATGGGTCCCAAGGTCCCAGGACAGAACATACACAGGCCTTGAACAGGACCCAGGCGGGGGTCCGGTACCGACACGTGTCAAGACCTAGTCTGGTGCGGACCTGTCCGCATACACTTCTGCTCCCCGCCCAGGCGGAGACCCGATGCTGCCACGTGGCCTACTGCACGTGACGTAAGCCAACGGGCGGAGCCTGACGTAAGACCTCTGGGCTACGTGGCCTCTGCATTTATTGAGGATAAGGCGCACTGCTTGTCCATTCTACTGGCAGGCGGTGTGCCACCTCTGCATTTAATGAGACTTGTCCATTCCGCTGGCAGGCGGCGTGCCTGTCCATTCCACTGGCAGGCGGCACACCCATACTACCGCGTGCACTACGCTCATCATTACTCGCACGTTACCAAGGAAGCTACTGCCGCATATCAATACTGCGCGGACTGTGGACACCATAGCGCCGGGAGATTGCTCAGGCGTTACTTGCATTAGTACTCCTATAATGTATTCCTTCTATTATGCTCCTGGGCCCACATGTTGGGGCTCAGCATCCTTGTATGTGCCTCCCTTGAGCTATAAAAGGGAAGGCACACAGCGTTACAAGGGCAACCGAACTTAGACCCTCGGACCCAACTCAAGCTCACAAGCTCTCAGACTCTCATACTCAATACAACATACACACAGTGGAGGTAGGGTTTTACACTCCGGCGGCCTAAATCACTCTAATCCCTTGTGTGCTCTTGTGTTCATCCACCAATCCACGTAACAGGCAAACCGCTAAGGCCCCTCATCATCTTAGGATTAGGGCGGGTGCATTCCGCCACCCGGCCGGAGAATTTCCTCTCCGACAAATACCCAATTACTAGTTTCATATGATGGAAAACTAGGAGCAACAGACTTTTCCAATGTATGTGTTAATTTTCTAATTGACTCTTCTAACCCTACAATCTGTTGTTTCATTTGATCCTACTGCTGATCCACATAATATTTAATATATTGAATATCGTCGGGTTTACTTACGTTGGGGACTTGAAGCGAAGATAGAAGAGATGCGACGTCGGTCTCTCCATGTTTGATAACCTTTTGGTGGCGATCCACCGTGTATTGTGATAAGAATTTCTCCTTCGCTTGACGCATGTAGTCCTCGTATTGCTGTTGCTCATCGGCCGTCAGATTTTCAACAGCCGTCTTCAGGATATTATCTGAGAAGATATCGGTATGATATTTAGAACCGACCATTTGAGGGCCTGATTTTCAGTAGATCTAGACACCAAATTCCCTAGCGGAGTCGCCAAAAGTATGTTGACACCTTTTCGGGTGCCAATCACTATAATGAGAACTGGCGGTGGTGCCCTCTGTAGAGGCGCAGACGGTCCACGGCCAGGGGCCAGACGGTCCGTGACCTGGTACAGGGGCTTGGGTTCCCTGCCTGACAGCCGAACGGTCCACGCGTGCGCAGGGGCGGCGAAGGTCGCCGGCTGCGCCTAGATCTCGCTCCTAGGAGGGACTCTATCGGGGAGGAGAGATTCCAGGTGTTGCCTAGGCTCAGCAGGCCGACCTAGACTCCTCTAATCGACGTATAGTCGAAGAGAAGCGGAGAATTTAGGGATTGGAATACTAAACTAGAACTAAACTAGAGCTACTCCTAATGCATAAGGTAAAAAACGAGAAATAGACTTGATTTGATTGATTATTCAGGGTTTAATCGGTCGTAGCCCTTCATCTATATAAAGGGGAGGTCTGTATCCGCTTCAAACTATTTCTTAAGTTAATCCTGCGGTTTTAGGTAACAAATCCTGCGAGAAACTAGAAACCCTAACTGTCTCTGCGCACGCACGGACCGTCCGCGCTACCACCACGGACCATCCTGCCTTAAGACCGAACTGTCCGTGAGGCTCTTTCTAGCGTTCAACAGTTAAATGGGGAGAATGGTTGGAGTTCGCCTCATCTCTATGTTCATGCTCCACCGTACTAGACCTCTACCATTTATTATTCTTCTAGGGACGACTGCTGTTTTTCTCCTTGTATGCTCGTCGTTGAAATGGAAATAACTATCTCGTTAGTATTTAGGGAAATATTGCAAGTTGTTGGAGTAATATTATTTTTAGGATATGAAGTTTTAAGGAGGTCTCAATTCTCATGCATTGGAGAAATGTTTTTGAGATTTGTTGGAGATACTATAATTTTAGACAGAAAAGTTAGACAAACTATAGCAAATTAGACAACAAAATAAACATGCTTTAGATCGCCAACAAGTGAACCAAAATAGTACTAAAAACTAAAATATTAAATTATTCAAAATGTGTCACTAATAATAAATTACTCTCCACCATTTAAGTTCAACAGTTAAACACTAAATCATATATTTTTGAAGTGATTTACATTATTAGGACAGAAAATATTAAGAATATGTAGAAAACAAAGATATATCACTAGTATATGGTGTAGTATATTTAGGTCACCTTATGATATGTCATGTATTTTTTTTAATAAAAATTATAAAATATGATATTATTAGAGTTGTTTTGTATAAGTTGGGCCATATACTTTAAAATAGAGCATTGTTTTAAGGCACTACTGAATATGCTCTAAACACCACTAAAACAAAGCAACACAAAGAACTGCCTTGACTAGACCTGATCATTAGGGACTCGACCGGACCAACTCGTCGAAAAAACGCGATTCGACCAATACGACAGGTATGTATGAACCATACCTTTTAATCGATAAACTGAGTACGTGGCATAATTTTTTTACCTAAAATCCGACCTAATAAAAAAATCTGACCTAAAAGCCAAAAAGACACAACCCAACTAAAAAAACGATCCGACCCATCCAACAGGAGGTGCGGGCCGTGTCAAACCATCTACGACGACCCGAACGGACGTTTCGCACTGATCCATTCGGGCCCATCCCGCTAGCGATGGGAATACGCGTCCGCTGTGGAGTTGACGTACTTGAGGTCGTCTACAGACCCCGACTACATCAACCAACGCGTATCGGCGGTGGCAAACCCTCTAGCTTCCCACTCCGCTCGGCCACCAACTTTGACCGCCTCCCCTCCCCTCCGCTCCTGTTCCTCCATACCCCACTCCCCCGCAGGAGCGTCGCGGCGGCGGCAAAGGCAAAGGCAAAGGCAAGATGTTCGGGCGCGCGCCGAAGAAGAGCGACAACACCAAGTACTACGAGATCCTCGGGGTGCCCAAGTCGGCGTCCCAGGACGACCTCAAGAAGGCCTACCGCAAGGCCGCTATCAAGAACCACCCCGACAAGGGCGGTGACCCCGAGAAGGTTTTCCACCCCCTCTCCCCTCTTCCGATCTGGCCTTGATCCGATCTGGCGCGACCCGCTGCGGTAGATCGAGGTTCAGTTGCGTTTGGTAGATTCACCTTTAGGAAGGGTCGCGCGTGGGTCCTGATGATGTTTAGGTCCCTCATCCCGTGTCCATGATGTGCAGGGCCAGTCCGGCATAATTCAAGGCCCTGTAACGAATTTTTCCTCTGTTAATGATCTATGATATAGATTGATTAATCTCGTCTATTAACAGTGATTGAGCCCTTAACATGTGAAGGGGTGTACGTTCTTGTGACGGACGCAAACACGTTTTTCTTTACATCAAACTTTTTTTTTGTCGTACCTGGGAAGTGGTTTCATAACGGTAACGGATGATCCTAGCGTCCAGATGTTAAGTCAGCACGAGAGATTGGCATCGGCCACCACGACAAACACTATGTTTTTCCTTTGCCGAGCTAACTTAGCTAGACCTTCTACTCGTTACTGGACTGTGCATTGGCTAAACTATTGCTGACTAGTATTTTGGGGGGCCTTTAGAGGGAGGGCCCCCTGTTTTTGGACATTGGCTGCACATGCCCTCACACGGGCCTGATGATGCGATGGTTCGGTAGATTCATTGGTGCTTCTATAGCTCCTGGTTCAGCTGCGATCTGTAGTTCCTGTTGCATGTGATAGGTTTGTGCTGTGCGATCCACGGTCATGTTATGTACCGTGATTGCAACCTTAGTTGTGTGGAGGCTCGCGACTGTCATCTCCATGTGCTTGCTGTGGTCAGAATCCTAGGCAGGTGAAAGAGAACAGCGTTTTAGCTTGCATGCCACGTGTGGTTCTCGTGGTCATGTGTTATGAACTTATGACTCCACACACGCTCATTGGCTAGTATTTTCTTCTCGTTGACGGGCAACTCTCCAGCAGGATCAGGTGCATCGTTTTTTAGCAGTGCCTGCGGTTGTTCATTTTAAGCCGGAGGTTGCTCGCTTGAAGAGTAACTATTGCATAGTAGCTTTGTTTTATTAGATGAAATACATTGTAAGTTGGGGCCTATCTGTCAACAGCTAGTGCGGGTGTGTGGGGTTCAAGTTGTGGTTAAACGGTAACATGGTAACCGAGATGTGTGGTGGTTATAATCCATTTCCCCTGATATTTATTACTCTATAATGGTTGTGTCATGGGAAGCCTACCCTTCGTGTCACCTGGATGTTTCAACGAGGTTTCTGTGGTCATCCAGAAGATGTTCAATATCTGTGTACTTTACCCTCGGATACAATGTGTAATATCTTTGGAAAATAAACTCACACAACTGTTAGCAGACAGCAGTGGTGTTATGTTTTCAGTTCCCTACTTTATCATGTGGATGGATGATACATGTCTGAATCCCTTGTTGATAGTTTCATGTAGGGAAGTTATCCTTGTCCTCGTGGGCCTGGTTGAAATTTTTGCAGGCGTTGATATCACATAGAATGGCAGATAATGGCCCAGCTTGTTTGTCGTCCAATGATTATTTTGATCGTTGTTTTGGATGTGCCTGTGCCTTTTCTGTCTGTTATGCAGCCTATTATTTGTTTTCTTATCTTGTAAAGCTTACAAGGTTCGCCTGTTTGGTATAATCATCTGGAGGTCGTTGGCTTTATTTCTTATTGTCTTGTATATTAAAACTTTTTGTGTTTTATTGTAGCTGTTACATATGTGTTTCCACCACATTATTTGAGCCAGTAATATTGTTATTGCATGCTATATGATTTTTCCATTTCTTACTTGCTTATATTGTATGCCATAATACAGTTGGTTTATACAATGACAATTTTGTTTAGTAACAAAAATATATAGAAGTGACATATGTGATGGTACCTGTTCCCTCCCTCAACTGGTTCAGTCTATCTGGTAAATTTCTTTTTTGATCCATGATTTGTAGAGTAAAAGCTTTGTTTTTAATTTATATCAGTTCAAGGAGCTCGCACAAGCCTATGAGGTTTTGAGTGATCCAGAGAAACGTGAGATTTATGATCAGTATGGTGAAGATGCACTTAAGGAAGGAATGGGTGGTGGTGGGTCCCATGCTGATCCATTTGACATTTTCTCATCATTCTTTGGACCCTCTTTTGGAGGTATTGTACTATATTCATCTGTGCTCTTTTTTTTGGTTATGCTTCATTATCAATGTGATAACTGGCTTTTATATGTTTTCGTTGCAGGAGGTGGTGGAAGCAGCAGGGGAAGAAGGCAAAGGAGGGGAGAAGATGTAGTCCACTCACTTAAAGTTTCTCTGGAAGATCTTTACAATGGAATCTCAAAGAAGCTCTCTCTTTCGCGCAATGTCATCTGCTCCAAGTGCAAGGGGTTAGCTCTTTTTGCCTTCCTGTTTAATCGAATCATTTTTTTTAAAAAACCTTTGGCTGACTTCTTTCTTCTTTTTTCAGCAAGGGCTCGAAGTCTGGTGCTTCAATGAGGTGCCCTGGGTGCCAGGGCTCAGGTATGAAAGTCACCATTCGTCAGCTGGGGCCTTCCATGATACAGCAGATGCAGCAGCCTTGCAACGAGTGCAAGGGGACTGGGGAGAGCATCAACGAGAAGGACCGCTGCCCAGGGTGCAAGGGTGAGAAGGTCGTTCAGGAGAAGAAGGTTCTTGAGGTTCATGTTGAGAAGGGAATGCAACACAGCCAGAAGATCACCTTCCCTGGTGAAGCTGATGAAGCGGTATGCTTGTTTGAGCATCAGAAGATCTAGAGGTCTCTTTTTTTATGATTTCAAAATTATACTGATATGTCATGTTACTCGCAGCCTGATACCGTCACTGGAGACATTGTATTCGTCCTCCAGCAGAAGGACCACTCCAAGTTCAAAAGAAAGGGTGAAGATCTCTTTTATGAGCACACCCTGTCTCTGACCGAAGCTCTATGTGGGTTCCAATTTGTTCTTACACATCTGGACAACAGGCAGCTTCTGATCAAATCAAACCCCGGCGAAGTTGTTAAACCTGGTAAGCCCTTTCAACTGTAGATCTCAAACTGTTACTCTGCCTCTGCAGCGACTGTATCTGTCGCTAATCCTTGCTTGATAAATCTGAGCAGACCAATTCAAGGCGATAAACGACGAGGGGATGCCTATTTACCAGAGGCCCTTCATGAAGGGGAAGCTCTACATTCATTTCACAGTGGAGTTCCCCGACTCGCTGGCGCCAGAGCAGTGCAAGGCTCTCGAGTCGGTACTTCCGCCAAAGCCTTCGTCCAAGCTGACAGACATGGAGATCGATGAATGCGAGGAGACAACCATGCATGATGTGAACAACATCGAGGAAGAGATGCGCAGGAAGCAGGCTCATGCTGCTCAGGAGGCGTACGAGGAGGACGACGAGATGCCTGGCGGAGCCCAAAGAGTGCAGTGCGCTCAACAGTAAGCATGCTACCATAATGGGATTCAAGGCACTTTGGTTGCTCTTCAGTTATATGCGAGTGCGCCTGCGGACTGTATGGTTCTATGGTTTTGCTGTCGCTGAGCTACAAAGTAGGAAGCTGATGCGCCCCTGGCCGGCCCCGCAAGCGGGGAATGTATCCTTTTTTGCTGCAACTGAAAAATGCTACCCAGGCATAGCTTATAACTTTTGCTTGTGAGATTTGCTAGAGTGAGATTTGCTAGGCATAACATCATGTCTCAATGGACGTTGCCGTTGCACATTGGTGCATTTTATTTTAATGTAACGCCTGTGCTTGTGCTGTTGAACAATCTTGGAATGGTCTGATCAATCTTGGAATGGTGCATTTTATCATACCATCATCCGCAAGGGTTCACCGTGGCTGTCGGCTTGTCGCCGGCGCAGAACGTCGTGTGGAGACCAGGCGATGCACATACAGGTCGTCGCGGGGATGGATCGCAGCGGGACTGTCCGCGGCCTGTCTTCTCGAACAACTACAAAAGCATCATCTCACCCATACGGAACTGGACACCGACACCCACAACTGTCCACTCTGGGACTGGCAGCCGCAAGTACCATGTCAAGTACTGGAGAATTGGCTGGAAATAGTAAAAATCGTCTCATCGAGAGCTGAGCTTAAACAGAAGGGGACATACAATGATCTTAATAAATACAGTCTGTTCAATTTGATGGACGGACAGAGATCAATCCTTCGTTCCCCTGGCTGCAAGAGCGACCATGGGAAGGATCGTAGCGATGACATGACCAAATAATCAAGAGAATGCCTCGCAAACCAAAACCAATCCCGGTCCCCGCGCGTTCGATCTTAGCTGCAGAGAGGGCAGGGCACGAGTCCGTTCTCGTTGCACGCGGAGCACGGCACGCGGCCGGGCGCCGCGGCGCCGGCGCTGGCGTCATGGAGCCAATGACTGCCGCCGCACGCGCCGCACACCACGAACCACGCGCCGCCGCAGACCGCGCACGGGACCTCCGCCGCGCCCCGCCGCGCGGCGCGCCAGAGCACGGGCCGGAGCTGGGACCGCTCGTGCAGCGCCACGACCTCGTCGGCGCCGCCGAGGTACCGGCCGTCCACGAACAGCCGCGGCGGCACGGGGAACGCGCCGCTGCCGCTGCCGCCGCCGCCGTGCTCCCCCCGCCCGCAGCGAAGCAGCGCCCGGAGCTCCTCCCTGTAGGGCGCGTGCATGGAGACGTCGCGCTCCAGGAACGCGACGCGGAGGCCGCCGAGCAGGCGGCGCACGCGGGCGCAGTCCTCGAACGTCCTGCGCACGCCGCGGATCGACGTGGTGTACAGCACCACCGCGCGCTCGCCGCCGGGCGGGCACCGCCGCTCGAACGCATCCAGGGGGTCCGCGACGCCCGGCCCACCTCCTCCTCCTCCTCCGCCGCCGCCGCCAGGGACGCCGTCCCCGTCGTCGACGTCGACGTCGCGGCGCCTGGCCGCGTCCAGGGCCTGCGCGTAGGCGTCGACGGCGCGGCGGAAGGCGGCGAGGAGGTCCGGGTCGAAGAGCGTCGCCGAGGCGAGGTCCGGCCGGCGGTAGCGCGTGGCGCCATCGGCGCGCTGCTCCTCCCCGAGGCCCGGGCTTCTGTCGTGGTGGTCCGAGCTGAGCTTCATCTTCTTGGCCTTGCGCGGGGTGGCGCCTGGCGAGACGTTCTCCTTGTCGTCATCGCCTCCGCCGCCGGGCGCGGCCCGCGCTTCATCGCCCAGCGGCGGCTCCTGCGGCGCCGGTTCCTGGAGGCGGACGCACGGCGCCGCGGGCGGCTGAGGCGAGGGGCCGGCGCCGGGAGGGAGCGGCGCGAGGAGGAGGTTGGGCGACTGCGCGGGAGCGGCGGTGGGGAAGGACTGCAAGGTCCTGAGGATCCTCGATCTGAGCCCTCCCATTTCTCCTGTCATCCGTCCGACCATCCCCTCCCCTCCCACACTGTGGCTCTGTGGTGTGATCGCCACTCGGATTACTTCTCTGTGCATTATTTTCTCTGTTGCTAGATTATTGGAACGAGATCCTGAGGAGCCAGATTATTTGGGTGTGGGCACAGACGCCGAGGGGGCGTGCGCCGTTGGGTGCCTTGCAACGGCTAGAAAGGAGGGGGCGAATTTGTCAGGCGAAACGTCACCTTGCTGTTTCCAAAGCAAACAGGCGAGCAACCCAACGGCTAACTAGCTTAGCACCAAACAAACTGTCAAGAAAACCTTAACGACTTGTGGAAACAAAAATGTATATTACTCCACTAGTCCACTTGCAACCATACTCTGATCACATACGAAACCAAAGCTCATTTTTAAGCCTGCTCAACTGCTATAGCACGCTTCCGAAGCGAGTAGCCGAGTACCGTACTCGAGTTTGCACGGTAGTACTGGTACTGCAGTTACAGAAGCAGCAGCCAGCTCTCCTCCTCCACACACACACACACACACACACACACACACACACACACACACACACACACACACACACAAAAACCCCGGCTGCTGCATCTATACTACCGAGCAAGCCTAGTACAATAAATACGGCCAACAAACAGATGCATCTGGTGCCTGAAGGTGGTCAGGGAATGACCCTGCCACGCTTATGGCTTTTATTTATGGATCATAATATAAGTTCAATAACACAAGGCAACAACACAAACAACGTCACGTTACAACAGTCGGAGACAGAACTACGTCCTCCAGTCCTCTCCAGAGATAAATGTTCAGCACGCTAATAACGAGTTACACTTTGAACCGGGTACACAAATTTGTCCCTGCCGCCATAAAAAAACGGAAAGATAACTACGTGCTGGGCAGCCTAGTGCTGCACAGCGCTGTCCTGTCAGGTTAACCACGCTTATAATTCTCAAAGCAAATGCGAGGTATTGCCCTAAACACACAAAGCAACAGTCTCTCATCGGAGACCAAGCTCCCTTATGTGCACCTGACAGCAGAGGCACCAGGTTGGATCTGCCCCTTGTCGCAGTTCGCTGCCGTCGGTTCTTGGGGGGCGGTGTTCACCTGGCCTGAATTCTCCGCGCCCTTGTCTGCATCAGCTGGAGGAGGTGCATCTGCCTTTGTCTCAACCACAAGCGGAGCTGCTGGTTCAGTGGCACCACCGTTCTCTTTCTTCTCTCCCTCTGAAGACGCCAGGGAAGGCACCGCAGATTCAGCTGCCTGAGTGTCCTCAGTTTTCTCTTCACCAACGATTACAAAGGGCACTGCTTCATCAACAAATGCAGTGGGAGCTGATTCGGATTCAGCTGGCTTGCCGTCTCCTTTATTCTCAGATTCTGGGGCACCAACATCATTAGGCTGTGCTTGCCCACCGGTGCTTTGTTCAGTATTCTCTGCTGCATCTACAGCAGGGACCACCTCTTTCTCAACAGTCTTCTCTGCAGGGGGCTCCTCCTCTTTCTTATCATCACCTTCCTCGTTCTTCTCTGCTGCATCTACAGCAGGGGCTTCCTCTTTCTCATCAGTCTTCTCTGCAGGGGGCTCCTCTTTCTTATCATCACCTTCCTCAGTCTTCTCTGCTGCATCTACAGTAGGGGCTTCCTCTTTCTTATCGTCAACTTCCTCAGTCTTCTCTGCAGCATCTTTCATCTCCACATTTTCAGCATCTTTCTTATCGTCAACTTCCTCAGTCTTCTCTGCACTTGGGACATCTTTCTTCTCGTCTTCAGCATTTTCAGCATCTTTCATCTCCACATCGGTACCTTTACCTTCCGCCGCAGCACCATCTTCTCCAGCCTCATTTGCATCCTCTGCATCCACCTTTTCCTCCTTTTTGCCCCTCTTAGAGCTTGATCTTGCCCGTTTAGGAGTCTTCTCACCCTCTGGGCTCTCAGTTGCCTTGACCTTCTCGCTTAAACGTGCTGAGCGTCTGGGAGTATCACCTGCTTACAAACTTTTTAGAGGGAGCAACAAGACATTGAATATTGGGAAACCTACTAGTACAAAAACAGATGAATTTACAATACAACTAAGAAGTGGTCAAGAAATAATGGAACTAGATGCCTACTGGTTCCCCAATCAAACTCTGAAGATGCAGGGCCTCCAGGATGAGCTTTCAGGTACTGAGTCAGCTGTCTCTTGCTTTTAATTTCCTCACCAGTTGGGGAAACAAAAATAACCTCAAATCGTCCACCTCGTCCACCTCGAGTTGGGGCAAGCTGCAATAAAACATGAACATGTTATCATAAAAATATGAAATGAAACTAAAATAATCAAACATGGTGTGAGCCAAATTGAACTCTAATTCAAGCTGCTTGCAGGTAGCGTTCTTATATAATACATCCAACATAGCAAAGGGCCAACTTGTTACAGATATATTCATCTCAACAAATATTGTCTGCCAGTTTCTAAGTATATTACTTCAACAAATTCATCCATAGGAGCAGGCTCACTGTGGCAACTGGGACAGAACTACAGTTCATTCTATAAATGGACAGCCAGAAAATGAACGCATCTGAGGAAGACCATTTTTGCCAACCTTCAGAAAATGATTAAGCCAGTAGACTCATAGTCAATTTTAAGAATGTAACCAGACTGTGAAAAGGTTGTGATAAAGAGAAGGCTCAAGCCACCAGTCAATTTCAAATCATCATAATCTCTTACGACACAAGACCATAAATAACATGAACAAGATTACAGAAGTTCAAGCGAGACATATGTGAACCAATATCTGCAGTGTTATTGATCCTCTTTTTTCCCCAGTATACATCTTTAGATAAAATCCTCATTTTTGAAGAACCATGTACACAAAAAGAAGAAATTTCCATGATCTACACAAAACAAAAATAAAGCCAACAGTTCTGCATGATTATCGCTTGTTTATACATAGGAATCGACAATTAAGCATATGAAACTTAACGCAACAATAAATCGTCCCAAGAGCCAAAGATGTAATCAATGAGCAAGGACAAATGAATCCTCACCAAATGCCAGGCACTGTTACTATCCAATGGAAAACGTGGGCTGGATGTCATAATCATTTGACGCATTTACAACAACGTGATAAATATGTCCATTGCCTATCTGAACTCTTCATATGCTAGTACCCTATTAAGCAATTAATGTCAAGTGTCTGCCTAATGGATCTTGAAAGGCTTGTATTTCAGTTCATGGAATAAAATGTGAAAACAATATGCCCAGATGTTCCCAGGAGCTTATCTGTACCATCAACATTATAAAACCAAGTGAAAGACCTAGACTCTCCATATTATGCTTATTTTTCGTTTCACTTCATAGTGTATACAAAATCAAATAAAGAACATGCTTAGTAGGCTAGCCGCACCGCACTCAACAATTCAGCATCAAGCATCCACACAGGTCAGCTAAAGGCAAATTCAAAGAAGTTGCACAATATAACCAAATAAGCCAAAAATCATATAATATAACCAAATATGCCAAAATCAAGAGAGAAGATGTCAAAATAAGTTTAAGATGTTGCTAAGACAATAAGAACTCATGATTGATTGGGTATAGTCTAGTCAAGTTCAGTGTTACTGGGTCACAGGTGCAGGTGAGACACGACAAGAGATAAAATAGATTGCACAACGATGGCGAACCATGTTAGGATCCACCCATACTGCTTAGCAAGGACCAAATAAGAGCCAAAACACACTATCGAGAGTTCTAAAGTCGAAACTTACTTATACGATAAACGTATCATCCCGGCTACAACAAAAAAAAATCGGCTAAACTGAATCCAACGGACTGTAGGCCCTAATAGATCTACAGAAATGACTTCGATGTTGCAACAGGGAGAGCTATAGAAGTGTAAGTCCACAATGCTCTCACTCCCACATCGTGGTCCGGTGGGGCCGGTGGGGCAGCTCGAGCCCCATACCGCTCCTGAGCCCATAGAGCCCCCTATGAAGTTAGATCTTATATTTCTTATTATGTATTTATGATTTTCATTGTTCACGGACGTTTCAATATAAAACTACTCAATTATATTCGTCTACTGTGAGTTTTTAGTGAGATTTTGTTACTGTAACGGTTTGGTCCTAATTTTTTCAGGCTCCATCACTGTTAGGACTCGGATGTTGCAAGTCAATCGCGAGCACGAACAGTGAGCTCAAATCAAGCTCCTAAACCTTATAGCCATGCTCGCATATGGACTTAAGACCAAGCAAAATTACAAACACCCTCACGAAACGACACGACTCAATCGAGCTCGGAAACCCTAGAACCCGACGCCACAGCCCCCCGACCGCTCGGTTACGGAGAACAGCAGCGGAATTCGCAGAGACGGAGCCCGAAACCCCCGGATCCGAACGCTAGCAGGCCCCCGCAGCCCTCGGGACAGAAGCAGACGGCGTGCAGGGAGGAGCGTGCGAGGAAATTGGAAGGGGACGGCCAAGCGGGCAGTAAGGGCGAACCTTCTTCGTCCAGCCTGAGGGTGCGGGCAGCTCGGTTGTGCTGGCCTGCTTCTTCTCCGGCGTCTCCTCGACCGCCGGCGCCGGGGCCGCCACGTGCTCCTCGCCGGTTGCCATACCGCTCGCCGGGCTTTCGAGTTTCCTCTTCCCGATATCGCTGTCGCGTCGCGATGCGCAAAGGCTGGTGCTGAACTGGGGGGGGGAACGGGTTGGACTTGCAACGGGGGCCGCGGGGCGGGGGACGGCAGAAATAACGGCCCTCCTGGTGGTCTGCCGCCTGCGCCCCCAACTGTCTCGGGCACGCAGACGGCGTGAGCGACTGAGCGCGCGCACATAGACCCGGTGGATGTACTCGTGAGAGCGTGTCGGCAGATACGTGCGGGGGGTCGAGAGTGTAGGTATTGTGGACCGGGTGCAGGAGACGCTCTCGGGCGGCCGCGGGGCGCAAACGGCGGGACCGAGAAGGTGGCAGAAAACTGTATTGCATTCCACGAGCCCGGTCCGCTGTTGTGCGATAGGCGGTGCGCTGTGCGCTGTGCACGGAGTGAAGGTACGATACGCTACCCGCCGGAGCGCAGAGAACGTTCACAAGTGGGGCACGTTTGGAGCTTGGAAGCCCCAAGCCCCCAAGCGTGGGACTGTTGGTGGGAGAGGGACGGTGGGAGGCTGGGCTCCCAAGCGGTGGAAGCGTGGCGAGTTTCGACTGGTTGAGTTCGGATAGTGCTACAGTAGCTGCAGATCAGCAGATCGGTCGCTGGGCACGTGCTGCGATCGGAGGGTTACGTGGGATCTGGGAGGAACACGTGGCTCGGGAAAGACAAATCGGAGGTTGCGCCACGGACCCACGGTAGCCAATAGGAACGGGATGATCATCAGGAACGTCCGTGGCGAAATGTTTTTATATTATTAATAAAAAGTACTACTAAAATATTAAAAGTATGTTTAAGATTAAATTTTAAATCTATTTATTTTATAATATAAAATATTTGATTTTTTAATATACATTAGTATATATAGACATATACAATAAAATCTACTCGTTGATTATTTGTGGTTTGCTACGGTTTATATATATTATATAAATAATTTTTATTTAAATAAGATAGTTATTCAAACATGATTTAAAACTTATAGATTCTTATATGACGCTAAAGTGAGATAGCTAGGATCAGGATAGGAGTCCACGAATTAGATTAGGAGTCCGATGGAATACTAGATCTTCCGTTCTTCCCCTATCAATTTTTGAGGATCTATGGTAACATATTTTCCAAAATATAGACCTTTGTATTTAATTTGCAAAATAGCCTATTACAAGGGCGCGGACGAAGATCTAGTATATTTTGTTTACAAGTTATAAATCGTAGAATAGTAGATCTAGTTTACTAGATATTTTGTTTAAAGAAGATCTAGTACGGAAGTTTACCTCAGTTCCGAATTAGATTAGGAGTATGATGGTTCTAAGGGGATACACTGGCAATGGTCCTAAAGGGATATACTGGCTGAGGACCCACTCCGGAGAATGGACGAGAGGGTCCCAGTTTTGACTCCGAGATCTAAAGCTGCTTGAACACGCCATAACTGATGACTTTGAGGCCAACCCCTCCGTCGATTAGCATGTGATAGAGCTTCACGTTAACAATGGCAGGAGCGACGATGAGCAACAATACGTCGGACCCTGCCATATTGTTAGGACAATCAGATGCCTCGAAGGAGATGGTGGTAATTCGCCATTTCTGATGGGGGCGTCGCGTTTGGTGCCTCGAGGGTTGTCGAGAGCACCTCCCCGCGACGAGACTTCACGTCCCTCCGGGAGGTCAGCTCCCAACTCCCGCCATATATGATGTACCATTTCTTGCGTGCGGTCGTCGTTGTCGGAGTCGGAGTCTTTGTCGAGGATGTCCTTCAAGACTTGCTTGAGGGATTGATATCCAAGCTCTCTTTCGCGCACGGAAGCGTCGCTGTCATCAGCCTTCTCCTTGCCAGTTCAACGATGCAGTGGTGAGCCCTCCTTGGAGGTTTGCTCATACCGCTCGCCGACACGCTTCGCAAGCCTCAGGATCTCGTGGCACTCTGAGGCGCTATGGTGACCATTAGGGTGAACAAGTCACAACCTAGTGTCGCCACCCTGCTAGCGCGGACGCTTGCTGGGCCCCAGTGAAGCGCCCTAATCCTCTGGGACTCAAATGTGATACAATTACTAGTCCCAGGAGGCTAGTAAACACATTTACACAACAGATGATTCTAGATCTGCTTCAATGAGACAAACCTATAAAGGTGGTGTCGGCGTTTCGAGACCGGGGGGTCCCTAAGCCGACGAGTGAGTGTGCCGCGTGCCCCAGCCCAGATGGGTCGAGCGCGTGGGCGAGCGCGAAGGGGGGAAAAGCGAGGTGGCCGGAGACGAGTCGTGAGAGAGGTGGGAATCCCGCGGCCTTCGTGTTCGACCCGCGCCCAGGTCGGGTGCGCTTGCAGTAGGGGGTTACAAGCGTCCACGCGGGTGAGGGAAGCGAGCGGCCCCAAGAGAGCGCCTGCCCCGTCCTCGTCCCCGCGCGGCCAACCTTCTCTAAGAAGGCCCTGGTCCTTCCTTTTATAGGCGTAAGGAGAGGATCCAGGTGTATAATGGGGGTGTAGCAAGGTGCTACGTGTCTAGCGGGGGTGAGCTAGCGCCCTAAGTACATGCCTGTGTGGCAGCCGGAGAGATCTTGGCACCCAACTGGTGTGGTGTCGTGGCTGTCGGAGGAGCAACAGAGCTTGGCGGAGGGACAGCTGTCGGAGCGGTTGGGCCCTTGCTGACGTCCCCCTGCTTCCGTAAGGGAGCTGAGAGCCGCCATCGTCATGGGTCTAGCGGGGCGCCATCATTGCCTATCTGGCGGAGCTAGCCAGATGGGACGCCGGTCTTGTTCCCTGCGGCCCGAGTCGGCTCGGGGTAGGGTGATGATGGCGCTTCCTGTCGACGTGGCGGACTTGTGTCCTAGGTCGGGCGACGTGGAGGCTCCTCCGAAGCCGAGGTCGAGTCTGTCCTGCATGGCCGAGGCCGAGCCCGAGCTCCTGGGTCGGGCGAGGCGGAGGTCGTTCGGCAGAGGCCAGGGCGGAGTCTGACCCCTGGGGTCGGGCGGAGCGGAGTTCGTCGTCTTCCGGGGCCTAGCCCGAGTCCGAGCCCTGGGTCGGGCGGAGCGGAGTTCGCCGTCTTCCGGGGCCTTAGCCCGAGTCCGAGCCCTGGGTCGGGCGGAGCGGAGTTCGCCGTCTTCCGGGGCCTTAGCCCGAGTCCGAGCCTGGGTCGGGCGGAGCGGAGTTCGCCGTCTTCCGGGGCCTTAGCCCGAGTCCGAGCCCTGGGTCGGGCGGAGCGGAGTTCGCCGTCTTCCGGGGCCTTAGCCCGAGTCCGAGCCCTGGGTCGGGCGGAGCTTCCTATGGCGCTTTTGGCAAGGCCTGACTGCCTGTCAGTCTCACTCTGTCAAGTGGCACTGCAGTCGGAATGGCGCAGGCGGCGCTGTCCTTCTGTCAGACCGGTCAGTGGAGCGGCAAAGTGACGGCGGTCACTTCGGCTCTGCCGGGGGGCGCGCGTCAGGATAAAGGTGTCAGGCTACCTTTGCGTTAAATGCCCCTGCGACTCGGTCGGTCGGCGCGGCGATTTTGTCAGGGTTGCTTCTTAGCGAAGGCAAGGCCTCGGGCGAGCCGGAGATGCGTCTGCCGTTAAAAGGGGGCCTCGGGCGAGACGGAAACATCTCGGGGTCGGCTGCCCTTGCCCGAGGCTAGGCTCGGGCGAGGCGTGATCGAGTCGCTCGTATGGACTGATCCCTGACTTAATCGCACCCATCAGGCCTCTGCAGCTTTATGCTGATGGGGGTTACCAGCTGAGAATTAGGCGTCTTGAGGGTACCCCTAATTATGGTCCCCGACAGTAGCCCCCGAGCCTCGAAGGGAGTGTTAGCACTCGCTTGGAGGCTTTCGTCGCACTTTTTTGCAAGGGGACCAGCCTTTCTCGGTTGCATTTTGTTCCGGTGGGTGCGCGCGAGCGCACCCGCCGGGTGTAGCCCCCGAGGCCTCGGAGGAGTGGTTTCACTCCTTCGAGGTCTTAATGCCTTGCGTAATGCTTCGGCTGGTATGGTGGTTCCCTCATGCGAACTGGCCGTAGCCCGGGTGCACGGTCGGGACCCAAGTTCTCGGGCTGGTATGTTGACGCTGTCAACGGTTTGGCCGGAGCCGGGTTTGCGAGAGCAGCCCCCGAGCCTCCGCACAGGGCGAGAGGGCGATCAGGGACAGACTCGGCTTTTTACATAAGCCCCTACGTCGCCTTTCCGCAAGGAGGAGGGGGGGAGAGCGCCATGTTACCCTCGATGGGCACCGAACATGGTGTCTCCGGTGAGCTGCAAGCGGGTAATCCGAGTGGACGTCCGTGCCCCGTTCGTTGGGGGTCGGCTAGGGGCCAGAGGCACGCCCAAAAGTACCTGCGGGTGATCTGCCGGACCCGGTCCCCTGGCGACGGGGTCCGAGGGCTCGATGCCTCCCTCCAATGGGATTCCGTTACAAAATCGCTCCCGCTGGTCTCGGAAATGTCCTAGGGTACCTCGGGAGCGCAGCCCGAGCCTCGGTTATGTATCGAACGTACCCCTGGTCATCCCTCGCTCGGTGTCTGAGGCGACTGTGAACCCTTCGGGGGCCAGCCTTCGAACCCCTGATCAGTAATGGGCGCGGAGCCCGAGTAGCCTGAGGCGGCCGTGGAACCCTTCGGGGGGCCGGCCTTCGAACCTCTGACCAGTAGTGGGTGTAGGGCCCACGCGATCTGAGGCGGCTGTTGAACCCTCCGGGGGGGGCCAGCCTTTGAACCCCTGATCAGTAAGGAGGCTCGGAGCCTAGTTCCTTCATGGGGAAGGATCCCTTTCGGGGTATCCCCCTTTCCCGGTCCCTGTCGCAAGAGATAGAGAAAGAGGAAAAAAGGAAAAAGGATACGAAACTGAACGACGCGGCGTACCTTTTTTGGCGCGGTTGTTTCGGCGAAGGCGAAGCGTCGCTCGCTGCTCCTGCCAGAAGCGCCGCCTGTCCAGCCGCGGAGTTGATGCGACGGGGCGAGTAGTTGGCGGGGCTGCCGTTGCGCGTGCGCGAGTCGTTCGAGGAACGGCTGTTTCACTTCGCGTTTTTGAACCCCGCATCCGGTCCGGGCGGAACGTTGGAACCGTCTTCGCCTTGGTCTTTATATACCCTGGAGTGGGTCTGGTGACGGTTCTTTGCTCCGCTTCCTGTCTCCCTCTTAGGTTTTTTGCAGCCTGAGAGACTTAGCCAGAGAAAAGGAAACCGCCCTCCCTGTCCTTTGCGCCGCCACCCCTTCCGCTCGGCGATGGCTGACCGGGTGACCATCATCTCGCCGCGCGACCCATGGCCCTTCTCCACGGTGACGGCGAGTGATCTGGAGGATCTCGTCGGCGAGGGTTTGCTTCACCCTCTCACCGATGAGCAGCGGCCAGAATGGATTCCTCCCATGGGCGGAGTCGCTCCATCCCCACCGCCGGGGTACATCGTGAGCTTCGTCTCCTTCCACGAGCGGGGATTCGGCGTGCCGACGAGCCGCTTTATGCGGGCCATCCTGTTCCACTACGGGGTGGAGTTGCATAACCTCACCCCCAACTCCATCTCGTAGGCCGCTATCTTCGTAGCGGTGTGCGAGGGGTATTTGGGGATCGCCCCCCATTGGGATTTGTGGACCCATCTCTTCTTCGCCGAGCTTTTTGCCTTGCCGACGGGGGAGAGGAAGGTCCGTGCAGCGGTGCGGGCCGGCGGCTGCACCCTCTTGTTGAGGCAGTCGCGGGCGTCGCAGTACATCCCTGCCGTCCTCGCGTCCTCGAACAAGGGGTGGCAGCGCCGGTGGTTCTACCTCCGGAATGACGGTGAGTTGCTCCCGCCGTTCTCCCAGCGGGTTGTCACCGCCGCCACCGACGCCTGGCGCCATGGGACTCCACACGAGAGACAGAAGAACCTCGAACCCCTTCTCCAGGCCCTGAAGGCGTTGCGGGAGGGAGGACTCACCGCTGCGGGAGTGGTTGCCGCTATCCATCGTCGGAGAGTGCTTCCCTTGGCGGAGCGGCGGCTGCCGCTTTGGGAGATGACCCCGGAGGCTGACTGGGAGGGGTCACGAATGTCCCCTGATCCTCTTCCCTTCGACGCCCTCCAATGGCGGGTGTCGGCTGCGATGGGGAAGCCGGACCCCCACGCCTTCTCCCAGCTTTGGATGCGCCCCGACCAGGGGTGCGTAACTCTGGTGAGTGTTCGCTCCTTCCTTCTTCATACACCGGGTTGCTCCGGGTTCTTACGATTGGGTTTCTTTCCCCCCTTCTTTAGGAGGTGGGGTGGCACAAGCCCTCCCTGCCATGGGTCCCGGAGGACGCGGTGGACCGGGCAGCGCGGCGGGTCGCCGCGGAGGAGGAGAAGAAGAAGAAGGACGCGGAGAAGGCCCGGGCCCGCGAGCGGAGGCGGGCTCGGGACGCCTTGGAGAAGCGCCGTCGCCGGCAGGAGAGGGAAGGACTCCCAAGGGAGCCGTCGCCGGAGACACCCGATGACGATGATGACGACGGTGATGAGGAGGAGGACGACATGGCCGCCCGTCTCGGCCTCAGCCCCGGCTCGGGGCGTGGCCAGGAGCCGTCGAGCCAGCCCCCGAGCGGGCTGATGCCTTCAGTTCCCAGAGTCGGGACGCCGGGTTCCCGGCCTGAGGGGCGGGAGCAACCCGAGAGGGTACTTGACCCCTCGGCCGGAGGAGCTGAGGCGACCCCAGGGAGCCAGGCCGAGGCATCCGTTCCCCGAGAGCCGCCGCCCGCGCCGGCAGCGCGGGGGAGCGACCCTTAGGTCCCCGTGGCGGCGCCTGGGCAGCCCGCCTCCCGGGCGTCCGGGGCGCCCAAAGCCAGGGTGGTGCCGAAGCTGTCGGCGAAGCGGACCTCGGCGGCGGTTCTGGGGAGCGAGATCCAAGAGACCTCCCCCCAGGCACGGTTGATCATGGCCCGGAGCGGGTAAGTATCTTGGAATGTCTTCGTCCTGGCGCTTCATTCACATGTCCCGACCGTGACTTTCCCTTTCTCTTTTTTATTTAGCAAGCGAAGCCATGGCCAGACCGACCTGGCACGCCGGAAGGCCCTTAAGACGGCGTCGGTCTGGGCGGCCAGCGCCGCCCCGGGCCTTGTCGTTCAGCCGACCCTTTCGCAGGGCGTTTCACCGCAGGGGGCTCGGGCGTCGCCTGTCTCTGGGGAGCAGGTTCCCGAGGCGGCCATCGTGATAGGGGAGGCGGCTGGCGCCGAGGTGGTCCCGAGCCCGCCTGTCGTGCCGGCCATGCTGGCGCCTGCCGCCACTGAAGTCGTCGCCGTCCCAGTCGGAGAGCAACTGGTTGCTGCCAGCGTCGGGATGGCTGCTGCGGCGGTGCCCAGTGCTTCGGAAGAGGTGGGCGTGGACGCGCAATTCGTCCAGCCGGGCGGCAACCTCGTCTCTGTGCGGCAGAGCCCCGAGGCCCGGCGCCAGTTGCTCCGGTTCTGGACCCGCGAGGCCTCGGACCCTGTCTTCGTTCTCGACGATGAACAGGAGGACCAGTCCTGGGACGAGCTCCGCGAGCGTGCTGAAGCAACAGTGGGGTCGCTCCGGTCGTCGCTGGAGGTTCTCTGCAGGGACGTCCCCAAAATCCTCCAGGTAACGGTTTCAAGCGTACCTTTTCCTTCCTGTGAGCGAGGCGTTCGTCGTGACGCCCTGTTTCCTTCCCCCAGGACCTGACGGATTGGAGCGCCGCCAAGTCGTCGTTCATCCGCCGCGAGGTCGATGTCTGGGGCTCGCTGCGATCCCTGAGGACCTCGCTCGCCGGGGCTACCGCGCGCCTTTCTCAGCAGGATGCTAAGATAGCGGACCTCCAGTTGCTCTGCGCTGACCTGAGAGTCGAGGCGGCGGCAGCGCGCGCGGAGGCACAACGGCAGCGGTCGGAGTTCGTCCAGGTCGTCGAGGAGCGGGACCAATCTCGGGGCCAGGCTGCCGAGGCCGAAAGCCGGGCTGAGACCCTCGCGGCCGACCTGGCCGCAGCCCAAGTCGCAGCCTCGAAGCAGCGTGCCCGAGCCGGAGGTATGCCTTGGCCGTCCCTGGTTCTTGTTCTTGTCTGTTTCTTCTGCTTGTGCTTGAGGTCTTCCTTCTGGTTGTTCGCAGAGCTCGAGTCCGCCCTTGACGAGTCCGCCAAGGCGCTCGCCGAGGCGCTTGCCGGAGCTGCCGAGCAGAGGGAGGCCGACCTCGCGGCCATGTCCGAGGCCGTCTCGAACGTTTATCGGACCCTTGGGCCCGGCGACGTCCCTTCAGGAAGCTCCCCTCAAAGCTGCCTTCAAGCCTTGGGTGATTACGCGCGCGGCAAAGTCCGCGAGGCGCTACACCACGGCGTCAGGCGGGCCTTCGCCGTGCTTGCTTCCCATTATGTTGTGGACCTGGAACGGGTCAGTGAGGGGTACTGTCTTCCTGACGAAGATGAAGCTGCCCTGGCAGAGGTTCAGCGGCTCGACGCGGTCGCCGTGGGTCCGAGCGCGGCGCTGGCGACCATCTTTGAGGCGGAGATCCTTCCTCCTGCGCCGTCGCCGGAAGCCGAGGTGGACCTTACCGACGGCGGTAGCGGAACTGAGGGCACGACTCCTTCCCAAGGCGGCGCCTGACTCTTGTTGGAACAGTTTCTGTTGGATGTGCGCCTTACCGCGGCCGCCGAGGCCTGAACACTTTATTTTTCTTGCATGAAGTCGTACTCTCCTTTCTTTTAATTCGCGCGTCCGGCCTAGCTCGTCAATAATAGGGTGACTTCCCGAGTTGGGTCATTTTTCGTGGCAGGTGATGAGTGAGGTGTCCCTAACCCGGAGGTATAGGAGTTCCTCGGCTCAGTCGGCCTCGCCACTTACATGTACCCACGTTCGCTCCTCGGGACCCTGCTTCTAACATGGCCGGGAGAACGCCAAAACCCCTTTTTGATCGAAAATTTTTGATGCGGAAAAGTGCACCCAATCTCGACGCGGAGGGGCGCAGCCCCCGGGCGTCATCCGTGCAGAGGCCATTTGACGGGTTGGGCTCCTGCCCGAATATCCGGCGAGTGCTCGGCGACATCCCTCGGTATGCCGGGCATGTCCGAGGGACTCCTACGCAAAGGCGTCGGCGTTTGCGCGGAGAAAGTCGACGAGCACTGCTTCCTATTTGGGGTCGAGCCCGGAATCGGTCCGGATCTGCTTGGAGGTGTCGCCACTGGGGTCGAGAGGGACGGCCTTAACCGTCTCCGCTGGCTCGAAATTGCCGGCATGTAGCTTCACGTCTGGCACCTCTCGGGAGAGGTTTTCCAGGTCGGCGATGAGGGCCTCGGACTCGGCGAGGGCCTCGGCGTACTCCACGCACTCCACGTCGCATTCGAACGCGTGTTTGTACGTGGGGCCGACGGTGATGACCCCGTTGGGGCCCGGCATCTTGAGCTTCAGGTAGGTGTAGTTGGGGACGGCCATGAACTTCGCGTAGCATGGCCTCCCCAATACCGCGTGGTAGGTCCCTCAGAACCCGACCACCTCGAACGTCAGAATCTCCCTTCGGAAGTTGGAGGGCGTTCCGAAGCAGACAGGAAGGTCGAGCCATCCGAGGGGCTAGACGCGCTTCCCAGGAATGATCCCGTGGAAGGGCGCAGCTCCTGCTCGGACGGAGGACAGATCGACGCGCAGGAGCCTGAGGGTCTCGGCGTAGATGATGTTGAGGCAGCTGCCCCCATCCATCAGGACCTTGGTGAGCCTGACGTCGCCGATGATGGGATCGACGACGAGCGGGTATTTCCCCGGGCTCGGCACGTGGTCGGGGTGGTCAGCTTGGTCGAAGGTGATGGGCTTGTCGGACCAGTCTAGGTAGACTGGCGCCGCCACCTTCACCGAGCAGACCTCCCGACGCTCTCGCTTGCGATGCTGAGCCGAGGCATTCGCCGCATGCCCTCCGTAGATCATGAAGCAGTCGCGGACCCCAGGGAACTCTCCTGCTTGGTGATCTTCCTTTTTGTCGTCGTCGCGGGCCCTGCCACCTTCTGCGGGTGGCCCGGCCCTGTGGAAGTGGCGCCGAAGCATGACGCACTCCTCGAGGGTGTGCTTGACGGGCCCCTGATGGTAAGGGCACGTCTCCTTGAGCATCTTGTCGAAGAGGTTAGCACCTCCGGGGGGCTTCCGAGGGTTCTTGTACTCGGCGACGGCGACAAGGTCTGCGTCGGCGGCGTCGCGTTTCGCTTGCGACTTCTTCTTGCCTTTCTTCTTGGCGCCGCGCGGAGTAGACGCCTTGGGAGCATCTTCCGACGGGCGGCCCTGGGGCTGCTTGTCCTTTCGGAAGATGGCCTCGACCGCCTCCTGGCCAGAGGCGAACTTGGTGGCGATGTCCATCAGCTCGCTCGCCCTGGTGGGGGTCTTGCGACCCAACTTGCTCACCAGGTCACGGCAGGTGGTGCCGGCAAGGAACGCGCCGATGACATCGGAGTCGGTGATGTTGGGCAGCTCGGTGCGCTGCTTCGAGAATCGCCGGATGTAGTCCCGAAGAGACTCTCCCGGCTGTTGCCGGCAGCTTCGGAGGTCCCAGGAATTCCCGGGGCGCACGTACGTGCCCTGGAAGTTGCCGGCGAAGGCTTGGACTAAATCCTCCCAGTTGGAGATCTGCCCCGGAGGCAGGTGCTCCAACCAGGCGCGAGCAGTGTCGGAGAGGAACAGGGGGAGGTTGCGGATGATGAGGTTGTCGTCGTCCGTTCCACCCAGTTGGCAGGCCAGGCGGTAGTCTGCGAGCCACAATTCCGGTTTCGTCTCCCCTGAGTACTTTGTGATAGTAGTCGGGGGTCGGAAACGGGCCGGAAACGGCGCCCGCCGGATGGCCTGACTGAAGGCCTGCGGACCGGGTGGTTCGGGCGAGGGACTCCGATCCTCCCCACTGTCATAGCGTCCCCCACGCCTGGGGTGGTAGCCTCGGCGCACCCTTTCGTCGAGGCGGGCCCGATGGTCGCGACGATGGTGCTCGTTGCCGAGGTGGCCCGGGGCCGCAGGCGCGGTGTTGCGCGTGCGCCCGATGTAGACCGAGGCTTCCCGCATGAATCGGGAAGTCGCGGCATGAGGTTCCGAGGGGTACCCCTGCCTTCGGGAGGCAGAGCTCTCGGCCCGCCGGGCCGCAGCGCCTTCCAGGAGATTCTTGAGCTCTCCCTGGATTCGCCGACCCTCGGTGGTTGATGGTTCTGGCATCGCGCGAAGGAGCATCGCTGCGGCTGCCAGGTTCTGACCGACCCCGCTGGATGCGGGTGGCGGCCTGTCCCTGACATCGTTGGCGACGCGGTGCTGGAAACCCTGGGGCAGGTGACGTATTTCTCCGGCCGGGGGTTGGCCCGCCCATACCTGCCCGACGTCCCAGCGGATCGACTCGAGCGCTCCTGCTCCCTCGTCGAGCCTGGCCTGCGCCCCGCGGACTTGCTCGAGCTGTGGGTCGTGACCCCCCGCCGGAACGGGGACCACAGCTAGCTCCCGCGGGATGTCGGCGCGAGGCACCGGCCTAGGGAGATCACCGTCCTCCGGCATGCCGAGATGGTCGCCTTCGGTGGGATCCCCTAGCTCGACATGGAAACATTCGCGGCTCGGGCCGCAGTCCTTGTCGTCAAGGCTGCGGCTGCCGTCGGAACAGTCGGAGAGGCAGTAGTCACATGCGGTCATAAAGTCCCGCATGGCACTGGGGTTGCCAGATCCAGAGAAATCCCAGCAGATGCTAGGATCGTCATCTTCCTCGAACCCAGAGGGCCCGTAGGTCGAGACGTCCGTCAATCGGTCCCAAGGCGACCGCACACGAAACCCCAGTGGGGTTGCACTCGCCTCAACGTGAGCGCCCGCCAAAGCGAGGTCGCTAGGCGGGTTGAGGCTGAGTCGAAATGACGTAGGATGGGAATCAGTCGGTACCTTTTGGTCGACGAGGAGCGACACAGTCACGTCGGGGACTGATTGCGCCGTCGTCTTGGGTACGAGGGCGACGTCCTGCAGGCCCTCCGCGAGCGTGCTGGCATCGTCCACTTGCTCGGGATTGGCGTGTCGCGGGGGGACGGCGCTCGCCTTCGTCTCAAACGCGAGGTTGACGCCCGACGCGCCCTCCGTTGGGGCGCTGGGGACGTCGGTTCGCTCGACAGCCGACGGAGCGCGGCCTCCCGCTCGGCCCTGGTTGCCCCGCCTCCTCCTCCGATGGCGGGGGAGAGGATGGGGCGAGCTCGAATGTTGTTCTTCCACCACGCGGGGAAGACGTCGTCGATTCCGCCGCCGGTGGGCGGGCTGTCGGCCGCCATTGTCGTCGTCGCGCGGCGGTGGAAGGAGTATCATGTCGTAGCTGCCGTCGAGAGACATGAACTCGAGACTCCCGAAACGGAGCACCGTCCCGGGTTGGAGAGGTCGTTGGAGACTGCCCATCTGGAGCTTGACGGGAAGCTGCTCGTCAACACGCAGCAGGCCCCTACCTGGCGCGCCAACTGTCGGCGTTTCGAGACCGGGGGGTCCCTAAGCCGACGAGTGAGTGTGCCGCGTGCCCCAGCCCAGATGGGTCGAGCGCGTGGGCGAGCGCGAAGGGGGGAAAAGCGAGGTGGCCGGAGACGAGTCGTGAGAGAGGTGGGAATCCCGCGGCCTTCGTGTTCGACCCGCGCCCAGGTCGGGTGCGCTTGCAGTAGGGGGTTACAAGCGTCCACGCGGGTGAGGGAAGCGAGCGGCCCCAAGAGAGCGCCTGCCCCGTCCTCGTCCCCGCGCGGCCAACCTTCTCTAAGAAGGCCCTGGTCCTTCCTTTTATAGGCGTAAGGAGAGGATCCAGGTGTACAATGGGGGTGTAGCAAGGTGCTACGTGTCTAGCGGGGGTGAGCTAGCGCCCTAAGTACATGCCTGTGTGGCAGCCGGAGAGATCTTGGCACCCAGCTGGTGTGGTGTCGTGGCTGTCGGAGGAGCAACGGAGCCTGGCGGAGGGACAGCTGTCGGAGCGGTTGGGCCCTTGCTGACGTCCCCCTGCTTCCGTAAGGGAGTTGAGAGCCGCCGTCGTCATGGGTCTAGCGGGGCGCCATCATTGCCTATCTGGCGGAGCTAGCCATATGGGACGCCGGTCTTGTTCCCTGCGGCCCGAGTCGGCTCGGGGTAGGGTGATGATGGCGCTTCCTGTCGGCGTGGCATACTTGTGTCCTAGGTCGGGCGACGTGGAGGCTCCTCCGAAGCCGAGGTCGAGTCTGTCCTGCATGGTCGAGGCCGAGCCCGAGCTCCTGGGTCAGGCGAGGCGGAGGTCGTTCGGCAGAGGCCAGGGCGGAGTCCGACCCCTGGGGTCGGGCGGAGCGGAGTTCGTCGTCTTCCGGGGCCTAGCCCGAGTCCGAGCCCTGGGTCGGGCGGAGCGGAGTTCGCCGTCTTCCGGGGCCTTAGCCCGAGTCCGAGCCCTGGGTCGGGCGGTGCGGAGTTCGCCGTCTTCCGGGGCCTTAGCCCGAGTCCGAGCCCTGGGTCGGGCGGAGCGGAGTTCGCCGTCTTCCGGGGCCTTAGCCCGAGTCCGAGCCCTGGGTCGGGCGGAGCGGAGTTCGCCGTCTTCCGGGGCCTTAGCCCGAGTCCGAGCCCTGGGTCGGGCGGAGCTTCCTATGGCGCTTTTGGCAAGGCCTGACTGCCTGTCAGTCTCACTCTGTCAAGTGGCACTGCAGTCGGAATGGCGCAGGCGGCGCTGTCCTTCTGTCGGACCGGTCAGTGGAGCGGCGAAGTGACGGCGGTCACTTCGGCTCTGCCGGGGGGCGCGCGTCAGGATAAAGGTGTCAGGCTACCTTTGCGTTAAATGCCCCTGCGACTCGGTCGGTGTAATACTCATCTTGTAAAAGAAATAAAAGGAGAATTTCTTTTCCTTTATATGTGGTTTTTTATTTATCATCACATGTGAACACTCCATTTGAAAATAAATGATATATATACCACTAAATTATGCATCATGCTGGACATTGTTTTTGTGTGTGCATTTTGTGATAAGGAATATAGTAAAAAGTCCAAAGGGGAATTCAAAACTTAAAAGAGATTCTAAAATTTAGGAAGAGAAACAAACAAATATCATGTGAAATAAAAAAAATATAAATAATATACAGATAAATATATTTCCAAATTGGTACCTTTATGGCACAGTATAATCTGAGGATAAAGTTTGGCGCAAGTTTGAACTTAAATTAGAATTTAAATTTGAAATTTGGAGAAAGAAGGAAAGGAAAATGAAAATAAAATGGAAAAAAACCAGAATTGGGCGCAGTTGGGCCGGGAAACCAAAATTTGGCCCACTTCGCGTTTCACCTTCTGCTAGCCCAAAGCCACGCCAGGACTCACGCGCGCGCGCCCTAACTATCGGCCCGCTGGCAGGTGGTCCCGGGTTGTCGGCGCCCATCTGCTGAAGTGAGCTACGCCCTGGGTCACTGATCTTCGGGCCCGCACGTCATTCTTTCGCGCTTACATCGTCTTCGCAGCCGCGGTGGATGACTCGCTGGCGCGTGGACCTGGGATTTTCAGCTACTTCAACCAACTCGCCACCCATGGCGGAAGTCGCCCGCGGGGATCGGACTCAACGACCCACCTCGGCGCAGACTCGCGGGGGGCCATAAAGGACAGGCGCGGACCTCCCCAATCTCCTAACCTCCCCATCACTGCGCCGCATCCGAGCCTAGTGCACCATCGCCGCGCGCCCGCGGCTGTTGCAGTGCGCTCGCCGCCTCGGGAAATCGCCGCCAATAGCTCCGCTTGGGGGTGTTCGCGCGGCCGAGGGGTGTCGTTCGTGCAACGGGATCACATAGAGCTCGGCGTGGGCAGAGGTGGGCGGCCTCGGCGACTTCAATTGCTCGCCATTGCTGCAGCTTCACCGAGCGTCGTGGGCAGCCTCGTCTTCGACCCCACTGTCGGTAAGAACCGACCTATAGTGTTCAGAATGTATTCCGCATCGCATAGCAAGTCACAGATCTGTGAATGGCGCCGTAGTGTCGATTTGGCCTGGTTTCCGGCAATGGCGCCGCCATACTCCGGCAGGCGTGCCGTGGCTCGGTCGAGTTGGCTTGGGGGAGACAATCTCCTGGCCGTTGGATGACCAGCGACGACCAAGATTAGAAGATCACGCACCTCTTCGCGCGATCGATTTGAGCCGTAGATCCGCGATCCGATGATTACGACTCAATCTCGGGTATTTTGAATCCGCGCCGTAGGTTTAGGATCCAATAGTTGCTGTTGCACACCGGTTCATAACTCGCGCCAATCTAATCTGGCGCGTAGGCACTAGATCGGGCGGTCCAGATTAAAGGATACCCTTTCGCTCTGGCATTTAGCATAAGAAACCCTGTAATTATTAGGATTGAACCCGCGGTCCTGGGACCCTGTTCGCTGAGTCTTGGTGATCTTGCGGGTTAGCCCCTGGACTTTCCAGGAATTGAGGCCCAGTCCAGAACATAATAAAATCAGGGAAAATGATTATTAAATAGATTTTTAATACAAAATAATTGCTAGAACTTTGATAATTCATAGAAAATACATATGAACTCCAAATTAATCCATTCCACTTTCTAATTTTTTGTAATTTTATTCTTTATCACCTAGAGCCTCTGTTATGTCATGAAAACAGTAAGAAATTTATTTATCACTTAATCTTATTTAAAGCACATGAAACCTTTGAAAATGCATAACTTAAATTCTATAACTCCAAAAATTATGATTCCTGTTCCTAGAATTTTATTTTAAGGTGTAGATTATTACTGTGTATTTTGTTTATACGTTTGGTGTAATGTTAATTTTCTCTATATCCTGTGCTTGTTTGTATTGTGGCGAGTAGAAGAGCCCGTTGCTGAGGATCCTGGTGAGCAGCAGGTTGAAGTAGCTGAGCAGGAGCTCATTGAAGGCAAGTTGTGCCCTTGACCACTTTTTACCTAATAATGTTCTTTAATATCACTTATCCATGCATAGGTTAATTTTGATGGGACCCAATAGGTCACCCTAGATTGTTTATCTCATTACCTTGTTTACCCCTGAATCACTTGGGTAGTTTGCTATTGCTTTACATGGTTTTGGGATAATCATTTATTACCTCTATGTTCCAATTCTTTTTGTTATTCTATTTATGTTCATGTTGAGATCATTAATGTTAATTGGAACATAGAGCTTAACTTGAGTAACACGTGCCACCACAAGGGTTTAATGGGACGCCCTTGGCTGACTAATTAGGAAAGCTAGTGGAAGACTACCTTACCCGAAAGGGGCAAGGGCAGTAGGGGAGTGGTCAGTGTAGGGAGGTCCCTGGTTGATTTTGCTGCGATGGCGGTCAGCCAGGAACCCTGCATTGGAACTTCCTATAAACTGTAGCGGGTTTTCGGAAACTAGTGGAACTTTGTAAAGGCCTCGTAGTGTTGCCCTGCCGCGCTTCCTAGGTAGAGGTGTATGGGATTCGCGACCCCTTGGCAGATGGGTAACATGACTTGTGGGTAAAGGGTACAACCTCTGCAGAGTGTAAAACTGGTATACTAGCCGTGCTCGCGGTCATGAGCAGCTCAGGACTCTCTGATGTTTAAATTATGGAACTTAAATTTAATTTTGTCATTTGCATTGCATGGGTTTGTTATTAATTTTGTTCTATTACTTTATTTAAGGTTTGGTACTTACTTACACTTAGTAACTGCTAATAAAATCTTGACCAACTACTTAAAAGCAATGCTCAGCTTTAACCCCTATCATTGATTAGCCTTACACATCACACGAACTCACACCTTTGTGAGTTTATGTCCACTGGTTCCCCACAACTTGTTGAGCTATGATCATGTGTGATCTCACCCTTGCTGTCTGACACCCCCCCATAGGAGAAGAGCAGGTGGTTCAGGAGGAGCCACAAGGCGAGGAGTATGATCTGATCTAGGTGGCGTTTCTCAGTTGACATTGGCGCCGACGATCCTTAGTTCGTTTTATCTTTATTAATTTATTTTTGTAATAAGTCTTCCGCTATGTAATAAATACTATGATGTTTTATGACATTCATCTCTATACACTCTGTTATTATATATGTTGTCTTCTTGGCGCATGTATGAGATGCACCTGGCTTTGTTCCTTAAAGCCGGGTGTGACAGTCGGTCGGCGCGGCGATTTAGTCAGGGTTGCTTCTTAGCGAAGGCAAGGCCTCGGGCGAGCCGGAGATGCGTCTGCCGTTAAAAGGGGGCCTCGGGCGAGACGGAAACATCTCGGGGTCGGCTGCCCTTGCCCGAGGCTAGGCTCGGGCGAGGCGTGATCGAGTCGCTCGTATGGACTGATCCCTGACTTAATCGCACCCATCAGGCCTCTGCAGCTTTATGCTGATGGGGGTTACCAGCTGAGAATTAGGCGTCTTGAGGGTACCCCTAATTATGGTCCCCGACAGGTGGCGATCAACTTTAAGAGTTGGTCCACAACTTGGAACATATCATCAGAGTGGGGCTGAAGCAGCCCGATATACGTAGCGAAGCAAATCAGCGGTCCAACAGCCACAGGCAAGGTTGGGAACAGGCGTAACTCTTACCCGATCAGCGATCTCCTTTCTGAAAAACAACAAATAAGCAAGGGTGAGTACTTACATACTCAGCAACCCACCTTCACCCGCAGAATGGGGAAATCAGATGTAATGCATGGAATATATGGAGCTCAGGATATTTTGCAGAAATAGCAGTATTTGATGTCGGGTTATTTTGTAAAACATTTTGTATTTTTAAAGCGCATCCTCTCCCAAAGGAGCAAGAAGTTTTTCAATATAGAGCAAAATCCCCTAGACTAAACCATCCAGGTATCTTAGCAGTTTCCCACTGGTTTTCATTTTTAAAAACAGCTACTGGACTTCCTGTCCACCATAGCTCACGGCTCAACCGCCGGACCTTTTAAAACCACTTTTCAAAAGCATTTTTTGGAAAACAAAACACTAATTGTCATACCACACCAGACTCATCCATTCCAGTGGACACGGACTGTTCGAATAGGTTTGAACTCTGTGCAGAGGTGTACACTTTACCCACTAGTCCGGTTTCTGCAATCTCACCGTCGTGAGATCCGAATGCCAAATCTCTCTCTTTCCTCGCACGTCCTTACCTTAATGGTTATACCGGAATAAGTCAGGCCACCGCCATGTCCAAACCGGACAAAACATTCCCCCTCCTAATCCTCCCGGTGCTCCCCAGCCATCATAACCCTGGGGTTCGGACCGTACAAGTTCAGATTGAATGACCACCCATACAGTCTCGAGTGGTTGTACTTGTCATGAGTACAGGTAGTGAAGGATGACAAACCGGTCCTTATATGAGGGGACAATCCTTCTGCTCACACCTAACCCGGCTGAGCCAACACCTGAGGCCCTCTCCTAAATCAGGGAGTCCCTGACCATCCCTACTCAAAGGTGATAAGGGTGGCAACCCTTCATCATACCCATTTTGAAAAACATTTTCTTTTGAAAACTCACACCTTTTCTCAAATCATTTGTAACAAAGATATCAAGGAGTATAAAGATTAATTGAGGCAAGCGGCTAGGTGGCCATAATAACTTGTCTCAAAATCATATCATGCATAAAATAACAGGCCGAGGGTTGTGATTGAAAAATCATAGGTAATTTATGCATCAAAGGGATCCAGTGAGCTTGTCGTGCTTTAACCGGCGAAGGGGGGGGGGGGGGGAGCTCGCGGAACTGGCTTCTGGCTCCACTGCCTGGCGTAGACTTGCAGATCTGGCCTCCACGACACGGCACGAACGCTCCGATAACTATGCAACATGAATAAGCAAACATACAAACCAGCAAGTATACCAACAAATATTTAGTATAGTGGTCAGAATGGTGATATATGAACGGATAGACTCTTGAGCTGAATCTGTGTCATGTGGTGTTGTGATATTACTAGTGGTGGAGTGGAGGTGCTTACCAGGAGGGTGGATTGGAGGCGAAGCGACACTATGCGTGTAGCCGGCAAAGTGGAGTAACTGAGTGGTTGGGGGTTTGTCTTGGCTGAGGGTGTTGAGTGTGTGGAGAGGGAGAGAGTAGCTGGGTCTATTTATAGCTGGGTGTATGTGGTGTAGCACAGTGAAGTTCACTGTTGGTGAGAATAGTAATGAATGAATCGTCTGACTTAGTATGAACAAGAGAGTTATAGGCAGAATATGGGACAAGAATATTTTGGGAGTTTTCTGAAATATGAACCATGCTTAAGGGATGACATGGTTGGATAGGGAATAATTTGATAGGAATTTAGAAACAAGAATTATTGGAATCTGAGTTTGGAAGCCTAGTTCGAAGGAATCTCAAAGTTAAGCGTGCTCAACTTGGAGAAACCTAGGATGGGTGACCAGATGGAAAGTTCCTACTGGAAGGAAAATCACAGTCACTGGAGTTCGTATGACTGGAATATTAGTCTAGGTGGTCTTAGGTGGACTGGACAACATGATGGATGAGTAGTTGAAATCTGGGGTGATCGGATAATCGATGAATAATAACGATAAATAGTAACGATGAATAGTGACGACGAAAAAGTAATTATATATATCATCGAAGAACAGTAGCGATGATGAATAGTGTTGGTGAATAGTAACGATGACGAATAGTAACTGTGAATAGTAACAATGACGAATAGTAACGTTGAATGGTAACGGTGAATAGTAATGGTGAATTGTGATGGTGAATAGTTCGTATGAACGAACGATAAACGATGAATAGTGACTATGAACGAACGATGAACGATGAATAGGAACTATGAACGATCGAATGATCGGACGAACGAACGATCGGAATTTCGGCAGCATAACCGCTAGACAAAGATTATCTGGACGAACGATGAATAGGCACTATGAACGAACGATGAATATGAACTATGAACGAACGATGAACGTTCGAATGATCGAACGAACAAACGACCGGAATTTCGGCAGCATAACGGTTGAATAAAGATTATCTGGACGAACGAACGGACAAACGATCGAACGATCGGACGAACAGACGAATGAACCATGAACGATCGGACGAACAATCGAACGATCGGACAAACGAACAAACAAACTAATAACAGGTGGACTAACGATCGAAGAATGACCGAACGATCCTTGTGCTAGTGTGTGCTTGTGTGGGAAGTGGAGTGGGCGTGTGGGGGGGAGGGAGAGAGTTGCCATGAAATGGCTTGGGTGGCTTGAGAGGAGGCCCTTGCCCCTCTATTTATAGGCTCGGTGGGGGATTGGGGGGAGGGATGAGAGGATTAGTGGGAGATTAGCTTGTATTTGTCTTTTATAAGTGTAATTAGCTTGTAGAGCTCACCGTATGACACCGGAGGCGTACGTATACGTATGAGTATGAGAAACGTTATGAAGAAAATATTTGTAGGGACTTGAAAAATGATTGTGAAGGTATTTCTCAGGAGGAAAATTGTTGGGTACCGTAATTAGGGGTACCCCCAACACTCCTAAACACAGCTGGTAAACACCCGCAGAACAATCCATAAAAACTGATGGGTGCGGTTTAAGTCAAGGCTTCGTCTACCCAAGGGACGCGACCTCGCCCAGCCTCGGGTAGGAACCGAGGTCTCAGACGAATTCACGCCTCGCCCGAGGGCCTCCTCAGGCAGTGGGCGCACCCTCAGCTCGCCCGAAGCCCAGCTCGGGCAGGCTTCGTTGTGAAGCAACATTGGCCAAATCGCCTCACCAACCGACCGTATCGCATGCACATTTAATGCGGGGATCGCGTGACACCTTATCCTGACACGCGCACCTCAGTCGGCAAGGTCGAAGTGACCGCAGTCACTTCGCCCTTTCACTGACCGATCTGATAGGAAAACGGCGCCGCTCACCCCGCTCCGACTGCTGTGCCAACCACCGGGGTAAGACTGACAAGATCCGAAGTTCAGCCTCGGGCGCGACAGGGAGCTCTGCCTCGCCCGACTCCCGGCCTCGGTCTCAGCCTCGGCCTCGGAGGAGTCATGTCCTCGCCCTACCCGGCCTCGGCCTCGGGAAGAGTCTCCGCCTCGCCTGACCTTGGGCTCGGACCGACCGTGCCGCAGGGGATACATCATTACCCTACTCCTAGCTAGCTCAGGCTACGAAGGAACAAGACCGATGTCCTATCTAGCTTACCCCGGTAACGGGTAATGATGGTTCCCCGCGTGCGTCCATGACGTTGGTGGTTCTCAGCCCCCTACGGAAGCAAGGAAACGTCAGCAGGATCCGTGCCACGCCGACAGCTGTGCTTCTACAAGGCTCAAGCGCCTCTCTGACGGCCACGTTACCATGTACACAGGGCTCAGGCACCTCTCCGCTAGCCACGTAGCGCATAGCTACACCCCCATTGTACATCTGGACACTCTCCTTACATCTATAAAAGGGGAGGTCCAGGGCCTTCCGCAGGGGAGAGGGAGGCAGGGGAGAAGACGACTGTCGCGTGACTCTCTCTCTCTCTCGATGCTTGTAACCCCTACTACGAGCACCCCCGGTGCGAGATAATACAAGCCGCATTCCCCCTTGTGTTCCATCTTGCGCCAACCCATCTGGGCAGGGGCACGCAGCGATAAATTCACTGGTCGGCTCGGTTGAGGGTCCCCCAGGTCCGAAACGCCGATAGTTGGCGTGCCAGGTAGGGGCCTGCTGCGTGTTAACAAACCCCTTCCCGTTGAGTTCCAGATGGGTAGTCTTCAGCAACCTCTTCAACCCGGGGCGGTGCTCCGCTTTGGGAGTCTCGAGTTCATGTCCTGCGACGGTAGCTACGACATGGTACTCCTTCCCTTGCAGCACGACAACAGCGACGGTCGTCAGCTCGCCCGGCGACGACGAACTCGACGACGTCTTCCCCCCGTGGCGGAAGAGCAGCATCCGGGTTTGCCCCGCCACCCTCCTCGCCGCAGGAGGAGGAGACGGGGCAACCGTGGCCAGGCAGGAGGCGACACCTCGTTGGCTATCGGTCTAGAGCGAGTCGACGACACCGGCACCCCAGCGGGGGACATGTCGGGCGTTGTCCTCGCACCTGAGACAACGACGGATGTCGTTTCCCTGCAACGTGCCAACCCCAAGCGGACTGATGACGCCAGCACACTCGCGAAGGACTTGCTGGGCGTTAGCCTCGTACCTGAGATGACGGTGCATTCCGTCCCCGACGCGACTTCACCACCGTCCATCGATCAAAAGGTACCGTCCGTTTTCCACCCTATCCCTTTTAGATTCAGCTTCGATCCACCAAGCGACCCCGCTTCGGTAAGCGCTTTCGTAAAGGCATATCCTAACCTTCCGGGGTACCATATGTGGTCATCCTGGGACCGACTGACGGTCGTCTCAACCTACGGCCCCCCGGGTTCCGAGGAAGAAGACGACCCCGACTCCAGTTGGGATTTTGATCTCCAGGCTCCATGATCCCAGTGCCATGCGAGACTTCATGACTGCATGTGACTACTGCCTCTCCGGTTGCTCTGACGATGGCCACAGCCTTGACGACGAAGGTTGTGGCCCAAGTCGCGAATGTTTCCACATCGATCTGGGGGATCGCAACGAAGGCAACCACCTCGGTATGCCGGAGGATGACGATCCCCCTGGGCCTGCTTCTCGCGTTGACATCCCGCGGGAGCTAGATGTGGTCCCAGTCCCTGCGGGGGGTCAGGACACACAGCTCGAGCAAATCCGCGAGATGCAGGCCAAGCTCGACGAGGAAGCAGGGCAACTTGTGCAGCTCCGGCAAAACGTCGAGCAGGAGTGGGCAGGCCGAGCACTCGCCGGAGAAGCGCGTCATCGGGCCCGGGACGTCCAACGCCGTATCGTTGACGATGCCAGGGCAAGGCGGCCCCCGGTCTCCAGCGGGGTCGGCCAGAATCTAGCTGCAGCGGCAATGCTACTCCGAGCAATGTCGGAGCCATCCACCACCGAGGGGCGGCGTATCCAGGGCAAACTCAAGGGTCTCCTGGAAGACGCAGTGGTCCAACGAGCCAAGAGCTCTACCTCCCGAAGGCAAGGGTGCCCCTCGGAGCATCGCGCAGCGACATCCCGACTCATGCGGGAGGCCTCGGTTCGCACTGGGCGCACGCAGGACGGGACGCCTGCAGCCCTGGATCGCCTCGGCAACGAGCACAACCACCGCGACCGTCGAGCCCGCCTCGAAGAGAAGGTGCGCCGAGGCTACCACCCCAGGCGCGGAGGACGCTACGACAGTGAGGAGGATCAGAGTCCCTCGCCCGAACCACTAGGTCCGCGAGCCTTCAGCCGGGCCATACGACGGGCGTCATTCCCGGCTCGGTTCCCGGCCCCGACTACCATCACCAAGTACTCGGGGGAGACAAGGCCGGAGTTGTGGCTTGCGGACTACCGGCTGGCATGCCAGCTGGGAGGGACGGACGACGACAACCTCATCATCCGCAACCTCCCCTTGTTCCTCTCCGACGCTGCCCGGGCCTGACTGGAGCATCTACCTCCCGGGCAGATCTCTAACTGGGACGACCTGGTCAAGGCCTTCGCTGGAAACTTCCAAGGTACGTACGTGCGCCCTGGGAACTCATGGGATCTTCGAAGCTGCCGCCAGCAGCCAGGGGAATCCCTGCAAGAGTACATCCGACGGTTTTCAAAGCAGCGCACCGAGCTGCCCAACATCACCGACTCGGACGTCATCGGGGCGTTCCTCGTCGGCACCACCTGCCGAGACCTGGTGAGCAAACTGGGCGCAAGACTCCCACCAAGGCGAGCAAATTGATGGACATCGCCACCAAGTTTGCCTCTGGTCAGGAGGCGGTTGAGGCCATCTTCTGGAAGGACAAGCAGCCTTAGGAGAGGCAGAAGGAAGACGTCCCCGAGGCGTCCGCCCAGCGTGGCACGAAGAAGAAGGCCAAGAAGAAGGCGCAAGCAAAGCGCAACACCTCTGACACGGATCTCGTCGCTGCTACCGAGCACAGGAACCCACGGAAGCCTCCCGGAGGGGCCAACTTGTTCGACAAGATGCTCAAGGAGTCGTGCCCCTACCACCAGGGTCCCATCAAGCACACCCTTGAAGAATGCGTCATGCTCCGGCGCTACTTCCATAAGGCTTGGCCCTCGACGGAAGGTGGCAAGGACCAAGGCAACAAGAAGGAGGACGACAAGGAAGAGGAGTTCCCGGAGGTCCATGACTGCTTCATGATCTATGGTGAGCAAGTGGCGAACGCCTCGGCTCGGCACCGTAAGCAAGAGCGTCGGGAGGTCTACTCGGTGAAGGTGGCGACGCCAGTCTACCTAGACTGGCCCGACAAGCCCATCACCTTCGACCAAGGCGACCACCCCGACTGCGTACCAAGCCCAGGAAGGTACCCGCTCATTGTCGACCCTGTCATCGGCAACGCTAGGCTAACCAAGGTCCTCATGGACGGAGGCAGCATCCTCAACATCATCTACGCTAAGACCCTCGGGCTCTTGGAGATCGATCTGTCCACGATCCGGGCTGGTGCGGCACCCTTCCACGGGATCGTCCCCGGTAAGCGTGTCCTGCCCCTTGGGCAACTTGATTTGCCTGTCTGCTTCGGAACTCCCTCCAACTTCCGTAGGGAAACCCTCACGTTCGAGGTGGTCGGGTTCCGAGGGACCTACCACGCAGTGCTGGGGAGACCGTGCTACGCCAAGTTCATGGACGTACCCAACTACACGTACCTCAAGCTCAAGATGTCAGGCCCCAACGGGGTCATCACCGTCGGATCCACGTACCGACACGCGTACGAATGTGGCATGGAGTGTGTGGAGTACGCTGAGGCCCTCGCCGAGTCCGAGGCCCTCATCGCCGACCTAGAGTGCCTCTCCAAGGAGGTGCCTGATGCGAAGCGCCATGCCGGCAACTTCGAACCGGCTGAGGCGGTTAAGTCTGTCCCTCTCGACCCCAGCAATGACGCCGACAAGAAAGTCTGGATCGGCTCCGAGCTCGACCCCAAATAGGAAGCAGTGCTCGTCGACTTTCTCCACGCTAATGCTGAAATTTTTGCGTGGAGTCCCTCGGACATGCCAGGCATACCGAGGGATGTCGCCGAGCACTCGCTGGATATCCGAGCCGGCGCTCGACCCGTGAAGCAGCACTTGCGCCGTTTTGATGAAGAAAAGCGCAGGGCCATAGGCGAGGAGGTCCACAAGCTAATGGCTGCAGGGTTCATCAAAGAGGTATTCCATCCCGAATGGTTAGCTAACCTTATGCTTGTAAAGAAAAAAGGTGGGAAATGGAGGATGTGCGTAGACTACACTGGTCTAAACAAAGTATGTCCGAAGGTTCCCTACCCTCTGCCTCGCATCGATCAAATTGTGGACTTCACTGCTGGGTGCGAAACCCTGTCATTCCTCGACGCCTATTCAGGTTATCACCAAATCAAGATGAAAGAGTCTGACCAGCTCGCGACTTCTTTCATCACACCTTTTGGCATGTATTGTTATACTACTATGCCATTTGGCTTGAGGAATGCGGGTGCAACATACCAAAGGTGCATGAACCACGTGTTCAGGGAGCACATCGGCAGAACGGTCGAGGCTTAGGTCGATGACATCGTTGTCAAGATCAGGAAAGCCTCCGACCTCCTCTCCGACCTTGAGACGACATTCAAGTGTCTGAGAGCGAAAGGCGTGAAACTCAATCCCGAGAAGTGTGTCTTCGGAGTCCCCCGAGGCATGCTCCTGGGGTTCATTGTCTCCGAGCGAGGCATAGAGGCCAACCTGGAGAAAATCGCGGCCATCACCAACAAGGGGCCTATCAAAGATCTGAAAGGAGTACAAATGGTCATGGGATGCCTTGCGGCTCTGAGCCGCTTCATCTCACGCCTCGGCGAGAAAGGATTACCCTTGTACCGCCTCTTAAGGAAGGCCAAGCGCTTCACTTGGACCCCTGAGACCGAGGAAGCCCTCGGAAACTTAAAGGCGCTCCTTACTAATGCGCCCATCTTGGTGCCCTCCGCTGCGGGAGAAGCCCTCTTGATCTACATAGCCGCAACCACTCAGGTGGTCAGCGCCGCGATCGTAGTCGAGAGACGAGAAGAAGGGCATGCACTGCTCATCCAGAGGCAGGTCTACTTCATCAGCGAGGTGCTATCCGAGACCAAGATCCGCTACCCACAAATCCAGAAGTTACTATACGCAGTAATTCTGACGCGGCGAAAATTGCGACATTACTTCGAGTCTCATCCTGTGACTGTGGTGTCATCCTTCCCCTTGGGGGAGATCATCCAGTGCCGAGAGGCCTCAGGTAGGATAGCAAAGTGGGCAGTGGAACTCATGGGCGAGACAATTTCATTCGCTCCTCGGAAGGCCATAAAATCTCAAGCCTTGGCGGACTTCCTGGCTTAATGGGTCGACACCCAATTGCCGATAGCTCCAATCCAAGCTGAACTTTGGACCATGTACTTCGATGGGTCGCTGATGAAAACGGGAGCAGGTGCTGGCTAGCTCTTCATCTCACCACTCGGGAAACATGTGCGCTACGCGATTCGCCTCCATTTCCCGGCGTCAAACAACGTGGCCGAGTACGAGGCTTTGGTTAACGGGCTGCGCATCACCGTCGAGCTAGGGGTTCGGTGCCTCGACGCTCGGGGCGACTCACAGCTCGTCATCGACCAAGTCATGAAGAACTCCCACTGCCACGATCGAAAAATGGAGGCCTATTGCGACAAAGTTCGGCGCTTGGAGGATAAGATCCACGGGCTGGAATTCAACCATGTTGCTCGACGGTACAACGAGACTGCGGATGAGCTGGCTAAAATAGCCTCGGGGCGGACGATGGTTCCCCCGAACATCTTCTGCAGGGACATACATCAACCATCCGTCAAACTCGACGACGCGCCCGAGCCCGACGAGACCTCGGCCCAGCCCGAGGTACCCTCGGCCGCCGAGGGTGAAGCCCTGCACATCGAGGGGGAGCGGAATGGGGTCACACCAAACCCGAATTGGCAGACCCCGTACCTGGAATATCTCCTCCGAGGAGAGCTACCCCTCGACAAGGTCGAAGCTCGGCGACTGGCTCGGCGCGCCAAGTCGTTCGTTTTACTAGGTGATGAAAAGGAGCTCTACCACCGCAGCCCCTCAGGCATTCTCCAACAATGCATATCCGTCATCGAAGGACAAGGGCCGTTGCAAGAGATACACTCGGGGGCTTGCGGTCACCATGCAGCACATCGAGCCCTCGTGGGGAATGCCTTCCGACAAGGTTTCTACTGGCCGACCGCGGTGGCCGACGCCACTAGGATTGTACGCTCCTGCCAAGGGTGTCAATTCTACGCGAGACAGACGCACCTACCTGCTCAGGCCCTATAGACAATACCTATCACCTGTCCGTTTGCCGTGTGGGGTCTGGACCTCGTCGGTCCCTTGCAGAAGGCACCCGGGGGCTTCTCGCACCTGTTGGTCGCCATCGACAAATTCTCCAAGTGGATCGAGGTTCGACCCTTAACCAGCATCAGGTCCGAGCAGACAGTGGTGTTCTTCGCAAACATCATCCATCGCTTTGGGGTCTCGAACTCCATCATCACTGACAATGGCACATAGTTCACTGGGAAGAAGTTCCTGGACTTCTGCGAGGACCACCACATCCGTGTGGACTGGGCCGCCGTAGCTCACCCCATGACGAATGGGCAGGTGGAGCGTGCCAACGGTATGATTTTGCAGGGACTAAAACCAAAGATCTAAAACGACCTCAATAAGTTTGGCAAGCAATGGATGAAAGAGCTACCCTCGGTGGTCTAGAGTCTGAGGACGACGCCGAGCCGGTCCACGGGTTTCTCGCCGTTCTTTCTAGTCTATGGGGCCGAAGCTATCTTACCCATGGACTTAGAATACGGTTCCCCGAGGACAAAGGCTTACGACGACCAAAGCAACCAGACCAACCGAGAATACTTGTTGGACCAGCTGGAAGATGCTCGGGACGTGGCCTTACTGCACTCGGCGCGGTATCAGCAGTCCCTACGATGCTACCACACCCGAAGGGTTCGACCCCGAGGCTTCCAAGTGGGAGACTTGGTACTTCGGCTGCGACAAGACGCTCGAGGGCGCCACAAGCTTACTCCTCCCTGGGAAGGGCCCTTCATCATTGCCAAGATTTTGAAGCCTGGAACATACAAGCTGGCCAACGATCAAGGCGAGGTCTACAGCAATGCTTGGAACATCCAACAGCTACGTCACTTTTACCCTTAAAATGTTTCAAGTCGTTTATGTACCTCGCTTTCTTTACATAAATAAAGTCTAACCATCAAGGAAGGATCAGCCTTGCTTCAGCAAAGCCCGACCCTCCCTCGAGGGCTAGAAGGGGGGAACCCCCTCTGCGTCAAAATTTTCCTCGGAAAAGTCTTTTGCCAGAACGTCTTTCGCGCTTTTCGACTGCTTTGATAATAGAATCCTAAAAACGAGTGAGAGAGACCTTGAACGGCAAGGCCGATCAAGCCGAGGGACTCCTACGCCTCTGGGATACAGATACCTCACTCATCACCTTCCGCGAAAAGTAACTCACGCTCAGATAAGCGATTCTGCTACCGAACAAGTCCTAACGCTCAAAAACTTTTCTGCCAGAACGACTTTCGTGCCGTTTCGACTGCATCGATAACAGAATCCTAAAAACGACGAGGGACCACATAAGCGGCAAGGCCGACCAAGCCGAGGGACTCCTACGCCTCCGGGATATGGATACCTCACTCATCACCTTCCGCGAAAATGACTCACGCTCGGACGAGGGATTCTGCTACCGAACAAGTCCTAACACACGAAACGAGAGGAAAGAAAACGCAGCTTTATAATCCTGCGTTTAAATGTTTAGGCCTCAGCAGCCGCAAAAAACATACGCATGCTTCAGACAAACTGTTCCTGCAGGTTTAGACTTCGGCAGGGGGAGGAGCAGCACCCTCGGCGTCATTTCCACCCTTGGCGGAATCTGGCCCGGCCTCAGACGGCGACACAGGCGGAAGGATCTCCGCCTCGAAGGAGGACACCAGCACCGCGCTTGGGCCCTCACAGCCAGGCTCTCCGCAAGGGTCTCGGCCCGAGCGAACGCCTCGGCTGGCCGCTCCGTAGCCTCAGCCAGCTGTCCCCCGAGGACCTCAGCCCAGCTCACGGCCTCGGCAGCGTGACTCCGGGGTTGGTCCCGCTCGCGGATGACCTGGCCAAGCTCCAGCCGCCGCCGCTGCACCTCCTTGGCCTGGGAAGCCACCTGCTCCTAGGCCGACGAAGCCTCTATTCGAGCCGACACCGCCTCCGTCCGCGCCGACACCGCTGCCTCTGGCTTCAGCTCATCGCAGAGCGGCCGAAGGTCCTAAAACTGAGCGAGAGAGGCCTTGAGCGGCAAGGCCGACCAAGCCGAGGGACTCCTACGCCTCCGGGATATGGATACCTCACTCGTCACCTTCCGCGCAAGGCAACTCACGCTCGGTTAAGTGGTTCCGCTAGCCGACAGGCAAGTCCTGGTGCTCGAAATAAGGAAGAAACACTGCTTCACGCTCAAATACCCAAATGTTCAGGCCTCAGCAGCCACAAAGAACAAACACACGTACTTGGGGTAACAAAGGTACCTAGACTTGAACGTCGGCAGCGCCCTCGGCGGTTTTCTCGACCTACGACAGATGTCATAGTACCTAAAGCTATTACATCTCGCTCTCAAGAGGGTACCATTACAAACGGGACTCTAGGTCCATTCCCGCAGGTATGAACAACCTCCACACCGGAAGGACTGCGAGATAACAAACTCCGGGTGGCTCGCCGGCGACCGCTGCACCAACAGCGCGACAACGACCTCCGTCTCGAGCGGCAAGACAGCTGCAGCGATGGCCTCAGGGCAAACGCTGCTGCTGAAAGGCCCTCGTTCACGTCCCCTCATGGGGGACGAGAACCAGCCATTAAAGCCAAAGAGCCGAAGGTCCTGAGCGCAGGTGGCACTAACGGTCTCGTCGGCGGAGGCAACCGCTTCGGCAAGGGGAAGCCTCACCTATGGCGACCACCACCTCAGCACTAACGACAGTGGCCACCTACCCACCAACACCACACCGGCGAACGGCGGTCGCCCCAAAGCGCACCGACAGGTCCTCACTCCCGTCCTCGCCACAAGAACGAGAACGGGACCGTCCCAAAACACGAGTACCGCCCTCATGGCGTACGACGTGTTGTGCGACCCCCCGGTGCAGTCGGTGGCGCAAGGAGGACCTGGACGTGGCTGGCCCGTGCGCGGCACGACCGTCACCCGGGTGGAAGACGGACAGCTGCACCCTGTCCAGGCAGCAGCAGTTCGCCTTCCCCCGCGTAGCTGGAGGACGTCTCCTCCGCAGGGCTGGAGGATGCCCTTGTCCCCTGAATGCTAGAGGAAGAAGCGGGTCACCGGCCCACGCGGAGGTAGGCCCCAACTTGCCCTGCCCTCCTCCCCAGCCTGGATGATGAACATCCTTGAAGCTGAGGGCGGGGCAAAGGCCGCAGCCCGGCTTGCTTCTCCCCACCACAAGGCTGGTGATCATCCCTACGGATGACCATTGGTGAGGGACTGCAGTCGGGCTGCATGATGAAAATCCTTGAATCCGAGTGGTGTCTGAAGAACGCCAACCCCGCGAGGTCATGCTCCTCCAACAACAGCAAGAAGAAGGCAACACGGGTCCACCCCATCTGGGGGCTCGAAAGGTGGAAGGGCGCAATGCATGAGGCGAGTGCGGAGGCATGTCTACTGCCCGGGGGATCGATCCCTTTTTAAAGGCGGCTCTCCCCACTCGCATCCCCAAGTGTCACGGGCAAAGTCTCCACCGACGTGCTCCAGGGTTCCCACCTTGCGACACGAGGGCTGGGTCCCACACGTCGTGCGGGCTGACCCGAAATGCGAAGAAGGCAAACCACCGCACGCGGAGCATGTAACCGCCCCGCGGTTATAAGCACTCCTCCATCCTCACCGAAACCAGCGGTCGAAAGGGCGGACCGCCATGCAGGAGGCATGCAACCGCACCACGGTTGTGCACCCTTTCGGCTTCATCACATCCGGTGGGTCAGTGTGAAGGCCCAGGCCTGCATGTCATGCAACCGGCGCGACGGTTACTGCGTGCAAAGAAACCGCACCGCCACTTGCGCCAATGCCGCGTCTTCTCGACTGTGGAACTAGTACCACGACTCGAGGCAGCCCTGCGCATGACCCAACAGTACCAATTAAGTGCAGCGATCACGGGTCATTCAGCCGCAGGGATAGGCACGGCGGTCGATATGGCCAAAAGTGGGCCGGCAGTAATTGTAGCAGCAGACAAGCGGAAGCAGCGGTCAAATCGCCTGCAAGCTCGCGTCCCCTCCTGAAGCGGCAGGAGAGCCCTCTCCCACAGCATGAAGACGACGCGCCTGTGTCCCGTTCCTCGAACGACTCGCGCACGCGCAACAGACGCCCCGCGAATCGCCCGTCCTGTCACATTAACTCCCTAGCAGGGCAAGCGACACCTCCGGCAAGCAAGGCGGGCGTCGTTTCACCTCCGCCATGATAAATGCATCAAAAAAGGTGCGCCACATTATTTAAATCCATATCCTTTTCCTTTTCCTCTCTCTCTCTCTCTCTTGCCTCAGGGACCGGGAAAGGGGATATTTCGAAAAGGATGCTTCTCGGCGAAGGAAACGGGCTCCGAGCCCATTACTGATTAGGAGTTCGAAGGCTGGCCCCTCGGAAGGGTTCGACAGCCGCCCCAGAGCACTCAGGCTCCGAGCCCATTACTAATCAGGGGTTCGAAGGCTGGCCCCTCGGAAGGGTTCGACAGCCGCCCCAGAGCACGCAGAATGAGGGATGACTCTGGGTACGTCCGTTACATGGTCGAGGCTCGGGCTACGCTCCCGAGGTACCCTAGGACATTTCCGAGACCAGCGAGAATGATTTGTAATGGAATCCCACTGGAGGGAGGTACTGAGCCCTCGGACCTTATCGAACGGGTCCGGGTCCAGCAAATCACCTGCTGGTACTTTTGGAGCGTGCCTCTGGGCCACTAGCCAACCCTTAACGAATGGGCCTCGGGCGTCCACTCGGATCACCCATTAGCAACTCACTGGAAACACCATGTTCGGCGCCCTCCGAGGGCAACATGGCGCTTTCCCCCCTTCCTCCTTGCGGAAAGGCAACGAAGGGGCATATAACAAAAGTCGAGACGGTCCTTGACCATCCTCTCGCTCCGTGTAGAGGCTCGGGGGCTGCTCTCGCACCAGGCTACAGCCAAACTGTTGACAGCGTCAACGAACCGGCTTAAAAACTCGGCGCCTGACCATGCACCTGGGCCGCGGCCAGGCCGCATGAGGGAACAACAAGGCCGGCCGAGGCATCACGAAAAGCATTAAGACCTCAAAGGAGTCAAACCACTCCTCTGAGGCCTCAGGGGCTACACCCGACGGGTGCGCTCGCGCGCACCCATCGGAACAAAGTATAACCGAGAAAGGCCGGTCCCCTCACAAAAAATGCGGCAAAGCCTCCAAGCGAGTACCAACACTCCCTTCGAGGCTCGGGGGCTACTATCGGGTACCGTAATTAGGGGTACCCCCAACACTCCTAAACACAGCTGGTAAACACCCGTAGAACAAACCATAAAAACTGATGGGCGCGGTTTAAGTCAAGGCTTCGTCTACCCAAGGGACACAACCTCGCCCAGCCTCGGGCAGGAACCGAGGTCCCAGACGAATTCATGCCTCGCCCGAGGGCCTCCTCAGGCAGTGGGCGCACCCTCGGCTCGCCCAAAGCCCAGCTCGGGCAGGCTTCGTTGTGAAGCAACCTTGGCCAAATCGCCTCACCAACCGACCGTATCGTATGCACATTTAATGCGGGGATCGCCTGACACCTTATCCTGACACGCGCGCCTCAGTCGGCAAAGTCGAAGTGACCGCAGTCACTTCGCCCTTTCACTGACCGATCTGACAGGAAAACGGCGTCGCTCACCCCGCTCCGACTGCTATGCCAACCACCAGGGTAAGACTGACAACAGCCGAAGTTCAGCCTCGGGCGCGACAGGGAGCTCTGCCTCGCCCGACCCCCGGCCTCGGTCTCAGCCTCGGCCTCGGAGGAGTCTCCGCCTCACCTGACCCTGGCCTCAGCCTCGAGAAGAGTCTCCGCCTCGCCTGACCTTGGGCTCGGACCGACCATGCCGCAGGGGATACATCATTACCCTACTCCTAGCTAGCTCAGGCTACGAAGGAACAAAACCGGCGTCCTATCTAGCTTACCCTGGTAACGGGTAATGATGGTTCCCCGCGTGCGTCCATGACGTCGGTGGTTCTCAGCCCCTACGGAAGCAAGGAAATGTCAGCAGGATCCGTGCCACACCGACAACTGTGCTTCTACAAGGCTCAAGAGCCTCTCCGACGACCACGTTACCATGTACACAGGGCTCAGGCACCTCTCCGCTAGCCACATAGCGCATAGCTACACCCCCATTGTACATCTGGACACTCTCCTTACATCTATAAAAGGGGAGGTCTAGGGCCTTCCGCAGGGGAGAGGGAGGCAGGGGAGAAGACGACTGCCGCATGACTCTCTCTCTCTCTCTCGCGACGCTTGTAACCCCTACTACGAGCACCCCCGGTGCGAGATAATACAAGTCACATTCCCCCTTGTGTTCCATCTTGCGCCAACCCATCGGGCAGGGGCACGCAGCGATAAATTCACTGGTCGGCTCAGTTGAGGGTTCCCCGGGTCTGAAACGCCGACAAAAATATTTGGAGATATATCAGCGGAATATTTGGGCAGTATTTCTGGAAAGAACTTGAGGGGATCACTCGGGAAATATTTGTAGGATATTTTGAGGAGGATTTTGGAGAGAATATAGACCACTATATTTTATTTGCTGATATCAACTTGCAAACAAACATTTTGAAATGAAATTTAAAATTCATTTTGAATTTAGAGCGAGTTTGAGGAAATTTCAAGATTTAAATTTTTGGGATGCTACAGATCTACCCCACTTAAAATGAATCTCGTCCTCGAGATTCGGCTTAGAAGGGTTATGGGTATAGCTTTACTTCAGCAAACGCTTCGAGGAGATGTAGCTTCGAGGAGATGGGTATAGCTTTACTTCAGCAAACGCTACACATCTTCACTTTGCAGACTCTTCGAGGAGATGTAGCTTCAACAAAAATCTGGCCTTTCAGGAGCATCCGGTTGCCGATTGCAAACGCTGATTCTGGTTACTCAAAGATCATCTTTAGGCTTCTAGCTTTCGCTTGACAGCTAGCTTATTGACGAAGCATCGATGCCAACACGCAAACCTTCCTATTGCGAACTCCCACATGGATTCCTTCCTTGATTGGTCTTCTGGTGCTTTATCAACAAAACTTGGGTGACCACTTCTCATCCAGAAACTTATATGCTTCAATGACCTGGTCCTCCACAAGCTTGCTACATGCCTTCTTCTTTTTCTCCATAGCAGGAACCTTACTGGAACACTACCCCACTTAAAAAGAATGAGGGTAGAACTCTTGAATCTTGGGGATTTGAACTCCTTGAAGTACCTCATAACAAGGGTGTTACGGGTTCTTCTTCTGTTGTTGCTGCTTGAGCAAGCTGCGGAGAGATGACTGACACAAGTTTGATTTTGGGAGAACCTTCTTCTTATCCTCTCTTCATTGTCTTCTTTTCTCTTCTCACTTTTCACTTTTCACTTTTCACTGCCTCTTTCTTTATCTTTGTTTTTCCCACTGGAGGATTCTATCAAAGAGTATTACCATCATACAGAGGAGGAAACCAAAGACTATGAACCATGTACAACAGTCTTCAACCCAAGAATCACCAAGCATTGTGATCCTAGGGGCGATGGAGTGGGAAAATGGAGATGCTTGCGATTTGGTAGAGAGGATTTTATCAGGAGTGTTTTGCTTTGAGTGAGATGGGAGTTGAGGGAGCTGGTGGGGGAGTTTTATAGGCGAGCGGTATGCGAGGTGCTGCTCGAGTGTGGAGTGGCGGTGATAGAGCAGGTGCCACGCGGCAGCAGACGCGACATGGGGAGGGGGCTGGTGTTTGTCGGTGGTGGGTGCGCTGCAAAGGGGGCGTGGGCGGTGGTAGTGCGCTGCAAAAGGGGGCGTGAGCGGCGGTGGCAGTGCGCATGGAGGCAGGCACGCATGCGGGGGGCAAGGGTGAGTGGTGGGGTCAACGACCCTGATGTTTGTGGTATCTGGTTCCAAGAATCTTTGCCTCTCTGTATGGTAATAACTTCTTCTATCCTTTTTTCTGTTTACTTTGACTCAGGGGCAGTGCTTTGATTCTCACGGTCAGTCCTTTTGACTGAGCAGCTGGACAAGTTCCTTCTATAGCTTATTCCAGGCTTCAAGGGTAAGCTTTCCGGTATCTTCTTGGGTAAGGTGCTTTATTCTTGAGATGGGTTAAGATGAGAATGGAAGCATAAGGTGTGTATTAGCTCTAATTTTTGGTCTATGTTTTTAGAGAAAACCTTTCTTTAAAAAGAAAGAAAACACACAAGCTTAGCAATGATAAACACAAACAAATCAAATGTTTTGAATAAGGGAAGAATAGAGTTTTTCAAATCACGAACTACTTGGATTCGGGGGCTAAGCATAACTACTATTGCTCGGCTCCTGAACTGAGAACTATGCTTAAATGCGACTTATGAGCACTAACGTTAAAACATCACATATGCACTCAAAGGGGAGAAAACATCAAGCGAAATTCATTTTGAAATGCCCTAGGGGGCACACAATTAGAGTTTTGCAAAACACGGGTCTACACGATTACCTCTCATACATGCAGGGCTCTGGCCAAAATGAAGAACTTTACTACCCAATGCATGCAGAGGACTGGGCATAACTAGCTCAGATCAGGAAGCTTCTCTTCTAGCAAGGCTGGCAAACAACTTCAATCTGAGACATCTCCTGGATGGGTCAAGAGGGAGCTGATGTTGATGACTTCTTCTGGAGACTGAGATGGCAACACAGGGTTGAACTCTTCTTCTAACGGGGCTGGCTCTTGTAGCTTCTTAGAGGGCGACGGTGCTGGCGGGGTGCTTGCAGCTTCTTCCTTGACCACAAGGGATGGTGCTAGAATCTTCTTCATGGTGAGGGGCTCAAACAACTTTGGCGGGGGATCTTGGGAGGATTCGGGGTGCTCTTGCTTATCCATAGCCTGAGGGGAGACTGGAATTCCTTCCAAGATTATGGCTCCTTCCAGTAGTTCCCAAGTCTTCTTCTCTCCTCTGATAGAGACCGAGTGACCTTCAAGAATCTGGGGATCTTCAGCTCTCATAGGTTGAACTGGATTGGATGAAGCGGGCTCTTGGATCCGCATGGCTCTACGTTGGTTACAGGTTACCAAGTAGGCCTCCATCAACTTCTGGACATGCTCATCCTTGGCTTGCTTCAGGGCTTCAACAGCAATGACTTCACGACTTTCCAAGGCAGCTACACGGGCTTGAGCTGTGGTGAGATCCACATGGAGCTGACGGTTGAGCTTCTCTGCATCTTCTGCTCGGGCAATCATCTGACGGTGGTGCTGAGCCAAGAAATCATACTGTGCATCCAGGGTGTGCAGGTATGCAGTGAGGTACACGACTGAGTGGTCGTCCTCAAGCAGCTACTGCCCTTCCAATGCACGCATTCTGGCCATCCAAACGGGACGGTCTCTCTGAAAGGGCGAAAATAATCTGAACAGGGTGTCAGCCACTTCTTCATAGATCTAACACAGGGCCCTCAATGCCTTGCGAGCGACGACTTGGCAGGTGTCTTTGAATCTGTGCCCCGCAGCAGTGACACTCCATTCCACATGGTGCGGACTGGATCCAATGTATACAGTCACGACACACTTCTTTGTGCCATGCTCGACGAATTCACGACCATCATACTCTGGCTGACTCCTGATTCCAAGGCGAACTGTGCATGCTCTCAGCAACTTGGGGAAACCATCTTCATTCTAGCAAAAGCTGGTTTGGCAGCGGACCTCCATCTGACTTCTGAGAGAAGTTAAGGGGGGAAACATTTTTGAAATGGAGGGATGAGAGCAAGAATTTTTTTAATAAAATAGTTTTGACTCAAAAACTTTTGGATCAAGGCTAAGGGTTACGTTTTGCGGCCAACCTAATAGCTCTGATACCACCTGAAGCGCCCCAATCCTCTAGGACTCAAATGTGATACAATTACTAGTCCCAGGAGGCTAGTAAACACATTTATACAACAGATGATTCCAGATCTGCTTAAACGAGACAAACCTATAAAGGTGGCGATCAACTTTAAGAGTTAGTCCACAACTCGGAACATATCATCAGAGTGGGGCTAAAGCAGCCCGATATACACAGCGAAGCAAATCAGCGGTCCAACAGCCACAGGCAAGGTTGGGAACAAGCGTAACTCTTACCCGATCAGCGATCTCCTTTTCTGAAAAACAACAAATAAGCAAGGGTGAGTACTTATGTACTCTGAAGCCCACCTTCACCCGCAGAATGGGGAAATCAGATATAATGCATGGAATATGTGGAGCTCAGGATATTTTGCTGAAATAGTAGTATTTGATGCAGGGTTATTTTCTAAAACATTTTGTATTTTTCAAAGCGCATTCTCTCCCAAAGGAGCAGGAAGTTTTTCAATATAGAGCAAAATCCCCTGGACTAAACCATCCAGGTATCTCAGTAGTTTCCCACTGGTTTTCATTTTCAAAAACAGCTACTGGACTTCCCGTCCACCATAGCTCACGGCTCAACCGCCGGACCTTTTAAAACCACTTTTCAAAAGCATTTTTGGAAAACAAAACACTAATTGTCATACCACACCAGACTCGTCCATTCCAGTGGACACAGACTATTCGAATATGTTTGAACTCTGCGCAGAGGTGTACACTTTACTCACTAGTCCGGTTTCTGCAATCTCACCGTCGTGAGATCCGAATGCCGAATCTCTCTCTTTCCTCGCACGTCCTTACCTTAATAGTTATACCGGAAGGAGTCAGGCCACCACCATGTCCAAACCTGTCGGCGTTTCGAGACCGGGGGGTCCCTAAGCCGACGAGTGAATGTCGCCGCGTGCCCCAGCCCAGATGGGTCGACGCGAGGCCGAGCGCGAAGGGGGGAAGTGAGGTGGCCGGAGACAGGCGTGAGAGAGGTGGAAATCCCGCGGCCTTCGTGTTCGTCCCGCGCCCAGGTCGGGTGCGCTTGCAGTAGGGGGTTACAAGCGTCCACGCGGGAGAGGGAGCGAGCGGCCTCACGCGAGCGCCTGTCTCCTCCTCGTCCCCACGCGGCCAACCCTCTCTAAGAGGGCCCTGGTCCTTCCTTTTATAGGCGTAAGGAGAGGATCCAGGTGTACAATGGGGGGTATAGCAGAGTGCTACGTGTCTAGCGGAGGAGAGCTAGCGCCCTAAGTACATGCCGTCGTGGCAGCCGGAGAGATTTTGGCACCCAGCTGGTGTGATGTCATGGCCGTCGAAGGAGTGTTGGAGCCTGGCAGAGGGACAACTGTCGGAGCTGTTGAGTCCTTGCTGACGTCCTCTTGCTTCCGTAAGGGGGCTGAGAGCCGCCGTCGTCACAGAGTATGCGGGGCGCCATCATTGCCTTTCTGGCGGAGCGAGCCAGATGGGACGCCGGTCTTGTTCCCCGTGGCCCGAGTCAGCTCGGGGTAGGGTGATGATGGCGTCTCCTGTTGACGTGGCTGGTCTGCACCCTAGGTTGGGTGATGTGGAAGCTCCTCCGAAGCCGAGGTCGAGTCTGTCTTCCGTGGCCGAGGTCGAGTCCGAGCCCCTGGTTCGGGCGAGGCGGAGACCGTCGGCTGAGGCCAGGGCAGAGTCCGAGCCCTGGGGTCGGGCGGAGCGGAGTTCGCCGTCTTCCGGGGCTTAGCCCGAGTCCGAGCCCTGGGTCGGGCGGAGCGGAGTTCGCCGTCTTCCTGGGCTTAGCCCGAGTCCGAGCCCTGGGTCGGGCGGAGCGGAGTTCGCCGTCTTCTGGGGCTTAGCCTGAGTCCGAGCCCTGGGTCGGGCGGAGCGGAGTTCGCCGTCTTCCGGGGCTTAGCCCGAGTCCGAGCCCTGGGTCGGGCGGAGCGGAGTTCGCCGTCTTTCGGGGCTTAGCCCGAGTCCGAGCCCTAGGTCGGGCGAAGCGGAGCTTCCTATGGTGCCTGCGGCCGGGCCTGACTGCCTGTCAGCCTCACTCTGTCAAGTGGCACCGCAGTCGGAGCGGCGCAGGCGGCGCTGTCTTTCTGTCAGGCCGGTCAGTGGAGCGGCGGAGCGACGGCGGTCACTTCGGCTCTGTCGGCTGGGGGGCGCGCGTCAGGATAAAGGTGTCAGGCCACCTTTGCATTAAATGCTCCTGCAATTTGGTCGGTCGGTGCGGCGATTTGGTCAGGGTTGCTTCTTGGCGAAGACAGGGCCTCGGGCGAGCCGGAAATATGTTCGCTGCTGGTGGGGGGCCTCGGGCGAGACGGAGATCCTCCGGGGTCGGCTGCCCTTGTCCGAGGCTAGGTTCGAGCGAGGCGTGATCGAGTCCCTCGAATGGACTGATCCCTGACTTAATCGCACCCATCAGGCCTTTGCAGCTTTATGCTGATGGGGGTTACCAGCTGAGAATTAGGAGCCTTGAGGGTACCCCTAATTATGGTCCCCGACAGTAGCCCCCGAGCCTCGAAGGGAGTGTTAGCACTCGCTTGGAGGCTTTCGTCGCACTTTTTTGCAAGGGGACCAGCCTTTCTCGGTTGCGTTTTGTTCCGATGGGTGCGCACGAGCGCACCCGCCAGGTGTAGCCCCCGCGGCTTCGGAGGAGTGGTTTCACTCCTCCGAGATCTTAATGCCTCGCGTGATGCTTCGGCTGGTCTGGTCGTCCCTCATGCGAGCTGGCCGTAGCCCGGGTGTACGGTCGGGTCCCAAGTTCTCGGGCTGGTATGTTGACGCTGTCAACGGTTCGGCCGGAGCCGGGTTTGCGAGAGCAGCCCCCGAGCCTCTGCACAGGGCGAGAGGGCGATCAGGGACAGACTCGACTTTTTTACATACGCCCCTGCGTCGCCTTTCCGCAAGGAGGAGGGGGGAAAGCGCCATGTTGCCCTCGATGGGCGCCGAACATGGTGTCTCCGGTGAGCTGCAAGCGGGTAATCCGAGTGGACGTCCGTGCCCCGTTCGTTAGGGGTCGGCTAGGGGCCCAGAGGCGCGCCCAAAAGTACCTGCGGGTGATCTGCCAGACCCGGTCCCCTGGCGACGGGGTCCGAGGGCTCGATGCCTCCCTCTAATGGGATTCCGTTACAAGATCGTTCCCGCTGGTCTCGGAAATGTCCTAGGGTACCTCAGGAGCGCAGCCCGAGCCTTGGTTATGTATCGAACGTACCCATGGTCATCCCTCGCTCTGTGTCTGAGGTGGCTGTGAACCCTTCGGGGGCCAGCCTTCGAACCCCTGATCAGTAGTGGGCACGGAGCCCGAGTAGCCTGAGGCGGCCGTGGAACCCTTCCGAGGGGCCGACCTTCGAACCTCTGACCAATAGTGGGTGTAGAGCCCACGCGATTTGAGGCGGCTGTCGAACCCTTCCGAGGGGCCAGCCTTCGAACCTCTGATCAGTAGGGAGGCTCGGAGCCTGGTTCCTTCACAGGGAAGGATCCTTTTCGGGGTATCCCCCTTTCCCGGTCCCTGTTGCAAGAGAGAGAAAGAGGAAAAAAGGAAAAGGATACGAAATCGAACGACGCGGCGTACCTTTTTTGACACGGTCATTATGGCGAAGGCGAAGCGTCGCCCGCTTCTCCTGCCAGAGGCGCCGCCTGTCCCACCGTGGAGTTAATGCGACGGGGCGAGTGGTTCGCGAGGCGGCCGTTGCGCGTGCGCGAGCCGTTCGAGGAACGGAACACGGGCGCGTTGTCTTCACGTCGTGAGAGAGGGTTCTCTCGTCGCCCCTGGATGGGACGTAGGCTTGGCTGACGACGTGACCGCTGCTCCTGCCCGCCTGCCACCGCCATTACTGCCGACCCATTTTTGGCCGTATTGACCGTCGCGCCAGGCTGGCGCTGCTGGGTCGTGCGCTGGGTCGCCTCGAGTCGCGGTATTGGTTCCACAGTCGAGGAGGCGCGGTGGTGGCGCAAGTGGTGGTGCAGCTGCATGCACGAAGCATTCGGTGCGCCGGTTGCATGACGCGTGGGCCTAGGCCTCCATGCCGGGCGTGTTGGGAGTCGGAGAAGTGCGCCCACTTGGCGCGGTTGCATGCCGCCTGCATGGCTGCCCGCCCATTCGCCCACTGGTCTGGGCAAAAGTGGAGAGTCGCTTGTAACCGCTGGGCGGTTGTACGCACCGCGCACGGCGGTTTGGCTTCTTGTGCTCTGAGCCGGCTTGCATGACGTGTGGGACCCAGCCCCCGCGCCGTAGGGGAAGACCTTGGAGCGTGTAGGAGAAGACTCAGCCCGCGACGGCTGGGGATGCAAGTAGGGAGAGTCGCCTTTAAAAGGAGGGTGACCCCCTTGGAAGGCGACCATGTCTTCGCGCTCCCTTATGCATCGTGTCCTTCCACCTTCCAAGCCCCCGGATGGGGGATTCCCGCCGTCTTTCCGCTTCGTCGTTGGAGGAACGCAACTCCGCGGGAGTTGGTACCTTTCAGCCATCGTTCGGCTTCAAGGATTTTCTTCATACAGCCCGGTTGCACCCCCGCTGGTGGTCACCCAAAACGGTGACCTCCAGCCCCTGGATGGGGAGAGGCGAACCGGGCTGTGATCTTGGTCCCGCCCTCAGCCTCGAGGATGTTCGTCATCCTTGCTGGGGCGGGGGGCGAGGCGAGCCGGGGCTCTACCTCCCGCGCGGGCCGGCTGGCCACCTCTTCTTCCAGCTTCTGGTGGTGGCAACCATCCTCCAGCTCTGCGGAGGAGACGTCCTCCAGCCATGCCAGGGAAGGCGAACTGTTGCTGCCCAGCTAGGATGCAACATTCCGCCCTCTTCCTCGCTTTCGTGGCGAGGACGGGAGCGAGGACCTGCCGGTGCGCTTTGGAGCGGCCCGCTCTTTGGCTTTAATAGCTGGTTCGCGTCCCTTGAGCGGGAACACGAACGAGAGCCCTCCGGCGGCCGCGTCCGTCTTGGGACCATGGCTGCTGCTGCAGAGGTCGCTGGCGGGTCCCCCGGTGCTCGTCGCCCCGTAGGCTCCCCGGTGCGGAGGTTGTTCATACCTGCGGGGACGGAACCAGAGTTCCGTCTGTGATGGCACTTCGAATGCCAGTGTTTTTGTTCACTGTGGCTGTCGGGGCCTGAACATGTGTGTAATTTTGGCACGGAGCTGTGTTTTTTCCAAATTTTCGAGCACTAAGACTCGCCTATTGGTTGTGTGAACCGCTTCACCAAGCGTGAGTCGCCCCGTGTAAAGGTGACGAGTGAGGTATCCGTATCTTGGAGGCGTAGGAGTCCCTCGGCTCGGTCAGCCTTGTTGTCCGAGGCTTCTCTTGCTTAGTTAAAGGAACCCCTCGGCCGCTCTTCGATGAGCCGAGGCCAGGGGTAGCGGTGTCAGCGCGAACAGAGGCAGAGTTGGCTTGAAAAGAAGATCTGGTCGGCCGGAGCCTGGCCGGGTCGTCCGTTAGCGGGACCGACGCTGGAATTGACCAGCCGAGGCCTCGGGTCGGGCTGACGTCCTCGGAGGACAGCTGGCCGAGGCCCCGGGGTGACCGGCCGAGCCGCCTGCTCGGGCCGGATTCCCGGAGAAGACCCTGGCGGCGACGGCCCGGGCTTGGTGATGACGCCGTCCTTCAGAGTGGAGGTCTTCGGACCGTGTCGCCGTCCGAGGCTGGGTCGGACTTCGCCGAAGGTGTTGTCGACGCCGAGGGTGCTGCTGCTCCCTTCAAGCATCAAGATCCGAGCTTGCAGGATCGGATCGTCTTGTAGCGTGTGTTTCCTACGGCCGCCGAGGCCAAAACACACCCTCGCCGTGTTGTGAAGCTGCGTCTCTTTTCCTCTTGCTTCGAGTACCCAGACTTTTTTGTCGGTAACAGAATTGTTTGTGCGAGCGAGAGCTGCTTCTCACGGAAGGTGATGAGTGAGGTATCCGTATCCCGGAGGCGTAGGAGTCCCTCGGCTCGGTCAGCCTTGCCGCTTACTGAAAGGGAATTAGGCTTACACCTAGTTCCTAATTAATTTTGGTGGTTGAATTGCCCAACACAAATATTGGACTAACTAGTTTGCTCTAGTATATAAGTTATACAGGTGCCAAAGGTTCACACTTAGCCAATAAAAAGACCAAGTATTGGGTTCAAACAAAGGAGCAAGAGCCAACCGAAGGCACCTCTGGTCTGGCGCACCGGACTGTCCGGTGTGCCACCGGACATGTCCGGTGCACCAGAGGACTCCGACTTCAAACTCTTCACCTTCGGGAATTCTCGGAAGCCGCCGCGCTATAATTCACCGGACTGTCCGATGTACACCGGACAGTGTCCGGTGCTCCAAGGATGAGCGCCCTCGCGAACGCGGCAGCCTCGGGAATTCACTTCGGCTGCTCCGCTATAATTCACCGGACATGTCCGGTGTGCACCGGACTGTCCGGTGTGACAGCGGGGCAACGGCTACTTCGGTGCCAACGGTCACCTGCAGGCGCATTAAATGCGCGCCAGAGCGCGCAGAAGTCAGGCACGCGCGAGACGGCGCACCGGACACTCTACAATACATGTCCGGTGCGCCACCGGACATCCTGGCGGGCCCAGCAATCAGAGCTCCAACGGTCAGAACCCTAACGGTCGGATGACGTGGCTGTCGCACCGGACATGTCCGGTGTGCACCGGACTGTCCGGTGCACCATACGACAGACATCCTTCACCAACGGCTAGATTTTGGTTGGTGGCTATAAATACCACCCCAACCGGCCACTTCAAGGTGTGGGAGCCCAAGCAACATTCCAAGTCATCTAGTTGACATACTCAAGCCCTCCCAACCGCATATATTCATTGATCCATCCTATACACAAGATTTAGACCACTACAACCAACACAAGTGCCACAAAAGAGAGAGCAAGCAAAAGAGAGCTACTCATTTGAGTTTAGCACTAGTGCCTTGTGAGATTCATCGAGAGACAGTGTGTGCTTCATCTTTGTGTTCATTTGCGCGTGGAGTTTTGACTCCCATTGAACTTCCTCCAAAGTTTTGGAGGCTTGTAAAAGCTAGCAAGAGACACCAAAGTGTGTGGTGGTCCTTGCGGGATCGAGAGTGATCCTTGAGAAGAAGAAGAGCTCGCCGATCCTTGTGTGATCGGGAGAGAGAGAGGGAAAGGGTTGAAAAAGACCCGTCCTTAAGTGGACTCCTCAACGGGGACTAGGCCTTCGAGGGCCGAACCTCGGTAAAACAAATCACCCGTGTCCATTGTGTTTATTGCTTGTGATTTGTTTGTTTTCCCTTGCTCTAAGTTTTCTTGCACCTTTAATTGCTAATATCATTCAGTGTTGCTTCAAGTTAAATTCCCATTTAGTGAAGCAACACGTTGCAAGAAAGAACTTGTCCTAGTGCTCTTCTCATCTAAGGCTTCTTGCTTTGTTATTCCATGACTTATTTGATTCATCACTCCCGCATTATTTAGCAATATTCTTTTCAAGCAAGAACTCAGTTTGTATACTCCTACATTTGTATATCTTGTTCTAACCACTAATCAAGGGATCTAGTTGGGGGATAAAGTTTTAATTTTCAGGTTTCGCCTATTCACCCCCCCTCTAGGCGACTTTCAATTGGTATCAGAGCTAGGCACTTCATCTTGAGTCTAACAACTCGAAGTGATGGCTCGTAGAAGATCCCAAAAGAACAAGAAGACTCCTCCATCAAACGTAACTCAAAAAGAGGTAACTCTTGAAATATTATTTGATGATTGTTCTAATTATGACTCATGGTCTACTAGTGTGATAAATGCTTTTAGAACCATAGATCCACGATTAGAACAAATTATAGACAAGAGTATTTTTTCCTCTAATTTCAATGGAAAAATTAATTCCGAGGAGGATCAAAGATGTTATCGCTTAAACTATCTAGCTTTTGACATCTTAACTAATTCTCTTAGTAGAGAAGATTATCATGCCTTCATATCAAACTATGACGAATCTATCCATGATGCGCATGATATTTGGACTAGAATTAAAAATAAATTTGATGAATCCAAACATGATAGTTCATTTGATGCTTCTACTTCCTTTAGTCTTTGTGATACTAACCCTTGCAAGGAAGAAGAAGAAAATGAACGGTGGAGACCAAACGATGAATCCACCTCTCCAAAAGGTTTGTCTTCCCATTTCGATTCCCACATATGTTGTGTGGCTAATGAAAATGATAGCAGAAGGACAAATGAGGATGAGGAGGAAGAAAGAAGCTTCTTGCATCTCTACGCTCGCCTAAGCCAAGAAGATAAGGCGGTCATGCTCAAACTTCTAGAAAGAGCGAGAGAGCAAAGCGAAGCTCGTCAAAGGCTAGAAGATATTCTCTCCATGAAAATGCTACACTTTGACGAGTTGACTAAAGAACATGAGGAGCTAAAGTGCTCTCATGTTGATTTGGTCCAAAGGTATGAAACTAGTTCAATTGAGCAAGATAACGCTTTACATTGTATCGCTCAATTAGTAAATAGGAATACCTTGCTTAAGGACCAAGTAGAAAAGCTAAAAGTTGAAAATCTAGCTTTTCAAGAAAAATATGATATGCTCATATGCTCTCATGAAAATCTTATGGATGATCATATCATGTTAAAAATTGCTCATGAGGTTGTGATAGAAAATTTAAAATCCCAACAACCTCACTCATGCACATGTATTCAAATTGATACTATATTACCATGTGCTAATGCTTGTTGTCCGTCGACAAGCAAATCTTCCTTTGAGCTAGAATTTGCAGGAACAAACGATGATTCATATCAAAAGCTCAAGGAAGAAAATGAGAGGCTAAAGATGAGCTTGACACAACTAAAAGGGAAATGCATTGCCCAACCTTCTCAAGATAACCGTGATCACATGGTGAAGAAGCTTGAGACGGGAACAACCGTGGCATGCACTACATCCCTTAAAGAAAATGTCAAGGATTTGAGGATTACCAAGAGGAAGAAACAAAAGATGAAATTCAACACCTCCTCCAAAAGCCTCAACCACACCTCCACAAAAGGTAACATCCAAGGTAATGATCAAGCCACACTTCACATTAAGAGGTGTAGTGAATGCTTTGAAGAGGGGCACTTGATTAGGTCATGTCCCTACATTAAAAATGGCTTGATTATTAACAAGGATGATAGACTTTGTTTTAAATGCTCCAAGAAGGGACACTTGCTTAGATCTTGTCCCCATTTAAAACAAAAAGGCATAGGGTTAGAAAAGAAAGTTTTTACTAGCCATGTAGCAGGCGACAAACAAGGAAAGAAGAAAACTTCAAAACTTGAAAAACGCCTATGCTACACATGCCGAAAAAAGGGACATCAATGCAAGGATTGTCCCATTGGTAACAATTTCACTCCTAACTTGTCAATTGATTCTCATGTAACTAGGCAACCCAAAATTGCAACTTGTGCTAGAAAGGTAATGAGTTTACCTAGTGCTAACACAAAAGACTTTTGGGTTCCTAGATCTTTGTTGACTAACCATGATGGACCCATCAAGCGATGGGTACCAAAATATGATTGACAAGCTTTGCAGGAGAAGGAGATGATATGAAGCCTTGGGATGCTTGAGAGAGTCCATTCAATCAACTCAAACTATCAATCTTCAATGATCTATATACATGATTGACCCAAGGTTATTTTTCAAATTGCTATGCCCTAAACTCATATCATCTCGAAGATATTATATGTTGTAGGAAGTGAAGAGATATCATATGCGAAAAATCAAGGCCTACAACATGAAGGAAAGCCAAAGGATGGTAACACTTATCTTTTAAGTGCAAGTATTTTAGAATATCATTTCTTATGTGTCTTGTGTAGTCACATAGAAAACTTGAAGCACTTCAAATGCCTTTAATTTTATATTACCATTCTTTGAAGAATCTCCTATCTTATGGTAGATTGCATACTCATCATTTCCATCCCATGGCAATCTACATGCTTTAAATTGTTGGAAGTATCTCATGGCATGTTTTTCGCTAAGTTATTCTATTATTGCCATGATTCTAGATGTAGAGAGATATTTCATGTTCTTAAAGGAATAAGGTGTCATGTAAGGAATTCAAATCCTTAGGACACTTGTAAAAGGAAAACTCTCTCTATAACTAGAATAGTGAGACTATTGATTTTATTTAAGTAACCCAAGTAGTCTCACTTGTAGAGAATAAGTTTCTCTTTGGAAGCGTGTAATCTAACTTAAAAAGAAAAATCAATCCAATGTTTTATTTCTACTTGCTCAAATTGGACATGATTCTTTCACATTTATCGCTTTCCAAATCATGAATTAGATTTATTCCTAATCTTAAAGGATTATTTATGCTTGTTTTATGAGTTAAAATTGAGCATAACATCATCTATGGATAATCTAGTTCATGCTATGAAGTTTCCATGCTTTTAGTAATATAGCATTTCATTCCCTATCAAAAATGATTACTAAATGGAAACTAGTGCTTGTGTTGCTACTAACATTTCTCTTGAGTTCAATTATGAAAATCTACAAGAAAGAAAGTGCACAAGCCTCATGGGTTGATCTTCACCCAAAGGAAGAAAGGTAAAAAGCAAAGGTATGGGAACTCATCTTCTTAAGTTTGGTTCCCATCTCAATGGGTATTTAATCTAAATTATCATACTCTACCCTTGTGAGGAATAGATTCTTTATTGGACCGAAATTAACTAAGTGTGCATTCAATATCATTTTCGTAAATGCGCTTGTCCATTAGAATCTAATTCATGCCTTTGCTATATCCATTTTCATATTGATGCGCTTCTAAGTCATGATAATAAATTCAATATGAAAAAGTAAAATTCCTTTGATTGATCAAAAATGATTAAAAAAGGTGTTCATTCCTCTTTTTCTAATAATGTGCACTAACGTTAAGGAATTTACTTCATGTCTATGTGACTCATGGATGATGAATTATGCTTATTTACTATCTAAAAGAAATCATCCATCACTATATACTCCCTTGTATTAATAACATTCTTCTTGAGTATTTTCAATAAGTTTGAAAGGAAAAGGAAGCCACTGCAAAGGGAGGACTCTCAAATGAAAGAGGAGAACATCAAGAACAACACCACCTACTTCTACAAAACAATCAATGGTGTGGTTGTGAGTATTCTAAACCCTTTCATATTGAGAATACTAGGCTCAAGTTGTTTATTAAAAATTTAATGAGCCTTGATCAAGATGTATAATGCTTCTCTCTATTTGTCTTTAAAGTAAATGCATCCATTCAATTCATTCAAATGCTTGATGCATATCTTTAGGGGGAGCCTTTTATCTTGATTATGTTGAGACTATTGCTTTATCTCAGTAATTTCATATAGTCTCTTGCATGAGAATAAGTTTCTCATGAAGTATGCTACTATCTTTAAATTCTTGTCTTTCACTCTAAAGTAGCATAATTACTGGATTCTCCCACTCTAAGCTTAATTGATAATCTAATGCGTATGTTGTTCTTTTGATCACATCTGTTATTTGTTTGATCATTGAATGACTTCAATCAACAATCATGCTTCTTAGTGACGTATATACTTACAATTGGATATGCACTAAGTTAAAAGGAGAATTCATGATACATTTATGCAACCTGTGATCCATTTGATATTTGCTAACAATAACTTGAAAAGATCACTAGTTGTAGAACTCTCTCTTGTGCAAAATATTTCCATATATTGTCATTAAGAATAGATCTTAAGCATCTAAGACTAAGGACAAAGCACAATGAAGCGAGCGTCTCTATGTAAAGGTACAAAAAGGTAAAACTATCTCCTTTAATTTAAACTTGTACCTAAATCTTCCTTTTCTATACATTCTTTGCATATCTTGTATGAAAGGAAGAGAAAGCATGTCCATGTATTATCCCTGCTTCATACCTAGTTTAATTTCCCAAAATTCATTCTTGCTTTAGTGCATCTCTGGAAAAACTAGATGAAGTACTTTTATTGTCAAAGAGCTTAAAGCTTAACCTTGTAACGAGGATAAGCTACCTTTGTTTCAAAGGTGGATGGTCCTTAAGTCTCTTTGAAATCCTTAAGGGAAAATGCTTAAATTGTTTACAACATGCTTTCACAAGTGCATAAATTGTCATGAGCATCACACTTATACTATGACACAATGCACTTCATAATCTGTATGATATAGATATGTTCTCATTAACCTAATTATGTGCAATTGGCATTTAAGGCCAAAATATGTGTTCCTCTCCATGCACATACTTAGGGGGAGCAATCTATGTTATATAGAACTATGATCATGCTTAATTTGATATATCCTCTTGATCATATCTCTTTTATATGCTATGACTAATGTGTTTTCAAGTGAATTTCAAACCAAGTCATAGGTACATTGAAAGGGAATTGGAGTCTTCGGTGAAGACAAAGCTTCCACTCTACTCTATCGATATTATCTACCCTTCGCCATCACTCCACAATGTCTCTCCATCTTTGGTATAATCTTCACTCATATGTTTTATTTGCCAAAGGGGAGAAAATAGTTAGGAAAAGGGCCTATATTTCATTCCAAGTATCCGTTTTTGGCGATTCATGCCAAAGGGGGAGAAAGTATTGGCCCAAAGCAAAAGGACCGCACCACCACCCTAATTTTAAAAATTAATGATTTTCAATTGGTAAATTTCAAATTGGTATATCTTTATGTTCTAAAGGGGGAGGAAGTAGTATTTTCAAAACTTGATATCTTAAAACCCTCTTGAACACTAAGAGGAGAATTTATTTGAGGGGGAGTTTTGTTTAGTCAAAGGAAAAGCATTTGAAACAAGGGGAGAAAATTTTAAACTTGAAAATGCTTTGCAAAAATCTTATTCATTTACCTTTGACTATGTTACAAAAAGGACTTTGAAAAGGATTTACAAAAAGAATTTGCAAAAACAAAACATGTGGTGCAAGCGTGGTCCAATATGTTAAAAATGAAGAAACAATCCATGCATATCTTGTAAGTATTTATATTGGCTCAACTCCAAGCAACCTTTGCACTTACATTATGCAAACTAGTTCAATTATGCACTTCTATATTTGCTTTGGTTTGTGTTGGCATCAATCACCAAAAAGGGGGAGATTGAAAGGGAATTAGGCTTACACCTAGTTCCTAATTAATTTTGGTGGTTGAATTGCCCAACACAAATGTTGGACTAACTAGTTTGCTCTAGTATATAAGTTATACAGGTGCCAAAGGTTCACACTTAGCCAATAAAAAGACCAAGTATTGGGTTCAAACAAAGGAGCAAGAGCCAACCGAAGGCACCTCTGGTCTGGCGCACCGGACTGTCCGGTGTGCCACCGGACATGTCTGGTGCACCAGAGGACTCCGACTTCAAACTCTTCACCTTCGGGAATTCTCGGAAGCCGCCACGCTATAATTCACCGGACTGTCCGGTGTACACCGGACAGTGTCCGGTGCTCCAAGGATGAGCGCCCTCGCGAACTCGGCAGCCTCGGGAATTCACTTTGGCTGCTCCGCTATAATTCACCGGACATGTCCGGTGTGCACCGGACTGTCCGGTGTGACAGCGGGGCAACGGCTACTTCGGCGCCAACGGTCACCTGCAGGCGCATTAAATGTGCGCCAGAGCGCGCAGAAGTCAGGCACGCGCGAGACGGCGCACCGGACACTCTACAGTACATGTCCGGTGCGCCACCGGACATCCTGGCGGGCCCAGCAGTCAGAGCTCCAACGGCGGTCGGATGACGTGGCTGTCGCACCGGACATGTCCGGTGTGCACCGGACTGTCCGGTGCACCATACGACAGACAGCCTTCACCAACGGCTAGATTTTGGTTGGTGGCTATAAATACCACCCCAACCGGCCACTTCAAGGTGTGGGAGCCCAAGCAACATTCCAAGTCATCTAGTTGACATACTCAAGCCCTCCCAACCACATATATTCATTGATCCATCCTATACACAAGATTTAGACCACTACAACCAACACAAGTGCCACAAAAGAGAGAGCAAGCAAAAGAGAGCTACTCATTTGAGTTTAGCACTAGTGCCTTGTGAGATTCATCGAGAGACAGTGTGTGCTTCATCTTTGTGTTCATTTGCGTGTGGAGTTTTGACTCCCATTGAACTTCCTCCAAAGTTTTGGAGGCTTGTAAAAGCTAGCAAGAGACACCAAAGTGTGTGGTGGTCCTTGCGGGATCGAGAGTGATCCTTGAGAAGAAGAAGAGCTCGCCGATCCTTGTGTGATCGGGAGAGAGAGGGAAAGGGTTGAAAAAGACCCGTCCTTAAGTGGACTCCTCAACGGGGACTAGGCCTTCGAGGGCCGAACCTCGGTAAAACAAATCACCCGTGTCCATTGTGTTTATTGCTTGTGATTTGTTTGTTTTCCCTTGCTCTAAGTTTTCTTGCACCTTTAATTGCTAATATCATTCGGTGTTGCTTCAAGTTAAATTCCCATTTAGTGAAGCAACACGTTGCAAGAAAGAACTTGTCCTAGTGCTCTTCTCATCTAAGGCTTCTTGCTTTGTTATTCCATGACTTATTTGATTCATCACTCCCGCATTATTTAGCAATATTCTTTTCAAGCAAGAACTCAGTTTGTATACTCCTACATTTGTATATCTTGTTCTAACCACTAATCAAGGGATCTAGTTGGGGGATAAAGTTTTAATTTTCAGGTTTCGCCTATTCACCCCCCTCTAGGCGACTTTCACTTACGCGCACTCTTACCCATCCATGGGGTTCTGTCACCGACGAAGTCAAGAAGGCTCGAAGAATCGCTCCGGCAGAAGAGCTTCCGAACGTGAAGACTTGTTCGGTCCGCGGAATCACTTATCCTAACGTGAGTTACTTATCGCAGAAGGTGATGAGTGAGGTATCCGTATCCCGGAGGCGTAGGAGTCCCTCGGCTCGGTCAGCCTTGGCTGCTTACGTGTACTCCGCCGTTTTCAGGATCCACTTTCGAAGTAGTCAAAAAGCACGAAAGACATTCTGGCAGAAGGGATCTTTTTTCGAGGAAAAAATTCGACGCAAAGGGGGTTCCCCCCTTTTAGCCCTCGAGGGAGGGTCGGGCTTTGCCGAGGCGAGGCCGACCCTTCCTTGATGACTAAACTTTGCGTGGGAGCGAGGTATATGAACAACTTGAAAACATCTTAAGGGTAGAAGCGACGTAGCTGTTGGATGTTCCAAGCGTTGCTGTAGACCTCGCCTTGACTGTTGGCCAGCTTGTACGTTCCGGGCTTCAGAACTTTGGCGATGACGAACGACCCCTCCTAGAGGGGCATGAGCTTGTGCCGCCCTCAGGCGTCTTGTCGCAGCCGAAGCACCAGGTCGCCCACCTGGAGGTCTCGGGACCGGACCCCTCGGGCGTGGTAGCGTCACAGGGACTGCTGGTACCGCGCCGAGTGTAGTAAGGCCTTGTCCCGAGCCTCTTCTAGCTGGTCCAGCGAGTCTTCTCGACTAGCTTGGTTGCTTTGGCTGGCATAGGCCCTTGTCCTCGAGGAGCCGTATTCCAGGTCTGTGGGCAAGATGGCCTCGGCCCCATAGACTAGAAAGAACGGCGTGAAGCCCGTGGCTCGGCTCGGCGTTGTCCTCAGGCTCCAAACCACCGAGGGGAGTTCCTTCATCCATCGCTTGCCGAACTTGTTGAGGTCGTTGTAGATCCGAGGCTTGAGCCCTTGTAGAATCATGCCGTTGGCACGCTCTACTTGCCCATTTGACATGGGGTGAGCTACGGCGGCCCAGTCCACCCGGATGTGGTGATCCTCGCAGAAGTCCAGGAACTTTCTGCCGGTGAACTGGGTGTCGTTGTCGGTGATGATGGAGTTCGGGACCCCGAATCGATGGATGATGTTGGTGAAGAACGCCACCGCCTGCTCGGACCTGATGCTGTTTAGGGGTCGGACCTCGATCCACATGGAGAATTTGTCGATGGCGACCAACAGGTGCGAGTAGCCCCCGGGTGCCTTCTGCAAGGGGCCGACGAGGTCCAGACCCCATACAGCAAAAGGCCAGGTGATGGGTATCGTCTGCAGAGCCTGAGCGGGCAGGTGGGTCTGCCTTGCGTAGAACTGACACCCTTCGCAGGCGCGGACAATTCTAGTGGCGTCGGCCACCGCCGTGGGCCAATAGAAGCCTTGTCGGAAAGCATTCCCGACAAGGGCTCGAGGCGCTGCGTGATGGCCGTAAGCCCCCGAGTGTATCTCTCGCATGAGTTCCTGACCTTCGGCGATGGAGATGCATCGCTGGAGGATGTCGGAGTGGCTGCGGTGGTAGAGCTCCTTCTCATCTCCCAGCAGGACGAACGACTTGGCGCGCCGCGCCACCCGCCGAGCTTCGGCTCGGTCGGAGGGTAGCTCTCCTTGGTGGAGATATTGCAGGTACGGGGTCTGCCAGTTTTGATCAGGTGTGACCCCGCTTTGCTCCCCCTCGACGTGCAGCGTCTCGCCCTCGGGGGCCGAGGGTACCTCGGGCCGAGCCGTGGGTGCCTCGGGCTATGCCGAGGGTACCTCGGGCTGGGCCAAGGGTGCCTCAGGCTCGGGCGTGTCGCCGATCTTGACGGAGGGTTGATGCAGGTCTCGGGAGAAGACGTCCGGGGAACCGTTGTTCGCCCCGAGGCTATTTTAGCCAGCTCATCCGCAGTCTCGTTGTAGCGTCGGGCGATGTGGTTGAGCTCGAGCCCGTAGAACTTGTCTTCCAGGCGCCGAACCTCATCGCAGTAGGCCTCCATCTTCGGGTCGCGGCAGTGGGAGTTCTTTATGACTTGGTCGATGACGAGCTGCGAGTCACCGCGAGCGTCGAGGCGTCGGACCCCTAGCTCGATGGCGATTCGCAACCCGTTGACCAGAGCCTCATACTCGGCCACATTGTTGGACGCCGGGAAATGGAGGCGTAGCACATAGCGTAGGTGCTTCCCGAGGGGTGAGATGAAGAGTAGGCCTGCGTCGGCTCCTGTCTTCATCAGCGACCCGTCGAAGAACATGGCCCAGAGCTCCGGCTGGATCGGAGCTGTTGGGAGCTGAGTGTCGACCCATTCAGCTACGAAGTCCGCCAAGACCTGGGACTTGATGGCCTTCCGAGGACCGAACGAGATTGCTTCGCCCATGATTTCCACCGCCCACTTTGCGATTCTACCCGAGGCCTCTCGGCACTGGATGATCTCCCCCAGGGGGAAGGACGACACCACAGTTACCAGATGAGACTCGAAGTAGTGTCGCAGCTTCTGCCGTGTCAGGATCACCGCATACAGCAGCTTCTGGACTTGTGGATAGCGGATCTTGGTTTCGGACAGTACCTCGCTGACGAAGTAGACTGGCCTCTGAACGGGCTATGCATGCCCCTCTTTTTGCCTCTCGACCACAATCGCGGCGCTAACCACCTGAGTGGTCGCGGCGACGTAGACCAAGAGGGCTTCTCCGGCAGCTGGGGGCACCAAGATAGGCGCCTTCGTGAGGAGCGCCTTCAGGTTCCCGAGGGTTTCCTCGGCCTCAGGGGTCCAAGTGAAGCACTCGGCCTTCCTTAAGAGGCGGTACAGAGGTAGACCTCTTTCGCCGAGGCGTGAGATGAAGCGGCTCAGAGCCGCGAGACATCCCATGACCCTCTGCACGCCTTTCAAGTCCTTGATGGGCCCCATGCTGGTGATGGCTGCGATCTTCTCCGGGTTGGCTTCGATGCCCCGCTCGGAGACGATGAACCCTAAGAGCATGCCTCGGGGCACCCCGAAGACACACTTCTCGGGATTGAGCTTGACGCCTTTCGCCTTGAGACATCGGAATGTCACTTCAAGGTCGAAAAGGAGGTCGGAGGCTTTCCTCGTCTTGACTACGATGTCATCGACGTAGGCCTCGACCGTGCGGCCAATGTGTTCGCCGAACATATGGTTCATGCACCGCTGGTACGTCGCACCCGCATTCCTCAAACCGAACGACATGGTGACATAGCAGTACATGCCGAAGGGTGTGATGAAAGAAGTCGCGAGCTGGTCGGACTCTTTCATCCTGATTTGGTGATACCCTGAGTAGGCATCGAGGAAAGACAGGGTTTCGCACCCAGCAGTGGAATCCACGATTTGATCGATGCGAGGCAGAGGGTAGGGAACCTTCGGACATGCTTTGTTCAGACCAGTGTAGTCTACACACATCCGCCATTTCCCCCCTTTCTTTCTCACAAGCACAGGGTTGGCAAGCCATTCGGGATGGAATACCTCTTTGATGAACCCTGCCGCCATTAGCTTGTGGATCTCCTCGCCTATGGCTCTGCGCTTCTCCTCGTCGAACCGACGCAGAGGCTGCTTGACGGGTCGGGCTCTGGCTCGGATGTCCAGCGAGTGCTCGGCGACATCCCTCGGTATGCCGGGCTTGTCTGAGGGACTCCACGCGAAGACGTCGGCGTTCGCGCGGAGAAAGTCGACGAGCACTGCTTCCTATTTGGGATCGAGCCCGGAGCCGATCCGGATCTGCTTGGAGGCGTCGCCGCTGAGGTCGAGGGGGACGGCCTTAACCGTCTCCGCTGGCTCAAAGTTGCCGGCACGTCTGGCACCTCCTTAGAGAGGCTCTCCAGGTCGGCGATGAGGGCCTCGGACTCGGCGAGGGCCTCGGCGTACTCCACGCACTCCACGTCGCATTCGAACGCGTGTTTGTACGTGGGGCCGACGGTGATGACCCTGTTGGGGCCCGGCATCTTGAGCTTCAGGTAGGTGTAGTTGGGGACGGCCATGAACTTCGCGTAGCATGGTCTTCCCAGTACCGCGTGGTAGGTTCCTCGGAACCCGACCACCTCGAACGTCAGGGTCTCCCTTCGGAAGTTGGAGGGTGTTCCGAAGCAGACGGGAAGGTCGAGTTGTCTGAGGGGCTGGACGCGCTTCCTGAGAATGATCCCATGGAAGGGCGCAGCGCCTGCCCGGACAGAGGACAGATCGACACGCAGGAGCCCGAGGGTCTCGGCGTAGATGATGTTGAGGCTGCTGCCTCCGTCCATGAGGACCTTGGTGAGCCTGACGTCGCCGATGACGGGGTCGACGACGAGCGGGTATTTCCCCGGGCTCGGCACATGGTCGGGGTGGTCGGCTTGGTCGAAAGTGATGGGCTTGTCAGACCAGTCTAGGTAGACTGGCGTCGCCACCTTCACCGAAAAGACCTCCCGGCGCTCTTGCTTGCGGTGCCGAGCCGAGGCATCCACCGCTTGCCCACCGTAGATCATGAAGCAGTCGCGGACCTCGGGGAACTCTTTTGCTTGGTGATCTTCCTTCTTGTCGACGTCGCGGGCCTTGCCACCCTCCGCGGGTGGCCCGGCCCTGTGGAAGTGGCGCCGAAGCATGACGCACTCCTCAAGGGTGTGCTTGACGGGCCCCTGGTGACAGGGGCACGGCTCCTTGAGCATCTTGTCGAAGAGGTTGGCACCTCCGGGGGGTTTCCGAGGGTTCTTGTACTCGGTGGCGGCGACAAGGTCCGCGTCGGCGGCGTCACGTTTCGCTTGCGACTTCTTCTTGCCCTTCTTCTTGGCGCCGCGCTGAGTTGACGCCTCGGGGGCATCTTCCGATGGGCGACCCTGGGGCTGCTTGTCCTTTCGGAAGATAGCCTCGACCGCCTCCTGGCCGGAGGCGAACTTGGTGGCGATGTCCATCAGCTCGCTCGCCCTGGTGGGGGTCTTGCGACCCAGCTTGCTCACCAGGTCGCGGCAGGTGGTGCCAATGAGGAACGCGCCGATGACATCCGAGTCGGTGATGTTGGGCAGCTCGGTGCGCTGCTTCGAGAATCGCCGGATGTAGTCCCGGAGAGACTCTCCCGGCTGCTGTCGGCAGCTTCGGAGGTCCCAGGAATTCCCGGGGCGCACGTACGTGCCCTGGAAATTGCCGGCGAAAGCTTGGACTAGGTTGTCCCAGTTGGAGATCTGCCCCGGAGGCAGGTGCTCCAACCAGGCGCGGGCGGTGTCGGAGAGAAACAGGGGGAGGTTACGGATGATGAGGTTGTCATCGTCCGTTCCACCTAGTTGGCAGGCCAAACGGTAGTCCGCGAGCCACAGTTCCGGTCTCGTCTCCCCCGAGTACTTTGTGATAGTAGTCGGGGGTCGGAACTGGGTCAGGAACGACGCCCGTCGTATGGCCCGGCTGAAGGCCTGCGGACCGGGTGGTTCGGGCGAAGGACTCTGATCCTCCCCGCTGTCGTAGCGTCCCCCACACCTAGGGTGGTAGCCTCGGCGCACCCTCTCGTCGAGGTGGGCTCGACGGTCACGGTGATGGTGCTCGTTGCCGAGGCGACCCAGGGCCACAGGCGCTGTGTTGCGCGTGCGCCCGGTGTAGACCGAGTTTTCCCTCATGAATCGGGAAGTCGCGGCATGAGGTTCCGAGGGGTACCCCTGCCTTCGGGAGGCGGAGCTCTCGGCCCGTCGGACCGCGGCGCCTTCCAGGAGATTCTTGAGCTCTCCCTGGATTCGCCGCCCCTCGGTGGTTGATGGCTCCGGCATCGCGCGGAGGAGCATTGCTGCTGCAGCCATGTTCTGGCCAACCCCACTGGATGCGGGTGGCGGCCTGACCCTGACATCGTCGGCGATGCGGTGCTGGAAGCCCTGGGGTAGATGACGTATTTCTCCGGCCGGAGGTTGAGCCGCCCATGCCTGCCCGACGTCCCGGCGGATTGGCTCAAGCGCTCCTGCTCCCTCGTCGAGCCTGGCCTACACCCCGCGGATTTGCTCGAGCTGTGGGTCATGGCCCCCCGCCTGAACGGGGACCACAACTAGCTCCCGTGGGATGTCAACGCGAGGCACCGGCCTAGGGAGATCACCGTCCTCCGGCATGCCGAGATGGTTGCCTTCGGAGGGACCCCCTAGATCGACGTGGAAACATTCGCGGCTTGGGCCGCAGCCCTCGTCGCCGAGGCTACGGCTACCGTCGGAACAGTCGGAAAGGCAGTAGTCGCATGCGGTCATGAAGTCCCGCATGGCACTGGGGTTGCCAAGTCCGGAGAAATCCCAACAGAAGTTGGGCTCGTCGTCTTCCTCGGACCCAGAGGGCCCGTAGGTCGAGGCGTCCGTCAGCCGGTCCCAAGGCGACCGCATACGAAACCCCAGAGGGTTTGGACTCGCCTCTACGAGAGCGCCCGCCAAAGCGAAACCGCTAGGCGGGTTGAGGCTGAATCCAAATGACGTGGGATGGGAATCGGTCGGTACCTCTTGGTCGACGGGCGGTGATGAAGTCACGTCGGGGACTGACTGCACCGTCGTCTCAGGTACAAGGGTGACACCCAGCAAGCCTTTCGCGAGCGTGCTGGCGTCATCCGTTTGCTCGGGATTGGCGTGTTGCGGGGAGACGGCGCTCGTCTTCGTCTCAAGCGCGAGGTCGATGCCCGATGCGCCCCCCGTTGGTGTGCTGGCGCTATTGGCTCGCTCGACATCCGACGAGGCGCTGCCTCCTGCTTGCCCTTGGTTGCCCCACCTTCCCCTCCATCGGTGGGGAAGAGGGCGGGATGAGCTCGAAGGTTGTTCTTCCACCACGCGGGGAAGACATCGTCGATTCCGCCACCGGCGGGCGGGCTGTCGGCCGCCATTGCCGCTGTCGCCCGGCGGTGGAATGAGTATCATGTCGTAGCTGCCGTCGAGGGACATGAACTCAAGACTCCCGAAATGGAGCACCGTCACGGGTTGGAGAGGTTGCTGGAGACTGCCCATCTGGAGCTTGACGGGAAGCTGTTCGTCAACACGCAGCAGGCCCCTACCTGGCGCGCCAACTGTCGGCGTTTCGAGACCGGGGGGTCCCTAAGCCGAGGAGTGAATGTCGCCGCGTGCCCTAGCCCAGATGGGTCGACGCGAGGCCGAGCGAGAAGGGGGGAAGTGAGGTGGCCGGAGACAGGCGTGAGAGAGGTGGAAATCCCGCGGCCTTCGTGTTCGTCCCGCGCCCAGGTCGGGTGCGCTTGCAGTAGGGGGTTACAAGCGTCCACGCGGGAGAGGGAGCGAGCGGCCTCACGCGAGCGCTTGTCTCCTCCTCGTCCCCGCGCGGCCAACCCTCTCTAAGAGGGCCGTCCTTCCTTTTATAGGCGTAAGGAGAGGATCCAGGTGTACAATTGGGGGTATAGCAGAGTGCTACGTGTCTAGCGGAGGAGAGCTAGTGCCCTAAGTACATGCCGTCGTGGCAGCCGGAGAGATTTTGGCACCCAGTTGGTGTGATGTCGTGGCCGTCGGAGGAGTGTTGGAGCCTGGCGGAGGGACAACTGTCGGAGCTGTTGAGTCCTTGCTGACGTCCTCTTGCTTCCGTAAGGGGGCTGAGAGCCACCGTCGTCACAGAGTATGCGGGGCGCCATCATTGCCTTTCTGGCGGAGCGAGCCAGATGGGACGCCGGTCTTGTTCCCCGTGGCCCGAGTCAGCTCGGGGTAGGGTGATGATGGTGTCTCCTGTTGACGTGGCTAGTCTGCGCCCTAGGTTGGGTGATGTGGAAGCTCCTCCGAAGCCGAGGTCGAGTCTGTCTTCCGTGGCCGAGGTCGAGTCCGAGCCCCTGGTTCGGGCGAGGCGGAGACCGTCGGCTGAGGCCAGGGCGGAGTCCGAGCCCTAGGGTCGGGCGGAGCGGAGTTCGCCGTCTTCCGGGGCTTAGCCCGAGTCCGAGCCCTGGGTCGGGCGGAGTGGAGTTCGCCGTCTTCCTGGGCTTAGCCCGAGTCCGAGCCCTGGGTCGGGCAGATCGGAGTTCGTCGTCTTCCGGGGCTTAGCCTGAGTCCGAGCCCTGGGTCAGGCGGAGCGGAGTTCGCCGTCTTCCGGGGCTTAGCCCGAGTCCGAGCCCTGGGTCGGGCGGAGCGGAGTTCGCCGTCTTCCGAGGCTTAGCCCGAGTCCGAGCCCTGGGTCGGGCGGAGCGGAGTTCGCCGTCTTCTGGGGCTTAGCCTGAGTCCGAGCCCTGGGTCGGGCGGAGCGGAGTTCGCCGTCTTCCGGGGCTTAGCCCGAGTCCGAGCCCTGGGTCGGGCGAAGCGGAGCTTCCTATGGTGCCTGCGGCCGGGCCTGACTGCCTGTCAGCCTCACTCTGTCAAGTGGCACCGCAGTCGGAGCGGCGCAGGCGGCGCTGTCTTTCTGTCAGGCTGGTCAGTAGAGCGACAGAGTGACGGCGGTCACTTCGGCTCTGTCGGCTGGGGGGCGCGCGTCAGGATAAAGATGTCAGGCCACCTTTGCATTAAATGCTCCTGCAATTTGGTCGGTCGGTGCGGCGATTTGGTCAGGGTTGCTTCTTGGCGAAGACAGAGCCACGGGCGAGCCGGAAATATGTTCGCCGCTGGAGGGGGGCCTCGGGCGAGACGGAGATACTCCAGGGTCGGCTGCCCTTGTCCGAGGCTAGGCTCGGGCGAGGCGTGATCGAGTCCCTCGAATGGACTGATCCCTGACTTAATCGCACCCATCAGGCCTTTGCAGCTTTATGCTGATGGGGGTTACCAGCTGAGAATTAGGAGCCTTGAGGGTACCCCTAATTATGGTCCCCGACAAAACCGAACAAAACATTCCCCCTCCTTGTCCTCCCGGTGCTCCCCAGCCATCATAACCCTGGGGTTCGGACCGTACAAGTTTAGATTGAGCGACCACCCATACAGTCTCGAGTGATTGTACTTGTCATGAGTACAGGTAGTGAAGAATGACAAACTGGTCCTTATATGAGTGGACAATCCTTCTGCTCACACCTAACCCGGCTGAGCCAACACCTGAGGCCCTCCCCTAAACCAGGGAGTCCCTGATCATCCCTACTCAAAGGTGATAAGGGTGGCAACCCTTCATCATACCCATTTTGAAAAGCATTTTCTTTTGAAAACTCACACCTTTTCTCAAATCATTTGTAACAAAGATATCAAGGAGTATAAAGATTAATTGCGGCAAGCGGCTGGGTGGCCATAATAACTTGTCTCAAAATCATATCATACATAAAATAAGAGGCTGAGGGTTGTGGTTGAAAAATCATAGGTAATATGCATCAAAGGGATCCAGTGAGCTTGTCGTGCTTTAACCGGCGAAGGGGGGGGGAGAGCTCGCAGAGTTGGCTTCTGGCTCCACCGTCTGGCGTAGACTTGCAGATCTGGCCTCCACGAGATGGCACGAACGCTCCGATAACTATGCAACATGAATAAGCAAACATACAAACCAGCAAGTATACCAACAAATGTTTAGTATAGTGGTCAGAATGGCGATATATGAACGGGTAGAGTCTTGAGCAGAATCCATGTCATGTGGTGTTGTGATATTACTGGTGGTGGAGTGGAGGTGCTTGCGAGGAGGGTGGATTGGAGGCGAAGCGACACTATGCGCGTAGCCGGCAGAGCGGAGTAACTGAGTGGTTGGGGGTTTGTCTTAGCTGAGGGTGTTGAGTGTGTGGAGAGGGAGAGGGTAGCTGGGTCTATTTATAGCTGGGTGTATGTGGTGTAGCACAGTGAAGTTCACTGTTGGTGAGAATAGTGATGAATGAATCGTCTGACTTAGTATGAACAGGAGAGTTATAGGCAGAATATGGGACAAGAGTATTTTGGGAGTTTTCTGAAATATGAACCATGCTTAAGGGATGACATGGTTGGATAGGGAAAAATTTGATAGGAATTTAGAAACAAGAATTATTGGAATATGAGTTTGGAAGCCTGGTTCGAAGGAATCTCAAAGTTAAGTGTGCTCAACTTGGAGAAACCTGGGATGGGTGACCAGATGGGAAGTTCCTACTGGAAGAAAAATCACAGTCACAGGAGTTCGTATGACTGGAATATTGGTCTGGGTGGTCTTAGGTGGATTGGACAACATGATGGATGAGTAGTTGAAATCTAGGGTGATCGGATGATCGATGAATAGTAACGATAAATAGTGACGCCGAATAGTGATGACGAAAAAGTAAACTATGAACGATCGATTGATCGGACGAACGAACGATCGGAATTTCGGTAGCATAATGGCTGGACAAAGATTATATGGACGAACGATGAATAGGGACTATGAACGAACGATGAACGATGAATAGGAACTATGAACGAACGTTGAACGATCGAATGATCGAACGAACGAACGATCGGAATTTCGGCAGCATAACGGCTGAATAAAGATTATTTGGACGAACGAACGGACGAACGATCGAACGATCGGACGAACGAACCATGAATGATCGGACGAACGATCGAACGATCGGACAAACGAACGAACAAACTAAGAACAGGTGGACGAACGATCGAAGAACGATCGAACGATCCTTTTGCTAGTGTGTGATTGTGTGGGAAGTGGAGTGGGCGTGTGGGGGGAGGGAGAGAGTTGCCATGAAATGGCTTGGGGTGGCTTGAGAGGAGGCCCTTGCCCCTCTATTTATAGGCTCGGTGGGGGGATTAGGGGGGAGGGATGAGAGATTGAGAGGATTAGTGGGAGGATGAGAGGATTAGTGGGAGATTAGCTTGTATTTGTCTTGTATAAGTGTAATTAGCTTGTAGAGCTCACCGTATGACATCTGCGGCGTACGTATATCTATGAGTATGAGAAAAGTTATGAAGAAAATATTTGTAGGGACTTGAAAAATGATTGTGAATGTATTTCTCAGGAGAAAAATATTTGGAGATATATCGGTGGAATATTTGGGCAGTATTTTTGGAAAGAACTTGATGGGGATGACTCGGGAAATATTTGTAGGATATTTTGAGGAGGATTTTGAAGAGAATATAGACCACTATGTTTTATTTGCTGATATCAACTTGCAAACAAACATTTTGAAACGAAATTTAAAATTCATTTTGAATTTAGAGCAAGTTTGAGGAAATTTTAAGATTTAAATTTTTGGGATGCTACACCCAGCCATAGCCGCAGTGATAGGAGCATCGGACAGTGGCCTCTTGCTCTCGCCACTATGATTCTTCTTATTCTATTTATTGCTGCTGCCCTAGACAGTGGTGCCTGAGCCAGCCCTTTGGGTCGCCCTGGCTTGTGGGGCCAAGTGCGATGCCCGGTACTTGGCGGCCCTGGCATACTTGTCGGCTAGAGCGAAGAGCGTGGTGACGCTTTCTACATCGTGCATCGCAAGCTTCTGAAGCATCTTCTCATCACATACCCCCTAACGGAAAATAGTAACGATAGACACGTTAGAGATACGAGGTATGGTTCCCCATACCTTGGTGAAGCGAGAGATGAATGCCCTGAGTGTCTCTCCGGGTTCCAGCCACATTGCATGGAGGTGGAACTCCATGCTGAGTGTCTCTCCGGGTTCCTGCCTCATTGCATGGAGGTGGGACTCCGTGCCATGCTGTTGGTAAGCATTAGTGAAGTTCATGGTGAACCGCACATAGAGCTCTTCCGAGGAATTGATTGATCCTAGGTTAAGGTTCATAAGCCAAGTCTGGACTGGCCCGGTCAAGGCTACATGGAAGTAGCTCGCCATGATGGTGCCATCTCCACCAGCGATCATGATAGTAGTGACGAAGACCTACAGAAACTCTGACGGGTTAGTTGTACCATCGTACTTTTACAATAGGTGTGACCAAAACTTGGACGTCCAGGCTACGGTGCGGAGATGATTCGCAAGCACGGAACAGCCTACTTCTGTCATGGGGATGCCGATCCTGGCTTTTCCCAGAGAGGGTGGCGTTGCTGCACCAAAGTCAGCATTGAGGTTTTGAAAGTTGCCTAGAGGGGGTGAATAGGCGGAATCTAGAAAACTATAAGCTTAAGCACACACTACAAGCCGAGGTTAGCGTTAGAAATGAATTCGAGTCCGAGAGAGAGAGAGGGGAAAACAAATCAACCACAAATAAAACAGATGAACACGATGATTTGTTTTACCGAGGTTCAGTTCTAAAGAACCTAGTCCCCGTTGAGGTGGTCACAAAGACCGGGTCTCTTTCAACCCTTTCCATCTCTCAAGCGGTCACTTAGACCGAGTGAGCTTTCTTCTTGCTTCTCATAGGTCACTTAGACCCCGCAAGGACCACCACACAATTGGTGTCTCTTGCCTTGCTTACAAAGCACTTGAGAGTAACAAATGAAAAGAAAAGAAAGCCAACCAAGCAAACAAGAGCAACAAGAAACACAAGTGATCCTCTCACAAGCCCTAATGCGCTAGAGTTGAATTTGGGACTTTGAGTGGATCGATCGCTTTGATTTGTGTCTTGGAGTAAAGTCTATTGCTCTTGTATTGAATGCAATGTGTGGAATGCTTGGATGGTTGGAGTGGTGGTGGTTGGGGGGTATTTATAGCCCTCAACCACCAAACAACCGTTGGGGGTGGGCTGCTGTCGATGGGCGCACCGGACAGTCCGGTGCGCCAGCCATGTCACCCAACCGTTAGGGTTCGGGAGCTTCTGACCGTTGGAGGCTTTGTCCTCTAGTGGCACCGGACAGTCTGGTGCCGCACCGGACATGCACTATTCAATGTCTGGTGCGTCTCTGACGGGCGGCTCTGACTCTGCTCACTGTTCTTCACTGTTCATCTGATTCTCTAGCTTTTGCAGTCGACCGTTGAGCGAAGTAGCCGTTGCTCCGCTGGTGCACCGGACAGTCTGGTGGCACACCGGACAGTCCGGTGAATTATAGTGGAGCGCGCCCTGAGAAACCTGAGAGTGGAGAGTTTGAGACTGTACGGTCCTGGTGCACTGGACACTGTCCGGTGGCACACCGGACAGTCCGGTGCGCCAGACCAGGGCACACTCGATTTCTTTGCTCCTTTGTATTTGAACCCTATCTTCAATCTTTTATTGGTTTGTGTTGAACCTTTATGCACCTCTAGAACATATAATTTAGAGCAAACTAGTTAGTCCAATATTTGTGTTGGGCATTCAACCACCAAAATTATTTATAGGAAAAGGTTAACCCTATTTCCCTTTCAATCTCCCCCTTTTTGGTGATTGATGCCAACACAAACCAAAGCAAATATATAAGTGCAGAAATGAACTAGTTTGCATAAGGTAAGTGCATAGGTTACTTAGAATTAAACCAATTTATAGTTTCACTAGATATGCATGGATTGCTTTCTTTTATTTTACATTTTGGACCACATTTGCACCACTTGTTTTGTTTTTGCAAATATTTTTGGAAAATCTTTTTCAAAGTCTTTTTGCAAACAGTCAAAGGTATATGAATAAGATTGCAAGAAGCATTTTCATGTTTTGAAATTTCTCCCCCTATTTCAAATGTTTTTCCTTTGACTTAAACAAAACTCCCCCTTAATGAAATTCTCCTCTTAGTTTTCAAGAGAGTTTTAATAGATACCAATTGGAAGTATATTTAGATGCTAGTTTTGAAAATATACCAATTGAAGAAATTGCTTATCACAAGATACCAATTGGAAAAACAAACTTTTTTGTAAAAACTAAATAAATCATCATTTCGAAAAATTTTGAAGTTGGTGGTGCGGTCCTTTTGCTTTGGGCTTAATATTTCTCCCCTTTGGCATTAATCACCAAAAACAGAGACTTTTAGAGCCCTAATTTATTTATCTACCATTGGTACAAATAAATATGAGTGAAAGATTATACCAATTTGAGAGTGATGCGGAGTGACGGTGAAGGATAAACGATACCGTTAGAGTGGAGTGGAAGCCTTGTCTTCGCCGAAGACTCCATTTCCCTTTCATCTACGACTTAGCATAGAAGTACACTTGAAAACACATTAGTCATAGTCATGAAAGAGATATGATCAAAGGTATGTAGATGAGCTATGTGTGCAATGTTTCAATCAAAATTCCGAGAATCAAGAATATTTAGCTCATTCCTAAGTTTGCAAAAGGTTTTCTCATCTAAAGGCTTGGTAAAGATATCGGCTAATTGTTCTTTGGTGCTAATATAAGCTATCTCGATATCCCCCTTTGTTGGTGATCCCTCAAAAAGTGATACCGAATGTCTATGTGCTTAGTGCGGCTGTGTTCAACGAGATTATCCGCCATGCGGATTGCACTCTCATTGTCACATAGGAGAGGAAATTTGCTCAATTTGTAGCCATAGTCCATGAGGTTTGCCTCATCCAAAGTAATTGCGCACAACAATGACCTGCGGCAATATACTCGGCTTCGGTGGTGGAAAGAGCTACTGAGTTTTGTTTCTTTGAAGCCTAAGACACCAGGGATCTCCCCAGAAACTGATAAGTCCCTGATGCGCTCTTCCTATCAATTTTACACCCTGCCCAATCGGCATCGGAATATCCTATTAAATCAAAAGTGGACCCCTTGGGGTACCAAAGTCCAAACTTAGGAGTATAAACTAAATATCTCATGATTCTTTTCATGGCCCTAAGGTGAACTTCCTTAGGATTGGCTTGGAACCTTGCAAACATGCATACGGAAAGCATAATATCCGGTTGAGATGCACATAAATAGAGTAAAGATCCTATCATCGACCGGTATACCTTTTGATCTACGGACTTACCTCCCATGTCGAGGTCGAGATGCCCATTGGTTCCCATGGGTGTCTTGATGGGCTTGACATCCTTCATTCCAAACTTGTTAAGTATGTCTTGAATGTACTTTGTTTGGCTGATGAAGGTGTCGTCCTGGAGTTGCTTGACTTGAAATCCTAGGAAATACTTCAACTCCCCCATCATAGACATATCAAATTTTTGAATCATAATCCTACTAAACTCCACAAGTAGATTTGTTAGTAGACCCAAATATGATATCATCAACATAAATTTGGCATACAAACAAATCTTTTGCAATAATTTTAGTAAAGAGAGTAGGATCGACTTTATCGACTTTGAAGCCATTAGTGATAAGAAAATCTCTTAGGCATTCACACCATGCTCTTGGGGCTTGCTTGAGCCCATAAATCGCCTTTGAGAGTTCATACACATGGTTAGGGTACTCACTATCTTCAAAGCCGGGAGGTTGCTCAACATAGACCTCTTCCTTGATTGGTCCATTGAGGAAGGCACTCTTCACGTCCATTTGATAAAACTTGAAGCCATGGTAAGTAGCATAGGCAAGTAATATGCGAATTGACTCAAGCCTAGCTACGGGTGCATAAGTTTCATCAAAGTCCAAACCTTCGACTTGTGAATAACCTTTGCCACAAGTCGAGCTTTGTTCCTTGTCACCACACCATGCTCATCTTGCTTGTTGCGGAATACCCACTTGGTACCTACAACATTTTGGTTAGGACGTGGAACTAAATGTCATACATCATTCCTCATGAAGTTGTCGAGCTCCTATTGCATAGTCAGCACCCAATCCGAATCTCCACCCTGTATGGCTCAATAGAGGAGACAAAAGAGTAATGTTCACAAAAATGTGCAACTCGAGATCTAGTGGTTACCCCCTTATGAATGTCACCGAGAATGGAGTTGACGGGGTGATCTTATTGAATTGCTTTGTGGACTCTTGGGTGTGGCGGTCTTTGACCCTGTGTTTCTTGATCATCTTCCTTGTCTTCATCTCCCCCTTGATTATTGTCCTCCTCTTGAGGTGGCTCATCCTCTTGACCTTCAATTTCATCATCTTGAGCCTGTTCCTCATCTTGAGTTGGTGGAGATACTTGCATAGAAGATGACAGTTGATCTTGTGCTTGTGTGGGCTCTTCGGATTCCTTAGGACACACATCCCCAATGGACATGTTCCTTAGCGCGACACACGGAGCCTCTTCATCATCTAGTTCATCAAGATCAACTTGCTCCACTTGGGAGCCATTAGTCTCATCAAACACAATGTCACAAGAAACCTCAACTAATCAAGTGGATTTGTTGAAGACTCTATATACCCCTGTGTTTGAGTCATAACCAAGTAAAAAAGCCTTCTATAGCCTTAGGAGCAAATTTAAATTTTCTACCTCTTTTATCAAGAATAAAAAATTTGCTACCAAAGACTCTAAAATATGAAACACTAGGCTTTTTACTGGTGAGGAGTTCATAAGATGTCTTCTTGAGGATTCGGTGAAGATAGAGCCGGTTGATGGAGTAGCGGGCGGTGTTAATCGCATCAACCCAAAATCGGTCCGGAGTCTTGTACTCATCAAGCATGGTTCTTGCCATGTCCAATAGAGTTCTATTCTTCTTCTCCACTACACCATTTTGTTGAGGTGTGTAGGGAGAAGAGAACTCATGCTTGATGCCCTCCTCCTCAAGAAAGCCTTCGAATTGAGAGTTCTTGAACTCCGTCCCATTATCGCTTCTTATATTTTTATTCTCAATCCGAACTCGTTTTGAGCCCGTCTTAAGAATCCTTTTAAGGTCTCTTGGGTTTGAGATTTTTCGTACAAAAAGAATACCCAAGTGAAGCGAGAATAATCATCCATAATTACTAGACAGTACTTACTACCGCTGATGCTTATGTAAGCAATCGGGCCGAATAGATCCATGTGGAGTAGTTCCAGTGGCCTGTTCGTTGTCATTATGTTCTTGTGTGGATGATGGGCGCCAACTTGCTTTCCTGCTTGACATGCGCTACAAACCCTGTCTTTCTCAAAATGAACATTTGTTAGTCCCAAAAATGTGTTCTCCCTTTAGAAGCTTGTGAAGATTCTTCATTCCAACATGGGCTAGTCGACGATGCCAGAGCCAACCCATATTAGTCTTAGCAATTAAGCAGGTATCGAGTTCAGCTTTGTCAAAATCAACTAAGTACAGCTGACCCTCTAATACTCCCTTAAATGCTATTGAATCATCACTTCTTCTAAAGACAGTAACACCTACATCTGTAAATAGACAATTGTAGCCCATTTTGCATAATTGAGAAACTGAAAGCAAGTTATAATCTAAAAAATCTACAAGAAAAACATTGGAAATAGAATGGTCAGGTGATATAGCAATTTTACCAAGTCCTTTGACCAAATCTTGATTTCCATCCCCAAATGTGATAGCTCTTTGGGGATCTTCGTTTTTCTCGTAGGAGGAGAACATTCTTTTCTCCCCTGTCATGTGGTTTGTGCATCCTCTATCAATTATTAAACTTGAGCTCCCGGATACATAAACCTGCAAAACAATTTAGGCCTTGTTCTTAGGTACCCAAACAGTCTTTGGTCCTTTGATGTTAGAAACAAGCACCTTGGGTACCCAAACACAAGTCTTTAACCCCTTGTGTTTGCCCCCAACATATTTGGAAACTACTTTGCCTGATTTCTTAGTTAAAACATAAGATGCATCAAAAGTCTTAAATGAAATGTTAGGCTCATTTGATGCAGTAGGAGTTTTCTTTTTAGGCATTTTAATATGAGTAGAATGCCTAGAGCTAGAAGCCTCATTCTTATACATAAAAGCATGGTGAGAAACCGAATGAGATTTCTTAGCATGAATTCTCCTAATTTTGTGTTCGGGATAATCAGCAGGATATAAAATATAGCCCTCATTATCCTGAACCACGGGAGCTTTGCCCTTAACAAAGTTAGACAATTTCTTAGGGGCATTAAGCTTGACATTGCTTCTCTGTTGGAAACCAATGCCATCCTTAATGCAGGGTGTCTCCCACTATAGAGCATGCTTCTAGCAAATTTAAACTTTTCATTTTCAATTTCATGCTCATTAATTTTAACAGTTAATTGAGCTATATGATCATTTTGTTGTTTAATTAAAGCAAGGTGATCATTTATAACATCAACATTAACATCTCTATATCTAGTACAAATAGTGACATGATCAACAGTAGATGTAGAGGGTTTGCAAACATTTAATTCATCTATCTTAGCATGTAATATGGCATTCTCATTTCTAAGACAAGAAATAGAATCATTGCAAACATTTGATTCTTTAGCCTTGGAAATTAAACTATCATTTTCGGTCCTAAGGCTAGAAATTGATTCATTCAATTTATCAATCTTAGCATTTAAACTATCATTTTCATTTCTAAGATTGGCAATTGAATCATGGCAAATACTAAGCTTCTTAATCAAATTTTCATTTTTCTCTACTTCGTGATCATAAGCATTTTTTTTACTTTAACATGCTTTTTATTTTCCTTAATAAGGAATTCCTCTTGGCTATCCAAAAGTTCATCCTTCTCATGAATAGCTCCTATCAATTCATTTATTTTTTTCCTTTTGTTGCATGTTAAGGTTGGCAAAAAGAGTAAGCAAATCATCTTCATCTTCACTAGAACTACCTTCATCACTAGATGTAGTATACTTGGGGGCGGTTCTAGTTTGTACCTTCTTCTTTTTGCCGTCCTTTGCCATGATGCATTTGTGGCCGACGTTGGGGAAGAGGAGTCCCTTGTTGACGGCAATGTTAGCGGCATCCTCATCGGAGGAGGAGTCAGTGGAGCTCTCATCGAAGTCCCATTCCCGACACACGTGGGCATCGCCGCCCTTCTTCTTGTAGTATTTCTTTTTCTCCTTCTTCTTCCCCCTCTTGTCGTCACCCCTGTCACTATCACTAGACATAGGACATTTAGCAATAAAATGATCGGGCTTACCACACTTGTAGCACACCCTCTTGGAGCGGGGTTTGTAGTCTTTTCCCCTCCTTTGCCTAAGGATTTGGCGAAAGCACTTGATGATAAGCGCCATCTCCTCATTGTCGAGCTTGGAGGCGTCGATGGGGATCCTACTTGAGGTAGACTCTTCTTTCTTCTCCTTCGTCGCTTTGAATGCGACGGGTTGCACCTCGGGTGTGGAGGTGCCGCCTTGCTCCAAGTCGACAATGTGTTTGGAGCCTTTGATCATTAGTTCAAAGCTCACAAACTTTCCTATCACTTCCTCGGGACACATTAGCTTGTATCTAGGATCACCACGTATTAATTGAACTTGAGTAGGATTGCGAAAAACGAGGGATCTTAGAATAACCTTGACCATCTCATGGTCATCCCATTTTGTGCTCTCGAGGTTGCACACTTGATTCACCAAGGTTTTGAGCCGGTTGTACATTGCTTGTGGCTCCTCTCCTTGGTGAAGGACGAATCGACCGAGCCCCCCCTCGATCGTCTCCCGCTCGGTGATCTTGGTCACCTCATCTCCTTCGTGCGCGGTCTTTAAGACGTCCCAAATCTCCTTGGCCCTCTTTAACCCTTGCACCTTATTATACTCCTCTCGATATAGAGAGGCGAGGAGTATAGTAGTGGCTTGGGAGTTAAAGTGTCGTATTTGGGCGACCTCGTCCGAGTCGTAGCCCTCGTCCCCCACCGTAGGTACCTGCGCTCCAAATTCAACAATGTCCCATATGCTTGCGTGGAGTGAGGTTAGATGATGCCTCATTTTATCACTCCACATAGAATAATCTTCACCATCAAAGCATGGTGGTTTGCCTAATGAGACGGAAAGTAATAGAGTGCGTTTAGAAATACGAGGATAACGAAGTGGCATCTTACTATACTTCTTGCGCTCATGGCGCTAAGAAGTGACGGACGTCGTGTCGGATCCAGATGTGGAGGGCGACGAAGAGTCGGTCTCGTAGTAGACCACTTTCTTCATCTTCTTCTTCTTGTCGCCACTCCGATGCGACTTGACGCGGGGAGGGGATTCCTCCTTGCCTTTGGTGCCGGACTCCCTTGATGGAGCCTTCCCGTGGCTTGTGGCCTTCTCGCCGGTTTCCATCTCCCTTTTGGCGGATCCTCCCGACATCACTTCGAGTGGTTAGACTCTAAATGAAGCACTGGGCTTTGATACCAATTGAAAGTTGCCTAGAGGGGGGTGAATAGGTAGAACCTGAAAAACTATAAACTTAAGCACACACTACAAGGCGGGGTTAGCGTTAGAAATGAATTCGAGTCTGAGAGAGAGGGGAAAACAAATCAACCACAAATAAAATGGATGAACACGGTGATTTGTTTTACCGAGATTTGGTTCTAAAGAACCTAGTCCCCGTTGAGGTGGTCACAAAGACCGGGTCTCTTTCAACCCTTTCCCTCTCTCAAGCGGTCACTTAGACCGAGTGAGCTTTCTTCTTACTTCTCACGGGTCACTTAGACCCCGCAAGGACCACCACACAATTGGTGTCTCTTGCCTTGCTTACAAAGCACTTGAGAGTAACAAATGAAAAGAAAAGAAAGCCAACCAAGCAAACAAGAGCAACAAGAAACACAAGTGATCCTCTCACAAGCCCTAATGCGCTAGAGTTGAATTTGGGACTTTGAGTGGATCGATCGCTTTTATTTGTGTCTTGGAGTGAAGTCTATTGCTCTTGTATTGAATGCAATGTGTGGAATGCTTGGATGGTTGGAGTGGTGGTGGTTGGGGGTATTTATAGCCCTCAACCACCAAACAACCGTTGGGGGTGGGCTGCTGTCGATGGGCGCACCGGACAGTCCGGTGCGCCAGCCACGTCACCCAACCGTTTAGGGTTCAGGAGGTTCTGACCGTTGGGTGTTTTGTCCTCTAGTGGCACCGGACAGTCCGGTGCCGCACTGGACAGACACTGTTCAGTGTTCGGTGCGCCTCTGACGGGTGGCTCTGACTCTGCGCACTGTTCTTCACTGTTCATCTTATTCTCAGATTTTGCAGTCGACCGTTGCGCGAAGTAGTTGTTGCTTCGCTGGTGCACCGGACAGTCCGATGGCACACCGGATAGTCCGGTGAATTATAGCGGAGCGCGCCCTCAGAAACCCGAGAGTGGAGAGTTTGAGACTGTACGGTCCTGGTGCATCGGACACTATCCGGTGGCACACCGGACAGTCCGGTGTGCCAGACCAGGGCACACTCGGTTTCTTTGCTCTTTTGTATTTGAACCCTATCTTCAATCTTTTATTGGTTTGTGTTGAACCTTTATGCACCTATAGAACATATAATCTAGAGCAAACTAGTTAGTCCAATATTTGTGTTGGGCATTCAACCACCAAAATTATTTATAGGAAAAGGTTAACCCTATTTCCCTTTCAGGTTTCAGCCCTCGAAGATTTGGTGACGCTCCCTCGCCCTCTCCAAGGAGACATAGGCATCATCGCCCGCACATTTGTGGTCGAGCTCTGCCCGCATGTCCTCAGTCTGAGTGCCCCTCACAACGAGTGAGCGCATGGAGGTTGACGCTTCATGGTGACGCTAAAGGAAAGACGTTGAGAGCTGCCCAACCACCCCATGGGGTCGAGCGATGGTCGTGCCCCGATCCACGCCGAACCAGAGGCACTTTGGGAAAAGTTAATGAGGTGGTCGACGTCGTCACACCACTCCCTCATTGTCCCTGTAGATGCTACAGAGCTTGGGGGATAGCGTAGCAACTCCCTAGCTGCTGATAATGCTCCACCGGGGGCGTCATGCGAGGAGACTCTAGATACCGACTTTGGTGTGTGTCGTAGCGCAATGGGCGATGCAACACGTGAGGCGGGACAAGGAGCTGCCCGCGGCGTAGGTGACGCCACTCCCTCCCCATTTGGATGTCGTTTTTGGAGGAGGAGATGAGATGCTTGATGATTTGCACCATCATCCGAGCAGAGAAAAACAGGCCCCTACCTGGCGTGCCAAATTTGGGATATAAAACTAAGCCAAATTTTGGAGAGAACTCCAGCCAGGTGGCAGAATGCACCCGCCTAATCCTAAGAACAAAGGGGCACCCTAGGGTTTGCCTGATTAGGTGGATGAACGCAAGAACACACGAGGGTTTAGAGTGGTTCGAGCCGTCATAGCGTAATACCATACTCCACTTGTGGGTTGTATTGTCGAAGGTTTGAGTCTGGTTTGTGATGCCTATGTATGGATTCAAGTGTGAATGTCCCTTGTAGCACATGTACCATTCCTTTTATAGTCCAAGGGATGTACAATGCGAGGGAGCTAGACCCGCCAGGTGGGCCTAGCTTTTCAATATTAAATATATACAACATGGAGCTATAAGTGCAATGACGCCTACGATCTCCTTCTCCTCGTCTGTTGCACGTATCTTCTGACCAAATATGTTCTCCATCCTGTTTGCTGGTCTAGGCTCACAACATAATGTTCCTGGTGTGCTGACATTGTCAAGGCTGGGCAAGCTGACATGTATAAGAGTTAATGTAATATCTTCATGTTGTCAACTCTAGCCCATGTTGTAGCGGGCGTATCATCGATTGAGCAACACCTCATGATGTCATCGCCCACACATATGAGACAACTGCCTCGTAACCAACGTTATCGTGAGCAAGCATTAAATGCGCACGACACGGCCACACAGTTGTATGCCTTGGTAACGCGCAGAGCGGTCTTGTTGGTCTTTCTGCCATGTTAGATGTCTGTCGCGCTCTACATATGACATAGCACGCAAGGCTGTCCCACATTAGCTGCGAGCAGTGGGCCCGCAGACAGGAGGCTTGCTTCTACCTGAAGAGTTGTGCCTTGTGCTTGAGTCCATGTGGTGGCACCAGACCCCTTTTTGCGTGGAGGGCCTTTGCCAAGGGCGCAGGGTGGCTGAAGCCCTGTGCCCGTACTAACCGAGGTCTGGAAGGCACACAAGGAGGTTCGGACATCACACGCGTCTGCGGCCAGATTAGGTGGAACTAGGTCTGAGGGACTGACCTCCTCAGTCTATTAGCACGTGGTTAGAGCTATTCAAATGGGTTCCTATTTTGACATGGTAGCAGAGAGTACCCCATTATTAGGTAGGATTGGCAACATGCACATTTTATTCGCATGCCCGCGGTAAAAAAATACAGGGTGTGAATGTGTTTCCGCAGGTACCTGCGATGTGGGTTTCATTCTCAATCCGACGAGTTTTTTTCTTAGTGGTATGAAAATATTATACCCGTGTCCGCAATGGTATATATATGTGTATATGTAATTATATATGTGTGTATATATACTATATATATGTATGTGTGTGTGTAATTATGTACCCACGGGTATGGGTAGCATATTGTACCCGTCGTGGGTAACGAGGTACGAGTTTAATATTAAACCGGCGGATGCGGGTTTGAAAACCCTCTACCCGCGGGTTTCAATCTTGTTGCCATCCCTATTCTTAGGGTACCGACAGGGTGAATAGATGATACTTGAAATTTAGAACTTTAATACAAAACTTAATCCCATAGTTAGCGGTTACAATAAGATGAACAATTATCGGAGTATAAAACTAAGTCCTTTTCTTTCAAAAGTGTTGCTTTTAAAGAACACGAAATAAACTCAAGGCAATATAACTAAATTTTTATGAAGAATAGAGTAAGAAGGCTTAGTTAAAGAGAGGAACAAAATAAGTTCTCTCTAACTTTTGGTTTCACTCTCTATTTTCATTTTGTTAGGAGATCCTTAGGCCTAATAGATTGATCTTATCGTTTAGATCTTTATTAGTTTAATTAGTTTTGCAATTAAACTATATTTAATACTTTTAATTAGCATCCAAACATCCAATATGATAGGGACTAAAAATTAGTAGAGGAACTAAACTGCCACTTAGACTCACCATAGAGTTGTATAAAGTTATGCATGCATATGTTTGAGTGTTCTTAAGGCGATAAGGTGAGGTGAGGAGCTGGACCATGGGCCTAACGCCTAGGCGGGCAAGGCGAGTAAGGCGCCTAGAATTATACGAGCGCCTAGACGCCTAGGCGACGCCTTAAAAACACCGACGTGTTTGATTGGTCATAGTTTATGTTATGTTTGGCGTGGCTCCGCTTTATCTAGAGTAAGATGGGGGCCTAGCCGCCCTCCACTTCTGACGTGACGACGATGGTGTCCTTCACCCTGCTCGTGGCGGCGACGACCAATACCAAGGTATTGGAAATTAAGGAAACACACACGAAGGAAGGTTTTGCTTGGGGGGGGACAAAAGCAAAACATAATTTTTGTTACCACAGACACTAGTAATTATTCAACTCCATATCTAGATTGGTCATAGGAGATTTCGAAACAGCGAAAAGGTACTCTGAAAATTTATAGGAAATTTGTTTGTATGCTATCAGATTTTATACTTATTCCTTGTGTGCCATTAAGTGGTATATTAGTAATTTTTTTGTGTGTATAACATGTGGGGCTAGTGACACACAAAGAATGAGTATATTTTCCAATGGTACAGGGAATCACCCCAAATTTAAACTATAACTACAGAAACTTCATGGAGTTAACTCAGTTAATAATTTAGGAGTTGAGCTATTTGACAATTTATTCAGCTCTTCTTAAAGACATGTTTGGTTCGGAGCTAACTGCGTCACATTTTGCCTAATGTTAATCGCTCGAATTGGAGAACTAACCTTAGGTAGAAAAGTTAGACAAAGTGTGACAAATTAGGCAGCAAACTAAACAGACTAACATGCCTTAGTCAGCTGGAAAGCTTTGCTATCAATAAGAACCTCCTCCATTAATAAAAGCGTAAAACAGTTAAATTCTACAACATTCCTGAAAAATCGAACATAGGACTTCAACCGCCAATCGGATAGGTGAAAGCACTGCTATTGAGAGTTTGAGGAAATTTGTAGGATCTATTGTTAATGTGTTTGGCAAGGAATATCTGAGATCCCCAAATACAAATGATACAGCCAGACTACTTACTATTGCAGAACAACGTGGATTTCCTGGTATGCTTGGAAGCATTGATTGTATGCATTGGAAGTGGAAACATTGTCCTACAGCTCATCAGGGTATGTACTGTGGCCATGTGAAAGATCCATCTATTATTTTAGAGGCAGTTGCATCTACTGATTTATGGATATGGCATGCCTTCTTTAGTCTGCCGAGAGCGAACAACGATATTAATGTTTTGCACAGATCTCCTCTTTTTGATAGGCTCGCTAATGGTGAAGCCCCAGAAGTTAAATACACAATTAATGGCCATAACTATGACATGGGCTATTATCTCGCAATGGGATTTATCCAACTTGGTCAACGTCTGTGAAAACTAAGAAGGCACCAACAAATGCGAAGGACAAGAATTTTGCTAAAGTGCAGGAGGCACAGAGGAAAGATGTTGAGCGAGCTTTTGGTGTACTGCAGGCGCGATTTGCCATTGTTCGCGGCCCAGCGAGATTTTGGGATGAAGCTACACTTCGCGACATTATGACGGCATGTGTCATCATGCATGATATGATTATTGAAGACGAGCGTCATGACGATAGCCTACATGAGCCCTATGAAAAGAATGATGCTGATGTCAGTGATGTAGTTTCACGAGCAGGTACTGCAAAGTTTACGTCCTTTGGTCAGATGCGTGAAGAAATCTAAAATTCTCACGTACACCATCAACTTCAGAAGGACCTCGTTGAACATCTATGGTTGTGTCGAGGACAGATGGAGAACCATGAGTAGTTTCATTTATTCTATTACAATATGGATGTTAATTTATTTTTTCTTCTTTACAACTGGTGGTAGATCATGTGGTCCAAGATAGATGTTTTCTGTATCTTAACTGAAATAAACAACCACACAATAGAATGAATAAAGATGATATGTGCCTCTGAATCTCGCCTTCTCCTTTCTTTTTCAATCTCACAACAACAAAATGTAAACAAAGGAGGATGGCCACCACTATTGCTCCATTCGTTTACTGGCTATTTTTAGCAGCTCAACCCCACTAGAGAAATGCAACCAGTTTAATGTCTGGATAGGATAACCACAAGTCCCAGGCAAACCCAACAATTTGTGCGTCCATCCTTCAGTAGAGCACTGAGAACAAAGAAAAATACATGGCATTGCACGCATATGGTTATTGGCATCATGTTACTGGCAGCACGCATCAGGTTACTGGCATCAGGTATTCAGCACTCCAATCAAAACTGCAAGATGGAGACTCCACTCAGTTTTGTCATATTATTTTGTATTTTCTACTACCTGCAGAGTAAGTGTCACTTATTCTGAATCATGACACTGCAGCAAAATGACATTGCACAATCACCACATATGTATTCAGAATGAAGACACTGAAGGAAAATAACTTATTATTTATTCAATGGCTTATTTAGAATCATGACACTGTTGAAAAATATAGAAAAATCCAGGAACATTTAGTATCTTATTCAGAAACATGACAACTACCCCTATTCAGAAATAATGATTGTTGTAAGCCATTTCAGTGACTTACAACCTAAAATGAGCTGTAGGAGAACACAAACTACGACTACCTATTCCTGTAACGCCAAGCGAGAATTTCCTCTTTCAATAACTTATAGTACTGTTTTGACTCGTTGTCCATTGTGTTGGTGTTTGTTTCTATTATTTTTAGTTCATGTTGCTCCTGTTCTAGCTCTAGTCTATTCTTCTCAATCTCCAATAGTTCATCTTCACGAGCTTTTCGATCTCTTTCTGTTTCAAACCTTTCTTCTCTCATTTTTTTAATTTCTTCGATGAAAGGATCAGTTTCGTCATCTTCTCGCTTTCTGGCTTTCATCTTATCCTTCTCAGCTTTCCTTCCTGGTGGTCTAGCAACATTGGGTCCAGCACAAATGTTACCATCTTCAGTTGTGTTGTGTTCTTGGATTGTAGCCCACGTTGGCTCATGCCTAAGAATGTTCCAAGCATGATACAAAGAAAAAGCTTTCTTCCTTAACCTTTGGTACGTACCTTTTGCATCGGCAATCTACAAAGAAGCACATATATGACACTTCATTCTTTAGCACAGTCATAAACAAATTTCAAAATAAGAGGACAATAAACATTGAACCTTATCATTAATCGTCTTTCCACTTTCATTCTTGCGCTCTATGGCTTCATAATAACTGTTGAAAAGACTAACTTCGTTTGAAACGGTAATCCAACGGTGCCTCAATGATGACCAATTGCGACTTGATTCAAATTTTCTGTTACCAGAATAATATTTTTCAATCCTTTCCAAAAAACGTCCATCTTTTTGATCCCTTCCTGCAATAGGATCTTTACTCACATTTAGATATGATGAAATGAGCAACATGTTACATGTCCTCCTTTTCAGAGAATTTTTTTGATCCTCCCTTTGTTTTTGTCTGCGAACTCATTTCAGCAACATTAAGTGCCTCCGTAAATTCATTATCAGATTCCACACCGTCCTCTGATCCTAGCACTTCTACACCTTCCTGGTTGAGCAGATTAGTGAAATAACTATTTCACTAATATTTCAGGGAACCTAAATAATATTTCAGTTTGTAATGTATTTGAGAAGGGAAAACCAAATACACGAGTACATACTTGTACTCAGGCAACATCCATGAATTGTCATTGTCACCAATGGGATTTGTTCCAGATTCTTGCGAACCACCTTGATAGCCACCAACAATCATACCTAGGACGGTATTCAATGAAGATAGATGGGGTTTCAGTGCATTCCTTGCATCCATACAATTGGGAACAGTGGCATCCGGTTCATGGCATTATTGAGAGCGGATGGGGAAATTGATGAATAAATCGGCGAGAGGCAACATAGTTGGGTGCTAACCTGGCTGTTGTAGGTCGTACAAGCGCCTGTGTTGGTGGCGGGTCGCCGGAAGGAAAACTTGTGGGCAGTCGTCCCATGGCCGCCGCCTCAGTCGTCGACGAAGGAGCAGGCATCATCGACGAAGAAGCGGCCCGCTTCAAGCCATGGGGAACACCACGGGGCATCGTGCATGGACAAAGGGGTGACAGGTTCTGGGCAGCGCTATGTTTCAGCGCGGCGACGCTGAGATCTGGTTGGCGGCTAGGATGGAAGGCGGAGGGATGCGACGTGATTGAGATCGGAACATTCAGGTAGTTGAATACGAGATAGGGCAGCCCATTTGGGTGCAATATATTTGTGGCACACTAGGAGGTGACCTTTATTTTTTTAACAAAATTTGATGAATTAGGGTACTGTTGGAAGGCTTTTTTCTATATTGAGCCTAATAATTTAATTTGTGGCACTAATATGGGGCACTCTTGGAGATGCTCGTGTCTTTTTTCTTCAAACTGCACCACTTTTTCTGCAAATGAACCTTGCGAGAATCATTTGGGCTGCTGTCCAAACCCGTAAAACGATAATCTTGCCAGGGCCTAAATGACTGGGTCCACCGACCGAACTCCGGCCCACCATTCAGAAATGCGGCCCATGACGAACCCGCCCCTGCTCTCACCGTCCCCGTTCCCTCTTCTCCTCCGCCTCCTCCACCTCTCGCGCGCCCCTCGCCGCCGGAACCCTACCACCGGGCGGGCACCTACTTGTACTTCCCGCAACCGCCTCCCGCTCCTCCTCCCCGCTGCCATGTCCTCCGCTTCCAACACCGCCCCCCACTCCGTCGTCGCCGACCCCACTACTCTTGCCCGCAAAGTCGCAGACATCCGTGCCGCCGGACCCACCAAACTCCAGGCAGGCACCCCTTCCGTTCTTAAATACCGTTTGACTTTTGGCTTCCTTGGTACGTGGAATCCGGGGTCCGGGAATCCTAACTAGGATTGCCATTTGCTCAGGTTATCGCCGACTTCGATGGCACGCTCACGCGGTACTGGTACGACGGCGCCCGCGGGCAGAGTACGTTTTCGCTTCTGCTACACAAGTTCTGGAGGTCCTAGTAATTAAGGTTTTGGATGTATCGAGAGGTTTATTTGTGTCTCTGTGTGGATGCTAGGTAGCCATGGACTGCTCAGGCAAGGGAACGAGGAGTACGACGCCAAGAGAGAAGCGTTGTACCAGCACTACCACCCCATCGAGATCTGCCCCGACATCCCACTCTCGGAGAAGGCCAAGCTCATGAAAGAATGGTACTACGTTCGTAATTCACAATAAATGAATATCTTCTTATCGATTTTAGCTGGCATGTAGATTGTTGGTGCAGCGAGTGAAGTGTGCTCTCACAGTGTTCATTCTTCTTATATGGATACTAAAATGTCATCCCGTTGCTGGAATTGTATTGGTAGAAATAGAATCTGTGAAGTTGGTGTGGCTGAAGCATACTTAAAATGCATAGTGCTTGACTCTGGATCCAGTAACATAGATATAAGATTGCTAAATGCAGAAGAGCTGTCTAGTCATGGTGAATCTTGACTGATCATTATTGATTTAATGTCTAACTGTGTTGTAACTGAGAGCACCTAGAGGGGGGTTGAATAGGTGAATAGATGATCCTGTAAAATCAAACACTAAATAGCCACAAGGCTTAGTTTATTAGAGAGTTAGTGCGACTAAGTAGCTTTGAAGCGAGTTCTTGTGAACACAACAATCACAGAGAAAGCAACACAAGAAACACGCGATTTTTATCCCGTGGTTCGGCCAAGTAACACTTGCCTACTTCCACGTTGTGGCGTCCCAATGGACGAGAGTTTTACTCAACCCCTTTCAAGTGATCCGATGATCAACTTGAATACCATGGTCTTTTCCTTTAGGCCCCGTTTGTTTCATTGGAATTGAATTCTATTTTAATAATTATAATTTAGACAAAACTAATTAAGTTCATCTATTTATATATATGTAATATATTTGTATATTATCCTAAATCATATGAGAGAGATAGTTATATACTACATTTATGTTATATCGAAGCAAGTAGAAGAGTGTGCTATAAGTTGTACATCGGAAAAACAGTATGTAAATCTATAGAATCAATTTCCATTTCTCACCTAATGAATTTGAGATAGTCTTATATGATAACTTTGGAAAGTGGTGGAATGTCACATTCTAAAAAAAGTAGTCTATTCCATTAGTAAGATTCCAATTCCTCAAAATGAAACGAAACAAACGGGGCCTTAGAGTCTTTTCCCGTGTGCGAGGAATCTCCACAGTTTGGAGTCTCTTGCCCTTACAATAGAGATCACACGGAAAGCACAGAGTAAGGTTGGGGAGAGCAACACACGCAAGACTCAAATCCGTAGCACAACCACGCACACAAGTCACGACTTGAGCTCGAAACACAACACACGGAGTTCGCAACTCAAATGGAGCTCAAATCACTAACACAGAGAATCAAATGCGTGGAGTCGGAATCTTGGAGTCTTAAAATGTTTCTTGAAAGCTTGGTGTCCTCCTCCATACGCCTAGGGGTCCCTTTTATAGCCCCAAGGCAGCTAGGAACCGTTGGAGACAATCTTGGAAAGCAATTCCTGCCTTCTGTCGAGTGGTGCACCGGACAGTCCGATGCACCACCGGACAACCACTGTTCATGTCCGGTGCACGATCTCCTTCCAAATCAGGCGCATCCGACCGTTGCTCCTCCGGGCCCGTTGGCGCACCGGACACTGTCCGGTGCACCAGCTGACCTTGGAGCAGTCCACGTGTCGCCCGCGGATTGCGCTGGCGACCGTTGGCTCACCGGACAGTCCGGTGCACTACCGGACAGTCCGATGAATTATAGCCACGTCGCCTTTTCCGTTTCCCGAGAGCGGCGAGTTCGTCGCAGATGACTCACCGGACAGTCCAGTGCACCATCGGATAGTCCGGTGAATTTTAGCCGTACAACTCCGTCGATTCCCGAGAGCAGCTGGTTCACCGTCAGCCAGCCTGGGGCACCGGACATTGTCCGGTGCACCACCGGAAAGTCCGGTGTTCCAGGCAGAGCTGGTGTTCGCTACACACAACCAACTCTTTCCCTTTCCTTTTCTCCTTCTTTTGTCACTGTTTCTAGCATTTAGACAAACATATTAGTATTCAAAAACAATATACTAAGTCTAGAAACATACCTTGTAATATGATTTGTATTTCTCTCTTCATTTAGCACATGAGAATTTAATCAATCGTGTTGGGCATTTAATCACCAAAACATTATAGAAATGGCCCAGGGGCACATTTCCCTTTCAGTAACCCACTTCCCACATAGTTCTAGTATTACCATATATATTTTCATTTCTGATAATTTGGGATCCTGTTTGTTGCAGCAGCTGAACAAAACGTAGTACATGCTTTCTTGTATACCATGGTACCTGAATGTGAAAACATTTACCGCAGAACTGAAAACTGAATTCTTCAAACTATTTGTTCTCTAGTCATCAACTCTATATATTTTCAACAGCAGGAGCTGAATCACTTACAATTGAAGTTGTTGTGTGCTACAGGTGGGAGAAGACTCATGGTCTTCTTATTGAAGGCGGTCTTACATACGAAGCTATCACAAAATCTGTCTCTGATGCCGCAATTGCTTTCAGAGAGGGTGTGGTGGAGCTCTTTGAGTACTTGGAGGTTTGGTTTCTGTTTTATCAAAGCCTTCTCTAGCTAACACAATATTTAGGAACTTTTTTGGGACATGCCTAGATACCCTTTTGTGTTCAGTATGCATTAAGATCAGTAATAACTTTACTTTGTCACTTTAAGTAAAAGAACTGACGGTTAAGCTGCTTCATTAAAAGTTCGAAACATGCTTTACCTTCTATGTTTCTCCCTTATTTTCTTTTGATGCCACCCTATGCATGTTTTACTTCTGTGCTACCCTTTTCCTTTTAGCATGATTTCACTTTCTGTTTTTTTCCTTAACAGTTTGTCAAACTGAAAGCCTGCAAATTTGTGGTGCTCTCGTTTGTGAAGTTTTTTTAGTTTTGGGTATTTCTTTTTGTAGAGTTTATTAGCACATATATGAGTATCAGCAAGCACTTAGTATCAACTGAAATTTGCTATGTTGTATACTTGTCCTTCTGCAGAATTCTTCTTGTTGTCTTGTTGAAATGAGTTTTGGTGTGCATATGAAGTAGGCTAGTTGGGATTTCAACCCTCAATGCTTCAAATTGTTTCATAAAAAACTATTTCTTGTTCCTTTTCTACTCTTTGCTTCTTGGCTATCTTAAATTTATGCCATCAACTGATTTTCCTACTTTGACTGCTATGCTGCTATGCATATGGATCCTCAAACTAAAAAAAGACTCGATATACAGGGGTACGACAGCCTCCGAGCATTGCATTATGAAGACCTTACACAGGTTAAGAAAACCCCCAAGCCCCTGCTCTATCCATACACAACAACACTGTAGCCCATATGAGAACAACCACGTCTGGGGCCAAACCTTAAACTTGTCCTTTGATGTGAGACAAGCGAGGGGATTTTTTCTAACTCTAACCTGAAAATTCACTCCCACAGGAAGTCAAACACAGGTGGACCTGAGGTGTGTTACTAAGGCCGTCTAAACAACTCAGCTAGAGGCTCTTTCACATTTGGATCCTCAAATTTACTCCGCTGATTTGATTGGATGTACCACATTTCATATATGCTTCATGAGTTCATAGTAACATATTATGCTTATCTCCTTAGGGCAGAAAATTTTCTAGTGAAGAGACCATTCCCTAGAACTCTGTGATGACTGATGTGCTGTTCTTTTTTCATCCTTCATGTACTATGTGTAGTGTAGGTGACAATGTGATATTATAACTAGATCAAAACGGGATTACCTGGGGGCAAGGCGACAACATTTTCAGGATGAAGATGAACTAATCGATAAGTTTTTAGGTGAATGTTAATTAAGATTAATACTTCCAATTATAATTTCAGGAGAGAGAGATTCCAGTGCTGGTATTTTCTGCAGGACTTGCAGACATAATTGAAGAGGTAAGATATGAAAAGGAATGATTCAACGTATGGTGAGCTGAGTTTAATTGCTGACTGACACTGACACATTCCGCTGTTCCATTAGGTCTTCCGGCAGAAACTACACAAAACATTCAAGAACATCAAGGTTGTCTCCAACAGGATGGTGTTTAATGAAGAAGGCCGTCTCATAGCATTTAAAGGTGATTTTTAATCCATAATCTTCTATTTGTAGTGATGTTTATTCATCATGAATTCTATGTATGTATATATATATATATATATATATATATATATATATATATATATATATATTAAAAAAACTTGCCATTTCTTGTTGCATTACTTGCTTACTCAAGGAAATTCTTGGCTCACACGACATGATTTTTTTAAAGATTTACTCTTAATTGGTACATATACCTGTCCTTGTGCACCCCTTTTTTCTTGACTATTTTTTACCACAGGGTCTATAAATAATTGATTGCTTGTTTACAATCTTTTTTTCTCGAACACATAGGAGAACTGCACATCATTATATTAAGAATAATGCTTGTTTACAATCATTCGGTAAAATGTATATCATTGCCTTTTTTTTGATAAACTAACAAAATCCTAATGCAGGGAAAACAATTCACGTTCTAAACAAAAATGAGCATGCCTTGGACATGGCTGCTCCAGTGCATGGCAATCCGGGGGATCCAAACGGATTTATGGATGACTATTCATTGGTGAAGAAAAGGACCAATGTGTTGCTACTTGGCGATCACATTGGGGACTTGGGGATGTCTGATGGTTTAAACTATGACAACAGGATCGCTGTTGGATTCCTGTTAGTAACTTTTTGACTGCCTTGATTCATTCAAAGTAGCAGTGATATTACCTTCTTGGGACTACCAATTTTTTTTTTCAATTCTGCTTAAGTCGATTAAGCTGATTAGTGTTTTATTAACATACATACACAACAAGTAGTAAAATTGCAGGCAATTTTTAATGATAGTAAAATGTTGTTTCTCTTTGTATTTTCCTAATTTCTGTCTATGACCGATCATACAATTTTATTTATTTTTGGTTTCCATACGGATTTGTGCATCAAGTAATGCCAAGCTGATTTTCCAGGAACGCCAACATCGAGAAATCTTTGAAGGATTACTCTAGCGCGTTTGACATTGTATATCTGGTGAGACATGGCGTAGCTTGTTTCATTTCTATCTGTTTCCTTCAAATCACTGTAGTTTTACACCTTAGCCAATTCTTTGTCTTTAACCTAATCTGCTCTTGACGTTCAATTCAATGCAGAACGATGCTCCGATGCATGGAGTTGTGCAACTCGTGTCTGAATTATGTCCATAATCCAGTGATCTTCGAATCGCCCCTCAGAAAAAAAGTAGATCTTCCCATCAACTTTGCAGCTACCGAAGTTCGCTCACCTGGAAATCTAAGGATTTCACTCTTGCTAACTAGGGCTTGCTTCATGAGCAGCTGTTCTATAGGCTCATTTCAGGGCTAAAGAGCCCTTGGAACAATGATTTTTAGCTCTAGTGCATTCAAGCACCCACTGTAGATATTTTCTCCTCTTCCAATTCGAAAGATCCGTGAATGTTTTTTCTGGGCTGTGGAGTGAATCTGGTCTTTGCTGCGTTCTGGCGCTAGACGCAAGCAGCAAAGAGGAGCTGCTATATTCCGTTTAGCTTTTGGCGCCAAAAATGCTAGGCAGATAGAGTGGTTTGGTCTCTCTTTACCTGGCTGGTTTTTGATCTCGTAACGTACCTGTTGGTGGTTCGTGTGAATTTTACACCCTATCGATGGACGGCCTCCCTGGAATAGAAACTCGCTTATTGCCCCCTAGCAATGCACGCCTGAGCCGTCACACGACGTGAACGGAGAGATTTGCAGAGGATCCGAGGAAGCACACGAACGGCGGGCACCTGCCTACTACTCTACTCCTACACCGTGTCACCGTCCGTCCGGATCCCATCATCCCCACCGCGACACCATCGTCAATCCATGCATCTTCATCGTACCACCCTCTACGTCCTACTCCTCGCGCGCGGCGGCAGGGCTACTCGCTCGTGACGGCGGCCGGCGGCCGTGCTGTGAAAAGGGGGAAAGGGTGAAAAAAGCGAGCGCGTACGTGAGTACGTGACCACGCACGCAATCGGGCTGTTGCACGCTCATGGGCCATGGCCTGCGCGCCTACTGCCTGCCTGCAACCCTGTGGTCGCATCACCTGGATGGGGCCGGGCGCATCCATAAGATTGAGGCCCACGCACGCGCGCGCAGGCCACTAGCTACAGCTAACTTAAGGCTACTACTGCTACTGCTAGACGACGGATCGGAGTCGATCTCGATCTGGCCACGGCACAGCAGTACGCCGCTGTTCGAGCTGGCATCCGGTTCCAATTCCCGGCCGGGCCGGAGTCTGTGTCAGTGGAGCCGATGCATGTCTCAACTCAATGTCTCATTTTCTAAAAATCTTTATATGCAGTTTGTATTATATAGTGCAAAAGTATTTCCCCATAGTGAATTAAAGACGCGAACTTTACGTCACAAATCAAACCTATATAATTTTATAAATTTTTGGCTTCGGACAAGCTACAAGCACGACACGACGGCATCTAATCTAATAAAAATAGAGAGAGTATTCGTTTGTCCCGCACCATGCAACGAGAAGAGCAAATGCTTTGCCATAGTGCATCCTGAAGCATCTAACCCTTTTTGAGAGAAAGCGCGGACCGGGTATAATGACCCCCCGTCCCGTTGCCTTGGCCTAGTGAACTAATGGATTGTTAAACAAGATATCTACCTACGTAGAGGAGCCACTTCCTGAGTTTAACCGGTATAAGTACATGAAAGGAAAAAAGTTCATATTACTCCTCTCACCTATGGACAATGTTCATATAACACCTAAACTATTTTTAGTTCAATTTACACCTCCTCATGTTTGAGTTCGTTCAATCTATCCCTTAACAAAATTTATTTTTTTATTTCTTTACATAGAAACTGAATTATCAGTGCAAATATTGTTCATCAGTAGCTAACGTCATAACTTAGCCTAGAAAAATATATTACGTTTTTTTATAATTATTTTGATAGGTTACATATCAGATAATATAATAACTTTAATGGTACAAAACTAAATGTGAAATAATGATAAATTTTTAACATAAGTTATGATGTCCTAGATCAAGTTAGAAAGTATGAACTGAAAATCTAACTTAAACGTGAAAGGGAAATGTGCCCTTGGACAATTTCAATAATGTTTTTTGGTGATTAAGTGCCCAACACGGTTAATTAAGTTCTTATGTGCCAAGTAAAGCGAGAAGTGCAAATCAAAGAAAAAGATACGTTTCTAGACTTAGTACATTGTTTTGAGCACTAATGTGTTTTGTCTAAGTGCTAGAAACAGTAAGAAAAGAATTGGAAAAAGAGTTGGCTATGTGCAGCAAACTCCAACTCGGCTTGGCACACCGGACTGTCCGGTGCGCCAGGCTGGTTCGCGGTGAACTCGACGCTCTCGGGATTCGACGACGGCGTACGGCTATAATTCACCGGACTGTCCGATGAGCCAACGGTCGACCGCACAATCTTCGCGCGACACGTGGACTGCTCCAACGGTCAGCTGGTGCACCAGACTGTCCGGTGTGCACCGGACAGTGTCCGGTGCGCCAATCAGCCCAGAGGAGCAACGGTCGGATATGCCAAATTTGGAAGGAGATCACGCACCGGACCGTCTACAGGACCTATCCGGTGGCGCACCGGACTGTCCGGTGCGCCACTCGACAGAAGGCAAGGATAACCTTCCATGTTGATCTTCAACGGCTCCTAGCTACCTTGGGGATATAAAAGGGACCCCTAGGCGCATGGAGGAGACACTCAAGCATTCACTAAGCTTTCTAAGACTCCCGCACTCCGCCTCTACGCAATTGATTGACTGTGTTAGTGGTTTGAGCTCCGTTTGAGTCGTGAACTCACTGTGCTATGTTTCAAGCTCAAGTCTTGGCTTGTGTGCGTGTGTGTGCTGCGGATTTGTGTCTTTGTGTGTTGCTCTTCCCAACCTTACTCCATGCTTTCTTTATGATCTCTATTGTAAGGGCGAGAGACTCCAATTTGTGGAGATTCCTCGCAAACAGGAACAATACTCTAAAGGAAAAACCGTGGTATTCAAGTTGATCATCGGATCACTTGAAAGGGGTTGAGTGCAACCCTCGTCCATTGGGACACCACAACGTGGAAGTAGGCAAGTGCTACTTGGCCGAACCACGGGATAAAAATCGCGTGTCTTGTGTTGCTTTCTCTGTGATTGTTATGTTCACAAGAACTCGCTTCAAGCTACTTAGTCGTACTAACACTTATAACTAAGTTTTGTGGCTATTAGTGTTTGATTTTTACAGGATCACCTATTCACCCCCTCTAGGTGCTCTCAATTGGTATCAGAACCGTACTCTTCATCTAAGGGACTAACCGCCCGAAGAGATGGATCCTAAGGGAAAGGGGATGATGGTCAACGACAAGGAAAAGGAGTCCGTCCTCAACGAGCCAAGAGATGACAAGCCTACTGACTCAGGCTTGAGTCAAAAGAAGAGAGAAGGGAAGAAGAAGAGGCGCATTAAGAAGATCATCTACTACGACAACGATGCCTCGTCTTCTTCACCACACGACGACGACGACTCTTCAAAAAGGAAAACGGTCAATCAAAACTATTCATTTGATTACTCCCGTATTCCATTTAATTCAAATGCTCATTTGCTATCAATTCCACTTGGGAAACCTCCACACTTTGATGGAGAAGACTACTCTTTCTAGAGTCATAAAATGCATAGTCATTTATTTTCTCTCCATCCTAGTATCTGGAAGATTGTTGAAAACGGAATGCATTTTGATAGTACTGACAATCCCGTTTTCATAAATGAGCAAATACATAAAAATGCACAAGCTACTACTATCTTGCTAGCTTCACTTTGCAGGGATGAATATAATAAGGTGAGCGGCTTGGACAACGCCAAGCAAATCTGGGACACCCTCAAGATATCTCATGAGGGAAACGACGCCAGCATAATCACCAAAATGGAGTTGGTGGAAGGCGAGCTAGGGAGATTTGCGATGATCAGGGGAGAGGAGCCAACGCAAACCTACAACAGGCACAAGACCCTGGTCAACAAAATACGAAGCTACGGAAGCACAAGATGGACGGATCATGATGTCGTCCGACTCATGTTAAGGTCATTTACTGTAATTGACCCCCATCTTGTCAATCTTATTCGTGAAAACCCCAGGTACACAAAGATGACGCTCGAGGAGATCCTTGGAAAGTTTGTAAGCGGGCACATGATGGTGAAGGAGGCTCGGTACGTGGACGATGCACTCAACGGTCCACTACCCGTCTATGAGCCATAGCCCGTTGCTCTTAAAGCAACCAGCAGCAGGGAGGTGCTACCAAGCAAGGTGGCACAAATAGAAGCTGCCGGGCTAAATGAAGATGAAATGGCACTCATCATCAAACGCTTCAAGACCGCACTCAAAGGACGCAAAGAGTACCCCTCCAAGAACAAAACAAGGGGAAAGCGCTCCTGCTTCAAATGCGGTAAGACTGGTCATTTCATTGCTCAATGCCCCGATAATGACAATGACCAGGAACAAGAAAAGTATGGGAAGAAGGAGAAGAAGAAGGTTTACAAGAAGGCGAAGGGCGAGACACACCTTGGAAAAGAATGGGATTCAGACTGCTCTTCATCCGACTTCGACGATGAAGGACTGTCAGCCTCAGCCTTCAACAAGTCTTCGCTCTTCCCCAACGAACGCCACACCTGCCTAATGGCTAATGAGAAGAAGGTACATATTCGAGATTCCCCTAAGTACTCTTCTTCTAGTGATGAGGAATCTTCCGATGATGAAGTAGATTACTCTAGTTTATTTAAAGGTTTAGATAGAGCAAAAGTAGAGAAAATCAATGAATTGATTGATGCTCTAAATGAAAAAGATAGACTGCTAGAAAAGCAAGAGGATATTTTGTATGAAGAACATGACAAATTTGTTAGTGTACAAAAATCTATTGCTTTAGAAATTAAAAGAAATGAAGTCCTATCCTCTGAGTTGTCTGCTTGCCATGAATCTGTCTCTAGTTTAAAGAGGTTAAATGCTAAATTAAATACTAAGCTAGAGGAAGTTAATAAATCTAGTTCATGTGTAGAGCATGTTGTTATCTGTAATAGATGTAAATATTTTGATGTTGATGCATGTGATGAACATCTTATTTATATTACCAAATTGAATGATGAAGTGGCAAGTCTTAATGCTCAACTTAAGACTTGCAAAAGTGATTTTAATAAATTAAAGTTTGCTAGGGATGCCTACACTATTGGTAGACACCCCTCAATTAAGGATTGACTTGGTTTTCGAAGGGAAACCAAGAACTTAACAAGCCAAAAGACTCCCATTCTCAACAAGGAGAAAGGGAAGGCCCCTATGGCAAGTAGTCCTCAAAGGAACCATGCTTTCATTTATAATAGGAAAATTGCTAGTAGTTCCAATTATAATAAGAGCTATGTTCATACTGCTTACAATAATTCACATGCTATGTTTGCCTCTAGCTCTACTTTTGTGCATGGTAGAAATAGGCCTAGGAAAAATCATGTTGTGCATCATGTGCCTAAGAAAATGTGTAATGAACTTACTACTGTTTTTATGCTTGCAACACTTCTTTTGTACTTTCATGTAAGAATGAAAAAGTGATTGCTAGGAAGTTGGGATCCAAATGCAAGGGAGACAAGACCTGTATTTGGGTTCCAAAAATTATTGTGACTAACCTTGTAGGACCCAACAAGAGTTGGGTACCTAAAACCCAAGCTTAAATTTCTTGCAGGTTTATGCATCTGGGGGCTCAAGCTAGATTATCGACAGCGGATGCACAAACCACATGATGGGGGAGAAGAAGATGTTCACCTCCTATGTCAAGAACAAGGATTCCCAGGATACGATTATCTTTGGAGATGGGAATCAAGGCAAGGTCAAGGGTTTGGGAAAGATAGCCATCACCAACGAGCACTCCATATCAAATGTATTTCTAGTAGAGTCGCTTGGTTACAACCTTCTGTCTGTAAGTCAATTGTGTCACATGGGTTACAATTGTCCTTTTACAAATGTTGATGTATCTGTCTTTAGAAGGAGTGATGGTTCATTAGCTTTTAAGGGTGTATTAGACGACAAACTCTACTTAGTTGATTTTTCGAAAGAGGAGGCCGATCTAGATGCATGCTTAATAGCTAAGACTAGTATGGGCTGGCTATGGCATCGCCGTCTAGCACATGTTGGGATGAAAAACCTTCATAAACTTCTAAAGGGAGAACATGTGCTAGGACTAACCAATGTTTGTTTCGAGAAAGATAGACCTTGTGCAGCTTGTCAGGCTGGGAAACAGATGGGAAGCACTCATCACAACAAGAATGTGATGACAACATCAAGACCACCAGAGCTTCTTCACATGGACCTCTTCGGACTCGTTGCCTACCTTAGCATCGGGGGAAGTAAGTATGGTCTTGTAATCGTTGATGATTTTCCCGCTTCACTTGGGTGTTCTTTTTGCAGGATAAATCAGAAACCCAAGGGACCCTAAAGCGCTCCCTAAGGAGGGCTCAAAACAAATTTGAGCTCAAGGTGAAAAAGATAAGAAGCGACAACGGGTCTGTTGGGGACTTGTTCTCAAATGCTATGAGTTAAGAACAAGGCAACGCAAAATATTAAATGTTAATGTCCTTCGTCCTTCGAAGCATTATTCCCCTTAGGATATAATGATCTTCAGACGAAGGTTATATGATGGGACATACCTTCATAAATGTGATATATGTTAATATGAGTAGAAATATATGAAATATAATAGGCAACATATACAATCATGTAAAATTATTAATTCATTATCATTATATTATTCTGGAAAGACAGAAACAATATTGAATTACAAAAGGTACCTTCGGCTTGATGGAAGGTGAAAGTACAAGCGTGACGCAAAAGTGAATACAATTCAGCATGAACAGTACGGGGGGTATTGTTCATCTATTTATAGGCACAGGACGTAGCCGGTGATAAATTACATTCATGCCCTTTACATTTATTATTGACTTATAGACAATTCTATGAGGACTAGATAGCCTTTTCCCCTTTAAGTCGGTTCCTTTTTCCGCCATTTAGCCGAAGCTCCTCTGTGCGTAGCTTCGGAGCAACTCCAACCTTCGTCACGATCATGCTTTTTTACATCGTATATGCTTTTAGCCCGAGTCCGAAGGTACCTGTTCATATGTCACACTTGGAAGATATTGTTAAATCACGTTTTTGAGGACCTTCGGAGGACGAAGGCCCCCAACAGTAGCCCCTTGCAGTATTAATTTGTTTAAGATAACGAATTCAGACTGTGACATGGACGAAGGCCTTAAGCCAAAGGTCCGAAAAAAACACCTTCCCTTTGCTAGAATAGCAACAGTCAATGACGGACGCCCCCCCCCCCCCCGATTTGGAGCATGCCGAGCGTATAAATAAGAACTCGCACCAACCACATTTGGTACACTGCTTGTGCCATTTGCTTTATTTTCTCAATTTCATAGCTCTTGCTCACTAACACTTGCTAGTTTCTCAAGCTTTCTGAGCTTCGGTTAGAAAGACACATTTTCGTCATCTCTAAAGGAAAAAATGTCTCAAGACAAGAAGGTTGCTGCTGAGACAAAGCTAACTGAAGAGGAGAAGAGTTTTGAGGAGAAGAAGGCTATGAATCCTTACATTGCTGGATTTATCGAGTCAATGGCAAAATCAAATACAGAGAAGATTACTAAGGAGATACTGGAGGGCCTATCTGAAGATACTGGTGACAGTGACAATTATGATGCGGAAAGTGGGGGCGAAGATTCCGAGGATCGACCCTGGAGACCAAGTCATGCAATTTTTGGAAAATCGACCATCAAGCAAAGTCACCTGAAAAATATGAGGGGAAGGTACTTTCGGGATATGTCTATTGTGAGGGCTGGCGGACACAACAACGTTACTACGCCTGAGGAGAATGAAGTTGTGATTTTCCGAAGCTTCTTCAAAGCTGGGCTTTGGTTCCCACTGAGCAGGTTTGTAGTTGAAGTGCTGAAAACCTACCAAATCTTCCTTCATCAGTTGACCCCCGAAGCCATATTGAGGATGGGAGTCTTCGTCTGGGCAGTAAGAAGCCAAGGGATAGAGCCAAGCGTGAAATGCTTCTGCAGCATGCACGAACTTCTGTATGAGATGAAGGCCATGGGGAAAGAACAATATCACAACAACTTCGGTTGTTATGGATTTATCGCCTGTCCCAACGCAAGCCACCCAGTGCCAACATTTCAGAAGAGATGGCCCGAAAATTGGATGGAAGAATGGTTTTATGTGAAGAACGACTTGACAGTGAGGGAGGACATCAAGGAGGTTATTATGTGCCCCATATGGTCCCGCTTCGGTCTCCGAAAACCGAAGGTTGAAATTGATGACGCCGCTGAAGTGTGTCAGAAGGTGTTTGGTACTGTCTGCTTCTTCATTGGTACAAGAGATTTAATTCAAGAGCATATAGCATTCAAAGTATGGCCGCTTGTAGAGAGCTGGGAAATGCCGAAGGAGACCATTACCAAGTCTAGCAAAGGTGAACTGGTCCGACTGAAGTATACATTCAGATATGGGGATAAATTCGATGAACCAAACGATGACTGGCTAAAATGCATCGAAGTTACAAGTGATGAGCTGCTTGGAGCTTATTCTAAGGCAGAAGATAATGCACTATCTACAGCCTTCGGAGGTCGGGGAAAAAAGAGAATAAACAGAGTTTTTGATGCCATCGGTTTCGTCTACCCCGAGTACCTCTACCCGCTGCGGGGACAGGGGAAGAAGAGAAAAGCTGCTGCCTTGGTCGCTCCAGCTGAACCTGTGTCGAAGGCTATGGGCAAAAAGATGAAGGTACTTACCCACCGGCCACGTTACATTGAACCAGCTGTGGTGCCTGAGTTTGGCGAGGAGGCCTCTTCAGCTGCTGAATTAAGAGAACCTGTTCCTCCTATGCAGAGGACTGAAGAGTCGGCTATAATGCCGAAGGCACCTTCGGTTGAGTTAGTTGAAACGAAGGTTGACAAAGATAAAGCTGAAAGATCAAAAACTGAAGAAGTATCAAAGATGCCAGGGATTTTAAGTCCTTCAACAGAAGCGACAACGCTGAAGGCAGAAAAGAGTTCTGCCACAACTCCTAAGAGAAGGAGGATGGTAAATGTATTAGATATTTTGGAAACAACCGATTCCATAAGCCCCGCTCCCACAGGGAAGGTTGCCGAAGCTGACAAAATGCAACCTAAAGCTGATACTAAGCAAATAGAAGTTGAAGCTACAATAACCCGAGCTGAAACCGAGGCTGGGCCCACAGTGCCTGCTGATACGAAGCTTGCCCCAACCGAGCAGGGGGCCGAAGGAATAACTCCAGATATTAATATAGCTTTTGAGAAAAGTGTGGCCAAAGAAGCCGAATCCCTTACTCCCGAAGCACCCTCCGAAGGTTTTGATTATATTGTTAGACATGCTTCGGAAAAAAGACTATCCGAAGAAGAAATTTCTGAAGCCAAACATTATGCCCGGGAATTGCAATATCTGAAGGGAGCCCTAGTATTTAATGGTACAACCGAGGATGACTTTTTGTACTGCCTCCCGGACAACAAAGAATTATCCGTCTACCGGGAGATGGGCAGAAGTATGGGTTTCCCAAAGCTCGAAGCTGGCCTTTGCGCCATGACGAAGGCCGATCTCGTAGATAGCCTTGCATACAACAGTCTGAAGGTACAGAAATTGTGAATTTTGTAGCTTATGAACTCTGGAATGAAGCCTTTTATTCTCATGTTAATCCTTTTATTCTTTCTTGCAGGGCTTAATACTTAGCAACGCCCTAAGGGCGCAAAAGAATGCTGAAGACGAGAGGTGCACTATAGCTCTCAACAACCTTCGAACAGAGGTTATCAAGCTGAAAAACGAAGCCACAGAAAAAGACAAAATTTTACTTTCATTAGTGGACAAAGTAAAAGAAGATGAAACTAGTTTCAAGGCTCAAGCTGAAATTCAAAAGAATGAGATCGAAGACCTTCGGAAACAATTGGACGAAGCCAAAGAAAAATGTGGTCTCGCAGAGGCCAACCGAGATATTAGTGAATATTAGAGAAATTATTTAGAAAAAAATAGTTGAAAAACTTTGCGCATCCAAAGAAAGATGCTTCGAAAAATCCCTGGGCTGCGTGGAGAAGATAAAGGCTAGCTTCGCCAACGTGGGCGCCTATTCCAACGAAGACAACTTTATACGAGGCGACCCTGAAGGCGTTATCAAATGGATAAGCGGAGAGGCTGAAGCTTTTGAAGAAATTTTAAGTGATCGCGGGGATGTCTACACGTTCTCTGGTGCAAGAGAAATTTTAGCCATCTTGGAGAAGGCGGGTTGCGATCATGTCAAAACCCTGGCCCAGGCCGAAGCTGCCTTCTCCGTGGATGACATAAAGGATCCCTCAGTCGAAGCAAGTTTAATGGGCAAAAATTTTTACACTGACATCTGGGCAAATGGCGGCCGAGAAATGGCTCACAAAATAATGAAGAAAAGTGAAAAAGATATTCATGACGCTCGGGAAGCAGCGAAAAAAACTAAGGAAGCTGCAGAACGCGAGAGACGGATAGGTATCGTTTTATGGCCTTTAGCTTCGTCGTTTGTTTTCGTGACTTCGACCTGATTAATTTTTTCTACTGCAGCTGAACTGTCTCCTCCACCGGAACCGTTCGACCCCCTGGCCGACCCAGAAACGAAGAAAGCAATAGAGATCATCAATATAGCCGAATCTATTGTTGATGAAGTTGTTAACAAGTTGTTAAATGAAATTGCGGAAAAGGTCCTGAAAGAGGACTGATACTTATTGTAAAAACATTTTTAGATGATCAATGTAGCTTTATTGTATCAAGACTGTAATATTTGATGTGCATATTTTTGAATCTAATATGTAAATTATTTGTAGTTCAGTTCTTTGCGATGCATGAAACTTTATATACATAACGTTTTTGAGCCTTCGGCGAAAAAACACCTTCCCTTCTTTTCATGCTTTGCAAAGAAGAAAATCCGTGCTTCGTGAAAATAACCGTGCTTTGTAAAAACATCCCAGCTTCGTAAACAAAAGATCCCTTCTTTTGCAATAGAGCTGACGAAGCTGTAATTCTCAGCTAACCTTGTGCCTTAGCACATTTTTATTTTTTATAAAGCAGTCTCCGAAGATTGACTTCGTATTCAATTCGTTTCATCGATGCAATATGATGTATGATGTGATGCTATGCGGGATGATGTGATGATATGATGTGAAGGATGATGCTAATGCCGAAGATACGCACCCACATGCCCACACTGGAACACACCATCTCTGCGTCCCCTTAGGAACGATCGAAATCTCTTTGCCGTTTATTTTTCGGCTTCACCGCTTATTTTTCGGTGTAAGTTCTGCATCCCATTAGAAACGTCTTTTGAACTTATTCGCCTTCTATTTCGGTGGTATCACCGTTGACTTTTCGGTGTAAGTTCTGCATTCCCTTATGATCATCTTTTGAACTTCTTCGCCTTATATTTCGGCGATATTTGGCTCTGCATTCCCTTTGGAACGACTTTTGAGCAGAAAACTTACGCTACGCTCCCTTAGGAACGACTTTTTGTAGCTTCGGCAAAACTTACGCTGCGCTCCTTTAGCAACGGCTTTTTGTAGCTTCGGCGAAACTTTGGCTGCGATTTTTAGCTCGCATTCCCTTAGGAACGTCTTTTGAGCTTCAGCAATTTTTGAGCTTCGTAATTATTTGAAGAAGATATATTTCATTCTGATAAAAGTGAAACTATTACAAGAAATTAAAACTAGTTCTGCATTGTTTGTTCCTTATTGAAAAACAAAATGACATAGAACATAAAAGTACTTCAGGGGTAGGATATCGCTCAATAAATGTGCTTTGATTCTGGCACAGTACTATTAACTGTGCGAGCTTTGGATTCCTCCCTGACTTCACGTCGCTGCTGAGAATACTGGCGCCCTTCTGGCTGGCTTCGAGAGTAGGTCGGCTGTAGTGGTGGTGGGGGTGGGAGTTGTGGCCAGGAAGCCTATGAATGGCTAGCCGAAGCAACAGAAGCTGCAGGATGATTACCCACATATTCTGGTATGTAGGGAGAGTGGCACGAAGCAGTGTGCAAGACCTGTTTCGGCTAGTTCTGCCGAGCTTTGGCTTCTGCTATCTCCTTCTGCTTCTGAATGGTGATTCAACACATTCTTGTAGTGTGGCCCTTGTCTTCACCATAGAATAAGCAATAAATTTTCCTAGGCTGATCCCCAAATCTTCCTCCGAAGCCCCTGGCGCCTCTGCCCCTTGGAGCAGGCGGCCTAGAGGAGCTTTGCTGTTGCCCCAAAGATTGCGAGGTGTACTGTGACCTCTGGGGCTGGCTTCCCTTGTCATCGCTCTGGTTGGAGCTGTGGATCGACCTGACATGCCTCGGATGAATTCGTCCTCCGAAGCCCCTGGTCATCTCAGAGAATCTGTAAGCTTCCTCCCTTCTTTAGCGGAAGTCACTGTTAGCCCATATGTACTCATCCATTTTTTGAAGCAGCTTCTCCAGAGTCTGTGGGGGGTTTTCTGGCGAAATATTGAGCAGTAGGTCCTGGCCAAAGACCCTTGATCATGGCCTCAATGACAATCTCATTGGGCAATGTAGGCGCTTGTGCCCTCAGTCGCAAGAACCTTCGGACATACGCCTGGAGGTATTCCTCATGGTCTTGCATGCATTGGAACAGGGCATGAGCTGTGACTGGCTTTGTCTGAAAGCCTTGGAAACTGGTCACCAGCATGTCCTTAAGCTTCTGCCACGACGTGATAGTCCCTGGCCGAAGAGAAGAATACCATGTTTGGGCTACATTTCGGACTGCCATCACGAAGGACTTCGCCATGACTGCAGTATTGCCCCCATACGAAGATATAGTTGCTTTGTAGCTCATCAGAAACTGCTTTGGATCTGAGTGCCCATCATACATGGGAAGCTGAGGTGGCTTGTATGACGGGGGCCATGGGGTAGCCTGCAGTTCTGCTGCCAAGGGAGAAGCATCATCAAAAGTAAAGGCATCATGGTTAAAGTCGTCATACCATCCATCTTTGTTGAATAAGCCTTCTTGACGAAGCTCCCTGTGTTTGGGCCTTCGATCTTGTTCATCTTGAGCAAGATGACACACTTCTTCAGTAGCTTCGTTGATCTTCTTTTGAAGATCAGCCAGTCGCGCCATCTTCTCCTTCTTCCTTTGTACTTGCTGATGGATGATTTCCATGTCCCGGATTTCTTAGTCCAACTCCTCCTCTTGGAGTGTTGGACTGGTGGCTTTCCTCTTCTGGCTTCGAGCTTCTCAGAGAGAAAGAGTTTCCTGGTTTGGGTCCAGTGGCTGCAGTGCAGCAGTCCCTGTTGCTGAAGCTTTCTTCGGCGGCATGACGAAGGTCAGTGCTTGTCGAAGGTGGTCGAATGAGTTCACCGGAGGTGGGCACCAATGTTGGGGACTTGTTCTCAAATGCTATGAGTTAAGAACAAGGCAACACAAAATATTAAATGTTAATATCCTTCGTCCTTCGAAGCATTATTCCCTTTAGGATATAATGATCTTCAGACGAAGGTTATGAAGGGACATACCTTCATAAATGTGATATATGTTAATATGAGTAGAAATATATGAAATATAAGAGGCAACATATACAATCATGTAACATTATTAATTCATTATCATTATATTATTCTGGAAAGACAGAAACAATATTGAATTACAAAAGGTACCTTCGGCTTAATGGAAGGTGAAAGTACAAGCGTGACGCAAAAGTGAATACAATTCAGCGTGAACAGTATGGGGGTACTGTTCATCTATTTATAGGCATAGGACGTAGCCGGTGACTAACCTTGTAGGACCCAACAAGAGTTGGGTACCTAAGACCCAAGCCTAAAATTGCCTTGCAGGTTTATGCATCCGGGGGCTCAAGCTGGATTATCGACAGCGGATGCACAAACCACATGACGGGGGAGAAGAAGATGTTCACCTCCTACGTCAAGAGCAAAGATTCCCAAGATTCGATCATCTTTGGAGATGGGAACCAAGGCAAGGTTAAAGGTCAAGGAAAGATAGCTATTTCATCCGAGCATTCCATATCTAATGTGTTCTTAGTTGAATCGCTCGGATACAACTTATTGTCTATTAGTCAACTGTGTAATATGGGATACAATTGTCTATTTACCAATGTAGATGTGTCTGTCTTTAGAAGGAGTGATGGTTCATTAGCGTTTAAGGGTGTACTAGACGACAAACTCTATTTAGTTGTTTTTTCAAAAGAGGAGGCCGATCTAGATGCATGCTTAATTGCTAAGACTAGCATGGGCTGGCTGTGGCATCACCATCTAGCACATGTTGGGATGAAGAACCTTCATAAACTTCTAAAGGGAGAACATGTGTTAGGTCTAATCAATGTATCTTTCGAAAAAGATAGACCTTGTGCAGCTTGTCAAGCAGGTAAACAGGTGGGAAGTACTCATCACAACAAGAACGTGATGACCACGTCAAGACCTTTGGAGCTACTTCATATGGACCTCTTCGGACCCGTCGCCTATCTCAGCATCGGGGAAGTAAGTATGGTCTTGCTATTGTTGATGATTTTTCCCGCTTCACTTGGGTATTCTTTTTGCAGGATAAATTAGAAACCCAAGGGACCCTAAAGCGCTTTATAAGGAGAGCTAAAAATGAATTTGAGCTCAAGGTGAAAAAGATAAGAAGCGACAACGGGTCCGAGTTCAAGAACTTACAAGTAGAGGAGTACCTTGAGGAGGAAGGAATCAAGCATGAGTTCTCTACTCCCTACACACCACAGCAAAACGATGTGGTAGAGAGGAAGAACAGGACACTTATAGACATGGCGAGGACGATGCTTGGAGAATTCAAGACGCCTGAGCGGTTTTGGTCGGAAGCTGTAAACACAGCTTGCCACACCATAAACCGGGTCTACCTTCATCGCCTCCTCAAGAAGACCTCGTATGAGCTTCTAACCGGTAACAAACCCAACGTTTCGTACTTTCGTGTATTTGGGAGTAAATGTTATATTCTAGTGAAGAAAGGTAGAAATTCTAAATTTGCTCCCAAAGCTATAGAAGGGTTTTTGCTAGGTTATGACTCAAATACAAAGGCGTATAGAGTCTTCAACAAATCATCGGGTTTGGTTGAAGTCTCTAGCGACGTTTTATTTGATGAAACTAATGGCTCTCCAAGAGAGCAAGTTGATCTTGATGATGTAGATGAAGATGATGTTCCAACGGACGCAATTCGCACCATGGCGATTGGAGATGTGCGACCACAGGAACAACAAGAGCGAGATCAACCTTCTTCCTCAACGATGGTGCATCCCCCAACTCAAGAAGATGAATAGGTTCATCAAGAAGAGGCGTGTGATCAAGGGGGAGCACAAAATGATCAAGTTATGGAGGAAGAGGCACCACGGGCCCATCCAACTCAAATCCGAGCGACGATTCAAAGGAATCATCCCGTCGACCAGATTCTGGGTGATATAAGCAAGGGAGTAACTATTCGCTCAAGACTAGCTAACTTTTGTGAGCATTACTCGTTTGTCTCTTCTATTGAGCCTTTCAGGGTAGAAGAGGCCTTGCAAGATCCGGATTGGGCGTTGGCCATGCAGGAAGAGCTCAACAACTTCAAGAGAAATGAAGTTTGGAGCCTGGTGCCACGTCCCAAGCAAAACGTTGTGGGAACCAAGTGGGTGTTTCGCAACAAGCAAGACGAGCACGGGGTGGTGACAAGAAACAAGGCTCGACTTGTGGCAAAAGGTTATGCCCAAGTCGCAGTTTTGAATTTTGAGGAGACTTTTGCTCCTGTGGCTAGGCTAGAGTCTATTCGCATTTTTGTTAGCCTATGTCGCTCACCATTCTTTCAGGTTGTTTCAAATGGATGTGAAGAGCGCTTTCCTCAACGGGCCAATCAAGGAGGAGGTGTACGTGGAGCAACCTCCTGGCTTTGAGGATGAAGGGTACCCCGACCATGTGTGTAAGCTCTCTAAGGCGCTCTATGGACTTAAGCAAGCCCCAAGAGCATGGTATGAATGCCTTAGAGATTTCCTAATTGCTAATGCTTTCAAGGTTGGGAAAGCCGATCCAACTCTTTTCACTAAGACTTGTGATGGTGACCTATTTGTGTGCCAAATTTATGTCGATGACATAATATTTGGTTCTACTAACCAAAAGTCTTGTGAGGAGTTTAGCAGGGTAATGACACATAAATTTGAGATGTCGATGACGGGCGAATTGAACTACTTCCTTGGGTTCCAAGTGAAGCAACTCAAGGACGGCACATTCATCTCCCAAATGAAGTACACACAAGACTTGCTTAAGCGGTTCGGGATGAAGGACGCCAAGCCCGCGAAGACACCAATGGGCACCGACAGACATGTGTACCTCAACAAAGGAGGTAAGTCCGTTGATCAAAAGGCATACCGGTCCATGATAGGTTCCTTGCTTTATTTATGTGCTAGTAGACCGGATATTATGCTTAGCGTATGCATGTGTGCTAGATTTCAATCTGATCCAAGGGAGTGTCACCTTGTGGCTGTTAAGCGAATTTTTAGATATTTAGTTGCTACGCCTTGCTTCGGGATCTGGTATCCAAAGGGGTCAACCTTTGACTTGATTGGATACTCAGACTCCGATTATGCTGGATGCAAGGTTGATAGGAAGAGTACATCAGGGACATGCCAATTCCTAGGAAGGTCCCTGGTGTCGTGGAGTTCTAAGAAACAAACCTCCGTTTCCCTATCCACCGCTGAGGCCGAGTATGTTGCCGCAGGACAGTGTTGCGCGCAACTACTTTGGATGAGGCAAACCCTCCGGGACTTTGGCTATAATCTGAGCAAAGTCCCACTCCTATGTGACAATGAGAGTGCAATCCGCATGGCGGATAATCCTGTTGAACACAGCCGCACTAAGCACATAGACATCAGGCATCACTTCTTGAGAGACCACCATCAAAAGGGAGATATCGAAGTGTTTTATGTTAGCACCGAAAACCAGCTAGCCTATATCTTTACCAAGCCTTTAGATGAGAAGACCTTTTGCAGGCTGCGTAGTGAGCTAAATGTCTTAGATTCGCATAACTTGGATTGATCTATAGCATACATGTGTTTTATGCCCTTGATCAAGTTACTTTATGCATTTATGAGATTTATATGGTGCTCAAGTTGTGCAAGGGATCCCCGGATCTCACAAGTCCATATGTGAATGATGCACATATTTAGAGGGAGAAGTGCTACAACTTGACCCTTTGAGACTAACAATTGTGCTTGAGTTTACTTGAGGTAGTCTCAAAGGTGAACTGAAAGGGAAAAGTGAACTTGGACCATGCAAAGACTTCCACTGCACTCCAGTATTAACTCCAAGTTCATATCTATGCTCTTATTGCCTTTTTGCTCTTAATTAACAATTTTAGTGAGGCAATGGGGTTAAAGGGCCAATGATGATCCCGTTTTGGTGCTTAATGCCAAAGGGGGGGAATTAAGGCCAAAGCAAATGGATCAGCTACCACTTGAGAATTTTGAAAATAGTAGAGTTAGAACTTTTGATTTGTCAAAATACTCTAATTGTCAAAATTTGGTCTCTTGTGGAGAGAATGTTTGATTATGGGAAAAAGGGGGAGTTTTTGGCTCTTAATCATTTTTACTCTTGGATTATCTCTCCTTGTGCCTAACCATGTGTGTTTGACTTAGAGATAGGAAAATGAATTTGATTTGCAAAAACAAACCAAGTGGTGGCAAAAGAACGATCCAAATATGTCAAATCTTGTCAAAGACTATTTTTGTTCTCAATTGCATTGATGTTGCACTTCTATTTGTTGCTTTTTGATGTGTTGGCATAAATCACCAAAAAGGGGGAGATTGAAAGGGAAATGTGCCCTTGGGCCATTTCTAGTATATTTTGGTGATTAAGTGTCCAACACATATTAAGTGGATTATTATATGCCAAATGATGAATGAAGTGCAAATCAATAAGAAGGTATGATTCTAGACTTAGTACATTGGTTTTTGTGTACTAATATATTTGTCTAAGTGCAAGAATCAGAGAAAAGAAAAGAAGAGAATAACTTGGCTCAAAGTAGCCAAGACTCCGCTCAGTCTGGCACACCGGACTGTCCGGTGGTGCACCGGACAGTGTCCGGTGCGCCAGGATGGACTCCGGCGAACAGGTCACTCTCGGGAAACTGTGGCGGCGTACGACTATAATTCACCAGACTATCCGGTGGTGCACCGGACAGTCCGGTGAGCCAACGGCCGCTAGCGCAACGGTCGGCCACCAAATCCGCGGGCGATGCGTGGCCCGCTCCAACGGTCGATAGAGGGCACCGGACTGTCCGGTGCGCCAACCAGCCCGAAGATCCAACGGTCGGCTACGCCAGGAATGGAAGGAGATCCGCACCGGACATGCTACAGTGGCTGTCCGGTGGTGCACCGGACTGTCCGGTGCACCACCAGACAGAAGGCAAGAATTTCCTTCCTTGTTGGGTTCCAACGGCTCCTAGCTGCCTTGGGGCTATAAAAGGGACCCCTAGGCGCATGGAGGAGTCACCCAAGCATTCCTTGATCATTCCTAAGCACCAAGACTCCATTCTCGCGCATTCGATTCTTTGAGATAATGACTTGAGCCCCATTTGAGTAGAGAACTCTTCGAGTTGTGTTGTGAGCTCAAGTTGTGGCTTTGTGTGCGTGATTGTGCTCTTGCTTTGAGTCTTGTGTGTTTTGCTCTCCCCTCCCTTACTTCCGTGCTTCTTTGTGATCATCAATTGTAAGGGCGAGAGGCTCCAAGTTGTGGAGATTCCTCGCAAACGGGAGAAAGTATAAGAAAGGAAAACACTGTGGTATTCAAGTTGATCATTGGATCACTTGAAAGGGGTCGAGTGCAACCCTCGTCCATTGGGACGCCACAACGTGGAGTAGGCAAGTGTTATACTTGGCCGAACCACAGGATAAATCACCATGTCTTTTGTGTTGTCTTACTTTGTAATCATTGTGTTTCACAAAAGCTCGGTCCTTAGCCACTTGGTCCTATTGCACTAACTCTTAACCAAGTTTTGTGGCTACAAGTATTTGATTTTTACAGGATCACCTATTCACCCCCCCTCTAGGTGCTCTCAGTATGTTGCCGCAGGACAGTGTTGCGCGCAACTACTTTGGATGAGGCAAACCCTCCGGGACTTTGGCTACAATCTAATCAAAGTCCCACTCCTATGTGACAATGAGAGTGCCATCCGCATGGCGGATAATCCTATTGAACACAGCCGCACTAAGCACATAGACATCCGACATCACTTCCTGAGGGATCACCAGCAAAAGGGAGATATCGATATTTTTCATATTAGCTCCGAGAACCAACTAGCCGATATCTTCACCAACCCGTTGGATGAGAAAACTTTTTGCAGGTTGCGTAGTGAGCTAAATGTCTTAGATTCACGTAACTTGGATTGATCTATAGCATACATGTGTTCTATGCCTTTGATCATGTTACTTTACGCATTTACATTATTCGTTGTATATTTTTGGTGCTCAAGTTGTACAAGACCTCCCCGTACCTCACAAGTCAATATGCAAAAGGTGCACATATTTAGGGGGAGATATGCTACAACTTGACCTTTTGAGACTAACCTTTGTGTTTGAGTATACTTGATGTAGTCTCAAAAGTGCATTGAAAGGGAAAGGTGAACTTGGACGATGCAAAGACTTCCACTGCACTCCGGTATTAGTGTACTCACTTCCAAGTTCATACTTATGCTCTCATTGCCTTTTTTTGCTCTTAATTGACATTTTTGGTGAGGCAATGGGGTTAAAGGGCCAAACATGATCCCGTTTTGGTGCTTAATGCCAAAGGGGGAGAAATTAAGGCCAAAGCAAATGGATCAGCTACCACTTGTGAATTTTGAAAACCACTTGTGAATTTTGAAAACAATAGAGTTAGAACTTTTGATTTGTCCAAAATACTCTTATCGCAAAATTTGGTCTCTTGTGGGGGAGAATTTTGATTATGGGAAAAGGGGGAGTTTTGGTACTTGATCAATCCTTCTCTTGGAATATCTCTCGATTTTCCCAAGCAAGTGTGTTTGACTTAGAGATAGGAAAATGAATTTGATTTGCAAAAACAAACCAAGTGGTGGCAAAGAATGATCCAAATATGTCAAATCTTGTGCAAAAACAATTTGGTCCTCGATTGCATTGATGTTGCACTTCTTTTGGTTGCTTTTGGATGTGTTGGCATAAATCACCAAAAAGGGGGGAGATTGAAAGGGAAATGTGCCCTTGGGCAATTTCAATAATGTTTTGGTGATTAAGTGCCCAACACAGTTAATTAAGTTCTTATGTGCCAAGTAAAGTGAGAAGTGCAAATCAAAAAAGGTACGTTTCTAGACTTAGTACATTGTTGAGCACTAATGTGTTTTGTCTAAGTGCTAGAAACACTAAGAAAAGAATTGGAAAAAGAGTTGGCTATGTGTAGCAAACTCTAGCTCGGCTTGGCACACCGGACTGTCCGGTGGTGCATCGGACAGTGTCCGGTGCGCCAGGCTGGTTCGCAGTGAACTCGCCGCTCTCGGGATTCGACGGCGGCGTATGGCTATAATTCACCGGACTGTCTGGTGAGCCAACGGTCGACCGCGCAATCTTCACGCGACACGTGGACTGCTCCAACGGTCAGCTGGTGCACCGGACTGTCCGGTGTGCACCAGACAGTGTCCGGTGCGCCAATCAGCCTAGAGGAGCAATGGTCGGATATGCCAAATTTGGAAGGAGATCATGTACCGGACCGTCTACAGGACCTATCCGGTGGCGCACCGGACTGTCCGGTGTGCCACTCGACAGAAGGCAAGGATAGCCTTCCATGTTGATCTTCAACGGCTTCTAGCTACCTTGGGGCTATAAAAGGGACCCCTAGGCGCATGGAGGAGACACCTAAGCATTCACTAAGCATTCTAAGACTCCCGCACTCCGCCTCCACGCAATTGATCAACTGTGTTAGTGGTTTGAGCTCCGTTTGAGTCGTGAACTCACTGTGCTACGTTTCGAGCTCAAGTCTTGGCTTGTGTGCGTGTGTGTGCTGCGGATTTATGTCTTTGTGTGTTGCTCTTCCCAACCTTACTCCGTGCTTTCTTTGTGATCTCTATTGTAAGGGCGAGAGACTCCAATTTGTGGAGATTCCTCGCAAACGGGAACAATACTCTAAAGGAAAAACCATGGTATTCAAGTTGATCATCGGATCACTTGAAAGGGGTTGAGTGCAACCCTCGTCCATTGGGACGCCACAACGTGGAAGTAGGCAAGTTCTACTTGGCCGAACCATGGGATAAAAATCGCGTGTCTTGTGTTGCTTTCTCTGTGATTGTTGTGTTCACAAGAACTCGCTTCAAGCTACTTAGTCGTACTAACACTTATAACTAAGTTTTGTGGCTATTAGTGTTTGATTTTTACAGGATCACCTATTCACCCCCCCTCTAGGTGCTCTCAATACGTGGAGGAAAAAAAGCAAATCTCCCCCTAATAAATTTTGTCTTTTTTGTTTCTTCACATAAAAGTTGAATTTAAAGTTCTTGTTTTCTATGGTCATTAAGAACATCATAACTTATGTTAAAAAATATGTTAATATTTTTACTATTATTTTATATTTAGTTTTGAATCATTAAAGATATTATATTATTTGATCTTTAACCTATCAAAATAATTATGAAAAATCATAATATATTTTTCTAAGCAAAGTTATGGCACTAGCCACAAACCAATAAAATTTGAACCGAAAACTCATTTTGTACATTAAGAAATAAAAAAGACACAATTTTCTTAAGGGGTAGATTGAACCAACTCAAACATGCGAAGGGGTAAATTGAACTAAAAATAGTTTAAGGTTTATGGAAATTGTTTACAGGTGAGGGGAATAATTTAGACATTTTCCTAGATAAAATTTCAAATTCCTTACATATGGCATTGATGTGTCATCAATGACATACAAGGCTCACAAGTGTCATTCACAGTGGCAGAGAAAGGGTTGCTTACTGTTACAATGTGTGCCGGAATTGACACTCTTACATGCGTGTAGTCACGCATGCATGCATCCATACAGTGTGCATAAGTTGAACCTAATCGTTTTAGGTCCCCAACCTTATCGCCTCACCAATCATCGATCTTATTATCTTTCCATCGAATTTCATGTTGCTTCTTTAACATTGTGTCACAGGGAGAAACCTTCCCATTATTCTTTCTCCTTGTATGTCATAGTTTCTCCATGTATCCCACTTTATTAATTGTAAAAAAGTTAATGTCACCCCATTTTAGAGTTAGGGTTTGGGTTGATGCTAGATAGATTGCATGACGAGCTGTGTGGAATAGTATAATTGCATTGAGGCCCAAGCTCTTATGGCTAATAATGAGGTATGTCCTCTTTTTTCTTTTTTCATGAGCAGGGAGTCAAGGTGATGGCTATGACAGGGTTTAGTAAAGAAGAACAACACACATTAGCTTAATGGGACAGTCGACAACTGGCTAACAAGGTATTAGTGGTCATTGGCGATGTGAGGTAACAAGGCTCCACCTTTTGTGCAATGGAGCACGTCTAATAGAGACTTAGGAGGCTAGGTCATGAGGATAAATAATCAAAGTGGTTACAAAGGTAGAGATAGATGTGTTAGAAGATAATTGTGGTGTTTGGTGGCAATAAAATAAGATAAATATGTGCCATCCAGAGAAATATTTGTCCCAAGGTTAATTTTTATTGGCAAGCTAAAGTCAAGTGCACAGTTATAACACGATTATGTGGGGTAGAGAGTTGTCTTATTAGTCAATGTTCACATTGGAATTTTATTATCCTCACATTCCTTGTTTCTCCTTCAATTTCTCCATATTGCTAAAATGGTAGATTGGATATATATATGTGCATCAAAGCACACACTCGTTGTATCCACAGGTATGAGGGACATTCAATTCAGATCAAACTATAGGTAGGCATTAAGTGTCTAGGCAAAGCATGCATGCGTGTAGCATCTTGTAGAACACCAAATTTTGGAGATGATACATGAAGTAGTACCTGACCAATCATCAAATCTTTGAGCCATATGCTCGATCGATTGCCTAATAACACACACTGCTTTTGCAGACAATCAATCATATGGATCATGCATGGAGGCACAATTCAATTGAAAAGATTACCTCACCAATCATCAATCATATCGTTGTATCCATAACATTGTAGGTTGCTTCTTCCACCATTCCCACATAGAGAAAGCATCATTGCACATACCATTTTTCCTCCTTACATGTCATAATTTTGCCATGGACCCCTCTTCTTTATGAAGAAGTCAAAACCCCTCTTATTTATGAAGAAGTCAAAACCCCTCTTCATCTATGTGGAATAGCCCAATGACGTTGGGGCTATGTTCTTATGGTTGACAATGAGGTTTGTCCTCCTCCTCTCTCTATCCCATGAACAGGGAGTGACAATGAGGTTTCTCCCCTCCTGGATTTTTTGTGCCATTTAGAGAGGTCAATCAATCTACTCATCAGAGTGTTTTAGTCATATACGACATTAGCAGAAGGTAATAAATTGCGGCATTATGGTTGGTGGCGTTCAATCAAACGTGAAATGATGAGATATAGTCTCGTGCATGCTTGCCACATCTCGAGAGAATTGATTTTCTTCATCCCATATTTTCTTTATTGTGACACCCTAGGTGTCTATTTCACGTTATGTCGAAAGATTTATCCTAATCTCGGATGCTCAGTGAAAATTTATATCTCTTTGTCACATTTATCTCCATTTATCAAGTTACTCATGAAAGTTTCACCAAGTTTGGAATTATTCGATCTCTAGAACAACCAAATTTGGAGCCTGTTAAAACTTTTGTTTCTTGAAGCAAACGCAAATTCGAAAGTCAATCTCGTCTCGCAACTCCCATCCAGACTCATTTCTTCGGACTCTCGATAGTTGTTATGTTATCCAATCGGTGTCCGAATCCGCCTTCTCGATAGTCGGTCTACGTCCAAATACTATGTCTGAATCTGCATTCTCCAGCAGAATCTCTGTTGTGCCAATCTCTAATTAATTTGTATGCAAATTAACTTGTTATCTCTATATCATCATTCATCTCTATCTATCAAGTGTATTCTAAAGATTTCTCAAAGTTTGAACCAAATGCTCACATCAAAACATAAATCATATACTTGCTTGAAACTTCTCGTTTGAACATGTGCAAATTTTGAAATTCAACCAAGCCTTGTAATCTTGCTCAAACAACTCTATATTAACTCTACAACAAAAGTTATTAAGGGTTCATGCAGAGAAAATGCCAAGAAAATATCAAGAAAATACCCCGATTGCCTTAAAAATATAATTTGAAGCCTTATAATGATGCTACCTTGACAAAAGAGAAACTTTAATTTATATTCAAGATATGAGGTTTGACCTTTAATAAAAGTTGTATAACCTGTGTTATACAACAAATATTATATTTAAATCAAGCCTTGATTCAACCTCTAAGTATCTCAAACAGTGCCATCAAGACAGAATAAAAATCTGATTTCAGGATTCGAATTCTTCTAAGTCTGAAATCAGCGTCGTTCGGGTCGACGTCCCGCGTTCCCAAATTTTTGTTGAACAACTCAAGTTTTCCCAAATATAAAAGTTGTTAAAAACTAATAGGGCCACAACATATTAAAAGATGGCATTCATCCGATTCCGTTTGACATGCTTTGACATTCAGTTTTCACGAGTTTCCACTGTTTTCTAACCCACTGACAAACCAATTTTCGTGGGTCTTTATCTCTCTAACCAGTGCTCGAATCACCTCAAGTGTTGTACAAGATTTGTAGAGTGTACATCAAGGAAGATATTTTCTATAGTAACCTTGATCCGATTCCAAGGGGAAACGACGAAAATGGGCGCCCAAAGTCGCTCTGCCATCACCTGCCATCTGCTGGTGCAGTCTGACATGTCCAGAGTTTGGCACTATAAATGGCAGCCCACCCTCTCCCTTCTCCCAAACACCACTCCCTTCCCTTCTCTGTTTTGGCTGAGTAGGGAGCTCCTCCTTCCCCATGGCGCCCTCCCCCAGCCATGGCCGTCTCCCCTCCCTGCACCTCCCAGCCCGATCCCTTCTCTACTCCCTTGCGTGGAGGAGATGGCTGGAGGTTGAAGAAGCCCCCTCTTGAGTCTATGACGAGTAGGCCCAAGGCCATGGGTAAGAACACACAAAGTTACAGATTTTTGCTCTTTCTTCAAATATTCATATCTCGAGTTTTAGAGCTCCTAAAATCATGGAACTTGTTTTACTGGCTTCCTTATGAAATGCTCTAACTATTGGATCTATATGTTGGTATGGTTTAGTGGAAAATTTTTTCTGTAGAAATTCGTATTTAAAAACTGGTTTACAAAATGAATGAACTTGCTTGTCTCCATAGTTTTATTTATAAAAATCCAAAAATGATGAAACTTGTTTTGTTAGTTAGATGTTGTCATACTCAATCTAAGAAAAATATAAAACTTATAGGTTGTTCACTGTTTTCTTGGTGTGTTAATTAAAACATGTTAAATAGGAAAAAAATGATTGTTTTGATTATTATTTTTGGATCTGTAGCTCCAGTGCTCCAAATGGATTGAAATTTTTACAGTAGACCCTCTGTGTGATGCTTGGTGACTGGTAAATATTTCGTGAATTGTTGTGCATGTATGATTAAGTTAGTGATTTAACTTGTTTAATGCACCTTAAGTAGTTTTAAATGGTTTATAAATAATATATGGATGTAAAAATAGAAAATGATGTTCCACTATCCTTGTATGATATTATAGTAGCCTAAGGAAGCTCAATATGGTCATGCATCCACAGAAAATAATTAATTTTAGAATTAACTTGCTCTCACAAGCTTTATTGCATTAACAGTTTGTTATTTTTGTAGTAAATAAAATATAAAACCTGGGCATGTAAAATTTATACATTAGTCATAAATTGTTATTACCTATGCCTCATAAAAATTCCAGCCCCAAATTAGATAGTTTTATATGGTGCTAAAATGACACATATTTTATAATTATAAGAACAATTAGTGAAAATTTAGAAGTAAACAAAAGCGTGCATGTTTATTGAAATGTTTAAGTGTCTTCATATAAATTGAAACTTGATAACTAAATCACAATGGTTTAAACTTGAGAATTTGGCACTATCCCTTCATGATTTTGTTTGGTGCTTGAGTTAAGTGCTATTTTGACCGCAAGCTGAATTTCCTGCGTGTACAGTTTTAGTTGTGCGATTAATCTAGTTAAGTAAAGTATGTTTTCTGTAGATATGTGCTATATAAAAGTTGTAGTTCACTTGTGTTTCTAGCTCGTCCTAAAAATGCATGAGCTGAGAATTGATGGTTTAGAAGCTATACTTTTCACAAGTCCAGCACCTGAATCTGTCGAAATTCTAAACAGATTTCAGAGATTGTAATGGTTGCTTAAGTTAATATTGAAATCAGTTATTGGTGGTCACAAGAAAGTTGTAGATAACATTATTATCTTACTTGTGTTAAAATTTGACAGTCATACGTCTGATCGTTTAGAAGTTGTGCTTTTCACAAATTCAGTAACTGAATCTGCCCAAATTCTGTACAGATTTCAGAAGCTGCATTGTTTGCCTAATTTAATGTTACAATCTGTTCATGGTCGTTATAAGAAAGTTGTAGATGTTTTTCTTATCTTGCTTGTGTTAAAATTTCATAACCATAGGCCTGACAGTTTAGGAGTTATGTATTTTACAAACTGGTTCCTGTATTCTGTCCACTGACAGAACATATTTCGAAAACTGAATTGTTTGATTCAGTTCAACATAGAATCAATTCTTGGTGATTATAAAAGTTATATAGTCCTTTTACTAAGATTTCTAAAAAGTCTTGGATCACTCTTTTTGGTGGTCTGAAGCTTAAGTTATGAATGTTTCAAATATGAAGACTGAATCTGTCCAGTTCTGGACAGCAAAGTCTTTTAGTGATGTTTATCCTTAGTTAAATATTGAATCACCTTGGGATGTTTATAAATAATTTGTAGAACATTTAATTAGCTTTCCAGAAAGTCTAAGATCGATTTATTTGGATGTCTTAGTCTCTAGTTATGGATTATTAAAGTCGCAAGTCTGAATCTGTCCAAACCTGGACAGAGCTGCTGTGTATACACCGCCTTGCTAAGAATCTAATCATGCTGAGGTAAAAATATCGAAGTTGTAGAATACTTTTTAAACTTTCCAGAAAATCCTGGTTTGATAATTTTGAACTAATATTTGAAGAGTTATGATTAAAACAAAAACTACTGTGCTGCTGTCCTAAATATGTTAGAAGTGATTGATTGCTCTACTCTATTGTGTTTGACTTGAGTGATTGCTTTAATGTTTTGGTTTTAAGTGAATATGAGTAACAATGATAGTAACTAATATAATCATGTTATATATAAGTAAATAGTACATATCTCACTAAGTTAGTGAACTAAATTGGTTAAGGTCTAATAAGTAGCTTAGCTTAATCAACAGTTCGCAAGTGCAGTGATATATTAGGGAAACAATGAATAATGTCCTGTCCTTGGCTTTCTGCTAATACTACTAAGTAACCAACGTCATTAAAGTAGTATAACATGTAATGACGATTAAACTATCTCCTCATGTGTATTATCTTTGGTGTGTGCTTGCATGAGAATATTGTGAATGATTGTAAAACCCCGATTAAATGAATATCCCTTTCTATCTAAGTCTGTCCAAATATATAAGTCATAGAAAACTTATGTGTATTTAACTAGTATAATAATAAAAGAACTAATGAAAAATTAGAGCAAATGTGATAAATGCTTGCACGTGTGATGTCGTGTTGCGCTGGTTAATTCTAGAAGGTAATTGTAGTCTTTGTAATGGTATTGATTACGTATGCTCGATGACGTGTAGATAACTAATGCTAGTGTGTGGTTGTTTACGGTGTCTTACGATTTAATGTTTAGTTCGCTATCGTCTATTTTGGAATTGTCTTGTGATATATTTCATTATATTCATACATGTGCATCCTGCATCTCATTTAGGACCGAGAGATGATGATCGTGCAAGTGATGTGGTGCCAACCACAAGGTGCAGTCGGTGGACGACCCAAGGAAGGATAGACTTAACCAGTGGATGCTCGCCAAGCGAGTACCTCCCCTAGCAAACACTATCTAAGTGTTAAATTAAAGGCAAGCCCCGGTTTTATGCATAACCGTTATATATGCTATTTTACTGCACTTAATGATTGTAGGTTTGTACTGTGCACTTAAGTGTAGGAGTTGATTGAAACCTTAGCTGCATGAACTCAGGATTCCTTTTGAGATGGATACTAGTATGCTAGGTCGAGTAGCTGCTTTGCTAATTAGGGATCTCGGTAGAAGTCGAGTGATTTTTCTAGCACTCGCGCGAGGTCAGGAATTGGTTGTATCCACTTTGATAACAGAATGATGATGGTCTGTGGACACGGGTCCATGGGGACGCGTGGTCTACGAGACGGAAATTGGAATAAGGATTAACATGCGGATACCTGTGTCAAGCGTTTGAACGTACTAAACACATGTCGAGAAATATGGTAAATTGGTAAGCCTAGTACCTGAGTGAACCTGGCAGTGGACATATCCCCTCACGCGACCTGAGACGTGGTCTCCCATTCCGGTTATGGTGGGTACAAGTGCGGTCACTGCACGACGGCAGTCGGGGTCAGTGAGGCATTGTACGCCAAGGCGATGAGCCCTGATCTGCTGACGGGGAATCGATGGGGACGGTTGATGTGTGTGGGGATGGAGTGCCTCGCCACGTCGTGTGTTTAGGTTTACCTTGCAAGGATAAAAACTCGATTCGAATCGTCTGCTTCTCGCAGCTAATGAGACTGCTTGATCCATTGTACTGCATTGAGTAATAAGTGGAAATGAGTTGACTGGCAAAAGATGTTGATTTGTAAAAATGTTTGATACCATGTATGACTAGTTAGGTACACTTCTAGTTAAAAAGGAGCATACTAAAACTTGAAAAGCTAAAACATGATTTTAGACTCAGCTAGTGCTTTTGGCAAACCAAACCCCTCAGCCAAACAGCTGCATGTCTAGAGGTAGAGGAGTAGACTCCTCACACCGGGTAAGTCTAGCTGAGTATTAGTATACTCAGCCTTGCTTGTGGCACAATTTTTGCAGGTACTCCCTAGGATGATTGGTTGATGGTGTGACTTGGCCTCCATCCCTGCCACCGGGATAGAAGGTCGAGTGGGTTACTACTTCCGCAGGAGAGGACCGGGAGGAGTAGTGTGGCCAGGCTTCGCCATGTTACTCGGTTCTTCTCCGTTAGTTATTTCCGCTGCATTAAAATTTATGGTTATTATTTCTGAAACTCCGATAATATAATCACTAATGATGCTTCTTAAATTTGTGGTATTATGCTTTATTGTATTTCTCTGTACCTCACCTTCGAGTGAGCTAGTGGTATTCGATCCTGGTTAAGTGGCTTTATCGGACTAGATCCGAGGGACTGACGGTTTATTCCTATTTAAGTGTGGTCTAGCCTCTAAGGCGGGACTTAGGCACTTAAGTTGGAATAATTCGGGCGGTTCCGCCACATTTATGTCACTCAAAGACCATTTAGTCCTTCCTCCACCTATATTAGTGTCTTAGTCATATACACCCTTACTACAATTACGAGAAAGAAAAATCCTGTAGCTGATACAATTCGATCAAACGAAACGAGGACAAGTAGCCATGTATGTTCAAACTTACACATCTCGAAATAAGGAATTTTCTTCCTACAAATTTTCTTCTACCATTCATAGGATCTTAGTCAGTCGCTCTTAACAAAATAGCAAGTAAATCTTGTGACCGATACAATTCAACCAAAAGGAACGATAGGATTGCCTCGCGCACAATTGCCACATCTCAATTGATGACATTTTCTCCCTCCTGGATTTTCTTGTGCCATTTAGAGGTCAATCAATCTACTCATCTGTGTGTTTTAATCGTATACGACATTAACAGAAGGTAAGAAATTGCGGCATTGCGGTCAGTGTCGTTCAATCAAACATGAAATGATGGGATATAGCCTCGTGCACGCTTGCCACATCTCGAGAGAATTGATTTTCTTCATCCCACTTCCTTTATGTCACTCAAAGACCATTTAGTTCTTCGTCCACCTATATTAGTGTCTTAGTCATATACACCCTTACTATAATTACGAGAAAGAAAAATATTGTAGCTAATACAGTTTGATCAAACGAAACAAGGACAAGTAGCCATGTATGTACTAACCTACATGTTGGGGGCCTTCCTCTTCCGAAGGTCCTCAAAAAACTTAACTAACATGTTTTCAGTATAACATAGACTGTTACAGGAGGCTTCAACTTTGAGATGAAGGTGTGCGTGGTATGAAGGTGCAGTCTGAACGAAGGACGAGCTAGCTCCGAAGCTGTGGCTGAAGGAGCTTCGGCTCAGCACATTGACGATGGTGAAAGATGGAACCGACTTAAAGGAGAAAAGACCACTTAGCTCTCGATAGCTTGCTTTATGATTAATAATAAATGTCAGGGACATGAATGTAATTTCGTCCGGGCTGCGTCCCGTGCCTATAAATAGATGAACAGTAACATCGTACTGTTCACGCTGACTTGTAATCACTCTCGCGTCACTCCCGCTTTTTCACTTTCTGTCAAGCCAAAGGTACAAATGTAATATAAATATTGTTGATGTTTATTCATGTTTATATAAAATAAGAATATGAATAGTCTAATGATTTGAAATGATTATTCATATTCCCTTTGTGTTTCGTATGTCTCTGTTTACATTCTTGCTTACTAAAATGATGAAGGTATGTCCTTCATGACCTTCGTCTGAGGATCATTATATCCCAAGGGAGATAATGCTTCAAAGGACGAAGGTCCCTAATCGTTAACAATTGTGTTGCTTTGTTCTTGGTATTTAGCATCCGAGAACAAGGACCAACACTACACATCTCGAAATAAGGAATTTTCTTCCTACAAATTTTCTTCTACCATTCAGAGGATCTTAGTCATTCCGTATCTACACTCTTAACAGAATGGAAAGTAAATCTTGTGACCGATACAATTCAACCAAAAGGAACGATAGGTTTGCCTCATGCACAATTGCCACATCTCAATTGATGACATTTTCTCCTACCTGGATTTTCTTGTGCCATTTAGAGGTTAATCAATCTATTCATCTGTGTGTTTTAGTTGTATACAACATTAACAGAAGGTAAGAAATTGCGGCATTACGATTGGTGCCGTTCAATCAAACATGAAATGAGGGGATATAGTCTCGTGCACGCTTGCCACATCTCGAGAGAATTGATTTTCTTCATTCCATACTTCCTTTATGTCACTCAAAGACCATTTAGTCCTTCGTCCACCTATATTAGTGTCTTAGTCATATACACCCTTACTGCAATTATGAGAAAGAAAAATCTTGTAGCTAATACAGTTCGATCAAACGAAACGAGGACAAGTAGCAATGTATGTACAAACCACACATCTCAAAATAAGAAATTTTCTTCCTACAAATTTTCTTCTACCATTCAGAGGATCTTAGTCAGTCCGTATATCATATTAGCGCTTTGGTCATATACACTCTTAACAGAATGGCAAGTAAATCTTGTGAACGATACAATTCAACCAAAAGGAACGATAGGATTGCCTCGTGCACAATTGCCACATGTCAATTGACGACATTTTCCCCCTTCATTGATTTTCTTGTGCCATTTAGAGGTCAATCAATCTACTCATCGGAGTGTTTTAGTCGTATACGACATTAACAGAAGGTAAGAAATTGCGGCAGTGCGGTCGGTGCCGTTCAATCAAACATGAAATGATGGGATATAGTCTCGTGCACGCTTGTCACATCTCGAGAGAATTGATTTTCTTCATCCCATACTTCCTTTATGTCACTCAAAGACCATTTAGTCCTTCGTACACCTATATTAGTGTCTTAGTCATATACACCCTTACTACAATTACAAGAAAGAAAAATCTTGTAGCTAATACAGTCCGATCAAACCAATTGAGGACAAGTAGGCCATGCATGTACAAACTTACACATCTCAAAATAAGGAATTTTCTTTGTCCCAGATCTTATACTACCATTTAGAGGATCATAGTTAGTCTGGCTATCATGTGAGCGCTTTAGTCGTATACACTCTGAATAGAATGGCAAGAAAATCTTTTGACAGATACAATTCAACCAAAAGGAACGATATGATTGCCTCGTGCACAATCACCACATATCAATTGACAACATTTTCCCTCTTCATTGATTTTCTTGTGCCAGTTAGAGGTCAATCAATCTACTCATCGGAGTGTTTTAGTCGTATATATACGACATTAACAGAAGGTAAGAAATTGCGGCAGTGCGGTTGGTGCCGCTCAATCAAATAAACATGAAATGACGGGATATATATAGTCTCGTGCGTGCACGCTCGCCACATCTCGAGAGAATTGGTTTTCTTCCTCTCCCATACTTTCTTTCTGGCACTCAAAGCCACATTCAGTATTCTGGTCCTATATACACCCTTAATAATAGAATAATAAGGGAAAAATATTGAAAACAGTACAGTTCAATCAAACGAAGCGATAGAGGTAACGACCCTGTGCACGCTGAGGACTCTATCTGTAAAGGCCCCCCTCACCCTTCAATGATCCATCATCTTGCATGGCAGACGTGACACAAGCTAGGTAGAGACGCGCTCCGCCGTCCTTGGCATGCATCATGGGATCGGAAGAGTTTCATCTCCTCTAAAAACCACATAACCGTTCATCGATCATCAATTAAGAATTAACAACCATCTATCACCTCTAATTAACAAGTGTAAATAATAAGTACGAGAATAAACGAAACAGAATCCTGACGATGATAGCTGAGCGCGCATGCATTACCTAGGTTTATTCATGTAGCTGTTGGGATTTCTTCTCGAAGCAACGCATAAGTAATTTTTACTGGTCTTTTATGTGTATGCAGTGTGAACATCGTGTGTGGACGGAGACAACACATACATGCGTTGTAGTGCATTGTAGATTAAGCTAGAGTATGTCAACAAGAGGCTGCAAGAGGTAGATATATAGTAACACTCAAATCCCTTAAGAGTTGTTCGCTTCGGATTAAAGCTAGTTATTTGGAGAATGTCTAAGACTATATATATATATATATATATGTTAGAAATATAGGCATTTTTCATATCATTTTAATTCCATAAATTAACATTATGATGATGACATATAAAATACGTTTAATTATAGAAATCACTATCTCAAATATATCCATAACAATATGGATCAGGAGAACATAAAGCATATGAATCATATAAATATAATAAGCATATAAACATGGAACATGCATTATTATGGAACAACTGAAAATAAACAGATAGCAACATAAACAGCATAACTGTAAAATTAAGACAAACAGATTTATCATATTACTAGTATAATCAGGCATCAGACATGTCATGATATAATACGACAAAACAGATTGGATAAATTTATGGCTATAAATAAAACAGCAGGTATGAACATATATAATTTGCAGAATGTAAAATAGTGAGGAGATGAATTGATCATACCCTCCCATGCGCTCCGAGGATCTAGATCCTTGTCCAACTTCAATTGTCATGTCTCCAGGAAGAGGACAATTTGGGCAGTCGCGTAGACGCTCCCCAAAAACCTAATTGCCGATCCCCCGTGCAAGGTCTCGAACGGCACCGGCTTCGGAGGCACCTGCCCTCTCGCTTCTCTGTGCGCGCAGAGTCACGAGATGGGAATACCCTCACTCGGCGGCTGGACTGTGATTCTGAAAGTAGTATGTTCGCCTGTACCGAGTGACAGGGGTGCTCCTCTATTTAACCTCTCGCAGAGGGAAGTTGAAGGAGAAAGGTCGCCGAGTCACGCCAAGAGTCGGCCAGCTCTCGCCGAGTTATGCCATGAGTCGGCCAGCACTTGCCGAGTCACGCCATAAGTCGGCCAGCTGAAGGAGAAGGGTCACTCGGCTGGCTGGCGAAGAGACAGAGTCACTCGGCTGGAGAGTCACTCGGCCGACGAAGAGACAGGGTCACTCGGCTGACGTACGCGGTTAGTGAGTGCTAAAAATTAACACAACCACACCACGCCCGCTCGCCTGCCTGCCTGCCTGCCTCGCCTCGCCTCGCCACGCCACGCCACGCCACGCCACGCCCGGCGGCGGCGGCGGCGCGCGCGCGCGCGTGTGGCACGCCCTTGTCCATTTCTTGACTTCTCAAGTTAAGTGGAATAAATCTCACCATATAAGTCAAGGTAAAAGACCCTTGGACTTCCAATGTGGTACTATTGGTATTCTCCACCATTACACACCTTAGAGTTTATTCAATAAATGGGCCAAGCCCATAAAAGATCCAACAATCCCCACCAAACTCTAGGGTTTGTAATGATGAAGTATCAGAATCACAATCCTTTGATATACCAGTGTTTCGATGGAGACTGTTAAGTTGAACATCCATCTAGAATAAGAGTTTCACTCATTCACAACTGAACAATGGACTATGCCTTGAATTGACAGTTTTGTGCGAAATAAGATTCACTCAAATCCTTTGCTGATACTTGGCTGCAAAAGGGTATTCCCGCTGTTTAGAAGCATATAAGTCACACTTCAGTGCCTTTCATGAGTATTTAGGGATTACCCAAGTCCCATAGACTGTGACTAGCAGTCTGACTCATATAGGTGTATTCCTCAAAAGATGTTCTGTAGGACAACATCTCACCTTTATAAGACTCTTGGAATACATTAAGGTAAATACCATCCTGCCTTACAGATAGGAAAGATGTGCATCAGAAATGAGTTAAGAAAGGGATCTTTCCTCACAACCTACTCCTAGCTTGTTTCTCCACTCTACTTCACGGGATCTCCGATCACATAGAGCAGGTTACCACTAGAGTAGATCTCACATGGGTCTCATACCCATTTCCCTCGATGCACTTTCTATCACATTGCGTGATAGACCCTTAGTGAATTGATCTGCCAGATTATTCGAGGTGTGGACATAATCCACAGTTATAACTCCGGAGTTTTTCAACTTTCTGACAGATTTCAATCTCCTCTTAACATGCCTTGTAGACTTCATGTTATTCCTAGAACTGTTAACCTTTGTAATCACCGTTTGGTTATCACAGTTCATGGAAATAGCCGGTATCGGTTTTTCAACTACCGGTAAGTCCAATAGGAAATCACGAAGCCACTCGGCCTCAGCCCCAGCAGTGTCTAATGCTGCGAGTTCTGCTTCCATTGTAGACTTCGTTAAGATAGTCTGCTTGCAAGACTTCCAGGAAACAGCGCCACCTCCAAACAGAAACACATATCCGCTTGTGGCATAAAGCTCATCAGCATCAGAAATCCAGTTGGCATCACAATAGCCTTCCAGCACTTTTGGGTTTCCGGTATAATGAATACCGTATGTCATAGTACCTTTCAAATACCGCAACACTCTCTCAAGAGCACGCCAGTGATCATCTCCTGGTTTCGACACAAACCGACTTAGCTTACTCACAGCATAAGAGATGTCTGGCCTTGTTGCACTTGCAAGGTACATGAGCGAGCCAATGATCTGGGAGTATGTCAATTGATCCCTTGCTATTCTCCGATTCTTTCTTAATAGCACACTGGGGTCATAAGGTGTTGGAGCAGGATCACAGTCACTAAAACCAAAGCGACTCAATACCTTTTCCACATAATGGGATTGTAACAAAGTTACCCCACCATCAGCTTCTCTAACAAGCTTGATGTTAAGAATGACATCAGCTTCTCCCAAATCTTTCATCTCGAAATTGCTCGATAGAAGATTTTTAACTTCCTCAATCACATTGAGATTTGATCCAAAGATCAAAATGTCATCAACATAAAGACACAGCATAACAGACTCACCCCCACCATACCGATAGTATACACACGTGTCAGATTCATCCATACCGATAGTATACACACGTGTCAGATTCATTTACAACAAAGCCAGCTGCTGTAAGAGTATTATCAAACTTTTCATGCCATTGCTTAGGTGCTTGTTTTAGGCCATACAATGATTTTATCAACCTGCACACCTTGTTCTCTTGACCATCCGCAATAAACCCTTCTGGCTGATCCATATAGATCTCCTCATCCAACTCTCCATTTAGGAAAGCTGTCTTAACATCCATCTGATGAATGATAAGACCATAAGAGGCTGCCACGGCTATTAATGTGCGAATTGTAGTCAATCGAGCCACTGGTGAGTAGGTATCAAAGAAATCTTCACCCTCCTTTTGGGTATATCCTTTGGCCACGAGCCTTGCCTTGTACCTCTCGATTGTACCATCAGGCCTAAGCTTTTTCTTGAAGATCCATTTGCAACCTATAGGTTGACAACCATAAGGACGGTCAACGACCTCCCAAGTTCCATTAGACATAATAGATTCCATCTCACTCCTTACTGCTTCCTTCCATAAGTCAGCATCAGGAGAGGAATATGCCTCACTAATGGTAGTTGGTGTGTCTTCCACAAGGTACACTATAAAGTCATTACCAAAGGATTTTGCAACCCTCTGTCTCTTACTCTTTCGAGTGACTATAGTGTCATCCTCCTCAGGGATGTGCACGTGAGAATCCTCAGCATGATCTATAGGAATCGACAGTTCGTGCTCATGGGGAATTATAGTCTCATGACTTGTATCACTAGGTGTATTCTTCATGGGAAACTCATTCTCAAAAAATGTTGCGTCTCTTGATTCCATGATAGTATCAACATACATATCTGGCACATCAGATTTTATAATTAAGAACCTATACCCAGTGCTGTGAAAAGAGTACCCAAGGAATATACAGTCAACAGTTTTAGGCCCAAGTTTACGCTTTTTGTTGATTGGCACATTCACTTTAGCCAAGCAACCCCAAGTGCGCAAATATGAGAGATTTACTCTTCTCTTTTCCCATTCCTCAAATGGAGTGATCTCTTTGTTCTTTGTTGGAACTCTATTCAGGACATGACATGCTGTCAAAATCGCCTCACCCCACCATGCCTTGGATAATCCCGCTGTACTCAACATGGCATTCACCAAATCTGTTAGAGTGCGGTTTTTCCTTTCAGCAATCCCATTGGATTGTGGTGAGAATGGCGGTGTCCTCTCATGAATAATACCATGTTCCACGCAGAACTCATCGAACACATTAGAGAAATATTCTCCACCTCGGTCGGACCTTAAACGTTTTATTTTCCTCTCAAGTTGGTTCTCTACTTCAGCTTTGTAGGCCTTAAAATAATTGAACGCTTCATCTTTTGTTTTTAAGAGATACACATAGCAAAATCTAGTGGAGTCATCTATAAAAGTGAGAAAGTATCTTTTACCACCTTTGGTCAAAATTCCATTCATCTCGCACAGATCAGAATGAACAAGTTCTAGAGGTGCCAAACTCCTCGCCTCAGCAACCTTGTGAGGCTTGCGAGGTTGTTTTGATTCAACACACACATGGCGCTTAGACTTTTTGACCAAGTTAAATTTAGGAATTAAATTTATATTTGCTAACCGCATAAGACAGCCAAAGCTTGCATGACAAAAACGTGAATGCCATAAATCCGACTCATCAGAAAAATGAACAGAATTCACGAGTTTATTACACACATCATGCAGTGATAAGCGGAACAACCCTCCGCAATCATATCCTTTACCAACAAAAGTACCATGTTTCGACACAACACATTTATTAGACTCAAGAACAACTTTGTATCCATCTCGACATAGCATAGATGCGCTAACGAGATTCTTCTTGATAGAGGGCACATGCTGCACGCTCTTCAATGGCACCGTCTTTCCCGAAGTAAACTTCAGAATGACCGTACCAACACCAAGAACATGAGCACGCGACCCATTTCCCATTAACAAGGCGCCAGATCTCCCGACCTAGTAGGAGGAGAACATAGAGGCATCAGCACACACATGAATATTTGCACCACTGTCCATCCACCACTCAGGTGAATTACAAACTGAGAGAACAAATGGTAAAGAATTACCATACCCAGATGTTCCATCTCCAGTTTCAGTGGTTACAACATTGGCTGATTTCTTGTCCTGAGTGAACTTGCGATCAGGGCACTCTCTAGCCCAATGTTGATCACTGCCACAGACAAAGCAACCTCCCTTTCCCTTGTTGTTGTTCTTCTTTTTAAATTGTGCTGTATGAACAGGTTTATTTGCGTTCTCTGGTTTGTTTTGGTTTTTCTTCTTGTTAAACTTGCGGAAGTTTCTCTTCTGCACCACATTAGCAGTAGAGTTCTCCACACCTTTTCCATTGTCCTTTGATCTAGCTCTTTCCTCAACATCAAGAGTACCAATGAGCTCCTCCACATTGAACTCTTGTCTCTTATGTTTGAGAGAGGTAGCAAAGTCCTTCCAAGAAGGTGGCAACTTGGCGATTATACCGCCAGCCACAAACTTGTCAGGCAAAGGACAAGGAAAAAGTTCGAGTTCCTTAGCTAGTGCCTGAAACTCATGAGCCTGTTCCACTACAGATCGGTTCTCAACCATCTTGTAGTCATACAGCTGCTCCATGAGATACAGCTCGCTACCAGCGTCAGTAACTCCAAACTTTCCAACAAGAGCATCCCACAACTCTTTCCCCGTGGGAAGGATGATATAGCTTTTCTGGAATTTTGTATCCAGTGCGCTAATTACTGCTCCTCGAAAGAGGTTGTCTTCAGCCTTAAACTTAGCCTCATCCTCAGGAGGCAAGTTTGCAGGCTTGCCCTCAGCGGCATGAAAACAAGACATTGCAGTTAGCCACAATTCCATCTTAGCTTTCCATATCAAGAAGTTTTTACCATCAAAAGGATCAGGCTTTAGCACAGCAGCAAAACCTCTGACAGAAAAATGCCTAACATTAGGTTTTTGGATTGTTAGAAATATAGGCATTTTCCATATCATTTTAATTCCATAAATTAACATTATGATGATGACATATAAAATACGTTTAATTATAGAAATCACTATCTCAAATATATCCATAACAATATGGATCAGGAGAACATAAAGCATATGAATCATATAAATATAATAAGCATATAAACATGGAACATGCATTATTATGGAACAACTGAAAATAAACAGATAGCAACATAAACAGCATAACTGTAAAATTAAGACAAACAGATTTATCATATTACTAGTATAATCAGGCATCAGACATGTCATGATATAATACGACAAAACAGATTGGATAAATTTATGGCTATAAATAAAACAGCAGGTATGAACATATATAATTTGCAGAATGTAAAATAGTGAGGAGATGAATTGATCATACCCTCCCATGCGCTCCGAGGATCTAGATCCTTGTCCAACTTCAATTGTCATGTCTCCAGGAAGAGGACAATTTGGGCAGTCGCGTAGACGCTCCCCAAAAACCTAATTGCCGATCCCCCGTGCAAGGTCTCGAACGGCACCGGCTTCGGAGGCACCTGCCCTCTCGCTTCTCTGTGCGCGCAGAGTCACGAGATGGGAATACCCTCACTCGGCGGCTGGACTGTGATTGGTCGCCGAGTCACGCCAAGAGTCGGCCAGCTCTCGCCGAGTTATGCCATGAGTCGGCCAGCACTCGCCGAGTCACGCCATAAGTCGGCCAGCTGAAGGAGAAGGGTCACTCGGCTGGCTGGCGAAGAGACAGAGTCACTCGGCTGGAGAGTCACTCGGCCGACGAAGAGACAGGGTCACTCGGCTGACGTACGCGGTTAGTGAGTGCTAAAAATTAACACAACCACACCACGCCCGCTCGCCTGCCTGCCTCGCCTCGCCTCGCCACGCCTCGCCACGCCACGCCACGCCACGCCACGCCACGCCACGCCCGGCGGCGGCGGCGCGCGCGCGCGCGTGTGGCACGCCCTTGTCCATTTCTTGACTTCTCAAGTTAAGTGGAATAAATCTCACCATATAAGTCAAGGTAAAAGACCCTTGGACTTCCAATGTGGTACTATTGGTATTCTCCACCATTACACACCTTAGAGTTTATTCAATAAATGGGCCAAGCCCATAAAAGATCCAACAATATATATATATATATATATATATATATATATATATATATATATATATATATATATATAACATAGACCTCTAAATTCTAATTTGGAGAGTGATTTGAATAAAAACCGTTCTCTCTATATATAGAAGGAAATAAAGAGGCTACGCACTTAAAATGCAAAAAATCTAATAGTTCAAAATTAAGGTAGCAATGTCTTTTGAATAAAATTTGCTAGCTCAATCCTAAAAAGTGCCCTAATTAGGAGAGGAAATGAGGAATACATGGCGAGTGGTGACCACTGACGATTGGCCACGTGTCAGGCAGGAGTGAGCTTATGATAAAGAGAGAAAGGCTACTAATTGACAAGACGAGCGTACTATGCTATGCTACAACTAGTAGCTAGCCCGGCCAGCCGCTGTGGAGAATATAATATCGAAAGAAGAAAGAATCGCTGGGCTAATAATATATTAGCTGCTGTCTCCATCTTCTTCACCGTCGCGTCAACGTCTCGGTTCGTCATTGTCGCCACCGCTTCCTCCAGCGACAGCCGGTACTCTCCGAATAATTGCGAAGCTGCGTCCAGTCCACTCGCGGCCGATAGCCGGTAGATAGCCACAGTCGTCGATAGATAGCTAGCTCTAGCTAGCTGCACAACTTAACGGACCACTAACGAATTATTGGTAGATACATCTATACTATATTCTAGGCTTTTGTCGGTAGGGTAGCTGGCAGCTAGCATGCGGTGAAAAGGGCCAACACCGCGAACCGATTCCTCAAAAAAAAAAAAATCTCTACAGTAAAACCATATATAAACCTATGTGTATATGTTTAAACAATTTATAGTACAAAATATAAAATTATTGCGCTTATAGGATAAGCCTAATACCGCATGCAAATAAAAACGGAGGCACTGAAATCGTCGCCTTTCAGAGTTTCAGGCATATAAGTTTTTTATTAACATTTACGGTTAATAAGTACGGTACGGTGATGGACACTGATCGATAAAGTCACAAGAAGTGTGCAGAATTATTAATTGCTACTAGTAGACCCGAAAGAACATTATTATTGTGTGGCTTCAACATTCATATACAACTATATCATTATTGCAAATATATACCTGTGTCTAGCTTCCAACAATGTGACAAACAATACATCATTTGGACTTTATTTGGAGCCATGAGTTATATATATGGCCATTTTTAGAGCAACCACGACGTTTAGCTTTGTTGTGCTGTGCTAACATAGATGAGACCCACGTGAGGAGTACGTAGGTTAGCAAAATTTGCTCCACCCGTAGGGCACTCACGTGGAACTCAGCACACTAAATAAAAAAAGGGGGAAAATGTTTTTAAATTTGTATGCACCGTGTGGTCAACTTGAGGCTAGTTCTAGGTCTGTACCCATAAAACACTGTTCCAGCGTGCCGCATATGTCTGTTGGTTTCCGCGCTCTTCTTGGCAACACCCAAAAACTATCGCTGCAAACGGTTTGGCTTTGTGTGTGTGCTAATTAAGATGAGACCTACTTGAGGACTAGGTTAGCAGAATTTGCTCCGACCCACCGTTAGAGCACTCCCGTGGAACTCAGCACACAAAATTTTAAAAAAAAGATAAAAAAAAGAAAACAATGTTTGTAGTACGAGGCCAATCTTATCGAAAGTTTTATAGATATTAAATAAGCTAATGTCGCACAGTATAAATAAAGAGAGAGACAAAAAATATAAGATGGAATGAATTTTATAGGATTAATGAAAAACTTGTTTGTATTGTGTCTTGGGAACCGGCCGGGGCGGACCCATATGGGGTTCAGGTGGACCATGATACACCCTAAGCTAGGTCCACCAAGAGCCCACCCTAGGACCGTTCCATGATTTTCTCCTAGGCTTCGGCCGCGCGCCCGCGAGACACGAGACACGAGTCCACCATCCGTGGCTGTGGCGCCACACAAACCACTGTGAAGGAGTCCCCCGCGCGTGGACTGCAGCGTGTTGGATCTTCCAATCGTCGTCGTCGGTGCTCCCGCTGATACCGCGCTAAAGTATGCTGTTCATTTGAGGGGTTTTCCCCTTTATTTTCTTTATTTGAAAATATGAGAAATGAATTTAAAAAAAGAGGAAGGCCAGCCGGGTGGGCCGCTACAAGGCCGGGTGGCCGAGCAGCCCACCAGGAGGCACGTTCCTAGGGCAAATGGAGGTTGCGGCTGGTGTTCGTGATAGAGAGCAGAGGAGCTGCACCTCGCGCGACGGCGCTGCTCAGCGAACCTATAGGTCGTTCGGCGCTCGCCCGAACTCCACGCAGCCCCTGCGCAACGTCCTCGAGGCCGGTTCCTTAAGTATGGAGACTTGCTCCCTGCTCAGCACCTCGCCAAAATCGCTAGCTCTCTGTTCCTATTCCTCCTCTCGGTTCCAGTCACGATTTGGATCGATTCCTTCTGTCGGCGTTTCGTACCCGGGAGGTCCCTGGACCGACGAGTAAATTTGTCGCTGCGTGCCCCTACCCAGATGGGTTGGTGCGAGATGGAACACAAGTGGGGGAATGAGCCTTGTATTATCCTGCACTAGGGTGCTCGTAGTAGGGGTTACAAGCGTCGCGAGAGAGTGAGAGCGAGAGAGGGCGAGTAGCAGAGAGCGAGAGAGGGAGGGGGTCTGGCCCCTGCTCGTCTTCTCCCGCCGTGCGTACGTATGCTTCGTATGTTCGTATGCTCCCCTTCGTTCTCTCGCTCCCCCTTTTTTCCGTCCCCCCTCATGGGGCCCTGGACATCCTCTTTTATAGACGTAAGGAGATGCCCAGCTGTACAATGGGGTGTAGCTGGGAGCTAACGTGGCTGGCAGGAAAGTGCCCTGAGCCCTGTACAGATAACAACGTGGCCATCAGGGGGACGTCTCGAGTCCTGTAGAGGTAGTATTGTGGCCGTCGGAGAAGTGCCTTGGACCCTGTAGCAGTACAGTTGTTGGCGCTGCATGGATCCTGTTGACGTCTCCTTGCTTCCGTAGGGGGCTTGAGGACCACCGACGTCATGGTTGCATGCGGGAAACCACCATCGCCTGTTACCGGGTTAAGCTCGATGGGACGTCGGTCTTGTTCCTTCGTAGCCTGAGCTAGCTGGCCCTTAAGACGGGGCTGACCTCCGCCGTTGATGTCGCGGCGTGCCATGCCGGCGGCTGGCTTCTGCACAAGATGCCCCCGAGCGGGGGGTCCAGGCAGCACGAGCTGCCATGGGGCTAGCCCCCTAGGCTAACCCTTTTGTCGGGACGGTCATCGTGCCAGGGGAGGCCGTTGACGCGGTCGTGGCCACAAGCCCGCCTGACTTGTTACCAGCGCCGGCATCGACTCCCGTCGGGGCCATTGCTGATTCGCCCGCGGAACCGCCTGTCGCTTCCGACGTCGGGACGGTCGTGGCGCCACCGCTCGAGGTCGTCCCTGACCTCCCCATTCTTGGTCATGAGGAGGGGGCTGCCGCCGTCGCCGAGGTCAGTGATCGGAGGCCCATCACCTCAGCCGAGGGGAGGCCCAGTACGTCGACGACAACGGTGCCCGACGCGTCGACCGCAGGGGGACCCGACGCCTCGGTGGAAGGGCGCGCAGAACTGCGGCCCGTTTCGGGGAGCGGCGGCCTTATCCCCGCACGGCGCAACCCCAATGAGTGGTGCAGGCAGGTGCTCCAATTCTGGAGCCACGGCGCCTCGGAACCCCTCCTTCTTAATGACGAGCGGGAGGAGCAGTCTCGGGATGAGCTCCGTGAGTATGCCGAGGCGGCGATGGGGTCAATTCAGTCGACCATGGAGATCCTTTCCAGGGATGTTCCCAGGGTCCTCCAGGTAAGGATGTTAGGCATATACCCTGTGTGACTGGGGCATTCTTTGTAATGCCCTGTTTTCCTTCTCAGGAACTCGCAGATGTAAGTACCGCCAAGTCGCTGTTCATTCGTCGTGAGAGCGGCGTCTGGGCTTCGCTACGGTCCTAGAGGGCCGCGCTTGTCGAAGCTAATGCACGTCTCGCCCAACGGAGCGCCGAGGTGGCGGACCTCTGGCTGTTCTGTGATGAGCTGAAGTCGGAGGCGGCGGTGGCGCGGGCAGAGGCGGCATTGGCACGGATAGAAGTGCAGTAGCGGCAGCTGGAACTCGGCCAGGTCGTCGGCGAGTAAGACCAATTTCGGAGCCAAGCTGTCGAAGCTGTGGGCCGAGCTGAGGCCCTTAGGGGTCAACTGGCTGAGGCTACGGAGCGGCTAGCCGAGGCGTCCGCTCGGGCCGGGACCCTTGCGGAGGGCCTGGCCGTGGCTGTCAAGTCTGCGGAATCCGCCCAAGCCGTGGCCTTGGAGCAACGTGCCCGAGCCGAAGGTATGTTTCGCCCGCTTTGTGACTTCGATCCAGCTTCATTCTTCAACTCATGTCTGAAGAATTTTGTTCGGTTGTCTGCAGAGTTCAAGACAGCTCTCAACGAGTCTGCCAAGGCGCTTGCCCAGGCGGCTGAGCAGAAGGAGGCCGACCGTACGGCCATGTCCGAGGCTATCTCGGCCTTTTGCCGGGCCTTCGACCTCGATGACGTCCCCTCGGGTAGCTCCCCCCAGAGTCACCTGCGGGCCTTGGGTGGCCATGTGCGCGGTAGACTCCGCGGGGCGCTACATCACGGCGTTAGGCGGGCCTTCGCCGTGCTCGCTTCCCACTATGACATGGATCTGGAGCGGATCAGTGAGGGGTACTGCCTACCCGACGAGGATGAGGCCGCCTTAGCCGAGGTCTAGAGGCTTGACGCGGCCGTCGCTGGCCCAAGTGCGGTGCTGGCGTCCTCCTTTGAGGTGGAGATCCTCTCGCCCGAGTCGCCGTCTGAGGCCAGGCTAGATTCCGCCGAGGGTGGAAACATCGCCGAGGGCGCCGCTCCTCCTCCTGTCGATGCCTGAATCTTGTAGGAATGGTTTGCCCAAAGCATACGAATGTTTTTCGCGGCCGCTTAGGCATAAACATTTTATCATCGTGTTATAAACCTACGTTTTCTTTCCTCTTGTTTCGAGTACAAGGACTTGTTCGTCGGTAGCAGAACCGCTTATCCGAGCGAGAGTTACTTCTCGCGGAAGGTGATGAGTGAGGTATCCGTATCCCGGAGGCGTAGGAGTCCCTCGGCTCGGTCGGCCTTGCCGCTTACGTGTACTCTCGTCGTTTTTAGGGCCCTGCTATCGACATAGTCGAAAGCACAAAAGTTGTTTTCTGTAGAAAACTTTTTCGAGGAAAATTTTGACGCAGAGGGGGGGCCTTCTAGCCCCCGAGGGAGGGTCGGGCTTGGCCGAGGCAAGGCTGACCCTTCCTTGACGGTTAGACTTTATTTAAGCGCGTAAAAACGAGGAACATGAACGACTTGAAACATTTAAGGGTAGAAGTGACGTAGTTGTTCGATGTTCCAAGCGTTGCTGTAGTCCTTGCCTTGATCGTTGGCCAGCTTGTATGTTCCAGGCTTAAAGATCTTGGCGATGATGAATGGCCCTTCCCAGGGGGAGTAAGCTTGTGGCGCCCTCGGGCGTCTTGTCGCAGCCGAAGCACCAAGTCTCCCACTTGGAAGCCTCGGGGCCGAACCCTTCGGGCGTGGTAGCGCCGCAGAGACTGCTGATACCGCGTCGAATGTAGTAAGGCAACGTCCCGAGCTTCTTCGAGCTGGTCCAGTGAGTCCTCTCGGCTGATCTGGTTGCTTCGGTCGTCGTACGCCTTCGTCCTCGGGGAACCGTATTCTAAGTCCGTGGGGAGGACGGCCTCGGCCCCATAGACTAGAAAGAACGGCGTGAAGCCCGTGGCACGGCTCGACGTCGTCCTTAGACTCTAGACCACCGAGGGTAGATCCTTCATCCACCGCTTGCCAAACTTGTTGAGGTCGTTGTGGATCCTGGGCTTAAGTCCCTGCAAAATCATACCGTTGGCACGCTCCACCTGCCCATTCGTCATGGGGTGAGCTACGGCGGCCCAGTCCACACGGATGTGGTGGTCCTCGCAGAAGTCCAGGAACTTTTTTCCGGTGAACTGCGTGCCATTGTCGGTGATGATGGAGTTCGGGACTCCAAAGCGATGGATGATATTGGTGAAGAACGCCACCGCCTGCTCAGACCTGATGCTGGTTAGGGGTCGAACCTCGATCCACTTGGAGAATTTGTCGATGGCGACCAGCAAGTGCGTGAAGCCCCTGGGTGCCTTCTGCAAGGGACCAACGAGGTCTAGACCCCACACAACAAATGACCAGGTGATGGGTATCGTCTGCAGGGCCTGAGCGGACAGGCGTGTCTGCTTTGCGTAGAACTGACCCCCCGGCAGGAGCGTACAATCCTAGTGGCATCGGCCACCGCGGTTGGCCAATAGAAACCTTGTCGGAAGGCATTTCCCACGAGGGCTCGAGGTGCTGCATGGTGGCCCCAAGCCCCCGAGTGTATTTCTTGTAACAGCTCTTGTCCTTGGGTGATGGAGATGCATCGCTGGAGGATGCTCGAGGGAGTACGGTGATAGAGTTCCTTTTCATCACCCAGCAAAACGAACGACCTGGCGCGCCGAGCCAGTCGCCGAGCTTCGGCCTTGTCGAGGGGTAGCTCTCCTCGGAGGAGATATTCCAGGTACGGGGTCTGCCAGTTCGGGACCGGTGTGACCCCATTCCGCTCTCCCTCGACGCGCAGGGCCTCACCTTCGGCGGCGAGGGCACCTCGGGCTCGGCCGAGGCTTCCTCGGGCTTGGCCGAGGGTATCTCGGGCATGTCATCGGTCTCGACGGAGGGTTGATGTATATCCCTGGAGAAGACGTCCGGGGGAACCGGTGTCCGCCCCGAGGCTATTTTAGCTAGCTCATCTGCAGTCTCATTGAATCATCGGGCGACGTGGTTGAGTTCTAGCCCGTAGAACTTGTCTTCCAGGCGTCGAACTTCGTAGCAGTAGGCCTCCATCTTCCGATCGTAGTAGTGGGAGTTCTTCATGACTTGGTCAATGACAAGCTACAAGTCGCCACGAGTGTCGAGGCGCTGAACCCCTAGCTCGACGGCGATGCGCAGCCCATTAACCAATGCTTCGTACTCGACCATGTTGTTTGACGCCGGAAAATGAAGGCGGATCACGTAGCAAAGATGTTTTCCGAGGGGTGAGATGAAGAGCAAGCCCGTGCCTGCTCCAGTTTTCACCAGCGACCCATCGAAGTACATGGTCCAAAGCTCGGATTGGATTGGAGTTGTTGGTAACTGGGTGTCAGTCCACTCAGCCAGGAAGTCGGCCAAGACTTGGGATTTTATGGCCTTCCGAGGGGCGAATGAAAGTGTTTCGCCCATGAGTTCCACTGCCCATTTCGCTATCCTACCCGAGGCCTCTCGGGACTGGATGATCTCTCCCAGAGGAAAGGAAGACACCACAGTCACCGGGTGATACTCGAAGTAGTGTCGCAGCTTCCGCCATGTCAGAATCACTGTGTAGAGCAGCTTCTGGATCTGCGGGTAGTGGACTTTGGTCTCGGATAGCACTTCGCTGATGAAGTAGACTGGCCTTTGGACGAGCAATGTATGCCCTTCTTCTCGTCTCTCAACTACGACCGTGGCCCTGACCACCTGAGTGGTTGCGGCTACGTAGATCAAGAGGGCTTCTCCCGCAGCGGGGGGCAGCAAGATGGGTGCATTTGTAAGGAGTGCCTTCAAGTTCCCGAGGGCTTCTTCGGCCTCGGGGGTCCAAGTGAAGCGCTCGGTCTTCCTTAAGAGGCGGTACAGGGGCAATCCTTTTTTGCCAAGGCATGAGATGAAATAGCTCATAGCCGCAAGGCATCCCATGACCCTCTATACTCCTTTCAAATCTTTTATCGACCCCATGTTGGTGATGGCGGCGATTTTCTCCGGGTTGGCCTCTATGCCCTGCTCGGAGACGATGAACCCTAGGAGCATGCCTCGGGGGACTCCGAAGACACACTTCTCGGGGGTGAGCTTCATGCCTTTAGCTGTCAGACACTTGAATGTCGTTTCAAGGTTAGAGAGGAGGTCAGAGGCTTTCTTTGTCTTGACAACGATGTCATCGACGTAAGCCTCAACTGTTCTGCCGATGTGTTCTCTGAACACATGGTTCATGCACCTCTGGTAGGTGGCGCCTACATTCCTCAAACCAAATGGCATTGTAGTGTAATAGTACATGCCAAAAGGTGTGATAAAAGAAGTCACGAGCTGGTTGGACTCTTTCATCTTGATTTGGTGATAGCCTGAGTAGGCGTCGAGGAATGACAGGGTTTCACACCCAGCAGTGGAGTCCACAATTTAATCGATGCGAGGCAGAGGGTAGGGAACCTTCGAACATGCTTTGTTTAGACCAGTGTAGTCTACGCACATCCTCCATTTCCCATGCTTCTTCCTTACAAGAACAGGGTTAGCTAACCATTCGGGATGGAATACCTCTTTGATGAACCCTACCGCGAGTAGCTTGTGGATCTCCTCGCCTATGGCCCTGCGCTTTTCTTCGTCAAAACGGCGCAGGGTCTGCTTCATGGGTCGGGCTCCAGCTCTGATGTCCAGTGAGTGCTCGGCGACATCCCTTGGTATGCCTGGCATGACCGAGGGACTCCACGCAAAAACTTCGGCGTTTGCGCAGAGAAAGTCGACGAGCACTGCTTCCTATTTGGGGTCGAGCTCGGAGCCGATCCGGACTTTCTTGTTGGCGTCGTTGCTGGGGTTGAGAGAGACAGACTTAACCGCCTCGGCTGGTTCGAAGTTGTCGGCATGCCGCTTCGCGTCGGGCGCCTCCTTGGAGAGGCGTTCCAGGTCGGCGATGAGGGCCTCGGACTCGGCGAGGGCCTCAGCGTACTCCACGCATTCCACGTCGCATTCGTACGCATGGCGGTACGTGGATCCGACGGTGATGATCCCGTTTGGGCCCGGCATCTTGAGCTTGAGGTAGGTGTAGTTAGGGACGGCCATGAACTTGCCGTAGCATGGCCTTTCCAACACCGCGTGGTAGGTCCCTCGGAACCCGACCACCTCGAAGGTGAGGGTTTCCTTTCGGAAGTTGGAGGGAGTTCCGAAGCAGACAGGCAAGCCAATCCGCCCGAGGGGAAGGATACGCTTTCCAGGTACGATCCCGTGAAAGGGTGCCGCACCGGCCTGGACCTCGGACCGATCAACCCCCAAGAGTTCCAAGATCTCGGCGTAGATGATGTTGAGGCTGCTGCCCCCGTCCATGAGGACTTTGGAGAGCCTGATGTTGTCGATGATCAGATCGACGACGAGCGGGTACCTCCCTGGGCTTGGCACAAAGTCAAGGTGGTCGCCTCGGTCGAAGGTGATAGGCTTGTCGGACCAGTCTAGGTAGGCTAGCGCTACCACCTTTACCGAGCAGACCTCCCAGTGCTCCTGCTGGTGCCGAGCCAAGGCGTTCGCCACCTGCCCGCCGTAAATCATGAAGCAGTTGTGGATCTCGGGGAACTCCTCTTCCTTGTCGCCCTCCTTCTTGTTGTTGCCTTGGCCCTTGCCATCTTCCGCCGGGGGCCCGACCTTATGGAAGTAGCGCCGGAGCATGACACATTCTTCAAGGGTGTGCTTGACGGGACCCTGGTGATAGGGGCACGACTCCTTGAGCATCTTGTCGAACGCGCTGGCCCCTCCAGGGGGCTTCCGAGGGTTCCTGTGCTCGGCGGCAGCAACAAGATTCATGTCAGCGGCGTTGTACTTTTCTTGCGCCTTCTTCTTGGCCTTCTTCTTCGCACCACGCTGGGCGGATGCCTCGGGAGTGTCTTCCTTTGGCTCCCCCTGAGGCTGCTTGTCTTTTCGGAAGATGGCCTCGACCGCCCCCTGACCCGAGGCAAACTTGGTGGCGACGTCCATCAGTTCGCTCGCACTGGTGGGAGTCTTGCACCCCAGTTTGCTCACCAGGTCTCGACAAGTGGTGCCAGCGAGGAAAGCTCTGATGACGTCCGAGTTGGTGATGTTAGGCAGCTCGGTGCGCTGCTTCGAAAACCACCGGATGTACTCTCGGAGGGATTCCCAAGGCTACTGGCGGCAGCTTCGGAGATCCCATGAGTTCCTAGGGCGCACATACGTGCCCTAGAAATTTCCCGCGAAAGCCTTGACCAGGTCGTCCTAGTCGGAGATCTGCGCAAGGGGCAGATGCTCCAGCCAGGCCCGGGCGGCGTCGGAGAGGAAAAGGGGTAGATTACGGATGATGAGGTTGTCATCGTCCGCCCCTCCCAACTGGCATGCTAGTCGGTAGTCCGCGAGCCACAGCTCCGGCCTCGTCTCCCCCGAGTACTTGGTGATGGTAGTCGGGGCTCGGAAACGGACGGGGAACGGTGCTCGTCGTATGGCCCGGCTGAAGACTCGCGGATCGGGTGGCTCGGGCGAGGGGCTCCGATCCTCCTCGCTGTCGCAGCGTCCCCCACGCCTGGGATGGTAGCCTCGGCGCACCTTCTCATCGAGGCAGGCTCGATGGTCGCGATGGTGATGCTCGTTGCCGAGGTGGTCCCGGGCAGCAGGTGCCTCGTCTCGCGTGCGCTCAGGATGGACCGAGGCCTCCCGCATGCGTCGGGAGGACGTCGCGTGATGCTCCGAGGGGTCAGCTCGCCTCCGGAAGGCGGAGCTCTCGACTCGTCGAACTACGGCGCCTTCCAGGAGATCCTTGAGTTCGCCCTAGATACGTCGTCCCTCGGTGGTGGATGGCTCCGGCATGGTTCGAAGTAGCATCGCCGCTGTAGCTAGGTCCTAGCTAGACCCGCTGACGGCCGGGGGCAGCGCTGCCCTAGCATTGTCGACGATGCGGCGCTGGATGTCCCGGGCCCGATGACAGGCTCCTCCGGCAAGTGTTCGTCCTGCCCACTCCTGTTCGATGTTCTGTCAAAGCTGCACAAGCTGCCCTGCTTCCCGTCGACCCGGGCCTGCATCTCTCGGATTTGCTCGAGCTGTGTGTCCTGACCCCCCTGTAGGGACTGGGACCACAGCTAGCTCCCGCAGGATGTCAACGCGAGATGCGGGCCCAGGGGGATCGTCAACCTTTGGCATACCGAGGTGGTTGCCGTCGTTGTGATCTCCCTGATCGACGTGGAAACATTCACGACTTGGGCCGTAACCCTCGTCGTCAAGGCCATGGCCATCGTCAGAACAACCGGAGAGGCAGTGGTCACATGCGGACATGAAGTCCCGCATGGCACCGGGGTCATCGAGGCCAGAGAGATCCCAACCAAAGTCGGGGTCGTCCTCTTCCTCGGAACCCGCCGGTCCGGAGGTTGAGACGGCTGTCAATCAGTCCCAGGTCGACCACATATGGTACCCCGGAAGGTTTGGATATGCCTTTACGAAAGCGCTCACCGTAGCGGGGTCGCTAGGTGGATCGAAGCTGAATCGAAAGGGAACAGGGTGGAATACGGACGGTACCTTTTGATCGATGGACGGTGGTGAAGTCGCGTCGGGGACAGAACACACCGTCATCTCAGGTACGAGGGTGACGCCCAGCAGGTCCTTCGCGAGGGTGCTGGCGTCGTTGGTTCTCTTGGGGCTGGCTCGTTGCGGTCATGGAGGGTGGCGGGGAGTGCCCCGGAGGAGTGCCGGCACTGTCGGCTCGCTCTGGTTCGACAGCCGATAAGGTGCCGCCTCCTGCGTGGCCACGGTTGCCCCGTCTCCGTCTCCTCTGGCGAGGAGGGTGGCGGGGACGACTGAAGTGTTCCTCTTCCGCCGCGGGGAGATGCCGTCATGGAGGTCGCCTCCGCTGGGCGAGCCGTTGACTGTCATTGTCGTCACGCTGCGGAGGGAGGAGTACCATGTCGTAGCTGCCATCGAGGGACATGAACTCGAGACTCCCGAAGCGGAGCACCGTCCCGGGCTGAAGAGGTTGCTGAAGTCTGCCCATCTGGAACTCAACGGGAAAGTGTCTGTTAACACGCAGCAAGCCCCTACCTGGCGCGCCAACTGTAGGCGTTTCGGACCCGGGGGGTCCCTGGACCGACGAGTAAATTTGTCGCTGCGTGCCCCTGCCCAGATGGGTTGGTGCGAGATGGAACACAAGTGGGGGAATGAGCCTTGTATTATCCTGCACCAGGGTGCTCGTAGTAGGGGTTACAAGCGTCGCGAGAGAGTGAGAGCGAGAGAGGGCGAGTAGCAGAGAGCGAGAGAGAGGGGGTCCGGCCCCCGCTCGTCTTCTCCCACCGTGCGTACGTATGCTTCGTATGTTCGTATGCTCGTCCCTTCGTTCTCTCGCTCCCCCTTTTTTCCGTCCCCCCCTCGTGGGGCCCTGGACACCCCCTTTTATAGACGTAAGGAGATACCCAGCTGTACAATGGGGTGTAGCTGGGAGCTAACGTGGCTGGCAGGGAAGTGCCCTGAGCCCTGTACAGATAACAATGTGGCCGTCGGGGGGACATCTCGAGTCCTGTAGAGGTAGTATCGTGGCCGTCGGAGAAATGTCTTGGACGCTGTAGCAGTACAGCTGTTGGCACTGCATGGATCTTGTTGACGTCTCCTTGCTTCCGTAGGGGGCTTGAGGACCACCGACGTCATGGTTGCATGCGGGAAACCACCATCGCCCGTTACCGGGGTAAGCTCGATGGGACACCAGTTTTGTTCCTTCGTAGCCTGAGCTAGCTAGGAGTAGGGTAATGATGCATCCCTCGTGGCATGGTTGATCCGAGCCTAAGATCGGGCGAGGCGACGACTCCTCCGAGGCCGAGGCTGGGGCCAAGACCCAGGGTCGGGCGAGGACGTGATTCTTCCCGAGGCCGGGGCCGATGCCGAGCCTTGGGGTCGGGCGAGGCAGAGATTTCCTCCCAAGGCCGAGGCCGATGCCGAGCCCTGGTGTCGGGCGAGGCAGAGCTTCTTGTTGTGCCCGAGGCTGAACTCGACCATTGTCGGTTTCGCCCGGGTGGTTGGCACAGCAGCCGGAGCAGGGCGGGCGGCGCTGTTTTCCTGTCAGATCGGTCAGTGAAAGGTCGAAGTGACTGCGGTCACTTCGACCTTGCCGACTGAGGTGCGCGTGTTAGGATAAGGTGTCAGGCGACCCCAGCATTAAATGCGCATGCAACACGGTCGGCTGGTAAGGCGATTTGGCCAAAGTCGCTTGCACGACAAGGCTTGCCTTTGGCGGAGCCGAGGTTGCACTCACTGTCTGAAGAGACCCTCGGGCGAGGCGTGGACTCGTCCGGGACCCCTGTTCCGCCCGAGGCCGGGCTCGGGCGAGGTGAGACTGCGTCCCTTGGTAAACGAAGCTTTGACTTTGACCCGAGCCGTAAGCCTTTATATTTTGCTCTGAAGATCTTTACCAGCCGTGATTAGGAGTGGTGGGGGTACCCCTAATTTCGGTGCCCGACAACTTCGATTCTTGGTGTTCTGGTGTTAAACCTGCTGGTGGAAGAAGGTGGAGGTGGCACTGCTTGTGCGCAGCGAGGTTCTCCTGCGCTCCATTGTCTCACCAGTGCACCTGTGTGGTGCTCTGTCTGTTCTGATTATTGTCCACCGTGGCCTGGTGCCTGGGCTCCCTGCTGCGTGGTGTTCGTCTTCTCGGGCTGGTGCCGTGGACGTCTCCCTCGGCTCCGGCAGTGGCTCTAGTATCTCCGTCAACCTCCCGCTGTGCAGGCCCGGACGTGGGCGGCGGAATTGGTTTTCTGGAACAGAACCTTGTGTTCGCTGAGCTGGTCTTCCCACGTAGACAATCTACGTGCTGTGAGTTATTCGTTGCCTCACTTTATTTACTGTTTCATTTTGTGCAATCTGCTAGTATTAAATACTTGGGTGTGATTGCACTTTTGTGGGCAGATTTGTGTGCTCGATGATGATAGCGGTGTAGTGAGACAACGTGACAGTTTGGGTTTTAGTGCATTATCTTCAGCATTGATATTATTTGTGCCTAATTAATTCTCTCTTTGTTGAGGCTGTTTACCTGTGTTAAATTCTGTTATTTTATTTAGTACACAGCTCTTTACTATTAGTATTTATACCTGATTATTAGGCTTATTACATCTGATCTAAAACCCTAATTTGGTAAGATAGGACTGTCACGTTAGTCAAGGATCTCTGATCACCTTTTAGCGTTGGAGGGCTATTTATTACAGCAACCCGCTATTTTGAGAGCAATATTTTAAGATAAACAATCATGTTTATTTGTTTAATCTGTCTTCTTCATCTGCAAGCCATGTTTAATTATAAAATGGACCTGAGATGCTATTTTACATGTTTACATGTTCTAGAATTGCTACTGTTCATTGCTACAATAATTATATATGGCATTTATCTGAGTTATATGCTTGTTTTATTCGGAATTAGAATATTTAATCTATTTAAATATGTTGAAAGCATGTCACTTATTTCTCTAAGTTTACAACAAAGTATACGTTGCTGGTAACATGTTCGAGAGTGTTATGTCAGATGTTGCCTTCCTCAAGGCATGCATGGGAAAAAAGACCAATAACAACAATAGTGACATGGCAATAATAGTGACACACAATTACTTTTGGGTAGTATATACTACTCTCTCATCCCAAAATAGTATTCGTTTTAGCTCTTAGTTTTTATATCGATATTCAAATGAATGGTGATATATATATATATCAAGTATTGTATGAATCCATCAATTACTTAAAACAAATTTTAATTTGGGACAACGAGGGTATTGTTTATTGCGATGTTGCCTTATTTGATTTATATATTTGGTGGAATTCACTTTCATCAGTGAAAGGTAAAAATATTGTTACGGCACACCCTATGTAAAAATTCTAGGCCCACCACTGAGACAGGTTTATGAAACTTTCACTGAGATTGACTTGAGAAGCAAGGATAGACAGGGAAAATATCTTTAAATTCGTATGCACTGGGTGCAAAACTTGGAGACTGACTTGTGAAGCAACATTGCCTTTTCTACTTTTAGGTACTCGTTGAGTAACATCTAATGCTAGTTGATCTTATTGAGTGATCTTCATTTCGGTTTATTTGTTCCTTTTAATAACCATAGTTTAGTTTGTTCTTCCGGAGGCAAATCATGAAGAGGAAATGCATTATAGAAGGGGTCATAATCTTTTCTTAACAAATAGTATCAATTAGTAAAAAAAGTGTTTACACATCCATTACTAGGTAGTTGTCCGTACATTGTTACGATTTCCATATATCATATAGATGGATCTTGCTTAAATGAAATATTTATGCAGACACGGTCGATTTTTTTTATTTTAGTTCTTGTCTAAAGAAGGATGTTTGCTTTGAGGTTTCCCCTAGTTAGGGAGACCGAGAAGGCCCTAAGGACATTGCATCTCATGTTCTCCTGTTTCAAGAAGAAAACTTGTCCGAAAAAGCAAGATGATATATAGGAATAGAGATTGGAATAAAAGTTCAAAATATTAATATATCTCTACTACCTATTAAGACGGTAAGGGGTAGGCTGCCCCATTCCTATTCCGCCCTCACGGCAAAGCTCATTCCCATTCCCAGCTGCCTGTCTTTCTCATTCCCCCTCCCTGCAAAGCTCATTCACATTTTCATTCCCGGCTATCACGTGTCTTTCTCATTCTCCCTCCTACAAAGCCCATTCACATTCCCACGTGCATCCCACGCCTAGCGAACCCGCGACCCCTCAAGTAAATGTGTTTGTAGCTACCACTACACCACATGTGTATTTATGTCTACATCTATTATAGTAAAACCATATACTACATCTCTCCCGAAGCCCACCTGCTACCCTTGCACAATGTGTAGTAGTAGATAAGTATCACCGAGATTATTAAATTATATTTTTGGATTGAGGGAGTAGTATTTAAAGAAGAGCCTTGCATGCAATTTCTTTTATTTGAAGAATGTTTTCAACTTAAATACTTTTTTTTGCATGTGTAACATTTATTCTCCGTAATATTTTTCCATGGATCTAACTTAATTATAAATCATTTTCATAAACCAATGCCAAAGATGAATCCATGTTTCTTACTTGGAAACTCCGAACAAACACCACTAGCACGAGGCGCTCGCGTTGGCGTCGCTCACCGACGACGAGAAGAAACTTGGCGACTACCAGTTCGACCTCTGGAAGCAGTCCTACATGGCCCATGCGCCGCTGTGTACGGCAAGCTCCGACTGCAGCCGCCGCTTGGACGTGGTCCAGAGCGGCTGCACCGCGCTGTCCATCGTCAAACATGGGGACCTCATGGTCGTCGCCAATGTCGACGACTCTCGGGTTGTTCTGGGCACCGCAACCTACGACGACGCCATCACGCCGTCTAGCTCATCATCCACCTGAAGCCTAACCTGCTGAAAGGGAAATGTGCCCTTGGGCCATTTCTAAGTATTTTGGTGATTTAGTGACCAACACAGGTGCCTAATTGTAAAATGGAACAAAGTACAAATCATGGAGTAAAGGTATGTTTCTAATCCGTAGTACATTGGTTTTGTGGACTAACATATTTGTCTAAGTGTTAGAAACAGAAAGAAGAAAAAGAGAAAAGGGGAGAGAAAGACTTGGCTGTGTGCAGCCAAGGCTCAGCTCGGTCTGGAGCACCGGACTGTCCGGTGTGCACCGGACAGTGTCCGGTGCGCCAGGCTGACTCGGCTCGAACTGGCCGCTCTCGGGAATTCGCCGACGGCGTACGGCTAAAATTCACCGGACTGTCCGGTGTGCACCGGACTGTCCGGTGAGCCAACGGTCGGCCAGGGCCAACGGTCGGAAGACGGCACCGGACTGTCCGGTGTGCACCGGACTGTCCGGTGCGCCAACGGCTCTCAGATCTCCGCCGGTCTGCAACGGTCGGGAAGCGCTGGATAAGGAAAGAAATCGGTCACCGGACATGTCCGGTGTGCACCGGACTGTCCGGTGCACCCGACGACAGAAGGCAAGGATGGCCTTCCGGATTTGCTCTCAACGGCTCCTAGCTGCCTTGGGGCTATAAAAGGAGCCCCTAGGCGCATGGAGGAGAGACATAAGCAACCTTTGAGCATTCTTGATCATCCACACTAAGTCTCTGCGCATTCGTTTGTGTTTCTAAGTGATTCGAGCTCTGTTCTAAGTGAGAACTCTGAGATAGTCTTGTGAGCTCGATTCTTGGCCGTGTGTGTGCGCTTTTGTTGTGGATTTGTGTGTGTTGCTTCCCTCCCTTACTCTGTGCTTTCTTTGTGATCATATACTTGTAAGGGCAAGAGACTCCAATTTGTGGAGATTCCTTGCAAACGGGATAGTGAAAGGAAAAGCAAAACACCGTGGTATTCAAGTGGGTCTTTGGACCGCTTGAGAGGGGTTGATTGCAACCCTCGTCCGTTGGGACGCCACAACGTGGAAGTAGGCAAGCATTGGCTTGGCCGAACCACGGGATAAACCACCGTGTCACCTCTGTCTTGATCTCTTGTGGTATTGTGTTTTGTTGAGACTTCACCTTAGCCACTTGGCAATAATCGTGCTAACACATAACAAGTTTTTGTGGCTTAAGTTTGAAGTTTTTACAGGATCACCTATTCACCCCCCCTCTAGGTGCTCTCAATTGGTATCGGAGCCGTTCTATTCACAAAGGGACTAACCGCCCGAATAGATGGATCCTAAGGGGAAGGGTATTGTGATCAACGACAAAGAAAAGGAGACCTTCGTCAACGAGCCGAAGGACGACAAGCCTACCGACTCCGGCTCGGGCCATAGACGAAAGGAAGGGAAGAAGAAGACGACGAGGCGTATCAAGGAGATCATCTACTACGACGATAGTGATGAATCCACTTCTTCCCAAAAGGACAACGACAACGACTACAGGAAGACAGTCAATTCGAACTTTTCATTTGATTATTCCCGTATTCAACATAGTTCGAATTCGCATTTGCTTTCCATTCCTCTTGGCAAACCTCCACACTTCGATGGGGAGGACTACGGATTTTGGAGTCACAAAATGCGTAGTCACTTATTCTCTCTCCATCCTAGCATATGGGAGATTGTGGAGAACGGAATGAAATTCGATAGCTCGGATAGCCCTATGCTTATAAATGAACAGATTCATAAAAATGCACAGGCTACTACTGTTCTCTTAGCATCTTTGTGCAGGGAAGAGTACAATAAGGTGAGCGGCTTGGACAATGCCAAGCAGATATGGGACACCCTCAAGATCTCTCACGAGGGGAACGACATCACCATGCTCACCAAGATGGAGTTGGTGGAGGGCGAGCTTGGACGGTTCGCCATGATAAGGGGAGAGGAGCCAACTCAGACGTACAACCGGCTCAAGACCCTTATCAACAAAATAAGGAGCTACGGAAGCACGCGTTGGACGGATCACGATGTCGTCCGCCTAATGCTCAGGTCCTTTACCGTACTTGATCCTCATCTCGTGAACAATATTCGTGAGAATCCCAGGTACACGATGATGACGCCCGAGGAAGTGCTTGGAAAATTCGTAAGCGGGCGGATGATGATCAAGGAGGCAAGATACGTCGACGAAGCGTTGAACGGTCCGATCAACGAGCCGCAACCCCTTGCTCTCAAGGCAACACGAAGCAAGGAGGCGCTACCTAGCAAGGTGGCACAGATTGAGGCGGCTGGCCTTAATGATGAAGAGATGGCTCTCATCATTAAAAGATTCAAGACGGTGCTTAAAGGTCACAAGGGACAACCAAGCAAGACCAAAGCCAAGGGGAAGCGCTCATGCTTCAAATGCGGTAAGCTTGGTCATTTCATTGCTAACTGTCCCGATAATGAAAGTGACCAGGAAAAGGGGAACAAAAGAGAGAAGAAGAAGCAATACAAGAAGGCAAAGGGCGAGGCGCATCTAGGAAAGGAGTGGGACTCGGATTGCTCCTCCTCCGACTCCGACAACGAAGGACTCGCCGCCACTGCCTTCAACAAATCGGCTCTCTTCCCCAACGAGCGTCTCACTTGCCTTATGGCAAGGGAGAAGAAGGTGAGTACTCAAGACTCCACTTATGCTTCTTCTAGTGATAGTGAGTCTAGTGACGATGATGACATAGATTATTCTTGCTTGTTCAAAGGCTTAGATAGATCTAAGATAGATAAAATCAATGAATTGATTGATGCTTTGAATGAAAAGGATAGGCTTTTAGAGAAGCAAGAGGATTTATTGTATGATGAACATGATAAGTTTATAGAGGCACAAAAATCATATGCTTTAGAAGTGAAAAGAAATGAAGTGCTTTCTAGTGAAATATCTTCTTGTCATGAAACCATTGCTACTTTACAAAGTGTTAACCATGATTTAAATGCTAAATTAGAAGTAACAAATAAATCTAAGTCTTGTGTTGAAAATGTTACAATTTGCACTAGGTGTAAAGATTTTGATGTTAACACTTGTAGCAAACACTTAGTTTCAATTTCAAAACTAAAAGATGAAGTGGCTAGTCTTAATGCTCAACTTAAGACTAGCAAGAGTGAAGTTGAAAAGATAAAATTTGCAAGGGATGCCTATACAATTGGAAGACATCCCTCAATTAAGGATGGGCTTGGCTTCAAGAGGGAAGCCAAGAACTTAACAAGCCATAAGGCTCCCATCTTCGTCAAGGAGAAGGGGAAGGCCCCGATGGCTAGTAATGCTAAAAAGAATCATGCTTTTATGTATTATGATAGGAGACATGCTAGAAATGCTTATAATCATTTTGATTCACATGTTTATGATTCCCATGCAATGTTTGCTTCTGTTCTTCTTATAATCATGGTAGAGATATGTGTAGGAGAAATGTTGTACATATGCCTAGGAGAGATATTGCTCATGTACCTAGAAAGAATGTTATTCATGCTCCTAGGAAAGTAGTGAATGAACCTTCTACCATTTATTATGCTTGTAATGCTCCCTTTGCTATTTGTAGAAAGGGTAAGAAGGTAGTTGCTAGGAAATTAGGGGCTAGATGCAAGGGAGATAAATCTTGCATTTGGGTCCCTAAAGACATTTGTGCTAACCTTGCAGGACCCAACATGAGTTGGGTACCTAAGACCCAAGCCTAAATTTGCCTTGCAGGTTTATGCATCCGGGGGTTCAAGCTGGATTATCGACAGCGGATGCACAAACCATATGACGGGGGAGAAGAAGATGTTCACCTCCTACGTCAAAAATAAGGATTCCCAAGATTCAATTATATTCGGTGATGGGAATCAAGGCAAGGTAAAAGGGTTAGGTAAAATTGCAATTTCTAATGAGCATTCTATATCAAATGTATTCCTAGTGGAGAGTCTTGGATATAATTTGCTATCTGTTAGTCAATTATGTCAAATGGGATATAATTGTTTATTTACAAATGTAGATGTGTCTGTCTTTAGAAGATGTGATGGTTCACTAGCTTTTAAGGGTGTACTAGACGGCAAGCTTTACTTAGTTGATTTTGCAAAAGAAGAGGCCGGTCTAGATGCATGCTTAATGGCTAAGACTTGCATGGGCTGGCTGTGGCATCGCCGCTTAGCACATGTGGGGATGAAGAATCTCCACAAGCTTCTAAAGGGAGAACACGTGATAGGTCTAACCAATGTTTATTTCGAAAAAGATAGACCTTGTGCAGCTTGTCAGGCAGGTAAACAAGTTGGAGGAGCACATCACAGCAAGAATGTGATGACCACGTCAAGACCTCTGGAGCTGCTGCATATGGACCTCTTCGGACCCGTCGCCTATCTAAGCATAGGAGGAAGTAAGTATGGTTTAGTTATTGTTGATGACTTTTCCCGCTTCACTTGGGTGTTCTTTTTGCAGGATAAGTCTGAAACCCAAGGGACCCTCAAGCGCTTCCTCAGGAGAGCTCAAAATGAGTTTGAGCTCAAGGTGAAGAAGATTAGGAGCGACAACGGGTCCGAGTTCAAGAACCTTCAAGTGGAGGAGTTTCTTGAGGAGGAAGGGATCAAGCACGAGTTCTCCGCTCCCTACACACCACAACAAAATGGTGTGGTAGAGAGGAAGAACAGGACGCTAATCGATATGGCGAGGACGATGCTTGGAGAGTTCAAGACCCCCGAGTGCTTTTGGTCGGAAGCCGTGAACACGGCTTGCCACGCCATCAACAGGGTCTACCTTCACCGCCTCCTCAAGAAGACGTCATATGAGCTACTAACCGGTAACAAACCCAATGTATCGTACTTTCGTGTTTTTGGGAGCAAGTGCTACATTCTAGTGAAGAAGGGTAGAAATTCTAAGTTTGCTCCCAAAGCTGTAGAAGGGTTTTTATTAGGTTATGATTCAAATACAAAGGCGTATAGGGTCTTCAACAAATCATCGGGTTTGGTTGAAGTCTCTAGCGACGTTGTATTTGATGAGACTAATGGCTCTCCAAGAGAGCAAGTTGTTGATTGTGATGATGTAGATGAAGAAGATGTTCCAACGGCCGCTATACGAACCATGGCGATTGGAGACGTTCGGCCACAGGAACAAGATGAACGAGATCAACCTTCTTCCTCAACGACGGTGCATCCCCCACCTCAAGACGATGAACAGGTTCATCAAAAGGAGGCGTGTGATCAAGGGGGAGCACAAGATGATCACGTGATGGAGGAAGAAGCGCAACCGGCACCTCCAACCCAAGTTCGAGCGATGATTCAAAGGGATCATCCCGTCGACCAAATTCTGGGTGACATTAGCAAGGGAGTAACTACTCGGTCTCGATTAATTAATTTTTGTGAACATTACTCTTTTGTCTCCTCTATTGAGCCTTTCAGGGTAGAGGAGGCCTTGCTAGATCCGGATTGGGTGTTGGCCATGCAGGAGGAACTTAATAACTTCAAGCGCAACGAAGTTTGGACGCTGGTGCCTCGTCCCAAGCAAAATGTTGTGGGAACCAAGTGGGTGTTCCGCAATAAACAGGACGAGCACGGGGTGGTGACGAGGAACAAGGCTTGACTTGTGGCAAAAGGTTATGCCCAAGTCGCAGGTTTGGACTTTGAGGAGACTTTTGCTCCTGTGGCTAGGCTAGAGTCCATTCGTATCTTGCTAGCATATGCCGCTCACCATTCTTTCAGGTTGTACCAAATGGATGTGAAGAGCGCGTTCCTCAACGGGCCAATAAAGGAGGAGGTGTACGTGGAGCAACCCCCTGGCTTCGAGGATGAGCGGTACCCCGACCACGTGTGTAAGCTCTCTAAGGCGCTCTATGGACTTAAGCAAGCCCCAAGAGCATGGTATGAATGTCTTAGAGATTTTTTAATTGCTAATGCTTTCAAGGTTGGGAAAGCCGATCCAACTCTTTTCACTAAGACTTGTAATGGTGATTTGTTTGTGTGCCAAATTTATGTCGATGACATAATATTTGGTTCTACTAATCAAAAGTCTTGTGAAGAGTTTAGCAGGGTGATGACGCAGAAATTCGAGATGTCGATGATGGGCGAGTTGAACTACTTCCTTGGGTTCCAAGTGAAGCAACTCAAGGACGGCACCTTCATCTCCCAAACGAAGTACACACAAGATCTGCTAAAGAGGTTTGGGATGAAGGACGCCAAGCCCGCAAAGACGCCGATGGGAACCGACGGACACACCGACCTCAACAAAGGAGATAAGTCCGTTGATCAAAAGGCATACCGGTCAATGATAGGGTCTTTACTTTATTTATGTGCTAGTAGACCGGATATTATGCTTAGCGTATGCATGTGTGCTAGATTTCAATCCGATCCTAAGGAGTGTCACTTGGTGGCGGTGAAGCGAATTCTTAGATATTTAGTCGCTACGCCTTGCTTCGGGATCTGGTATCCAAAGGGGTCTAACTTTGACTTAATTGGGTACTCAGATTCCGACTATGCTGGATGTAAGGTCGATAGGAAGAGTACATCGGGGACATGCCAATTCTTAGGAAGGTCCCTGGTGTCATGGAACTCTAAGAAACAAACCTCCGTTGCCCTATCCACCGCTGAGGCCGAGTACGTTGCCGCAGGTCAGTGTTGCGCGCAACTACTTTGGATGAGGCAAACCCTCCGGGACTTTGGCTACAATCTGAGCAAAGTCCCACTCCTATGTGACAATGAGAGTGCTATCCGAATAGCGGAAAATCCTGTTGAGCACAGCCGCACAAAGCACATTGACATCCGGCATCACTTTTTGAGAGACCACCAGCAAAAGGGAGATATCGAAGTGTTTTATGTTAGCACCGAGAACCAGCTAGCCGATATCTTTACCAAGCCTTTAGATGAGAAGACCTTTTGCAGGCTGCGTAGTGAGCTAAATGTCTTAGATTCGCGGAACTTGGATTGAAATATAGCATACATGTATTTATGCCTTTGATCACGTTCATTCTGCATTTTGTTGCTTATTATGGTACTCAAGTTGTACAAACACTCCCTGGACCTCACAAGTCCGTTGCAATGTGATGCACATGTTTAGGGGGAGATGTGTTACAACTTGACCCTTTGAGACTAACCATATGTTTGAGTTTGCTTGTGTTAGTCACAAAGGAGAATTGAAAGGGAAAAGGTGGACTTGGACCATGAAAGACTTCCACTGCACTCCGATGAGGGGTAACTTATTCCAAGTCCATCTCATGAACTCTTATTGCCATTTGCTCTTAATTGAAGATTTTGGTGAGGCAATGGGGTTAAAGGGCCAAAATTGATCCCGTTTTGGTGTTTGATGCCAAAGGGGGAGAAAATAAAGGCCAAAGCAATAAATGGATCAGCTACCACTTGAGAGATTTTGAAAATAGTAGAATAGAGCTTTTGGTTTGTCAAAACTCTTTTGTTGTCTCTCTTGTCAAAAGTTGGCTTCTTGTGGGGAGAAGTAGTAATTATGGGAAAAAGGGGGAGTTTTTGAAATCTTTGATCAATCTCTTTTGGAATGACTCTCTTTATGCTTCAACATGTGTGTTTGACTTAGAGATAGAGATTTGAGTTTGATTTGCAAAAACAAACCAAGTGGTGGCAAAGGATGATCCATATATGCCAAAATCGATTCAAAATAATTTGAGTTATTATTTGAAGTGTTTTTGTACTTGTTAAACTTGCTTTATGTTGTGTTGGCATAAATCACCAAAAAGGGGGAGATTGAAAGGGAAATGTGCCCTTGGGCCATTTCTAAGTATTTTGGTGATTTAGTGACCAACACAGGTGCCTAATTGTAAAATGGAACAAAGTACAAATCATGGAGTAAAGGTATGTTTCTAATCCGTAGTACATTGGTTTTGTGGACTAACATATTTGTCTAAGTGTTAGAAACAGAAAGAAGAAAAAGAGAAAAGGGGAGAGAAAGACTTGGCTGTGTGCAGCCAAGGCTCAGCTCGGTCTGGAGCACCGAACTGTCCGGTGTGCACCGGACAGTGTCCGGTGCGCCAGGCTGACTCGGCTCGAACTGGCCGCTCTCGGGAATTCGCCGACGGCGTACGGCTAAAATTCACCGGACTGTCCGGTGTGCACCGGACTGTCCGGTGAGCCAACGGTCGGCCAGGGCCAACGGTCGGAAGACGGCACCGGACTGTCCGGTGTGCACCGGACTGTCCGGTGCGCCAACGGCTCTCAGATCTCCGCCGGTCTGCAACGGTCGGGAAGCGCTGGATAAGGAAAGAAATCGGTCACCGGACATGTCCGGTGTGCACCGGACTGTCCGGTGCACCCGACGACAGAAGGCAAGGATGGCCTTCCGGATTTGCTCTCAACGGCTCCTAGCTGCCTTGGGGCTATAAAAGGAGCCCCTAGGCGCATGGAGGAGAGACATAAGCAACCTTTGAGCATTCTTGATCATCCACACTAAGTCTCTGCGCATTCGTTTGTGTTTCTAAGTGATTCGAGCTCTGTTCTAAGTGAGAACTCTGAGATAGTCTTGTGAGCTCGATTCTTGGCCGTGTGTGTGCGCTTTTGTTGTGGATTTGTGTGTGTTGCTTCCCTCCCTTACTCTGTGCTTTCTTTGTGATCATATACTTGTAAGGGCAAGAGACTCCAATTTGTGGAGATTCCTTGCAAACGGGATAGTGAAAGGAAAAGCAAAACACCGTGGTATTCAAGTGGGTCTTTGGACCGCTTGAGAGGGGTTGATTGCAACCCTCGTCCGTTGGGACGCCACAACGTGGAAGTAGGCAAGCATTGGCTTGGCCGAACCACGGGATAAACCACCGTGTCACCTCTGTCTTGATCTCTTGTGGTATTGTGTTTTGTTGAGACTTCACCTTAGCCACTTGGCAATAATCGTGCTAACACATAACAAGTTTTTGTGGCTTAAGTTTGAAGTTTTTACAGGATCACCTATTCACCCCCCCCTCTAGGTGCTCTCACCTGCCACGTAAGTCGCTACTGACCGGCCATGAATTCTTGTGCGCTGGAATGACGACCATTGTTGTTGTTGTGTGAGTGTCCTCGAACAAGATGTATGTAGAGGAGTAGCACATCCGGTGGTGCAACGACCAGGTGTACTACCTCGCTGATGAGCCCGGGGTGCACTTCATTTGGCAGCCTAGCCAAGAGTGATCGGTACTCACCATATCGCGCGCGTTCGACGACTATTATATCAAGGATTATGGCGTCATCTCGACACCGGAGGTGAGCAGAGGTGGACCGACAACAATGATCACTCGCCATCATCGGGGTAGCTTTTGTGCCGGCCTGCCTTTAATTCTCTTCGCAAGCACACACTTACATTTTTTGTTTAAGCAAGCGTGTATGGTGGTGCGTGCCTGATGACTAACGATGTACGACGGAACTTCTATCGGCAGGTGTGGCACGTGCTTTCCAATGATGAGACCATGCAAATCATGACATATATCGAAGTTTGCATAATACTGATGGTTGCAATATAGTAGTTAAACAACTAAATTAAAATAACAAAATTTATGTATGGCTAGGATCACAAATAGATTATGAAATATTTTCTTATAACAATATAAGACACATTTTGTATATAAATTATCATGGTATTATATGTTCCCGTTGCAACGCACGGGTACTGACCTAGTGTATATATATATATATATATATATATATATATATATATATATATATATTTATAATATCTGTCCTTTATACAATATAAATAGACATGAGTTATATAGTGGTAGAAGCAAGCGCTTTATACTAAGTGAGCAGAATTCGAATCCTCTAGCTAAACAAAAATATATATAGGAACCAATCAGGAGATGAATTGAATAAGATGCATGCATGCAAGGCGTACCCCGTACGTACGTAGTAGCTAGCCCTGTGGGTCTGTGCATCTGGAAACTGGACCGCGCGCATATAAGCCGCATAGGGTGGACGCGATGACACAGCACATGGGGCGCGCCTTCTAGTACCGATCGAGCGATGGGCCGGGCCCGGCGGCCCCCCGGCATGCATCCATCAAATTTGGAGATCGACTCGCATTGCATGCACCTAGCAGCGCCCCATGCATACCAATCTGCCATTAATCGAGTAACGTACGTACGTGCAATAATTCTTAACACCTGATATAGTCAAGTTTTAATATGTGGCTTCTGCTGCCGCGCGCCGTCCGCCGCTACAAGATTCATGGTGGTCAGTATGAGATGGACGCTGGACCCCAATGCAAGTGACGACTGCAAACCGCAGCTAGCTAGCTGGAAAGGCGAGGCCGACATGGCGAACGCGATACTTTCACTAGTTTATTCTTCGTACTAGGCACAAACGTCACGCCCGAATTTTTTGTTTTTTAGCTCCTTTCGAGACAAAAATTTACGTTTGGACCCTCAGAAATTTTATTTGCACGTTTGGACCCTTAGCTCGGCGCCATAGGCTGTGGCGCCGAGCTAACACAGCTCGGCGCCACAGCCTATGGCGCCGAGCTGTGACGTGGCCGCAACGGCTAGTTGCGTCCAGGGCTGACCTGGCGCTGACGTGGCGGCGGCGCGGCCTCGTAGCTCGGCGCCACAGATCTTGGCGCCGAGCTACGAAGTCCTATAAAAACGCCCGCGCGGCTGGCCGAGAGCAGCTCATTTCATCCCATTTCCAAACTTCGTAAAAATTTCCTGGATTCAAAGATTTGAGTTGGTTCACTTCGTAGACCAAGGTATGATTTCGAACTGATTCGTTTTGTATATTAGGTTGTTAGTTTATTAATTTGTATACACCTATTATATTATCATTTCGATTATTAGTTTGTGTAAACTTATTATAAAGCATAATAGGTACAAGTGATAATTATAATCGTTTATTAGATGAAAGACATGTACCGAGAGGCGTTGTGGCAGAAGAGAGGTCGTCCTCGGGAGTTATATCCGGACGTACCTAGTAAGGATGCTCCTGTTCCTCCTGAACTCCCCGTGCCTAACTGTGACTGTGGCAGACTGGCTTGGGTACATCAATCACAACATCCAGACACGGCTGCTCGCTGCTACTACCTTTGTGGCACTTTGGACGTACGTAGCTTATGACTTGTCACTTAATTTTGTTCGCATTCATTATTTTGTAGATATGTAATAGTGCATCTTTCCATTATTTTAGGGACATCAGAGGTGTTTCTTTTTCCAGTGGATCGATGGTCCTGATAAATTCGACCCTCGATATCTTCTTTTCGTTAATTGGTTGAGTGGAAGGACCAGTCATGAGCGTTTTAAGCGTTGGGTACCTCCTCCCCCGAATCCTCCACCAATGACGGATGCGGAGAAGGAGGTAGCAACAGAAAGACGGATGGACTCACCGCCTCGATGCGATTGTGGAGACCGTGCTGTCATCGACGAAGACTATGACAAGTAGTTCTGTTGTCCGAACATTGATTATGTGAGCCCATTCCTACGCTAAATGTATGAACTAGTTTTTATTTACAATAAATTACTAATTTTTTCTCCTGCAGCCATACGGGTGGCGTAAGTGTCGTTTCAGAGAGTGGTTGTATGGTCCTTTGTCCCATTGGCCAGAGCCAGAGGTAAAGGAAAAGAGATACATGGGGTGGGCGGCTGAAGAGGTCAAATTTGATCCAGTACTCTGCAAATGTGGTATTGAAGCTAAGTATGGATTAGTTCCTTCGGAGCTTGGTGTTGGATATTTTTGTGGACATATGGTCGATTACGATGAGGTTGGTATTTTTTTTGCACCAGATGTAATGTTATAGCGGTACTTACTATTTTTTTGTAGGAGACGAGGAAATGCAGTTGGGAGAGTTACGACGACAAAGGAGAGGTGATGCGCACAATAGAGTCCAAGAGAATAATGGGACAGAAGATGCGTTGTGGATCTCGGCTCGTCGATTCGTACATTAACGATCGCATACGCGACATGCGTAGGGAAGCAAAATCTGCCTTTTATGATAGCCCGAAGCGTGCAGAGTATAGGAGGTTGAAGGCGGCTGATGAGAAGAGAGCACAGGATGCAAGGGAATGGGAAGCGGCTCAAGCCGAGAAACAGATGTTGGATAATCTTGCTGATCGCCTCAAGGGAAGTAAGTGAGATAAATGATATTATAATTATGTTAGTACAATTTATTTATCCTGACTTTGCTAACTTAATTTTCTCATTATATTTGCAGAGATTGGAAGCGGCGTAAACTATTTGGCCGATGAGGCGCATGCGAGATATGTTCAGGATAAAATGGCAACGATGGAGGAGGAGGACGATGACACATCTAGATTGAGTGAGCTTATCGCCCTCGCAGAGGCAGGATTACATGAAGAAGAGGAGGACGACACGTCAAGGTTGAGTGAGCTCATCGCACTAGCTGAGGCAGGATTACGTGCTCAAGAGGAAGAGGATGAGTTTATGTCACAGGCCGCCGCAGAGGTAGAGGCAGCTTATTACAAGAAGAAGGCTGATGAGGCTGAGGCTGAGGATGAGCTATTCTCCCAAGCTGCAGATGAAGCAGAAAACTTACTGAGCTATTCAACGAACAACATGGTCACGATCTTCATACCATCAAAAGTAACACTCCCATAAGCATCTATCTCCACCCTTCCTCCATGGTATAGTGTTACTAGGCTGTCCATCTATTGCAAAAATGGATTACTAACTCAATAATGGCTACATACTTAAGCCTACTAACTTACTAAGTAATAAATATATATTAACTAATAACTATACAGTAAATATTAAATGAACACATCAAACGAAATTACATAATCTATAAATAATGTACGAAAACTATGTATACCTGATAACGCGTAGGAGTCCAGCTAACGGTGGAGAAGGTCAAGTCGGACGAACACCTACGTACAAAAAAAACCAATTGTCAGTAAAAAATTGGGCAACACCTCCCCTGTAAAGTGATGTTTATAGAACCTGCGAATAAACGACAACACGATGGTTGCCAACACAGAAAACATGTAATATCAATGCGCTAAACAAAATGGTAACTATATAATCACTAAGAATTTACTAAACACTAACAATATACTAAGCAAGAAACTAGCTAACTATTTTAATAAACACTAACAACAAAATATCTAACTATTTACTAAACAATAAATAAGTGGATAGCTAACTAATTACTAAACACTAACAATAGCTAACAGTTTACAAACTAAGAAATTTTAAAAAAATACCGGGCGGCAGTGGGGGCGGGAGCTGCCGGGGCCGGAGCGGGCGGTGGCCGACCGTAGCGCGGTGGCGAGCGCCGGTCCCTAGCGCGCGCTGGCCGAGCGTTGGCCGGAGCCAAGCGGGCGGCGGCGAGCTCGGCGGAACTCCGGGCGGCGGGGAACTCTGGGCGCAGGCACTCCGGAAGGGAGCGGGGCGGGCGGCAGGGAGCTCGGCACTCCGGCAGGGAGCGGCCAAGCGGCCGGCAGGGAGCTCGGCACTCCGGCAGGGAGCGGCCAAGCGGCCGGCAGGGAGCTCGGCGGCACTCCGGCCGGAGCGGGGCGGGCGGGCGGCGGCGAGCCTGGCCGGAAATGGGCGGGCGGCGGCGATTTGGGAACGGCGGCGGCGTTTGCGGTAGAATGACTCGAACAGAGAAGAAACGCGCAGAGAGAAAGGTAGGTTGCGGGTATTTCCTAGCTCGGCGCCAAGATCTATGGCGCCGAGCTAGGTGCCACGCGGACTGCCAGGTCACACAGCTCGGCGCCATAGGCTGTGGCGCCGAGCTGTGTTAGCTCGGCGCCACAGCCTATGGTGCCGAGCTAAGGGTCCAAACGTGCAAATAAAATTTCTGAGGGTCCAAACGTAAATTTTTGTCTCGAAAGGGGCTAAAAAACAAAAAATTCACGCAGAACCAAAATTTATAGAAGGACAGAAAGACCACATGAGAGTCGGGGTTTCCTAGTTCGCCAAGCTCGCTGATCATTGAGGACATGTTACATTTGGAATGAGCGAGATCTAGCTTATCGGATAGATCGGCGTCAGAAAGGGGCGAGGTCGAGCCGTGGCAGACAAATTGATTTAGTTGGTATCAAAAAGATTAGGGTCAGACTGATAGATACAATGACGAGACCAGAGAGGATCCGACGAGGAAGCTCATGACAGGATTGTTTTAGGCCATGTTCCAAATCTCTAGAGCTATTTGTTAAGTGATTTTAGCTGGGTTGGGACAACTAACAACTAATGCTTCTTTGAGGGGTATATATAGCTAACAATTAGTTGGTCAATTAGTTGATCCATTCTAAACCTCTCAACTAATTTTAGCCGCTATCTATAAGTTTTAGAGGTTTAGAACAAGACTTTATGCTATCTAAAACATAGATTTTTTCTACACTTAACAATAAATATTCATTAGACATAAAAGAGTGTATAAAGGTATTGGATGAACATGCCATGGCCCACTTTGCCCCTCATCTTTAGATCCGCCTCTGAACGCCGGTGTCCACTATAATTCACTGGACTGTCTGGTGTGCCACCGGACTGTCCGGTGTGCCAGCGGAGCAACGGCTATCTGCGCGCAACAGTCGACTCTGCAAAGTGAACAGTGCAATTCAGATGTCAGAGCAGAAGGTCAGAGGGGCACCGGACTGTCCGGTGTGGCACCGGACTGTCCGATGCCGCATGAGGACAAAGCCTCCAACGGTCGACCAGCTCCAAGCCCTAACGGGAGGATGACGTGGTGACGCACCGGACGTTGTCCGGTAGCGCACCGGACACTGTCTGGTGGCGCACCGGACTGTCCGGTGCGCCCATCGCCAACAGCCTTCTCCAACGGCTACAATTTGGTTGGTGGCTATAAATACCACCCCAACCGGCCACTTCAAGGTGTGGGAGCCCAAGCAACATTCCAAGTCATATAGTTGACATATTCAAGCCCTCCCAACCACCTCTATTCATTGATCCATCCTATACACGAGATTTAGACCACTACAACCAACACAAGTGCCACAAAAGAGAGAGCAAGCAAGAGAGAGCTACTCGTTTAAGTTTAGCACTAGTGCCTTGTGAGATTCATTGAGAGAAAGGGTGTGCTACATCTTGTGTTCATTTGTGCGTGGAGTTTTGACTCCCATTGAACTTCCTCCAAAGTTTTGGAGGCTTGTAAAGCTAGCAAGAGACACCAAAGTGTGTGGTGATCCTTGCGGGGTGTTAAGTGATCCTTGAGAAGAAGAAGAGCTCGCCGGTCTTTGGTAATTGGTGGAGAGAGGGAAAGGGTTGAAAGAGACTCGTCCTTAGTGGACTCCTCAACAGGGACTAGGCCTTTGAGGGCCAAACCTCGGTAAAACAAATCACCCGTGTCTCTTGTGTTTATTGCTTGTGATTTGTTTGTTCTCTCCCTTTCTAAGTTCTCTTACGCTACTCTTTGCTAACATTATTTGGTGTTGCTTCAAGTTATATTCTCATTTTGTGAAGCAACGCTTTGCAAGAGAGAACTTGTGATATTGCTCTTTGAAAGGGAAATGTGCCCTTGGGCCATTTCTAAGTATTTTGGTGATTGAGTGCCAACACAAGTGCTTTTGTGCTAATCTATGCAATGTGGTGGACAAAGTGCAAATCATGTCAAAAGGTATGTTTCTAGACTTAGTACATTGTTTTATGGACTAATGTATTGTGTCTAAGTGCTGGAAACAGGAAAAATTGAATTGGAAATGAGATGGTTTTGTTCAGCCAAAGTCTGCTCAGTCTGGGTGCACCGGACAGTGTCCGGTGGTGCACCGGACAGTGTCCGGTGCGCCAGACTGGCTCTGGCGAACTTGCTGCTCTCGGGAGTTCGACGGCGGTGTACGGCTATAAATCACCGGACTGTCCGGTGGTGCACCAGACTGTCCGGTGGGCCATTCACAGGCGAACTCGTCACTCTCGGGAAACCATCAACGATGTACGGCTAAAATTCACCGGTCTGTCCGGTGGTGCACCGGACTGTCCGGTGAGTCAACAGTCAGCCGGGGCAACGGTCGGCCGAGGATTCCGCGCGTGACGCGTGGCTAAGCCAACGGTCACATTGGTGCACCGGACTGTCCGGTGTGCACCGGACAGTGTCCAGTGCGCCAACGGCTCTCAGACTCCAACGGTCGGCTTCGCCAAATAAGGAAGGCAATCTGCACCGGACAGTGTCCGGTGGTGCACCGGACTGTCCGGTGCGCCAGTCGACAGAAGGCAAGATCTGCCTTCCAGGATTGCTCTCAACGGCTCCTAGCTGCCTTGGGGCTATAAAAGGGACCCCTAGGCGCATGGAGGAGAACAACCAAGCATTCCTTGAGCACTCTTGATCACTCACACTTTATTCTTGCGCACTTGTTCGACATTCTAGTGATTTAAGCTCCGTTCTAGTGTGCTAGTCTTTTGAGCTTAAGTCTGGGTCTTATGTGTGCTTATTTGCTGTGATCTGTGTGTCTTGTGTGAGTTGCTAATCCCTCCCTTACTCCATGCGTCTTTGTGATATTCAAGTGTAAGGGCGAGAGGCTCCAAGTTGTGGAGATTCCTCGCAAACGGGATTAAGAAAAGCAAGCAAAACACCGTGGTATTCAAGTGGGTCTTTGGACCGCTTGAGAGGGGTTGATTGCAACCCTCGTCCGTTGGGACGCCACAACGTGGAGTAGGCAAGCGTTGGTCTTGGCCGAACCATGGGATAACCACTGTGCCATCTCTGTGATTGATCTCTTATATATGGTTATTGTGTTTTGTTGAGACTCCTCTCTAGCCACTTGGCGATTATTGTGCTAACGCTTAACAAAGTTTTTGTGGCTTAAGTTTCAAGTTTTACAGGATCACCTATTCACCCCCCTCTAGGTGCTCTCAATTGGTATCGGAGCCGTTCTCTTCACAAAGGGACTAATCGCCCGAAGAGATGGATCCTAAGGGGAAGGGAATTGTGATCAACGATAAAGAGAAGGAGTCCTTCGTCAACGAGCCTAAGGATGACAAGCCTACTGACTCGGGCTCGGGTCACAGACGCAAAGATGGAAAGAAGAAGAAGACGAGACGCATCAAGGAGATCGTCTACTACGATGACAGTGATGAGTCCACTTCTTCCCATAAGGACAACGATTACAACGACTATGACAAACGAAAGACGGTTAACTCAAACTTTTCTTTCGATTATTCGTGTATTCCTCAAAGTTCAAATTCACATTTGCTCTCCATTCCTCTCGGCAAGCCTCCACACTTTGATGGGGAGGACTACGGATTTTGGAGCCACAAAATGCGTAGTCACCTGTTCTCTCTCCACCCAAGCATATGGGAGATTGTTGAGAATGGAATGAAGTTTGATAGCTCAGATAGTCCTATCTTTATTAATGAACATATTCATAGAAATGCACAAGCTACTACTGTGTTGTTAGCCTCCTTGTGCAGGGACGAGTACCATAAGGTGAGCGGCTTGGACAATGCCAAGCAAATCTGGGACACCCTCAAGATCTCTCATGAGGGGAATGACGTCACCTTGCTCACCAAGATGGAGTTGGTAGAAGGCGAGCTCGGAAGATTTGCGATGATAAGGGGCGAGGAGCCAACCCAAACATACAACCGGCTCAAGACCCTTATCAACAAAATAAGGAGCTATGGAAGCACGCGTTGGACGGACCACGACGTCGTCCGCCTAATGCTAAGGTCCTTTACCGTTCTTGATCCACATTTGGTGAATAATATTCGTGAGAATCCCAGGTACACCAAAATGTCGCCCGAAGAAGTCCTTGGAAAATTCGTAAGCGGGCGAATGATGATCAAGGAGGCGAGGTACGTGGACGACACACTGAATGGTCCAATCAATGAGCCTCAACCCGTTGCTCTCAAGGCAACGAGAAGCAAGGAGGTGTTACCTAGCAAGGTGGCGCAAGTTGAGGCGGCAGGGCTCAATGATGAAGAGATGGCCCTCATCATCAAGCGCTTCAAGATGGCGCTTAAGGGTCGCAAGGGACAGCCAAGCAAGACCAAGACAAAGGGGAAGCGCTCATGCTTCAAATGTGGTAAGCTTGGTCATTTTATTGCTAACTGTCCCGATAATGATAGTGACCAGGAAAAAGGAAACAAGAGGGAGAAGAAGAAGAATTACAAGAAGGCCAAGGGCGAAGCACATATCGGAAAGGAGTGGGATTCGGATTGCTCCTCCTCCGACTCCGACAATGAAGGACTCGCCGCCACTGCCTTCAACAAGTCATCCCTCTTCCCCAACGAGCATCACACATGCCTCATGGCGAAGGAGAAGAAGGTATGTACTCGGGATACCACTTATGCTTCTTCAAGTGATGATGATTCTAGTGATGACGATGAGATAGACTATTCTAGTTTATTTAAAGGTTTGGATAGAATTAAAATTGGCAAAATTAATGAGTTAATTGACGCCTTGAATGACAAGAATAGGTTACTAGAAAAGCAAGAGGATTTGTTGTATGAAGAACATGATAAATTTGTAGAGGCACAAAAATCTTATGCTTTAGAAGTTAAAAGAAATGAAATGCTTTCTTATGAATTATCTACTTGTCATGAAACCATTTCTACTTTAAAAGGTGTTAATGATGATCTAAATGCTAAACTAGAAGTAGCTAGTAAATCTAACTCTTGTGTAGAACATGTTTGCACTAGGTGTAAAAATCTTAATGTTGATACTTGTAGTGAACACCTAGAGTGCATTTCTAAACTAAATGATGAAATAGCTAGTCTTAATGCTCAACTTAAGACTAGCAAGAGTGAATTTGACAAACTAAAATTTGCAAGGGATGCCTACACGATTGGTAGACACCCCTCAATTAAGGATGGCCTTGGCTTCAAGAGGGAAGCCAAGAACTTAACAAGCCATAAGGCTCCCATCTCCGCCAAGGAGAAAGGGAAGGCCCCTATGGCTAGTAGTGTGCAAAAGAATCATGCTTTTATGTACCATGATAGGAGACAATCTAGAAATGCTTATAGGAGTTGTAATGCTTATAATGCTTTTGATTCTCATGCCATGTTTGCTTCTAGTTCTTCCTATGTGCATGATAGAAATATGTCTAGGAGAAATGTTATTCATCATGTGCCTAGAAAAAATATTGTTCATGCTCCTAGGAAATTAATGAATGAACCTTCTACAATATATCATGCTTGCAATGCTTCTTTTGCCATTTATAGAATGAATAAGAAGGTAATTGCTAGGAAGTTAGGGGCAAGATGCAAGGGAGATAAAACTTGCATTTGGGTCCCTAAGACAATTGTGACTAACCTTGTAGGACCCAACAAGAGTTGGGTACCTAAGACCCAAGCCTAAATTTGCCTTGCAGGTTTATGCATCCGGGGGTTCAAGCTGGATTATCGACAGCGGATGCACAAACCACATGATGGGGGAAAAGAGGATGTTCTCTTCCTACGTCAAGAATAAGGATTCCCAAGATTCAATAATATTCGGTGATGGGAACCAAGGCAAGGTAAAAGGGTTAGGTAAAATTGCTATTTCATCCGAGCACTCTATATCTAATGTGTTTTTAGTTGAGTCGCTTGGATATAATTTGTTATCTGTTAGTCAATTATGCAAAATGGGATATAATTGTCTATTTACAAATGTAGATGTGTCTGTCTTTAGAAGATGTGATGGTTCACTAGCTTTTAAGGGTGTACTAGACGACAAACATTATTTGGTTGATTTTGCAAAAGAAGAGGCCGGTCTAGATGCATGCTTAATTGCTAAGACTTGCATGGGCTGGCTGTGGCATCGCCGCTTAGCACATGTGGGGATGAAGAACCTCCACAAGCTTCTAAAGGGAGAACACGTGATAGGTCTAACTAATGTACATTTCGAAAAAGATAGACCTTGTGCAGCTTGTCAAGCAGGGAAACAGGTGGGAGGCTCTCATCACACCAAAAATGTGATGACCACATCAAGACCCTTGGAGATGCTTCATATGGATCTCTTCGGACCCGTCGCCTATCTAAGCATAGGAGGAAGTAAGTATGGTCTTGTTATAGTTGATGATTTTTCCCGCTTCACTTGGGTATTCTTTTTGCAGGATAAATCTGAAACCCAAGGGACCCTCAAGCGCTTCCTCAGGAGAGCTCAAAATGAGTTTGAGCTCAAGGTGAAGAAGATAAGGAGCGACAACGGGTCCGAATTCAAGAACCTTCAAGTGAAGGAGTTCCTTGAGGAGGAAGGGATCAAGCACGAGTTCTCCGCTCCCTACACACCACAGCAAAATGGTGTGGTAGAGAGGAAGAACATGACGCTCATCGATATGGCGAGGACTATGCTTGGAGAGTTCAAGACCCCCGAGCGTTTTTGGTTGGAAGCCGTGAACACGGCTTGCCATGCCATCAACAGGGTCTATCTTCACCGCCTCCTCAAGAAGACTTCATATGAGCTGCTAACTGGTAACAAACCCAATGTGTCTTATTTTCGTGTATTTGGGAGCAAGTTTTATATTCTTGTGAAGAAAGGTAGAACTTCTAAATTTGCTCCCAAAGCTGTAGAAGGGTTTTTATTAGGTTATGACTCAAATACAAAGGCGTATAGGGTCTTCAACAAATCATCAGGTTTGGTTGAAGTCTCTAGCGACGTTGTATTTGATGAGACTAATGGCTCTCCAAGAGAGCAAGTTGTTGATCTCGATGATGTAGATGAAGAAGACGTTCCAACGGCCGCAATGCGCACCATGGCGATTGGCGATGTGCGACCACAGGAACAATTGGAGCAAGATCAACCGTCTTCCTCAACAATGGTGAATCCCCCAACCCAAGATGACAAACAGGTACCTCAAGTGGAGGCGCATGATCAAGGGGTAACACAGGATGTTCAAGTTGAAGAGGAAGAAGCACCTCAGGCACCTCCAACCCAAGTTCGAGCGACGATTCAAAGGAATCATTCCGTCGACCAAATTTTGGGTGATATTAGCAAGGGAGTAACTACTCGTTCAAGATTAGTTAATTTTTGTGAGCATTACTCATTTGTCTCTTCTATTGAGCCTTTCAGGGTAGAAGAGGCCTTGCTAGATCCGAACTGGGTGTTGGCCATGCAGGAGGAACTCAACAACTTCAAGCGCAATGAAGTTTGGACACTGGTGCCTCGTCCCAAGCAAAACATTGTGGGAACCAAGTGGGTGTTCCACAACAAACAGGACGAGCACAGGGTGGTGACGAGGAACAAGGCTCGACTTGTGGCAAAAGGTTATGCCCAAGTCGCAGGTTTGGACTTTGAGGAGACTTTCGCTCCTGTGGCTAGGCTAGAGTCCATTCGTATCTTGCTAGCATATGCCGCTCACCATTCTTTCAGGTTGTACCAAATGGATGTGAAAAGCGCTTTCCTCAACGGGCCAATCAAGGAGGAGGTGTACGTGGAGCAACCCCCTGGCTTCGAGGATGAACGGTACCCCGACCATGTGTGTAAGCTCTCTAAGGCGCTCTATGGACTTAAGAAAGCCCCAAGAGCATGGTATGAATGCCTTAGAGACTTTTTAATTGCTAATGCTTTCAAGGTTGGGAAAGCCGATCCAACTCTTTTCACTAAGACTTGCGACGGTGATCTTTTTGTGTGCCAAATTTATGTCGATGACATAATATTTGGTTCTACTAACCAAAAGTCTTGTGAAGAGTTTAGCAGGGTGATGACGCAGAAATTCGAGATGTCGATGATGGGCGAGCTGAACTACTTCCTTGGGTTCCAAGTGAAGCAACTCAAGGATGGTACCTTCATCTCCCAAACGAAGTACACGCAAGACTTGCTAAAGCGGTTTGGGATGAAGGATGCCAAGCCCGCAAAGACACCGATGGGAACCGACGGACACACCGACCTCAACAAAGGAGGTAAGTCCGTTGATCAAAAAGCATACCGGTCCATGATAGGTTCTTTGCTTTATTTATGTGCTAGTAGACCGAATATTATGCTTAGTGTATGCATGTGTGCTAGATTTCAATCCGATCCTAAGGAGTGTCACGTAGTGGCTGTGAAGCGAATTCTTCGATATTTAGTCGCTACGCCTTGCTTCAGGATCTGGTATCCAAAGGGGTCTAACTTTGACTTGATTGGATATTCAGATTCTGACTATGCTGGATGTAAGGTCGATAGGAAGAGTACATCGGGGACGTGCCAATTCTTAGGAAGGTCCCTGGTGTCGTGGAATTATAAGAAACAAACCTCCGTTGCCCTATCCACCGCTGAGGTCGAGTACGTTGCCGCAGGACAGTGTTGCGCGCAACTACTCTGGATGAGGCAAACCCTCCGGGACTTTGGCTACAATCTGAGCAAAGTCCCACTCCTATGTGACAACGAGAGTGTTATCCGAATAGCGGAAAATCCTGTTGAGCACAGCCGCACAAAGCACATTGACATCCGGCATCACTTTTTGAGAGACCACCAGCAAAAGGGAGATATCGAAGTGTTTCATGTTAGCGCCGAGAACCAGCTAGCCGATATCTTTACCAAGCCTTTAGATGAGAAGACCTTTTGCAGGCTGCGTAGTGAGCTAAATGTCCTAGATTCGCGGAACTTGGATTGATTTATAGCATACATGTGTTTATGCCTTTGATCATGTTCCTTATGCATTTTGTCACGTACTATGGTGATCGAGTTGTACAATCACTCCCCGGACCTCACAAGTCCTTGTGCAAGTGATGCACATATTTAGGGGGAGTTGAGCTACAACTTGTCCCTTTGAGACTAACCGTTTACTTGAGTTTGCTTGTTTTAGTCTCAAAGGAGGTTTGAAAGGGAAAAGGTGGACTTGGACCATGAAAGACTTCCACTGCACTCCGATGAGAGGGTAACTTATTCCAAGTTCATCTCATGTACTCTTATTGCCTTTGTATTCTTATTGAAGATTTTGGTGAGGCAATGGGGTTCTAGGGCCAAGATTGATCCCGTTTTGGTGCTTGATGCCAAAGGGGGAGAAAATAAAGGCCAAAGCAATAAATGGATCAGCTACCACTTGAGAAATTTTGAAAACAGTAGAATAGAGCTTTTGGTTTGTCAAAACTCTTTTATTGTCTCTTTTGTCAAAAGTTGGCCTCTTGTGGGGAGAAGTGTTGATTATGGGAAAAGGGGGAGTTTTTGAAATCCTTGATCAATTTCCTTTGGAATATCTCTCTTTATGTCTCTACAAGTGAATTTGACTTAGAGATAAGAATTTGAGTTTGATTTGCAAAAACAAACCAAGTGGTGGCAGAGTATGATCCACATATGTCAAAATTGAATCAAAACAATTTTGAGTGTTCATTTGCATTGATATTGCACTTGTTCTAGTTGCTTTATGTTGTGTTGGCATAAATCACCAAAAATGGGGAGATTGAAAGGGAAATGTGCCCTTGGGCCATTTCTAAGTATTTTGGTGATTGAGTGCCAACACAAGTGCTTTTGTGCTAATCTATGCAATGTGGTGGACAAAGTGCAAATCATGTCAAAAGGTATGTTTCTAGACTTAGTACATTGTTTTATGGACTAATGTATTGTGTCTAAGTGCTGGAAACAGGGAATTGGAAATGAGATGGTTTTGTTCAGCCAAAGTCTGCTCAGTCTGGGTGCACCGGACAGTGTCCGGTGCGCCAGACTGGCTCTGGCAACCTTGCTGCTCTCGGGAGTTCGACGGCGGTGTACGGCTATAAATCACCGGACTGTCCGGTGGTGCACCGGACTGTCCGGTGGGCCATTCACAGGCGAACTCGTCACTCTCGGGAAACCATCAACGGCGTACGGCTAAAATTCACCGGTCTGTCCGGTGGTGCACCGGACTGTCCGGTGAGTCAACAGTCAGCCGGGGCAACGATCGGCCAAGGATTCCGCGCATGACGCGTGGCTAAGCCAACGGTCACATTGGTGCACCGGACTGTCCGGTGTGCACCGGACAGTGTCCGGTGCGCCAACGGCTCTCAGACTCCAACGGTCGGCTTCGCCAAATAAGGAAGGCAATCTGCACCGGACAGTGTCCGGTGCGCCAGTCGACAGAAGGCAAGATCTGCCTTCCAGGATTGCTCTCAACGGCTCCTAGCTGCCTTGGGGCTATAAAAGGGACCCCTAGGCGCATGGAGGAGAACAACCAAGCATTCCTTGAGCACTCTTGATCACTCACACTTCATTCTTGCGCACTTGTTCGACATTCTAGTGATTTAAGCTCCGTTCTAGTGTGCTAGTCTTTTGAGCTTAAGTCTGGGTCTTGTGTGTGCGTATTTGCTGTGATCTGTGTGTCTTATGTGAGTTGCTAATCCCTCCCTTACTTCGTGCGTCTTTGTGATATTCAAGTGTAAGGGCGAGAGGCTCCAAGTTGTGGAGATTCCTCGCAAACGGGATTAAGAAAAGCAAGCAAAACACCGTGGTATTCAAGTGGGTCTTTGGACCGCTTGAGAGGGGTTGATTGCAACCCTCGTCCGTTGGGACGCCACAACGTGGAGTAGGCAAGCGTTGGTCTTGGCCGAACCACGAGATAACCACTGTGCCATCTCTATGATTGATCTCTTGTGGTTATTGTGTTTTGTTGAGACTCCTCTCTAGCCACTTGGCGATTATTGTGCTAACGCTTAACAAAGTTTTTGTGGCTTAAGTTTCAAGTTTTACAGGATCACCTATTCACCCCCCCTCTAGGTGCTCTCACTCATCTTATCTAAGCCCTCTTGCTTTATTCTCATAGACCTAATAGTTGTATTGATTTATCAATTCCGCATTATTTGAAAGCAATACTCTTTACAAGCAAAGGACTTAGTTTTTATACTCCGTTAATTGTGTATCTTGTTCTAACCACTAATCAAGGGATCTAGTTGGGGTGTAAAGTTATAATTTTCAGGTTTCGCCTATCCACCCCCCCCTCTAGGCGACTTTCAATTGGTATCAAAGCTAGGCACTTCATATTGAGTCTAACAACTCGAATTGATGGCTCGAAGAAGATCCCAAAAGAACAAGAAGACCAAGGAGAACAAGGAGGTAACTCTTGAGATATTACTTTCCAATTGTTCTAATTATGATTCATGGTCTACTAGGGTGATAAATGCTTTTAGAACCGTAGATCCTCAATTAGAACGAATTTTAGACAAGAGTATCATTCCTTCTAGCTATGATAGGAAAAATGCTTCCGAGGAAGATCAAAGATGTATACGCTTAAACTACCTAGCTTATGATATCTTAAGTAATTCTCTTAGCAAAGAAGATTATCATGTCTTCATAATGAATTATAATGAATCGATTCGTGATGCGCATGATATTTGGACTAGAATTAAAAATAAATTTGAGGAGTCCAAACATGTCAGTTCATTTGTTGCTTCTACTTCCTTTGGTCTTTGTGATACTAACCCTTGCAAGGAAGAAGAAGAAAATGAACGATGGAGACCAAACGATGAATCCACCTCTCCAAAAGGTGTGTCTTCCCATTTCGATTCCCACATATGTTGTGTGGCTAATGAAAATGATAGTGGAAGCACAAATGAGGATGAGGAGGATGAAAGAAGCTTCATGCAACTCTACGCTCGCCTAAGCCAAGAAGATAAGGTGGTCATGCTCAAACTTCTAAAAAGAGCTAGAGAGCAAAGCGAAGCTCATCAAATGCTAGAAGATATTCTCTCCATAAAAATGCTAAGCTTTGATGAGTTGACTAAAGAACATGAGGAGCTAAAGTGCTCTCATGATGATTTGGTCCAAAGGTATGAAACTATTTCAATTGAGCAAGAGAACTCTTTAATTTGTATCGCTCAACTAGTAAATAGGAATGCCTTGCTTAAGGAACAAGTAGAAAAGCTAAAAGTTGAAAATCTAGCTTTTCAAGATAAATATGATATGCTTCAATATTCTAATGAAAATCTTATGGATGATCATATCATATTAAACATTGCTCATGAGGTTGTGATAGAAAACTTAAAATCCCAACAACCTCACTCATGCACATGTATTCAAATTGAAACTACATTACCATGTGCTAATGCTTGTTGCCCGTCGACAAGCAAATCTTCCTTTGAGCTAGAATTTGCAGGAACAAAAGATGATACATATCAAAAGCTCAAAGAAGAAAATGAGAGGCTAAAAATGAGCTTGACTCAACTAAAAGGGAAGTGCATTGCTCAACCTTCTCAAGATAACCATGATCACATGGTGAAGAAGCTTGAGATGGGAACAACCGTGGCATGCACTAAATCCCTTGAAGAAAATGTCAAGGACTTGCCAAGGGTAAAGAACAAAAGAAGAAAATCAATATCTCTGCCAAAAGCCTCAACCGTGCCTCCATGCAAGGTAACATCCAAGGTAATGATCAAGCCACACTTCACACTAAGAGAAGTAAGAAGTGTAGTGAATGCTTTGAAAAGGGACACTCGATTAGGTCATGTCCCTATATTAAAAATGACTTGATTATTAACAAGGATGATAAAATTTGTTTTAAATGCTCAAAGAAGGGACACTTAATTTAGGTCTTGTCCCCATTTAAAACAAAAAGGCATTATGTTAGAAAAGAAAATATTCACTAACCATGTAGCAAGCAAGAAACAAGGAAGGAAGAAATCTTCAAGACTTGAAGATCGCCTATGCTACATATGCTGAAAGAAGGGACATCAATGCAAGGATTGTCCCATTGGTAACTATCCCACTCCTAGCTTGTCAATTAATTTTCATGTAACTAGGCAACCCAAAATTGCAACTTGTGCTAGAAAGGTAATGAGTTTACCTAGTGCTAACACAAAGGACGTTTGGGTTCCTAGATCTTTGTTGACTAACCTTGATGGACCCATCAAGCGATGGGTACCAAAATGTGCTTGACAAGCTTTGCAGGAGAAGGAGATGATATGAAGCTTTGGGCGCTTGAGAAAGTCAATCCAATTCTTATTAACTCAAGCTATCAATCTTCAATGATCTATATATCCAAGATTGACCCAAAGTTATTTTGAATTATTATATCTAAAACTCATATCATCTCAGGGAAGATATTGACGTTGTAGGAAATAAAGAGTTATCCTGTGCGGAAAGATCAAGACCTACAACATGGAGGAAAGCCAAAGGATGATAACACTCATGTTTTAAGTGCACGTATCTTAAATTACCATTTCTCATGTGTCTTGTGTAGTCACATAGAAAAAGAAGCACTTCAAATGTTTTTAAATTATTTCACCATTCTTTGGAGAAATTTCTCTCATATGGTAGATTGCATACTCATCATTTCTATTCTGTGGCAATCTACATGCTTTAAATTGTTGCAAGTACCTCATGGCATGTTTTACACTAATTATCTTATTATTGCCATGATTTTAGATATAGAGATATATTCCAAGTTCTTAAAAGAACAAGGTGTCATGTAAGGAATTTAAATCCTTAGGACACTTATAAAAGGAAAATTCTCTCTATAACTAGAAGAGTGAGACTAATGCTTTTATCTAAGTAACCCAAGTAGTCTCACTTGTAGAGAATAAGTTTCTCTTTGGAAGTGCGTAATCTAACATAAAAGGAAAAATCAATCCAATGACTTATATTGTTGTGCTTCTTGCTTAAAATTGGATATGATTCTTCTATATTCATCACTCTCCATGTTATGAATTGGTTTTGTTCCATAATCTTAAGAAATTATGCATGCTTGTTTTATGAGTTAAATTGAGCATAACATCATCTATGGATAATCTAGTTCATGCTATGAAGTTTCCATATTTTAGTATTCTATCTTTCATTCCTTTCAAGAATGATTACTAAAAGGGAAACTAGTGCTTGTGCTACTAATGACATATCTCTTGAGCTTACTTATGAAAATCAACAAGAGAGTAGGTGCAAGCCACAAGCCTCAAGGGTTACTCTTCACCCAAAGGAAAAAAGGTAAAAGCAAAGGTATGGGAACTCTTTTTCCCATCAATGGTTATTTATTCTAAATTATGTGAAGAATAGATTCTTTATTGGACTTAATTTTTGCTAGATGTGCATTCAATCTAGTTCTCATAAATGCACTAGTCCATTAGAGTCTATTTCATGCCTTTGCTATATTTGTTCTCATATTGATTTGCTTCTAAATAATGATTAATAAATTCAATATGAAGAAGTAAATTTCCTATGATTGATCAAAATGTTTAAAAGGTGCATATTCCTTTTTCTTAATGATGTGCACTAATGTTAAGGAGTTTACTTCATGTCTATGTGACTTATGGATGATGAATTGTTTTTATTTGCTATCTAAAGAAATCATCCTTCATCATATACTCCCTTGTGCTACTAACATCTCTCTTGAGTATTTTCAATAAGTTTGGAAGGAAAAATAAATAACAACAAAGGGAGGACTCTCAAATGAAAGAGGAGGACATCAAGAACAACAACACCTACTTGGATAGTAAGATCTTCAAAACAATCAATGGTGTGGTTGTAAGCATTCTAAATCTTTTTCAATGTGAGTATACCTGGCATAAGTTGTTTATTGCAAATTTTATAAGCCTTGATCAAGATGAAAAATGCTTCTCCCTATTTGTCTTTAAAAGTGGGTGCATCTATCCAACTCATTCAAATTCTTGATGCATATCTTTAGGGGGAGTCTATTTCTATATCTTGATTATGTTGAGACTATCGTTTTATCTTAGTAATCTCATATAGTCTCTTGCATGAGAATAAGCTTCTCATGAAGTATGCTACTACATATGAATCCAACTTGTTAAAATAATGTCACTTTTATAAAGGATTGTTGCTTTCATTGCTAAAGTAGCATATTTAATGGATTCTCCTATTTTAAGCTTATCTAATGCATATGTTGTTCTTTTGATCACATCTGTTATTTGTTTGATCATTGAATAACTTCAGTTACACTCATGTCTCTTAGTGCCGCATATACTATCAATCGATATCTCTCTAGATATGCACTAAGTTAAAAGGAGAATTCATGATACATTTATGCAATTTGTGATCCACTTGATATATGATGACAATGACTTAGAAAAGGATCACTAGTTGTAGAACTCTCTCTTATGCAAAATATTTCTATACATTGTCTTGAATATAGGTCTTAAGCAACTAAGACTAAGGTCAAAGCACAGTAAAGAGAGCGTCTCTATGTGAAGATACAAAAGGGTAAAACTACTTCATCTCATTTATACATGTACCTAAATCTTCCTCTTATATACATTCTTTGCATATCTTGTATAAAAGGAAGAGAAAGCATGTCCATGCATTATCCCTGCTTTATATCTAGTTTAACTTCTCAAAAATCTCACTCCTGCATTAATGCATCTTTGTTAAAACTAGATGAAGTGATTTTATTGTCAAAGAGCTTAAAGCTTAACCTTGTAACAAGGATAAGCTGCCTTTGTTACAAAGGTGGATGGTCCTTAAGCCTCTTTGAAATCCTTAAGGGTAAATGCTTAAGATGTTTATAACATGCTTTCATAAGTGCATAAACTGTCATGAGCATCACACTTATACTATGACACAATGCACTTCACATTCTCTATGATATAGACTTGATCTCATTAACCTAACTATGTGCACTTGGCATTTAATGCCAAAATTTGTATTCCTCTCAAGGCACGTATTTAGGGGGAGCAATCTATATTATATAGAACTATGATTATGCTTAATTGATATATCTTTTGATCACATCTCTTTATATCTATGACTAATGTGTTTTCAAGTGTATTCTTATGCTTAGTCATAGAATTGAAAGGGAAATGGAGTATTCGGCAAAGACGACGCTTCCACTCAACTCCACCGGTATTATCTACTCTTTGCCGGTATCCCGCCATCTCTCTACATTGGTATAATCTTCACTCATATATTGTTTGCCAAAGGGAGAGAATTTATAATAAGGGCTTATATTTCACTCATAAGTATTCGTTTTTGGCAATTCATGCCAAAGGGGGAGAAAGTATTAGCCCAAAGCAAAAGGACCGCACCACCGACGAATTTTAAACAATGAAGTTTTCAAATTGGTATATCTTAATGTATGTTCAAAAGGGGGAGAAAGTACTACTAGTATCTTCAAAATTTGTAAAACCCTCTTGAACACTAAGAGGAGAATTTCATTGAGTGGGAGTTTTGTTTAAGTCAAAGGAAAAGCATTTGAAACAGGGAGAGAAAATTTCAAAATCTTGAAATGCTTCTTTCAATCTTATTCATATACCTTTGACTATTTGCAAAAAGTTCTTGAAATTTTTTTTTACAAAGAATTTGCAAAAACAAAACTAGTGGTGCAAGTGTGGTCCAAAATTTTAAATAAGAAGAAAACAATCCATGCATATCTATTGAAATAATTATATTGGTTTAATTCCAAGCAACCTTTGCACTTACCTTATGCAAACTAGTTCAATTCTGCACTTATATATTTGCTTTGGTTTGTGTTGGCATCAATCACCAAAAAAGGGGGAGATTGAAAGGGAAATAGGCTTTAAACCTTTTCCTAAATGATTTTGGTGGTTGAAATGCCCAACAAAAATAATTAGACTAACTAGTTTGCTCTAGAATAAATGTTCCATAGGTGCTAAAGGTTTACAACAAACCAATACAAAGTTAAAAGAAAGGGTTCAAAAGCAAGGAGCAAAGGAAACCGAAGTGCTCCCTGGGCTGGCGCACCAGACTGTCCGATGCACCAGGGAGGATCGACCTCAAACTCTTCAACTTCGGGTTTCCCAGGCGCAGCTCCGCTATAATTCATCAGACTGTCCGGTGTGCCAGTGGAGCAACGGCTATCTACGCACAACGGTCGACTCTGCAAAGTGAACAGTGCAATTCAGATGTTAGAGCAAAAGGTCAGAGGGGCACCGAACTGTCTGGTGTGGCACCGGACTGTCTGGTGCCGCATGAGGACAAAGCCTCCAACGGTCGACCAGCTCCAAGCCCTAACGGGAGGATGATGTGGCGGCGCACCAGACGCTGTCCGGTGCGCCCATCGCCAGCAACCTTCCCCAACGGCTACAGTTTGGTTGGTGGCTATAAATACCACCCCAACCGGCCAATTTAAGGTGTGGGAGCCCAAGCAACATTCTAAGTCATATAGTTGACATATTCAAGCCCTCCCAACCACCTCTATTCATTGATCCATCCTATACACGAGATTTAGACCACTACAACCAACACAAGTGCCACAAAAGAGAGAGCAAGCAAGAGAGAGCTACTCATTTGAGTTTAGCACTAGTGCCTTGTGAGATTCATTGAGAGAAAGTGTGTGCTACATCTTGTGTTCATTTGTGCGTGGAGTTTTGACTCCCATTGAACTCCCTCCAAAGTTTTGGAGGCTTGTAAAGCTAGCAAGAGACACCAAAGTGTGTGGTGATCCTCGCGGGGTCTTAAGTGATCCTTGAGAAGAAGAAGAGCTCACCGGTCTTTGGTGATCGGTGGAGAGAGGGAAAGGGTTGAAAGAGACCTGTCCTTAGTGGACTCCTCAACGGGGACTAGGCCTTCGAGGGCCGAACCTCAGTAAAACAAATCACCCATGTCTCTTGTGTTTATTGCTTGTGATTTGTTTGTTCTTTCCCTTTCTAAGTTCTCTTGCGCTACTCTTTGCTAACATTATTTGGTGTTGCTTCAAGTTATATTCTCATTTTGTGAAGCAACGCTTTGCAAGAGAGAACTTGTGATATTGCTCTTCTTATCTAAGCCCTCTTGCTTTATTCTCATAGACCTAATAGTTGTATTGATTTATCAATTCCGCATTATTTGAAAGCAATACTCTTTACAAGCAAAGGACTTAGTTTTTATACTCCGTTAATTGTGTATCTTGTTCTAACCACTAATCAAGGGATCTAGTTGGGGTGTAAAGTTATAATTTTCAGGTTTCACCTATCCACCCCCCTCTAGGCGACTTTTACTATCTTACATTGAGAGCACAAACATGTATAAACCCTTGTGTCTCTCGTATCTTTACTTTTAACTTTCGATCTTGCGACCTATATGCAAAAGCACTATCAAACAATCTTTGATAGTTGGCGCATCAAATAGGGGAAGTCATGTAGATAAATCGAGAGTTGTTTTCAACCATAAAGTTCCTATTGGGAGACAAGTTCATCTTTAGCATCCAAAGATTTGTTGTCGACACACTCGACAATATTAGGCTTGTCCTAAACCTTTCGACAATATCGACACCATATAATCAAGATCATGGAGCTTTAATAACCATCACAAGGACTCTATATTAATAAGGTCTTATGACATCAATTTAGATTCAGATTGAACTTAAGCCTCGGCTTGGACTCTGGCTCAGGCCTGACGAGGATTGGAATTCCGACACTAGCTTTGATTCATAATTTGATTTCAACTTAGGTTTGACTCTAGCCATGGCATCGACTTGGACTCAGACTCAGACTTTGACTCTTACTCTGACCCAAGGAGGAATTTTTTTTGAAGCAAGCGCGTAAGCACTGGTTGGAGACACCAAGCAATACTAATGTCAACTCTTCAGTATCGGTTGGAGTCTCCATCTAGTGCAAATAGAATTAGTATCGGTTGAAGACACCAACTGATACTAATTCCTCCATAGTTAAAACTGGTGTTGATGCTTGCGTCTGTTACGATGTTGATGTCATCGGATGTAAGCCCCTTTCTTCAAAAATGAATAATAACAGAACAAAGAATGAAAGTGTCTACATGCTCCCTTAATCCTAGAGTTTAGTGTATAGAAGCATTCAAAAGTTTGTACCAAATACAAGAAGGGGACATAAGGTGTTGGGGAGAAGGTCTCTAGCGAAAGGTCCATATTAATAAAAAATCATTGTTTAAACATATCTTCAAGAAAGGAACATAATTCAAGATTCAAATACAAGGAGGAAAATCTTTGGATCAAGGTGTAAAGCTAGAGCCACGGTATAACATATGAAGCTAGTCGCCAAAGCTAAATATGACAAAGTAAGTGAAGTACAATTTTAAATAGAACGAAGTTAAGGGGAATAGAAGAAAGAATGGAGTCCTAGAGCATTGGCAGTTGTCTTCAAGAAAGGAAACAATACAACAATCTAGGTTGAGGAGAAGAAAAGATGTGTACACCACGTCTTTATTATAAAAAGATATTATTATATCCTCTTAGTTGTGAAGAGTTGTTGCATAGTAGAATGGAAATTCTTGTAATTTCATACAAAAATGTATGTTTGCATGGTCCTAGAAATATGTGAACAATACCACTGCTATAGGGATCAACCATTTATAACCTGGTACTGTAGCAGCTTCTCTTGGTAGAGCTTTTGAAGGTTGATGTGTCACATTGATATGAATCATCATTTCATATTGGTTAAAAATAAACTTCGATATTCATAATAAATGGAACCTACTAATATAATGAAGCATATTTCATCCTTCATGTGCTTGGTATTGATTATATTGTCGTTTTGAATCGATTGAGCATATCCTTAATTTTCCTTTTCTCCCTCGACACCTTCAGAGAGGGGAGAAAGACTTAAATCTATAATCATGTTGTCCTAAATTGATTAAAAAAGTGAGGGACAACCATACATCTTAGGGATTCTCTGTTAATTTGTGTTAAAACTCTAGTATATGTTCCAAGGAGTAAATAAATACATCCTCCACTCCAAATGTAAGTTACTTTTGTTTTCTAGAAATCTATCCACTAAGATATAGGCTATATTTAGTTACATAGTAAAAACTACAAATAAAAAACAAACAAACCTGAAAGGATCACGATATCCAAGGGGAGGTGAATTGCGCTTTTCTAAAATTCTTGCAAAAGATTAAACTGTAACCTCAAGCTCAACTTCACTCAACAAACTAGCTAGATCAAATGAAGCTAAGTACTCTAGAACAATCCTAATCAATCATGTCATAGCTAGGAATGTAAGTGCTCTAAAATAAAATGCTCAAATTAAATGCGGAATGTAAAGCAAAGGGTTTAGATGACTCCTCCGATTTTCTTGAGGTATCGAAGAGTCGGTACTCTTCACTAGCAAGTCCTCGTTGGAGCATCCGCGCAAGGGTATAACTCTCACTTAGTCCTCTCAAGGACTAGGTGCTCACTATGAGATGATTCTTTGCCTCTCCGGTGCGGTGAATTCCCTCACAACCGTGTACAATCGTCAAGCCGGGTCACCAACGAAGTCTCCGGGGTGAATGGTGATCATCGAGCTCCAAATGCCACCAAGCTGTCTAGGTGCTGATCACCAAGAGTAACAAGCCATAGACTTTCACTTGACCATGACAAGTCTAATGTGAGTGGTGTGTGCTCTAGGTAGCTCTCTTTTGTACTAATGAGGCTCTAATCATGAGATTATGATTTGCTAATCACTCCACGATGTAAAGGGGTCTTGCAAGCTCTATGCAATGAATACCAAGTGGTTGGGAATCCAAGACAATGAATGAGGTTGGTGGTGGGGGTATAAATTGCTACCCACCAAAAACCAGTCATTACTGTTCTACACTGTTTGCTGGCACACCAGACCTGTCCGGTGTGCCACTGGACCTTGGATGACGTTAGTGGCTAGTTCTGAACAACTAGTCGTTACATTCAGAGGGTCTGGTGCACCAGGGTGAACTGCGCCAAATTACATGCTCTCTGCGTAGACGGTCCGGTGTACCACCGAACTGATCTGGTGCCCCATCTCAGCTGAGGCATAGGAAAGTGCTCTCTGGGGTTCGTGCCACCGGACCTGTCTGGTGCACCCAGACACACTCTAATTCTTTTCTAACTTAAGGTTTTTTAATTCAGACTTTGTGTGGGCTACTTAGTGACAGCTAGCATAGTTATATGTGTGTGGATGCAACAAAACTACACTAGACATGCATAGGTCAAGTTACTCATCCACAACCCTCGTTATATATAGTACGACCAAAACCAAAATACAAAGGCGCCAACTCTATACTAAGTGTCCGATAACTCATTCGACCCTTAGAATACATAATCCTTCAGCTTTTGATCCTTCTTTTTCATCTATCGCGTCGATTTTCATTAGTCGGGTTGTTTTCACTTGTCGTAGCCTAAATTCCTGCATTTGTGATTTAACTTACCATATAGCTGCAAAACACAAATTAGTCACAAAAAATCTTTGTTGTCATTAATCATCAAAACCAACAAGGGACCTAGATGCTTTCACTTGCAGTTTAGAATGGAGGGATGGGTACTAAAGTATTGTAGTAGAATATGAATAGATTGGACAGATACTTAGCTAATAATATGGTCCTATATTAATTTATCCATGGATTTCGTTCTAACACTTGTCAGTTTTACTTAAAAACACTCGTGTATGCGGAAGAGTGCTGTTTAATGGACTAGGGGTAACAAAATAATACAGAAATTATTTGGACCAGCGCCGAGGAAGACAATCCGTTTTGAATGAATCTGCGCTGGCTGCTGAGTAGTCAGACATAGAGAATCCTTCTAGACACAGCGATGTGCCGGTGCCCCAGCAATTCATTGTGGCATTTCGCACCCACATCAACCCCTTCACACGAACCAGATCAGAAAAGCCACTACTGCTTTCTCTCTCTCTCTCTCTCACACACACAGACACAAATAAAAGAAATCAGTAGTTCGATTTCTCCTCTCACCTTTATTTACACATATCTCTGTATTTACAAATTAGGTTGTTGATGTAGGCTGTACGCACCTGCTAGTTTGCTACTCGATCCTATATATCGTCCAATCCTATCTGACCTCTCGACATCTGGTCCTTGATTACTCGTCCTTTTTGCTTGGTTATATCGTCGCCCCGGCCGCTTGAGCTAGCTTCCTCAGGTTCTCGCTCTCGTCGTCGATCGGTTGTTTGCATAGCCCACGGCGAGCCGAAGGAATAATGTCGTCGGCGCCCCTGCAGATCGCGCCGGTGCCGGAGCATGTGTGCTACGTGCACTGCAACTTCTGCAACACAATTCTCGCGGTAAACACCCTCATCTCTCTGTTTGTCCCCCTCCCTCCTTTGAATTCCCAGTTCTCGATCGGCATGCATGCCTCTGAAGTGCAGATCTACAAAGGGGAGATGCACATGAAATGATTGGCTGCGCGCGCGCATGCATCATACAGATTATTTTGTAGGATTTGGCTGTCCCCTCTTGCTGGATTTCATCTTCTTCTTCTTTATTTTTTTGCTCTATAAATTATTTTGTAAAGGTTGAATGAAATTTCTGAATCACTCCCGTCTCTTGTCGTCCTAGCTTCAATCGTTAATTATTTTCGGCCGGCCGGAGTCCATTATTGAATTCTTACTTTTCTTTTCAACTAGCTTGATCTCAAGCTCTCGGGTTTCAGTTTTCTGAATGGAACGAGGTACCGGCCTGGTCGATCTCTTCTCTTGTACCTTTCCAATTTGACTACTATACTCTTCACCATGAGTCCATGAACATACATGGGAGGAGAAGGTAAAGGTCAGCAGACATATTGAAATTTGGGGTGCTTCTCGATCGCGCCTTTTCCTCTGATCAAATCTTGGGAACAACGTGATTAATAGCTGTCTAGCTTAGAGGAAACTACTAGCTAGTGAGCAACATGCGCTGATGCTTACTCCACTACATATACATGCACACATGCGCATGCTTCCTTTTGAATATGGTTTTTTGATAATTCCATATATACTCGCAAAATTTTCAAGCATTCTCGCCTTCTGAGAGTGAGAGGTGGTCTGACTATTCATTTGCCTGGTGTATGTGATGTATAGCTTCTTGCTTGCATAACCAGCTGTCCCGTGCTTTAGTTTCAGGTACTACTTTAAACACAATATATCGGGCGTTAGATCTACGCATTATTTTCCTACTTGAACTGCAACAAAGAGAGCATGCAATAATAACTATTAAGTCGATAAAAAAATTTAGCATGTGTAACCTGTTATTACGTGGATATGTAATTTTTTATGTTCTATAATTAATAAACCATGTGTTATTACCCTCCTCTTCCTCCTCACATAAAGCTAAGCCGTGATATACTAGTAATATATATGGGCCAATTATATCTGCTGTAACGTTGCTACTTTTTATTCATGGAACAAAAAAAATTCCATTATGGAGAAGTTTAAAGAGTGCTCTAAAGATCAAAAACATTTGCTGGAATAATAGAGGAAGAACGTTACAATACTGAAGCAGTATGTATATATAGTGTACTGCAGGGTGACTTGCTTCATCCGATCCCGATACAAAATTCAAATCATTCCCTATTTTTTCCGATAAAGGAAGCATTTATTTAAATACTAAGTACTATACATGCATCATTCCTATTTCTTAATGAAATAGGGGGCTTCGCCCCTTCGTCAAAAAAAAACTATACATGCATCAAATTGCATTGTATAGAATTTATGCTTAGAATTTATCCATACATCGACGAGTACAGATTTCTTCTTGTTCTGTACAGCATATAGTCAAGTATAGGATCTAATTCGGCATGCATGCTGAGCTCTCTCTTGCATGAAATGGCCTAAATATTATATTTTATCATTCACACACGTTATGTTCCGTTCTCTACACTTGAACGTAATACCAAATGTCTCTAGTAATGGTAGGGATCCTACACTGAATACTCAATCAAACACAAATGTGTAATGCTAATAGTGTGTCATACTATGGGTCTTGCATTAGCCTCAGCCTACATTAGAGTGTTTTGATGCAGCATAACCCGGCCAAAAGCTAGTACTGTAACATATGCAATGTCTTGATATCAGTTTTTTCCATGCATAGGCAATAAGCCGCTTTTATATTAGTGACACTTTGTTTGGCTGTTTACATTTTGTTGCATGTATGCAATGCACAAGTTTAGATACAGGCTTGCTAATACATGCAACCAGTGCAGTGAGACACTATAGTAGCTAAGAGAAAGATCATATCTTTCGCAAGAGATCTTGCCTTGGCTGAAGTATGAAGAAGTGTCAGTACATTTTTTGCAAGTCCAATGCCATCTCTCTCGATCTCTCTCCTAGCCAACGCAAAGATAAAAAGGAAGTCGATCGATCTTTGTTGAATCCCCTGCATGACCCCACTAATATATGCAAAATATATTGCACATGCAGGGGCGGACCCAGGATGAAATAGGAGTGAGGGCACATTTACAACAACCAACACTAAAATGTCAGAGCGAGGGCATTTAAATTAGATCGAGCAGATGACCTAATAGTGAAAATCTAGACTATATTACTTGTAACCGAGAAATGAGCGGGGGCCTGTGCCCTCACTGGGCTACACATAGGTCCGCCCCTGTGCACATGACCGTGTGCCAAAGTGGCTCCTGCATGAATTGTCACTGTCTCCTGCGTCTTTCTGATCCCTCTAAACTCTGCCCAAATATATTCTTTCGGTGTCGTTTTTGTGTGCACAGCATGTGTCAGAGACGGCGGTCGATATGAGCTGAGCATGCATTATGTATGGATTATGAGTACGTACGTTCTCTATAGAATCAGATCACACATCGCATCACACATTGTGTAGCTAGCTAGAGCAGCTAGGCGTCACAACAGCTCCCATCATGTGACAGATTTCACCTCGTCCGCTCATGCATGGAGCACGTACGCACAATCATTTGTAGTAGGGCACTTGTTCAATCCTAGCTTAAGATCGTCTCATGGGACGACGGAGTTTGTGCGCACAAAAAAAAAAAAAGGGCCAGCGCGCGTGAGTGAGGACGAATCAAACAAAGTATGGCTGGCACAGAGTACTGATGTGCACTGCACCAACAGTTTTGGTGCAAATGAAAATACTGTTATTAGATGGAAAGAGAAAGGGAATGAACCAGTACGTGTTTGTTTACTGGGAAAATAAACAAAAAGAGTGGCCCACTTGTAGTAGTGGTCTCTGCTCAGGCTCAGCAGCAGCAGAGCGCTGATAAAAGTCATGGAGCAACAGTTTCGCAGGCAGCCATGGGTAACAGGAAAAGGGAAAGAGAGAGAAGGCGGTTCCACCATGCTTTGTGCTGTGCAAAAAGGAAAAGCCACAGTTTCATATAGCTTTGTTTGGTGCGTTATTATATTTGTATATATGCATATGCATGCATCTGCACAAGTCGATCGACGCTCGATCCTTGTTCAGAAAGTGTATATATATATATATATGTGTGTGTGTGTGTGGCATTCTTTTTAGTTTAGTTTTGTACATGTGTTTGTTCTTCGAAAGCATGCATTGCTTCATTCTCCTTGGTCAAATCTGCAGGTCAGTGTCCCGAGTCACAGCATGCTGAACATCGTCACAGTCCGTTGTGGGCACTGCACTAGCCTGCTGTCGGTGAACTTGAGAGGACTCATCCAATCACTTCCTGTCCAGAACCACCACTACTCCCAGCAGCAGGTTGGAATTAATTAATGTGAAATATATAGAAACACACTATACATACTAATTAGTAGTCGTCCGTACGTGCAATGCATGATCATTCTGTGTGTGCATGAAATATATGAAGAGACACAGCCCTATAATTCTAAACTCCTTCTAATAAGCTTAGAGGAGCCAATACATACAAACCCTTTTAATTGCCGTTGATTTGCTTCAAAATTAATTGTAACAATAATTCATGTCTGCAAAGTTCGGAGAAACGTACGACGTTACTCCTCTGCTAACAATGCAACCTGTGTGGGTACTGTACGTGCTAGCTTGTTCTGCATTATTATTTACTGTTAGCTTGTGTATAGCTAGCTAGCTGGTAGTATAGCAGATAAAAGCCACACTATATGTCAATGTGCATGCATGGGTCATGTCACGTTCATCCAATACCTTTATACAGTAGAGAGTAGAGACAAACCAAAGGATCTGACCAGCACTGCTGCTTTCTCACATGAAAGAGCTATAATTTAGAGCTTGCACATGCTGATCTGAACCAGATGCATATATCATCAGCCCTCGCCATATGCATGACATGAACCTGCAGGGACGGTCGTTATTATCAGTAGCACACTCTTTGTCTTACTTTATTTAATTTAGAGTTTCACATTGATAACATGCATCATTAATTGTTTCGATTATTGGCGGCAGGATAATTTCACGGTCCAAAATATGGGTTTTACTGAAAATTACCCTGAGTACGCACCTTCGTACCGCATGCCAACGACGCTGTCAGCGAAAGGTGATCTGGATCATATGCTGCACGTGCGTGGTAAGCTTATTGATTCATACATGTGTATATGCTACTGCTCTATATATTCTTCTATGTTAGAACCGGCCGGTTGTTTTTTCACTAGAGATAAAGGTGATCTGACCTATTATTTGATATCTCAAGTGCCCTTCCTTATTCAATGTGTTTCCTTTGATTCCTTAACAATTTCCCGGTTGATGTCATATTAGTGTTGCAATGGGTTTACAGTAGTTCATCTTAGCCTTTTTAGTAGATCAAGAGCATATCACCTTTTGAGACAGTAAGACGCCTTTTCACCTTTTACCTATTTTACAAGAAAGTAGGTCAGAGGACCCAAGTCTTTTACTGTAAAATTATACTTTGACTCCTTGATCAGTTTGTATGTGGTTGAGTTAGATGAGCTAACAATAATTATTTCATCTACATAAATTAGCATGTAGACCTAATATCCCAGCTTGTTTGAACCAAATAGTGAGGCATCTGCAACTAAAAGATTGAAGCCAAGTTCATGTAGTTTTCCTATCATTCTTGAGTGCTAGTCCCTTGGTGCTTGTTTTAGCCCATAGAGTGACTTCTCGAGCCTACAAATATATTTGAAAGGTCTTGTTGGATCATTGCGACTAGGAGGTTGTCTCATATACACCTCTTCTTCAAGCACCCAATGCAAAAGAATGCATTCTGAACGCCTATTTGTATCATGCTCCATATTTGAGAGATTACAAGTGATAGGATGACTCTGATTGTTGTTGGTTTGATAACTGGACAAAATGTATCAATGATAATCAATAGCATACATTTGCTTCGTGACAAGTCTAGCTTTAAGTCTATGCACTAAACCATCAACCTTTCTCTTCACTTTGTAAAACCATCTACTATCAATGAGATCTATTCCTTTCCTTTATGGAAGAAGCTCCCATGTGTGATTCCTCTGAAGAGCTAAGATCGAACTCTTCATCCATAGCATGCTTCCATCCTAGATAGGCCAATGTTGCCTAGAGATCATTGGATTCTAAATCTATAAAAAAACTATAAACTTGATCCTATGAAGAATTCTATTGTTAGATTTTGGTTAGACTTGGAACATGCAAAACCTTATACAATATGTGATTATCTGATTGTTCCATCATTAAACTCTTTTGGCTAGCTGCACTATGTTATCATGGACTATAGTCCTCATTGGGTGTTATCCAACTACTTGAGGTGGTGGAGGTTAAGCAAAAGACGAGCTCACTTCTTTAACGTTGAAATCTGAACTTATGTGCTCTTCTGGCTAGTTACCTACAAGAGACAAGCTACAACTGTGAGTGTCAAGGTTAAAATTATGAGTAACATGACCATTCCATATGCTATCATTGTTCAATATTGGTTCATATAGGTTTAGCTTGGAGGTGTTTGGTGGATTGAAACATGAGTTTCAATATAAGGCCCTGTTTGGGAACAAAGTTTTTTAAAACCACAGTTTTTGAAATACTACAGTATACTTTAGTCATGACAATACCGCAGTTTACAATACCACAATTTTGGAAACTAAGGTCCAGACCTAAGTTTAGAATACCTTAAAACAACTATAGTATTTGCAATACTTCAGTTTTGAAAACAGAGATTTTAGCCAGCTTGCCAAACACCATTCTGTATATAATACTGCAGTATTTGAGAATACTGCAGTATTCTTCCAAAACTGTGAAAAAACTTCACTCCCAAACACCCTCTAAGTGGTTTTGGATAACATGGGTAGAATGACTAGCTAGATGATGAGGATCATATGAATATTAGTTTTCTATAGAGATTATTCTATAAAAGAAAATATTGTTTCAGTTAACACTACATCCCTAGATATGTAAAACCTACTAGAGGAGTGATCAAATTACATTGTAGCTAAGGAAGGTGCAACATATGGTTCAAAACTAAGTTCCTTGTCATTATAAGGCCTTGGATTTGGCCAAAAGCACAACCAAAACATGAAGCCCAGAGTAATCTAGTTTTGTGCCATAGAGTTTGTGAACAAGAGTGTCATGATCAATTGTGTCACTTGGTATCCTATTGATCAAGTAGATGTAGTGTTGAATGCATCATCCTAAAACCAAAGGGGCATTTGTGATAGGGCAAGAAGAGCAAGACAAGTTCCTATGAGATGATATTATTTCCTTTTAGACAAACCATTTTCCTGGTGTGTGTAAGGATAGGAGGTACAATGGTTAATTCTAGTGGCCTAAAAATGGTGGTGAACATGTTGATATTCTTGTCCCTAATTGGACTAAACTGCTTTGAGCTTAACACTTAGCATTTGTTCAGCATGTTTCTAGAATTGGGAGGAAATTGGCTCTATGTTAGATTTGTTTTTCCTGAAATAGATCCACACATATCTGCTAAAGTCATCAATGAAGGAAACATAGTATTTTGAATTATTTAGTAATAGGAGAGCTAGTACCCAAACATCAGTGTGTACAAGCTCAAGAGGTGCAGTGTGGAAACATGGAAAGAGAAACTAAAAGGTACCTGATGTGATTTCCCTAGTTAACAAGCATTACAAATCAAGGAAGGAGAAATCTTAGAGTTTATAGCTAGTCCTACAAATACTAAGAGTAACAAGAGAGGTTGGATACCCAAGCATTTGGTACCATTGTTTAGAGGAGATTCTAGTCGATAGGAGAGCTTGGCTTTTGTATACAAGGTGTAGAGACCATTCTTACACCTGTCTTTGAGAAGTAGGTGCTTCATGGCTTGATCCTTAGCAAAGAAACATTTAGATGTGAAACTCAACAATTGTAGTATTACCAATACTAACTTCTTCATAGATATCAGGTGCTTGTTGATTTTGGGTGAATACATAATATGGTTTAGGTGAAGTGGTTTAGATATAAGACAACAATTAAAGAATGACTAACACGAGGAATAGTCAAACATGCTCCATTTTCCACCAAGACTTGATCTCCTCCATTATAGCGCTCCTTGTTGGTGAGACGCTCTAGATTATTTGTGATATGGTCTATGGCTCCCATGTCCACATACTAGTTGGGATCAATGGCGGGGTACCTATGGGATGTTGTTGCTACCTACTTACCAGTGTCCTCACCTTAATAGGCTTGATCAAAGTGATGTCAGTGCTAAAGGGTACTATGATTGCCCTTGCTATAGATCTAAAATGCTAAGTCATTATTGTTGATGATGATGACATGTGGGCAATTGGATTTCCTGTCTTGATCATGGTTGAAGTTGCCATGTATACCTCTGTGGCCCTTGTTACTCCGGCCTAGATTGTTGCCTCCATGTCCAACAACCCTGTTGGCATTGTTAAATGAAAGTACCTGGCCTTAGCTATTGTAGCATTCCTACCGCATCTCAAAGTCAAATATGTGTGCATACACATTGCTGAGGATGCAATCATACATGCTTATCATGAGGCTAATGATGAGTAGGTCATAGTCGAAGCCAAGGTCATCTAGCAGGTATGTGATGAGATCTTCATCCTCGAGGAGCTTGTCGACTACTCATAGCGTGTCACTGAGATACTTCACCTTTTGGTAGTATTTCTTGATGTTGATGTCATTCCTCAGGATGGTGAAGAGTTACATTTGTATGCATAATCCTCGCTCGTGAATTCCATGTGAGCATCCTCTCAAGGTCCCTCTAGGCTTCTCGTGTATAAGGTATGCTAATGACCATGGTGAGGTCGTCCTCGTTGAGTGAGGAGTTGATAACGATGAGGGCGGGCTATTCCTGGTGGTACAACTCTAGGTTAGCGATGATGGATTGGTCATTGTCGTCCTCTAGGGTTCCTCTAGAGGTGATGACTTGGCATGGCGCTGGTGTTGATCCGTCGACATGGCCGACGAGCCCTTGACTCTAGAGGTACGGGAGAATATGTGCAGTCTATAGGAGATAGTCCATGGTTAAGCTTGATACTCACCATGTGGTGGAATGCTAGAGTGGGCATGGAGTTGGTCGCACGAAGTTGCCAAAGGACGAGATAGTAGACATGGTGAACTCTCAGAGTGATGAATCAAGGCTTTGATACCTTGAAATGATTATGTAGGCGTGATGATGTAATCATGCTTCATTTATATGTTGAATGAATGGCTTACAAAGGATTTTATGGTTTGGAATCATTGTGTACTCTACATGCCTAACTAGAACGAGCTATGTGGGCGACACAAAGCCAATGTCTCGTTGGATATGATCATCGTGTGCCATGCACCATGCACTCACTCATGTCTACCCTCTAGCAACTAACAGTACAACACTACTTTTCTAACACACACACAAGAACTCGCATTACGTGTGCGATATTAAGTTAACAAAAGAACAAACTCATACTCTTTTGCATCTTGTTTTTGACAAAAATCAAAGGTAAAAGGTCCGATATATCATCAACACCTAGAAGTTCATTGTGTAGCGTGTGGTCATGCTTATTTGTTTTGTGCTTGCATTCTACTCTTTATATTGAAATCACAATTTAAAATGTGAAAATGCACTACATAAGTGAATTGTCCTTGTGAGTAAAATTAATATGATCAAGTTTAGTAACCATGTGAAGTGTTGTTAAAAACATATAGTTTCCAGAAGTGAATACATCAAACATGGACGAATGTGTTCTTATAAATTTCTCGGAAAAATAAGACTAGATGATAAATATTCTAAATTCATATATACCTCATGCTAGCTCTTCTATTTCTGGAACCACTATTTAATATAACACAAAAAGGTTTTTCCTAATGTTTAATTCTTCCCTTGGTTGGTGTCAAGTGTTCATGAAGGGGTTAATTTCATGCGGTCTGCACAGTATACTTTGAAATTGTATTGACTATTATTTAACTATATTAGAGTGCTTTTGAACAAAGGGAGTATATATATATATATATATATATATATATATATATATATATATGTGTGTGTGTGTGTGTGTGTGTGTGTGTGTGTGTGTGTGTGTGTGTGTGTGTGTGTGTGTCCTAATAATAATTTCGTTTGTCTGATGTTTGTAATAAACAACAGCTCCAGAGAAGAGGCAACGTGTTCCTTCTGCATATAACAGATTTATTAAGTGAGTTGGACCGATCTAATTTCATTTCTTTATATACCCTCATATTTAAATTGTAGTCCATTTTAGTTTTTCCCTAAGTCAACTTATCTAATTTTGACTAAGTTTATAGAAAAGAATGTTATCATCTATAATGTCAACTAAATGCATTATTAAAATATATTTCATGTGTAACTAAACCAATTTATCCTTAATTAACAAAGGATGTACGTTGCACTATGATTTAATTTATTTCTTGGTTCAAATAATATAGTCTTGCATAAACTATTGAAACGGTGCATGCATTGTCTTAGGGAGGAGATACGAAGGATTAAAGCATGTAACCCGGACATAAGCCATAGGGAGGCCTTCAGCACTGCAGCAAAGAATGTAAGTACATGGTTTGCATAGCACAAGTGTCGTGTGTCTCAGGATATATGGTATGTACGTAAGGACACTTGCCCCAGATGAAAAAATGCACAGAAAATGACAATGGACTTCTTTAATAAAGATGTCTTCAAATTATTCTCATTTGTCTCAAGATTTTTTTAAAAAAATGGTGAACAATGGGCTTTATAAGCACAATGTACTTATCAAGTATTCGTTTGGTGATTAATTGTTCTCCTAGGATAATCCTTGATAATCTCGTACCATGCTTTCCTAAATTATATTAACTCTGTATCATAAACATATTATGCAAACTAGATACTACAATTTTCTTAATCAAAACACATTTAGTTATCCAAAACAAAATTTATATCATCTTTTTTGCATTGATTTTCTCTATTCAAATAATTAGTTAAGCTTAAACAAAAGCATATATGAATTTCTTAGAAACAATGTGTAGAGTTCCCCAATGCAACTTAATCCATATTATTTTATTTTCCTTTTCAGTGGGCACATTTTCCGAATATTCATTTTGGTCTAGGGCCCTGTGAAAGTAGCAACAATCTTGATGAGGCCACCGGTGCAATGTGCCATCCCCAGAAAGTCCAAGATCTCTACTAAGACCTATATCAGCACTACCCTTTGTTTCCTCTTAGTTCTGGACTAGTCCGTGAGTAGCATATATATATGCATGAGTGTAATATGATCATGAGGTAAGGAATTATGATTAAGATGATATATATGTACGAGATGAACATGCCCCTAGTTTCATGAAAGACTAAATAAGGATCGTCATCTCACCATGTTATCATAGGTAGTAACTATTGTTTGAAATAAATTATCCTTTGTGTGCAGTTTTAGTGTTTGTTTATGCCCATCCTTTGAGGGTTCAATCATGTTAATGCAAGAGTATTGTAGTTCCTCGTATCATGCAAAGAGTTTGGGGACGAATTTATCCAAATCGGTTCAAGGACGGAGGCAGCGGTGGGGCGGGCGGAGCTCAACCCCCCTAGCTATCGCTCCCGTGCCCATGGGCCCCATCGGAGCTTGCCCTAAAATTTTAAATGTACACAGTATAATATATAGGACTGTTGCTGTTTAGTTCAGTCCCTCCTAATTTTTTTCTGCCTCTCTCTCCTGAATCAGTTTGAACAGTACCGGAGACGCGCTCTTTGTCGAGTGCTCAGAGGTTTGCTGAGTGCAATATCTCAGACACCCGACAAAGATATACTTTGTTGAGTGCTTTTGAGCCTTTGCCGAGAGCCTGTGGCACATGGCATAGAGCGTGTTTCCAGTAGTGAACAAGGGGCTACAAAATCCTATGAGGATTATAAGTATTTTTTGCGTCTAGATGGTTACTAAATACTAACATATGTTATTGGTGGTGTTGACTGTTGACGATGTTGTTGTTGTGTACCTAGATATTTTACACTTCTAAATAAAATACACACACTATTGGTTTCCAAATCAACACCATTGCGAGATTTTGAAGCCTGCTGTGAACAAACAACAGTGAGTCGATGATGCCCTGACAATTAATTGTCGGTTGACATTTCACTGCTTGTTAGCAAGTATACTAACATTTCACATGGTTATAAAATAAAGTTGTGCGTAATGGAGATGGAGCTGAGCAAAAGCAAGCATCTATGACATTTTGAAGTTTATTAGGAATGTCACTTTTAGAATATAATAATCAGATGCAATGAAAGAAAACTAGAATAAACACATATGTTCTGAAAAACTACTTCCCATCCTGCCTATACACCACTCTTGGCCCTAATAAATGACCAATAAAGTTGTACTGATCACAAACAAAGAGTAAATCAGTCAAGATTATATCATAGTAAACAAAGCTCAAAGGAAAGTATTTATAAAAGCTACCCATGTTAGGATACATGTCTACCGGAACATCTAGCCTCATGACTTCCTTGATAAAAGGAGTGGCATTAAGTACAGGAGCAACATTCTAGCCCATCGATGATGCTTGTAGAACCCCCATATGCTAAGAAGCCTTGAGCAAAAGAGAACATTCACCATATTAAGGAAGGTGACAATATAGGCTAAGGCAAAATGTTAAAGTCTTGGTCCTTGATGAAAATATTTCAAACAACATCTACTCTCATTCATTAACAATATTAAGACACATTGATCAAGGTAACAGTTGAACTAATTAAAAACTATATAGATTAACAACACTAGTAATGCGTGGAGGCACACGAAACAAACCTTAGTTCAAGAGCCTGGTATAGAAAGGATGAACTTGCACAAATGGGGCCATTTCTACCTCTTTGCAAGTAACTCAGCCTGCCAAAAAAGAATCAACGTTAGGATAACAGTAGCCAGTACTAAATCTATCATTCACACGACACAAAAGAAGTAGAAGCATAATTTGAAGGAAATAGCAGCAGCTACTTCTAAGCAATCTTCATAGGCCTGTCTTGAGGCCTCAGGAACCTAGGAGACGAGAGAGCTCACATAGAACCAATAACACCAACAAGAGCTGCTACCAAATCATGCACAACTTGGGATCTCGCCATTGATTCCCACCTATTACCTTCCTCTTTTGTTATTTAGAATCACCTAGCAGACACAACTTTGCAAACATAGTCCACACAATTTTGAGATAATTAATGGCGATTCAGATCCCGTGTCAGACGACCTCGGTACCCGACCAGAACCACCATGGACCCTACCACCATGGTCCCCAACCCAAGCTCGCGCCGCCGCACGACCGTCGCCCACCCATAATTACACAATCCGACACGGCGAGGTGGCCCCATGGAGGTGTGGATCCGAGAACAACCGTCGCTTGGGAGCCGCCCCGATGGCAATCACAGTGTCCTTCCTCATCGTCGTTGCCTTCTCGCTAGAGTCAGGCTTCTTTGCGTGGGGAGGAGAAGCCCGACGACGATGCTAGTGATGACTCTCTAGCGAGGGAGGTGTGAGGAATGGGATCCATCTTCACCCAGCACGCGCGAACGAGAGGTGATTGGAGAGGAAAGTCAGGAGCCGTTGTAGCGTCCCTCCACATCGAGAGGGAGAGAGAAGGATGTAATGGCATAGCGGACGTCGTAGGGGGAAGCGATGGTGGATGGAAGGGGATGTGGTGGATGGAGGAGACTGTAGCTGCTATATGAGGGGAGGGGGAATGGAAGGGAAGCGATGCAAACATTCTATCTCATGTGCTATTTTAAACTCCACTATATAAAGTACAATGTAAAACATTGTTTTGCATGACCATATCCTTAGAGCAAGGATATTAAGTTAGAGAGAATTGATATATGTCACTTGGAATATATACTTATATAGCAAGGAAGCTATTAGATTGGCTATTGCATTTATTGTTTTGAATATTTAAATATTATAATTGCATGCATGAGGAGGAAATTTAGCAAGCATGCTGTGCTATATGAGTATTCGGCTGTACGTGGTTGTTTTGTCTTGGGCCTTGTGTCTTAGCCCGACGACTCATGAAGAGCTAGCTGCTCTCTCTCCCTTTCCTGCTTGCTTCCTTGTACAGCTAGCTACTGGACTTCATTATACTTGGTCTTACCGTGACATTCCCCGCGCCGCCCCCTCTCGGCGCTAAATTCATAAGCCCCGCCACTGGTGTTGGTAATTTCTGTTGAGAAACCCTAATGAAGGGTTATGTGGGCAAATACCGAATATAGCCCTGAGGGCTATCGCGTCTCTATATATATAGAACATGTACCCCTCATATGGAATAGAGAAGAGAAAGAGGCCAGAGACCCAATCCTATATCCTGTGTCCCGTGTATTTCTTCTGTCGTGCTTATGGGAAGGGAGACGGGTCCTCTACAACTTCTTGCGTCTCTACTGCTGACGGGAGGGAAGGGAGTGGATCTGGTGATCCGCGGTGACATAGTTCTCAACACGTTATCAGCACGCTCTACCTCAACGTTGCTGCGAAATCATATCTGCATCAACTCTTCGTCACGCCGGCAGGTCCTTGGCCTAGCCGAACTGTCCTACGCGACAGCCTTCGATTCTCCCTCTACGCAATCGAGCGGTATGTTTTCTTGATCCACTGGTGTGATCTGTGCGCCACCAACTTGTAAGTAGATTTAATCTACTATTTGCGGAAAAGAAAATTGGCAGCGGCTCTGTGGGCAGCGTGAACCGTCTGGCTGCGCGGACAACGATGGTGTTGTAGCCTCCCTTGCTGCGGCTTGCGTCAACCCAGAGAGCACCACTGAAGGCCTGAAGCCCTAGCCGCCATCTCTCTCTATCCATCGTCGCGGTGACACCAGGCCCACCACATGACGTGGAGTGCACCAGACTCACCCTCGCACAGTGCCAGATTGGAGCCACGCCAAACCGTTGACCTCCAATCCATTCGTTCTGGTCGAACGATGGCGCACGTCGGCTAACCGTGGTAGGCAAGCCACAGCCCACAAGCGCATGGCACATCAGGGTAGCAGACGTGCTCGCTAGCGCATTTGTGTGCATGCAACGTGCTGATCCGGTCAAAGCGGGTGACAGTTAAGACCACATGGCTACATGCCCATCCAGAGCGCTCATGCGACCACCCTCGTTGCATGCATTGCATGCGTGGTCAATAAAAAAAAAGTGGGTCCGCATAGGCCCCCTCATCCATGCATGTGCTAGGCTCGGATGTAATGGATCAAGTGGCGGCTAGAATAAAATAATTAAACATGTTTCTTTATCTCAATTAATTATACTTTGGCACGAATAATTAGTAGAAAAATGCATGATTGAATATGAGAAAATGCTTATATGCATCTGATCGCTTATGCTCATGCATTAATTCTAGTATTATTTTTGCTTTATTTCTCGTAATAGATAATTGGCAGAAATTATTAAAACGTGTGAAGGCTATATTGTGCATACTCAAATCGCTCTAAATATTTGTGTTGCGTTGAGCTTTTGAAATTACGCCAAGCGATTAAATTGTATGGTGGGTACCTGGACATGTCGATCAGGTTACATTATTAATCGGCTGAATTAAGACATTGGCTAAGCATTGGCTGCGCCCTGGCAACACGTCACAGTATTTATGTCGTTCGAACTTGGTTGCGTCATGTGATTGCTATGTCGCACTCTTGCTTAGTCGGATCGCTCCCGTTGAGTCGGACCGCCGTTGCCGAGTCGCGTATTTTTCGCATGCCCTGCAGGCACTGTCCGTCTCATGTGATCATCGAGTCACAATTGTGCATGTTGCGCACATTACGTGGACTTATCGTGTACCCCGATTACCGAGCCATAATTGTGCTTGTTGCATTAATTACGAAGGCTGGCTGTGTTGTCGTAGCCCTGATGGCCACACACGCGTTGACACCAGACACTAGAGCTTGTACTCGTGTGGATTGTGGTGGGTTGTTCAAGCCCCTGAAGTCACATTATACGCAACCTTCATAAACAATTTTGTTTGGCTCTATATTTTATTTGATTATGTTGTGTGGCATCATATATTTATATATATCGCCAAGTGGCCATAACAACTATATCAAGCTCTATAGTTCTTGAAAATCTAGGAAATTAAATTGAAAACAATAAAACACAGATAAGTTAATTTCTCTGCTCTCTCCTCATGCATAAAGTTTTACCCGAAGTAACCCGAAGATATATAATATAATGCATGAAAGCCTTTTTGGCATAGAAGATTTCACAACTTGGGATTCAATTAGTAAGCAAAAATACCTTACCAAATAATTTAAGACCAGAAATCTCAGTCATACTTTGCTCAACCAGATGTTAGCACATTGCTCTTTTTGTCGCTGAATGACATGAAGCAAACTATGAGATAAAAGGACATGTAATTGCCAGCAACACGAAGTTGCAAGTATACCGAGAGGTTATTCTGATAATTTTTCACTATGTTGGTGTGAAAACCAGAGTGTGTTCCCGTCGAACCACTTTACTCGTTCTATCTAGGACCTCTATGCTTGTGTTGCATATATCTCTCAGAATTGTAAATATTCATAGTCACTGCATTGACTCGAGATAGTCCTTTGAATGGTATGGTATACTTTTAAGCCAAATGGTAAAGGTCAGTCCTGAATGGACACATACTTGGAGTTTATGTAGCAGAACTACATTGGATTCCAACTTTTGACATGCTTATCGTAATCTATCTCTGATCCACCAGAAGTAAAAAGAGTTAGAAAATAACCATAAAATCCCACATCACTACAGAGCTTGAAGCAAAATTGGGCATTAATATGTCATTGGTCCTTGGCACCAGAAGATCCATAATTCTTGACCACTAAGCTATTGGTGATGGTAATTTGTGATAGAAATATGAAGATCTTATGGAGACCATATATATTCTCCCTTGTCTTGATGACTCCTTCGTATGAGAGCAGTAATATCTGTTGTTGAAGATGGATCCTAGTCGGATACCAGTATTGTTTCATCCTTGCCAAGCAGTTATCATCATTTGATTCATCAAAAGCTACTTATATGGTGATTTTTCCCAGATAAAATGAATTCTTGGCGTTGTCTATTCTATTCCAAAGCTTCTCTTTTTGCTGAACAATGAAGAGATCGAAATAATGCTATATAGAACAATTTGGTATATAATATGAGGAGAAATGTTTGCCCTGCTGGCAACACCACAAATAATTAACTATTGTTATAAGTTCTCTCTCAAAATTATTATACATAGAAATGTTGCATAAATCGATACCCAATTTCAGAGCAGTATGAGTAATTGGGTAAACCATGGGCAGTGATAAAAATGAGCTGGACTATACATCTCTGCATATAAAAATCTTTGCTTGGTAGCATTGGCCTGATGCCGTGCACTTCACTACCAATATAAACACACACATTTTTCCTATGTGCTTAAAAGCACAATGCAACCAGTGAATGTCCTTGTGAGCGCTAGACCCTGATGGTCATTTTACTTGTTGATCTGAAGTCAACTAATGGCTCCAAACGAATGGTATGCATGAGCCCCTGAAGGACCCTTATGGATAAAATAGTGTTGCGCATATCAGTCTAAATCTTAATGGTTGACTATGCATTTGGTAGTAATAACAATAAGTTTGTAGAATTATAACCATTAAGCAACTTGTTGTTGCGTGTCTCGCTGGATGTTGAGACTAACCCTTCATGTTGAAGGACAAATATGTAGTATTCATGCCACTACATTAATCTAAGTCCAAAGCTCACTGCATAAAACCCCTATCTGTAATGTGCGTAAGATTTCCCAAATAAATCACCACAATAGCATATATTGCCCACAACTGGATGATTGTGGTTGGGGATTTTTATCTGTATGCTTTTAGAACATCTCGGCATTAGGGGGAGGAATGCCCATATAGTGTAATGCCTCAATATTCTATAAAACGCACAAAAGCCAAACTAAACTTGTCGTTTAGTGTGTACTCCTATGGAGTTTGCCAGAAATCGTTGAGGAGTAACCATATTGGTCTGAATGCTTCTACCTGATGTAGATGTGGATATACCCGGGATTAATATCATATCCACATTTGACTTATTGGCATTTGATCTATTCTCGGGGACGCCTGCGAATATGATCCATTGGCCTTAGTCAAAGCATAAGCTCTGATTGCAGATTCACGTGGTCTGTGATAACTCTCCTCCGATTAATTCACCTTGATGGTGATCTGCCTCGCGAAGAGGTTCATCTTGATGATGAAATTCCTAGCAATGCACGCAATATCATTGTGCTGGGAATACGGAACAATGAATCTTTCGTTTTGGGAAATGACGGAAATCATTATTAAATGTGGGAGACAAATATGTCGACACCTATCTTGCCCCTCTAGATTGCAAATGGATCCAAAACAAAGTCCTAGGCATGAGTGCTTTAAGCTCTCTTATCGGGTCATTGATAAATGCAATCGAGGCTGAACCAAGAATCGCAAAGTGAAAGTCGCGAGCTTGAAGTTCGGACATTATGGGCACTATTGAAATAATGTGTGGTGAATGCGATGGTTCAAGTGGTCTTGTGAGAGACCTATCCCACATATGTGTTGAATAAACATTGTTCCGATATATGATATAATCTGGCAAATGGCATGAATTAAAATATGCAGTTATAGGATTCTGAAGATCCGTCATAAGATCCTAGGAGGATTCATATCTTTGAATTATAAATATGCAACATATAAATCTCATACCGAATAATACATTCCTGATGAATGATCACTCTCCTATGTAGGGAGAATATCTCGTAGTTGAGACTATCGTTCCCAGATGGAACCTATCCAGAAGAAACAAAGTCTGTGTTGAACACCAAAGTTTGATAATCCCTATAAAGGGATAAAGACCCGTACAGACCCGAAAAGGAATAAGATGAGGTACCAAAGGACTTGAAGTTCACCGAATAAGCACATGTGCATTCCATGAGTTTTACTCATGGTAATTTCCACTAGATGTGGAATTATGGTATCCTCTAAAGCCCTGATGGCAGAAACATATAAGGTTTAGGTGTTACTGGCAAAATATCCCCATTGTGCCAGAATGACAGACTATAATGATGTATCTGATCGATGAAAAATCCCTGATGGATTACGATCTTAGATGGACTTTTGTGACACCATCATAGATGTTGCAATGGATGAACGCCTCGAGCGATGTATCATATTTAGAATATGTACTATTGCAACTATATTATTCCCTAAGTCCTATTGAAGGACATGTTATTTGCTTTGCACAACTATGTATAAACTGTGGTGTAAGATAGAAAATGATAGCACCCCAACCTCATCCATTCTCGTTATTCCAGATGAACAATGAGACATATATCTTGAAGAATATGCTTGAGTTATGAGGGATAACGACTTTGACAGATGTCATCGTCAGGGGGAGCGAATGCTTATATTGATCACAACCGTGAGACAATAAATGTCATATTCTATGCCCTGAAGGCGTGAGCTTGATGATCAATATGTGAACCTTTATGGAACTTTCTATCAAATATATAGATCTAGTCGATCGAACACCATCAGTCAAAGTGGCTTATTTATGTTGATACGTGCACTTACCTCGTGTATCCTAGAAGTGAGTTGAGGTGAAGTTCCTGAAATAATCTTTGCAAGGATATGCAATCTGTTTGTTAAATCTATATGTGCATATACTTCCAGAAGAAAATATTTTGCCATATTGATACAGTTTTGCAAGGATCAGGGGGAGCACATTTCTAAAGTTAGCCTTTGTAGAAGATTCGGTAGAATCTAGATCCCAGAGGATCGAAATCTGTCCCGATGACAGCTGTTGTACTCTTTTCCCTTGGTGAGTTTTCTTGAAGTTTCTCACATGAGGTTTTTAACGAGGCAACAAAGTGCAAATGCAATTTGTATCACTATGCACTCTTTCTCCATATTTTTTCCCACTGGGTTTTTTTGGAGTTTTAACGAGGCATGTGTTGGTCGCGGTATTCGCCCAAGGGGGAGTGTTGAGAAACCCTAATGAAGGGTTATGTGGGCAAATACCGAATATAGCCCTGAGGGCTATCGCGTCTATATATATATAGAACCTGTACCCCTCATATGGAATAGAGAAGAGAAAGAGGCCAGAGGCCCAATCCTATATCCTGTGTCCCGTGTATTTCTTCTGTCGTGCTTATGGGAAGGGAGACGGGTCCTCTATAACTTCTTGTGTCTCTACTGCTGACGGGAGGGAAGAGAGCGGATCTGGTGATCCGCGGTGACATAGTTCTCAACAATTTCCTCTGAAGTACTTCGTTTATGGACGTAGCGGTAAACGAGCCGCTGCCGACGTGCGAAGTTGGTCGTGGCCTTGACTAGCTGCACACGTCAGCGATTGGACGTAACTGTAGAGTAATCGTGTCCAACTGCCAACTAGAAGTATGCCACAACTGTAGAGGCTAGCTAGCCGTAGCGTGTGGGTGTGGCGGTGGCACCGATCCATGGCCAGGCAAGCGCGTACAAGGCCGCATGCATGCATGCATACACATAAGGCATTGCGAGGCCCTACATGCATAATATAATATCCACACGTATGTATGCCTACATACTAATCGACCCGTACACGTACTGGTGGCAAGAATATCTCATTATATTTGGTTAGAAACACACCTGTTTTTTTTTTTTTTTTTTGAGGAACGGAGGATGGAAGAGAGCCAAAGAAATAGCTCTTCCCCCCATTCTTTATAGAGAGAAGTCTTTCGTACAGATTTTGTTGAAGAAACCTTTGGAGGAGCCTTTAAAAAGACTCTACCAAAAGGCCTTTAGAGCAACTCCAACAGTGTCCTAAGAATATAGCTCCTAAAACATGGAAATTAAGATCTCCTTAAAAGTATTAAATCCAAAAAATAATAATATTCCAACAGCTCCTAATTTTATCTCTAAAACCTTTTTGATTTTCCTTATACATTCAGACTATACTGTGATTTGTGTACTACAAATAACAAGGATAGATAATTGTTTTCTTTGATTTTTCCATTATATTGTAACGATTCCTCCTAAAATGCCTGACTATGCGCTGTCGAGAAGGCTTATTCCTGGGCTAAACAAGTGTTGCTTATGATTCATACAATACACAATAGAACCGATGCATCAAACTGAAGATCACATGCCAGAACAACAATACTGATGCATCAAACTAAAGATCACTACCAATACAGCAGTACTGATGCATCAAACTAAAGAATGCAGATAACACAACAATACTAAAACTACAAATGTTTCTCTTAAAGAAACTGTAAATAGTTCTAAACTGTAAATGGTTCTCTAAAACTACAAATGAGTAAAGAAATTGTAAATGGTTCTCTTAAACTGTAAATGCTTAAAGAAACTATAAATGGTTCTCTTAAACAAGCACATGATTCAAGATAGATGGTCTGCTGATGACTTTCTGGAACTGCATATGCTTCTTTGAAATTGCAAATGGGAGGTTTTATGTCTTTTCTACTCCAAACTATACAGAAGTAAGCCTAGGAAAATAAAATTAGGATTTCCTTTTATTTTATGAAGGCTGTAGCCACGGTCAGATTTAACTACCAAGAAGTGCGTGCTCTAAATCTGATAAATTTGGTCCACAAAGTTGTATCCCTACAGCCCCCATTTAATATGTGATCTTAATTTGTTCTATATTAGTTTTCAGCAGGCAAACAAACATCCTTGTTTCATATCACAACTGAACGTTCCCTGTGGGCTGTGGCATGTACCTATTCCAAAGCACAACCATAGAGAAAGAATTATATTACATACTGTTTCACGTAGGTCGCAATGAAGAACTGGCATGCAACTTCCTCCGTCGTCCAAGATTCCACCGCCGGAGTCTGAGCATAGTCTGAATCCATCGTCGATGGTGCGCCGACATGGGAGCGGAGGCCGTCTGTAAGTTGCATTCGTGCGAGCAAGAGGTACAGTGCGAGCTCCCCGAGCTGCAGTGGCGTGGAAGCTGATTTCGTGCGTGGGAAGGAGAAAATATAGAGGATTGGGAGTTGAAATCACTCAGTTTTGCGCCTGCGGGAAGATGAGGAGTTTAGACAGGGAGTTTAGTCCTGCAGGTTTGGGCCGTGCCTGCTGGGCCAGCACGAGCCCGGCACGAAATTAGTGGCACGAAGCCCGGTCCAGCACGAACAAAAATTACACGGGCCAGCACGGCTTGATACACGGGCTGGGCCGTGCTCTGGTTGGCGGTCCGACGGCCCAAGTAGCCCGGCACGCCGTAGTGGGCCGTGCTCGGGCCGGCCCGACACGTTTTAGTGTTTGTCACGCGGTCACGTACTCACGTTGTAGGGTTTCGCGATTCATTCGTCTTCTCCACCAGCCGCCACTAGCCCACGCCACCAGCGGCCATCTCCATTCTTCCTGACTTCCCAGGCGCCCAGCGGCCATCTCCCAGAGTCCCAGGCGCGCTCGCGCAATCTCCAGGCGCGCTCGCGCACGCCCAGCGGCGAGCGGCCATCTCCCAGACCCAGGCGCGCTCGCGCAATCTCCCAGGCGCGGCGAGCGGCCATCTCCCAGGCAGCCTGTGCAGAGCCACGATGTGCAGAGCGATGTGCAGAGCCCAGCGGCCATCTCCCCAAGCGCCATATCCCAGGCAGCGCCCATCTCCCCAAGCGCCATATCCTGTTGTGTTCCAGCGGCCATCTCCGGATCTCCCAGGCGCCCAGCGGCCATCTCATGTGGTGTTCTGATGTGTTCCCAAACGTCGGCCATCATTCTGTGTTCACTGATTTATTGTAACCTTATTATGTTTACTGCTTAAATTAAATTGTGTGCCGTGCCTGGGCTAGCACGGCCCGACGAAAGCCCGTCGTGCTTTAGGGCCGTGCTGGGCCTTATTTTTACTCACCAAGCCCGATAAAGCACGGCCCGATTTTATTTCGTGCTTGCTAGGCCCGACTAATTAAGGCCCGAAGCACGGCGGGCTCGTGCCGGGCCGGCACGGCACGGCCCAAGTTGCAGCACTAAGGGAGTTGTTGGATACATTTTTCCCCCAACAAAAGGATTTGGGAATGGGATTATGGGACTGTTGGATTTGCTCTTAGAACGATGTAGCGAGATGAACTAAAATAAGGCAAACAAAAGCACGAGTACAAAATAAGTCCATGTCTTTGTTGTGCGTACATGAGGCCCCAGAGCCCAATTGGGAAAGCCTATAACAAGGCCCAGAGGCGCAGGACAAGATGGATGACAAAAACTTGTCAGATAAATCTCCGACCGAGAAAGTATGCGCACGTCGGTAAGCGGGCTAAACGGGCCGATAAGGACGTTTTAGTGTAAAAAAACGCGTTTAGAGGTAAACGGACCGTGTCGGGCTAGCCCGCCGTGCCTAGTTTCCTGTCCAAGCTCGCCCGCTTATTCTACCGTGCCGGGCTCGGACCGGACCCAAAAAACGGGCTTCGTGCCGGGCTACGGACCTCGTGTTTTTGGCCATCTATAGTCCATGTTTTCCTGCTACTTTTTCAACTACGATTCCTCAAGTATTTCCTTTTTTTCAGTCACATTGTTCAATAGACATACATTTTATTAAATATGCAGGGCATCGTAGAAGAGAATGGTTCTCCCTTCAAAAAGCAAAACAAAAGAAACTCGTATAGTCGATCGACGACCATGCATCACATTTCCTTTTCCTCGATCTTCTCTTATTTCCGCGGAAAACAACGAAGGAAACCCAACCAAGGAAACGCATGCTATTGCTTAAGCATCGCCGGAGGAGCTGGTCGATCGGTCGCTCACTCACGGGCCTGATTGTTCCGGTCACCTGTCGTCGTCGTCGAGCTGAGACACGCTCCTCCAGAAGCCCGTGCCGTAGAACCTGGCCCACACCTCCTTCTCAAGCTCCCCCGTCTCCTCCAGCTGCAAGGCGGGCTTCACCGGCAGCGCCACCGCCTCGACGGCGCTGGCGTCCACCTTGACGACGACGCCGGCGTTGTCCACCGGGAGCTCGTAGATCTCCGTGGCCTGCCCCACGGAGGCGGAGCGCCGCCGCCCGCCCTTGCTCGCGCGGGCCGCCTTGCGGCACAGCGCCGCGGGCGCGCGCACCGTGGCGAGCACCACGACCTCCACCATGACGCAGGGGAAGCAGCAGCACACGGCCGCGCAGCCCGCCGCGGTGCCGCCGGCCACCTCGCTGCAGGAGCGGTGCTGCCGGATGTTGAGGTCGCTGTCACAACGCTGAGGAGGGCGACGCCCTGGCCCCGGGCGGCGCGGTGGGAACGCCGCTGACCGCCGCATCTGGTGATGCCCTTTCGAGACCTGCACCGGAGCCTGCGAACGGTGGCGTGGGGCGTCGCCGGCCCTCGCCGCCGCCACGGCCACGGAGGTCGTCGGGCACGACGCCTCGGAGCGGCAGTGCTGGTGGGCGTGGGCCCTGTTGGACCGGACGGCCGCCATGGCGAGCTCTGGATGGCCCTCGACGGCGCGGCGCCCGCCCAAGGTGGATGGGTGGGAGGCCGCGGAAGGAAGACGTGGGCGGAGGAGACGGGGCCAGTTAATTATAATATAATGAGGTTGTTGCGAGGGCTCGCCGTGGCCTACTGCGGCGAAACCGGTAGGCCACTACCCAATTTTGGCCGGTGATTGATGAGTAGAAACGGGCAAACGGCCGGGCACCGAGCCCAGCTTTAGGATGAAAACGATCGAAAACGATAAAAAAAATAGCTAAATTGTTTTTGTTTTCATATTTTTTTAGTCGGGACGAAAACGAAAACGAAAACGAAAACCAAAGGTCGAAATACGGTATCGAAATTGTCGGTTATTCGAAAACGGTCGAAAACGATAAACTATAGTCGGAAAGATAATTATTTTATAGTTTTATCAAAAACATAATAAAGTGATGTATTGCCTAATTTTTAAGATTTAGAAATACACAAACAACTCTTTTTCATCATTCATATTAGTTAGATTAATTATAACATTTGCTTTTCGCTTATTCATTCACTTGAACCAACAAAAGTCTATAACTTAAATAAATTATATACTACATCTATCTCATATTATATAAAACGGTAGAAAAACTGTATTAGCACGACTCGAAAACGAAAAATGCGAAAACGATCGAAAAACTAGCTAAATCGTTTTCGTGCCGTTTTTAATCGGTTCCTGAACAATTCGAAAACGATCGGAAAAAAACAGTATTCGAAACGGGACGGTACGGGAATTTCCCGTCCCGTTTTCATCCCTACCCAGCTTCACCGGGAGGACTGACATGCTGTTTGGTTTGTTGCATGAAGCGTCACAAGGTATCTAACTTTTTTTAAAGGTTAGTTTTTCAATTTAAGCAACTACTGAAGTAGTCTCCAAATTAAACACACGCAGCTGTCATACGTTCACTTGCACGCGCGTTAAGTGCCAACAATGCAACATGTACATCAGTCCTACCGTAGCTGCGCTGACCTGCCTGCCGTTCCAAATTAAACTTACCATTGGACATTGTTTTGATGCTTCTTTATTTACCTTAATATATATATATAGTTTATATATTAAGAGCCCTGGGCTTCCAATAATAGAGGAAGCCCAGGCTAGTCAATATGATCATTTTGGGTTGAACCAGACCTAGTCAACAGTATCCAGTCACGGCGCTGTTACACCGTTGCCCACGTCAGTCCCAGCCACGATCCCCTGTTTCCCGGGTTCTAAAACCGTCGTCGCGCAATCAGCCCAGGGAAACCCGCGTCGATAGGAAGGCTTAGTACATTGATTTTATATATTCATTATATACAATACTTCATGCAAGCTTATATATTTATCTTTTACATACCATTTTATGGCATGTAATTGTATTGTCATCTTCCATCCCATCGCCAGCATTATTTTTGTTCAATTCTCCTTCCTGGTACAAATAACATGTTACTATGCATAATATATGTTACAAATAGTATAACACTTAAACAACTGGAATATTATTACCTTGTCTTCCTCATCATCACTAAAATCACATGACTCATTACATCCAATATCTGGCTCTAATCGACATAGAACGTCATCGAGCTCATCCAACACATCCATCGCCTTGTCGTACCCTGCTTTTGACATACACGCCTGGCGAACTACTTTCATTGTTTTCGTTAACAACATTTTCTGTCTGTATGATTTAGTAACTCCATCCTTTCCCCTGAAGCTCTTATCAATTCTTTCAAACGGTACATCTTTTCTTGATGACACAGTGTACCTTTGCAATATATACTTTGAAGGTATCTTTTCAACTTGAAGATGCATGAAGGCTCTTAAAAGATGAACACACAATAGACCTGAAAACATGAAAACCAACCATTATTTTTTAACGATATACATTAATTTGTACTACAATCAACAAATTCTTTAGTATGCAAATTTTTTCTTTCAATCAACATAATATGTACAAACCTGTATGTTCCCACTGTTTGCACTCGCATGTATACTCCCCAGCTTCTATGTCCGCTGTTATCTTGAATTGATGTTGTCCCCACACAATTTTATTAGACCTTTTTGTATGTTGTACGATCCAATCTTTATCACAACCGTCTGCGTCCTTTAATATTTTGTATGCAGTGGCGTATTTCATTGATTCCTCAAATCTATTCATAACAGCTCTGGTGTATGCTCTAGAGACTCTCACTTCGAACCTATACAATGTTGATGTTGTCCTTGGTCCCTATAAGACATTATTATAATAATTAAACAAATTATTTACATAAAATGTATGCCATACGTTATTGATAATAAGCACGACATAACTTGCTCACCAATGCCTCCTTTGATTCTTTCATTTTCCTGTTGTGCAACATTTTCATCATTTGTTTAGCGAATTCATGCAGTGGGGTGTTCGCATCTACATGTGATTGCTTCACTAATCTGTTCATGCTCTCACTTCGTTGTGTAGATACCATTACCCCACAGAAGTCGTTTTTAAAAAAATGCAGGTATCCATTCTTTTCTTATTTCATATAATTTGCGTAGAGTCATATCTTCATGAAGATTGAACTCCTCTAGCATCATTTCCCAGGCACATTCAAACTCATGAGGAGTTAATGGATGATGTATAATAGACTGGAATGTTGTTTTAAAATCCTTAACAGCAAACCTTGCATATATCTCATTTAGGAATGGCATAAATCTGTTCTGGGCATGCCATAAACACAGTATGTGAACTGTTTTTGGAAATACAGTTTTTAGAGCAATTGGCATTGCAGGATCTTGATTTGGAATTGCTCACAAACTATTAATTTACTTTCACAATAAATTAATTCACTGTTTTGCATAACAAATTGACATACCACATACCTGTAAGCATAACTCTCGGACCCTCGCATCCCATACATGTTTTGAATGAATTGAAAGCCCATTCAAAAGTCTGTATTGTTTCATCTCCTAACAAAACAAATCCAAACACTGTACACTGCAGATGGCTGTTAGCTCCAACAAACATGCCCAGTGGTTTATCATATATATTTGTCTTGTGTGTTGTATCAAATGTCACAGCATCACCATAATCTGCATATTCCCCCTGCATACTTGCGTGTGACCAAAAAATACTCACTATTTTCCCATCATTGTCTAGCTGGAAATCATAAAAATTGTGGATTCTGTTTCTTGCATTCTGTAAAGAAAGCCAAAAGTTTGGCTACATCATTTGCGCAGTTTTCTCTTCTCCTTGCTGCCCTTCTACATTTGTTTGCACAAAAATTGATTACACACACATTTAATATATTAATATTTATGGCACTTAATACACTACACGACGGTTGATCTTTAGCGACCCTTATTAGGGACCGACGGTTGGTCGCTAAAAGTTATGGACCGATGGTTGGTCGCTAAATGCTTTTATAACGACGGTCTGTGGGTCGCTAAAAGTCTAGAAATTTAACGACTTATGGTCGGTCGCTATAGAGGTAAGTGTGTGACTGATGGTGGGTCGCTATAGGGGTACGTGATTTTTGTGTTTCTTATTTACTCCACTCTAAAGAACCGAAAAAAACCGGAAAAAACTGAAATACGGCCTGGCCCACGTGTCAGGCAGCAGATGAACCCTAAATCCCTAATAGAAATCATGCACATCACCCTTCTGTCCTTCAGTCTTCACGGCTTCAGCACATCACCGTGAGTCCGTGACCCGTCTCCCCCAGCCGCCCAACCCCACCCTCGCTGGCTCGCCCCTAGACCCCAGCCGCCGGCAGCCACCCAACCCCAGGCCCCAGCCCCCAGCCCCCCAGCCGGCTAGCCCTAGCCCCGCGGCCGGCCGCCTCCAGGCCCCACCGCGGTCCGCGCCTCCGCCGGCCGTCGCTCCACGACACCGTCCAGCGCGCCCACTGCCGGACTGCCCCAGCACCAGGCGCCCCGCCGCCCCCACCACTCAACCAGGCCACCACCACCAGCTGGCAGGCACCAGGCACCAGGCACCACCGCTCCAGGCAGGCACGGCCGCATCGGTTGCTTTGGAGTTCGGTTGACGGTCACCGCCTCACCGGATTCAACTCCCACGACACCGGCTCCCAAAGACGGCTACATCGGTTTCTTCGTGCAGTGTAAGTGCTCCATATCAATGTCACTTAGCCAGATCTGTATTCTTGACTATTGTTTGCTGCCCACACTAGACACGTTGCTTTTTTTGTTTGCTACCCACACTAGGCATATTATTATTTGGTGCTAAAATTATTATTTGAGGTTGTTGGAATGTTAAATTATTATAAATTTCTGTTACTATTGGATTGTGTGAGAGGGTCGATCGAGCTAGTAGAAGGGCAGGTTAATGGTACATAAGTGCTGCCCTCATTGCTTTGCTAGCTCTTGCAGAACGCATCATATACTACGGTCGTGTTAGCCTGGGTTAGTGAAGGTTGTGCAGGCACACCTAGGTATGGATAAATCCTACATAAAGAGTATGGATAAATCATGGATCACAAGTGAGGCTAGGTACAAAGCAACTTTTCATAGCAACTCTTATGTTTTTCTATAGTTATATTGATATGTAACATAGGAACTGTATGTAGGGAGACAAAGGTTTATAAACAAGGGGTGAATGGTTTTCTAGCTTTTGCATTTAGACATTCAGCAATAGGAAACAAGATACTATGCCCTTGCAAGAAGTGTGTTAACTCGTTTTGGAGAGAGGCCGGTGAAGTGCGAGAACACTTGATATCTGATGGTTTTCTAAAAGGGTACACAACATGGACCTTACATGGAGAAGCTTCGTCCTCTTTTGTGAATCATGGTAACAATGATGATGAGTTTAGCGAGCATCCTACAGAAGATGATGCAATATCTGAGTTGTTAAAGGATTTAGCTTGTGGTTTAGATGATGGAGGGGATATGGAGGATGATGGGTCTTTTGAGGAACCTAATGAAGACACAATAGCCATTCGTAAGCTAGCAGAAGATAATAGTCAAGAATTATATCCGGGTTGTCAAAACTACTCAAAGCTACGTTTCCTAGTTCGTTTGCTTCACATCAAACTTCTTGGAGGATGGACAGATAGAAGTTTTGATTTGTTGGTAGATTTACTTGTTGATGCACTTCCTAAGGGTTCAGCACTTCCTAGAAACTTTCATGAAGCAAAGAAAGTGGTCAAATCTGTAGGAGTCGGGTACACTACAATTCATGCATGTAAAATGATTGCATTCTATTTTGGAAGGAGCATAAAAAACTTGATTCATGCTCGGTATGTAGTGTCTCACGTTGGAAATCAGAAAAGAAGAGTCTAGATGGGAAACGTGAGTACAAAGTTCCTAGGAAGGTGCTTCGTTATTTCCCTATTAAAAAAGACTCCAAAGATTGTTTGTTTCTTCTAAATTTGCAAGTCTCACAAGGTGGCATGATGAACACAGAGTAAAAGATGGTTTGCTTAGGCATCCTGCCGATTCACCCTTGTGGAAAGATATTGATCAAAAGTATCCAGAATTTGCTATGGATAGTCGTAATATCCGCCTAGCATTTGCTACAGATGGTTTCAATCCATATAGGACAATGAATGTTAGTTACAGTATTTGGCCTGGCATACATGTTTTGAATGAATTGAAAGCCCATTCAAAAGTCTGTACTGTTTCATCTCCCAACAAAACAAATCCAAACACTGTACACTGCTGATGGCTGTTAGCTCCAACAAACATGCCCAGTGGTTTATCATATATATTTGTCTTGTGTGTTGTATCAAATGTCACAGCATCACCATAATCTGCATATTCCCCCTGCATACTTGCGTGTGACCAAAAAATACTCACTATTTTCCCATCATTGTCTAGCTGGAAATCATAAAAAAATTGTGGATTCTGTTTCTTGCATTCTGTAAAGAAAGCCAAAAGTTTGGCTACATCATTTGCGCAGTTTTCTCTTCTCCTTGCTGCCCTCCTACATTTGTTTGCACAAAAATTGATTACACACACATTTACTATATTAATATTTATGGCACTTAATACACTACACGACGGTTGATCTTTAGCGACCCTTATTAGGGACCGACGGTTGGTCGCTAAAAGTTATGGACCGACGGTTGGTCGCTAAATGCTTTTATAACGACGGTCTGTGGGTCGCTAAAAGTCTAGAAATTTAACGACTTATGGTTGGTCGCTATAGAGGTAAGTGTGTGACTGATGGTGGGTCGCTATAGGGGTACGTGATTTTTGTGTTTCTTATTTACTCCACTCTAAAGAACCGAAAAAACCGGAAAAAACTGAAATACGGCCTAGCCCACGTGTCAGGCAGCAGATGAACCCTAAATCCCTAATAGCAATCCAGCACATCACCCTTCTGTCCTTCAGTCTTCACGGCTTCAGCACATCACCGTGAGTCCGTGACCCTTCTCCCCCAGCCGCCCAACCCCACCCTCGCTGGCTCGCCCCTAGGCCCTAACCGCCGGCAGCCGCCCAGCCCCAGGCCCCAGCCCCCTAGCCGGCTAGCCCCAGCCCCACGGCCGGTCACCTCCAGGCCCCACCGCGGTTCGCGCCTCCGCCAGTCGCCGCTCCGGGGCACCATCCAGCGCGCCCACTGCCGGACTGCCCCAGCCCCAGGCGCCCCGCCGCCCCCACCACTCCACCAGGCCACCACCACCAGCCGGCAGGCACCAGGCACCACCGCTCCAGGCAGGCACGGCCGCATCGGTTGCTTTGGAGTTCGGTTGACGGTCACCGCCTCACTGGATTCAACTCCCACGACACCGGCTCCCAAAGACGGCTACATCGGTTTCTTCGTGCAGTGTAAGTGCTCCATATCAATGTCACTTAGCCAGATCTGTATTCTTGACTATTGTTTGCTGCCCACACTAGACACGTTGCTTTTTTTTGTTTGCTGCCCACACTAGACACATTATTATTTGGTGCTAAAATTATTATTTGAGGTTGTTGGAATGTTAAATTATTATAAATTTCTGTTACTATGGGATTGTGTGAGAGGGTCGATCGAGCTAGTAGAAGGGCAGGTTAATGGTACATAAGTGCTGCCCTCATTGCTTTGCTAGCTCTTGCAGAACGCATCATATACTACGGTCGTGTTAGCCTAAGTTAGTGAAGGTTGTGCAGGCACACCTAGGTATGGATAAATCCTACATAAAGAGTATGGATAAATCATGGATCAAAAGTGAGGCTAGGTACAAAGCAACTTTTCATAGCAACTCTTATGTTTTTCTATAGTTATATTGATATGTAACATAGGAACTGTATGTAGGGAGACAAAGGTTTATAAACAAGGGGTGAATGGTTTTCTAGCTTTTGCATTTAGACATTCAGCAATAGGAAACAAGATACTATGCCCTTGCAAGAAGTGTGTTAACTCGTTTTGGAGAGAGGCCGGTGAAGTGCGAGAACACTTGATATGTGATGGTTTTCTAAAAGGGTACACAACATGGACCTTACATGGAGAAGCTTCGTCCTCTTTTGTGAATCATGGTAACAATGATGATGAGTTTAGCGAGCATCCTACAGAAGATGATGCAATATCTGAGTTGTTAAAGGATTTAGCTTGTGGTTTAGATGATGGAGGGGATATGGAGGATGATGGGTCTTTTGAGGAACCTAATGAAGACACAATAGCCATTCGTAAGCTAGCAGAAGATAATAGTCAAGAATTATATCCGGGTTGTCAAAACTACTCAAAGCTACGTTTCCTAGTTCGTTTGCTTCACATCAAACTTCTTGGAGGATGGACAGATAGAAGTTTTGATTTGTTGGTAGATTTACTTGTTGATGCACTTCCTAAGGGTTCAGCACTTCCTAGAAACTTTCATGAAGCAAAGAAAGTGGTCAAATCTGTAGGAGTCAGATACACTACAATTCATGCATGTAAAAATGATTGCATTCTATTTTGGAAGGAGCATAAAAACTTGATTCATGCTCGGTATGTAGTGTCTCACGTTGGAAATCAGAAAAGAAGAGTCTAGATGGGAAACGTGAGTACAAAGTTCCTATGAAGGTGCTTCGTTATTTCCCTATTAAAAAAAGACTCCAAAGATTGTTTGTTTCTTCTAAATTTGCAAGTCTCACAAGGTGGCATGATGAACACAGAGTAAAAGATGGTTTGCTTAGGCATCCTGCCGATTCACCCTTGTGGAAAGATATTGATCAAAAGTATCCAGAATTTGCTATGGATAGTCGTAATATCCGCCTAGCATTTGCTACAGATGGTTTCAAACCATATAGGACAATGAATGTTAGTTACAGTATTTGGCCTGGCATATTGATTCCACTCAACTTTCCACCATCGATGTGCATGAAGGATTCAAATTTTATCTTGTCTTTCTTAATTCTTGGCCGATCTTCTGCGGGTAGTGATATGGACGTTTATTTTTAGCCCCTTGTCTATGATCTGCTTGATATGTTTGTTAATGGTGTGAAGGCCTATGATGCCTCAAAGGGTGAATACTTTCAGTTGCGTGCTGCAATAATTTGGACCATCACTGATTTCCCTGGTCTAGGCAGTGTATCCGGATTTGTCACCTCTGGTCAAGCAGCGTGTCCTGATTGCCACTCATTGATTTGTTCTCTCAGACTTGGAAATGGTAGCAAGTCTTGCTACATGGGACATCGTAGGTTCTTACATCCAAACCACCCATTTAGGTCTGATGTTGATTCATTTGGTGAAAGTGAGTTGAGGCCAGCACCTACTCCTCTTTCAGGAGAGGAAATTTTGGATTGTACAAAAAATTTGAAAACAATTTATGGCAAGAAGCCATCAGGTAAGCCAATAAGGAATCAGAAACGCAAGGATGGGAAACCATTCGTCTTTTTGAAAAGGAGACCTATTTGGTTCACTCTTCCATATTGGAAGGACTTGAAAATTCGATATAATTTTGATGTCATGCACATAGAGAAGAATGTGTGTGAAAATATAATTAATACTTTGTTGGACATTGCTGGAAAATCTAAGGATAATCTGAATGCTCGCTTGGATCTTCAAGCTTTAGGTATTAGAAGCGACCTTCATCCTATTGAACTAGAAGCTAATCAATTTTATTTGTCTCCTGCACCCTACTCAATGAGCTCTGTTGAGAAGAAATTGTTTTGTCAAGTATTAAAAGGGGTCAAGTTTCCTGATGGATATGCCGCTGATATACGACATAATGTTCTTGTCAATGAAAAAAGATAGTTAATCTTAATACTCATGGCAACCACATTCTTCTACAAGATTTGCTGCCACTTGCTGTCCGGAGAGTTCTCCCTCAAGAAGTTAGTGTTGTGCTGATTTGTTTAAGCACGTTCTTTAGAAAATTGTACTCTCCTGTTATTCGAATAAGTGACATGCAAAGGTTAGAATCTGAGATAACTGAAATCTTGAGCCTTTTAGAGATTATTTTCCCTCCATCATTTTTTACCATTAATGTACATTTGATGGTACATCTTCCTACCCAAGCAAGAGTGGCAGGCCCAATCCATTTTTGAAGCATGTGGCCGGTGGAGAGGTATTTTTCTTTGGTATATTACATAGCAAACAAATAACGATATAATTTTTCAATAATATGATGAGTGTCGTTGTTTACATGTATAGGTTTCTAAAAAATGCAAGGGCTATGTGCGTACAAAAAGTCACCCAGAAGGATCAATTATGGAGGGTTCTTTGTTTGATGAGGCTCTCACGCTTTGTTCTCGGTATTTACAAGATGAGACCCACTTCAACCATAGAGTTAGAAATCGCTTACCAACACAAATTTGTGTTACAACTCCATTCTTTCACAAAATTGGTCGAGCATTGGCTGGAAAGTGTGTTGTCAATTTAGATCACAAGACATAGCTTCAAGCACATAGATATGTCCTTTTCAACTATTCCAACATAGAACCATATTTAAAGTAAGCTATCTAACTCAGCGAGTATCATGTGATTATTTACTCTTCGTTGGCCATTTCAAAGAAAATTCATGTTGGCCATTTTAGCAAACATGCTCAATACCTCTCCTCAATTGGTGTTCGAAATCAGCGTGAGACCAACCACATGCAACATAAAACCTTCCATGAGTGGTTCAGGTTACATGTAAGTATAAAAGGAGAAGTGAATTTACAATCTCATAAAGTCTTTCACTTTAACAATAGTATTGGTACCACAGGTTGAGGAAACATGTGAGGAGGCCTCAGAAGAGATCAAAATTTTAGCTAAGGGACCAATGATAATTGCACATCAGTATAACAGCTACTCAATAAATGGATTCAACTTCCGTACACAGTCATATGATGAGAATAGGTCTGTCCAAAGTAGTGGGGTAGCGTTAGCTGCTGAGACAACTCATTTCTAAAGAGGAAATGATGACAACCATACTATAGGGAAAAACATATTTTATGGTATCATAAAAGAAATTCTTGAACTCAACTATCACCACAAAGGAAATATTGTGCTTTTCAAGTGTGATTGGGTTGATAACCGTGTAAACAACAAATGGGTTCGAACGGATCAATTTGGAATCACTACAGTGAATTTCAAACATTTATTCAATACTGGTGAAAAGATCTCGGATGAACCTTTCATATTAGCATCACAGGCAACACAAGTTTACTATGTTGTTGATCCAATTGATACTGAATGGGTAGCTGTTGTTCAGCCAAAACCGCGAGATCTGTATGGAAGTGATGTTGATTATGGTATCATTGATGATGAAAATTATGTAGTTCCGCCAATCCTTGATCTGCAATCTAATGTATTTGAAAGTCTTATTGTTGGATGTGTCCCATGTGCTAGAACAGATATAGATGGTGTCATTGTTAGTGGAGTAAAACAAGGAAAAAAAACTAGAAAGTAAGTTTGATGATTCCATGTTTGATGATATTTTTTAATATATGCATGCACTTGTTGTTTGAGTGTAAATAGCTAATCTCATTGTTTGAGTAAGTTTGATGATTCCATGTTTGATGATATTTCAGGAAAAAAATGGCAAGCGCAAGAGAAAGCAATAAAGATGGATCATGTAGTGAATACGAGCAGCTGAAGCAAGAAAATATTGAAAGAAATAAAAGGAGGTTGGCATCTCTTAACATCCCTGAAATCGTCAAGAGTATGGAGCACCAAGGTCCATCCAAAAAAATTTCAAAGGTTGGCATCTCTTAACTGAATTTCTTTGTGCTTATTTTGTGTTCAGTTTACTCAAACACAGCTACAATTATTTGCATTACATTTACAAGTTCATATTTCAAATCTCCCTGCCACAAATATGTCTTACTCTGAGTATCATCTCTTTACAATAAATAGTTTCCTTCAGGATCATAAGACGACAATTTTACTCTTATTCATGGGCTTAATTGTAATCTGCTAGTGTTTAGCAACTCATTATAGCACAGGAACATCTCTGGTTTCTACTACTGCACCTATCTATATCTTTATTGCTTTCAGATCTATTTCAATCCTGTGCTAGAAAAGAAATTCCTGTGCAACTTGATGTTCCTGTGCAGTAGTAGAAACCAGATAAATTCCTACTGCACCTATCTATATCTTTATTGCTTTCAGACAATTCAGGATCCAAGTTGCACAGGATCATAGGTGCACCTATCTAAATCTGGTGCTCCCAAAAACAGAATTAGTGCCCAGAATTGTGTATGTGCTCCCAGAAACAGAAATAGTGCCCAAAATTCCAGAAACAGAATCCCAGAAACAGACTTAGTGCCCAGTTATCTGTGTATGTGTATGTGAGTGCCCAGTTATCCCAGAAACGCCAATATATATACCTTGGCCCGGTTCCTCACCGCCGGCCTGAACTTGTTGGTTTGGTAGTCTAACGAGATTTAAAGGTTAATAACTCGCCTTTAGTTCATCCGTTTGGAATAACGAGATTCTAGCACTTTTAGCAAATGTATATAGCAGTTTCATAGCAGTTAACTGCATAACATTCATGCCATTTGCTTGTAGAAAAAACAGAAGGCAAGTGTTCCAACAACTAAACCTCCAAACTTGCGACCAAGGCCACAAAGACAAAATGCTCAACCTCAAGACGAACAAGCGATTGCTGATTTGCAGACGGTGGGAGATTTTCTCACTGACAATGGTGATGACTCATAATCCTCATATTTATATATCATGTATATCATTTAGTACATGCAACTTCTTTTAACAGTTACCAATGTGTGCTTTTCATTTGCTTAAGTTGAAGTTTCCAAGGATGATCCAATCAATGCTACAAAAAAGAGGCCTGCAAGGGGCATAACTAAGATGGAGGGAATATTCTCAAGGTCACCTGAAATGCCAAAAATCAAAATTTTACTCAATGAACGAGGTCAGCCTATTGGTAAAAGTGCTAGACAACTTTCAAGTGCTATTGGGTGTCAAGTTAGAAAGAAATTGTCTATTGCTACCACGGACTGGAGGCTTGTTGATATAAACAAGAAGTATGAGTTGTGGGAGGATATAAAGACATATTATGATGTAGATGCTGCTGCCTTAAACTGGGTGATGTGCACAGCTGGAAAGAAGTGGAAGCAATTTAAAGCATCCATAAAGCAACGATACTTCAATCCTGAATTTTCTATAAAAGAAATTCCAGAATGTCCTGATAAGAGGGTTAATGATGATGATTGGCACTCTATGTACAACTATTGGATGTCTTCTGAATTTCAGGTAAGCTCTACACTTTAGTTCTAATAAAGCAACCATACTTCAATCCTGTAACACATATTTTTTATTCTATTTTTAGGATCGCTCAGAAAAAGCTAAAATAAATCGACAAAAGCTAAAGATGCACCATACAGCCGGTAGTGTGAGCTATGCATGTTCATAATATGATTTGGTAATGTTCTTTGTATTTTACTATCTCTATTCATGATTACATCCTGCTGCTCCACATTTGATATAAGCTCTATTGTCCAGTCTGAAAGCATGGGCAACAGTGATACATTTTAGACACAAAATAGATTGCTGCTTGTGCTGCTGCTGCTTGTGCTGCTGCTTGCTGTTTTCAATGAACAAAGTATGTTTGCAGGCTGTGAAACTAGGACGTCCTCCACGAAGAGATGAAAACTTTATCCAAACCCATACAAGAAAAAATGGTGTTCCTACAGAACAGGCAAAACCAATAATTGTAAGGCTTCGTTGTTAATTTTTAGTACAATATACATTTCTATCTGAATTACCTTTTATGATGTGAATCATCTTTAATTCTCTATAGGACCAACTTAATGATGTTCTTGGAGTATATCTAGAGTTAAAGGATTGGTCAATTCAAGAGGGTGATGCATTCTCTGTTGTTTGTGGAGCGAAAGAGCCAAAAGGATATGTTTGTGTTTTGGGTTTAGGCCCTACTCCTCAAGATATTGGCACTCCAGAGTTGAAGTCTTATACTGCAACAAGACTACAAATGGAGATTCTTGCTCGTACAAAGGTTCAAAGTGAGAAGGCTGCTTTAGAAGAGCGTGTACTTGAGCTACAGACTCAAATTGAGCAAAGGGCTCAACCAGACCGGGCAAGTGAAGAGTCCATGTCACATCGCGGCTCTACTTCATTTCAACATAAGGTATTCAATATTTTCATTCATGCTGCTTTATCCTAATTTTCTAGATTCCTTGTACTATGCTATGAAATTGTGTTTCTTAAGGTGATGAGGAACAAGTTTGCTGCTGAGGATGAGGAAGACAATGAAGAATATTGTGCTTCTGAAGATGAGGAATTAGATGATGAGGATGATCAAATATTTCATTAGATGCAAGGTGCAAACTCACCAAGATCTACAAGGCACTTTGCTGAAGCTTCACACTCTAAACATGATGATCTTGTAATGCTCTCATTCATTTCATACATTTTCTAACCTTTATTTTCATAAACCCTCAAAAACATTGAAGTAAATTATTCTTAATCATTTGCACCAGGTTGGAAAAGATGTCATATTATATGCTATGTTGAGATCTGATTTGCCTGTGGCTAAAGGGACAATTGTTTCTACTAAACCAAGCACCACAGTTGGAGGCCAGATCCTTGGAAGGCAATATTGTGAAGTTATTGTAACTTGTGTGATAAAACGAGATATAGTTTTGCCTCGCCCTTGTGCAAATGTGGAAACTATGGCTGATGCTTACATGATGTCAGTTGCATGGCTGTACAAGAAAGTAATATTCTATATCTTATCTTGTTTATATTTAGATTTATATGAGCCATCAACTTAATGATGATTAATCTTGATTGCACCAGCTGAAGTTGGTGCATAAGGCTGCAACACCGTCTAGTGGAGGTAGATAAGGCATCAAAACTGTATTTTTATTTGCAAATGTAGCAACAATATACTAATTTGATGTACTTTTTTCTAGGGTGTTCTGGACAAAGAAAGCTTGTACCTTAAAACAGGAGGATACAAGAAGCTGGAGTGGTTGTCTGAAGGCTTTTGAACTGCTTGAAGCATTAGTGTAGCTTTGGTGCTTTTGTGACTGATCAGCTCTGGAGCAGCTAGAGTGATGTAGTTGTGGGCTTTTGAACAATAGCTGGAGTGATATGAAACATTAGTGATGTAGTTGTGGGCTTTTGAACTACTTCAAGCTGGAGTGATGTCGCTGTGGTGCTTTGTAATACTCAAAAGTGTAATAAAGAGAATAGAGATAATCTCAATGGTTTGTGGCCTCTACTAATCATTGCATGTGCTCAACACTAGTTAAAAGTGGATGAATAGAACAATGAACACATAATTAATCTGTGCATCATGCTGAGTTTTTATTTGGATGTGCATTTGTGCTTAATAAAATAAATATACCATTAATAGCATCTCAATGGATCCATAGAATTTAAAGTTTAACTTGAAAATAAAACCATGAAAATAGGGAAGAGAAAGGAATATTATTCAATACAAATAAAATTATCATTAAAATATCTGCACCACAGTTGATATGATCAAAATAAATAATTAGCCAGTATACAAAGTGCCACAAAGTTTGAATTTGAATTGAAGTTTGAATTTGAAAAAGAAATGAAACAGAAAATAAAAAGAAAAAGAGAAGAAACCTTACCTGGGCCGACTGTACCCATTCTGGCCCATCTCCTCCTTCTCTCCCGCACGGCCCTGCTCCTGGTGATGGCGCCGACAGGCGGGACCCGCAGGTCAGTCACCCCGCGCCCAGCCTCTTTGTCCACTCGCTCGAGCCAACGTCGCAGACAACCGGGGTCCGCAAGTCAGCCCTTCCCCCTCACGCCCTCACCTCTTCACTGCCGCGTGGGGCCATTTCGTCAGGGCTCCCATCTCCGTCGCAACAGACTCACGCGGACTCGCCCTGTTTCTCTTCCCGTAAGAATCGCGCGTCATGGTTGACCTCGCCGTTCGGTGCGTGGGTTGTTGCGCCAGCCGCACGAGAGTTGGGTCTGGCACCCAGAGATAAGTACCGCCGCTGCGTTTCTCGTGCAAGCCCAGGGAGTTCTTGCCGTGCGCTTAGCCACCGTTGCCGCCGACCCTGCGTCCTGGCATTACCTCGCGATAGCCGCCGTCGAGCCATCCTTTTGGTCTAGGGTGCTTCGGATCCACTCTCTGTCGGTAACCCCAAGCTCGTCGGGCGGAATTGGCAACTGAGAGCCCATGAATTTGTCGCTGCCATTGCCGCGGAGTCGACCAACGCCGCACCAGTGATCCCCTCGGCCCTCCTCGACGGTAACTTTCCCCTCTCTGGATTGCGGATCATTCCTTGGTAGATAGGAGTCCACACCGCGCCGCGCTTGAAAACGTCTAATCCTTGTAATTGCTCGTCGGAACGATTTGCTCCGCCGTGTGTTAAACCGCACTGTGGGCCATGGATCTGCGCTGTGGGACAAGGGAAATTGTGAGGCGAAATGGGTTCGGGAGGTCGTGAATCTCGCGAGAGCCAGGCGAATTTGTGTTTGGGCGCTCGGGTTGGCCGGATTGGTGAGCTCCGGTGATCCCGCCGCCGTGTGCAGTGACTGATTGGGGTGGCTTGGGTTGGCTGAAGGCGAAGCTTGCGCGGCCGTCGGATCAAGATCTGGCGGTCACAAGCTCATACCGGTTCAACGTCCAGATCTAACCATCGATCTCAATCGGGCGGCTGAAACAAGTCTAGGTTAAAGGAAAGATCTCTGCCATTGGCCTCCGATCCGACGTTAGGAATCGTGTACCGGTTCACTTAAAGTCCTGATCTGATCTAGGCCGCTCAGATCAGATTGTGCAGCCGAGATCTAAACGTACCCTTTCGCGCTGGCACTTTTATTAAAGAGCCCCTGGAAAAACAACAAATAAACCCGCCATCCACAGGGCCTGTTCTCTGTGTCTCTGGATTTTTACCCCGAGCCCCCTGAGTTCTCTGGAAATAGTGCGCCCAGTCCAGAACCCATTTAATTCGAATAAATGAAATAGAAAATGGATTTTTAATATGAAAATAATTACTAGAATTTAATAAATTCATAGAAAATTCATACTAACTCCAAATTAATCCATTCCAGTTTCTAAATTTTTGTAATTTAATTCTCTATCACCTAGAGCCTCTGTTTTGTCATAAAAACAGTAAGAAATTTAATTTCTCACTTAATCCCACTTTAAACACATAAAACCTTTGAAAATCCATAACTTAAATTCTATAACTCCAAAAATTATGATTCCTGTTCCTAGAATTTTATTTTAATATGTAGAATATCTCTGTGTATTTTGTTTATATGTTTGGTGTAATGTTAATTTCTCTATATGCACTGTGCTTGTTTGTATTGTGGCGAGTAGAAGAGCCCGTGACCGAGGATCCTGGTGAGCAGCAGGTTGAAGTAGCTGAGCAGGAGCTCATTGAAGGCAAGTTGTGCCCTTGACCACTTTTTACCCAATAATGTTCTCTAATTATCATTCACTCATGCATAGGTTAATTTTGATGGGACCCAATAGGTCACCCTAGATTGTTTATCTCATTACCTTGTTTACCCCTGATTCACTTGGGTAGTTTGCTATTGCTTTACCTGGTTTTGGGGTAATCATTTATTACCTCTATGTTCCAATTCTTTTTGTTATTCTATTTATGTTCATGTTGAGATCATTAATGTTAATTGGAACATAGAGCTTAACTTGAGTAACACGTGCCACCACAAGGGTTTAATGGGATGCCCTTGGCTGATTAATTAGGAAAGCTAGTGGAAGACTACCTTACCCGAAAGGGGCAAGGGCAGTAGGGGAGTGGTCAGTGTAGGGAGGTCCTTGCTTGATTTTGCTGCGATGGCGGTCAGGCAAGAACCCTGCATTGGAACTTCCTATAAACTGTAGCGGGTTTTCGGAAGCTAGTGGAACTTTGTAAAGGCCTCGTAGTGTTGCCCTGCCGCGCTTCCTAGGTAGAGGTGTATGGGAAGTCACGATCCCTTGGCAGATGGGTAGCATGACTTGCGGGTAAAGGGTACAACCTCTGCAGAGTGTAAAACTGGTATACTAGCCGAGCTCACGGTCATGAGCAGCCCAGGACTCTCTGATGTTTAAATTATGGAACTTAAATTCAATTTTGTCATTTGCATTTCATGGGTTTGTTATTAATTTGTTCTATTACTTTATTTATGGTTTGGTATTTACTTACACTTAGTAATTGCTAATAAAATTTTGACCAACTACTTAAAAGCAATGCTCAGCTTTAACCCCTGTCATTGATTAGCCTGACACATAACATGAACTCACACCTTTGTGAGTTTATGTCCACTAGTTCCCCACAACTTGTTGAGCTATGATCATGTGTGAGCTCACCCTTGCTGTCTCACACCCCCCCAGGAGAAGAACAGGTGGTTCAGGAGAAGCCACAAGGCGAGGAGTATGATCTGATCTAGGTGGTGTTTCTCAGTTGACATTGGCGCCGACGATCCTTAGTTCGTTTTATATTTATCTTTTATTTTGTAATAAGTCTTCCGCTATGTAATAAGTACTCTGATGTTATTGACATTTATCTCTATACACTCTGTAATTATATATGTTGTCTTCTTGGCGCATGTATGAGATGCACCTGGCTTTGTTCCTTAAAGCTGGGTGTGACAGAAGTGGTATCAGAGGAATGTTGACTGTAGGACGAGACCTAGATAGAAATGGACAAACCCTCTCCTACTTACCTTACTCTGACTCATTCTATACTCATCTCATCTTGATCTTGTCTCACCTTCTACTGTTCTACTCTGATCATTCTTACCTTTTCTACTCTAAGACAAGATGGATTTCACACCTTGGAATCCCTACCCTTATGACATTTTTAAGAGATAGGGAACCTAAGATGAAAATAAAACTACTTTCTCTATTTTAAAAAAAAGGTTGGTTGATTGTTCTGATGCTAAATGCCTGATTTGCTTCTTTGATTGACTGAATTATTATAGATGGACATTTTAGTATGTACCACCATAAGTAATAAATTAGCTATGGTAGGTAAAATATTAATCTGCTTAGCTAATAAAATTCCCCAAAGTAACCTGCTTTGTAAATACCTGCCTTGTCTACTATTTTCTTACCATATGTATCTAACTCAGATGGTCAATACCAGGCGGGGTGGTGGAATTGATTTGCCTCCTAATCGACACACTCGGAGAATATACAGACAACCCCAGCCACAGCCTGCAGAGATGAATCCTCCTAATCCTCCACCAGGCGGAGTTGACCCACTGGTTGCTGCTCAGATGGCGGTGATGCAGCAAATGGCAGACACTATGGCTGATATGCGTGCCCAGATGCAGCAAGAACGCCAGGAGATGCGTCAGGAAAGAGAAGATATACGCCAGGAGTTGCGCCAGGAGCGAGATGAGATACGCCAGGAAAGGAGGGCACAACAACAGCAGCTGCAACAACAAATGCAACAGCAACAACAGCAGCAACAAGTGCCACTGCCTCCACCACCACCACCAGTTCCACCCCGAGACAAGCATAGAGAGTTCATGAGTCATAAGCCACCTACATTTGCAAGCTCACCTGATCCACTAGACGCGGATGATTGGCTGAAGTCCATTGAGAAGATGCTGAATATTGCACAGTGCACGGACCGGGAGAAGGTTTTATATGCTTCTGGACGTCTGACAGGTCCTGCTGCTGACTGGTGGGATTCTTATACTGCTGCCCACGATGCTGCTGATACTATTACTTGGGCAGAGTTCAGTACACAGTTCAGAAACTACCATATTCCAGCTGGTATGATAAAGATCAAGAAGAAAGATTTTCTGTCATTGAAGCAAGGCAACATGTCAGTCAGCGAGTACAGAGACAAATTTATTCAGCTGTCAAGATATGCTCCGGAGGAAGTTGCTAAGGATGAGAGGAAGCAGGAGCACTTCATTGAAGGACTTAATGGACCCTTGCAGTATGCACTGGTTGCACACACCTTTCCATCCTTTCAGAGGCTACTGGATAAGGCTCTTGCTATTGAACACAAGCGTGTTCAATTGGGTGATTTGAAGAGAAAGGCAATATCTCAAGGACAAGGAAGCAGCAGTGTTCGTCCTCGCTACAGTTCACCACAGGGTACACCGACTCGACCAGGAGGACCGCGCCCAGTTCAGCAATCACCACTGAGGACTCCACCTCCTCGACAGGCTACCCCTACTGGCACCCCGACGAAGTTTTCAGGACAGAGTCCAGGCACTACTTGTTTCAAGTGTGGGAAGACTGGTCATTATGCAAATGTCTGCCCACAGAGGATTGCTACTACTCCAGTTCAGAACAGGCAGCAAACTCCAGGATCTGGCAAGGGATATTCTATTGCCAAGGTTAATCAAGTCAGCGTTGATGCTACTCCGGATGGTGGGGACATCGTAATTGGTATGTTTTATGTTAATGCAATTCCTGCAACCATATTATTTGATTCTGGTGCTACACATTCATTCATGTCTGCTAGATATGCCAACACAAATGAAATACCACTGCTAAATATGAGAAAACCCATGATAGTAATTACACCTAAAGGGCCTGTTGAGGCGAATCAAATGACACGTAGATTGATATTGACCATTATGGGTAGAGAATTTGGAGCTACTGCTATAATATTAGAGTCAAGCAGTATAGATCTGATCCTTGGTATGTCATGGCTAAGAAAGGCAAAAGCCGTTATAGCATGTGGTAGAGGTACCGTAGAACTCACTACCACTAAGGGAGAAAGGTTTCAAGTTAATATTGCAGTAACCTCCTCACCCATGCGTGCAATGTTCTTTATACCGGAGGAGTTTGTTGGTGACAACATCCGGGTGGTTAGAGATTTTCCGGATGTCTTTCCAGAGGAGTTACCAGGGATGCCACCTGATAGAGAAGTTGAGTTTGTTATTGACCTCTTACCTGGAACCGCCCCTATTTCTAAACGGCCATATAGGATGTCCGTAGAGGAGTTGAAGGAACTTAAGAAGCAGTTAACTGAGTTACAAGAGGCTGGGTACATTCGTCCGAGTTCCTCACCTTGGGGAGCACCGGTCTTGTTTGTACAGAAGAAGGATGGATCGCAGCGGATGTGTGTGGATTATAGATCTCTTAATGATGTTACTGTGAAGAACAAGTATCCGTTGCCCCGTATTGAGGATTTATTTGATCAGATGAGAGGTGCTAGAGTATTCTCAAAGATTGATCTTCGATCCGGTTACCATCAGATGAGGATTAGACCATCGGATATTCCCAAGACGGCTTTCTCGACTCGATATGGATTATATGAGTTTACTGTTATGTCGTTTGGATTAACCAATGCACCAGCGTATTTTATGAACTTAATGAACAAGGTGTTTATGGAGTATTTGGACAGATTCGTCGTGGTATTCATCGAAAATATTCTTATCTATTCCAAGAGCGATAGTGATCACGAGGAACATCTGAGGATGGTGCTACAGAAGCTACGAGATAACCAGCTATATGCCAAGTTCAGCAAGTGCGAGTTTTGGATTGGTGAGGTGCCATTTCTTGGTCATATTATTTCTAATGGAGGAATTTCAGTGGATCCTGCTAAAGTTAAGGAGATAATGGAGTGGAGAGTACCCACTACAGTTACTGAGATTCGAAGTTTCTTGGGACTTGCAGGATATTATCGGAGATTTATTGAAGGATTCTCTAAGATTGCTAAGCCTATGACTTCACTTTTGGAGAAAGGAAGAGAATTTAAGTGGGATGAGAAGTGTCAAGACAGCTTTGATCTATTGAAGAAGAGGTTGATGTCGCCACCAGTATTGGTTATGCCAGACCTACAGAAAGGATTTGATATCTATTGCGATGCATGTGGCCAAGGCTTAGGATGTGTGCTCATGCAGGAAGGACATGTGATTGCTTATGCTTCCCGTCAGTTGTGGAAACATGAATTGAACTACCCCACTCATGACTTGGAATTGGCAGCCGTTGTGTATGCGCTTAAGATCTGGAGACATTACATTATGGGAACCAAGTGTCAAGTATATACGGATCATAAGAGTCTGAAGTATATATTCACCCAGAAGGACCTCAACCTTAGGCAACGCCGTTGGTTGGAGCTTATTAAGGATTATGATTTGGAGATTCACTATCACCCGGGCAAGGCAAATTTGGTTGCCGATGCCTTGAGTCGCAAGGAGCATGTTCATTCAGCTATTGTTGCCCAGCTACCCGACGAGATTGTTGAGGATTTCAGGAGACTTAACCTCGGGATAGTTGCTCATACTGAAGGAGTTACTATTGATGTGGAACCTACTTTGGAGCAAGAAATCCGCAAAGGTCAACTTGACGATGCTAAAATAAAAGAGATTAAGGATCTGATTACTGAAGGTCGAGTTCCGGAATTTACGGAAGATGAGCAAGGCACTATATGGTTCAAGAACAGGATATGTGTTCCTGATATTGAAAGCCTTCGAGAGACTATTTTAAAAGAAGCCCATGATTCGGATTATTCTATTCATCCTGGTAGTACCAAGATGTATCAGGATCTGAAGCGGAAGTATTGGTGGTATGGATTGAAAAGAGATGTGGCTGCACATGTGGCTATGTGCGATGTATGTCAAAGAGTTAAGGCTGAACACCAGAGGCCAGCTGGACTATTGCACCCACTGAAGATACCCGAGTGGAAATGGGAAGAGATTGGTATGGATTTCATTACAGGATTGCCTCGCACCCAGAAAGGATATGATGCTATATGGGTGATTGTGGATAGATTGACTAAAGTGGCTCACTTTCTTCCTGTGAAGACTACATATAAAGGTTCTCAGCTAGCAGAATTATATATGGCTCGAATTGTGTGTTTACATGGAGTACCAAAGAAGATCGTGTCTGATCGAGGTTCGCAGTTTACCTCAAGATTTTGGAGAAGCTTTCATGAGAACATGAGCACAAAGTTGAATTTTAGTACGGCTTATCACCCCCAGACTGATGGACAGACTAAAAGGACTAATCAAGTATTGGAGGATATGTTGAGAGCATGTGCCCTTCAGCATGGAGGAAGTTGGGATAAAAGTCTACCATATGCTGAGTTCTCATATAATAATAGTTATCAGGCCAGTCTGAAGATGTCACCTTTTGAAGCTTTATATGGGAGGAAGTGCAGGACTCCTTTGTATTGGGATCAGACTGGAGAGAGACAGTTCTTTGGGCCTGAATTGATTCAAGAAGCAGAAGAACAAGTTCGTATAATCCGAGAGAATTTGAGGGTGGCTCAAACCAGGCAAAAGAGCTATGCTGATAATAGGAGAAGGCCACTGGAATTTGAAGAAGGAGATTATGTGTATCTCAAGGTGTCACCACTTCGTGGAATGAGGAGATTTAAAGTTAAGGGCAAATTGTCCCCTCGCTACATTGGACCATTCTTGATCTTTAGGAGAGTTGGAGAGATGGCATACCAACTTGAGTTACCGGATAGTCTATCGGATGTGCATAATGTGTTCCACGTATCTCAGCTCAAGAAGTGTCTCCGTGTCCCTGAGGAACAGTTACCAATGGAAGAGCTCAGTGTTCAGGGTGATTTGACTTACACGGAGTACTCGATCAAGATTTTGGATACATTGACTCGAGTTCCAAGAAATAAGGTGATAAAGATGTACAAAGTCCAATGGAGTCACCACGGTGAAGATGAAGCAACTTGGGAAAGAGAAGAAGAGCTGCGCATAGATTTTCCCCACCTTTTCCTTGGATCTTCTTAAATCTCGAGGACGAGATTATTTTTAAGGGGGGTAGGATTTGTAATACTCAAAAGTGTAATAAGGAGAATAGAGATAATCTCAATGGTTTGTGGCCTCTACTAATTATTGCATGTGCTCAACACTAGTTAAAAGTGGATGAATAGAACAATGAACACATAATTAATCTGTGCATCATGCTGAGTTTTTATTTGGATGTGCATTTGTGCTTAATAAAATAAATATACCATTAATAGCATCTCAATGGATCCATAGAATTTAAAGTTTAACATGAAAATAAAACCATGAAAATAGGGAAGAGAAAGGAATATTATTCAATACAAATAAAATTATCATTAAAATATCTGCACCACAGTTGATATGATCAAAATAAATAATTAGCCAGTATACAAAGTGCCACAAAGTTTGAATTTGAATTGAAGTTTGAATTTGAAAAAGAAATGAAACAGAAAATAAAAAGAAAAAGAGAAGAAACCTTACCTGGGCCGACTGTACCCATTCTGGCCCATCTCCTCCTTCTCTCCCGCACGGCCCTGCTCCTGGTGATGGCGCCGACAGGCGGGACCCGCAGGTCAGTCACCCCGCGCCCAGCCTCTTTGTCCACTCGCTCGAGCCAACGTCGCAGACAACCGGGGTCCGCAAGTCAGCCCTTCCCCCTCACGCCCTCACCTCTTCACTGCCGTGTGGGGCCATTTCGTCAGGGCTCCCATCTCCGTCGCAACAGACTCGCGCGGACTCGCCCTTTTTCTCTTCCCGTAAGAATCGCGCGCCATGGTTGACCTCGCCGTTCGGTGCGTGGGTTGTTGCGCCAGCCGCACGAGAGTTGGGTCTGGCACCCAGAGATAAGTACCGCCGCTGCGTTTCTCGCGCAAGCCCAGGGAGTTCTTGCCGTGCGCTTAGCCACCGTTGCCACCGACCCTGCGTCCTGGCATTACCTCACGATAGCCGCCGTCGAGCCATCCTTTTGGTCCAGGGTGCTTCGGATCCACTCTCTGTCGGTAACCCCAAGCTCGTCGGGCGGAATTGGCAACTGAGAGCCCATGAATTTGTCGCTGTAATTGCCGCGGAGTCGACCAACGCCGCACCAGTGATCCCCTCGGCCCTCCTCGACGGTAACTTTCCCCTCTCTGGATTGCAGATCATTCCTTGGTAGATAGGAGTCCACACCGCGCCGCGCTTGAAAACGTCTAATCCTTGTAATTGCTCGTCGGAACGATTTGCTCCGCCGTGTGTTAAACCGCACCGTGGGCCATGGATCTGCGCTGTGAGACAAGGGAAATTGTGAGGCGAAATGGGTTCGGGAGGTCGCGAATCTCGCGAGAGCCAGGCGAATTTGTGTTTGGGCGCTCGGGTTGGCCGGATTGGTGAGCTCCGGTGATCCCGCCGCCGTGTGCAGTGACTGATTGGGGTGGCTTGGGTTGGCTGAAGGCGAAGCTTGCGCGGCCGTCGGATCAAGATCTGGCGGTCACAAGCTCATACCGGTTCAACGTCCAGATCTAACCATCAATCTCAATCGGGCGGCTGAAACAAGTCTAGGTTAAAGGAAAGATCTCTACCATTGGCCTCCGATCCGACGTTAGGAATCGTGTACCGGTTCACTTAAAGTCCTGATCTGATCTGGGCCGCTCAGATCAGATCGTGCAGCCGAGATCTAAACGTACCCTTTCGCGCTGGCACTTTTATTAAAGAGCCCTTGGAAAAACAACAAATAAACCCGCCATCCACAGGGCCTGTTCTCTATGTCTCTGGATTTTTACCCAGAGCCCCCTGAGTTCTCTGGAAATAGTGCGCCCAGTCCAGAACCCATTTAATTCGAATAAATGAAATAGAAAATGGATTTTTAATATGAAAATAATTACTAGAACTTAATAAATTCATAGAAAATTCATACTAACTCCAAATTAATCCATTCCAGTTTCTAAATTTTTGTAATTTAATTCTCTATCACCTAGAGCCTCTGTTTTGTCATAAAAACATTAAGAAATTTAATTCCTCACTTAATCCCACTTTAAACACATAAAACCTTTGAAAATCCATAACTTAAATTCTATAACTCCAAAAATTATGATTCCTGTTCCTAGAATTTTATTTTAATATGTAGAATATCTCTGTGTATTTTGTTTATATGTTTGGTGTAATGTTAATTTCTCTATATGCACTGTGCTTGTTTGTATTGTGGCGAGTAGAAGAGCCCGTGACCGAGGATCCTGGTGAGCAGCAGGTTGAAGTAGCTGAGCAGGAGCTCATTGAAGGCAAGTTGTGCCCTTGACCACTTTTTACCCAATAATGTTCTCTAATTATCATTCACTCATGCATAGGTTAATTTTGATGGGACCCAATAGGTCACCCTAGATTGTTTATCTCATTACCTTGTTTACCCCTGATTCACTTGGGTAGTTTGCTATTGCTTTACCTGGTTTTGGGATAATCATTTATCACCTCTATGTTCCAATTCTTTTTGTTATTCTATTTATGTTCATGTTGAGATCATTAATGTTAATTGGAACATAGAGCTTAACTTGAGTAACACGTGCCACCACAAGGGTTTAATGGGACGCCCTTGGCTGATTAATTAGGAAAGTTAGTGGAAGACTACCTTACCCGAAAGGGGCAAGGGCAGTAGGGGAGTGGTCAGTGTAGGGAGGTTCTTGCTTGATTTTGCTGCGATGGCGGTCAGGCAAGAACCCTGCATTGGAACTTCCTATAAACTGTAGCGGGTTTTCGGAAGCTAGTGGAACTTTGTAAAGGCCTCGTAGTGTTGCCCTGCCACGCTTCCTAGGTAGAGGTGTATGGGAAGTCGCGATCCCTTGGCAGATGGGTAGCATGACTTGTGGGTAAAGGGTACAACCTCTGCAGAGTGTAAAACTAGTATACTAGCCGAGCTCACGGTCATGAGCAGCTCAGGACTCTCTGATGTTTAAATTATGGAACTTAAATTCAATTTTGTCATTTGCATTGCATGGGTTTGTTATTAATTTGTTCTATTACTTTATTTATGGTTTGGTATTTACTTACACTTAGTAATTGCTAATAAATTTTGACCAACTACTTAAAAGCAATGCTCAGCTTTAACCCCTGTCATTGATTAGCCTGACACATAACATGAACTCACACCTTTGTGAGTTTATGTCCACTGGTTCCCCACAACTTGTTGAGCTATGATCATGTGTGAGCTCACCCTTGCTGTCTCACACCCCCCCACAGGAGAAGAACAGGTGGTTCAGGAGAAGCCACAAGGCGAGGAGTATGATCTGATCTAGGTGGCGTTTCTCAGTTGACATTGGCGCCGACGATCCTTAGTTCGTTTTATATTTATCTTTTATTTTGTAATAAGTCTTCCGCTATGTAATAAGTACTCTGATGTTATTGACATTTATCTCTATACACTCTGTAATTATATATGTTGTCTTCTTAGTGCATGTATGAGATGCACCTAGCTTTGTTCCTTAAAGTCGGGTGTGACATGCTTTTGTGACTGATCATCTCTGGAGATTTTGTGAATGATCTAGCTATCTGTAAATGATCTAATTGTGAATGATATTATAATTGTGATGCTTTTGTGAACATATAATTGTGGTGCTTTTGTATTTATGTGATGGATCTATGACTGTGATATACTGATTAAATGTGTATGTCTTTATGATTTGTGTATAAAAATCTGTGATTTGTGGTGCTTAATTAAATGTATATTATTATTAACAACAACTGTAACAAGGGCGACTTTCTGTTGGTTGCTAAATATATAGTATGACGACTTACGGTTGGTTGCTAAATCTGTAGTACTGCAACCCACGGTTTGTCGCTAAATATACAATATTAGCAACGGACGGTCGGTCGCTAAAAAGATGTCGGTCGCTAAAGCCTTTAGCGACGGCACCTACAGCGACCATCCTTATGGGTCGCTAAAAGTTTTTAGCGACCAACCATAGGTCGCTAAAAGCCGCTTTAGCAACCAACCGTAGGTCGCTGTAAGTGAACCGTCGTGTAGTGATATATACACATGAAACATAAAAATATTGCTTACATGTTTTTCAGATCTTGAGCAGTTATCGGTACGTTCTCCGGCCCATCATGCATTTCTGATATAAAATCAACTATGCAATGCTGCGACACTCGGCTATCATGCATTGCATCAACAAAATTTATGAACTCAGCATCCCTACTTTTGTTGCAACGTAAATGTTGTTTCTCTGCTTCGTCAGTTATGAACTCATGGTTATGCTCCAAGTTTACCAGTTCAATTTTTGCAGCTACAACCATTTTTGTCATCATCATATATTTTTTTTAATTTTATTCCAGCCTTACATTGCATACGCCCCGAAGTCCTATTCCTCATCCTAGGTGTATCATTTGATTTTGGCGCACTTTTACCTTCACGTGAACAATTTATCCACTTACTGAATGTCTTCTCTCTGTATTTCTTCAGTGGAAATCCAACTTCATATGCATACCTTTTATAGAATCTATATGCATCATCAACATCCTTGAAAGTCATCCCTACCGTTGGTACTATAGTTGGATCAATGTTTTTTTCCTGCAAATTCATTGACAGTGTTGTTTGTACCATGGAATATGTTCATAACAATCTAATCAGTCAAGAATCAAATACAACAATTGGACTTACATGTGAATGCAGTATTTGAGGCGTATCCATCTCCCTGGAGCTAATATTGGACATAGGAGGTCGAACCCTTTGTTCTCCTTCTTCCCCTATGCTCATCTCGTCGATCACAGGACCCAGCAGAGCAGGAGGTGGTGTGACCAGTGAGTTACCATCAACTACTCCCTCTGTCTCTGGATCAAGACGAACGCCATCTCCTACCATCGCCGGTGACTCTCCAGAGCCGGCCATCTCCACCTCCAAATAGTTATGCAGGCTTTGTTGTGTTTTTTCGGATGAAAGGAAATCACGGATACTATACAAGTAACTGCATCCACGTTTACAGGGTCTCCCCATTATTTCTGAAACCGTCCCGATATTATGGCGATGTCAATGTCAAACTAATATCCATAATACACTATTTACGCACAATGACTTAACGTTTTATGCCAAACGGTATATACTATTTATGCAACATTTGTGCCGTTTCGGTTTTATGCCATATGTTTCAACATCTTATTCTACGTTATATTTACCTACCGCCATTACACCCCATGCAAGATCCATAAATTCCGCACCCACGTAACATAGTAAGCACGTTTGCATGTGGAAACTATTCCCTATAATTTCGCGCCTTTACCAGATGTTTACCGCCTTGCCATTAAAACAACCGCGTAACGGCGCCGTCTGTCTTGCATGCCGCCTGTCTGGACTTCGTTAAACACAGGCATGCCTGTCTCAGCGGACCAGACCTCTGAACCGACCTGGGCTTCCTTTAATATCCAAAGCACAGGGCTCCCGTTATACCTGCCCTATATATATATACACACTAAAGTTGGTTGAGATAGAATTTACTTTAATTTTTACGCTAAATTAGTCCAATACACATGGATTAAGGCTTGTTTGGTCCAACCAGTGCCTCCACAGCTGTAGCCCCACTTCGGTCCTCCCTCTCCCTCTTCGAGGCTCTGCCTGCTCCCCACACATGGCTAGGGCCAAGATAGCCACCGCCGTTGGCCCGCCCACCCCCTCGTTCCCCCACCCAGGTAGAACAGAGCCAACCAAATGTTGGAATGAACTAGTTCAAGCTGGTCTTCCTCATCATATGCGATGCCAGACTCGGTGCTTGGTCATCTGCGTCGTGCCTGCAATACTCAAAAGTGCATCCACGTTAGCGGGAAGCACAATGACCTCGACGACATGGGGATGGGCACCCATGGGCAGAATCACGCCATGGCCACCTGGGCCATGGCCTAGGGCGTGGTCCAAATTTTTTCACCTTCTTACCTTTTTTAGCCCATGATCGTGGCCCAACTTAAAATTTCTCATTCAGATGATGTACATCGCTGTCAACATATGTCGTCGACACGAGGGGTGATGGAAGTGACGATAGGGTTGTACTCCGCATTGAGGCCAACAAGGACATAAGCGATGAATTCATCATCAATGAACAGTTTACCTGAGGAGGCCATCTCATCCACGTGGGTATGCATCTCGGCATAGTAGTTGGTCATTGACCGACCGTGTTTCTTTGTTGTGGCGAGGGTGATGCACGTGTTCACAGTCACGAACCACGTCTAGGAGGCGTACATAGAGATGGCAATGGGTACCCGAAACCCGAATACCCGACGGATTTTACCCGATATGAAGGCGGGTACGAGATGATTTCTCTACCCGCGGGTATGTTAATGGGTAAAAACCTCTACCTGTTGGGTAGACAGGTACGAGTACGGGTTGGAACTACCCATACCTGTCTACCCATGGGTAAAATATACCCGTATCAATACAACTATAACCATCTAATAGAGCCCAGTTTAGCTAAAATAAAACCCTTCTCTAGCTATCATTTGTCTAGATACCAAGTTATGTAATCATATGATTTGTTATATGTGAAGTTGTTTTTATATATTTATTTAATGTTTTGAGTGATTGGTATATTAGAATTTAAGACTTTTCTAGCGGGTACGGGTTACCCGACGGGTAAAAATACCCACGCAGATACGGGTGTGGGTAAGATTTTATACCCGCGAGTATATATGGGTAACTCGACGGGTAGAATTTTTTTGATGGGTACGGGTATGGAATGGTACTACCTGACGGGTACATACTCGTTGCCATCCCTAGGCGTACATCTCCGCCAATAAACTCTAGGCTTCAGCACTCGTGACACACATAGATATGTGCTTCATCGATTCCTTGGTGCAAGACGAGAGCAGATATCCGAGAACAGACTGATATCGGGCAACCCATTGCGCATAGGACGGGCTGGGCTTCTCGACGCCGTATTTGTCGCCCTTTTTTATGACCGTCTTTAGCGGCGCGGTCTTTGTGCCGTTGAGGAAATCCTCGAGCTACGTGGCACGGATGGCTGACAAAATTTGTGCCTTCCACAAGAGGTAATTGCTGGACGTTAGCTTCTCGCTGAGGCCTTGTTCGGTTGCGTCTGGATCAAAGATGATTGAGGGGGATTAAATCCCCTTCTATTCAATTTTGACTAGGGAGGGATTTAATCCCCTTCGTTTTAGACGCAACCGAACAGGCCCTGAGGCCTTGTTTGGATACTCCTGTATTCACCTCGATCCATGTGTATTGAGGTGGATTGAGGTGTAAATTAGTTTAAGTTACACCCCAATCCACCTCAATACACATGGATTGAGGTGAATATGAGAGTATCTAAACAAAGACTAGAGGGGATGGAGGAGGATTGGTGGCGAGATGGTGATCTCGGTTGTGGAGGCCATAGCGATTGGAGGTGCAAAAAATTAGAGTGGCTCTGGTACTATGTGGGAATTCCTAGAAGCGCTTGACCTCCTCTTGAGGCTGCGAGGTTGCATGTTTATATATACACCGATGGTCAATGTTGTCATGTACAGAAAAGGAACTGACTTGCAAATAGATGGAAGGTTATGATCCTAACTGATCATGCTGAGATCCTTGTGTTATCTATAGTAATGTGAGACATGTATGGTATGCACTTCTTCGTTTACAAGATATATTCCATCCTAGACATATTAATCTAATAGACATCATATTACTTGAATGTAAGTTTTAGAATCAATATTTCTAACCTTTTTGTATCTCTTGAATATATTTATATAAACCTTAATGTTGTGTGGGAGAGCATGACAAATTGTATTTTTTTCTCTCTGTATGTGCAGATGTCTAGACCATCAATTATGATCAAGCTTGTTTTGGGGTTGCTGTGAACCATCACCCACTTAACAATTATATTTTAAGTTTTTTGGTCAGATAGATGGCTAGGGGGCATAGAATTGTTGATTTGGCACCTCGACTATATGAGACTATCCCTAAACGGAATGTTTGCAAGAGGACGGTCCTAAAGGCTCTCACAAATCATAGTTGGATCTCTGACATACAGGGAGGTCTAATTGTTGAAGGTATTTTTGAATATCTCATGTTTTGGGACTTGATTGCCTCAGTTCAGTTGCGGCCTAGAGAAGAGGACAAACATATTTTTCGCCTAGCCGCCAACGGGAAATATTCTGCAAAGGAAGCATATGAGGTTCTATTTATGGGGTCAACAAATTTTACCAACTCGCTTGCCTTCCACATATAAAGGGTTGCTAAATAAAAAACTAGTGCTTGTGCTACTAATGCCATCTCTTGTGTTGAGTTTATCCATAGAAAATCTATGTTAAGAGATGGTGCTTGTTTTAAATTGGATAAATCACAAGCATAAAGGATATTATTCAACTAAAGTAAGATGAAATTGATAAGAGGCCAAGGTATGAAAACTTCCTCTCCTTCAGTTGTTTTAGTATTCTATCCTTAGTGGGATGTACCATAGTATAGGTTAAATTTCTTAAAATATAAAATGTTCAATAATGCATGTAACATTGACATCAACCATATGTGTGCACTAATTTAAAGCAATTTAATCTATCCTTATGGGTTTCAATAATGATGATTCATTTGTCATCCACATATAAGGATCATCATTTGTGAAACCCTCCCTTGTGTTTTAATGCTCTCTTTTCTAAGTGTTTCAACAAGGTCCTTCTAAGTGCTTTCAAGATGGATTCAAAACCTACAAATATAAGAATCTTGGTTCTTTTAATCATTGAGTTTCATTTGGTCTCATATCAAGTATGATTGAATCAAGCAAAGATGAAGAAAGTTCAAGATTACTTGGTCGGATGAAATCATAAAGAGAGAAGAGATCACCGTGAATCAAAAAGGGAGTTGAACTATCATGTAAACCAAATAATGAAGATGTAGTGACATAATCATATAATATACTTCATTATGAGGTTTGAGGTTCATATTAGCATGCTTTACCTTTCAGGACTTCAATTGATATACTTTCAGTTCTTAAACCTTCAATTGGTATAATTTTCATCATCTATGTAAAGCATGTTATGTTAAACTAAGATATAGTACAAACATCTCCTTTAACCTCGTATTGTTGATGTGCATGAGTGTATTTTTTGTACTCTTGCATGCACAAATTGAGGGAGAGTTTAGCCTATATCTTGTGAGACTAATGATTTCTTTCAAGTTCATGTTATGTAGTCTCACACCTTGGAGAACGTTAAATGAGGATGAATGGTTCCATAGAAATAGTCAAGTATTTACCACATGTCACCCCATGGACCAGTTATATTAAGGAACTGATGCATTTGTGTTGTTATTTGAAGAAAATGAGTTTCTCTTGATCTTTTGAAGAGGATAAGTTTCTCTTTGAAATGTAAAGCCTATCAAAAACTAAGATGGAAATTCATGATTATAATGAAGACCATGTGGCATAGAACAAAGGTGTGTCACTCCATGAACTGTTGTATTACATATTTGTATCTAGGCTCTTACATGCTATTGTGTGCATGTGTATACAATATCTTAAGTCACACCATAAGGTTCCACTTGTGGTGACAATTAGAGAATCTATAGATATTTGATTAATACCTCGTGTGCTGATGTCATGAGTCAGTCTTATGTCATCTTAGTGAAGTATGAGCCATACATGCCAACTTCTCAAAAATCTTGGCTTAAAATGTTGCATATAATGTCTATTATTATACCATTTTAGTATGGGTAATTACTTAATTTGGTACAATTTCACATTTTCATATTTTGCTTGTACCAAGGTTCAAATTGTAGAACTTAATCCCCAGGCCTCATAAGTCCAAGTGCATAAGCTAAACAAATATTCATCACTTGTATGCACACATTTAGGGAAGAATGGTCTATAATTTGAATCTTTGAGACTAACTTTATTTCCAAGTCTATTATGTGTGTAGTCTCAAATTAAAGGGGAATTTCGAGCAAAGACAAGCACTTCCACTGAAAATTTGATGGGTATCAAAGATCCTTTGCTCCAATAAATACTTATTTTAGACATATCATTTCATAAGAGAATGAGTTTCTCTTGCATATGCTACTCCAACACCATCTAAAATTGGTAAATATGTATCACATCCTTTTAGATTGCAAATGTCTAAAGTAGCATAGCTTATAAATTCTCTTACCTAGAACTTAATTGATTAAATAGTGCACATGTTCCTTATGTTGCATGATTACGTTCAATTGATACCCCTTTTGTGCCAATGGTACTTTAAATTGTAAATAAGTACTCTTAACAGGTATCAATTGAAATCATATATATGTGTGCACTAAAAATCGAGGTGAACTTATTGTAATATACAATTAGTGATCTGCATATCTATCAAATTGTATCAATTGGTGGTTTTTCAATTGGTATTTTTCGTACATGATCACTAGTTGTACAGTCCATACTTGTGCAATTTTCATGTTGTCTCTTGTTATGATAAGAAAATGCTAGGTGACATCTAGACTCCAGGTATTAATATTCACCTTCGATTTAGTATGACAATCTTCATTTGATATCTTGGACCTATGTCACAACTATGCCAACAAGGGCTTGCAAATGAATTCTAAATCCAACATAAGTCTGGAACTCCCCTTGAAAAGGTAAAATGCAAAGGTACATCACTTCATGTCACTTCTCCATTACCTTTGTGTAATCTAAGGACCCTTTTCATGATAGTGTGTTGAAATTTTGCTTAATCATAATTTCTACCCTTTATATCCTTTGTATCCTTTTTGGAGATTTATGACAAAGGGGGAGAAATTATGCATTAAAGCGTATCTTTAGTCTTATGTAACTAATTGTAAGGTGCAAGAAGACTTTTGAAAAGGGGGAGAAATAATTGACAAAAGGGGGAGAATCATAAGTAAAACATAAAATGTGGAAAATTGACGAGTGCATAGTATGTCACGAGCATCACGTTTATTTTATGACACAATGCACCCCACGAATAGGGATGGCAACGGATCGGATTCGGATCGGATATTGCAAATATCCATCCGCAACTATATCCGCGGTTGCTACCAATATCCGCCCGCGACCGTACCCACGGGTAGAAATTTATATCCATGTCCGTGCCCATCGGATTTCGGATATCCGTCGAATATGACAGACACAATCATTTATTCAATAATTTAATAGCATAATTAGTCAAATTTCTTCCCAATTCACCATCATATTAAAACTCAATAAAAGAATTATTATGGGCCTGCGAGCCTCGGTTAGGAGCACTAGAGCTTGGAAGGGCTAGCCGTCAGTGGTGCTACGGTCTATGAGACTTGGAAGGGGCCACGAGGCACAGCGTAGGAAGCTAGCAATGCTATAAGGGGCAGCCAACAGTGGGAAATTAGGACCGTTAGGCGTGGGGTTTATGGTGTTAGGATTTGTTCTTTGCTATGTAATATGGGCTAGGCCAAAAAATACACTATGGGTCGATTTCGGATATCCAACGAATAACCCGCGGGTAGAAGGTAATATCCTAATCCGTGCCCGCCCGACTTCGGATCGGATTCGGATCTGACCCACGGGTCAAAACATATATCCATACCCGGCTCCGTCGGGTCGGATATCCGACAGATATCCATATCCACGGGTCAAATTGCCATCCCTACCCACGAATAGTATGATATAAATTGTCTGCATACTTCGACGCAAATATGTGCTTTTGGCATTTGAGTACAAAATTGGTATTTTCTGAAATACACATATTTAGGTGGAGGAAACTATATCATAGGATGCAAAATCTTATTTATCAGATCTTATGTAAACTTTAAATGTGTTGTCATCAATCACCAAAAAGGCGGAGATTGAAAGTGCACTCATCCCTTTTGTGGGTTTTGGTGATTTAGATAACAACACATTTAAAGGTCTAACAAGTTTGCTAAGTGTTGAACAGGAAATTCAGTATGATGAACATATTTGAATAGTGTATAATGATCAGTGAACAAAGGTTCAACACATGGTTAAATAACCAATAAGACAATGCAAATGGATATAATATGGTCTCTATATTGGTTTGAATATATAGATAAGAGCTGAGAAATCACTATGCATAAATATGATCAGAATAGAGGTTAAAGTGATTAAGAGGATTGGTCAAGCCAAAGTGAATAAGATTTGATGAATCGTAAATTGGCTTGACAATATTACTATTAGTCCATATATGCTTCTATGAGAATCAAACTAGAGCTTGATTGATCTTAGCATTTATATCTAGATGACATTCAAGTAAGGTTCACAATATTGAAGAAATGATTATCTTAATGGATGCTCAATATGATGTGACTCAAGAATGGCTTGATAGGGTGAAGATAGCAAGGAAAGGGCTTCGAGGGACTAAGCGAAGGTGAAGGCCAAGCGACGGCTTGTGGAATGAGGTACCATGGCTAAGGTGAAGAAGAGAGTACTTGCACTAAGTCGATGAATTAATCAGCTATGAAGAGTTATATTGTGTTGATGCATCAGTAAGGTGACTTGAAGCCATGAGTTGAACTCATATATGGTGAAATGGTTCAAGTCACAGACTCGATTTGTGTTTGCTTCAAAAAGTGAGACAGAGATGTTTGTGATCCTTATGAAGCAACACTATGGAGGAATCACACATGAGACACCAATGACTCAAGGAGTTTATTTAATTATATTTATTTAACTTGAGTATAGGAATCATCGTACTATCGAGGGGGATCTAAAAATAAGGTTGGTGTTGGTAATAAAGCTCAAAATCCTTGATCCAAAACTTCTATTTTACCCTTGTTAATCCTTAGTGAAAGTATGTAGTATAACATTTTTAAGTTTATCTTGGCCAAAATTGCTCTCTAGAAAATACTGGTTCAGCTGGTATTCAAATATCGGCTCAGCTGGTTTCTAGACCAGCTCAGCCGATTTTCCCTCTAGTCCACTCTGCTACTCAGCCAGGATTTGTTCTGCAGAAAACCGGCTCGGCCGGTTTTTGAGCAGAAAGGTCAAAACGACTAGTTTTGGAGGCCCAGTTATATATACTCACTCCTACCTCTCTCTCCCCCCACATAAGAGCACGCACCAAATTTCATTTCTGACCTGAGAAACACCTCCCACTCTCTCTCACCTCTTGCCTCTCTCATTTCAAATCTTCGGAGAGAAATCTTTGAGTGAGATTGAAGAGCTATGTTTTTGTGCTTCATCTCTAAATCCTTCTTTGGAGAGAAATCCTTCTTGATTCGAGCTTTGGTACTACATCGAGTTCTTTGTGGATTCATTACTCTTGGAGCTTCTAGCTCCTAGACGACTAGGTGTCTTTTGTGAGTCTCCAAATCTTGTGGAAGACCACAAGAAAGTTTGTATTACTCGCTCGTTTGAGCTAAGATTAGTGTGTGGGCTTGACCTTTGTGGTCAGTAAAGGGAGGATTAGGGTTGAAAGAGACCCGGCTCTTTGTGGGCGCCTCAACGAGGAAGTAGGGCACCTTAGTGGTGTGACCGAACCTCAGGATAAATCTTGTGTCTCTTATGTTCTTGCTCATTGTGTCTATTCGTGTTCTTCGTTCTCTCACCATTCCGTGGAAGAATTGTTCATATCTTTTTGGTGTGTGGATTTTGAGAAGTGCCCTTCTCAGATCTACTACTTTAAACACTGTCGATCATCTAGGACATCCCATTTGCAAAGTTAATTGGGTGAATTTCGAGATCAATTCAGTTTTATATCCCATTCTTTAGTTGAGCTCGTGCAAACCAGTTGAACCGGTTGACACCAATTGAACTGGTTTTACCTAGTTTGTTTCTAGTTTTTGTTGAAAAAATTTTCACTTGCCTATTCACTGCCCCTCTAGGCAACTTTCAATACTTTCATCGCTCAAAAAGTTGTGGAGAATAATGTGCATGAGTTCACTTACGGTGGGGGCTCATGTGAAGTGTAAAGCTTTCCATTGAGAAAGTGGTTGAGGCTGAGCATTGCTTTTAGAGTTGGTTAAAATTTTATTAGCAGTTACTAAGTATAAGTAGATACAATCCTAATTAAATAAGAGATCATAATTAATAATAAATGCCACAATTAAATCAAAATGACATATTAAGTTTAATTCTATAAGTTAATCATGTGAGAGTCCTGAGTCACTCTCGACCGTGAGCACGACTTATATACCAATTTTAAATTCTGCAGACGTTGCGCCTTTTACCCACAATTCGTGTATCCCATCTAGCCAGGGTTTGCAAGGCCCTTAGACACTCCCGAGTTGAACGGCTAGGGATCCACTACGAGGCCTTTACAAAGTTCCACTAGCTTCAGAAAACCCGCTACGATTTTGTGAGAAGAGCGATATAGGAATCCCTCGTCCGAAAAGCCATCCTAGCATGATCGACCCGAGAACATCCCTACACCAGCTACTCCTCTATCGCCCTACTCCCTTGTCCCTTTTGGGTAAGGTAGTCCTCCACTAGCTTTCCTAATTAGTCAGCCAAGGGCATCTCATTCCACCCTTGTGGTAGCACTGTTATCTCAAGTTAAGCTCCATGTTCCAATTAACACAATAATCTTATCATGAACAATAATTAAACCAACAGTAACAATGGAACATGATCATAATTCAGATATAACATTAATCTCAAAACCAGGTAAAGCAATAGCAAGCATACCCAATAGTTCATTTGTTTAAAAGGTGTGGGGTAAACAAAACGAGGGCAACCTATTAGGTCCCATCAAATTAACTTGAGCATGTCACACTGGTTAACACAAACATTATTAGATAAAGAAAAGTAATCAAATGCACAACTTGTCTTTTTGGTGCAACTCCATGTACTTCTCTAATTTGGTCTTCAGGTTCTTCGTGACCGAGTTTCTACTCGTAGCAATACATACTATCAAGCAAATAATGTGTATGGTAACATTACACAAAAGCATAAGAACAAAACAATGTAAGGATATTCTACATTTCGCTATGAGATCATAGGTTCAAGAATCATTAAAATCGAAGTTAAAACGAAAAAGTTACAGGTAAAAAATATTTTTAAGCACAATAAATCTAATACATATTGTATTTAAACTAAGCATGTATTAAATTAAAATATTTGAGTTGATATTAATTACTTTAAGAATTATTTATAATAAGAGAAGGTTACAACTATAAATTAGATTAACTAGATTTCCTAGCTAATTAGCATTAATTAAACAAACAATTAATTAATTAACTACTTATTTAAAACATGTGGCATAATTTTTTTAACAAAGGGGCAGAGCCTCCTATTTCATTAAGAAATAGGATAAGAGTCATAACATGAAGTACGATGAGCTACGACCCATCAAAAGCAGAAACCTAGTGATGCTAGCAACCTTACACTATCAAACTAGATAAGCAAGGACCAACAAACACTAATCACAATCCAGACACGACCGGAGTTTTTAAGCAAGGCTTATTACAACGACTTAAGATACCAGCGTAGCAAAGAGGCTAACAAACCAGCTTAACAAAAGAACAACCTAGAATTAAACGTCATCCATCCACAGAGATAAGCCAAAATCGCCATTCATCCAGAAATGTGACGATCTCTCGGACACCACCCGAACGCCCGACACATCACTTCACTTGCTATTTTTCTGATTAGCCTGCTTCCTTGGACCACCATCTTTTTTTCCTTCTCTTTATGACGAATAGCCTAGGAATCCAACCAAAAGCAATAGAGAAATATTATGTTAGCAGGATCAAGAAGAATTTTTTCACCGAAAAACCAATCATTTCTGGTTCTCCAAATAGCCCAAAAAACAGCTCCACAACCGAATAACATCAAATTGGAGACTCTGTCTTTTGATTTATTCAACCATCTGTCACATAGCTCTCCAATGCTTTTTGGAATGAATTCTAGATTTAAGGCAATTTAAATCACTCTCCACACAAATCTAGCAATGGTGCATTTAAAGAACAAATGCTCAACCGATTCAAGACCCCCACAGAAATAGCAATCACTAGAACCATGCCAATTCCTTTTTTTAAATTATCTTTTATAAGAATTTTATTCCTTACAACCAGCCAGATAAAGACTTTGATTTTTTTTGGTAACTTTAATTTCCACAAGAACCTGTACGAAATAGCCACTTGGTCATTCATCTTTTTCTTATATAAAGAATTCACAGAGAAACCTTTACTGCCAATACGCCACATCACTCTGTCCTCTTGGTCTGTCAAATTATGATGAACGCAAAATCTTACTAAGTCCTCATATAACACTTGCAAATTACCAACAATTCTTCTTCTAAAGGAAAGAGCAGCAAAATTCGAGGCCAAGACCTTATTTATAGAAATATCCTTATCAAGAACCAAATCAAATAGAACAGGGAATTTATCTGCCACAGGACAATCACCTATCCAAAGATTCTTCTAGAAACTAGTTTTACAATCATTACCAACGACAACCTTACAATATTTAAAGAAAACTTCTCTGAGACTTAGAAGTTTTTTCCAAAACTGTGAGTCATTCTGTCTTTGCTTAACCGAGATAAGAGGTTTTCCCTTAATATATTTTTTCGAAATAATCTTTTGCCATAAACCATTTGAAATTTCAATATTCCATAGCCATTTCGTCAACAGAGCGTCATTCATATTTTCAAGGTTCAAAACACCTAATCCTCCTTGACTTTTAGGAGTACAAATAGAATTCCAGTGAACCAGGTGAATTTTTTTGATTGCCAACCTCCTTGCCACAAAAGCCTCTTTCTATATAGATCCAGTTTCCTAATAATAGATTTAGGAGCAGGATAAATCGATAACATGTAGAGAGGAACATTGGAAAGACAGTTATTTAATAGCGTCAATCTACCACCCAAGCTTAAAAATCTTCTTTGCCAACCAGCAAGCCTTTTATCCATTTTTTCCATCATAGGACACTAAAGAGACTTACTAATTTTTTTGTTGTCAATTGGAACACCAAGATATTTCATCGGAAGATGACCAACAGGACAGGTAAAAATATCAGCATACACATTTTCAAAATCTTTAGCCTCCCCCAAACAGAAGATTTCACTTTTATGAAAATTAATTTTCAGCCCAGACATGTGTTCAAAAAGACAAAGAATGAATTTAAGGTTTCTAGCACTTTCCAAACAATCTTGAATTAAGAAATAGTATCATCAGCATACTGAAGACAACAACATCCATTTTGAATAATATGAGGAATTAATCCTCGGACAAGACCTCTTTCTTGAGCTTTCTGAATAATACAAGCCAAGCCATCTACAACAAGATTAAACAAAAGATGCGAGAACGAATCTCCCTGTCTAACTCCTTTATGAGTAGAAAAATAAGGGCCCACAACATCATTGGTTTTGATGGCAACTTTACCACCTCTGACAGTTCTCATAACCCAATCACACCATATATCACCAAAACCTTTTTTCCATCATGTAATGAATAAATTGCCAATTCACTTTATCATAAGCTTTTTCAAAGTCAATTTTGAGAACCACACCACTCTGTTTTTTCTGTCTCACTTTATGAAGAATTTTATTAAGGGAAACCACACCGTCCATAATGTACCTGCCTTTAATAAAACCATACTCGTATTCACTTATCACTTTAGTAATGCAGATAGCCAGTCTATCATTTAACACTTTGGTAATGATCTTATAACAAACATTCAAGAGACAGATAGGTCTAAAGTTTTTCATTTCAACAGCATTATCCACTTTAGGTAAAAGAGTCACTAACCTGTAGTTAAGTCTTTTAATATCAAGCAACCCAGCATAAAAATCCTTGAATAAATTCCACAGGTCAATATAAATAAGATCCCAAAAATCTTGAAAAAATTCTGCTGGAAAACCATCAGGATCAGGGGCGCTATTGTGTTTTAGACCAAACACCACCTTCTTAATTTCCTCAACAGTAAAAGGGCCAGTGAGCAGAGCTCGATCCTCATCATTCAATTTATTCATATGAAGATTTGACATATTTATACTAGAAGGGGTAGAAGGACCAAAGAGCTCTTTATAAAAAGCAGTAGCAACTTTATTAATGCCATTATCATCAACCACAGTGCCCTCTTCATTCACTAAGGAAAGGATTTTAACTCTTCTTCTTCTCCCTTTGGCAATAAGATGAAAATACCTAGAATTCTCATCACCCTCATTAATAAACATGTGGCGTAATTAAAACAATGTTATTATTGAGTACGCAAAATTAATATGATCCTAACACAATTTGAACAAATTAAAACCAAAAATTTGACACAGAAGATATTGTATTTTTAATAAATTAGTAGGGCTGCACAGAAATAGATGACATGATGTGATCTGATTGGTTTGTTAAAGGTGGAAAAGATTTGTTTATAAATACATGACCGAGCTAATGCAAACTTATCATGATTATACCTACTGTAAATACATGTTGCATGACAGTCTTACATGTAAAAGGGTATATAGTGATGGTTATCTATTAAGCAGGAAGCGTCAAACCTATTTTGCGGGAAAGACCTCTAACCAACCACTAACTTACCTTCCAATCAAGCCCTTCAAAGTTGTTGGTCATCTCGGTTTTTGACGATGAACCAGAGATCTGATCGCTGAACCGGAAGCGTGGTGACGAAGCTCTCGCCGAGCCAGTCACGACGATGTTCTGGATTGTCCCAGAAGATGAACAGACGGAGATAAATTCCTCGTCGAATTTGTCGCTAGGGTTGGGGAGCAACTCGAACTTCGACGAGCTGGTCATGTCGGCTTATGGTTGCGAGCTTAGCTGGCGGGGGGCTGATGTGGCTTGTATGGCGGCGGCGCTGCTGTGAGGCTAAAGAGGAGATAAGTTTATGATTAATGGCTTGAGGTGTTATGGTGGCATGCATTTGTATAGGCTGGGAGGTTGGTGGTTACATGACAGATCTAATCTGATACTTATCGTTTGAAATCATATCCTATCTATTTGGAACTCTAACTCGTCTCTTTTATTCTAATAATATTGTTGTTAGTTTGTACTAATCAGATTAGACCTCCAATTTAAATAAATTTTAGAATATATTTTTTATTTAAATTTAAATTAAGTTTTTGGGTGTTACATGCGAGTTGAAAAGAGTATTTTTCTTAAATATTTTATTATGATATCCTAATTTGTATCGACTTTACCTAAAGGATGTTGTGTACAAACAAACCAGCCAAACATACATTGATACATTATATTAGCTTACATTTGTAATTTCTGCTTTATATTTAAAATTTAAAATTCAAGTTTAATTTAGAGCTAAGTTAAATTTTCTATTTCAAACATAAATTGCAACAAACAAAAACTCAACATTAATGCAAAGCATTTTTATCAATTAATTTATCCATTAAGCAAATGAAACTAAATAGGAATAATTCATGTAAGATGTTTTACAATAATAATTATTAAAGAAAATAATTCAGACATATAGCCATATTTTAGGGGTACAATAAAATAAATCTATAATATTCACATATTTATTTAAAAGAATATAATTTCTGATGTAAAATCTATATTAAGAGATAGTTTAACTTAATTATTTTTTAAGAATAGATCTTTAATATAAAGGTTAGTTCATATGAGAATTTTTTAGGTAATCTATTATTTGAAAACACATTTATTTAAATCACAAAATAAGTTTTTCTAATTTATCTAGAATAGGATTTTGTAGTGTTACAGCAGCTCAAGAATAGAAGCCTGAAACTCCTCATGTTTGAGGTTGTGAAATGTCACTCCAAACAACATTAGCTTATGTAGTAAAATTTTACTAGTGTTTTTTTGAATTATTTATCTGACTAAGTTGTCATTATGTTTCGTGTAATGGAATGTTGTTCCTTTTACCTAAGGACTAGTATCTAGGTAAGAATGTAATCAGTGTTCTTTGAGATTTTGTACAGGGACCAGTGTTTCTGCGTGTCCACAATGCAATTTTAGACCCTCTTTAGGAGGGCAAACAACTCTGGCTTTTCGAGAATAGTCTGCACTATAGAAAGGTGTCCTTTTTTTGCTTCAAAAACGAACAACTTGCCACTATTTTTTGTTTGCTTCACCGGCTTTTTTAGAAGCCAGAGAAGAAGAAAAAAAGAAAATCCAAACAGAGTCTTACTCTTGTATGATACTTTCTCCGTTCACAAATATATAACAATCATAAGCGATAAAATAAACCACAACAAAATACTCTGTAAATAATAAACCATGGTTTTTTGAATAAGATGAGGTATTAAAGTTTTAAATAAAATCTAACATGCCATATATTTGTAAACATGAGAGGTATTAGACTAAATCTAGCTCTAATAAGGCAGTTAGCACGCTGACGGTGTGGTGATATGGTGTTCTTGCTCCGTTTCTCGTGCATGGAGTGTGACTGTGTGAGGTGCATGTTCCAGACCCGGACGGGCGGAATCGGACCATCGCAGGGCGTTGCAGCCTTGCAGGTGGGGCCCTACGCAGCAATGATGCTGCCCCCGAGCCGCCGGGCCAACAACTTGCTTACCACTCCGTAAAAGGTCGCACACCTCAAAAATCAAAATCGTATATAAAAAACAACAATATTTACATTTTATAGTGTATTATAAGTATTATTATATCGATAGCGTGATACGTTTCTACAATAAACATATTTAGATATAAAATGTTGACGCTAAATATAGTTCAATTTAGAAAGGTGAAAAGCGGCATGCGCAAATTCCTAGGACCGGAGGAGTATAAACATAAAATTGACACCGGCATTTTTTTAAAAGAAAACGGAAATAAAGGGGGGAAAAAAGGAGAAACGGGGAGTGCATTGCTGCGTGCGTGGATCGATTCACGCTTGACGTGACTACCTGCCTGCATCCGCAAGCGTGCATGCACACGCACGCACCAAGAGCGTGTGGAGAGATCAGAGATCATATATGGACGCTCATCCCATGCACGCCTGCGTCCGGGCCGTGCATCTGTAGCTAGCAGTGGCAGCGTTGCTAGCGTACCCACATTTATTATACAGTACGGCCTCTGCCTGCAACTGCAAGCAATGGGTTCCTTCTCTGCTTTGCTCCGCCCGCCTCCGCCTCATCATCATCATCACAGCCCCGGCGGACCCGCCCAAGTGCCAATGTCAACCCAAACTCCCCCCTGCGCGTGTGCCGGCGCGCCCTCGCCATCGTTTCGCAGGCGTCCTTGCAATGGCGCGCCGCGCGCTCTCGCCGACAGATGGGGTCCACAAGGTCTCGCGCGCTTCGCCACCGCTACTTGGGCTGCCTGCAGACACGTCGGGTCCGCGGGCAGACCGGGCCCACGTATCATAGGCTCCATCCCCCGGCAGACCAGGTGCGGGCCGTTCCGTGAGGAGGTTGCTGCTTGCTGCCCTCTGCGACGAGCCTGGCTGTCCTAGATTTTTCTCTCTCTACAACGGCATCAGCATCACACACGCGCTGCACCCTGCCACCACCCCACTCCTCTCTCTAGAAAAAGGATTCTCCTCCACGGCACTATCTAGTCCCCGCACGACGAGGCGGACACGGTGATCAGCGAGGTGAGGCAGCCGGGGGAGAAGAGGCGGAGCCCCAGCCCCCCGACGCCGATCGACCACGGGACAACAAAAACCCTAGCCCCACCTCCCGACCCACGGCGCCTCCACTCCACTACTCCCCACCATGAACTAGCTCGATCGCCTCCCCAAAGCTCCCCCCGCCTTTCGTGATCGATCGTCCCCAGGTACATCGATCAGAGAATAAGCACTCCACTAGAATTGTCTAGTAGCGACCCAATTTTCTCGCCACATTTCGGCCTGCCTGCTTTTCTTTTTGATTCGATCCCACCCCGATCCCAGAAGCAGCAGCAGCAGCAAGTAAATACCACACAGGTGAGTAGTGGCCTAATCGCTCTGGCATATGCGTCGTGCATGGGTTTCTTCTGCGATCTATTTCTAACCGCGCCCTGCTGGTAGCAGTGTGTGTTCATCCGGTCTCTCATTCTTCTTCGTTCTGATCCGGGCCATTTTTCTCCATCTGGTTCGTTCCCTTCTCTCAATTTGATGCGAAAAGGGCGTGTCCTAAACCCCGCTTGGTCAAAACGAACTGTTGTACGGGTGTACTGCACTGCTGCTATAGGTGTCTGATGCTGTTGGGTTTTTGCTAGAGAGGCTCCGGGCACGAGGAAGCCGCGCACGCGGACCACTTCGTTCCTACCGCGCTGCGCGATTCCGCGGCAGTGCCATAAAGCTCGCTGGTTCTATACTTCGATCGCGAAAGCAGCTCGTTTTTCCTTTCCGATCTTTGCTGCCTTGTCGCTGTTTCCCCGGGCCTCGCTTGCTTTTGCTTCGATCGATCCGTGCGGTTGCGCCTTGCCGCTAGCAGCAGAAAGCGGCTTGCGCGCAGGTTCGTCGTACAAGCGACTTTTGCCACATAACGCGCTTCTGCTAGTGCTAGACGAGACGAGACGAGACGAGATGAGGCGCTCTCTCAGTTTCCTCTTGCAAAAGCAGACGAGATGAGGTGCCTTTTGGTGCTTTGGTTTGGGAACTAGAGTTTTGAATGTTTATTTTCGAACTTACTACTATTTATAAATCTCGCCAGTTTGGTCGGAAAATGCCAGTGCGCATTATTATTAATTCATCTATATTAATATGCGGGGTCAATTTGGATGGGTTTCGAAAATTTGTTATCATTTCGATCATCGAAGGTCTCTGGCCTTCTTGCTTAACTCTTTTCGAACTATATATATACTAGCTGTCTTGATCGGTTTGTTTGCCCGTTTGCTTTTGCAGGAGACCCAAAAAAAAAACTCTGAGGACCCGCATGCAGATGGACGTAGAGACGGTGCAGGCGGGTCCTGCGCTCGCGGCTCATCTGCAGGCATCGCCGGTACGTACGTACGTGTCGGGCCAGTCCAGTCTTGCTACACGTCGTAGACGCTAGCTGCGACTTTTGTCAGTTCGATTATTACCTTTTGCTTTCTGTGATCTGGGTGTGGTGGTGATCTGTTGGTTTGTCTTTCCACTGACCTACTGCTGCGGCTGCGCGCGGTCAGTTGCAATGATAGGATATATTGTGCGCCGCTTTATTAGTTGCTTTTTTTTGGGTGATTCGATATTTCGCTGGATTGATGTTTAATTTGAGATGTATAGTTACTGAGATGTACTGTAGTCGATATATCCTTTGATTTGATGCTCTCGCAAGTAGTTTATTGTCGATGCGTGGTAGTTATCTGGACTCAAGAGTCGCTGATGGGTTCAACTTGTTAGACTGATCTTGCTCATTTAATACAAGTGCATGAATGCTATATATAGGTTGACAAAAAAAAGTGTGAAAACAGCAAGGCAAGATCATTTCTCCAACGTGAGCCTTGTTAAAATCCGCTGAGCACATTAACTGCGGCATTTTGGAAATTGCTAAACCGTTGCTTGATTTGGAATGATGTACTTTGTATAGTGTTGCCTATATATGGACTCTCGAGTACTAGAGGACAGTACAACGTACTACTAGTTTGTTCAGTTAATTATACGTGCATTGGTAGCTGATATGGGAACATGGCCGTTAAAAGAATAACAATTAATATGGGTCTGTTTGGAAGCGCACACACCTGGCTTTGAAAAACAAATAGTTTATAAAAACTAGGGTGCTTTCAAACATGACAGTTTTTTCGCTTGAGTTTCGAAAAAACTGGATTTCCAGTTTCTAAGAAACCAGGAAGGTAGCATTTTCTAGCTAAAACCGGTTTTTGTCTGGCAAATTTCGTACTGTCCTTAGATGGTTTTATGGAAATTACGGTGATTGCTATCGCTCCAAACCTATGCATGCGATCCTCTCAATGTATGCTCCGTCGGATTTGAATGGTTAATTTTTATTTGAAAATTTTGAATTCAAAATATGAGTTTAACCTATATTATTTAAATATGGCAACAAATAAAAAGGGGATAATAGAATCAATTATTTTTAAAATAGAGTAAGGATAGACTTGTCCCTGTGTATCAGAAATGATAGAAATTGTTTAAAAAAAACTGGCTTCCAAACATGTACACTTAGTTTTTTTTTCTCTCTACAAACCAGTTTCTATAGACTGAATATAGAAACCATTTTTTAGGTGTTTCCAAACAGGTTCATTGTTGTTAAACTAATTAAACACCCTAGGCATGTTGAGTTTTATGTGCTAATTTTTATAGACAATGGATAATGCATCTTTTTCTCTCTCTTGTTTATTTGGGATTCTTTGTGCAATTGATCTCTAGAGACATTCGTGCCACTAGCTGGATCAGTGCTATTATTCTTTTTTTCACGAAGACCTGATGTTGGTTTGTTTTGAATCAACTCACGCAATATAATTAGCATAATTATAGTGCTTGTTTTTTTTAAAAAGGTCCCAGATAGCTATACAATTTGTCCCTTGTGTATACTGTAGTCCACTTGCCATCATCGTTGAATATATATACCTCAATTTTAATTTGTGTGTATCTATAGGACAACACTATTTGTTATCCTAGATAATGACCATTCACCTGAAATGACTTAATTAATATTAATTAATTGTTAAGCCATTCGTGATTTTTGTTAACCCATTTTAGGATAGGTGATGATAATTTAAGGTAACGAACCGACAGTCTTGCATGTTAAAAATTACTAGAGTACATTTGTATGTTCCATTTGCATGTCTCTTTTCATTTCTGTTGGTGCAGTGGTACATGATGTTGACCGAATGACTGTTGTCTGTCTTTCACAAGGCTAGTTCTCCCATGCACGCGCACCGCTTAATCTCCAAAAAACTTGACCATTTCAGTATATAATTTTGTTTCCCAAGAATCATACACGTCTCGGTCTCACCCGTTGTTTGTGTGACCATTGCAAATCACAAGAAGCCACAGGTGAAGAAGTACTACTTCAAGAAGAAGACGAGCAGTAGTCATAGCAGAAATGGTAAGGATGATGTCAACCACGACTCCAGGATTCAACCCAGGTCGCCTCTGAGCAGACAGAGCCTGACCTTCGACGCCATCCCCACATACCACGCTGGTGAGCACGGGCATATGCGATGCAACACGGTAACACTACTATTATTCATGCCACACCCACCTGAGTACCTGACACTTGTGTAAATTGGTTCGATTTCCATCAGGAGCTTTCTACGAGATCGACCACGATAAATTGCCCCCTAAATCCCCAATCCATCTGAAATCCATACGGGTGGTAAAGGTGAGGGTTTTTTTTTTCTGGGATTCAATTTCTGCTCTCAATTTCTTAATCTGTTTGTTTAGCATATGCTTGAGCAAGTTCTGGCCTGTACCTAGGTGAGCGAGTGCACGAACCTGGACATCACAGTGAAATTCCCGTCCCTTCAGGCGCTGCGCAGCTTCTTCTCCTCCTACCCGGCACCCGGCACCGGACCGGAACTAGATGAGCGCTTCGTCATGAGCAGCAACCACGCCGCGCGCATCTTGCGCCGCCGAGTGACCGAGGAGGAGCTCGAGGGCGAGGTGCAGCAGGACAGCTTCTGGCTCATCAAGCCCCGGCTCTATGACTTCGCCGCACCTCAGCAGGTGCCGTCACGGACATCGTGCCTGCCGCCGCCGCCCGCTCCACCGGCGGCTACGCTGGGGCCAACAGCTGACTCCTGCCTACTCACCACGTTGAAGTGCGATGGCGCCGGGTGGGGTATGAGGCGCCGCGTCAGGTACATTGGACGGCATCGTGATGAAGCTCCCAAGGAGGCTAGTGTTGATGGCTACGACACAGAGTCCAGTGTCAGGGAGGTGCAGCAGCCTCCAGCGACGCAGGAAGTTAAGAGGAGCGAAAGAAACTGTAAAAGAAAGCGGGAGGCGGAAGGGAGCAGCAAGGACAACAACGGAGACGAGGGCAAGAAGAATAACAAGGTTCAGGGCGCCAGCAAGAAGATTTCAAAAAAGGCAAAGAAGCGGACCGTCGAATCCAAGGACGGTGACCCTCGGCACGGCAAGGACCGGTGGTCAGCCGAGCGCTACGCCGCAGCAGAGAAGAGCCTGCTCAACATCATGCGCTCCCGAGACGCACGGTTCGGCGCACCGGTGATGCGGCAGGTGCTGCGGGAGGAAGCCCGCAAGCACATCGGCGACACCGGCCTCCTTGACCACCTGCTCAAGCACATGGCTGGCCGGGTGCCGGAAGGCAGCGTTCACCGGTTTCGTCGCCGGCACAATGCGGATGGTGCCATGGAGTACTGGCTTGAGCCAGCCGAGCTTGCTGAGGTACGGAAACAGGCCGGTGTATCTGATCCATACTGGGTGCCACCGCCGGGATGGAAGCCAGGTGATGATGTGTCCCTCGTCGCCGGCGACATTCTAGTCAAGAGGCAGGTTGAGGAGCTCACCGAGGAGGTCAATGGCGTAAAAAGGTATATCTTTTTCTACTCCTTTTGTCTGTCTGCACTCTATGGTATGTAGTTTTGTTGCAATTCAAGCCATCAGTGCTATGACCCTGCTAAGTTCTTACATAGACAAGGGGTTTCTTCTGAGTTTTATGCCAAGTTATTCTTGTGGTGGTGTGTGAAGGCAAATGGAGCAGTTATTGTGCAAGGATGATGGGGACTTGGGTGCAGAGAGAGACTACAGTTCATTGAAAGTATGCAAAAGATCAGCTCCTTTACCCTGTTACAATTCGTTGTTCCCTTAACTTTTGAAGGCTGCTGCTTCTGATTAAACTGAACAAGATATGGTAGTGGCACTGATGTGGATATTTCTGTATACTTGATATGTATTTGCACCTCTCTCTTTTTTTGGAAAATCATAGGCATTAGAGCATTTTCCATGTTTCTGTATGTTGGGTTGTGCAAGTCATGTACATCATTTCATACGTTGACGGGAGGTTTTTTGAAGTGCTAGAATAGAATGCCAGTCCTGGACTCCCGGTTCAGTTTCTCTGATGTTTCATAATGCTTGCTGTCTGTAAGACCATAGCTAATTCCTTGTCCAGTCTCTGAAATTCTGAATCCAGGATGTACTGATGTGCATGATCTGACTAGCATGAACTACAGTTTCTCTGTTTTACTTCTCACATTGACTATACTAACTGATAGAAACTATTTGGCATGCCCATTTTGGATGCACTAATGAAAGCTTATCAATTTGTTTGTCAGGAGAAGTACCAGCGTGCTGTGAGGGCTAATGAAAAGCTTGAGAAGCAGGTGCTCTGTTTGAAGGTAAGCGCATGGATGCAGCAACATTGTCTGCTAGGAAAAATGTGGTAGTTAGTTTCAAACTAAATGACAACCGAGAAACTATGCCTGTTACTAATTTGGCTTCAGTAATTTCAAACAAAATGAGAACTGAGAAACCATGCCCGTTATTGATTTGTCTTCACTTATTAAATTTACAGGGAAGCTATGACTTCGATATCCTCGCAAAATAAAAAGCTATGTCTTTGCTAAGGCCCTGTTTGTTTCAGATTATAATCTCTCCAGATTATATAATCCAACGTAAATAATCTAGTTGGTAAACAAACACCTAGATTATGAGTTCAAATTATATAATCTAAAGCCCAGATTATGATAATCTCATAATCTTCTCATGAGTAGCTTATTTGAAATTATTTTGGCAAAAGATCCACTACCCATGGTTTTGTAAATAGAAATTACAATATATGTCATCCTTGTTTTCTCACCTCAAATAAACAAACAAGGATATTGTTGTCTTTATGAATAATCTAAACTAACAAACAACTACATATAGATTATAATATATCTAGATTATAATCTAGATTTTATAATTTAGATTATAATCCAGATTATACAATCTATAAGCTGAAACAAACATGCCCTAAATCTGCTTGCTGAATTTTCAGAAATGATATTGCCTTTTATTTTCAGGACATGTGTGAGAATGTGGTTCAGATGAATGGTGAGCTGAAGAAGGAGGTGTCATCCTTCAAGGTACATTCATGCAGACAGGAGACAGCTATGACATTCACAATGATCTTTTTTATCTGTAGCATCTATTCCTATGCACATTTTGCCTGCTAGATCCGTGTAACTCCAAATACAGTTAGTGAACCACTGTTTAATTTCAGGAAAAGTACGAGCATATAGCTGACAAGAATGATAAGTTAGAGGAGCAGGTTACCTACCTCTCCAGCTCCTTCCTTTCTTTCAAGGTAGCTCCTTGTATGGCGATGCACTTTTTTTATTGATTTTTCTCAGCCTATGCAAATGTACATCTGACATCTTCCATGAGTTGAAGTAAACAGAACTGAGTGGTGCAGGATCAGCTGGTACTGGCTCTGAAGCTGGAACTGGCTCCAAGTGAAGCTGTTCCCCGCACAGCACTGTTCGTTGCTTCCGGTGAGCAGATGACCGGCACCGTCATCCAAGGCGGCCAAGACAGGCCGGAAAGGAAGAGCAGCTTCCGCGTCTGTAAGCCACAGGGCAAGTTCCTGTTGCCGAGCATGGCGTCTGGCATGACCATCGGCAGGGGCGCCAGCAGCACCTGCCCGGCCGCCGCCACGCCTGGCCCGGGGATCCCTCGCAGCACCAGTTTCCCCAGTATGCCGGGCCTCCCGCGGTCGTCGCGAGGCCCAGTTGAGGTGGTGGCGGCGGCGTCCGGCCTGGACGAGCACGTGATGTTTGGCGCCCACTTCTCTACGCCGCCCTCGGCGTCGTCCACCAACGACGCTGCCAAGCTGCAGCTGTCCCTGCCCAGCCCGAGGTCGCCCCTGCAGCCGCAGAAGCTGTTTGACACTGTTACTGCTGCTGCTTCTGGGTTTAGTCCCCAAAAGCTGATGCATTTCTCCGGCCTGACTCGACGCGATGTGGTAAGTCCACTTTGCTGAGGTCCACTTTGCTTGCTTTCTCTTTATCCCTCTGGTTCTATAGTCTGGACTCTGGCCTACTGTTCCATTGCTGTCGGCAAGCATTAGTACTAGGCTACTAGCTAACCATAACCAGTCAAGAAACGTGCAAGCTGATTCATGTTCGACTGATCGTGGGCTGTGCAGGACACCTCGTCGTCATCGTCCGGGGCCTGCGGTTCCGGCCTGCTAGAGGGGAAGAGGGTCCTGTTCGATGCAGACGCCGGCGGGATCAGCGCGGTGGGAACCGAGCTGGCCCTGGCTACTCCATCCTACTGCTGACCTACTCCTACCTTTCCACTTGAGGATCATCGCCTCTTCCCCATCTGCAAGCAAAGCTTTGGATGGTTGGCCTCAGGGTGCTCCAATTTTCTTTCTTTGTAACGAAGGGGCAACACGTAGCGTAAATACAAAGAGAAAAAAAAAGAGAGAGAAAAGATAAGAAAAAGGGAATAGGAACTCACTTGAGCAGTCTTTGTGGCATAATCCGTACTTCCGTAGCCATCTCAGGTTCGTCAGTTTCTAGTTAATTCTCAGGTTGAAGCTAAAGTCGTTGCATTGGATTGGTCTCTTCAGTAAGTCAGTTGGGTATGGTCATCTCCCATTCTCCCCTGTCCATGGTGCATGACACATTTGGAGTTGAGATGTGTCGATTTTGCTGGCACCATAGGGCATATAGAGTCATGTTATAGAATATACCCGCTCATTCTTGTATGCCTGCTGCACTACATATTAAGTGTGACCAATTTTTTCGGGCATATATATATTGGTGATATTTAATTTCCCCTTACAATCTGTACGTTCTTGATGCTGGTGATATATATTTTTTTTGAAAAAAAGTAGCAGGAGCACTGCTAATTCATATAAGAATGAAAGGAGATTGAGTCGTACAGAGGGAAGGTTACAGGAGCAATTTACAAGGCGCAGCCGCACAATAGCAAGATAGATTGAGATCTAAGCTGGGACCTCACTCAGATTTTAATCCCTGCCACCGTTCTGTGGATGCTTTTGGTTCTATGCATAGAAGATCGCAGCCACCAGTCAACAATGCTTTGGACGTCGCTGCTAGTGCTAGGAGGTTGAATGAGATTATTGGACCAGATTCTTAATGAATCCCAAACCTGTGAGGCAAAAGGACATTTGAAACATAGATGTATAGCTGTCTTCCCAATCCTGATTGCATAGAGTGCAGACCGGGTTTGCAGGGCCAATGCCTCAAGGTAAGGTTGTCAGCTGTTAGAGTCTTGTTTTTGAATGAGCAGCCAAGCGAAGAATTCCTGCTTTCCCTCCGCATGAGGGCTCCAAATGGTTGATGCATTAAAAGGACAAAAAAGATCCTCAAAATTGTGCAACATATGCTGACTTGGCAGTCAAGACACCATCAGTCTTTCCTACAGGATCCACCGACCCAAGAGCCCATCAGTCTTTCACTGCGGTAACAGTAACACACAGTGACGCAATGAGATAATTGGATTTTTGTCACTCACAATGTTGTCTTCTTATTATAATTACTCATGTGTCTATGAATTGTGGGTCCAGCTGGGTCTATAAAACGTAGATCTGATGGAAACATGTTTCTTACTGATGGCAAATATCAGAATCTCTCGTGACGCAACCGTTCCCAAATCCCAACTATAGAGACGGAGACCCCCGCCTCGTGGAGACACAAGCATGATGGCAAACTAGTTCCCAACTGGAAGTGCAGTGGTGCGTTTGGTTGTTCACTTGTTCTCGCAGCGCTGTACCGGTTGGTTGGTGCGTCGCCTTCCTTCTCACTCCAGCAGTCCAGTTGCAGTTACAGCATGTTGCTGGTAGACGGCAGCAGCAGCAGCACAGACAGGGCACGTCGAATGCAGGGTGCGCCAGCATGTTGATGTTGAGCAAATCGAACTCTGGCTTCGAAACAACGGGTACGGTACTCACACTCATCAGGCTCGCTGCAGCTACGGCCTTCATGGAACCGAGGCATGCGGTCGATACTGACCAATCTGATTCTAACGTGGATCTATTCCGCTGATCGATTAGTGAGCTTGCCAATAGATTGATCCAAGTTAGAGAGGGTGTTTGAGTTCATTTACACACTCGCCGTCTATTTCACTCCTATCACTCTCCTTTAACAAACAACTCTCGCTATATCTTCTTCAGACTCTGACATTGAGACGAACAAAGATGAGATATCGATATACTGACATCGAGACGAACAAAGATGAGATACTCGATATACTGCATCAAAGTATAACGGATGTGACGATAAGGCTTGTCGGCGGGTCTTCAATAAGAGGGAGGCGAGTGATGCAACAAAGAAGTTGCCTCGATCGAAATCGTGAAGCCACATATAGGGATGAAAACGGGATGGATACAAACGAATAGTAGGTCATCATGTATACTAACCTAATGTATTTCAATCAAATACGAATAGGTAGAAATAGTGCGGATACGGATACAGGGACCGGATAGATTATTCGTGCGGATAAGTGACGGATACTGATATTATTTAGTCGGATATCGAATAGTTGACGGATAATGCATGAATTTCTTATCATTCACTACATTTTAGTTCGCGTAAACCTTAAGTCCACATATAAAAATGGTAAAGTGAAGTATTGATTTGTTGAAACTTGGATAAATAGAGTGATTTCACCTGTAACTCAGATAATAAGTGGAAGTGAAATTGTCGGCGTTTCGACCCTGGGGGGTCCCTGGACCGACGAGTAAATTGTCGCTGCGTGTCCCAGCCTAGATGGGTCGGCGCGAGACGGGACACAAAGGGGGGAGAACAGAAAGGGGAAACCGCGGCCTTCGTGTTGTCCTGCGCCCAGGGCGGATGGATGCGCTTGCAGTAGGGGTTACAAGCGTTCGCGTGGGAGAGAGAGAGAGCGAGAGCCTTATACGTCGGTCCGTTCTCCCGCGCGGCCAACCTTTTCGTACGAGAACCCTAGACCTTCCTTTTATAGGCGTAAGGAGAGGGTCCAGGTGTACAATGGGGGGTGTAGCAGTGTGCTAACGTGTCTAGCAGAGAGGAGCTAGAGCCCTAAGTACATGACGTCGTGGCAGTCGGAGAGGTTTTGGCACCCTGTTCATGTGATGTCGTGGTCGTCGGAGGAGCGCTGGAGCCCTGCGGAAGTACAGCTGTCGGGGCTGTTGGATCCTTGCTGACGTCTCCTTGCTGAAGTAAGGGGCTGGGAGCTACCGTCGTCATGGAGCGTGCGGGGTGCCATCATTACTTGTTTACTAGGGCGAGTCAGATGGGACGCCGGTCTTGTTCCCTGTAGCCTGAGCTAGCTAGGGGCAGGGTAATGATGGCCCTCCTGGTGACGTGGCCGGCCCGGACCCGAGTTTGGGCGAGGTGGCGATTCCTCCGAGGTCGAGATTGAGTATGAGCCCTGGGGTCGGCTGTCGCAGAACCTCCCAAGTTATCGGGCCCACATGCACCTGTCCTTGTCTCAAAGACCTCAGACAGCTATGCGTGTGCACCAAACAACTTAACAGGATCTGTCCGAGTGCCCCGAGGACCCCGGATAAACGACTTACCGCCAAGATCACAGGATTAAGTAAACACAAATCACACACCAACATTTGCAGCGGAAATAAATTCTTTATTGCAAAAATGATTACATGTTACAATAAGTTTATATTATACAATTATCGGAGTGATTACAAAAGAAAGTGATTCAAAAGAATTACAATTTAAAATGTATAAAATATTTATAGGTTTTTAAAATACATGCTAGCTTAAGTGACAATCCTCAATAAAGAAGCTAAAGATGGGATACACCTATATAAGAAGGCCGAGCCCACCGGCACTTAGCAGCATCCACAACAGAATAAAATTATAACCTGAAAAACAACAGGGAATAAAACCCTGAGTACGCAATTACTCAGCAAGACTTACCCGACTAAAGAAAAGACTCTCAAGGGTATGCTGGTTTATTGGGAATCAAGGTAAAGCTTATCAAATTTCAAAGACTCATTTTGCAGAAGAGCTTACTAGTAGTGGATCCTTATGCTAAAATTTTACTTCACAGGTTAAGTACTTTACCTGAATCTAGATTTTCCTAATCTAGAGCATTCACTTGTCCTACACTAACTTTATTTTAGCATCTTTAGTTTCACTTGTTATCTACGATGCAGGGCAGTGATCCAGTCTTCATATCCGAGAAGTTCGGCGATCCGAATCGATTAATACTCAGCTGAGGATCTCCAACCACACGACATATGTAGCACTTAACCCTTGCATATGTCAACTCGCCCACGGGTTTCTCAAGACCAGAACGGGTTCACGCGACCCAAGAGCACAGCACTCCACCGTCCAGCCATTGGCCTGGTTGGTACACGTTACTCTCGCCATGGTGCCCGCCATGTTTCCGAGAGTACAGCACCCCACCTTCCAGTCTCTTGCCACGGAGGGTACAAGCTACTCTCGCCATCTCTCCACTCCCAGTGCGTGCGAGCTGTTCTGGTATTGGTCCGTCCGAGGCTAAGCTTACCCATGACGAGGCATGTGGCCAGTTAAAGGGTCCTAGATCAGCAAGCCTACTTTCGGTACGGTCCTTAATCGACACAGACGGGCGACCTTTCCTGCTCAACGTCTGGTCTTATTTTATTTAAACCATTCCCAATCTTTGGTACCTGACAGAGGTACTTTTTCTGGATGTTGAATCCATCATGGCCATATGGATTCACCATCGCAATTTCTTTTTCACAACAATTTCCCATATCCCGTGTAACACATCATCTTTTTTAAAAAGAACAACTTTTAATTATCTAAGCAGGGCTAAGCATCTTTAGTTCTCTTTTATAAACAGGAATCAAGGAATAGTAAACAAATTCCAAGGAATGGTAATGCATCAACTGTTTATTCACACAACTCCTATCACCTAATGCAACATATAAGTGATAAAAGTTTTATAACAACAAGGGGGTGGCAAATGCACCGGGGCTTGCCTGGGATAACACTAAGTCAGTGTTGTTAGATGACGTCCGCTTGGCGAGCATCTCATATCCTGGCGCTTGATTCGATCACGCAAATCTTCAAGTTCATTCATCAGTATCCCTTGAGATCAACTCAGCTCTTGTTCTCCCACTCCGTGATCAATTAACGTACCTAAATGATATGTATGATGCACATGAGCATGAGCACGAAGAGCATAAGATAGATAATCTATGTTAAAAAGGATAAATATTTAAAACAAGTCATCACAACACCTAGGAGCACACTAGATGTCAAGATATTACTAAGTACCACAGGTACATTTTTTTACATTTACATAGATCTAACTCAAGCATCAATCAACAAAAGGCTATACATGAACCTTAACTTTATGGATTAGAGTACACTATCAAAGGATTAACATCATTCTTAGCACTAATGAATAACCCACTATTAACTAGCATAAAATCCTATGGAGCAAAACTTATCTCAACCTATAGATCTAAAATACTTCTATGCATAACAAGCACTTCAATTCTAAACTTTACTCCTCAATCATCCGGCATTAACATCATGCTTATAACTATAAGGCGACCAAATTAATTCATAGATCTAGATATGTATGTCTACTAAACCTTCTTCGCATTATTGAGTTCATTATAACCACACAAGGTCTAATTAGCTACTAGTTCCAATACATTCATCAAAGTATTAATTCCCAAACTAATAGGTTTAGAGCACACATTAAGAAATAAAAACTCAACCATGTGCAACAAAACATTTGGATAAACATTTCACATGTCATAAGTCTTCATCACTCAAGAATCAAAAACTGATTACTCCTACTTAGCCAAACAGGAATCAAACCAAATACCCCATTGCAGATTTTCTGGACAGCACTCAGCAGTCAACGGTTTTGCTCATAACTCACAAGGTATTCATCCAAAAATAATGAACTAGGACTTTCTGGAAAGCTTAGAAAGTCCTCTACAATTTTGGTATTATCATCACAATTAGATTCGACATTTAAAAATGTCAAACAGTACTAAACGCAATTTTCTGTCCAGATTTGGACAGAATTCGATTATTTACTTCAAAACTCCATAACTGGAGATTTAGGTATCCAAAACAGGTGATCCTAGACTTTTTAGAAAGCTAATACAATTGTCTACAATTCGTTTATAAACAATTCAGGTCGATTCAATGTGGATCAAAGTCAGTTAATACAAACAAACATTGCTGTCCAGACTGTTGACAGATTCAAACATCCCATTTAAAACAGCCATAACTTGACTTCTAGATCACCAAAAAGGGTGATCCAAAACTTGTTGGAAAGCTTAAGAAAAGTACTACAATTATCCTATAATTGCTAATGACTGATTCTCATTTTAACTTAGCCAAACAATCTAATTTTCGAAACCTGTACATAATTTGGACAGATTCTGAAACTGGACTTGGAAAAATCATAACTTCTACACTATTAGATCTATGATCATGAAATTTTAGCAAAAGCAAGATAAAGAAGTTATCTACAACTTTTATATATAGCATTTCTACATAAAACATGATTTACTTCATTGAACTAGCTGCACAACTAAAATCGTACCTCCAGCCCTAAACAGCAGGAATTCCAGCTTAGTTCCTATTTAAGTTAACCACACCTTACCAACTCCTTTATCAAATCATCCATTGCCTAATTTGCATCATAAACCAATCTTTAGATTAAACAATACTTTGGCTTCTTAATACTAATACACCTATTTCATAACATGAAACTATACAATACACCATATACACACGATACATCCATTGCACTATTAAGAATCCACCACAACCTTGCATATATTTCTACCATGACACATTGCATAATTTGCATTTAAGAACTAAACTTTAACGCATGACTCGACTACTTCAAAATCATGAATCCATTCATTTCATATAATTTTGCAATCCAAACTTAAAGTCATGTCGCAACGAAGAACCGCTTTCATGACACTATGCACATTTCATTTAGCACAAGTATCGACTCCATATAAATCAACCATTTATTCGATTAATGAAGACAATGGATCGACTTACCATGACTAAACTCAAAGCGACGTCCGCGAATACACCGCGAACACAGCGAAGGTTTTGGGTTCGGTCCTTCTACCGAACACTTAATAATCGTCACACGGGCTTCGGTTCTTCACCGTCGGAACCTAGGGGTTTCTCTCCTCAAGCATACACAAACATACACATGGTTAGCCTCTACTTAATCTACACCGAGTACATGTACTAGCGAGGAATAAACACAAGAAAAACAACGAGTTCTCACCGGGGTTCGACGAAGTGGTGATCGGGTCGGCATAGATCGAGGTGGAGCTCGCTGCGGTATTTCATCGAACACGTCGAGCGCGCGACACGAAGGAGTGTCGTGGCTGCTGCTGCTCCATGGCCTAAGGCGAGAGCAAGCACCAGGAAGCCGCATGACGTGTAGGAAGCAGCATCCTGGCGCCCTGAGAAGATCTAGCCAGGTGAGGTTGCAGGGGCGAGCCCCATGTTGACGCCATGAAGAACGAGCAGAGTGGCTTGTGAGAGAAATGGGACAGGGAGCCGAGATGGTGAGGAGATGGGGCGCTGACCATCCATAGGAGAAGACTCGGCCACCAGCGAAGAGGGGCTAGGCGAGCACAGCGACAGCGATGGAAGATTGAGAGGGTCTGGCGTCGAGCTGCTGGAACAAGGAGATGAAGTTGGCGAGCGCTTGGGCTGGCATCCTGGGCACCGAATGTGAGAGAGGTAGAGGGATCGAGAAGAAAAGGTCGGGTACGGTGGTGACCGAAGGAAAATGATAAGCCTCCAGAAACATGAGCAACAAAAAGAGATAAACTAATAAAGAGATAAGGGAGAGAGTTACACGGTGGATGAAGCAAAAATGGACTTCTCCTTATTTCCTCTTCACTTTGTTTTCTAACAAAAGAGCACAAAAATACAAACTCGAAACTACGGCCTGAACGGGGTATAACAAAATTGGACCACCACAATACGGGTCAGCGATACATGAGATAGTGTTTAGACGAGATGTTGATGGATCAAACCAAACAGCATTGGAGTCGATATATTAAGACCATAATTAATTTGATTCGATTCGAAACCCGATAATTTCATCCGCGGTTCGAACAGGGAAAAGATTAATTACGAATACTCAAAATTGGCTCTAATTATCTCGCTCCAGTTTAATCTCGCATCAATACTCTTGTCGCCGAGTTCTAATAAAATTTACTTGGGTCAAAAAATCACAAGAGTGGGTCGGGACTCCAAATTCATGTTCTCTTAATCCATAAATTTTAAACAGACACAATACTCGACATTTTGCGGAGTAAATACGCGAGATCGATGCGGCATCGAAATTGTGATCCTTTCGGAAGCGACGCCACGCATCGATCACGTGGACGATAGTTTGTGCGCTGTCCAGACACGGATTTTGCACCAGCCACACGCGACACGATGTCAGGCCACAGATAGACTTGTGCGACGCAAGTGTGAAAGAATTTCAAACTAATTTTTAAGGAACCACATTTGATTTCAAAGATTATAGTTTGGGGCAAGATGTCGAGGGCTCAACCCAAACGATACTGGATTCGATGTTCTGAAAATTACTAAAGTCTGAATTTTTGCAAACTAAATTAGGACAATTTAAACAGATGGAGACAGACACGATATCAAAATCGTGATAGACAAAGATGATTAAAATGTAGTGTCCATTTACATTCACAGCTATCACGTGTTAACGTCCGCACTCATGGTCGAGTAGACGATAAACACCTGGGGTGTTACAACCCTCCCCCCTTAAAAGAATCTCGTCCCGAGATTCGGAGCGAAAGACTTTTAAGAGTAGAGAAGCATGTAACTCCTGTCCATACCAGTGATAGCATAGGGCAGTTCCAAGCGGAGGCGAGTATCTCAGGATGTTATTTTTCTAGTGGATATAACATATATCACCTTATCCATATAAGGTTTCATGTGTGCGGTTTGCTTTCTCAGATAACTTGAGTCTGTTGGGTAAATAATAGATATGGGAGTTGCCAAGAAGAATCAGATGCACCTTCTTGTATAAACACACAAAATGAGATTTGTCATTAAGGCGTCATTGCAAATCCATAGCATAGGAAACGGTTGTGAATGTCAAACAGCCTCACGGTCGACTTGTGATTATCTAGAGAATCCAAGTTCAAGAAGGATAATGAAGATTCGAGAAAACATTAGTGAAGGTTATCAAGTCAATGTTTTGGGACAAAAATTGGGTATGCTGAGAAAATATCCAATTGATCAAAATTGATGATTTACACGTCAAAGGGAGCTAAAAATAGCACCAACATGCTTGGAACCACATGGAGATTACCAGGTTAAAAATCAGCATCGGATTAGATATAAATAGGAAATGATAATGAGGTTAGATGGATGAGCCTATGGGAGATAGGAGAGAATCAAAGGCATCAAGATTCAAGAGAAACGATTGAATCCAAGGTTCTGGTTTTAAGCTCAGATGCATTTGACACCCATCGAAGAGATATTCAAGACACATTTTTACACGAGCAGGATATTAAGAAAACAATGGGAGATTTAAATTGCTAAACATCCAACACTTAGCAAGACGTTGTTGCAAGCAACAAGATGAAAGGGTAGAATTAACCAATGATCAAGGTGTTAGGCAGATAAAATCACAGCTAATTCATACGAAGAAATATTGCTAGGTCTAGGTAAAAAGAGAGGTCATCCACCAAGATGGTCTAGGATGAGCAGAGGAGAGATCAACATGAATATGGGACAAAATCAACATGAAAATTATGGCCTAGCTTTGGGTTTATACAAACAAGCTATCAACATTCTACCGGCACACAAGCACAAAAATAAACATAAGTTGCACTATCGGTCAGACAAAGAAGAACCACAGACCCCATAAACACATGCCTAAAGGACTCAACAAATAAAACTAGAAATATCTTATAGGACAGTCATGCTTCACACATTTTTCAATTATTTAATATCGGAATAAAGATAAGGGAAGCACGTTCGTTCACAATCACCAATTATTAGAATAAAGGTGAGAAAAGCATATTTGTGCACAAACGACAAACACAATGCAACAATCAGGATGCATGCTCGTCCTATTCGTCCTCACTGATTTTGCCAACATAATGTGGCAATAACGTTCTATATCGATGGCATATCTACGTTCTCTCTCGGTATATTGCTAGTCGTCAGCTACACATACGAGTTCGAAGTTAGTGTACCTGCAGAAAATTCCATCACAGCCCAATTCCCAATGATGCAATTCACACATCACAGTTTATACTCCATATATTTCTATATGGAGGCCAGCTCCTCATTAAGCGCCGAGCCACGCATAGGCGCCGCTGCCACACTTTGACCATAGGGCAGCTCATTATGGTAACTCACCTTCTTACCTGAGCGTAGGTGCGTCGTTGCAAATACATTACACTTCTCAGTATTCCCATGTCTGTATACCCATACACATCCATGGGGTACTGAATCCCGAAAAAGTAATTACTCCACATCGCAGCCTTCATATATACATATGTAAAACATGTATATAATCAAGCGCTTTTTATGCTCTTCCCTAGACCGACGTTTGTCCGGTCATGCTCTCACATCTCACCTTACCTTGAGCGTCGATCCATTCCAAAACTGAATGGCCTCAAAAATAACATTACACATGTATGCATTACCCTTCCCAGGTTGTGGGTTAGTATTCTGAACTAAGCCACCTAGTAGTCCTTAACTTAGGGCTTAACAGAGGATGTCGCTAGCATTATAGTTTTTCAAATCTGTTTTTCAAAACCAAACAATGTGTTTAGCTGAAAATAGATTTTCCAAAACCAAAATTTTGTTTTGAAAATACGTATGTGACCGTATCATACTTAATCAAGCTCCGATACCAGCTGTCGCAGAACCTCCCAAGTTATCGGGCCCACATGCACCTGTCCTTGTCTCAAAGACCTCAGACAGCTATGCGTGTGCACCAAACAACTTAACAGGATCTGTCCGAGTGCCCCGAGGACCCCGGATAAACGACTTACCGCCAAGATCGCAGGATTAAGTAAACACAAATCACACACCAACATTTGCAGCGGAAATAAATTCTTTATTGCAAAAATGATTACATGTTACAATAAGTTTATATTATACAATTATCGGAGTGATTACAAAAGAAAGTGATTCAAAAGAATTACAATTTAAAATGTATAAAATATTTATAGGTTTTTAAAATACATGCTAGCTTAAGTGACAATCCTCAATAAAGAAGCTAAAGATGGGATACACCTATATAAGAAGGCCGAGCCCACCGGCACTTAGCAGCATCCACAACAGAATAAAATTATAACCTGAAAAACAACAGGGAATAAAACCCTGAGTACGCAATTACTCAGCAAGACTTACCCGACTAAAGAAAAGACTCTCAAGGGTATGCTGGTTTATTGGGAATCAAGGTAAAGCTTATCAAATTTCAAAGACTCATTTTGCAGAAGAGCTTACTAGTAGTGGATCCTTATGCTAAAATTTTACTTCACAGGTTAAGTACTTTACCTGAATCTAGATTTTCCTAATCTAGAGCATTCACTTGTCCTACACTAACTTTATTTTAGCATCTTTAGTTTCACTTGTTATCTACGATGCAGGGCAGTGATCCAGTCTTCATATCCGAGAAGTTCGGCGATCCGAATCGATTAATACTCAGCTGAGGATCTCCAACCACACGACATATGTAGCACTTAACCCTTGCATATGTCAACTCGCCCACGGGTTTCTCAAGACCAGAACGGGTTCACGCGACCCAAGAGCACAGCACTCCACCGTCCAGCCATTGGCCTGGTTGGTACACGTTACTCTCGCCATGGTGCCCGCCATGTTTCCGAGAGTACAGCACCCCACCTTCCAGTCTCTTGCCACGGAGGGTACAAGCTACTCTCGCCATCTCTCCACTCCCAGTGCGTGCGAGCTGTTCTGGTATTGGTCCGTCCGAGGCTAAGCTTACCCATGACGAGGCATGTGGCCAGTTAAAGGGTCCTAGATCAGCAAGCCTACTTTCGGTACGGTCCTTAATCGACACAGACGGGCGACCTTTCCTGCTCAACGTCTGGTCTTATTTTATTTAAACCATTCCCAATCTTTGGTACCTGACAGAGGTACTTTTTCTGGATGTTGAATCCATCATGGCCATATGGATTCACCATCGCAATTTCTTTTTCACAACAATTTCCCATATCCCGTGTAACACATCATCTTTTTTAAAAAGAACAACTTTTAATTATCTAAGCAGGGCTAAGCATCTTTAGTTCTCTTTTATAAACAGGAATCAAGGAATAGTAAACAAATTCCAAGGAATGGTAATGCATCAACTGTTTATTCACACAACTCCTATCACCTAATGCAACATATAAGTGATAAAAGTTTTATAACAACAAGGGGGTGGCAAATGCACCGGGGCTTGCCTGGGATAACACTAAGTCAGTGTTGTTAGATGACGTCCGCTTGGCGAGCATCTCATATCCTGGCGCTTGATTCGATCACGCAAATCTTCAAGTTCATTCATCAGTATCCCTTGAGATCAACTCAGCTCTTGTTCTCCCACTCCGTGATCAATTAACGTACCTAAATGATATGTATGATGCACATGAGCATGAGCACGAAGAGCATAAGATAGATAATCTATGTTAAAAAGGATAAATATTTAAAACAAGTCATCACAACACCTAGGAGCACACTAGATGTCAAGATATTACTAAGTACCACAGGTACATTTTTTTACATTTACATAGATCTAACTCAAGCATCAATCAACAAAAGGCTATACATGAACCTTAACTTTATGGATTAGAGTACACTATCAAAGGATTAACATCATTCTTAGCACTAATGAATAACCCACTATTAACTAGCATAAAATCCTATGGAGCAAAACTTATCTCAACCTATAGATCTAAAATACTTCTATGCATAACAAGCACTTCAATTCTAAACTTTACTCCTCAATCATCCGGCATTAACATCATGCTTATAACTATAAGGCGACCAAATTAATTCATAGATCTAGATATGTATGTCTACTAAACCTTCTTCGCATTATTGAGTTCATTATAACCACACAAGGTCTAATTAGCTACTAGTTCCAATACATTCATCAAAGTATTAATTCCCAAACTAATAGGTTTAGAGCACACATTAAGAAATAAAAACTCAACCATGTGCAACAAAACATTTGGATAAACATTTCACATGTCATAAGTCTTCATCACTCAAGAATCAAAAACTGATTACTCCTACTTAGCCAAACAGGAATCAAACCAAATACCCCATTGCAGATTTTCTGGACAGCACTCAGCAGTCAACGGTTTTGCTCATAACTCACAAGTTATTCATCCAAAAATAATGAACTAGGACTTTCTGGAAAGCTTAGAAAGTCCTCTACAATTTTGGTATTATCATCACAATTAGATTCGACATTTAAAAATGTCAAACAGTACTAAACGCAATTTTCTGTCCAGATTTGGACAGAATTCGATTATTTACTTCAAAACTCCATAACTGGAGATTTAGGTATCCAAAACAGGTGATCCTAGACTTTTTAGAAAGCTAATACAATTGTCTACAATTCGTTTATAAACAATTCAGGTCGATTCAATGTGGATCAAAGTCAGTTAATACAAACAAACATTGCTGTCCAGACTGTTGACAGATTCAAACATCCCATTTAAAACAGCCATAACTTGACTTCTAGATCACCAAAAAGGGTGATCCAAAACTTGTTGGAAAGCTTAAGAAAAGTACTACAATTATCCTATAATTGCTAATGACTGATTCTCATTTTAACTTAGCCAAACAATCTAATTTTCGAAACCTGTACATAATTTGGACAGATTCTGAAACTGGACTTGGAAAAATCATAACTTCTACACTATTAGATCTATGATCATGAAATTTTAGCAAAAGCAAGATAAAGAAGTTATCTACAACTTTTATATATAGCATTTCTACATAAAACATGATTTACTTCATTGAACTAGCTGCACAACTAAAATCGTACCTCCAGCCCTAAACAGCAGGAATTCCAGCTTAGTTCCTATTTAAGTTAACCACACCTTACCAACTCCTTTATCAAATCATCCATTGCCTAATTTGCATCATAAACCAATCTTTAGATTAAACAATACTTTGGCTTCTTAATACTAATACACCTATTTCATAACATGAAACTATACAATACACCATATACACACGATACATCCATTGCACTATTAAGAATCCACCACAACCTTGCATATATTTCTACCATGACACATTGCATAATTTGCATTTAAGAACTAAACTTTAACGCATGACTCGACTACTTCAAAATCATGAATCCATTCATTTCATATAATTTTGCAATCCAAACTTAAAGTCATGTCGCAACGAAGAACCGCTTTCATGACACTATGCACATTTCATTTAGCACAAGTATCGACTCCATATAAATCAACCATTTATTCGATTAATGAAGACAATGGATCGACTTACCATGACTAAACTCAAAGCGACGTCCGCGAATACACCGCGAACACAGCGAAGGTTTTGGGTTCGGTCCTTCTACCGAACACTTAATAATCGTCACACGGGCTTCGGTTCTTCACCGTCGGAACCTAGGGGTTTCTCTCCTCAAGCATACACAAACATACACATGGTTAGCCTCTACTTAATCTACACCGAGTACATGTACTAGCGAGGAATAAACACAAGAAAAACAACGAGTTCTCACCGGGGTTCGACGAAGTGGTGATCGGGTCGGCATAGATCGAGGTGGAGCTCGCTGCGGTATTTCATCGAACACGTCGAGCGCGCGACACGAAGGAGTGTCGTGGCTGCTGCTGCTCCATGGCCTAAGGCGAGAGCAAGCACCAGGAAGCCGCATGACGTGTAGGAAGCAGCATCCTGGCGCCCTGAGAAGATCTAGCCAGGTGAGGTTGCAGGGGCGAGCCCCATGTTGACGCCATGAAGAACGAGCAGAGTGGCTTGTGAGAGAAATGGGACAGGGAGCCGAGATGGTGAGGAGATGGGGCGCTGACCATCCATAGGAGAAGACTCGGCCACCAGCGAAGAGGGGCTAGGCGAGCACAGCGACAGCGATGGAAGATTGAGAGGGTCTGGCGTCGAGCTGCTGGAACAAGGAGATGAAGTTGGCGAGCGCTTGGGCTGGCATCCTGGGCACCGAATGTGAGAGAGGTAGAGGGATCGAGAAGAAAAGGTCGGGTACGGTGGTGACCGAAGGAAAATGATAAGCCTCCAGAAACATGAGCAACAAAAAGAGATAAACTAATAAAGAGATAAGGGAGAGAGTTACACGGTGGATGAAGCAAAAATGGACTTCTCCTTATTTCCTCTTCACTTTGTTTTCTAACAAAAGAGCACAAAAATACAAACTCGAAACTACGGCCTGAACGGGGTATAACAAAATTGGACCACCACAATACGGGTCAGCGATACATGAGATAGTGTTTAGACGAGATGTTGATGGATCAAACCAAACAACATTGGAGTCGATATATTAAGACCATAATTAATTTGATTCGATTCGAAACCCGATAATTTCATCCGCGGTTCGAACAGGGAAAAGATTAATTACGAATACTCAAAATTGGCTCTAATTATCTCGCTCCAGTTTAATCTCGCATCAATACTCTTGTCGCCGAGTTCTAATAAAATTTACTTGGGTCAAAAAATCACAAGAGTGGGTCGGGACTCCAAATTCATGTTCTCTTAATCCATAAATTTTAAACAGACACAATACTCGACATTTTGCGGAGTAAATACGCGAGATCGATGCGGCATCGAAATTGTGATCCTTTCGGAAGCGACGCCACGCATCGATCACGTGGACGATAGTTTGTGCGCTGTCCAGACACGGATTTTGCACCAGCCACACGCGACACGATGTCAGGCCACAGATAGACTTGTGCGACGCAAGTGTGAAAGAATTTCAAACTAATTTTTAAGGAACCACATTTGATTTCAAAGATTATAGTTTGGGGCAAGATGTCGAGGGCTCAACCCAAACGATACTGGATTCGATGTTCTGAAAATTACTAAAGTCTGAATTTTTGCAAACTAAATTAGGACAATTTAAACAGATGGAGACAGACACGATATCAAAATCGTGATAGACAAAGATGATTAAAATGTAGTGTCCATTTACATTCACAGCTATCACGTGTTAACGTCCGCACTCATGGTCGAGTAGACGATAAACACCTAGGGTGTTACATCGGGCGAGGCCGAGTCCATCGTCTTCCGGAGCCGAGGCTGAGTCCGAGCCCTGGGGTCGGGCGAGGCAGAGTTCGTCGTCTTCCGGAGCCGAGGCTGAGTCCGAGCCCTGGGATCGGGCGAGGCGGAGTTCGTCGTCTTCTAAGTCGTGGTTGAGTCCGAGCCCTAGGGTCGGGTGAGGCGAAGTCCATCTTCCGAGGCCGAGACGGGGGTTGAACCCTGGGGTCGGGCGAGGCGGAGCTTCCTATGTCGCCCGAGGCTGGACTTAGCCGCTGTCGACCTCACTCTAGCGAGTGGCACGGCAGTCGGTGCGGGGCAGGCGGCGCTGTTTTCTTGTCAGGCCGGTCAGTGGAGCGGCGAAGTGACTGCGGTCACTTCGGCTCTGTCGACTGAAGAGCGCGTGTCAGGATAAGGTGTCAGGCGATCCTTGCATTAAATGCTCCTGTGATACGGTCGGTTGGCGTGGCGATCTGGCCAAGGTTGCTTCTCTGCGAAGACTGGGCCTCGGGCGAGCCGAAGGTGTGTCCGTTGCTTGAGGGGGCCCTCAGGCGAGACGTGAATCCTCCGGGGTCGGCTGCCTTTGCCCGAGGCTAGGCTCGGGTGAGGCGAGATTGTGTCCCTTGAGTGGACTGAGCCTTGACCTTAATCGCGCCCATCAGGCCTTTGCAGCTTTGTGCTGATGGGGGTTACCAGCTGAGATTAGGAGTCTTGGGGGTACCCCTAATTATGGTCCCCGACAGTAGCCCCCGAGCCTCGAAGGGAGTGTTGATACTCGCTTGGAGGCTTTTGTCGCACTTTTTGCAAGGGGGCCGGCCTTTCTCGGTTGCGTTTCGTTCCGGTGGGTGCGCGCGAGCGCACCCGCCGGGTGTAGCCCCCGAGGCCTCGGAGGAGTGGTTTGACTCCTTCGAGGTCTTAGCGTGTTTCGTGATGCTTCAGCCGGTCTGTTGCTTCCCTCATGCGAACTGGTCGTAGCCCGGGTGCATAGTCGAGTCCCAAGTTCTCGGGCTGGTATGTTGACGTTGTCAACGGTTTGGCCGGAGCCAGGTTTGCGAGAGCAGCCCTCGAGCCTCCGCACAGAGCGAGAGGACGGTCAAGGACAGACTCGGATTTTTTCCATATGCCCCTACGTCGCCTTTCCGCAAGGAGGAGGGGGGGAAAGCGCCATGTTGCCCTCGGAGGGCGCCGAACATGGTGTCTCCAGTGAGTTGCTAACGGGTAATTCGAGTGGACGCCCGTGCCCCATTCGTTAGGGGTCGGGTAGTGGCCCGGAGGCGCGCTCCAAAAGTACCTGCGGGTGATTCGCCGGACCCGGTCCCCTTTTGACGGGGTCCGAGGGCTCGATGCCTCCCTCTGGTGGGATCCCGTTACAAAATCGCTCCCGCTAGTCTCGGAAATGTCCTAGGGTACCTCAGGAGCGTAGCCCGAGCCTTGGTTGTGTATCGAACGTACCCAGAGTCATCCCTCGCTCTGCATGCTCTGAGGCGGCTGTCGAACCCTTCGGGGGCCAGCCTATGAACCCCTGATAAGTAGTGGGCACGGAGCCCGAGTGGCCTGAGGCGGCCGTTGAACCCTTCCGAGGGGCCAGCCTTCGAACCTCTGACCAGTAGTGGGCGCGGAGCCCGAGTGCTCTGAGGCGGCTGTTGAACCCTTCCGAGGGGCTAGCCTTCGAACCTCTGATCAGTAGGGGGGCTCGGGGCCCGCTTCCTTCGCGGAGAAGGATCCCTTTCAGAGTATCCCCTTTCCCGGTCTCTGCGGCAAGAGAGAGAAAGGGGAAGAGGAAAAGGATACGAAATTGAGCGACGTGGCGCACCTTTTTTGACACGGACATTATGGCGGAGGTGAAACGTCGCCTGCTTTGCCTGCCAAAGGTGCCGCCTGCCCTGCCGTGGAGTTAATGCGACGGGTCGAGTGGTTGGCGGGGTAGCCGTTGTGCGTGCTCGAGCCATTCGAGGAACGGAACACAGGGGCGTCGTCTTCACGCCGTGGGAGAGGGCTCTCTCGCTGTCCCAGGAGGGGACGTGAGCCTGCAGGCGATTTGACTGCTGCTTCCGTCCGCCTGCCACCACCATTACTGTCGGCCCATTTCTGGCCGTATCGACTGTCGTGCCTTCTCCCGCGGCTGACTGACCCGTGACCGATGTGCTCGGTTGGCACTGTTGGGTCATGCGCGGGGTTGCCTCGAGCCGCGGCACCAGCCCTGCAGTCGAGAAGGTGCGGTACTGGCGCGAGTGGCGGTGCAGTTTCTCGCACGTAGTAACCGGCGCGCCGGTTACATGACGTGTGGGCCTGGACCTTCATGCTGGACGCGTAGAAGTCGAAAGGGGTGCGCCCCCTTGGTGCGGTTGCATGCCGCCTACATGGCGGTCCGCCCTTTCACCCGCTGGCCCGGGCGATAGTGGAGGAATGCTTGTAACCGCTGGGCTGTTATGCGCTCCGCACGTGGCGGTCTGGCTTATTCTGTCCTGGGCCAGCTTGCATGACGCGTGGGACCCAGCCCCCGTGTCGTAGGGGGAGGACCTTGGAGTGTGTTGGTGAAGACTTAGCCCGCGACGGATGAGGACGCAAGTGGGGAGAGTCACCTTTAAAAGGAGGGTGACCCCCTTGGATGGCAACCATGTCTTCGCACTCTCCTTATGCATCGCGCCCTTCCACCTCCCGAGCCCCCGGATGGGGAGCGCTCGCGTTGCTTTCGTCTCGTCGTCGTCGGAAGAACGCAACTTCGTGGAAGTTGGTACCTTTCAGCCATCGTTCGGCTTCAAGGATTTTCATCAGGCAGCCCGGCTGCATCCCCTCGCCGGTGGTCACCAGTTCGATGGTGGGGAGAAGCGAGTCGGGCTGCGGCCTCTGCCCCGCCCTCAGCTTCAAGGATTTTCGTCATCCGGGCTGAGGCGGAGGAGCGCACCGAGTGGGGGGTTGCCTCCGCATGGGTCGGTAACCCTTTTCTTCCCCCGGCGTTTGGGGGAGAAAGGCATCCTCCAGCCCCGCAGAGGCTTCCTTCAGCCATGCCGGGGAAGGCAAACTGCTGCTGCCCAGCCAGGGTGCAGCATTCCGTCCTCCGTCCGGGCGATGGTCGCGCCGTGTACGGGCCGGCCACGTCCAGGTCTTCCTCGCGCCGACAGCCACGCCAGAGGGTCGCCCAGCACGTCGTGCGCCGCGAGGGCGATGCTCATGTTCTGGGGCGGCCCCGGCGAGGGCGGGAGCGAGGACCTACCGGTGCGCTTTGGGGCGGCCGGCGCCCGCTAGTGCGGTGTTGGTGGATAGGTGGACACCGGCGTCGGTGCTGAGGTGGTGGCAGCCGGAGAAGGTTTCTCTGCCGACGAGATCGCCAACTCCGCCTGCACCCCTGGACCTCCGTCCCCCTGGCTTGAATGGCTGGTTCTCGTCCTTCGTGGGCGAGAGCCTTTCCACCGCAGCGTTTGCCCGGAAGCCGTTGCTGCAGCTGTTGGAGCGGGCGGCGGTGAGCCGCTTGGAGTTCGTCGTCCCGCGGGCCTCCTGGTATGGAGGTTGTTTATACCCGCGGGAACGGAACCGAAGTCCCGTTTGTAATGGCACCTTGAGTGCTGGCGTATGTTCATTGTGGCTGTCGGGGCCTGAACATGTAGGTATTTTTTGGTGTAATACCATATTTTTTCCTCATTTCGAGCAATAGGACTCGCCTGTCGGCTAGCCGAACCGCTTAACCAAATGTGAGTTGCTCTGTGCGGAAGGTGACGAGTGAGGTATCCGTATCCCGGAGGCGTAGGAATCCCTTGACTCGGTCGGCGTTGCCACCCGAGGCTTCACTTGCTTAGTCAAAGAAACCCTCGGCCGCTCTGCGATGAGCCGAAGCCAGAGGCAGCGGTGCCAGCACGGACAGAGGCAGAGTTGGCTCAAAAAAGGGAGCTTCGTCGGCCGGGGCTTGGCCGGGTCGTCCACTGGCGGGACCAGCGCCGGAGTCGGGTTGTCGAGGCCATGAGCCGGGCTGATGTCCTCGGGGGACAGCTGGCTAAGGCTTCGGGGCGGCCGACCAAGCCGTCTGCTCGGGCCAGGTTCCTGGAGGAGACCCTAGCGGCGATGGCCCAGGCGTGGTGCTGACGTCGTCCTTCGGAGCGAAGATCCTCCGACCGTGTTGCCGTCCGAGGCTCGGTCTGACTTCGCCAAAGGTGGAGTTGACACCGAGGGTGCTGTTGCTCCCCTTCCATCGACGTCTGAGCCTGCAGGATCGGTTCACCTGTAGTATGCATATGTTTTTCGCGGCTGCCGAGGCCCAAACATACTGTCGTCGCGTTGTAAAGCTATGTTTCTTTTCCTCTTGTTTCGAGTATCGGGGCTTGCTCGTCGGTAGCAGAATCGTTCATCCGAGCTAGAGTTACTTCTCACGGAAGGTGATGAGTGAGGTATCCGTATCCCGGAGGCGTAGGAATCCCTCGGCTCGGTCGGCCTTGCCGCTTACGTGTATTCTTGCTCGTCCGCGGGATTCTATTATTGACGTAGCTGAGAAAACCTGAAAAACCGTTTCGGCAGAAAGTCCTTTGAGCGTTAAGGCTTGTTCGGTTAGCAGGATCGCTCGTCCGAACGCGAGTTACTTCTCGCAGAAGGTGACGAGTGTGGTATCCGTATCCCAGAGGCGTAGGAGTCCCTCGGCTCGGTCGGCCTTGCCTGCTTACGTGTACTCCGTCGTTTTCATGATCCCACTACCGAAGTAGTCGAAAAGCACGAAAGATATTCTGGCAGAAAGACTTTTTCCGAGGAAAATTTTGACGCGAAGGGGGTTCTGAAAGCTCTCTTGTGAGTTTTGGTGTTTGGATGACAACTCAATTAAAGGACTAACAAGTGTACTAAGTGTTGAACAGGTGCTTAAGATAAAGTCTACAAGGTTCAACACAAGTGAACAAATGTGATGGTCCAAGAACTAGATTATGGATACATAATGGACATCACAAGTAAGATGGACATTGCATAAAGTGAGACTCGGGTGCGTAGCTTGGAGACAACTGATTAAGCCAAGGACGGAGGCAAGAAGAGCTTCGAGGTACCAAGTGCACGGGAGAAAGTCAAGGAGGCTGAGGAACCCAAAGCCAAGGGTGAAGAAGAAGGCTTGCAAAGTCAAGGGTGATCGAGTTGAGAACAGCTACGGCACATCGAGGATCACTACATAAGGACGTGACTTACAACCAATGAGGTAACAGCTACAGTTATGTGGTGTAAGTCATAAGGCTCAAGACCAAGCTCTAAGAAGGAGATCAAGGTCACTAGAAGGAAAACAAGTGTCAAAACCAGAACTGGAAGCAGCCCAAAAGAGCTAAGTTCACCTTGATCTTTAGTTTGGGTTGTTCCTATGTTTGGAGATGTTCTATGTGACCTTTGCAGGATGTTGGAGATAAGAAATGTCAATCTAGATCAAGTCAAGCCGACTTGATGATTTATGAGTCCAACATCAAAGATCAAGCATGTGAAATGCTATAGATGTAATAATTAAGAGAAGGTATGTTTCTAGACTTAGTACATTGGTTTTGTGTACTAATATACTTGTCTAAGTGTTAGAAACAGAAAGAAGAAGAAAAGAAAAGAGGAGAAAAAGGCTTGGCTGTGTACTGCCAAGACTCAGTTCGGTCTGGAGCACCGGACTGTCCGGTGTGCACCGGACAGTGTCCGGTGCGCCAGGCTGACTCGGCGCGAACAGGCCGCTCTCGGGAATTCGCCGACGGCGTACGGCTAAAATTCACCGGACTGTCCGGTGTGCACCAGACTGTCCGGTGAGCCAACGGTCGGCCGGGCCAACGGTCGGCCGCGCAATCTGCGCGGGACACGTGGCCGAGCCAATGGTCGGAAGACGGCACCGGACTGTCCGGTGTGCACCGGACATGTCCGGTGCGCCAACGGCTCCAGATCTGCCAACGGTCTGCAACGGTCGGCTTCGCTGTTTAAGGAAACAAATCGGGCACCGGACAGTGTCCGGTGTGCACCGGACTGTCCGGTGCCCCCGACGACAGAAGGCAGGGATAGCCTTCTAGATTTGCTCTCAACGGCTCCTAGGCCCCTTGTGCCTATAAAAGGGACCCCTAGGCGCCTCAAGCAATATACAAGTGCAGCAAACAAGTATAGACTTTACTGGAATCAATTCTCACTCTCCCTCTTGTGTGTAACTCTATAGTTTGTGTAGAAGGCACAGCTATAAGCCTTAAAAGAGAGGAGAAGTGCTGCTTAGAGCTAGAGCAAGGTCTTGAGCGTATCGTTACTCTGCCGGGGTGCTGCCAAGAAGGTTGTAAGCAGCCGCGGTTCTGTTGTAACCCCACTCACATAGTGAAAGGCTCTATCTGTCATACTGACAGATCTGAGCAAACGGAGGAAGGAGTTGAAATAGACTCCAAGCCCAGGTGTGGCTAACTCCAACGAGGACTAGGCAAGCATTTCAGGCTTGGCCGAACCTCGGGATAAATCCTTGCGTCTGTGTGCTCTGTTCTGTATTGTACTCTGACTCTCTGTCTTACTCGCTTATATATCTGCACTTCACTACTTACTTGTGGTACTAGCTTTCCTTGAAGTGCAGGATATTCGTAAGACAGGAACTTCAATTCCACTGCAACCTACTCGAAGGGTTCTTCACTCCACTGCGATCTTGTCTTCGATTAGAGTAAGATTTAAGCTTTAAAGTGATAATTTTTATTCGCCTATTCACCCCCCCTCTAGGCGACATCTAGATCCTGTTCCCGGGCCAAAGGGAACTTTCAATTGGTATCAGAGCTAGGCCTCTCCAGTGTGGGCTTAGCCGTCCGGAGATAACGATGTCGTCACAAGAGGTAACTGTAGAACTTCTCTTAGGCGATGGTTCTAATTACAAATCTTGGTCTGTCTCTATTTACAAAGCTTTCATGAATGTTGATTCTGATTTGAGACAGATCTTTAGTAGAAGTATTTTTCCCTCTGATTTTAGTAAAAATCCTTCTAATGAAGAACTAAGATGTTTATCTCTCAATCACCATGCTTGCAACATCTTAGTTGACTCTCTTTCTAGAAGTGCCTATTTTGCTATCATGAGTAGTGATAGTGATCTATTTGTTGATGCTCATGATTTATGGAATAGGATTAAAGAAAAATATTTTGTGGCAAACTGTGATGCTCCTACTCCCTATATTACTTGTGTTACTAACCATTCAAAGGGAGAAGAACAAGAACGATGGCGCCCAAACGATGAATCCACCTCGTCGATAGGTTCGTTCTCCACTAGTGATAAGTGTTTTCTTGGTAACAATGACGGTGGAGACAAAAGCCATGATGAGGAGGAATATGAGGATGATAGCGAGGATGAATCTTCATCACCTCAAGGTACATTTTCCTATTTGGCTTCCACTGACATTAATGACAGGGAAAATGAGACCGATGATGTGGAAGAAGAGGAGATTCGCCGTTTCTACAACCATCTCAACAAAGCGGACAAAGCTCTCTTGGTTAAGTTGTTGAGAAGGAACAAGGAACAAGGCGAGACGCTTCTCAGGCTAGAGGAGACCCTCATCAAAACCAACAACAGCCTGGAGAAGATGACCAAAGAACATGAGGAGCTAAAGTGCTCTCATGACGATTTGGTCCAACGGTATGAATCTATTTTATTTGAGCAAAGAAATAATGATGATGCTTTATCCTGTGTTGCTCAACTTAAAATGGAAAACGCCATGCTTAAGAGACAATTAGAAATTCTAAATTTAGAAAAACTTGCTCTAGGTGAAGAGTATGATATGTTGTCATATTCTCATAATAAACTAGTTGATGACCATATCATGCTTAATGTTGCTCATGAGGTTATAATTGTAAACTTAAATTCATGTGAACCTCATTCTCGCACGTGTGCGCATTTGAATTGTATATCATCATGTGCTAACCCCTGTTGCTCAAAAGAAAGCCAATCATTGATTAAGCAACAAGTTTTAGGGTCACAAAAGAAATTCTGTGGGAATAAGAAACAACGACGACTGAGGAGAAGACACTTTGCTCAACTCTCTCAAGATATCCACGGGCGCGTGGTGAAGAAGCTTGAGAAAGGAAAAACTATAGCAAGTGTCAAGCTCAAAAAGAAAAGTGTTCCTAAAGATGAAGAAATCAACATGAGCTTGGAAAAAGGTAAAGATTCAATTAATCATGTTGTTTGCACTAATCATCTCTCCATGTCATTCAAGCACAAAAAGGGAAGAGGGAAAAGGAGGTGTTTCAAATGCAAGGAGATAGGCCACCTCATCGCGTCTTGTTCGTACAAAAACAAGGATGAAGGGACAAGAAGTTGTTTTGGATGCAACAATAAGGACCACACGATCACTTCATGTCCGGTCATGAAGAATCAAGGATGTGCATCCTCCAAGGTGACCCTCACCAAGGAAAGTGACACACAGCAAGCGTCATGTCAGGTTGAGCGACGCTTCTGCTACAAGTGTGGTGAGCGGGGTCATCTATCCAAGGTATGTTATAAAGGTAAGATTCCTATGCAAGTGAATTTGTGTCAATCTTATTCGCGAAGGAGACCCAATTCATACACTTGTGCTAGATCTATAACGAGATCACCTAGAACTAGCACAAAGGCAATGTGGGTACCAAAAGCACATTTAGATGATCATTATGGACCCATTCCGAGATGGGTACCAAACTGTGCTAACTAGACCATGCAGGTGCCTTGATATGGACTGGAGACCATGGGAGAGCTTAAGACGGTTATCTAAAACTCTATACTTAAGCTATTAATTGTTTTGGTGTTTATTGACCCAAGGTTGAATTATTGTGAAACACTAATCCCATGTTCATCTCAAGTGAAATAAGGTGTATAGGTCCTGAATCATTATTGGTGAATCAAGTAAAGGACTTTGATGAGAATCTACAACTAGCTCTCCAAAGGACGGTACCCCGTGTATTCTAAGTGCATAATTGCAATTTAGTATTGCTCTTAAATTGGCTTGTTGTGCTACCTGTCTTTGGAGTAGTTATGCTTTATGATTGCCTGTGTTAAATGAATCATAATGATGTTTGCTTAATCATGACTGGTGCTATATAGGATATATCTTTTGAATCATTCATGGGTAGCTCTTTCATTTGTTATATCCACAACGATTAACTCTCTTGGTGTATATGGATAAACCTGTAACTTTTTGTAAGTCATGCTATGTGCAATTATGACATATTGTTTAGTCCATGTTCACATGATTACCCTAGTTTGGTACTGTGTGAATTTCAAATCCATGTCGTGCCCTTTTGAGCTATGAGGTGCATGATCAAAAGGAGCCCTGAATTGGTGATAACAAGTGCTCTCATAAAGGCAAAGGTATGGAAAATAGAGCTATGCAATTAAATATTCTTGAAATTCCATTCATTGTGATCATAGCTATGTTCTTGTCTTTCAATTGGTAATATCTTGGCTTAGGTAATTTATGCCTTTAAAATGTTGTTTCTTTTGTGCACCTAAGAAACCTTCTTAATTATGACATGCTTAGATATTTCGCTTTATATACATGATTGTGTTGATCTTCAATTGGTATATGCAATGATAGTTAAGTATGAAGCATGTACAAGTTGCGTAAATGTTAAGACTTCCTGTGAGTATTCAATTGGCTTAGGTACCACTGAGGCGTGCATTGTTGTATTTAGTCAACCTTTCATTTAGCCTTCAATTGGTGTTAAGTGGCGTTTCATTTGATATTCAAATTGGCATCTTTGGGTGATGAAAGTAGTAGAGTATGCCTTGACCAAGGTATGTTGTGATCCCCTCTAGTTCTAAGGAAGCTAGAATGTGCAAAGTGCAAGTCATTCAAATACTTGATGCACAACTTGAGGGGGAGCACACATAACTTGTGTCTTTTGAGACTAACTGTTTCTTGAGCAATCTTGTATAGTCTCTAGGTGGAAAAGAGAAGATAAGTAAGAAATGGAGCAATCAGGACTTGGGTACCTCTTCTCTAGGTGGAAAAGAGAAGATAAGCAAGAAATGGAGCAATCAGGACTTGGGTACCTCTGTAAGTCAAGAAATTGGTATCTCAAGTTGTGAGTAAGTGCATATTTTTAGATTGCTCATGCTCTATAATATCTGGTGATAATAGATGCTTATTCTTAAATATCATGGAGCCATGATAATAAATGAACTTTGCAATTGGTATCTTTAAATTGGTATCTTTCAATTGGTAGCCGTAATAGTTCGCTTCAATTGACATCTTTTGATAATCATGAGAATAGAAGTTTCTTCTTGTGCCCAATACTATAACTTGTTCTAAGTTTGGTGTCTTAGCAACAAGAAAAAGTTAGGAGAAAGATTCAGGCACCAGTGTGGAGAAGCTCTCGAGAGATTAACTACTTTCAAGATGGGAAGTACACTACAACATGGTAAAGGTACAAAAGGAAGTATTAATCTTTTTTGCATCTTACCTAAATGTTGATAGGGTATATGTTCAATAAGGGGAGTTTTGATAGTCGTTTTTCTTCCTTAACACCCTGCTGTCCCTTGACATCATCCTATGTTCTTGCTTGAGTATGGTTTTTGGTGTTTGATGTCAAAGGAGGAGAATTTGTGTATTAAAGCTTATCTCAACCTGAGAGGAAAGCTTATCCTAATGGGTGATGTGTTAGTTTGAGCTTCTCCAAGTGTGATATTCATATGTTTCTCGCAGTATTATATGTGTTGCTCATATGGACTAGTGTTTCCGCTGCGATGAATCATTTGGCTTCTATAGTGTAATAGATAGTCATGTGGTTAATGGTGCTTTAAGATTGTCTTAAATTAGTGTCTTAGTTTAAATTGGTATCTTAATAATGAATAGTGGTAGGTTGATATTCCGGTGTTATATCCACTAATTTGAATGGTGTTTAACTCTGATTTTGTGCATTTGTGTGTTATAGCATCATGGTTTGATTCCTGACACAATGCATCCTAAAAAGTGCTAAGGTGTAGAAATGCTTCGAATTGCCTAAGTATGTGCAAATTGGTGTCTGAGGCCAAAATTGTGTTTTTGAAGTAAGCACTTATTTAGGGGGAGCATTCTATAATCTTATAATTCAAATTTGTGCTTCAAATCTTATTCTTATGTAAGCTTTAATTGTGTTGCCATCAATCACCAAAAAGGGGGAGATTGAAAGCTCTCTTGTGAGTTTTGGTGTTTGGATGACAACTCAATTAAAGGACTAACAAGTGTACTAAGTGTTGAACAGGTGCTTAAGATAAAGTCTACAAGGTTCAACACAAGTGAACAAATGTGATGGTCCAAGAACTAGATTATGGATACATAATGGACATCACAAGTAAGATGGACATTGCATAAAGTGAGACTCGGGTGCGTAGCTTGGAGACAACTGATTAAGCCAAGGACGGAGGCAAGAAGAGCTTCGAGGTACCAAGTGCACGGGAGAAAGTCAAGGAGGCTGAGGAACCCAAAGCCAAGGGTGAAGAAGAAAGCTTGCAAAGTCAAGGGTGATCGAGTTGAGAACAGCTACGGCACATCGAGGATCACTACATAAGGACGTGACTTACAACCAATGAGGTAACAGCTACAGTTATGTGGTGTAAGTCATAAGGCTCAAGACCAAGCTCTAAGAAGGAGATCAAGGTCACTAGAAGGAAAACAAGTGTCAAAACCAGAACTGGAAGCAGCCCAAAAGAGCTAAGTTCACCTTGATCTTTAGTTTGGGTTGTTCCTATGTTTGGAGATGTTCTATGTGACCTTTGCAGGATGTTGGAGATAAGAAATGTCAATCTAGATCAAGTCAAGCCGACTTGATGATTTATGAGTCCAACATCAAAGATCAAGCATGTGAAATGCTATAGATGTAATAATTAAGAGAAGGTATGTTTCTAGACTTAGTACATTGGTTTTGTGTACTAATATACTTGTCTAAGTGTTAGAAACAGAAAGAAGAAGAAAAGAAAAGAGGAGAAAAAGGCTTGGCTGTGTACTGCCAAGACTCAGTTCGGTCTGGAGCACCGGACTGTCCGGTGCGCCAGGCTGACTCGGCGCGAACAAGCCGCTCTCGGGAATTCGCCGACGGCGTACGGCTAAAATTCACCGGACTGTCCGGTGTGCACCAGACTGTCCGGTGAGCCAACGGTCGGCCGGGCCAACGGTCGGCCGCGCAATCTGCGCGGGACACGTGGCCGAGCCAATGGTCGGAAGACGGCATCGGACTGTCCGGTGTGCACCGGACATGTCCGGTGCGCCAACGGCTCCAGATCTGCCAACGGTCTGCAACGGTCGGCTTCGCTGTTTAAGGAAACAAATCGGGCACCGGACAGTGTCCGGTGTGCACCGGACTGTCCGGTGCCCCCGACGACAGAAGGCAGGGATAGCCTTCTAGATTTGCTCTGAACGGCTCCTAGGCCCCTTGTGCCTATAAAAGGGACCCCTAGGCGCCTCAAGCAATATACAAGTGCAGCAAACAAGTATAGACTTTACTGGAATCAATTCTCACTCTCCCTCTTGTGTGTAACTCTATAGTTTGTGTAGAAGGCACAGCTATAAGCCTTAAAAGAGAGGAGAAGTGCTGCTTAGAGCTAGAGCAAGGTCTTGAGCGTATCGTTACTCTGCCGGGGTGCTGCCAAGAAGGTTGTAAGCAGCCGCGGTTCTGTTGTAACCCCACTCAATAGTGAAAGGCTCTATCTGTCATACTGACAGATCTGAGCAAACGGAGGAAGGAGTTGAAATAGACTCCAAGCCCAGGTGTGGCTAACTCCAACGAGGACTAGGCAAGCATTTCAGGCTTGGCCGAACCTCGGGATAAATCCTTGCGTCTGTGTGCTCTGTTCTGTATTGTACTCTGACTCTCTGTCTTACTCGCTTATATATCTGCACTTCACTACTTACTTGTGGTACTAGCTTTCCTTGAAGTGCAGGATATTCGTAAGACAGGAACTTCAATTCCACTGCAACCTACTCGAAGGGTTCTTCACTCCACTGCGATCTTGTCTTCGAGTAGAGTAAGATTTAAGCTTTAAAGCGATCTTGTCTGCAAGGGACTGACGAGGTCCAGACCCCACACAGCAAATGGCCAGGTGATGGGTATTGTTTGCAGAGCCTGAGCGGGTAGGTGCGTCTGCCTTGCGTAGAATTGACACCCTTGGCAGGTGCGGACAATTCTAATGGCGTCGGCCATCGCGGTCGGCCAGTAGAAACCTTGTCGGAAAGCGTTTCCAACAAGGGCTCGAGGCGCTGCATGGTGACCGCAAGCCCCTAAGTGTATTTCTTGTAAGAGCTCCTGGCCTTCGGCGATGGATATACATCGCTGGAGGATGCCGGAGGGGCTGCGTGGTAGAGCTCCTTCCTGTCACCCAGCAAGACAAATGACTTGCCGCGTCGCGCCAGTCGCCGAGCTTCGGCTCGGTCGAGGGGCAGCTCTCCTCGGTGGAGATATTGCAAGTACGGGGTCTGCCAGTCTCGATCAGGCGGGACCCCATTCCGCTCTCCCTCGACGCGCAGTGCCTCACCCTTAGGGGCCGAGGGTGCCTCGGGCTGAGACGAGGGCGCCTCGGGCAGGGCCGAGACCTTCTCGGGCTCGGGCGTGTCGTCGGTCTTGACTGAGGGTTGATGTAGGTCCCGGGAGAAGACGTTCGGGGGAACCGTTGTTCGCGCCGAAGCTATCTTTGCCAGCTCGTCCGCAGTCTCGTTGTACCACCGGGCGACGTGGTTGACTTCGAGCCTGTAGAACTTGTCCTCCAGGCACCGGACTTCGTCGCAGTAGGCTTCCATCTTCGGTTCGCGGCAATGGGAGTTCTTCATGACTTGGTCGATGACAAGCTGTGAGTCGCCGCGAGCGTCGAGGCATCGGACCCCTAGCTCGATGGTGATGCGCAACCCGTTGATCAGAGCCTCATACTCGGCCACATTGTTGGACGCCGGGAAATGGAGGCGCAGCACGTAGCGGAGGTGCTTCCCGAGGGGTGAGATGAAGAGCAGGCCCGCGCCTGCCCCTGTTTTATCAGCGACCCGTCGAAAAACATGGTCCAGAGTCTCGGTTGGATAGGAGCTACCGAGAGCTAGGTGTCGACCCATTCAGCCACAAAGTCCGCCAAGACTTGGGACTTGATGGCCTTCCAAGGGGTGAACGAGATTGTCTCGCCCATGATTTCCACCGCCCACTTTGCAATCCTACCCGAGGCCTCTCGGCACTGGATGATCTCCCCCAGGGGGAAGGATGACACCACAGTCACCGAATGAGACTCGAAGTAGTGTCGCAACTTCCGCCGCGTCAGAATCACCGCGTACAGCAGCTTCTAAATTTGTGGGTAGCGGATCTTGGTCTCGGACAGTACCTCACTGATGAAGTAGACCGGCCTCTAGACGAGCAATGCATGCCCTTCTTCTCGCCTTTCGACCACGATCGCGGCGCTGACCACCTGAGTGGTAGCGGCGACGTAGATTAAGAGGGCTTCTCCGGCAGCAGGAGGCACCAGGATGGGTGCGTTCGTAAGGAGCGCCTTCAGGTTCTCGAGGGCTTCCTCGGCCTCGGGGTCCAAGTGAAGCACTCGTCTTTCTTAAGAGGCGGTACAGAGGTAGGCCTCTTTCGCCGAGGCGCGAGATAAAGCGGCTCAGAGCCGCAAGGCATCCCATGACCCTCTGTACACCTTTCAAGTCCTTGATGGGCCCCATGTTGGTGATGGCCGCGATTTTCTCTGGGTTGGACTTGATGCCCCGCTCGGAGACGATGAACCCCAAGAGCATGCCTCGGGGGACTCCGAAGACGCACTTCTCGGGGTTGAGTTTTATGCCTTTCGCCTTGAGACACTTGAATGTCGTTTCAAGGTCGGAGAGGTGGTCGGAGGCTTTCCTCGTCTTGACTACGATGTCATCGACGTAAGCCTCGACCGTTCGACCAATGTGCTCTCCGAACACGTGGTTAATGCACCTTTGGTACGTCGCACCCGCATTCCTCAAACCAAATGGCATAGTAACGTAGCAGTACATGCCAAAAGGTGTGATGAAAGAAGTCACGAGCTGGTCGGACTCTTTCATACTGATTTGGTGATACCCTGAGTAGGCATCGAGGAAAGACAGGGTTTCGCATCCAGCAGTGGAATCCACGATTTGATCGATGCGGGGCAGAGGGTAGGGAACCTTCGGACATGCTTTGTTTAGACCAGTGTAGTCTACACACATCCGCCATTTCCCTCCTTTCTTTCTCACAAGCACAGGGTTGGCAAGCCATTCGGGATGGAATACCTCTTTGATGAACCCTGCGGCCATCAGCTTGTGGATCTCCTCGCCTTTGGCTCTGCGCTTTTCTTCGTCGAATCGGCAGAGGCTGCTTCACGGGTCGGGCTCCAGCTCAGATATCCAGCGAGTGCTCGGCGACATCCCTCGGTATGCCAAGCATGTCCGAGGGACTCCACGCAAAGACTTCGGCGTTTGCGCGGAGAAAGTTGATGAGCACTGCTTCCTATTTGGGGTCGAGCTTGGAGCCGATCCGTATCTGCTTGGAGGCGTCATTGCTGGGGTCGAGAGGGACGGACTTAACCGTCTCTGCTGGCTCGAAGTTGCTGGCGTGGCGCTTCGCATCTGGCGCCTCCTTGGAGAGGCTCTCCAGGTCGGCGATGAGGGCCTCAGCATACTCCACGCACTCCACGTCGCATTCGTACGCATGTCGGTACGTGGGGCCGACGGTGATGACCCCGTTGGGGCCTGACATCTTGAGTTTGAGGTAGGTGTAGTTGGGGACGACCATGAACTTGGCGTAGCATGGCCTCCCCAGTACTGCGTGGTAGGTTCCTCGGAACCCGACCACCTCGAATGTGAGGGTTCCCCTTCGGAAGTTGGAGGGAGCCCCGAAGTAGACGGGCAGATCGAGTTGTCCGAGGGGTTGGACGCGTTTCCCGGGGATGATCCCGTGAAAAGGCGTCGCGCCTATCCGGATCGAGGACAGATCGATTTGCAGGAGACCGAGGGTCTCGGCGTAGATGATGTTGAGGCTGCTGCCTCCGTCCATGAGGACCTTGGTGAGCCCGACGTTGCCAATGACGGGGTCGACAACGAGCGGATATTTCCCCGGGCTCGGCACGCGGTCGGGGTGGTCGCCCTGGTCGAAGGTGATGGGCTTGTCGGACCAGTCTAGATAGACTGGCGCCACCACCTTTACCGAGCAGACCTCCCGACGCTCTCGCTTGCGGTGCCGAGCCGAGGCGTTCGCCACTCGCCCACCGTAGATCATGAAGCAGTCGTGGACCTTGGGAAACTTCTCTGCCTTGTGATCCTCCTTCTTGTCGTTGTTGTGGGCCCTGCCACCTTCCGCAGGTGGCCCGGCCTTGTGAAAGTGGCGCCGAAGCATGACGCACTCCTCAAGGGTGTGCTTGACGGGCCCCTGATGATAGGGGCACAGCTCCTTGAGCATCTTATCAAAAAGACTGGCACCTCCAAAAGGTTTCCGAGGGTTCTTGTACTCAGCGGCGGCGACAAGGTCCGCGTCGGTGGCGTCGCGTTTCGCTTGCGACTTCTTCTTGTTCTTCTTCTTGGTGCCGCGCTGAGCGGACGCCTCGGGGACGTCTTCCGGCTGGCGGCCCTGGGGCTGCTTGTCCTTCCGGAAGATGGCCTCAACCGCCTCCTAGCCAGAGGCGAACTTGGTGGCGATGTCCATCAGCTCGCTCGCCCTGGTGGGGGTCTTGCGACCCAGCTTGCTCACCAGGTCGCGACAGGTGGTGCTGGCGAGGAACGCGTCGATGACGTCCGAGTTGGTGACGTTGGGCAGCTCGGTGCGTTGCTTCGAGAATCGCCGGATGTAGTCCTGGAGAGACTCTCCTGGCTGCTGGCGGCAGCTTCGGAGATCCCAGGAGTTCCCAGGGCGCACGTACGTGCCCTGGAAGTTGCCGACGAAGGCTTGGACTAGGTCGTCCTAGTTGGAGATCTCCCCCGGAGGCAGATGCTCCAGCCAGGCTCGAGCGGCGTCGGAGAGGAACAGGGGGAGGTTACGGATGATGAGGTTGTCATCGTCCGTTCCACCCAGCTGGCAGGCCAGTCGGTAGTCCGCGATCCACAGTTCCGGCCTCGTCTCCCCCGAGTACTTTGTGATGGTAGTCGGGGTTCGGAACCGGGTCGGGAACGACGCCCGTCGTATGGCCCGGCTGAAAGCCCGCGGACCGGGTGGTTCGGGCGAGGGGCTCCGATCCTCCCCGCTGTCGTAGCGTCCCCCACGCCTAGGGTGGTAGCCTCGGCGCACCCTCTCGTCGAGGTGGGCTCGACGGTCGTGGTGGTGGTGCTCGTTGCCGAGGCGACCCGGGGCCGTAGGCGCCGTGTTGCGTGTGTGCCCGGTGTGGACCGAGGCTTTCCGCACGAATCGGGAAGTCACGGCGTGATGCTCCGAGGGGTACCCCTGCCTTCGGGAGGCAGAGCTTTCGGCCCATCGGACCGCGACATCCTCCAGGAGATTCTTGAGCTCTCCCTGGATACGCCGCCCTTCAGTGGTTGATGGTTCCAGCATCGCGCAGAGTAGTATTGCTGCTGCAGCCAGGTTCTGGCCGACCCCACTGGAAGCCGGTGGCGGCCTTGCCCTGATGTCGTCGGCAATGCGGTGCTGGATGCCCTGGGGTAGATGACGCGCTTCTCTGGCCGGAGCTTGGTCTGCCCATTCCTACTCGATGTTCCGCCAGAACTGCTCAAGTGTTCCTGCTCCCTCGTCGAGCCTGGCCTGCATCTCGTGGATTTGCTCGAGCTGTGCGTCCTGACCCCCCGCAGGGACTGGGACCACAGCTAGCTCCCGAAGGATGTCAATGCGAGGTGCAAGCCTAGGGGGATCGCCGTTTTCTGGCATACCAAGATGGTTGCCTTCACCGGGACCCCCTAGATCGACATGGAAACATTCACGACTTGGGCCGCAGTCCTCGTCGCCGAAGCTGCGACTACCATCGGAACAATCGGAGAGGCAGTAGTCGCATGCGGTCATGAAGTCCCGCATGGCACTGGGGTTACCGAGCCCGGAAAAATCCCAACAAAAGTCGGGCTCGTCATCTTCCTTAGGACCCGAGGGTCCGTAGGTCGAGACGGCCGTCAGTCTATCCTAGAGCGACCGCATACGGTACCCCGGAGGGTTGGTACATGCCTCTATGGAGGCTTCCACCGAAGCGATGTCACTTGGTGGGTCGAAGCTGAATCCAAAAGGCACGAGATGGGAATCGGTCGGTACCTCTTGGTCGACGAGCGGTGACGAAGTCGCGTCAGGGGCGGACTGCACCGCTGTCTCAGGTACGAGGGTGACGTCCAGCAGGTCCTTCGCGAGCATGCTGGCGTCATTCGTCTGCTTGGGGTTGGCGTGTTGCGGGGAAACGACGCTCGTCTTCGTCTCAGACGCAAGGTCGAAGCCCGACGTGTCCCCCGCTGGGGTGCCGGCATCGTCGACTTGCTCGACAGCCGACGAGGTGCCGCCTCCTGCTTGGCCATGGTTGCCCTGCCTCCTCCTCCGCCGGTGGGGGAGGTGACGGGACAAACCCGGATGTTGTTCTTCCACCATGTGGTGAAGACGTCGTTGATTCCGCCGCCGGCGGGTGGGCTGACGGCCGCCATTGTCGCTGTCGCGCGGCGGAGGAAGGAGTATCATGTCGTAGCTGCCGTCGAGGGACATGAACTCAAGACTCCCGAAACGGAGCATCGTCCCGGGTTGGAAAGGTTGCTGGAGACTATCCATCTGGAGCTTGACGGGAAGCTGTTCGTCAACACGCAGTAGGCCCTACCTGGCGCGCCAACTGTCGACGTTTCGACCCCGGGGGGTCCCTGGACCGACGAGTAAATTGTCGCTGCGTGTCCCAGCCCAGATGGGTCGGCGCGAGACGGGACACAAAGGGGGGAGAACAGTAAGGGGAAACCGCGCCCTTCGTGTTGTCCTGCGCCCGGGGCGGATGGATGCGCTTGCAGTAGGGGGTTACAAGCGTTCGCGTGGGAGAGAGAGAGAGAGCGAGAGCCTTATACGTCGGCCCATTCTCCCGCGTGGCCAACCTTTTCGTACGAGAGCCCTGGACCTTCCTTTTATAGGCGTAAGGAGAGGGTCCAGGTGTACAATGGGGGGTGTAGCAGTGTGCTAACGTGTCTAGCAGAGAGGAGCTAGAGCCCTAAGTACATGCCATCGTGGCAGTCGGAGAGGTTTTGGCACCCTGCTCATGTGATGTCGTGGCCGTCGGAGGAGCGCTGGAGCCCTGCGGAAGTACAGCTGTCGGGGCTGTCGGATCCTTGCTGACGTCTCCTTGCTGACGTAAGGGGCTGGGAGCTGCCGTCGTCATGGAGCGTGCGGGGTGCCATCATTACTTGTTTACTGGGGCGAGCCAGATGGGACGCCGGTCTTGTTCCCCGTAGCCTGAGCTAGCTAGGGGCAGGGTAATGATGGCCCTCCTGGCGACATGGCCGGCCCGGACCCGAGTTTGGGCGAGGTGGCGATTCCTCCGAGGTCGAGGTTGAGTCTGAGCCCTGGGGTCGGGCGAGGCGGAGTCCATCGTCTTCCGAAGCTGAGGTTGAGTCCGAGCCCTGGGGTCGGGCGAGGCGGAGTTCGTCGTCTTCCGGAGCCGAGGCTGAGTCCGAGCCCTGGGGTCGGGTTGAGGCGGAGTTCGTCGTCTTCTAAGTCGTGGTTGAGTCTGAGCCCTGGGGTCGGGCGAGGCGAAGTCCATCTTCCGAGGCTGAGACGGGGGTCGAACCCTGGGGTCGGGCGAGGCGGAGCTTCCTATGTCGCCCGAGGCTGGACTTAGCCGCTGTCGACCTCACTCTAGCGAGTGGCACGGCAGTCGGAGCGGGGCAGGCGGCGCTGTTTTCTTGTCAGGCCGGTCAGTGGAGCGGCGAAGTGACTGCGGTTGCTTCGGCTCTGTCGACTGAAGAGCGCGCGTCAGGATAAGGTGCACGCGATCCTTGCATTAAATGCTCCTGTGATATGGTCGGTTGGCGTGGTGATCTGGCCAAGGTTGCTTCTCTGCGAAAACTGTGCCTCGGGCGAGCCGAAGGTGTGTCCGTTGCTTGAGGGGGCCCTCGGGCGAGACGTGAATCCTCCGGGGTCGGCTGCCTTTGCCCGAGGCTGGGCTCGGGTGAGGCGAGATCGTGTCCCTTGAGTGGACTGAGCCTTGACCTTAATCGCACCCATCAGGCCTTTGCAGCTTTTGTGTTGATGGGGGTTACCAGCTGAGATTAGGAGTCTTGGGGTACCCCTAATTATGGTCCCCGACAGAAATGAACGAAACATTGATATCTTGTGGATTTTATGTTCCAAATGTTTTTAGGATAATATGTGGATATATGTTGTGGCTCCGTAAAAATCCATGAATTTCTAAAGTTTGTGTATTATTAATTTCGTTTTTTAGAAAATCATCGAAATACAATTAAATTCATAAAATATTCTAGTTTCGATCAAAATTTTCAAATAAGTTACCAAAACTAATAAACATTCATATAGAACCTCAAGTATCCATATAAAAATGATAAAGTGAACTATTCATTATGTTGAAATCTACACACTTAGAGTGATTTTACATGTAACTTACGTATTAAGTGGAAGCGAAAGGGAATAAACTATGGCAACTTGTGGATTTTATGATTCAAATATTTTTTATAATTACACGTAGACATATATTGTGCCTCTCTAAAACTATATATTTTTTAGGCTGATTGTGTATTATTAATTTTTTTACAGAAAATCATCAAAATGCAATTAAATTCACAAAATATTCTAGTATCGACCGAAAATTGCAAATAGGTTAGCAAGACCAATAAATAGTTTATAAAAAGGTAACCTTAAGTCCCCATACGTTGATAACCTTAAGTCTCCACATAAAAATGATAAACAATCTATTAATTTGATATAAATTTGGATATTATTTCAACAATTTTGACCTAAATATTTGTTCAAACAAACATGTGATATATTACAAAGTTGTGGATCTCTTCGAGCTCTACGGTTTTGATTTAAACTTTATCTTCATCCGATTCTATATGTAAAAGTTATGATTTTATAACAATATTATGCAGAAAAAGGAAAAACGGGTACCCATATCTGACCTAAATATCTAGGTATTTATTGGCTAGTCATCGCTACTTATACGACCCGAATCCGAAGCTGCACTATTCGGATACTACCCGTATCCGTCCCGAATATAAAAATACTTAAATTCGTACCCGAAAAACAGGTATTTACACTATCCGTATCTGGTCCCCGACGGGTATACCTGACCTGTTTTCACTCCTAGCCACCTACAACCAGTTGATGCAAGACAACTTCAACGACCCGTATACCTACCCTCTACTCTATTTTTATCAAAGATACTACATATAGAGGAGCCTTGTCTTAGATGTTGAAGAGGTTGGATGAGCATTCTCCCAATTCATTCTTAGATAGATACACTCAACTGCAATTGTTTTCCCCCACCCAAAATGCATGTTGTTTTGCGCATGCTCACCTACGGTATTGGTGCTGACTCTACCGACGAATATATCAAAATAAGAAAAGCTTGACCTTATAGTGACTTTAAAATTTATGTAGAAGGTGTTATTTTATATTTTGGTGAGTAGTATAGTCGTCGTCGCACTGTTAATGATCTTATGTGTCTTTTAGGTAGGGGAGGAGAGGAGCTTTTCACGTCTAGATTGTATGCATTTAAAGTGGAAAATCTGTCCATCGGGATGGAAAGGACAATTACTAGACGTGACATTGGATCCTTGATCATCATGGTGGCGATGATTGCCTCGTATGACCTGTGTATTTAGCAAAAATTTTTGGGGTAGCGGGATCGAACAACGATGTCAAGGTGTAGAATCAGTCATCGTTGTTCACTAACGTGCTTAAGAAAAAAGAAACACTAAATATTAACAGTGAACTTCCCCATAAATAGACATAAGTACAATGAAGAATACTATCTCGTCCGATGACATCTATCCTCGATGAGTAGTTTTTTTTTTGTGAATTTCCCACGCACAGACTTCAAAGCAGTAGATGATTAGCAGTAGATGATTGTTGCATGATCCTTACACCAAGCGTACGTGCTTGCAAGGATTTAGTCAGGCAAGCAAGCACGTGCTGAAGGCGCTTCCTAGGAGTTTAAGTACAAATAACCATCGTTGTGCCTCCGGATTTATGTCGTCCTCGTCCACGATTCTAGATTAATAAAAAGGCGAGGATGATTCACGTGATTGCCCGTTCTGCGGACACGAGCAGGACAGCAGCTTGCCGCGTTCGTGTGGAGCCACGACGCGACAACAGACGCGGTCTTCTCAGCTTTAAAAAAAACACACACAAAAAAAAAACAATAATAACAGCTCGCTCAATCGTGCTGGGCTTAACGGTTTCCATCACGAATTAATTCCTCCCTACGTATCAAATCTGACAGCTCTCGTGCTTGCCGACGCTTTCCTATTCAATCAACAAATCGTTTTGATGGATTCGGGATAAACGTTGAAAGTTGAAACGGTAGTCTGCAGATAGAATTTGATCGAGACGGGCATGCACTGATATCATTAAGTTTATCTTCAGCAAATTCTCTATCTCGTTCTCTATCTTATCCCTTATTTTAAACTTTTCTTTCTCTCTAAACAGTGTCAAATAATATTATCCGTAGTTTCGCGTTTCCTATTTTACACGATAAACTGAAGGCAGGTTTAGAAACTTGTACAGAACTAACAAGGTGCGGGGTGAATTATTATGGGTTGCTAATTCTATTCGTCTGCCTGTTCGTTTGAAACACACGTATCAATCAACAAATCTGTCCGCACGGAACGGAGCTGCCGTTGTCTTGGCTCGCTCCAGAGTCTTGGAACGCGTCCACGTCCTCGTCCTCGTCCCGTGCTATGCTAAATATCCTTTGCCTGCATACATATATCTCAAGAGCACCGTCTACTAATGTGTCTAAGTGATAGTTCACTGATAAAACAAAAAAACGGGCGGCAACGGAATGGACAAAGTTCACGGTAGACGCCATGCCGTCGACGAGACAAAAGTTTTCACGATAGATCCGCGCCACACACGTTGGATGGCTGTGTACTTGCCCCCTTTTCAGGGTAAATCTCACCGTAGTGCATATACTTCCTGTAAAATCAAAACACAGGGATCTCACAGTACCGCTTTGGAACGCACGGATTTCTTCATAGGGAACCATATAGAAATTTGTTCACACGAGTCGATTTTTTTTTGTTTACTTTACAGGAACAAACACAATGTTGAGCACCATACGAACCACCTAGAAAAGTTCGGACGGTCCGGCTACAAGGATCGAAAGATTTGGATCGTGGATGGTCCGTCTTGGGCGCAGACAGTATACGATTATATCAGATCAGACGTGATTAACTCTTTTTTCTGTGCGTGTTTATCCGTCTAAACTCGTAGCTATTGAAGAACGTTTAGGAACAGGTCTAGACTTTCCCCTATATACATAAAGGGGTACGGTCGATTGCGCACACCAACAATCGAACCAATCAACCAGTTTATTAATTTCTTTACTTTCTTGTTCTATGAGTAGCAGTAATGTAGTCTTTTTCATCTCTATCTTCACCTCTATTCGACTTTGGTCGTGTCGAGGCGTCTTGGGTGGCACCAGTGCTGGGAATATGGGCCGGGCTTTTCGGTCCAGCACGAGCACGGCCCAAAAATAGGAACCCAAAGTACGACACGACACGAAATAATATGGGCCGGGCTACCACGGCCCGAAGCCGGGCTTGGATCGGGCCTCAATTTCTGGCCCATCGGGCCCTCGACACAACACGCATAGATGGGCCGGGCTTGGGCCGGCACGACCCAATTAATCCTAATCTGTTTAATTTCTTTAATTAGTAAGATATTGACTTTATATTGTTGTTATATTTAGAGTTTATATGGTCAAATGATGCTAGAATTGTTTAATATCTTTAATTTAGTAAGATATGAACTTTATATAGTTGTAATATTTTATTTTATGTGATTAAATATACGGGTCGGCCTTGGGCCGGTACGGCCCAATGAAGGCACGACTTGGTTTAGGGCCGGGCTGGGCCATTGTTTTTATACTTCGGGCTGGCACGGCACGGCCCAAAAGTTTTTTGGGCTTTCCTGGCCCGAACCTGTTTGGCACGAAGCATGATGGGCTTGGGCCGGGCTGGTCTGGCCCAATTCCCAGCACTAGTGGCACCGACCTCAAGATAAACCATAGGATCTCTCCTCCTGACGGTCCCTCCCGAAGGCGAGATCTAGGTGCTGTGGGTGAACACCGTCATCCATGCGCACACACGAAACGTTCGCCCACCAGACGTGGACCGTCCGACTCGACGCATGTAATCTCCCACCGTCAGGTCTTATGCCGCGGAGCGTCCGTGCTGCCAAAGAGAGCCCACCAGACAAAACAACTCTCAATGATTGACGCCTATATCCACGCCATCACAAAAAATAAGAAAAAAATATTTCACTCTAAAGGAGTCTTTTAATGCACTAGAACTAATAGTTAGAACAAATAGATAACTGCTAAAATTAGTTGAATACATTCAAGTAATTTAATTAATAGCTAGCTAACTAATTTCATTATAATTCTTTTTAGCCAACTAATTTTTAGCTTTATTGAATTCAAACGCTCCATGAGAGCGTGTTCGGTTGCATATAGATTAGAGGAGATTAAATATCTTTCTAATTAAAATTGAATAGAGTATAATTTAATCCTCATCGATCTCTTTTTATCCATACTTAATCGAACAAGGCATAAGGAGGCATGTTTAGCAATGGAAATGGAGAAGAATTGTGATGTTCGATGTCGAAATTGCGAGGAAAGAAAAAGGTATAAAAGGCGAGCAGAATTGTTTACGTAGGAAAGCCAAATATCTAATCATAACAATGATTTTCAGTACTGGATTGGATCCCACTTCGAGCCGGAGGAGGGAAGGGCCCCACCCCGAGAAGGGGAAAAGGCCGAAAAAAAGCGGAGGCGGATGAGACATGTTCATTCGGGGTCGGGGGTCGTGACATGTACTTTATGCGAATTTGGCGGAAGTTCTCCTTCCGGTGGTGCCTTCTGAATGTGTGTCATTTGATTTGGTAGTATTGCAAAAAGTTGTGTCCCCCGAGGCCCCGACCCCGAGACGGTCGACGCATCAAACCCACTCCCTCGTCCAACTTGCTCCCAAATCCAAACGACAAAATGCTCCTCGCTGCGGTTTGATCGAGGCCGCGCCCCCCCGAACCCTCGCCTCCCCCTCCCGCCGCCGTCATGGACGACGACCGCGACCACGACCAGGACCCCGATGCGTCGTCGCCGGCCGCGCCGTGGCGGCGGTCCGTGAAGCGGAAGCTGGGCGCGGAGGCGGGGGACGAGGCGGGCCCCGCGGCGCGGGTCGAGGCGGAGGACGAGCGCGCGGCGCTGCGGGAGGCGGCGGCGGCGGCCCAGTCCACGGCGTCGGTGCTGCGGGCCGAGGTCGAGGAGGAGCGCCTCGCCGCGGCCAGCGCCGCCAGCGAGGCCATGGCCATGATGCTCCGCCTGCAGCGCGACAAGGCCGAGGTCCAGATGGAGCTCCGCCAGTTCCGTCGTTTCGCTGACGAGAAGATGGCGCTCGACGCCGCCGAAATCGACCAGCTCCGCGCGCTCCTCGCCCAGCGCGCGCGCCGCCTGCTGCGCCTGCGCTCCAGGCTCCGCGAGTACAGGCTGCAGTGCCTCCACCTCGGCATCCCGCTTCCCGAGGGCGAGGACCTCGTCGCCCAGAACGCCGCCGAGGAGGAGGAGGACCTCCTCCTGCTCGAGGGCGAGGAGGGCTACATCGTTGGCGATGGAGGGTACTACTACCCTGAGCTCCGCTGCAACGACGGGGAGTATTACTACGAGGACGGGCGGGAGGAAGAGGACGCGGTTGCCCTCGATCTGGAGCGCCGGATCTGCCTCCTCGAGCACGATCAGGAACCTCGCCTGCTTGAGCCACCGCATGAGAAAGAGGAAGGTACCCACCTTTACACAGATGAAGTGTTGCCGGACATGTCTAAACATGAACTGGGTGGCCTCTATGCCGACGAGATGTTACCTAAGGAGGATGTGGAAGCAATGAACAATCTCCACAATGATGATGAAGAACTGCCAGAGTCTCCTACTGCTGGAAACGATGAGGGGGAGGAAGCAAGCGAGGCTGACGGTGCTGACAGTGTAAGTGGCAGTGGCAGTGATAGGGTATACACCATTGACAAGGTGCATCAAGGTGCAGCAATGCCTATTGCAAGGGTCGTGGATAAGTACCAAGGGGAGGCAGTGGAGCCGGACATTAAGAAGCTTTACGTGAGGCTGGAGGCACTGGAGGCCGATAGGGAGTCGATGAGGCAGGCCCTTGTGGCAATGCGCACAGAGAAGGCACAACTTGTGCTTCTTCGTGAGATTGCGCAGCAGCTTGCCAAAGATGGAGTTCCAGTTGGGCCGGGAGCTGGGGCGGGGCCAGGTGTACACCATTTGCCTAGAAAACACGCAGTTGGGATTGTAGAAAGGAGATTCACAGAGGACAAGAAGGCGATACTTGTGAAGACATTTTCCATGGCTGCCTTGTTTAAGGTATGCTGCTTGTTTTACTGATAGGACACTAGCAGTGCAAAACATTGCAAGATTTTGCTGGAGACCTCCTTCAGTTAGTAGATTATTAATACTGTGGTTTATTAAGATCTAACAAGTCATGATGGTTGCATGCTGGTTTAGTATACAAATCACTTGTAGATTAATTCATTTGATCGAGTAGGATGTTGCTATCTATTATGTATGAGCACTCTAGCATATATTTGAGCATATTTAGGAATTATTGCTGTAGAATGTAGAATATTGCTGTTGCTGTAATGCAGTATGTAGCTGTTCATTTTATTAGTCTGTACAACTCTAAAATTCAAATGATTTTGCTAGTTGGCCCTTAAGTAACAATGTTTTTTTGTAATAAATTAACTATGCTTAATATGATTATCCATTTGCATATGTTTTCCTAGTTTTTTTATTAGGCTGTCTCCAATAGACCGTGTATATGGACGTGCAAAATACTGTTTTATACTATAGACTACATTATTTACATTTTACAGAGTGGATGAAATACTTGTGTGATAGAGAGTGGGATAGGAAGACTGTTGGAGACAACCTTAGGCCATGCTCAGCAGAGCATGCATATGGCCGTGCAAAACAGTGTTTTATACTATAGACTGCACTGTTTACGTAGTGAAGTTTGAAATAAGGAGTGAGATAGGGGTGGGATAGGAAGGCTGTTGGAGACAGCCATAGGGGCCAAAGTAAGTTGAACTGTCATTTGTTGTACACAATATGAATTCAAGCTAAGGTGGTTCCATGCTATATTAAATGCAGCACATGTGAGCTCATTCATTCTTTGGTACATCAATGAAGAGATAACTTTGGAATATCTGTTTGCATAGTTCTTTCTGACTGACTTGCTTGATTTAAATTAATGTTGCTTATTGCTGCAGCATAATTTAGTCCAGCAAGGCCAGAGGATAGCACTTTCAGAGTTCTGTTTGTAATCTGCTAATCCAGTTCTGCTCACCCTTGAGCATCTTGTAGAAAAAAAGTATTCAGCAAAATTGAAACTTAGAGGGTGTTTGTGCGTGTGTTTATGCAGGGGAAAATTCCTTGCCAATCTCGATGTTTATGGTATAGTTGTAGACTTGTAGTGCTTGTGGCAATGGCTTGCTGGTCAATCGTGGATTGTCAGACAATAAATGGCAAGCTGCCTAGCTCCCTGTGTACTTTTACCTGTCCTGATTGCTTTCTGCTTGTACTATGGGGTGGCCTATTTGTGGGGTGAGATATTGTTTTTTCTTGAGCAGTCACACTTCAACCATGTGACCGACATACCATTAAGGCACTAGCACATGAATATCTACCTAACATAAAAGTTGAGTAAAATAAAAATAAATAAATAAAGATTGCCTGTAGGCACTATTCTAGAAGCGCTGATTGCTATGTTACACCTAAATAAATGTTAAATGTTCTTTACGGGGTGTTTGGTTAGAGGGACTAAAGATTAGTCTCTAGTTTTTAGTCCCATTTAGTCCTTTTTTTGCCAAACACTAGAACTAAAATATGGACTAAAATGATTTAGTCTTTAGTCCTTCACATATGTGCTAAAAGGGACTAAACCATATTAATTCCACATTTACCCCTCATTTATGAGGTGTTTGGTTTTTAGGGACTAATGTTTAGTCCCTTCATTTTATTCCTTTTTAGTCTATAAATTGTTAAATATAGAAACTAAAATAAAATTTTAATTTCTATATTTGGCAATTTTTAAACTAAAATAGAATAAAATGTAGGGACTAAACATTAGTCCCTAGAAACCAAACACTCCTTTAGTTCAATTCTACTAAGGGGGTGTTTGGTTTCTAGGGACTAATATTTAGTCCCTTCATTTTATTACTTTTTAGTGTATAAATTGCTAAATATAGAAACTAAAATAAAAGTTTTAGTTTCTATATTTGGTAATTTTGGAACTAAAATAGAATAAAATCTAGGGACTAAACATTAGTCCCTAGAAACCAAACACCCCCTAATAGCAGGGGAATGTTAAAGGCTATTTTAGTCTTATTATGAGTCATTTAGTATATTCTTACTATTTTTAGCCCCTAGAACCAAACATGTTAGGGACTAAACTTTAGTCCCCTAACTAAACTTTAGTCCCTAGACTAAAGAAACCAAACATGGCCTTAGATGTGAGCATGTGACATTCATTTGTGCTTACACCACCTTTCCTGTTCATAATGATAACCAAGTAGTCTGTTCATAATGATGACATTAGCGCACTAACTATTTGTGCTTTTGCAGTGGATCCTCGCTTTATTGGGCAAGAAAAAGAAGCTATCTCAAAGCAGGTAGGAGAGGCTTCATTTGGAATTCAGTTCATGCTATATCCTTATTTATCTGTAAAGCATGGTGATATTGACTACTTTCCTACTTGGTTGATAGGTATACTTTTGGCTTAACAAATAATAATGTTGGTTTGCTCATACTCTTGGATAAGTGCCCACGGATCCAGAAAACCCTCACAAGAACAAAGTTAAACCTTGCCGAAAGCAGCAGCAGCAGCAGCAGCTGTACAATGTAAATAGATAGCTTTCAGTTGGGAATATTGCATTTCTTTTGTTAATGTTGGGTGGAGCGAAAGTTCTTTTGATTCTTTAGTTGATGATTTTCCGATTTCCCATCTTTTGGTGATGAGGATTTTATGCGTTGGTCTTGCAATTGTTAAGTCACAAAATCGCTTTCGCTTCTTTCTCACCAGGAAGAACTACAATGCATGTATAGTGCGCTTGTAAATACACTGGTGGTTGGTTTGCTTGCTGCCTTGCTTCCAGGTTGAGTAAATATTTATGAATGTTAGTGCAAACTCTAAACTTTTGTGAAAAAATGTCCTTGCATTCAAACTAAGTCTGTTTATGCTTGTATGCTCAGTTTTTTTGGACTGGTAATCAGAAATTTGTGTAAAATTTCTGATATGAATAGCTGCCCATCCAAAATGTATGGCAGGCGGAACCAGTACAGGTAAGCTGCTTGCATGACACTAATTATGCTCACTTGTGACTGGAAATCTGGTACTAGGTACTAGTTGAGTATCTTAGCCGAAAAATGTCTCACCGAACATATGCTATCTGTACAATTTGATTCCATTGTCATCTATTTGTACACGTACGAATCAGTTGGTTGAAGTTTATATGAAATTCATCACCTGGACATCTGACGCATGAGGTAGTTATATATAGTACATAAATAAAAATATGTTGAAATTGCCTGTACATGACAGGTCCAGACATTCAGTACAGGTAAGCAACTTACCGCTGCACTACTATGCTTGTTCACGTCGTTTCGTTCGTATGAGCCAGCAACTATATAGAATTTTGGATATTGTCGGTATCATGGATACATGCTTAGAGATGGCAATAAATAAATACCCATCATTTATTACTATCTCATACCCATGATAAAAAAATAGTTCTGTCGGGCCACTCATATCCACTGGTGGATATGGATTTACTCCATACTCATATCCACGTGGATGTATATTACTTGTCGTGTCACTCGTATATCAACAAAGATTAAACATCTACATTATACAAAAGTCAACAAAGATTAAACATCTACATTATACAAAGTTAAGTGTATCTATCTAAATTCCATTACAAAATTTCTACCATCATTCAATCCTCTATTCAAGAACACCATAGACAATTGGATAAATTAGCAACACTAGGATAGTAACACATAACACATTACATGTTCTATTATATGGTCATTAAATAGTTGTTAAACCTTCTATGATATTATCACCTAAAAGGTTGTTAAATAGTCAAAAGAGATGTACGACTGAAGCTCAGGTTCATGCAGTCATGCTTTTGTGCTAAATTTATACCGGGTGTTTTATACCCACGGGTTAACGAGTATGGGTGAGGGCGAAACGTTCTAATATCCGTTTACCCATTGGGTGAAGGTTTTTGTCCAATAAGAGACCCATGAGTAGAACATTTAGCCCACATACATACCATAATAGAGTAAATATCCATCGGGTATATGGGGTACCCACTACTGCTATGTTAAGGTGAGTCCTCGGGGGCAACCGTTAAGGATTTTACGGATAGTCGGCCCAGCACGGGGCTAAGGCCCACCATATGGAGTCATGACCAGGCCAGGCTTGCCTCCTGGCCTGGATCGCCATCTCCATCAAGCCCCATAAAGGGAGAAATCAACAACTTCAGCTATAGGTCTGGGATCCTACCAACAGGACCCATACCTCCTTGTGACCCATCGGATTCTCGGACAAAGAGACCCGGAGGGAACATAAAGCCATGGAGGAGAAGGCGCTCTCTGGTTACAACACCAAGTCTTTGGAAGGACTCCAGGCATGAAAGATACCATCTAATCCTTAGGCCAGGTGAGGTCCGGAGTCACCACGTGTCTAGGCAAGGGTTGAAGTACCCTGGATCCCCTCAGGTACGGCTCGAGCCCATGGTCAGGAAAGACTTAGGAAACAATATCACCACTTGCAGGGGTCTGGTGCCAACACATGGCCAGACGCCCCTAGTGTAAGCCACCAGACAAAAGCCTCTGACATAGGGCCCACCAGCATTGAGTACAGATGGGACGCATACTTGCCCGCGTAAGAAGCATGTAGTGTGCCCCTTGCATTAAATGCACGTGACGTCTCAGGCCTGTAATGTGCAGATTTTAATGTTACCCACATGTTATCGAGAAAAGGGCATTGACCCAATGCGCCGTTTGAGCGCCCTTCAATATGAATTCCAATGTGCCTCATGCGTTACCGAGATATGAAGGGACAGATGGAGAAGACTAAACGATATCACCCTTTGCACCCTACGCATGACAACATACTAGGCTACGCCGCAACCTACGTCAAGGCCTGTGTTCCGATTAGACGGGACAAGATGGCAGGATAAGGATGCCAAAATATCATGCAGCGCCCAAGAAGAGATACAAGATTCAGCGTTGTCAGCTCTATCCAGTTGTTTTCCATTCTATATTGTAAACTCTCCTAGGCCCACCTGTTAGGGCATGAATTTCCTTGTAACGTGCCTCCTTTAGACTATAAAAGGGAGAGCACTTGCTCCATAGCAGAGGAAGTCAGCTTACACTCATACCTTCAACTCCCTAGTACTCAAGCAATACAACACACAATGGATGTATGGTATTATGCTCCGAGGGCCTAACCCTTGTGTTCTTGTGTTCATCCAGAAGGCCAGACAATCACCTAAGCCTACTCCTCATCTGAGGATCAGGGTGAGTGCACTCCTCCACCTGTCCGGAGGATTCTCGCCTCCGACATTTGGCATGCTAGGTAGGGGGACAGGCTCTAGCGTCTGGCCCTCCAATTGAGATGACATCCTGCTTGCCTTCCGACAAGCTCGACCAGGGCACGCTCGCTGACGTTTGGCGCGGGGCAGAAAAACGACGCTTCAAGCGACTCGCCACTGATGTCAAGCAGTGCCTTAATAGGCGTGCTGTTGCCATCAAACAAGGGGCGACATAGTTCTCACCTATGGTGATTGACGCTGCTCCCATCAGCACCTCGCTAGGCTCCATCAGCAGTGCTTGAGGTCGCCGCCATCGACCTCCGGTCGCCCACAGTGGTGTTCGAGGTGGCCACTGTCGGCTAGCAGCCAAGCACTAGAGGGAAAGACCCCATCGACCAGCCATTGTGTTCCATGGTACATGGAGCTATCACCCCCAATCCCAAGGGGCGACTTCTTCCACCTGCCAATGGGTTGTAGGAAGCCATGACAACAAGGGCTACACCTTTGTTAATACAATGTACGGTGCCACGGGGCACACCAGAAGTGAAAGGGAATTAGGCTTACACCTATTTCCTAATTGATTTTGGTGGTTAAATTGCCCAACACAAATAATTGGACTAACTAGTTTGCTCTAGTCTGTAAGTTATACAGGTGTCAAAGGTTCACACTTAACCAATAAAAAGACCAAGAAATGGGTTCAACAAAAAGAGCAAGGGATAACCGAAGGCAGCCCTGGTCTGGCGCACCGGACTGTCCGGTGTGCCACCGGACAGTGTCCGGTGCACCAGGGGACTTCAAGCCAAACTTCGCACCTTCGGGAATTTTCAGAGGCGCTTCGCTATAATTCACCGGACATGTCCGGTGCACACCGGACAGTGTCCGGTGCTCCAGAGGAGAGCGACTCTGAACTCGCCAGCTTCGGATTTCCACTCCGCTATAATTCACCGGACATGTCCGGTGCACACCGGACTGTCCGGTGAGCCAGCGGAGCAACGGCTACTTCGCGCCAACGGTCGACTGCAGGCGCATTGAATGCGCGCCAGCGCGCGCAGAAGTCAGAGCACGCGCGGGTGGCACACCGGACAGCCTACAGGGCTTGTCCGGTGCACCACCGGACAGCCAGGCGGGCCCACTCGTCAGAACTCCAACGGTCGGAACCCAACGGCCTGGTGACGTGGCTGGCGCACCGGACAGTGTCCGGTGGCGCACCGGACTGTCCGGTGCGCCATGCGACAGCAGCCTCCACCAAACGGCTAGTTTGGTGGTTGGGGTTATAAATACCTCCAACCACCCCACATTCAAGTCATCCAAGTTTTCCACCTTCCAACTACTTACAAGAGCTCTAGCATTCAATTCTAGACACACTCAAGTGATCAAATCCTCTCCCAATTCCGCACAAAGCCTTAGTGACTAGTGAGAGAGATTTGTTGTGTTCTTTTGAGCTCTTGCGCTTGGATTGCTTCTTTTCTTTCTCACTCTTTCTTGAGATCAAACTCACTTGTAATTGAGGCAAGAGACACCAATCGTGTGGTGATCCTTGTGGGAACTTTGTGTTCCAAGTGATTGAGAAGAAAAGCTCACTCGGTCCGAGGGACCGTTTGAGAGAGGGAAAGGGTTGAAAGAGACCTGGTCTTTGTGACCACCTCAACGGGGAGTAGGTTTGCAAGAACCGAACCTCGGTAAAACAAATTCGCGTGTCACACTCGTTATTTGCTTGCGATTTGTTTTGCACCCTCTCTCTCGGACTCGATTATATTTCTAACGCTAACCCGACTTGTAGTTGTGATTAATTTTGTAAATTTCAGTTTCGCCCTATTCACCCCCCTCTAGGCGACTTTCAAGAAGCCATATGGCATACTGCGTCAGCTTACGCCCAGTCCCTGGCGAACAAAGCAGTCCTTGCTATCGGCCTCTGGCCGGGCCCCATGGCGTGCTCAGGCTCCAACCGCTCCGATGGAACCCGCTAGTCCCATCATGGCGAAGGTTGTAAGCTGGCTAGGGGCCATACAAGGGTGATGCCAAATCCTGCAACGGGCCCACACTGGCACGGTTCGCCGCCTTGGAACCGCCATCGGTCGAGTTGGTCCTCTCTTGAGACCAGAACTCGTACCAGTGGTTTTTCAAGGGCATTGCAATGCCAAGACCTGCACTGTCCACTATGACAGTCTACTGCCAGGCTCCATGAAAGGGAAATAGGGTTTAACCTTTTCCTATAAATAATTTTGGTGGTTAAATGCTCAACACAAATAATTGGACTAACTAGTTTGCTCTAGATTATATTCCACTGGTGCATAAAGGTTCAACACAAACCAATAAAAAGATCAAGATAGGGTTCAAAAAGAAAGGAGCAAAGAAACCCAAGTGTGCGCTGGTCTGGCGCACCAGACTGTTCGGTGTGCCACCGGACAGTGTCCGGTGCACTAGGACCGTAAAGCTATGAACTCGCCACCTTCGAGTTTCTATGGCCACGCTCCGCTATAATTCATCGGACTGTCCGGTGCACCAAGCGGAGCAACGGCTCTCCAGCGCAATGGTCGACTGCACAGTGCCCTGACAGCGCTACAGTACGCGGCAGAAGTCAGAACAGAAGTCAGAGGCGCACCGGATAGTGAACAGTACCTGTCCGGTGCGACACCGGACTGTTCGGTGCCACAAGAAGACAAAACTCCAACGGTCATCTACGTCCGAACCCTAACGGTTGGGTGATGTGGCTGGCACACCGGACAGTGTCCGGTGGTGCACCGGACTGTCCGGTGTGCCCATCGACAGTAGCCACCCCCAACGGTTGTTGTCGGTACCCTAAAACTAGGGTACCCCTTACTACTATATGAAGACGCAGTACCCACGCGACTATCTTTAGTCGCATGGTAAAAGAGCTGTATGTGGGACCAGGCCATGACTCGCCCAGCCTCGGGCGACTACTCTGGGCCAGCAACAACACCTGACCCCACCACATGGGTAGGTCCGGGACCGCCACGTGTCCAGAGAAAGTGATATACTCCAAGGTATCAACAGTGAGTCCGAATCCCTATGGGAGAGTGCCGGACCCCTGGATATACAGTCCGGACCTCCAAGTTTGGTCCAGGACCCCCACGTGTATAGACCCGACCCCTGGAATGGGATCCGGACCCCCCCGTATGGGGTCCAGGCCGCCCACAGCCGATTTTTTTGCATTTTGGTCCTTCATCGGAAAAAAATTCATGTTTGGACCTTAGAAAATTTTAATGTCATTTTTGGACCCTTTACTCGGCGCCGTAGCCTGTGGCGCCGAGGTAACACAGCTCGACGCCATAGGCTATGGCGCAGAGGTACGTGCTGCGTTGGCACAAACGGACGTCGTGGCGCCGACGTGGTACCGAGCTTGGCGCCATAGATCTTGGCGCCGAGCTCCGTTATGTACAAAAAACTTGTCTAGCTCAGTTGGTAAAATACAAGGCTCTTAACCTTGTGGTTGCGGGTTTGAGCCCCACGATGTGTATTTTTTAATACCTTTTGTCTTTGTCACTTATTTGTTTTTTTTGTTATCCATATTTTTCGTTTATGTCGCTGATTTGTTTGTCCTGATTTATTTCTCATCCAGTTTTATTTTTGTGACTGATTTGTTTATTCGTCCAGATTTTTTTATCCGGCGAGCACAGCAGCTGTGTGCCACAGTGCTCACAAGCTGTCAACTTCTCCCCTTGTTTGCTCAGCTAACCACAATAAAAATCAAATAAGAACACTCTTACTTCAATCGTGATCAAATAAAAAAAAATTATATTTTTATTGAGTTCTTTTGAACATAAATTTTAAATACATAATAACATATTCCCAGTAAAAAGAAGCACACATATTCATCTTTTTTCTTCTGCACTAAATAAAAGTATACTCCATTATATACTTGTCTCATGGATGATATATTTTAGAATTTACTGCATATACAACTGCTGTGCTCGCCGGATAAAAAAAATCTGGACGAATAAACAAATCAGTCACAAAAATAAAACTAGATGAGAAATAAATCAGGACGAACAAATCAGCGACATAAACGAAAAATATGGACAACAAAAAAAAATAAATAAGTGACAAAGACAAAAAGTATTAAAAGACGCCTACCATGGGGCTCGAACCCACGACCACAAGGTTAAGAGCTTTGTATTTTACCAACTGAGCTAGACAAGTTTTTTGTATAGAACGGAGTTCGGCGCCAAGATCTATGGCGCCAAGCTCGGTACCACGTCGGCGCCACGACGTCCGTTTGTGCCAACGCAGCACGTACCTCGGCGCCATAGCCTATGACGCCGAGCTGTGTTACCTCAGCGCCACAGACTACGGCGCCGAGTAAAGGGTCCAAAAATGACATTAAAATTTTCTAGGGTCCAAACGTGAATTTTTTTCCGATGAAGGACCAAAATGCAAAAAATTCGGCCACCCACAGCAGGGTCCCAAGGTCCTAGGACAGAACACACCCGGTCCTTTATTAGGGCCCAGGTGGGGGTCCGGTGCCGACACGTGTCCAGACCTATCCGCATACACTCCTGCTCCTTGCTCAGGCGGAGACCCGACGCTGCCACGTGGCATACTGCGCGCGACATAAGCCAACGGGCGGAACCTGACATAACGACTCTGGGCTACGCGTGCCTTCGCATTCATTACGGATAAGGCGTGTGCCTGTCCATTCCACTGACAGGCGGCGTGCCCAGTCCAGGATACGTGGGCCGCGTAATTACTCGCACGTTACTATATTGAGGGCAATCACTCACCATTACTCGTGCGGGTTACTGCCTATCAATGCTGCATGGACTGCAGCCATCATGGACTGCATTTGTTATTCCCATAATGTATTTCTTCCATTATGCTTCTGGGCCCACATGTCGGGGCTCAACATTCTTGTATGTGCCTCCCTTAAACTATAAAAGGGAGGGCACACAATGTTACAAAGGACAGACTCAATCACACTCTCAATACTACTTACACACACTGGAGGTAGGGTATTACGCTCCGGCGGCCTGAACCACTATAATCCCTTGTGTCCTCTTGTGTTCATCCACCATCTACCAGACAAGCAAAACGCTTAGGCCCCCCTCCTCATCTTAGGATTAGGGCGGGTGCGTTTTGCCACCCGACCGGTGGATTTTTCCCCACCGACATTTGGCGCGTCAGGTAGGGAAAAAATTCCACCTCCAGTTGGGTGCGCCATTCGCTGAGGCGCTGGTGCTCAGCCTCAAGCGCCTCCCACTCCCATAAGATTACTGCTCCAGTGTTGCTAAGGACCTAGTGGGCGCGGGACAACATACGGGGGAGGGGGACTGGCGCAGCTTCTTGCTCGGTACTAGACCGGAGCCGTCGCCCGAACACCACCTCCATCTCCTCCGGAGCAGGCGGAGGGTTGGAGCTGGACGCGCCTCCTGCGTCGCCGCCAGCGTCCAGAGGGGGCGCGGACCCCCAACTAGGGCCTCCTCTGCCGCTGTGACGCCGCCCGTCGCTGGCGCCGCTGCCGCCAGACCCCTAGCTGGGGCATGGGAAGCTGCTGGCGTTGTCTTGGCAGCAGCCGGGGGCGGATCGCTGGCACCACTCCCAGCAGATGCCTGCTGCTGAGAGCCAAACTCGTCGGTGGGCCTGGAAACCGGCAGAGGAGGTGTGACCTTTGGAGCAGAGGGGGAAGAAGCCCTGAAAAGCAGACGATGGGTTAAGACTTGTCGGCATGACGATTAAGCTCAAAGAAAAAGGGGCTACACTTACTTGGGGCCCTGGACCTTCCAATGACCTTGGAAGCGAGATCGCCGCTCTTGTTGCTGCTGCTACTGTTGCTGTTGCTTCTGCTAGTGCCCCTGGGGGAGATCACCCCCATATGGTGGTGGTGGCGGCGGGACTGATGGTGGTGGTGGCAGCATGACCGGAGGACTGACGCGCCTCTGCGCGTCATGGGCCTGGGAGCTCGCCTCCTCGGCCCCACCTGCGGTCCTCTGGCGCTTCTGGGGAGGCTCCAAAACGAGCGACCCGTCAGCGCGATGCAGCCGGCGTCGCCTCTCCTCTGACCCACCGGCGCCACCTGGGGTGGAGGCGATGCTTGCAGCCCCTTTACCCTTGTCCAAGGGGCTGGGGGCCACAGCGGGGGCGCTAGGAGCCGCACCGGTGGGCTGGGGACCTCCAGCCGGTGCATCTGAGATCCGGATCCCGTGGTGGGGGTCTCGGCCGTCGGTCTGGTGAACCGCCACGCCGCTCTCGTTGAGGGTTGGCAGCGTGGCCAAGATCGCCGTCCTCAGCCCTAGGTCGTCGCAGAGCGCAGGGATGTTCTGGGGGAGGATCAGGGACTCAGGGACGAAAGTTTCCCCAGTGATCCCTCCCACCAGGACTGCCATCTCGTCCTAGGATAGGTTGCTGCCCGGCCCACGCTGGATCCAGCCAGTGAACCAGCAGCACAGGCGCGCTCTCCTCTACAGCGGCGCAATCCGACGCTTCAGGAGGTCGCCGACCACGTGCATCGACGTCAGGCCGCCAGTGGCCAAGCCCTTGATCCTGTCCAATACGGGCAGGAACTCTAGCGCCAGGGACGACTTGGTCCTCCATAGCTTGCGGTCGAGCGCTGGCCCATCGCTCGGCAGGACGAGGCGGTCGTTGGCCTCGGCGCTGGCAATCACCCAGTCGTTGCACCAGTTTTCCCACCTCGCGCCGCCGAGGGTGGGGATGTAGACGACGGCTGGATCCGGCCTCGTCTGGAAGTAGTAGGCACCAATGTGGTCCCTAGTCTTCACGGACTTGACCAGCACAAAGAAGTGGCGGAAGAGAGAAGTTTAGGGAGCCACACCTACAAACATCTCACAGAGGTGGACAAAGATGGCCGCCTGGAGGACGGAGTGGGGCGTGAGGTGCTGAAGCTGAAGCCCGAACTCCTCCAACAGCAACAAGAAGAAGGGCGAGATCGGCAGCGCCAACCCGCAGGAGATGTAGGAGGTGAACATCACGAACTCCCCAGCGGCGAGATCGCCAAGGGGGGCAGCGCCGACGCGGATTCTTCCGGCGAGCCCTGGCGCGCTCCACCCGAGCAGGCCACGCACCAGGTTAAGTGCCTCCTCAGACTGAAAGCGGTCAGGGTGACCAAGCGAAGCCATGGCGTGTGCGGCGGCGCGAGCAAAGAGCACGAAGGCAAAGGGGCGCAAGAAATTGGGAGAGAATGCGAAAGGGTACCTGCAGCACGCGGGGTGAATCCTTTTTCAAGGAAGCCAGAGTCCTTGTTAGTGAAACCCTTCCACGCGTCCCTCAATCGCCGCAGGAAATCTCGCCCGACGGGCACCAAGGACCAAGACAACCCAGTCTATGACACGGGGGCCCGGGTCCACAAGTCATATGGTGTGTGTGCCGGACTTCGAGTGCGGAAAGAGCGAACCGTCGCACGCGCCTGTAGTGCGCCTCCTTGGGGCCGCTGCAGAAGTCGAACCCAGTCTATGACACGGGGGCCCGGGTCCACAAGTCATATGGTTTGTGTGCCGGACTTCAGGTGCGGAAAGAGCGAACCATCGCGCGCGCCTGTAGTGCGCCTCCTTGGGACCGCTGCAGAAGACAGAAGGTAATATTTTAAAACCAATGTAGCAGCAACGAGGCGGCCCACACGTGGCCCGACGAAACCACCAGGCGTGGGGGCCGTGGGTCAGTCAGCCGCGAGTACAGATATGGCAGTTGGCGTGACCGAAGGTGGATTGACGGTGGGTGCGTCAGCAGACACGCTGAAACGGCACGCCAATCATCAATCAGGCCATGTTGAGGCAAAGTACAAGCTTTGGCCCCACCTGCAGGCTCGCATCCTCCCCTGAGGTGGGCCTGGGGGCCACTATTGGTACCCTGAAACTAGGGTACCTCTTACTACTGTATGAAGACGCAGTACCAACGCGGCTATCTTTATTCGCATAGTAAAAGAGCTGTATGTGGGACCAGGCCATGACTCGCCCAGCCTCGGGCGACTACTCTAGGCCAGCAACAACATCTGACCCCACCACATGGGCAGGTCCGAGACCGCCACGTGTCCAGAGAAAGTGATATACTCCAAGGTATCAATAGTGAGTCCGGACCTCCATGGGAGAGTGCCGGACCCCTAGATATACAGTCCGGACCTCCAAGTTTTGTCTAGGACCCCCACGTGTACGGACCGGACCCCTGGACTGGGATCCAGACCCCCCTATATGGGGTCCGGGCCGCCCACAGTAGGGTCCCAAGGTTCCAGGACAGAACACACCCGGTCCTTAATCAGGGCCCAGGTGGGGGTTCGGTGCCGACACATGTCCGGAGCTATCCGCATACACTCCTGCTCCTTGCTCAGGCGGAGACCCGACGCTTCCACGTGGCATACTGCGCGCAGCATAAGCCAACGGGCGGAACCTGACATAACGACTCTGGGCTACGCGTGCCTTCACATTCATTACGGATAAGGCGTGTGCCTGTCCATTCCACTGACAGGCGGCGTGCCCAGTCCATGATACGTGGGCCGCGCAATTACTCGCACGTTACTATATTGAGGGCAATCACTCACCATTACTCGTGCGGGTTACTGCCTATCAATGCTGCATGGACTGCAACCATCATGACTTCCGCTAATTACTCATGCGTTACCCTATCAACATTAGTTATTCCCATAATGTATTTCTTCCATTATGCTCCTGGGCCCACATGTTGGGGCTCAGCATCCTTGTATGTGCCTCCCTTAAACTATAAAAGGGAGGGCACACAGCGTTACAAAGGACAGACTCAATCACACTCTCAATACTACTTACACATAGTGGAGGTAGCGTATTACGCTCCGGCGGCCTGAACCACTATAATCCCTCGTGTCCTCTTGTGTTCATACACCATCTACCAGACAGGCAAAACGCTTAGGCCCTCTCCTCATCTTAGGATTAGGGCAGGTGCGTTCCGCCACCCGGCCGGTGGATTTTTCCCCACCGACAGTTGTTTTGGTGGTTGAGGGCTATAAATACCCCCAACCACCTCTACTCCAACCATCCAAGCATTCATCACTCTCCATTCAATACAAGAGCAAAGTGCATCACTCCAAGACACAAATCAAAGCCACCGATCCGATCAAAGTCTCCAATTCAATTCCAGTGTTTTAGGACTTGAGAGAGGATCTCTTGTATTTCTTGTTGCTCTTGTTTGCTTGGCTAGGCTTTCTTTTCTTTCTCACCTCTTACTCTTAAGCTTTGTAAGTGAGGCAAGAGACACCAATTGTGTGGTGGTCCTTGCGGGGTCTAAGTGACCCGTGAGATTAAGGAAGAAGCCTCACTCGGTCTAAGTGACCGTTTGAGAGAGGGAAATGGTTGAAAGAGACCCGGTCTTTGTGACCACCTCAACGGGGACTAGGTTCTTTGGAACCGAACCTCGGTAAAACAAATCACCTTGTCATCCACTTTATTTTCTTGGTTGATTTGTTTTCCCCTCTCTCTCGGACTTGGATTTTATTCTAACGCTAACCCTGGCTTGTAGTGTGCTTAAAGTTGTAAATTTCAGTTTCCGCCTATCTACCCCCCTCTAGGCTACTTTCAATTGGTATCAGAGCCCGGTACTTCATTAAGAGTCTAACCACTCAAAGTGATGTCGGGAGGATCCGCCAAGAGGGAGATGGAAACGGCCACAAGCCACAGGAGGGCTCCATCAAGGGAGTCCGGCGCCAAAGGAAGGGAGGTATCACCACCCCGCATCAAGTCGCATCGGAGTGGCGACAAGAAGAAGATGAAGAAAGTGGTCTACTACGAGACCGATTCTTCGTCGCCATCCACCTCTGGCTCCGACGCCGCGTCCGTCACTTCTAAGTGCCACAAGAAGTTTAGTAAGATCCCCCTACGCTATCCTTGTGTTGGGACCATGCTTCGTCGCCGAAGGTCCTGCAGAAAGAGACAGCTTCGACTGAAGCTGCCCGTACGTGACACCGAAGGTTTCATTCATGAAGCTTTGATAATACAACATATCTGAAGGTGAAGGGACGAACCGACTTAAAGATAGAATGACCTTTTAGTCCATAAAGGTCTGAGTCAATGTTGTAAACTTTTATGAGGGGCATGATTGTAATTCCTCACAGGCTGTGTCCTGTGCCTATAAATAGTGAACAATATTCCTTTACTGTTCACGCATTCCGGCAATTGCAATCGCATCACTCGGAAATTATTCTTTGCCAAGACAGAGGTATAAATGTATCTAACATTTGAATACATCAAGTTTGTATAATATGAAAATGATGTTCTTTATTTATAATTTACTTGTCGTTAATGCTTCATATCTCGAATTATTTTATACAATCCCTGAGGGTTCAGTTACGAAGATTCAACCTTCGTAATTGTACCATCTTTGACCTTCGTCCGAAGTTCATTAAATCCTTAAGGAAATAATGCTTCAGCGGACGAAGGGCATTAACATTTAACATTTTATGTTGCCTTGTTCTTAATTCATAGCATTTGAGAACGAGTCCGCAACATTGGCACCCACCTCCGGTGAACTCACTTCCACTTTTCTGAGCTGATGGCTTCGTTCAATATTCAAGCTGGAGCTGCTTCGGTTCCGAAGCTGGTACTCCCAATAACAGGCGGTTCATATTCAGAACCAGTCAACAAGAAGCAGAAGAAGGAAGCACAGAGAAGGGTACAGCATGTCGGGGTGCAAGGACCCTTCATCAAGTCAAGATGGTCTCACATTCCTATTACCTTCTCCCAAGAGGACCTTCAACTCAAGGATTACCCACATAATGATGCTATGGTTATCTCTTGTGTTATCAAAGGATTTCTGGTCCACAATGTTTTGGTTGATACAGGCAGTGCAGCTGATATCATATTTGCTAAGGCCTTCAGACAGATGCAAGAGCCCGAAGATAAAATTCTTGATGCCACACATCCCCTCTGCGGCTTCGGAGGAAGGCAGATTGTAGCACTCGGCAAAATCTCAATGTCAGTGGCCTTCGGATTCATCAACAACACAAGGACTGAACATGTTATGTTTGATATTGTTGACATGGAGTACCCTTACAATGCAATCATTGGTCGTGGCACTCTTAATGCCTTCGAAGCAATTCTGCATCCAGCTTATCTTTGCATGAAGATACCTTCGGACCAAGGGCCCATTGCTATTCATGGAAGTCAAGAAGCTGCCAGAAGGGCCGAAGGAAATTGGACAGACTCAAAAGCAATCCATAATATAGATGGAACTGAAGCTTGTGAGCAATACAAGTTCAGAAGGGAAAAAGCTGCTTCAGCTGACCAGCCGAAACCCATGCTCCTATGTGAGGATATAGCAGAGCAGAAGGTGCTATTGGGATCTCAATTGTCCGAAGAGCAGAAGAAAACCTTGATAAGGTTTCTGTTCAACAATAAAGATGTTTTTGCTTGGTCAGCTAATGATCTTTGTGGAGTTAACAAGGATGTTATCGAGCATTCGCTCAATGTTGATCCATCCTTCAGGCCCAGAAAGCAGAGGCTTCGGAAAATGTCTGAAGACAAGGCCGAAGGTGCTCGAAATGAAGTAAAAAGACTCCTCAGTGCCGGAGTTATTAGAGAGGTAAAATACCCAGAATGGTTGGCTAACACTGTTATGGTGAAGAAGGCCAATGGTAAATGGAGGATGTGTATCGATTTTACTAACCTCAATAAAGCCTGTCCGAAGGACGAGTTTCCATTGCCAAGGATAGATTCCTTAGTTGATGCAGCAGCTTCATCAGAGCTTATGAGTTTGCTGGATTGCTATTCAGGCTATCATCAAATATGGATGAAGAAGGAAGATGAACCAAAAACCAGCTTCATAATCCCTAGTGGGACATATTGCTACCTTCGGATGCCTGAGGGGCTTAAAAATGCTGGAGGAAGTTTCAGCAGAATGACAGCGAAGGTCCTTCACTCTTAGATAGGAAGGAATGTGCTAACTTATGTTGATGATATCATTGTAAAAAGCACGAAGCAAGATAATCACATTGCTGATTTGCAGGAGACCTTCGCTAATTTTAGACAGGCTGGTCTAAAATTGAATCCAGAAAAATGTGTCTTCGGAGTAAAGAAGGGGAAATTTCTCGGTTGCCTAGTCTCAACAAAGGGAATCGAGGCTAATCCAAGCAAAATCGAAGCAATACTTCGAATGGAACCACCAAGTACAAAAAAGGGGGCTCAAAGATTGACAGGAAGGCTGGCGTCTCTCAACAGATTCATATCTAGATCAGCAGAGAGAAACTTACCATTCTTCGAAGTGCTGAAGACAGCCGAAGTCTTTCAATGGGGACCAACCCAGCAGAAGGCCTTCGAAGAGCTGAAGCAGTATTTGATAGATCTCACAACATTAACTCCACCTACGCCAGGGGCTCCTTTGTTATTATATGTGGCAGCTTCGCACTCAGCGGTAAGTGCAACACTTGTTCAGGAGAAGCTTGAAGGCCAAGTTAAGAGGCAGGCCCCAATATATTTTGTATCCGAGGTTCTTAGTTTATCAAAGAAAAATTATACAGAGTTGGAGAAGGTACTGTATGCTGTCTTGATGGCCTCCAGGAAGCTTCGACACTATTTTCAAGCTTACAACATAATTGTTCCTTCTTCACAACCTCTGAAGGATATTATGAGGAACCGAGAAGCTACTGGAAGGATTGGAAAATGGGCTGCAGAGCTCAATGAATTTTGTATTGATTATGTTCATAGATCTTCGATTCAGTCCCAGGCGTTAGCAGACTTCACTGCTGACTGGACGCCAGGGGCTCAGGAGGAAGAAACAAATAAAGACGCCGAAGCATGGACAGTGTTTTGCGATGGGTCTTGGGGAACCTTCGGAGCGGGAGCGGCTGCTGTGTTGGTTTCACCTTCCAAAGTTAAAACTTGTTATGCGGCAAGACTTGATTTTAGCTGCACAAATAACATCGCCGAGTATGAAGCTCTGTTTTTGGGTCTTCGGAAATTAAAGGCAATGGGAATCAGAAGGGCCATTCTTAAAACTGATTCTCAAGTTATTTCCGGTCATATTGACAAAAGTTACAAAGCAAGAGACCCGAAGCTTGAAAAGTATCTAGATACAGTCCGAAGGATTGAGGCTTCCTTCAAAGGTTTCTCTGTCAAAAATATTCCTCGTGGAGAAAATGAATACGCTGATCTATTGGCTAAGTCAGCAGCCCAGGGGCTGCCTATACCTTCGGAAGTATTTTTTGAAACAATAAAAGCACCTTCGGTCGAGCTTCTTGAAAGAGCAATCCTTAACATATCCCCTGTTTATAGTGAAGATTGGAGAACTGAGATCATCTCTTTCCTTCAGGGTAATTTTCTTTCAGACGACGAAGCTTATAACAGGAGAATAGAAGCAAGAGCTCGACCATATGTCATAATAGAAGGGGAGTTATACAAGCGCGGGGTCTGTTCCCCATTGCTCAAGTGCTTATCCAGATCCGAAGGTATAGAATTAATGAAGGACATACATGCAGGTCTGTGTGGATCTCACATTGGATCTAGGCCCTTGCTTGGGAAAGTTTTTCGCCAAGGATTTTATTGGCCAAAGGCAGCTTCGGATGCAGCGGATTTAGTTCAAAAGTGCGAAGGTTGTTAGAAATGTGCAAAAGATCAAAAACAACCTTCGTCTTTAACTCAATTAATACAACCCACTTGGCCGTTGCAAAGGTGGGGTCTGGATTTGCTAGGTCCATTACCACCAGCACAGGGGAACTTAAGATATGTGGTGGTGGCAGTGGAATATTTTCCAAATGGATTGAGGCGAAGCCCTTAGCTACAATAACTTCATTTACTATTCAAAAGTTTTTCTGGCAAAACATTGTTTGTCGCTTCGGAGTGCCGAAGGCTATCACTGTGGATAATGGGACACAGTTTGATTCTGAAGCCTTCAGAGAATTTTGTAATCAAATTGGTACGAAGATCCATTTTGCATCAGTCCGACACCCAGAGTCAAATGGACTTGTCGAAAGGGCCAATGGGATCATAATGACAGGAATAATGAAGTCAATCTTCAATCAGCTCAGGGGAAAGTGGCCAGATGAGTTAATCAAAGTGGTGTGGAGTCATAACACAACCATGTCAAGATCAACAGGCTTTACACCCTTTAAACTATTGTTTGGTGACGAAGCAATAACCCTAGAAGAGGCCAAAACAGGATCAATAAGGACAGTAGCTTCGGCAGAGGGCGAAAACGAAGCTGATTGCTCTGTAGAAAAAGATGCTATTAAAGGGATCAGACTTCAAGTTGTGGAAAACATCAATAAATATCAAGCTAAAACAATAAAATGGCGTGATAGAAAGGTCAAGCTGAAGAACATTGAACCAGGACACTTGGTACTTCGAAGAGTAGCTAACCCTGAAACAGTAGGCAAATTACAGCTGAAGTGGGAGGGCCCCTTTTTGGTAGTATCTTCGTCAAGACCCGGTTCTTACAGATTGAAGGATATGGACGACAATGACATTCCTAGATCGTGGAATGCGGATGAGCTTCGGCGATATTATGTTTAGTTCGATGTAATTTTTTATATTCTTTTTTGTGGCACCCTTTTCCTTTCCAAAGGGGGAGAAAGGTTTTTAATGGGGCCACAACATGTAATTTTTCTTTTTCTTATTTCAATTCTATAAGAGCGATATCCCCCAAAAATGTAAATGTAAAAGCTGAAAACGCACCTTCGAGTGCAAAGGAAAAAGAAAAGAAAACAAGGAGAAGCTCAAAAGTCGTTCCTAAGGGAATGCAGAGCTTACAGCGAAAAATAAACGCTGATTCCACCGAAAGTAAAAGGCGAAGAAGCTCCTAAGGGAGGCTTACAGCGAAAAATAAACGCTGATTCCGCCAAATGTAAAAGGCGAAGAAGCTCCTAAGGGAGGCTTACAGCGAAAAGTCAATGCTGATATACCGAAAAGTAACGGTGAAGCCGAAAAGTAAACGACAAAAAGATTTGTATCATTCTTGAGGGGATGAAGGGTCGTGCTTATGGTTTTTAAACATGTGTCCTAATATTCATTTGCACATTACATGTCATTTGCATTCATAAACATCCATTTAGACATATATAGAATCATCATCATGCTACACAAAGAAGACTGGTGCTTCAGAAAATAAGGAAAAGATTCGAAGAAATTTTTTTTTATGCTTCGGTGTGTACGAAAAGAAGGGAAGGTGTTTTTCGCCTTCGGCTCAAAAGAGAAGTTTCGTCCACAGCAAAGCAGACTGAATACGGATAAGGGAGACATAATATATTACAAGGTATGTATAAATTTACATGAGTTGTTCCATATCTATATTACAAGGGTTTCTCCAAGAATTTTTGCAGGAAAGCACATTATAAGCAGCTTTAAGCTCCAGCTAAGGCTTCGTTTTCAATTTTGTTAAACATCAGCATTGTCAATCTTCAGCTTCGTCATCCTGTATATACCAAACAGCAGAGTAAGAAAGGTACAAATTTCAAAGGAGAAGGCAAAAGTAACAAACATAAGTTTCTTACCGGCTTAAGATGGCTTCGAGCTTCGTCGCCTGCCATTTTCCGCCCGCCACTTACCCAGATCTGGGTCATGAATCTATTTTCGATGCTTTTGGCTAAGCTTGGGATATCTATCAAATCTGAAGCTGACAAGCTGAAGTTTGGTCTGTTCATAATGTTTCCATGTGTGCAGCCAGCCTTCAAAAAAGCAGTAGCTGTGCCCCGAGAAGCTACCAGGGCGCAGAAGTCCGCGTGCCCACCAATAACTTCGTCGAGGGCATCAACTTCGCCTTCAATATATTCTAATGTTCTTGGCAGATTTTTAGCTGAAGGTGTAAATTTCGAAGAGCTAGCTCCGACAGAGTGAAACACGTCCTTCAGCCGCTGCACACATCGGCTGCCGAAGCTTAAGCATTTCTCCTGAAATTCTTTAAAGGATTTCTGCAAATTTGAGTATTTATCCACTTCAGTTTTCAGGCTTGCTTCAAGATATTTCTTTTCTTGCTTGAATTTTTCTGATTGTCGGAGCAATTCATTCTTTAATTTGTCATTCTCAGTTTGGACTTCAGCCAAAGAGCCCTCCATGGTCTGAATAACAAAATCCTTCTTTTCTAATGCACCTTCGTGCTCTTTGACCATGATTCCAAGGTCTTGGATTATGACGTCTTTCTTTTTCTGATTGGCTTCGTGATTTTCAACTTTTTTGGCCAAATCTTGAATGACGGCTTTGTTTTTCTCTTCTTCCAGATCTTGTTGCATTTTTAGAACCTTGCTTAATAATATGCTCTGTCGAAACGATCTTCGTTAGAACGCGACCTAAAAGATTGTAATAATAGTAATAAAATAACATATCCGTTACCTTGAAGTTAGCATAAAGCAAGCTTCCGGCGATGTGGTGTCGTTGATAACGGCACAAGTCAGTTTCCAGCTTCGGCAAGCCAATGCTTTTGGAGAGGGTTCTAACAATTTTGGTCTCGGTACGGTTCCGAAGGCATCTTAGTTTCCCTTCGTTCACCCCACCAAATAGCATAGCCGCTGATTTATATCCGCAAGATATGGCATATTTTTTCAACTCCTCTTTCTCAGCGTCTGTTAGCTCTTGTCCAAACAAATCTTGAAAGTTAAAATCTTCTTCTTCCGAAATTTCATCAATTTGCTCTTTCCCCTTTTCAGTTGCCGTGCTCACCGCAGCTGCAGTAGTTTCTTCTTCAACCATTTTCAGGAGTATATTGTCAATAACCTCAAGTGCGGTTTCCAGGTTCGACCCTTCGGTGGTCCCGGCTTCGGCCCCGGTAGCTTTGGCTTCGCCGGTCTCAGCTTCAGTGGTTTCCACTCCAGTAGCTTCGGCTGCGGCGCCTTCGGCTTCGGCAGTCTCGGCAAAGACAATTTTTGACACCGTCGCCGATGGCGGTGTCTGATGGATCACATCTGTCACTTGAATAATTCTCCGTTTTTTCGGCTTCACAGGACTTTTTGCTACCGAAGCTGCCTTGCCCCTCTGAAAAAACTTCGTCAGTTCCAGTGCCAGCGGACTTAGCCTGATAGGCAAGGGTTCAGTCATTACCTTCATTATCTCTTCTACTTCAACAACAGAAGGAGAAGCAGGAGTATCTTCTTCTCGGACCGGCGTTTCCGGCTTTGGGGATGCACTTTTTCTCTTTCTTGTAGTGGCCACCTTCGGCTCAGGCTAGGCTTTCTTTTCTTTCTCACCTCTTACTCTCAAGCTTTGTAAGCGAGGCAAGAGACACCAATTGTGTGGTGGTCCTTGCGGGGTCTAAGTGACCCGTGAGATTAAGGAAGAAGCCTCACTCGGTCTAAGTGACCGTTTGAGAGAGGGAAATGGTTGAAAGAGACTCGGTCTTTGTGACCACCTCAACGGGGACTAGGTTCTTTGGAACCGAACCTCGGTAAAACAAATCACCGTGTCATCCACTTTATTTTCTTGGTTGATTTGTTTTCCCCTCTCTCTCGGACTTGGATTTTATTCTAACGCTAACCCTGGCTTGTAGTGTGCTTAAAGTTGTAAATTTCAGTTTCCGCCTATCTACCCCCCTCTAGGCTACTTTCAATTGGTATCAGAGCCCGGTACTTCATTAAGAGTCTAACCACTCAAAGTGATGTCGGGAGGATCCGCCAAGAGGGAGATGGAAACGGCCACAAGCCACAGGAGGGCTCCATCAAGGGAGTCCGGCGCCAAAGGAAGGGAGGTATCACCACCCCGCATCAAGTCGCATCGGAGTGGCGACAAGAAGAAGATGAAGAAAGTGGTCTACTACGAGACCGATTCTTCGTCGCCATCCACCTCTGGCTCCGACGCCGCGTCCGTCACTTCTAAGTGCCACAAGAAGTTTAGTAAGATCCCCCTACGCTATCCTTGTGTTGGGACCATGCTTCGTCGCCGAAGGTCCTGCAGAAAGAGACAGCTTCGACTGAAGCTGCCCGTACGTGACGCCGAAGGTTTCATTCATGAAGCTTTGATAATACAACATATCCGAAGGTGAAGGGACGAACCGACTTAAAGATAGAATGACCTTTTAGTCCATAAAGGTCTGAGTCAATGTTGTAAACTTTTATGAGGGGCATGATTGTAATTCCTCACAGGCTGTGTCCTGTGCCTATAAATAGTGAACAGTATTCCTTTACTGTTCACGCATTCCGGCAATTGCAATCGCATCACTCGGAAATTATTCTTTGCCAAGACAGAGGTATAAATGTATCTAACATTTGGATACATCAAGTTTGTATAATATGAAAATGATGTTCTTTATTTATAATTTACTTGTCGTTAATGCTTCATATCTCGAATTATTTTATACAATCCCTGAGGGTTCAATTACGAAGATTCAACCTTCGTAATTGTACCATCTTTGACCTTCGTCCGAAGTTCATTAAATCCTTAAGGAAATAATGCTTCAGCAAACGAAGGGCATTAACATTTAACATTTTATGTTGCCTTGTTCTTAATTCATAGCATTTGAGAACGAGTCCCCAACACCTTGCATTTCTAAACGCACTCCTTTACTGTCCGTCCCATTAGGCAAACCACCGGTTTTTTATGGTGAGGACTATTGTATGTGGAGTGATAAAATGAGGCATCACCTAACCTCACTTCGCGCAAGTATATGAGATATTGTTGAGTTTGGAGCGCAGGTACCGTCCGTGGGCGATAAAGGCTACGACGGGATAAAGGCTACGACTCAGACGAGGTCGCCCAAATCCGGCACTTCAACTCCCAAGTCACTACTATACTCCTCGCCTCTCTATGTCGAGAGGAGTATAATAAGTACAAGGGTTGAAGAGCGCCAAGGAGATTTGGGACGTGTTCAAGACCGCGCACGAGGGAGATGAGGTGACCAAGATCACCAAGCGGGAGATGATCGAGGGGGAGCTCGGTCGTTTCATCCTCAACCAAGGAGAGGAGCCACAAGCTATGTATAACCGGCTCAAGACGTTGGTGAATCTAGTGCGCAACCTCGAGAGCACCAAATGGGATGACCATGAAATGGTCAAGGTTATTCTAAGATCACTCGTTTTTCACAATCCTACGCAAGTTCAATTAATATGTGGCGATCCTAGATATAAGCTAATGTCTCCCGAGGAGGTTATAGGGAAGTTTGTGAGATTTGAATTGATGATCAAAGGCTCCAAACAAATCGTCAACTTGGAGCAAGGCGGCACCTCCACACCCGAGGTGCAACCCGTCGCATTCAAAGCGACGGAAGAAAAGAAAGAAGAATCTACATCAAGTAGGCTCCCCATCGATGCCTCCAAGCTCGATAATGAGGAGATGACGCTCATCATCAAGAGCTTCCGTCAAATCCTCAAGCAAAGGAGGGGGAAGGACTACAAACCCTGCTCCAAGAGGTGTGCTACAAATGTGGTAAGCCTGATCATTTTATCGCTAAATGCTCTATGTCTAGTGATAGTGACAGGGACAACGACAAGAAGGGGAGGAAGAAGGAAAATAAGAGGTACTACAAGAAGAAGGGCGGCGATGCCCACGTGTGTCGGGAATGGGACTCCGATGAGAGCTCCACCGACTCCTCCTCCGACGATGATGCCGCCAACATCGCCGTCAACAAGGGTCTCCTCTTCCCCAACGCCGGCCACAAGTGCCTCATGGCAAAGGACGACAAAAAGAAGAAGGTAAAATCTAGAGCCTCTACCAAATATACAATATCTAGTGATGAGGGTAGCTCTAGTGAAGATGAGGATAATTTGCTTACCCTTTTTGCCAACCTTAACATGCAACAAAAAGAAAAATTGAATGAATTGATAGGTGCTATTCATGAAAAGGATGAACTCTTGGATAGCCAAGAGGAATTCCTTATTAAGGAAAACAAAAAGCATGTTAAAGTTAAAAATGCTTATGCTCAGGAGATAGAAAAATGTGAAAACCTAACTAAAAAGCTTAGCATTTGCCATGACACTATTTCCAACCTTAAAACCGAGAACGCTAGTTTAATTGCTAAGGTTGAAAAACCAAATGTTTGCCATGAGTCAATTGCCAATCTTAGAAATGAAAATGCTAGTCTAATTGCTAAGATTGATAAGTTGATTGAATCAATTTCTAGCCTTAAAACTGAGAATGCTAGTTTAATTTCCAAGGCTAGAGACTTAAATGTTTGCAATGAATCTATTTCCTATCTTAGAGATGAAAATGCCATACTAAAATCTAAGATAGATGAATTAAATGTTTGCAAACCGTCTACATCTACTGTTGATCATGTCACTATTTGTACTAGATGTAGATATGTTAATATTGATGCTATTCATGATCACCTTGCTTTAATTAAACAACAAAATGATCATATAGCTCAATTAACTAGTAAAATCAATGAGCATGAGATAGAAAATGAAATATTTAAATTTGCTAGAAGCATGCTCCATAATGGGAGACGCCCTGGCATTAAGGATGGCATTGGTTTCCAACAGGGGAGCAATGTCAAACTTAATGCCCCCAAAAGATTGTCTAATTTTGTTGAGAGCAAGGCTCCCATGGTTCAGGATAATGAGGGCTATATTTTATATCCTGCTGGTTATCCCGAACACAAAATTAGGATAGTTCATGCTAAGAAGTCTCATTCTGTTTCTCACCATGCTTATATATATAAGAATGAGGCATTTAGCTCTAGGCATTCTACACATGTTAAAATGCCTAAAAATAAAACTCCTACTGCATCAAATGAGCCTAATGTTTCATTTATGACTTTTGATGCTTCTTATGTTTTAACTAACAAATCTTGCAAAGTAGTTGCCAAATATGTTGGGGGCAAACACAAGGGCTCCAAGACTTGTGTTTGTGTAACCAAGGTGCTTGTTTCTAATGTGAAAGGACCCAAGACCGTTTGGGTACCTAAGAACAAGGCCTAAAACTATTTTGCAGGTTTATGCATCCGGGGGCTCAAGTTGGATTATTGATAGCGGATGCACAAACCACATGACAGGGGAGAAAAGGATGTTTTCCTCCTATGAGAAAAACGAAGATCCCCAACAAGCTATCACATTTGGGGATGGAAATCAAGGTTTGGTCAAAGGACTTGGTAAAATTGCTATATCACCTGACCATTCTATTTCCAATGTTTTTCTTGTAGATTCTTTAGATTATAACCTGCTTTCAGTTTCTCAATTATGCAAAAAGGGTTACAACTATCTTTTTACGGATTTAGGTGTTACTGTCTTTAGAAGAAGTGATGATTCAGTAGCATTTAAGGGAGTATTACAGGGTCAGCTATACTTAGTTGATTTTAATAGAGCTGAACTCGCACTAGTAGAAAAGAGCTCAAAGCCTGCGGCACCCATAAATTATCACTGGCGGTTTCAGTTACCGCGCGCCAGTAAAAAAACCAGGTGGGCCCGGCTTGGGAACCGCCAGTGGAAACATATTTCCATTGGCGGTTATATTAACATAACCACTGGCGGTTGGTGTAACAGAACCGCCAGTGAAAATCTAATTTCCACTGGCGGTTCTGTTACACCAACCGCCAGTGGAAATATCCTATTTCCGGCGGTTGTGTTAAGATAACTGCCAGTGGAAATATGTTTCCACTGGCGGTTTTTAAAGCCAACCACCAGTGAACAATGTGTTATAAATACCACTCTTCCTCCCCCCCGACAGGAGCTGTACGCTCACATCCAACTTCCATTGTGTGACGGAACCTGCCAAGTAATTAGGCCCACCTACAGTTGTCCTTGTCCAACAGACATCAGACAACCCTGTAGATGTTCCTGAATCACTCGACAAGTTCGGTATATTCTTTCCTCCCGCACTTCAACCCTTGCGCTCTTCTTTGGGTACCACCTTAGAGCAAAAGCAACAAAAAATTGTCGCTTCCTCACCTAAAAACAATGGGGGAATAAACCCTGAGTATGGAATTACTCAGCAAGTCTTACCCGACTAAAGAAAAGACTCTCAAGGGTATGCTGGTTAAGGGAGTCAAGGTAAGGCTTTTCAATAATCAAAGACTCTGTTTTGCAGAAATGCTTACTAAAGTGGATCCTTAAAAATCCAGTTTTATTTGTCAAGTTAAGTAAAATTACCTGCAACTAGAGTTCTTTCTACCCTAGTTCAATCACTTGACCTGTACTAGCCAATTTCTTAACAAACCATCATCTTTAGTGGATTGCTACGTATATGTCAGTGACCAAGTCTTCATAACCGCGAAGGTACAGTGATCCGAATCGATTATACTTAGCTGAGGATCTCCAATCACACGACATATGTAGCACTTAACTCTTGCATATGTCAACCCGCCACCGGGGTTCTTAAGACCAGATCAGGTTCACGCGAACCGAGAGCACAGATACACCACCGTCCAGCCTCTTGCCACGGAGGGTACACGCTACTCTCGCCACCGCTCCACGCCCATTCCGTTTTATCTTATTCTGGCCTTAGTCTGCCCGAGGCAAGTCTTACCCATGACGAGGCATGTGACCAGTTAAAGGGTCCCCGGTCAGCAGGCCTACATCGAGACGGTCCTTAATCGACTCAGACGGAGACACTACACCGAGACTCCTTTCTCGTGCAAGTCACCCGCCCGGTCTCGGCTTAATCATTTCAAACCTAAAGTTTGGTACCTGGCAGAGGTACATCTTTTCCGATGTTGAACCCATCACGGCCGTGATGGATCCACCATCAAGTTTTATTTTCAAAAACATCCCACCCACTTTTGCCACATCATCTTTTGTAAAAACAAACATTTTGTTTTTCTAAAGCAAGGCTAAGCATCAAAATATTTTGTAAAATGGGTGATCAAGGAAGGTAATCAAATTCAAGGAAGGTACTGCAGAAATTGTTTTATCAATCAACTCCTATCACCTAATGCATCAAGCAAGTGAGAAAGATTTTAAAACATCAAGGAAGGTGGCAAATGCACCGGGGCTTGCCTTCGTTGATAGGTGAGTCAGGCTCGGACCCACAGATATCAAAGTAGAAACAATTTCCGGCCTGAGATTCCGAAGGTGGTGGTGTCTTCTCTTCGGTCACTTCGATCTCTTCTTCGTTTTCTAAATATAACCATATAGGTATATATAAGAATGAATGCCATGTAATGCTCATGAGAGTGCAAAGATAATAAAGATTTATTATCTAAGTCTTGAATACAACTTTCCTTCACGGAACTCCGAGAACTTAGGGTTTTCGGAGTCAGTAAAGGAGTTCAAAGGGCAGGGGGTAGGGTTTTGGGTTCTAGTTATCAAACTAAACTCTACCCAAGGCTTCTAAATAATGTGTAGAGCTCATATAAAAAGTTTGGGAAATTTTGGGATTACCATTTATTTTCTAAAAATCCAGAACTAATGTTTTAAGCTACTTTAAATACTCCAAAATTCACTATTTAATCTAAAAATCGGTCAACTATTTTTATTAACTTCTATGGAAAATAAGAAACCTAGGAAAATTGGTTTGATAATTTTATCATTTTTCTATAATTTCCTGTAAATTTCTAAAGTTCTACTGAAAAAGAAAAGGGAAAATCCTAAACAGTATTGGGCTCAAACTGGCCTGCGTCGGCCCAACTATGTCTAAAATGGTAGGCCGAACTATGGAGCAACTTAGTACCCAAGGATTTGTGAAGTGCTTCCCAAAACTTGGCTACAAATTTAGGTCCACGATCCGACACTATGGTCTTCCGAACACCATGCAGACTAAGAATATGAGCAATGTACAATTGGGCATAGACAGTAACCGGGTGATCTGTCTTGACCGGCAGAAAGTGAGCAATTTTCATAAGCCAATCAATTATAACCCAGATAGAATCATACCCTTTTGTAGTCCTGGGTAATCCCACAATGAAGTCCATACTAATATCTTCCCATTTCCATGTTGGGATCGACAAAGATTGTAATGGACCAGCAGTCTTCATGTGTATGGCCTTGACACGTCTGCAAGTGTCACACTTAGCCACATAGCGTGCAATTTCAATTTTCATCTTCGTCCACCAGTAGTGTTGCTTTAGATCATGATACATCTTAGTGCTTCCCGGATGAATAGAATAGCGACTAAGATGTGCTTCATCTAAAATTTGCTGGCGGAGCTCTTCATTCTTTGGCACCACTACGCGGTTGTTGAACCATACCACACCTTGATCGTCTTCTTTGAAATATTTGGCTGTTCCAGCCCTTATCTTCTCACGTATGTGCCTCATACCCTCATCATCTTTTTGTGCGTCAATTATTCTTTGTAAGATGACTGACTCCAGCTTCAAATGATTTGAAGTCCCATGTTGAATCATTCCCAGGTTTAATTTCTCCATCTCCTGGCATAATGTAATGTCAGAAGTCCTCACTGTTAGACAATGACAGGAAGCCTTACGACTGAGCGCATCTGCCACTACATTTGCTTTGCCTTGGTGATAATGGATTTCTAATTCATAATCCTTGATCAGCTCGAGCCATCGCCTTTGTCTCATATTCAATTCTGACTGGGTGAAGATATATTTCAAGCTTTTATGGTCTGTATAAATACGACAGACATTACCCAGCAAATAATGACGCCAGATCTTTAGGGCATGAACCACCGCAGCTAGCTCCAGATCATGAGTAGGATAATGTTCCTCATGTCGGCGCAACTACCTTGAAGCATATGCAATTACTCGGCCTTCTTGCATTAGCACACAGCCGAGGCCACTACCTGATGCGTCACAATACACATCAAAGGGCTTATTAATATCCGGTTGAGCCAATACCGGAGCAGTGGTTAATAATATCTTCAATTATTCAAAAGCTTCATCACACTTTGAAGACCAATTGAATTTAATATCATTCTTCAATAAACTTGTGATTGGCTTCATAAGCTTAGAAAAATCTGGTATGAATCGGCGGTAATATCCAGCCAGTCCAAGGAAACTTCGGACTTGATAAACAATGGTCAGGGGTTTCCACTCCAAAATGTCCTTGACTTTGCTAGGATCTACCGCAATCCCCCTAGAAGACAGTACATGTCCCAGAAACTGAATTTCCTCCAGCCAAAACGCGCATTTGCTGAACTTGGCATATAATTGATGTTCTCTCAAGCGCGTTAACACGATCCATAAGTGTTGGGCATGCTCCTCTTCATTCTTGGAATATATCAAAATATCATCTATGAAGACCACCACAAACTTGTCCAACTCGGGCATGAATACCGAGTTCATCAAATACGTGAAGTGGGCAGGAGCATTTGTCAATCCGAAAGACATTACCAGGTATTCAAATAATCCATACCGCGTAGTAAATGCGGTCTTTGGTATATCCTCGGGCCGAATACGGATCTGGTGATAGCCCGATCTGAGATCAATCTTGGAAAATACCCTTGCTCCAGTCAGTTGATCAAATAGAATGTCAATCCTCGGAAGAGGGTACTTGTTTTTGATAGTGACCTCATTCAGGGGTCGATAATCCACACACATCCGTAAAGTTTGATCCTTCTTCTTGACGAATATGGCTGGACAACCCCATGGCGACGAGCTTGGCCGGATAAATCCTTTCTCAAGTAGATCTTGTAATTGAATCTTTAGTTCTGCCAACTCATTTGGAGGCATTCGGTACGATCTTCTAGATACGGGAGCCGTACCGGGCTTCAACTCAATTACAAACTCTACCACCCGTTCAGGTGGCAATCCGGGCAAATCCTCTGGAAAGACATCGGGAAACTCGCATACTACCGGAATATCCTTGATCTCCGGTATAATGGCTTCATAAGCTCTGCCAGTAGCTTTTGTTGGAAAGGGGATATGCAAAAGAATCTCTTCTTGGTTATGACTCAACCTGATAATTCTCTGATCAGTGTTGAGGGTTGCTTTGTGTCTGGCTAACCAATTCATGCCCAAAATGACATCTATATCTTGGCCTTTTAGAACGATCATATTAGTAGGAAAGTCCCGTCCGGCCAATGTTACGGGCACTTGATAGGCCACTTCTCTAGTAAATATTTGTCCCCCTGGTGAGTGAATTTTAAACCCTTCTTTTGATTCATGGCATGAGATGCAATGTTGCTCCACAAATTTCTTGCTAATGAATGTATGCGAAGCACCAGAATCAAAGAGAATAACTGCGGGATGATTGGCCACAAGGAACGTACCCATCATTACCGGCTCACCGTCCGGTGTAGTGGCCACTTGCATATAATATATGTGTCCCGTCTTCTTTGTATTTTTGCCCATAGTATTTCCCTTGACTTGAGATGAATTCCCAGATCCTTGCTAATTATTTGACTGGTTCTGCTTTGGATAAGGGCAATCCTTAATAAAATGCCCAGACTTCCCACAATTGAAGCATCCCGTTGATGAACTGGGAAGGGCAGGGAATCGAGTGCCTGGGGCACCCGGCTGACTTGATGCAGTAGGTGCATTATTGGGACGAATAAATATTGGCTGCTTAAAAGGGAAGGAGGGTGGACGAGAGAAAGAGCGATTCTGGTTGGAAGGCCGGATGACAAACCGTTGCCTCTTCACCGGGCCCTGACTAGACCTGTCACCTCCGAAACCCTTGGATTTTCCGGCGCCTGCATACTTTGCTTCCACCGCCAATGATGTACTGACAGCTTTCCCATAAGTAAGATCTATGCAGGTTGCCATCTTTCTTTGCAGTCGATCATTTGAACCTCTCATAAAAACAATTCTTCTTCTTCAGATCGGTGTTCACTTGATCGATTGCGTATTGCGACAAATGATTGAACTTATTGAGATACTGATTAACAGTATCCCCTCCTTGCTTTAGCTTCATAAATTCTTCTTGCTTCATGTGTAGGACACCTTCTGGTATATAGTGTTCGCGGAAGGCCACCTTGAATTCTTCCCAGGTTATCTGATGATTGGCCTGTTGAACAGCCACAAAATTTCCCCACCAAGTGCTGGCAGGGCCGCGCAGTTGCTGGGCTGCGAATAAGGGCTTCTTGGTTTCCGAACATCGCAGAAGTCCGAACTTTCGCTCGATAACACGAAGCCATTCGTCTGCCTCTAACGGGTCTTCGGCTTTGACAAACAGCGGTGGTCGTGTCTCAGAGAAGTCCATGTAAGAGGTTTCACGGGGACCCTGTTGATAACCCCGCCCGCCTTGTTGTGGAAACTGTTGACCAGCCATCTCTCTCAGAAAACGGGTATTATCCGCGGTCGCGTTTACCAAGGCAGCGATAGCCTCCGCAAGTGTGGGAGGGACTGGAGGTGGATTCGACGTGTCCTCCCTCCCACGGGAGGTACTAGCTCCGTCCTGTGCGCGAGTCTTGGAAGGCATCTGTGGCAACAACCTTTGGAAACAATTTGATATGCCAAAGAACAAACCATCCATTTTACATTACCAAAAAGAGTAATGTTACAGACTCAGATTTTTACAACATGATACATTACCTATTATACAATAGCACTACCTATTATACAATAGTACAACCTGTTATACAATACACTACTTCTATTTTTACTACTACACCACTATTCCTGCTTCCGGTTGCTTTTGGCAGCCTCGTCGTCGGGTGTGGGAGACCATTCATCGACCAGCCTCATAGAAGGAGGGGGCTAAAAAAGGTCTAACTCACCACCAAGCGCTTTTCCCGCAACATGCGAGGGTCCGGCTTCTGACTCGAAAGGATCCGCAGGCTCACTGGGATGCAGTTGCGAATATAATACATGAACTTCTTCATGTAAGGTATTGCAATACGTCTGCAGGTTATCAACGGCCAAGTTGAGCTCGGCTACTCGAGCTTGAGCTTTTTCCTCCTTGGCCCATGCAAGCGAACGAGATTGAACAACCCAGTCGAGTGCCAAATCCCGGTCCGCGAGCTGATCTCGCAGATGGCGGACGTCTCTTCTCAACTCATTTATTCGGTCGCCATCTACGACCCATATAGCCGTCCTGCGGCGGAGTTCCGCTTGGAGCCGACTCACTTCAGCTTCGAGATCCCCTATAGGATCGTTGCTTCCACTACTACTATTATCATGTCTTGGGGCCAGCTGGTGACACGGCACACCAATCGGTCCAGTATGTTTGCGCGCTGTTCTCCTTGTGCGCGGCGGCATTTTCTAAGGGGGAAAATTTGATTAGTATAGTTCTTAGCATGATGCATGTATAATTACAGAATCAACCTTAGTTGATTCACACCTTCTATATGTTGCACTCTTACTACCTGGTCTTTAAGATAAACTCTTCAGAATACTTAGGTAAGAAGGGAAGAGATTTTCTAGGTAAGTCTTTTAGAAAATCCTTTTGAAGATGCCTCATAATATCTACAGAGAAGGGCTTCGCTCCGATACCAGCTGTGACGGAACCTCCCAAGTAATTAGGCCCCACCTACAGTTGTCCTTGTCCAACAGACATCAGACAACCCTGTAGATGTTCCTGAATCACTCGACAAGTTCGGTATCTTCTTTCTTACCTTTCCAAGAACGTTTCACCCGTCTTGCAGACATTACAGAACATCGGAGATATAGAAACGCGGAAGCGATTACATAAACTTACATTTATTTAGAAAGTAAGATCAAGTTGTTTAGTACAGACCAGAGTATATCCTAGGAGTGCAGAGTAATTACACATACCAAGGGAGGCAAAAACTCCTCCCGATAGTTTTAAACAAAAGTTCTAAATGGAGGATCCTTTCCTCCCGCACTTCAATCCTTGCGCTCTTCTTTGGGTACCACCTTAGAGCAAAAGCAACAAAAATTTGTCGCTTCCTCACCTAAAAACAACGGGGGAATAAACCCTGAGTATGGAATTACTCAGCAAGTCTTACCCGACTAAAGAAAAGACTCTCAAGGGTATGCTGGTTAAGGGAGTCAAGGTAAGGCTTTTCAATAATCAAAGACTCTGTTTTGCAGAAATGCTTACTAAAGTGGATCCTTAAAAATCCAATTTTATTTGTCAAGTTAAGTAAAATTACCTGCAACTAGAGTTCTTTCTACCCTAGTTCAATCACTTGACCTATACTAGCCAATTTCTTAACAAACCATCATCTTTAGTGGATTGCTACGTGTAAGTCAGTGACCAAGTCTTCATAACCGCGAAGGTACAGCGATCCGAATCGATTATACTCAGCTGAGGATCTCCAATCACACGACATATGTAGCACTTAACCCTTGCATATGTCAACCCGCCACCAGGGTTCTTAAGACCAGATCAGGTTCACGCGAACCGAGAGCACAGATACACCACCGTCCAGCCTCTTGCCACGGAGGGTACACGCTACTCTCGCCACCGCTCCACGCCCATTCCGTGTTATCTTATTCTGGCCTTAGTCTGCCCGAGGCAAGTCTTACCCATGACGAGGCATGTGACCAGTTAAAGGGTCCCCGGTCAACAGGCCTACATCGAGACGGTCCTTAATCGACTCAGACGGAGACACTACACCGAGACTCCTTTCTCGTGCAAGTCACCCGCCCGGTCTCGGCTTAATCATTTCAAACCCAAAGTTTGGTACCTGGCAGAGGTACATCTTTTTCGATGTTGAACCCATCACGGCCGTGATGGATCCACCATCAAGTTTTATTTTCAAAAACATCCCACCCACTTTTGCCACATCATCTTTTGTAAAAACAAACATTTTGTTTTTCTAAAGCAAGGCTAAGCATCAAAATATTTTGTAAAATGGGTGATCAAGGAAGGTAATCAAATTCAAGGAAGGTAATGCAGAAATTGTTTTATCAATCAACTCCTATCACCTAATGCATCAAGCAAGTGAGAAAGATTTTAAAACATCAAGGAAGGTGGCAAATGCACCGGGGCTTGCCTTCGTTGATAGGTGAGTCAGGCTCGGACCCGCAGATATCAAAGTAGAAACAATTTCCGGCCTGAGATTCCGAAGGTGGTGGTATCTTCTCTTCGGTCACTTCGATCTCTTCTTCGTTTTCTAAATATAACCATATAGGTATATATAAGAATGAATGCCATGTAATGCTCATGAGAGTGCAAAGATAATAAAGATTTATTATCTAAGTCTTGAATACAATTTTCCTTCACGAAACTCCGAGAACTTAGGGTTTCCGGAGTCAGTAAAGGAGTTCAAAGGACATGGAGTAGGGTTTTGGGTTCTAGTTATCAAACAAGGTTCAAATCAAACTAAACTCTACCCAAGGCTTCTAAATAATGCGTAGAGCTCATATAAAAAGTTTGGGAAATTTTGGGATTACCATTTATTTTCTAAAAATCCAGAACTAATGTTTTAAGCTACTTTAAATACTCCAAAATTCACTATTTAATCTAAAAATCGATCAACTATTTTTATTAACTTCTATGGAAAATAAGAAACCTAGGGAAATTAGTTTGATAATTTTATCATTTTTCTATAATTTCCTGTAAATTTCTAAAGTTCTACTGAAAAAGAAAAGGGAAAATCCTAAACAGTATTGGGCTCAAACTGGCCTGCGTCGGCCCAGTTAGGGCAGAAGTGCGCCCATGCGCGCGTCTGCGCTAGCAATTTTGCAGAAGGGTCCTCGGGGTTCTGGCTAATTGGAAACGAGTTCAGTTACTGTTTTTCTGAGTCACTGACGATTTGCACAGAGGTCCCTCAAGTTCTAATTCTTCACAGGGGAGGTCCCCGACGGCGTCGCGCGCAGCCGAGCTCCGGCGAGCACCAAGACCGGCCGGATGGGGCAACGACTGGCGCTCCCAAGCGGCAGACACCAAATCAGACCTACCCCGAGCATTTCCCCTAAGTTAATTGCACAGTTGGTGAGTTATCAAGCTCTGTCCACGTGAACCGAGGGGGTGGCAGACAGATGAGTGCGTTCCCGGTGATCCCTGGCGGTCCAGTTCAATTAAAGGGGTCGAGGGGTTTGTGGGGTACCTAAGGATGCTAGAACAAGCAGCAGAGGGACTGGAACTAACCTGAGTTGGGCTGGTCGCGGTTGAGCTGTTCTTCGCGGTGGCGGAGACCAGTTTGGGGGAAACCAGAAATTCTTGAACTCTGGCGAATGATCGTGGCTAATTAGCGGTGGCTGGATACTTCACTGCCTTACGGAGCTCGTGGCAGGGTCAATTTATATGCAGCGCGAGCGGTGGTCGTGAATTTGGACGAGACACACGGTGGCCAGAGGAAGAAGAAGGCACTGGCGCAAACGCTAGGTGGCTTCTACCGTGGCGGTATCTCCGGCGATCACCGGACGCTCCTAGCGTAACTATCCGCGACGTGGTAAAGCGCCCGGACACGCGGCGCAAGACCGAGTGACGGCGGTTCACCGGCGTTCTTATCGGTTCCAGCCGCAAGGCAGAGGGGAAGTACGGTGGGGGGGGGGTCACCGGAGTGGCGTCCAGCGCATGGCTTTTACCGATGGCCTTATCTGGTCACCGGCGACGTGAATCGCAACGACGGTGGCACGAATCACGGCGAAGATCAGTCGTCGGCGGTGAAGTTGCCATGCTGGCGGCCTGATCCATTTTAGTCACTGTACCATGGCAAGTGTTCGTTAGACAACCTGACAGAGTGATTTGCAGAACCAATAATTCCCAGTTTTGTGTAGTAACTCGATTGCCACTCTTTAGCAAAGTTATAGCCCTAAGATCTGGCTATAATGTTGTTATAGTAACCTCAAGCAAATTCTGGCTCGATCTTGTTTGAAATTGAGCCCCAAGTTCAGGTAATCCTACTGTCAGACCAAGTTTCAGTCATCAGTTAGCCTGACAGTCCAACTTTGGGCTTAATTATCTCTAAATTATTCTTAACAACTGAGCTCACACCCTTAAGCAAAATTGTTCTCCTTCGTTTGCTCTACAACTTTTATGTGGTGCCTTAGGGCAAAAACCCTAGTATTTGAAAGTTACAAGGCTCAAAAGTTGAGCCCACAAATCTGAAATTCAGACTTAGAGTGAAATCTCAATTGGGATCCTTTTTGCAAATGAATCCAAAACTTAGGGTTTGGCTTGTAAATCTTCCCAAATGTGAACCATGTGATTTTATATGCTTTAACATTATAGTTTTTACACTTTAGTCCAAATGTGCACAGTTTTTGCACATAGGCCCCTAGGGTTTGGACTTAGGGTTTTCCAGGGTTTCAATGGGGGGTTTTGGTGTCTCAGGGGTATAAATGTAATGTAGATCTATCTTTAGTAATATTTTATGATTTTTTACTTAAACCTTAGGGTTTTCTCAATTTGGTTTGTGTTTTGCCCCTTTAATCCCTATTTAGGGTTAAGTTCCCTATCTAGGGTTCTATTTGCAAAATGCTATAACAACACAACTTGTTTGAAATTTTTACCTAGTGAATGCACTCTAGGTGTGTCAAACATATGCAATGCCAATGTTTATGATGCCATGCTCAAATTTTAGTTACAGTAACACCAGGGGTGTTACATCCTTCCCCCCATAAAAGAATCTCGTCCTGAGATTAAAAGTCCTAGGGTAAGTAATGGTAAAGGAAACGCATCACGTCTTTATTTCCTTATTCTTGGTACAAGGCAGGGGTGGTTTGGGAATTTACTCCTTTATTACAGCAGCTATACATGCTTTACAAATTACAAGAGGCTAAAAAGCCTGGGAAATTCTTATCTAAAAAGTCTTGAGTTTCCCACGTAGCCTCATCTTCGGAATGTTGGTTCCACTGTATCTTGTAGAACTTGAGAGTTTTTCTCCGGGTAACCCTGTCCTTTTGATCCAAGACTCGAATAGGGTGCTCAGAATATGTCAAGTCCAGTTCAAGGACAACATCTGTCACTTCAATGGTTCGATCGGGAACCCGAAGGCATTTCTTCAACTGGGACACGTGGAACACATTATGTACAGCAGACAAGGTTTTGGGTAACTGAAGTCGGTATGCCACTGGCCCATATCTTTCCAGGATAAGAAAAGGACCAATATATCATGGTGCAAGCTTTCCTTTAACCCCGAAACATGATACCCCCTTCATTGGTGAAACTTTTAGGTAGACATAATCTCCCTCAAGGAAATATAAGGGCATTCGCCGTTTGTTTGCATAACTCTTTTGACGAGCTTGAGCTTTCTTCAAATTATGAATTATTCTTTGAACTCTTTCTTCGGTCTCTTTCACCATATCAGGCCTGAAGAAGTACCTTTCACCAGGTTCAGACCAATTTAGCGGAGTACAACATCGTCGTCCATATAAAGCTTCAAAGGGTGCCATATTGATACTTTCTTGATAGCTATTATTATATGAAAACTCCGTAAGGGTAAACATTCATCCCATTTTTGTGAAAATTCCAGAACACACGCCCGTAGCATATCTTCAAGTATTTGGTTCACTCTCTCAGTCTGCCCACTGGTTTGAGGATGGTAGGCCGAACTATGGAGCAACTTAGTACCCAAGGATTTGTGAAGTGCTTCCCAAAACTTGGCTACAAATTGAGGTCCACGATCCGACACTATGGTCTTCGGAACACCATGCAGACTAAGAATACGAGCAATGTACAATTGGGCATAGACAGTAACCGGGTGATCTGTCTTGACCGGCAGAAAGTGAGCAATTTTCATAAGCCGATCAATTATAACCCAGATAGAATCATACCCTTTTGTAGTCCTAGGTAATCCCACAATGAAGTCCATACTAATATCTTCCCATTTCCATGTTGGGATCAGCAAAGATTGTAATGGACCAGCAGTGTTCATGTGTATGGCCTTGACACGTCTGCAAGTGTCACACTTAGCCACATAGCGTGCAATTTCAATTTTCATCTTCGTCCACCAGTAGTGTTGCTTTAGATCATGATACATCTTAGTGCTTCCCGGATGAATAGAATAGCGACTAAGATGTGCTTCATCTAAAATTTGCTGGCGGAGCTCTTCATTCTTTGGCACCACTACATGGTTGTTGAACCATACCACACCTTGATCGTCTTCTTTGAAACATTTGGCTGTTCCAGCCCTTATCTTCTCACGTATGTGCCTCATACCCTCATCATCTTTTTGTGCGTCAATTATTCTTTGTAAGATGACTGACTCCAGCTTCAAATGATTTGAAGTCCCATGTTGAATCATTTCCAGGTTTAATTTCTCCATCTCCTGGCATAATGTAATGTCAGAAGTCCTCACTGTTAGACAATGACAGGAAGCCTTACGATTGAGCGCATCTGCCACTATATTTGCTTTGCCTTGGTGATAATGGATTTCTAATTCATAATCCTTGATCAGCTCGAGCCATCGCCTTTGTCTCATATTCAATTCTGACTGGGTGAAGATATATTTCAAGCTTTTATGGTCTATATAAATATGACAGACATTACCCAGCAAATAATGACGCCAGATCTTTAGGGCATGAACCACCACAGCTAGCTCCAGATCATGAGTAGGATAATGTTCCTCATGTCGGCGCAACTGCCTTGAAGCATATGCAATTACTCGGCCTTCTTGCATTAGCACACAGCCGAGGCCACTGCCTGATGCGTCACAATACACATCAAAGGGCTTATTAATATCCGGTTGAGCCAATACCGGAGCAGTGGTTAATAATATCTTCAATTATTCAAAAGCTTCATAACACTTTGAAGACCAATTGAATTTAATATCATTCTTCAATAAACTTGTGATTGGCTTCACAATCTTAGAAAAATCTGGTATGAATCAGCGGTAATATCCAGCCAGTCCAAGGAAACTTCGGACTTGATGAACAATGGTCAGGGGTTTCCACTCCAAAATGTCCTTGACTTTGCTGGGATCTACCGCAATCCCCCTGGCAGACAGTACATGTCCCAGAAACTGAATTTCCTCTAGCCAAAACGCGCATTTGCTGAACTTGGCATATAATTGATGTTCTCTCAAGCGCGTTAACACGATCCGTAAGTGGTGTGCATGCTCCTCTTCATTCTTGGAATATATCAAAATATCGTCTATGAAGACCACCACAAACTTGTCCAACTCGGGCATGAATACCGAGTTCATCAAATACGTGAAGTGGGCAGGAGCATTTGTCAATCCGAAAGACATTACCAGGTATTCAAATAATCCATACTGCGTAGTAAATGCGGTCTTTGGTATATCCTCGGGCCGAATACGGATCTGGTGATAGCCCGATCTGAGATCAATCTTGGAAAATACCCTTGATCCAGTCAGTTGATCAAATAGAATGTCAATCCTCGGAAGAGGGTACTTGTTTTTGATAGTGACCTCATTCAGGGGTCGATAATCCACACACATCCGTAAAGTTTGATCCTTCTTCTTGACGAATATGGCTGGACAACCCCATGGCGACGAGCTTGGCCAGATAAATCCTTTCTCAAGTAGATCTTGTAATTGAATCTTTAGTTCTGCCAACTCATTTGGAGGCATTCAGTACAATCTTCTAGATACGAGAGCCGTACCGGGCTTCAACTCAATTACAAACTCTACCTCCCGTTCAGGTGGCAATCCGGGCAAATCCTCTAGAAAGACATCGGGAAACTCACATACTACCGGAATATCCTTGATCTCCGGTATAATGGCTTCATAAGCTCTGCCAGTAGCTTTGGTTGGAATGGGGATAGGCAAAAGAATCTCTTCTTGGTTATGACTCAACCTGATAATTCTCTGATCAGTGTTGAGGGTTGCTTTGTGTCTGGCTAACCAATTCATGCCCAAAATGACATCTATATCTTGGCCTTTCAAAACGATCATATTAGTAGGAAAGTCCCGTCCGGCCAATGTTACGGGCACTTGATAGGCCACTTCTCTAGTAAATATTTGTCCCCCTGGTGAGTGAATTTTAAACCCTTCTTTTGATTCATGGCATGAGATGCAATGTTGCTCCACAAATTTCTTGCTGATGAATGTATGCGAAGCACCAAAATCAAAGAGAATAACTGCGGGATGATTGGCTATAAGGAACGTACCCATCATTACCGGCTCACCGTCTGGCGTAGTGGCCACTTGCATATAATATATGCATCCCGTCTTCTTTGTATTTTTGCCCATAGTATTTCCCTTGACTTGAGATGAATTCCCAGATCCTTGCTGATTATTTGACTGGTTCTGCTTTGGATAAGGGCAATCCTTGATAAAATGCCCAGACTTTCCACAATTGAAGCATCCTGTTGATGAACTGGGAAGGGCAGGGAATCGAGTATCTGGGGCACCCGGCTGACTTGATGCAGTAGGGGCATTATTGGGACGAATAAATACTGGCTGCTTAAAAGGGAAGGAGGGTGGACGAGAGAAAGAGCGATTCTGGTTGGAAGGCCGGATGACAAACCGTTGCCTCTTCACCGGGCCCTGACTAGACCTGTCACCTCCGAAACCCTTGGATTTTCCGGCGCCTGCATACTTTGCTTCCACCGCCAATGATGTACTGACAGCTTTCCCATAAGTAAGATCTATGCAGGTTGCCATCTTTCTTTGCAGTCGATCATTTGAACCTCTCATAAAAACAATTCTTCTTCTTCAGATCGGTGTTCACTTGATCGATTGCGTATTGCGACAAATGATTGAACTTATTGAGATACTGATTAACAGTATCCCCTCCTTGCTTTAGCTTCATAAATTCTTCTTGCTTCATGTGTAGGACACCTTCTGGTATATAGTGTTCGCGGAAGGCCACCTTGAATTCTTCCCAGGTTATCTGATGATTGGCCTGTTGAACAGCCACAAAATTTCCCCACCAAGTGCTGGCAGGGCCGCGCAGTTGCTGGGCTGCGAATAAGGGCTTCTTGGTTTCCGAACATCGCAGAAGTCCGAACTTTCGCTCGATAACACGAAGCCATTCGTCTGCCTCTAACGGGTCTTCGGCTTTGACAAACAGCGGTGGTCGTGTCTCAGAGAAGTCCATGTAAGAGGTTTCACGGGGACCCTGTTGATAACCCCGCCCGCCTTGTTGTGGAAACTGTTGACCAGCCATCTCTCTCAGAAAACGGGTATTATCCGCGGTCGCGTTTACCAAGGCAGCGATAGCCTCCGCAAGTGTGGGAGGGACTGGAGGTGGATTCGACGTGTCCTCCCTCCCACGGGAGGTACTAGCTCCGTCCTGTGCGCGAGTCTTGGAAGGCATCTGTGGCAACAACCTTTGGAAACAATTTGATATGCCAAAGAACAAACCATCCATTTTACATTACCAAAAAGAGTAATGTTACAGACTCAGATTTTTACAACATGATACATTACCTATTATACAATAGCACTACCTATTATACAATAGTACAACCTGTTATACAATACACTACTTCTATTTTTACTACTACACCACTATTCCTGCTTCCGGTTGCTTTTGGCAGCCTCGTCGTCGGGTGTGGGAGACCATTCATCGACCAGCCTCATAGAAGGAGGGGGCTAAAAAAGGTCTAACTCACCACCAAGCGCTTTTCCCGCAACATGCGAGGGTCCGGCTTCTGACTCGAAAGGATCCGCAGGCTCACTGGGATGCAGTTGCGAATATAATACATGAACTTCTTCATGTAAGGTATTGCAATACGTCTGCAGGTTATCAACGGCCAAGTTGAGCTCGGCTACTCGAGCTTGAGCTTTTTCCTCCTTGGCCCATGCAAGCGAACGAGATTGAACAACCCAGTCGAGTGCCAAATCCCGGTCCGCGAGCTGATCTCGCAGATGGCGGACGTCTCTTCTCAACTCATTTATTCGGTCGCCATCTACGACCCATATAGCCGTCCTGCGGCGGAGTTCCGCTTGGAGCCGACTCACTTCAGCTTCGAGATCCCCTATAGGATCGTTGCTTCCACTACTACTATTATCATGTCTTGGGGCCAGCTGGTGACACGGCACACCAATCGGTCCAGTATGTTTGCGCGCTGTTCTCCTTGTGCGCGGCGGCATTTTCTAAGGGGGAAAATTTGATTAGTATAGTTCTTAGCATGATGCATGTATAATTACAGAATCAACCTTAGTTGATTCACACCTTCTATATGTTGCACTCTTACTACCTGGTCTTTAAGATAAACTCTTCAGAATACTTAGGTAAGAAGGGAAGAGATTTTCTAGGTAAGTCTTTTAGAAAATCCTTTTGAAGATGCCTCATAATATCTACAGAGAAGGGCTTCGCTCCGATACCAGCTGTGACGGAACCTCCCAAGTAATTAGGCCCCACCTACAGTTGTCCTTGTCCAACAGACATCAGACAACCCTGTAGATGTTCCTAAATCACTCGACAAGTTCGGTATCTTCTTTCTTACCTTTCCAAGAACGTTTCACCCGTCTTGCAGACATTACAGAACATCGGAGATATAGAAACGCGGAAGCGATTACATAAACTTACATTTATTTAGAAAGTAAGATCAAGTTGTTTAGTACAGACCAGAGTATTTCCTAGGAGTGCAGAGTAATATTATTACACATACCAAGGGAGGCAAAAACTCCTCCCGATAGTTTTAAACAAAAGTTCTAAATGGAGGATCCTTTCCTCCCGCACTTCAATCCTTGCGCTCTTCTTTGGGTACCACCTTAGAGCAAAAGCAACAAAAATTTGTCGCTTCCTCACCTAAAAACAACGGGGGAATAAACCCTGAGTATGGAATTACTCAGCAAGTCTTACCCGACTAAAGAAAAGACTCTCAAGGGTATGCTGGTTAAGGGAGTCAAGGTAAGGCTTTTCAATAATCAAAGACTCTGTTTTGCAGAAATGCTTACTAAAGTGGATCCTTAAAAATCCAGTTTTATTTGTCAAGTTAAGTAAAATTACCTGCAACTAGAGTTCTTTCTACCCTAGTTCAATCACTTGACCTGTACTAGCCAATTTCTTAACAAACCATCATCTTTAGTGGATTGCTACGTGTAAGTCAGTGACCAAGTCTTCATAACCGCGAAGGTACAGCGATCCGAATCGATTATACTCAGCTGAGGATCTCCAATCACACGACATATGTAGCACTTAACCCTTGCATATGTCAACCCGCCACCGGGGTTCTTAAGACCAGATCAGGTTCACGCGAACCGAGAGCACAGATACACCACCGTCCAGCCTCTTGCCACGGAGGGTACACACTACTCTCGCCACCGCTCCACGCCCATTCCGTGTTATCTTATTCTGGCCTTAGTCTGCCCGAGGCAAGTCTTACCCATGACGAGGCATGTGACCAGTTAAAGGGTCCCCGGTCAGCAGGCCTACATCGAGACGGTCCTTAATCGACTCAGACGGAGACACTACACCGAGACTCCTTTCTCGTGCAAGTCACCCGCCCGGTCTCGGCTTAATCATTTCAAACCCAAAGTTTGGTACCTGGCAGAGGTACATCTTTTTCGATGTTGAACCCATCACGGCCGTGATGGATCCACCATCAAGTTTTATTTTCAAAAACATCCCACCCACTTTTGCCACATCATCTTTTGTAAAAACAAACATTTTGTTTTTCTAAAGCAAGGCTAAGCATCAAAATATTTTGTAAAATGGGTGATCAAGGAAGGTAATCAAATTCAAGGAAGGTAATGCAGAAATTGTTTTATCAATCAACTCCTATCACCTAATGCATCAAGCAAGTGAGAAAGATTTTAAAACATCAAGGAAGGTGGCAAATGCACCGGGGCTTGCCTTCGTTGATAGGTGAGTCAGGCTCGGACCCGCAGATATCAAAGTAGAAACAATTTCCGGCCTGAGATTCCGAAGGTGGTGGTATCTTCTCTTCGGTCACTTCGATCTCTTCTTCGTTTTCTAAATATAACCATATAGGTATATATAAGAATGAATGCCATGTAATGCTCATGAGAGTGCAAAGATAATAAAGATTTATTATCTAAGTCTTGAATACAATTTTCCTTCACGAAACTCCGAGAACTTAGGGTTTCCGGAGTCAGTAAAGGAGTTCAAAGGACATGGAGTAGGGTTTTGGGTTCTAGTTATCAAACAAGGTTCAAATCAAACTAAACTCTACCCAAGGCTTCTAAATAATGCGTAGAGCTCATATAAAAAGTTTGGGAAATTTTGGGATTACCATTTATTTTCTAAAAATCCAGAACTAATGTTTTAAGCTACTTTAAATACTCCAAAATTCACTATTTAATCTAAAAATTGATCAACTATTTTTATTAACTTCTATGGAAAATAAGAAACCTAGGGAAATTAGTTTGATAATTTTATCATTTTTCTATAATTTCCTGTAAATTTCTAAAGTTCTTCTGAAAAAGAAAAGGGAAAATCCTAAACAGTATTGGGCTCAAACTGGCCTGCGTCGGCCCAGTTAGGGCAGAAGTGCGCCCATGCACACGTCTGCGCTAGCGATTTTGCAGAAGGGTCCTCGGGGTTCTGGCTAATTGGAAACGAGTTCAGTTACTGTTTTCCTAAGTCACTGACGATTTGCACAGAGGTCCCTCAAGTTCTAATTCTTCACAGGGGGAGGTCCCCGACGGCGTCGCGCGCAACCGAGCTCCGGCGAGCACCAAGACCGGCCGGATGGGGCAACGACTGGCGCTCCCGAGCGGCGGACACCAAATCAGACCTACCCCGAGCATTTCCCCTAAGTTAATTGCACAGTTGGTGAGTTATCAAGCTTTGTCCACGTGGACCGAGGGGGTGGCAGACAGATGAGTGCGTTCCCGGTGATCCCTGGCGGTCCAGTTCAATTAAAGGGGTCGAGGGGTTTGTGGGGTACCTAAGGATGCTAGAACAAGCAGCAGAGGGACTGGAACTAACCTGAGTTGGGCTGGTCGCGGTTGAGCTGTTCTTCGCGGTGGCGGAGACCAGTTTGGGGGAAACCAGAAATTCTTGAGCTCTGGCGAATGATCGTGGCTAATTAGCGGTGGCTGGATACTTCACTGCCTTACGGAGCTCGCGGCGGGGTCAATTTATATGCAGCGTGAGCGGTGGTCGCGAATTTGGATGAGACACACGGCGGCCAGAGGAAGAAGAAGGCACTGGCGCAAGTGCTAGGTGGCTTCTACCGTGGCGGTATCTCCGGCGATCATCGGACGCTCCTAGCGTAACTATCCGCGACGTGGTAAAGCGCCCGGACACGCGGCGCAAGACCGAGTGACGGCGGTTCACCGGCGTTCTTATCGGTTCCAGCCGCAAGGCAGAGGGGAAGTACGGTGGGGGGGGGGTCACCGGAGTGGCGTCCAGCGCATGGCTTTTACCGACGGCCTTATCTGGTCACCGGCGATGTGAATCGCAATGATGGTGGCACGAATCACGGTGAAGATCAGTCGTCGGCGGTGAAGTTGCCGTGCTGGCAGCCTGATCCATTTTAGTCACTGTACCATGGCAAGTGTTCGTCAGACAACCTGACAGAGTGATTTGCAGAACCAATAACTCCTAGTTTTGTGTAGTAACTCGATTGCCACTCTTTAGCAAAGTTATAGCCCTAATATCTGGCTATAATGTTGTTATAGTAACCTCAAGCAAATTTTGGCTCGATCTTGTTTGAAATTGAGCCCCAAGTTCAGGTAATCCTACTGTCAGACCAAGTTTCAGTCATTAGTTAGCTTGACAGTCCAACTTTGGGCTTAATTATCTCTAAATTATTCTTAACAACTGAGCTCACACCCTTAAGCAAAATTGTTCTCCTTTGTTTGCTCCACAACTTTGATGTGGTGCCTTAGGGCAAAAACCCTAGTATTTGAAAGTTACAAGGCTCAAAAGTTGAGCCCACAAATCTGAAATTCAGACTTAGAGTGAAATCTCAATTGGGATCCTTTTTGCAAATGAATCCAAAACTTAGGGTTTGGCTTGTAAATCTTCCCAAATGTGAACCATGTGATTTTATATGCTTTAACATTATAGTTTTTACACTTTAGTCCAAATGTGCATAGTTTTTGCACATAGGCCCCTAGGGTTTGGACTTAGGGTTTTCCAGGGTTCCAATGGGGGTTTTTGGTGTCTCAGGGATATAAATGTAATGTAGATCTATCTTTAGTAATATTTTATGATTGTTTTACTTAAACCTTAGGGTTTTCTCAATTTGGTTTATGTTTTACCCCTTTAATCCCTATTTAGGGTTAAGTTCCCTATCCAGGGTTCTATTTGCAAAATGCTATAACAACACAACTTGTTTGAAATTTTTACCTAGTGAATGCACTCTAGGTGTGTCAAACATATGCAATACCAATGTTTATGATGCCATGCTCAAATTTTAGTTACAGTAACACCAGGGGTGTACAATGGAGGCGATTTTGGAGGTCCAGATTTCAAAAAATACAAGGGGGAAGTTTTGGTCTTCATTTTTTGGAAGAAGGTGGATAAGAAAGGTTGGTTTATGTTTCTTTGTCAATTTTTGTCCGTTCTTGCTCAATTTTAGCCACATTTTGGATCTAGGGTTTTACATGTGAGAGAGAAGAGTATAGCTAGGTTATTTTCTCTATTTCCTCAAATGAGGTTGCTTAAGATGGTTAGATTTTGTCTATTCCCTCTCCTTTTTCATGTTTAGTTCTCAAATCAGTTTATCCATGACACATATTTAATTGCTTAATGAATGGTGAATGCAGGTGTTGGAGAGGGAGGATGATAGGTTTGGTAATTAAGATTGTTTTTATTAATTGTTATGAAAGGTTGGTTTAATTATGTTTCAATTGCCAATTATTGTTCATTTTTGCTCAATTTTAACTACATTTTGAAATTAGGCTTTCACCATGTGTTAGAGATAGGTTTGGGTATTAAGATTTTTTGTTTATTAGTTGCTAGGAAAGTTTGGCTTATGTTTCTTTTCCAAATTTTGTTCATTTTTCCTCCATTTTAGCCACATTTTGGATCTAGGGTTTCACCATGTGTTAGAGATAAAGTAGTTAGGTTGCCTAATCCAACCGCCTATGACCTTTGTTGTATAAATACCCCTTCATCCTTCCCGACAAAAACTGTGTAGCTCGCGCGCAACCCAACTTTCATTGGAAGGCCAGATTTCACAAAATACAAGGGGGAGGTTTTGATCTTTATTTTTTGGAAGAAGGTCGCTAAGAAAGGTTGTTCATGTTTCTTTTGCCAATTTTCTTTATCCATGATATATTTAGTTGTTAGGAAATATTGGTATATGTTTCTCTTGCCAATTTGTGTTCTTGTGTGTTTTATGTTACTTTTTTTACAGGTGATGATGGAGAGGATATCCTAGATGTATAACTTATCAAGGCTAGATCCATCATACATATCTGAGGTCCATAGGTTTATTGTTGTCGCTACGAACCATGCTTGGAGAACAAAGACAAAGCATATATATTGTCCATGCATGGACTGCAAAAATGCTGTTGTATTTGATGACACAGAACAAATCATATCTCATCTGGTATGCCAAGGATTTGTGAAGGATTACATAATTTGGACAAAGCATGGAGAGGGTAGCTCTTCGCCTTATACAGCTGGAAACCCTGCGAACATTGACGACAGCTTTCAGTTCGTTCACGAGACACAACAACCTCTTCCACAGAGCGAACATGTAGTGCCAAATGTTACTGATCATGGTTACGCTGGAGGAAATGAACGTGAAAGAACCCATGTTCTGCCAAATGTTATGGACGAGGAAGATGCAGAGTTGTTAGAGGCAATGTTGCGTCGTCATACAGATCCATCGATGTTCTTCATGAAAGGTATGGATTCCCTGAAGAAGGCAGCAGAAGAGCCTTTGTACGACGAGTATAAGGGCTGTACCAAAGAGTTCACGATGCTCCGGTCTGTGTTAAAGCTGTTGATGTTAAAAGCTAGATATAGTCTATCTGATGCTGGCTTCGATGCGTTCTTGAGTATTATCGCAGACATGCTTCCAAAGGAGAACAAAGTGCCTGCTAACACGTACTACGCAAAGAAACTAATCAGTCCACTCACTATGGGCATGGAGAAGATCCACGCGTGTAGAAATCACTGTATCCTTTATCGAGGTGATGATTATAAAGACTTGGAGAGCTGCCCAAAGTGTGGTGCAAGTAGGTACAAGACGAATAAAGACTATCGAGAGGAAGAGTGTGTTGCATCTGTGTCTAAAGGGAAGAAGCAAAAGAAAGCCAAAAAGAAGACTTCAAAATCTACGAGCAAAGAAAAAGAAGAAGTAGACTATTATGCGCTCAAAAAGATTCCTGCTTTGGTGATGTGGTACCTCCCCGTCGTCGATCGATTGAGTATCGTAAAGATTCATTCACGCTGAGAGCAATTATTTTTGTTACGATCAACGATTACCCTGCACTCTTCACATTATCAGGCCAGTTTAAGGGAAAGGTTGGCTGCACAGTATGCATTGATGGAACTGCTTACGTGTCCCTTACTGCATCTAAGAAGATAGTGTACATGAGGCACAAACACTTTTTATTGGAAGGACACAGGTACCACATGCGAAAGATGGATAAGTACTTTGACAATAATGGTGAACTACATTCTACTGCTCCATCGGGTAACAATAGAGGTCATAGAGTTTTTGAAATAGTCAGGAATATCAAGTTTGTTTTCGGGAAGAAGACAAAAGACGGAAAAACAAGGAAGGATGCCAAACCAGCTTCGGGGGCTATATTCAAGAAAAAGTCTATTTTCTTCGAGTACTTGCCTTACTGGAAAGAGTTAGATGTGCGGCATGCGATCGATGGTATGCACGTTCAGAAGAACGTGTTTGAAAGCATAATTGGCACTTTGCTAGACATAAAGGGCAAAACAAAAGAAGGGCTCAATTCACGCATGGACTTGGTAAATTTAGGCATAAAAAAGGAACTACATCCTGTTCTTCAAGAAAATGGGAAGTACCATCTCCCAGCAGCAAGCTACAATCTCAATGTAGATGAGAAACATGTGATGTGTGTTTGGCTTAATAATTTGAAAGTCCCATCCAGATTCTGCTCTAGCATACAGAGTATTGTGTCAATGAAAGACCTGATAGTCACCAACTACAACTCACATGATTGTCATGTCATGCTGACTACATTCCTACCTATTGCCATCAGGGCTATAAATCCTTTGTTTTTAAAGATGGCAATCACATGGTTGTGCTACTTTTTCAACAGAATTTCACAAAAGATAATTGACCGTGATGAGTTGGCATCTCTTCAGGAATTCACAGTGGAGACAATATCACAGTTTGATATGTGTTTCCCTCCATCGTTCTTTGATATTATGGTGCACCCTGTGGTGCACTTGGTGCCACAAATAGAGGCATTGGGTCCTATGTACTTGCATGAAATGTGGACATACGAGCGTTTCATGTCAGTACTGAATGGCTATGTATCAACCCGTGCTCGTCCCGAGGCATCCATGATAGAGGGGTACTGTACCGAAGAGGCCATTGAGTCCGGAGGTCCTTTCTACAATAGTATCCTAAAAGACCAGGTTGCAATAGGTTTGCCTCCGTCACGACACGAGGGTAGATTGTATGGAAGCGGGAGGATGGGACGGAAATCTTTCATCCCACCAGATTACAATACAGTACTTGAGGCACATCACAGCATCCTACATCAGCTAGCGATAATAGAGCCATTTATCCAACAACACATCAATGAGCTTCACGAGCAAAATCCTAGGCATACGGCTGATTGGGTAATGAAGCAACATAAGCAGCGGTTCAACACATGGCTAATGGTGAAGGACATTCCACGTGGAGAAACAATAGAAGAACAAACCATCAAGGGGTTGGCATCTGGACCATCACGCCAGGTCACAACATGGCAAACCTACGACATTAGTGGATTCACATTTTGTACCAAGTCCAAGGACAAAAAGAGCATGTCACAAAACAGTGGTGTTCGATGCGAGGCCATAGATGATGAAACTGGTGAGATTATTACATATTTTGGCTTTATTGAGGACATATGGGAACTAGACTATGGTACATTTCAGATCTCGGTTTTCCGATGTCAATGGGTTGAAGACAAACATGTCACGCTAGACAACTATGGGGTCAGAGTTCTTGATCTAAGTAAGGTAGGTTACAAAGACGACCCATGGATCCTTGCTAATCGTGCTGCACAGGTCTTCTATGCTGAATAGATCATTTCTAACAATGAGAAGAAAAGCACCGACAAACCGAAGCATGTAGTTTTTCCTGGAAAACAAGTTATAGGAGTTGATGGTGTATCTGATTTAGAGAATTTTAACCAGTTCAACGACATGTCTCTTTTCATAGACCATCCAACCAAGATAAGGAACGTTGAGCGAAGCATCCCACGCAATTCGATGCCCTAGGTACGCCACGATGGACAAGGCAGAACAATAGCTCCCTAGATTATATAGTTGTCATGTAATTGATTATTGTTAGGACATGTCATGTAATTGATTATTTTTAGCGACAAACCGAAACATGCTGTGAAAGAACTTGGAAAGATGTTTACCAGATCTGATACTTGTGAAAGAACTTCACACCAATGGTGACGAGAGACGCGAAGCTAGGAGACGACGTAGTATTTAAACCCTGCAAGAACGGGCATTCTAGTGACTCTCTAGAGAGGAGAGAGAGAGGAGAGGGAGAGGGAGAGGGAGAGAGAGGAGAGAGAGATAGGAGAAAGAGAGAAGAGAGAAAGGAGAGAGAAGAGAGAGAGAGAGGAGAGAGAGGAGAGAGAGAGAGGAGAAAGAGAGAGGAGAGAGAGGGAGAGATAGAGGAGGGAGAGAGGGAAGAGAGAGGAGGGAGAGAGGAGAGAGAGGAGGGAGAGAGAGGGAAGAGAGAGGAGGGAGAGAGAGGAGGGAGAGGGGAGAGGAGAGAGAGAGGAGAGAGAGGAGGGAGAGAGAGAAGTAATATATATATATATTATGTATACTAACTATATATTTATATATTTAATATGTATACAAATTTATATACTTAATATATGTATATATCATAAAAAATAATATACTAAAAATATTACTACTGGCGGTTCACAACGAAAACCGCCAGTAGAAATGGCCTCCACAGTCTGTGGAAGGCATTTCTACTGGCGGTTCTCGATGACAACCGCCAGGTTGTCATTGTCAACCGCCAGTAGAAATATCTCCTATATAAAGGAGCGCGCGCGGGGCCGAAAATTTCGCTAAGTCTTTGGCACCGAGTCTTTTACACTTCCCGCCGTCAGGCTGCCGAAAATTCGCCCCGGCGATCTTCTCCGCCGTGCGCCGCCGTCGTCCACACCGTCGTCCATGCCGTCGTTCCCGCGCCGTAGGTACGTTCCCCTCTCTCTCTCCCTCGATTTCGATCGCTCGGGCACGCCGCCGCCGCCGTGCACGCGCCGCCGCCGTGCGCGTGTAAACCCTAGGGCGCGCGTCTCTGCAGAGAGTGAGAGAGAGGGAGAGGAGAGGAGAGAGGGAGAGGGAAGAGAGAGGAGGGAGAGGGAAGAGAGAGGAGAGTAGAGAGGGAAAGGGAAGAGAGAGGAAAGAGAGTGGAGGGAGGGAGAGAGAGAGAAGAGAGAGGAGGGAGAGGGAAGAGAGAGGAGGGAGAGGGAAGAGAGAGGAGAGGAGAGAGGGAAAGGGAAGAGAGAGGAAAGACAGTGGAGGGAGGGAGAGAGAGAAGAGAGAGGAGGGAGAGGGAGTGTATAGAAAGTATGCAAATGTGTTATTATTGAGTATAAATTTTTGCACAAATGAGAAGCACATTTCGTAGAACTAGATGCTTGATTGTTGCCGATGCACATTTCGTAGAACTAGATGCTTGATTGTTGTCGATGCTTGACTGTTGCCGATGCACATTTCGTAGAACTAGATGCTTGATTGTTGTCTGTTGATACGTTTAGCATTTATTTCTTGAATTGTGATTAGAATTAGCACATGATCTCTGATATGGTTTTTTAGTGAGACGCGGAAAAAAGACTAAGTAAAGAGATGCGGACGGGTGAGAAGGAGGACACACGGAGAGTAGCGGGCGAGCCTAGTTCTATACGACTCTCCATCTCTCTCTACGTCCTATACGACTCCTCCTATACGTTCTATACGACTCTCCATCTCTCCCTCTCTACATTCTATACGACTCCTCCTATACGTTCTATACGACTCTCCATCTCTCCCTCTCTACGTCCTATACGACTCCTCCTCTCTCCCTCTCTCTACGTTCTATACGACTCTCCCTCTCTCTCTCTACGTTCTATACGACTCTCCCTCTCTCCCTCTCTATACGTTCTATACGACTCTCCATCTCTCTCTATGTTCTATACGACTCTCCCTCTCTCTATACGTAACTCGATAATATCCGTATCACAATATTAGGGGTTAGGGTTAGGGCTTAGGGTTAGTGTTAGTGATTAAGGGTTAGGGTATTTGTTAATATGAATTTAATTATTGCTTATGTTAATATGTGTTAATATGTATTTGTATATATATAGCTCAATGAGTTCTCCAATCAAGGACCAAGGATTAGGGCCCGACCACATGGACAAGAGTGTTGCTCAAGAACAATCCAGCAGTGAAGGATATGAAACACCTAGCGACCCTTTTCCTACCACTAGCATAGATAGGGCCGCTGCGCGTGAGTTGCAACGTGACCCTACTTATGATCCACAAGACCATGAGGTAAATTACACATCCTTAATTTCGTGTGTGTACCTAATTAATTAGCTGATTTCACAATGTCTATTACACATGCATGATTTCTTGTGCATTTTATTACATGAATAGGAGGTCTTCCCTCAATTTCGTGCGATGCTCGAAAAAGCTGCGGCACGATACCAAGACGCACCGGAACTGACCCAAGGCGCACCGGAACCGACCGAGACAACCACCGAGAGGTCAAGGAAAAGGAAGCAGAGCGATCGGAACAGAGGTGACAGGGGGCTAAACAAGTTTCCTGACAAGACATATAAAATCGCAGACGTGAGCCCGAATGGTCAGCCCCTAGCTCCAGAAGAGGCACTACCTAAGTTCCGAAATGCACTTGGGTTCTTAGTTAGAGATAATCTTGACATCACAATCCGACATTGGAGAGATGTATCAGATGATGTCAAGAATCAAATGTGGAATAAGCTAATAACGAGGTTCGTTTTGCCTCGGGGTTCAGAAGAACTCGTGAAAAAATACACGATGAAGCAGTTTGCAATCAATTTCCGAAACTGGAGGTCTGAGATGAATACAAAGTTTGCAAAGAAAGACCTAGACCCGACGAAAAAATATAAAATCTCAGCAGGTCAGTGGGCAGTATTTCTAGAGCAGAGGAGCAGCCCTGATTTCATATCGCTAAGTGAGGCAAATTCGGAACTATCTAAGAAGAACAAATACCACCACCACCTTGGCACAGGTGGTTACAAGCGTCAGGTTCCTAAATGGAGACAAGAAGACGCCGAGAAGAAGGCTGCAGGGTTGCCGACGCTGTCCGAGCAACTTGGTGAAAGGACAGCTAATTGGATCCGTGCTAGAAAACCAAGGGAAACTGAGTCTGGTGTATCTTTTGATGATCCCACTATCGAAGAAGCGGCAAAAAACATATATGCAATTGCAGCTAAGCATAGCCAAGGAACATTTAAGCCGCAAAGGGAGAGAGACATTCTAACGGCTGGTCTCGGTAACCCTGAGCATCCTGGTCGTGTACGAGGAATCTCATCTAAGGAAGGATGGAAGGAAGGATTCGGACCACAATGGGAAGGTCTGTACAAGAAACGTGATCGATACAAGGAAGTGATGGCGAATTATTTTAAGGAGGAGGCCAAGAAAGAGTTCAAAGGCCTGATGTCTGAAATGCTATCGAATCCTCCTCTAGAATTGATGCAGCAATTGGCGATGGCGAGTGCGATGTCTGTTCAACAGATGACCACTCCACAGATGCAAATAATTCCAGCAGCTCAAACGCCGGCTTCCACTGAGGGTACGACCATCCCAAGCTCTGTCGCGTCAACGGGAAATAAGGTCCGCTATCCAGTTGATGACATCACAAGGCCTGTGGCATGCACACTAGTTATAAGATATGGTATTAATAATCAGCGTACAAACAAAGTAGCCACAGGCCTTGCGATCCCAGGACGCAAGTTCCATGGAAACGACATTCCAGAAGAATATTGCAGGGTAGAAGTGACGACAGTCGTCCAAGGATACGAGGACGACATGCTAGACATCCTTGGGCCCGAAGGTATCGAGACACTTGGACAAGCTATCAAGAATTTTATCCTTTGGCCTCGAAGGGATGTCGAATTGGTTGATCCACCATGACAGCCGTCTTCGCAGGCCCAACCGTCTCCGCCTTCTCAAATTGTTGTTACTATTGTACATCCATCATCACCTCCTCAAACTTCACATGCTGCTCCTCATCCTCTTTCTGACCCTCCTTCTCCTCATCCTCATGGTGGCCCACTGTCTCCGCCACATACATCGCCCTTCAGGGATCCACCTTCTCCACAACCATCTCCACGACCATCAAAGAAATCTAAAGTTTCTATACCAAAATTAGTGTCCCCGTTCGAGAAGAAAAAGAAGAGTAAATCCACTGCTGGCACAGCTCGTTTTTTGAAAGGGATTGGACGGAGCCTCACGTCAGACACTATTGATTTGGCCGATCTCGAGGAGTTCGGAAAAAAGGCTGAGGCAATGGCCGCAAAGATAAAACAGCCAACTAAGGCAGATTATAAAAACGTGCCGAAAAAATATGTGCCGGGCAGACCACTACTCACTTTTGGGAAACTAAGGAAGGTCCCGGCTAATATTAAAAGGTTGCATGATTGGTACATGCGGGCATCTTCAGTTGGCATCGACACCATCAGTGTTAATATACCAGCCCATGCTTTTATTGGTTCAAATCAAAAAGCCGTTGTTGCATTCGAGGACATGTGGTTAATGATGAACCTTTAGAGACTCGACGTGCAACTTGTAACCATATTTGCATTGTAAGTGTCACTCATACTCCACATATATGTGTTATTATTAGTGAGTTGTATAAATTTTCAATATCTGACATGCACGTGTGCGTTGCAGAATGCAACATGATCAGCAGGAGATCCTTTATGGTACCAATCCCAATGCTAGTGCCAGTAAAAGGGTTGGGTATCTCAACCCAATAAAGATATGCGAGGATAACCACACTTTTAGAATCGGAAAAGGCAACGAAGCATTATAGGGACTAATGGACGAAGAAATTGAGGTGCGTATCCAGGATCTGAAGAAGGATTTTGAAGCAAGATACGCCACCTACATAGGACACGCAATGCTTCAATTTCAAGACAGGGAATCCATAGTGGCCCCGTACAACTTTAAGTAAGTGTGATTTTGCATAAATAAAATTAATAATTTCAATACACATGTATCACAAGTTTGATCCGTACAGGGACCACTGGATATGCTTCTTCATTTATCCTAAGGTTGGAAAGGTGCTGGTGCTCGACTCCTTGCACACCGAGCCTTCGGCCTATTCAAAATTCCTCGGCCTCTTAGAGCTGTAAGCCTTTTCTATGCATGCATACTTATATCGATGAGAATTGTAGAATAACATGGTGATTCTATTTGAGATCACAGGGCATTTAGGTTTTATAAGCTACGAGGTGGAAAGTACGACACGTCCAAAAAAGGCGTGCCACTAGACATCCATTATAACTGGCCGGTAAGTATGTGAATTTATGAATACATATCATACATGTACGTACATAGGACAGTGTTGCAACTAAATAACCAATCTCCCGTTATGTAGTGCCACAAGCAACCACCCGGATCGGTCCTATGTGGCTTCTACGTGTGCGAGTTCATGAGAATGAACGGACGATACATCACGAACCCTGGCAAGGTATTATTAGTAATAGTCACGTATGTATTTATGTCATTAAATATGCAAATGTGTTATTATTGAGTATAAATAGATGATGTTTATAAACTTCCTTTACAGCAATTTCAACAAGGAAGCCCGGAGAACTTGACTGAAGGTGCATTGTATGGCATAGTTGAGGACCTGTGCACATTCATATTGAAAGAGGTCATTCCCGCAGAAGGGAAATATCACGATGCTTCTGGAACATTAGCTTTGCCAGAGTTTAGAATACTAACAGAAATTAGTAGACTATCTCTTAGCCGAGATAGTTATTAGAGCTTAAGTGAAAACTTTGATGTATATAATGTGTGATGCATACATGGTTGTAAACAAGACTTTGATGTATATACATGTATGATAGAATTTAATTCCATGTTGCTTTTAATATCAAAACTACATGTTTATCAATATATATGTTTGTGTGTGTAAATATATATAAATTTCAGTACTGATTGAAAATTTAAAAAAAGGCGGGAAAACTTCCACTAGCGGCTAAATAAAACAAACCGCCAGTGAAAATAGCATTTCCACTGGCGGTTTTCTTAATAAAACCGCCAGTGGAAATGCTATTTTCACTGGCGGTTTCTTAAGAAAACCGCCAGTGGAAATGCTATTTCCACTGGCAGTTCTAGAATAACCGCCAGTGGAAATGGCGATTTCCACTGGCCCCTAGCACTGGCGGCACTGAAAAACGCCAGTGCAAACGTCTCTAGAACCGCCACTATAGAGCCTCTGCGTACTAGTGTCGATACTTGCTTAATTGCTAAGACTAATATGGGTTGGCTCTGGCATCGCCGAATAGCCCATGTTGGGATGAAGAATCTTCACAAGCTTCTAAAGGGAGAACACATTTTGGGACTAACCAATGTTCATTTTGAGAAAGACAGGGTTTGTAGCGCATGTCAAGCAGGAAAGCAAGTTGGTACCCACCATCCACACAAGAACATCATGACAACGGATAGGCCACTAGAACTACTCCACATGAATCTATTCGGCCCGATAGCTTACATAAGCATCGGGGGGAGTAAGTACTGTCTAGTAATTGTGGATGATTATTTTCGCTTCACTTGGGTATTCTTTTTGCAGGAAAAATCGCAGACCCAAGAGACTTTAAAGGGATTCTTGCGACGAGCTCAAAATGAGTTCGGATTAAGGATCAAGAAAATAAGAAGCGATAATGGGACGGAGTTCAAGAACTCACAAATCGAAGGCTTTCTTGAGGATGAGGGCATCAAGCATGAGTTCTCTTCTCCCTACACGCCTCAAAAAAATGGTGTAGTGGAGAGGAAGAATAGAACTCTATTGGACATGGCGAGGACCATGCTTGATGAGTACAAGACTTCGGACCGGTTTTGGGCTGAGGCGATTAACACCGCCTGCTACTCCATCAACCGGCTCTACCTCCACCGAGTCCTCAAGAAGACATCATACGAACTCCTTACCGGTAAAAGGCCCAATGTTTCATATTTTAGAGTCTTTGGTAGCAAATATTTTATTCTTGTTAAAAGAGGTAGAAAATCTAAATTTGCTCCTAAGGTTGTATAAGGCTTTTTACTTGGTTATGACTCAAACACAAGGGCATATAGAGTCTTCAACAAATCCACTAGATTAGTTGAGGTTTCTTGTGACATTGTGTTTGATGATACTAATGGCTCCCAAGTGGAGCAAGTTGATCTTGATGAGCTAAATGATGAAGAGGCTACGTGCGTCGCGCTAAGGAACATGTCCATTGGGGACATGTGTCCTAAGGAATCCGAAGAGCCTACACAAGCACAAGATCAACCGTCGTCTTCCATGCAAGCATCTCCACCAACTCAAGATGAGGATCAGGCTCAAGATGATATTAATGAAGATCAAGAGGATGAGCCACCTCAAGAGGAGGACAATGGTCAAGGGGGAGATGAAGACAAGGAAGATTAGCAAGAAGTACAGGGTCCAAGACCGCCACACCCAAGACTCCACCAAGAGATTCAAAGAGATCACCCTGTGAACTCAATTCTCGGTGACATTCATAAGGGGGTAACCACTCAATCTCGAGTTGCTCATTTTTGTGAACATTACTCTTTCGTGTCCTCTATTGAGCCATACAGGGTGGAGGATGCACTAAGAGATTCAGATTGGGTGCTGGCAATGCAAGAGGAGCTCAACAACTTCACAAGGAATGAGGTATGGCATTTAGTTCCACGTCCTAACCAAAATGTTGTAGGCACCATGTGAGTATTCCGCAACAAGCAAGATGAGCATGGTGTGGTGACAAGGAACAAAGCCTGACTTGTGGCCAAGGGATATTCACAAGTCGAAGGTTTAGATTTCGGTGAAACCTATGCACCCGTAGCTAGGCTTGAGTCAATTCGTATATTACTTGCCTATGCTACTTACCATGGCTTTAAGCTTTATCAAATGGACGTGAAAAGTGCCTTCCTCAATGGACCAATCAAGGAAGAGGTCTATGTTGTGCAACCTCCCAGCTTTGAAGATAGTGAGTACCCTAACCATGTTTATAAACTCTCAAAGGCGCTTTATGGGCTCAAGCAAGCCCCAAGAGCATGGTATGAATGCCTGCAAGATTTCCTTATCACTAATGGCTTCAAAGTCGGTAAAGTCGATCCTACTCTCTTTTCTAAAACCATTGCAAAAGATTTGTTTGTATGCCAAATTTATGTTGATGATATCATATTTGGGTCTACTAACAAATCAACTTGTGAAGAGTTTAGTATAATCATGATTCAAAAATTCGAGATGTCTATGATGGGGAGTTGAAGTATTTCCTAGGATTTCAAGTCAAGCAACTCCAAGAGGGCACCTTCATCAGCCAAACAAAGTACATTCAAGACATACTTACCAAGTTTGGAATGAAGGATGCCAATCCCATCAAGACACCCATTGGAATAAATGGGCATCTCGACCTCGACACGAGAGGTAAGTCCATAGATCAAAAGGTATACCGGTCGATGATAGGATCTTTACTCTATTTATGTGTATCTCGACCGGATATTATGCTTTCTGTATGCATGTGTGCAAGGTTCTAAGCCGACCCTAAGGAAGTTCACCTTAGGGCTGTGAAAAGAATCATGAGATATTTAGTTTACACTCCTAAGTTTGTACTTTGGTACCCCAAGGGATCCACCTTTGATTTAATAGGATATTCAGATGCCGATTGGGCAGGGTGTAAAATTGATAGAAAGAACACATCAGGGACTTGTCAGTTTCTGGGAAGATCCCTGGTGTCTTGGGCTTTAAAGAAACAAAACTCAGTAGTTCTTTCTACCGCCGAAGTCGAGTACATTGCCGCAGGCCATTGCTGTGCACAATTACTTTGGATGAGGCAAACCCTCAGGGACTATGGCTACCAATTGAGCAAAGTCCCTCTCCTATGTGATAATTAGAGTGCAATCCGCATGGTGGATAATCACGTTGAACACAGCCGCACTAAGCACATAGACATTCGGTATCACTTTTTGAGGGATCGCCAACAAAGGGGGATATCGAGATAGCTTATGTTAGCACCAAAGAACAATTAGCCGATATCTTTACCAAACCATTAGATGAGAAAACTTTTACCAAACTTAGGTATGAGCTAAACATTCTTGATTCTCAGAATTTTGATTGAAACATTGCACACATAGCTCATTTATATACCTTTGATCATATCTTTTTCATGACTATGACTAATGTGTTTTTCAACTGTATTTTTATAATAAGTCGTAGATTGAAAGGGAAATGGAGTCTTCAGCGAAGACAAGGCTTCCACTCCACTCTATCGGTATTATCTACCCCTCGCTGCCACTCCACATCACTCTCAAATTGGTATAGTCTTCCACTCATATTTACTTGTACCAATGGGAGAGAAAGTAAAAAGGGCTCACAAAGTCTCCGTTTTTGGCGATTCATGCCAAAGGGGGAGAGAGTATTAGCCCAAAGCAAAAGGACCGCACCACCACCTTTCGAAAATTTTTAGTTGATATATTTCAAATTGGTATGATGATTTTCAATTGGTATATTTTCAAAATTAGCATCTCAATATATTTCCAATTGATATCTATTAAAACCCTCTTGAAAACTAAGAGGAGAATTTCATTCAGGGGGGGTTTTGTTTAAGTCAAAGGAAAGGCATTTGAAACAGGGGGAGAAAATTTCAAATCTTGAAAATGCTTCTTGAAATCTTATTCATATACCTTTGACTATTTGCAAAAAGACTTTGAAAAGATTTTCCAAAAGAATTTGCAAAAACAAAACAAGTGGTGCAAGCGTGGTCCAAAATGTTAAATAAAAGAAAGCAACTTATGCACTTACCTTATGCAAACTAGTTCAATTCTGCACTTATATATTTGCTTTGGTTTGTGTTGGCATCAATCACCAAAAAGGGGGAGATTGAAAGGGAAATAGGGTTTAACCTTTTCCTATAAATAATTTTGGTGGTTGAATGCTCAACACAAATAATTGGACTAACTAGTTTGCTCTAGATTATATTCCACAGCCGCGACACTAACTCATGGTGTTCGGGGAATGCTGTGCAGATCAGTAGCTCGAGACCCATGGAACCGGGTTTGCCATTGTTGACACTCGTCACCGACCCAATGTAGGCTGATGCTTACCCTTCCAGTCTGAAGGATAGCAATAACCCGACAAGGCAAAAAGGGTGTCAGGCCAACGACGACTACATCGACATCAACCTTGCCGCGACAAAGACATCTCATCGGTCATGGGAGACCCTTATAGGGGCATTCCTTGTGCTTCGAAGGGATTTTACATCGGCATAGAGACCCAACTCGCCTACCACAAGCTCCATGGTGTTCAAGGTAACAGAAGGGACGATGCCCACCCTTAGAGTCAGATGCACAATGGAGCTCAGGCGGTCTAGGTCAGCCTCGCATCTTCCATTTGTAAGGTAGCGTGAGAACAACTCTTCCTTTGTAATATGATAGCATTTATCTGTGTTCTAGTCTGGTAAAATTCGCTCACGTAAACTCAGTCTCTGGCACCATCTGTGGTCTGGACCGGTAGGAGCCACCCTTGTAAACCCGACCTCTAATACACAGGTCTCTGGTGCCCAGTTATGATGGAAGAATACGTTCTCATTCATCGATTTCTTCTCCTTTTACAAGCTTTGTACCACTAAGGATCCATGTGTTTGATGTAAGTCATGAGAACTGAATTATGTAATTTGCTTTGCACTTAGTTTGGATTCCCGCTTGATGATGAATGTGGAATGGATTGTTAAGGGATTGGTCTAAGGGAAAGGTCCACATTCTCCTGGGTGGTCCAGAGCTTGGTAGCCGCTTAGCCAGGTCCCATATCGTAAGCCTACACCTTCCATCACCTAAGAATAGCTGAATTAGTATCTTCTGGATCAAGTACTTGGGTGTCCGGACTACATTCATATTCTAGGGACTGGTTTCAAACTAGGATGGACAAAGTTAAGTTACATGGTTTAGAGGATTGAATACAATAAAAGCAAAGGCCTTAAGGGAATGTCGTTGGACCCGGACCACATCCTGGATGGCCCATGGCCTTGTGAAGGCCTCGAACCTCCAAAGCTGCCAAAACTTTAGGAGGAAGGGAAAAGGAGAGAAAAATTGGACAACCATAGTAGGAGGTGTACACATCAGGAACAAGCTAGTTGGGACTAGCCCCGTAAATCCGGACTGATCACAAACGGTTCATAGTTCAGTAAGGTCACTTGTGTAAAACCGGTCTCTGGCGCCCTCTGCGGCCCAGCCCAGTAGGAGTTGATCTTGCAAACCTGAACCTCCTCGAGATCTCTATCCAAGGTTTCATGCATCCTAAAAAAGAGGAAAGGTTTTTCTCCCAATTCAGCTCCAAGTACACAGGATCCATTATCATATCCTCGGCCAAGGTACGTTTTTCTCTTCCTACCCCCACTCGGGACTATAGCTTCGTTGTTATCATGAATTTTGAAATATGTAACTAGCTCTGCTGCTCAATTTATATTCCCACTTGATACTGAATAAGGGCACATGTTGACTGGTACCTAGTCTAAAGGAAAAGTCCACAATCTCGCGAGTGGTCTGGAGTCGGGTACCACTTAGCGTGGTCCCATGCCGTAAGCCTACACCTTCCACTGCCCCAGAATAGCTGACTTAGTACTTTTCGGACCAGGTACCTGAAAGGCCTACCTCTCGTTCAAAATTAAGGGTCAGATCCATTAACTGTGCCTGGAAAAAATTCGGCTACATAATTTGATGGAATGAGTACAACAAAGCTAGGATCCCGAGGGTACAACTCCTAAGCACTACTCTTGAGCCATTCTTGGAATGAGATACGCTCCTAAGCACTATCCTAAGCCGAACTCAGGTGTAGCTCCCTAGACCAAAATCAATCCTCCATGATTGTGAAAAACTCTAGAGAGCCTTAGCGACTAGGGGTCGGGAAAGAAGAAACCCCTTGGCTTCCCCTAACTGGATAAAAATGAGGAGATGACCACTTTCTTTGTCTTCATGTAGCAATAACAGTGTGTCTGCAAGTGAAAGGGAAATGGCCTCAACATTTCCTATAATCGATTTTGGTATTTGATGTCCATCACAAACCATATGGACTAACTAGTTTGCCTAGTTGATATTTTGCTCAGGTGCATAAAGTTCACATACACATACAAAGAAAAAGACCTTGGGACAATTCTACAAGTTTGGAGCGAACAGACTTACTGCAGCCAATGGCACACCAGACAGTGTCCGGTGACCGGGCTGGAGCCCTCCGCGAACTGGCCGTTCTCGGGTTTTCTCAACGCCCGTCCACTAAAAATCACTGGACTGTCTGGTGAGACCACGAAGCTACGGTCAACTTCGCCAATGGTCGACTGCGCAGTAGTCTAACCGTCAGAGGTCAGAAGACAGTCTGTGATGTCAAATCGCACCAGGCTGTCCAGTGTGGCACCGGACTGTCCGGTGCACCAAAAGGACAGAAGTCTTCAACGGTCAATAGCTCCAAACCCCAACGGTCGCCTGACGTGGCACACACCGAACAATGAATAGTGTTGTGTCCGGTGCACCACCAGACTATCCGGTGTGTCCATCGACAGAGCAGTCAGCCAACGGCTAGAATAGTGGTTGGGGCTATAAATACCCCCAACCACCTCCATTCAAGTCATCCAAGCATCCCACTCTCCTCATTCAATACAAGAGCAAAGAATACACTCCAAAGACACATTCAAAGCCTCAAATCCTCTCCAAGTGCCAAAATCAAGTCAAGTGATCTAAAGTGTTTAGTGACTTGAGAGAGGGTGATTTGTGTTCCAATTGTTGCTCTTGTTTCTTGGTTGCTTTATTTTTCTCCTTCTAATCTTTCCAAGTGTTTTGTAAAGCAAGCAAGAGACACCTAATTGTGTGGTGATCCTTGCGGGTTCTTAGTGTCCCGTGAGATTAAGAAGAAGCACTCGACCGATCTAAGTGGCCGATTGAGAGAGGGAAAGGGTTGAAATAGACTCGGCCTTGTGGCCTCCTCAACAGGGAGTAGTTTCTTTAGAACCGAACCTCGGGAAACAAATCGCGGTGTCCACTTGTGTTGATCTTCACCATTCGATTTGTTTCTTCCCTCTCCTCTCTCTAAAGTTCTCTTGCTCATATTGTTTTGTGTTAGCTCCCAAAGTTATCTGCATTGATTGAACAACTCATAAGCAAGAAGAACTATCTTCCGCACTCTGAATTCATAATTATTTATTTCTAACCCTAACTCTGAAAAGTGTGTGTTCAAAGTTTATAAATTTTAGGTTTTGTCTATTCACCCACCCTCTAGTCGACTTTCAGCAAACAACCCACTCAACGTGAAGGCTACAACACGAAGATGTTGCACAAGGCTGACATTTCTGGAACAAGGCATAGGTATGGCCCCCATCCGAGGTGGACCCGGGGGCCACTGTTGGTACCCTAAATATGGGGTACCTAATATTGCTATGTCAAGGTGAGTACTTAGGGGCCACCGTTATGGGTTTCACAAACAGCAGGCCTAGCACATGGCTAAGGCCCTCCATATGTAGTCATGACCAGGCCAGTCGCGCCTCCTGGCCTAATAACGGGAGGAATCAACAACTTCAACTATAGGCATGGGATCCTGCCATTCGGACCCACATCTCCTTATGCCCATCGAATTCCCAGACATAGGGACTCGGAGGGAACATAAAGCCCCGGAGGAGGAGGCGCTCTCTGGTTACAGCACCAAGTATTTAGAACGACTCCGGGCATGAAAGATAATATCCAGACCTTAGGCCAGGTGAGGTCCGGAGTCACCATGTGTCCAAGCAAGGGCTATAGTAGCACGGATCCCCTCAGGTATGGCTTGAGCCCATGGTCAGGAAAGACTTGGGAAACAATGTCACCACTTATCCCTAGGTCTGTCCCTCACCCAGGCAGGGCTCCGGCACCAACACATGGCCAAACGACCATAGCATAAGCCACCGGACGGTGCCTAACAAAAGCCTCTGACATAGGGCTCGCTATCATTGAGTACAGATGAGACACATACTTGCCCGCGTAAGTAGCAGGTAGTGTTTCCCTGGCATTAAATGCACGCGACGCCTCAGGCCTGTAACGTGCAAATTTTATTGTTACCGCACGTTACCGAGACAAGGGCATTGACCCAATGCGCCGTTTGGGCTCCCTTAATGATGACTTCCATTGTGCCTTGTGTGTTACCGAGGTGTGAAGGGACAAATGGAGAAGACTAGACGACACTGTCCGTTGCACCCTACACACGACAACATACCAGGCTACGCCGCAACCTAAGTCAAGGCCTGTGTTTGATTAGACGGGACAAGAAGTCAAGATAAGGATGCCAAAAGATCATGCAACGCCTAAGAAGGGATACAAGATCCATCATTATCAGCTCTATCTAGTTGTTTTCCATTCTATATTATAAATTGTTCTAGCCCCACCAATCAGGGCCTAAACTCTCTTGTTACGTGCCTTCTTTAGACTATAAAAGGCAGAGCAGTTGCTCCATAGCGGAGGAGGTGAGCTTACACTTATACCTTAAACTCCCCAATACTCAAGCAATACAACACACAGTGGATGTTGTTATTATGCTTTGACGGCCTGAACCACTCTAAACCCTTGTATTCTTGTGTTCATTTAGAAGGCCAAACAATCACCTAAGCCTACTCCTCATACGAGGATTAGGGTGGGTGCACTCCGCCACCTAGTCGGAGGATTCTTGCCTCCGATAGATATATATGTCAGCGAACCCAAATGTATCGAAGAAATGTTGTTTTGTTGCATGATGTGTTTTGTACTTAACACACCCACAATCAGTAAATAGGAAAATACATATAAGAGTTTTATTATTTCAACCTACCAGCAGAATGGAAGGAACAAAGGAATTTGTTAAATCCGGTGGCGTCCACTAAATCCGAGGCCCTCATTTGAATACATGAATCTTAGAGGAATAGGAAAAACGGAAACGGAAAAAAATCCAGCATTATAAGGGGGTGTTTGCTTTTTAGGGACTGATTTTTAGTCCCTCCATTTTATTTTATTTGAGTCTCTAAATTACCAAATTTAGAAATTAAAAAATCTATTTTAGTTTCCGTATTTAGCAATTTAGAGACTAAAATATAATAAAATAGAGAGACTAAAAATTAGTCCCTAGAAATCAAACACCCCCTAAAGGGGCCTGAACTAGGTGGAACCTGCCTCTGCAATGGCTTCGACTTCTGATAGGTTAATTTTGTTAAATATCAGTAGTTAACTTCATTGGTTGACGTGTGCCAGAAATTAACAACTGTAATTTGCCAGAGAACCTTCAGCTTTGATGACTATCTTGGTGACTATTGATGGCATTAGTGTTACAACAATTGAATTGGTAAGAAGATTGTAGCATTGCCTGTGAGTCCCAATATTCATTGGACTACTTCACCATCACGCTTCGCTCTTCATGCAATCTCTACGTAAAGTAATCTTTGTCCCTGATTAAACAAGATATGTAAGTTATATCTAGGGCACACAACTCTTTCTCACAAGACATGCAAGTTAGATTCCAATACCTTCTCTTGAGGAGCAATTCTTGTCCAGTTAGACGCACTGTATGACCAAACACACCAACCTGAAGATCATCAAATCAAAATTGTTAATTTGGAAGATGAATATCTCTACTGCTCTATCTCCCTCCTGAGCACACACTGTCACTTTATATTGATTATATGCAATAAGGTCCCTTAAAAAGATATAAATACAACAAGACTTCCCCTCAAGATGGGCGAAAGATAGCAATCATGCCTATCTTGTTACATATTGACTCGTTTTCATTAGGGCCTAAACCTTTTGTGAGGCAATCAACTAATTGGTTACAATACTTAACGTGCTCTAACCTTAATACTCCACCATCTATATTCACCTTGATAAAAAATTTGTTGATCTTCACATGTTTAGTACGCTCAAACTGAACTGGATTGTTTGTATTGTTTATTGCAACAATATTGTCACAGTGGAGTCTCATAGTTCCATTCCTCAGAACTTTCAACTCCCCCAATAGTTGCTTGAGCCACATCATCTCACATAGGTTTAATGTCATTGCTATATATTCGGCTTCTGCGGTTGACTTAGCCACCACAAGCTGCTTCTTGCTTCTCCATGAGACAAGATTACCTCCAACAAACACACAATATCTGGATGTAGATCTTCGATCATCTCTACTACTTGCCTAATCGACATCACAATACCCTTCCAAGTCTATATGCTTGTTCTTTTTAAACCACAATCCTTTCTAGGGGTTCCATTTAGGTATCTTAGAATGCGATAAACAACATACATATGTCCTATCCTAGTATCATCCCACCACACTCACCGCATAGGATATCAGGTCTTGTGTGGCACAAGTAGATCAATCGTCCAACCAATCTTTGATATGCCTCCCTATCAACAGGATCTCCTAATTCAGCATGGGTTTGGTGATTTTTATCAATAGGCGAACTACATGGGCGACATCCAAGCATTCATGTTTCTGTCAATAGGACAAGGACATACTTCCTTTGGGAAAGGACTATTCCCTTTGATGACCGAGCAATTTCGATTCCAAGGAAATATCGAAGGTATCCAAGGTCCTTTATCTCAAATGCTTTCCCTAGCTTCTCCTTCAAACACTTGATCTCTTCTCCATCATCTCTAGTGATCACAATATCATCAACATAAATAGCCAATATAGGTATAGATGAACTCTTGCGCTTGAAGAAAATTGTATGGTCAACATTACATTGAGAATACCCCATATCACACATTGCACATCTAAATCTGTCGAACCATGCACGTGGTGATTGTTTCAGGCCATATAGAGATTTTTTTAGTTTGCATACCTTCCCTATACTTTGTCCTTTTACAAATCCTGGTGGAATTTCCATATATAGCTCTTCTTGTAGATCACTGTGAAGAAATGCATTCTTCACATCTAGTTGGGGAGGGCCCATCCAAAGTTGACTGCACATGAGATTAAAGCTCTAACAGTGCCCATATTTGCCACATGTGTAAAAGTCTCATCATAGTCCATTCCATATGTCTCACTGTATCCTTTTCCAACCAGTCTCTCTTTGTACATGTCTAACTTTCCTTTAGGGGTTTGCTTCACAGTGAAAATCCACTTACAGCCCACAACCTTCTTTCCTTCTAGGAGTTGAACAAGCTCCCATGTCTTATTCTTTTGATGGGCATGCAATTCTTCTGTAGCACCGCGAAAATTCAAATCTTGAAATTTTCTCAAACTCGCTCTAAATTCAAAATGAATTTTAAATTTCATTTCAAAATGTTTGTTTGCAAGTTGATCTAAACAAATAAAATATAGTGGTCTATATTCTCTCCAAAATCCTCCTCAAAATATCCTACAAATATTTTCCTAGTGACCCCCTCAAATTCTTTCCAGAAATACTGCCCAAATATTCCACAGATAATTCTCCAAATATTTTCCTCCTAAGAAATACCTTCATGATCATTTTTAAAGTCTCTACAAATATTTTCTTCATAATTTTCCTCATGCTCATATGTATACGTACGCCTCCGGTGTCATACAGTAAGCTCTACAAGCTAATTTCACTTATACATTACTAATACATGCGTATCTCCCACTAATCCTCGCCTCCTCCCCCTAATCCCCCACCTTGCCTATAAATAGAGGGGCAAGGGCCTCCCCTCAAGCCACCCAAGACATTTCATGGCAACTCACTTCCCCCTCACTCCCACTCCCACACAAGCACAACACAAGCACAAGGATCGTTCGGTCGTTCATCCACCTATTTATAGTTCGTTCGTTCGTCCAATCGTTCATGGTTCGTTCATTCGTTCGTACGATCGTTCGTTCGTCCAAATAATCTTTGTTCAACAGTTATACACCCGAAATTCCAATTGTTTGTCCATTCGTTCATAATCCCTATTCAGCGTTCATCGTTCGTTCATACGAACTATTCATCGTTCGTTCATACGAACTGTTCATCGTTCGTTCATAGTCACTATTCACCGTTCATCGGATCGTTCATAGTCACTATTCATCATTCATCGTTCGTTCATACGAACTATTCATCATTCATCGTTCGCTCATATGGACTATTCATAGTTCATTGGATCGTTCATTGTCACTATTCATCATTCATCAAATCATTCATCCTACTATTCATCATTACTATTCATCAATCATCCGACCACCCAAATATTCAACTGCTCATCCATCATACTGTCCAGCTCACCTAAGACCTGTCAGACCAATATTTCAGTCATACGGACTCCGGTGACTGTGATTTTCCTTCTAGTAAAAACTTCCCATCTGGTCACCCATCCTAGATTTCTTCAAGTTGAGCACGCTTTAACTTTGAGATTCTTTCGAACCAGGCTTCCAAAAAAAGGCAAACCATGTTTGTATGGATATGCCGTCGATCCTATAAAACATGACCCAAGATACCACAACCCACCCGAACCAGAATACCATAGTATTCCAGCTATTTGTGTCCCGCCTTACTGTTGTCTCATGTGGCACAGTAGGTAAGAACAATTGCCACTAACATAAACCTCTGCCCAAGAATAGCCCAGAAATAATTCTTGGCACTCTGCTCAAAAATACATTGATTTTCCAGATATATCTAAATATTCAAATTCTGGAATATTCCAGGAATATTCCTTTCCCTTTTCTTTTTATGCCTATGATTATAAATTCCAAAACTCCTCCATCCAAACTCAGATTCCAATAATTCTTGTTTCTAAATTCTTATCAAATTATTCCCTATCCAACCATGCCAACCCTTAAGCATGGTTCATATTCTAGAAAACTCCAAAAATACTCTTGTCCCATACTCTGCCTATAATTTCTCTGTTCACACTAAGTCAGACGATTCATTCGCCACTATTATCATCAACAGTGAACTCTACCGTACTAAACCACAGGTACCTAGCTATAAATACACCCAGCTACCCTCTCCCTCTCCACACACTCAACACCTTTAGCCAAGGCAAACCCCCACCCACTCAGTTACCCCGCTCCGCCAGCTACACGCCTAGTGTCGCTTCGCCTCCAATCCACCCTCCTCGTAAGCACCTCCACTCCACCACCAGTAATATCACAACACCACATGACACAGATTCTTCTCAAGACTCTACCCATCCATATATCACCATTCTGACAATTATACTAAATATTTGATGATATACTTGCTGGTTTGTATGTTTGCTTGTTCATGTTGCATAGTTATTGGAGCGTTTATGTCGTCTTGTGAAGGCTAGTTCTGCAAGTCTACGCCAGACGGTGGAGCAAGAAGCCAGTTCCGCGAACTCTCACCCTTTCGTCAGTTAAAGCAGGGCAAGCTCACTGGATCCCTTTGATGCATAAATTACCCATGCTTTTCAACTATAACCCTCAGCCTATTATTTTATGCATGATATGATTTTGCTGCTAAGAGACATGTTAATATGGCCACCCAGCCTTAGAACTTTGTCGCAATTCATCTTTATACTCCTCGACATTTTTGTTACAATATGATTTGGGAAAAGGTGAGTTTTAAAAAAATGTTTTTCAAAATGGTATGATGAAGGGTTGTCACCCTTATCACCTTTGAGTGGGATGATTAGGGACTCCCTAGTTTGGGAGGGCCTTAAGTGATGGCTCAGCCAAGTTAGGTGTGAGGATGAAGGATTGCCCCTCTCGCCTAAGGACCAGTTTGTCATCGCTCCTTACCTATACTCTTATCAAGTACAACCACTCGAGACTGTATGGGCAGTCGCTTTATCGGAACTTGCACAGTTTGTGCCCTAGGGTTATGATGGCTGGGGAGCACCGAGAGGACAAGTAGGGGGAATGTTTTGTCCTGGTTTGGGCATGGAGGTGGCCTTGTGCCTTTCGGTATAACCGCCAAGGTAAAGTCGTGCAAGGGAAGAGAGAGTTTCGGCATTCGGATCTCACGACAGTGAGATTGCAGAAACCAGACTAGTGGGTAAAGTCTACACCTCTACGTAGAGTTTAAAAACCTATTCGAATAGTTTGTGTCCACGGATATGGATGAGTCATGGCATGGATTTGACAATTAGTGTTTTGTTTTCCAAAAATGCTTTTGAAAAGTGGTTTTAAAAGGTCCGGCGGTTGAGCCGTGAGCTATGGTGGACGGGAAGTCCAGTAGCTATTTTTTTGAAAATGAAAACCGGTGGGAAACTGCTGAGATACTGAAAGGGAAATGTGCCTTTGGGTCATTTCTATAATGTTTTGGTGATATAGCGCCAACACATAATCTTTGAGTTGTTATGTACCAAACAAGCAAAAAGTGCAAATCATGTGACAAGGTACGTTTCTAGACTTAGTACATTGTTTTGAGTACTAATATATTTTGTCTAAGTACTAGAAACATGAAAAGAAAGAATTGCAAAAGACTTGGCTGAGTACAGCCAAAGTCCAGCTCGGTCTGGCACACCGGACTGTCCGGTGGTGCACCGGACAGTGTCCGGTGCGCCAGGCTGAGCTCCGGTGAACAGGCCGCTCTCAGGATAATTTGGCGGCGTACGACTATAATTCACCGGACTGTCCGGTGAGCCAATGGCCGCCAGCGCAACGGTCGGCCGCGCAATCCGCTGGCGACGTGTGGCCCGCGCCAACGGTCGGCAGGGGCACCGGACTGTCCGGTGTGCACCGGACAGTGTTCGGTGCGCCAACTGCCATGAATCTGCAACGGTCGTCTGCACCAGAATAGGAAGGAGATCTGCACCGGACCGTCTATAGTGACTGTCCGGTGGTGCACCGGACTGTCCGGTGCACCACCCGACAGAAGGCAACTTTGGCCTTCCTTGTTGGCCTCCAACGGCTCCTAGTTGCATTGGGGCTATAAAAGGGACCCCTAGGCGCATGGAGGAGTCACCCAAGCATTCACTAAGCATTCTAAGTCTTCCACACTCTGTCTCCACACACATGATCGATTGTGTTAGTGATTTGAGCTCCGTTCTAGTTGTGAACTCTTTGTGCTTCGTTTTGAGCTCAAGTCTTGGCTTGTGTGCGTGTGTGTGTTGTGGATTTGTGTGTGTTGCTCCCCAACCTTACTCTCGTGCTTTCATTGTGATCTTTGTTGTAAGGGCGAGAGACTCCAACTTGTGGAGATTCCTCGCAAATGGGAAAAAGAGATAAGGAAGAAAAGTCGTGGTATTCAAGTTAATCATTGGATCACTTGAAAGGGGTTGAGTGCAACCCTCGTCCATTAGGACGCCACAACGTGGAAGTAGGCAAGTGTTACTTGGCCGAACCACGGGATAAAATCGCGTGTCTCTTGTGATTGTTCCTTCTTTGATTGTCTGTGTTCGCAAGAGCTCGTCTTATTGACTTGATTAACCCGCACTAATATTTTATAATCAAGCTTGTTGGAATTTAGTGTTGAATTCTACAGGATCACCTATTCATCCCCCCTCTAGGTGCTTTCAATTGGTATCAGAGTCGTTCTCTTCACGTAAGGGACTAAGCGCCTGAAGAGATGGATCCTAAGGGAAAGGGGATGGTGGTCAACGACAAGAAAAAGAAGTCCTTCCTCAACAAGCCTAGAGACGACAAGCCAACCGACCCAGGCTCGAGTCATAAGAAAAGAGATGGAAAGAAGAATAGGCGCATCAAGAAGATCATCTACTACGACAGTGATGCCTCGTCTTCTTCACCACACGACGACGACGACTCCTCTTCAAAGAAAAAAACGGTTAATCAAAATTATTCATTTGATTATTCCCGTCTTCCTTTCAATTCCAATGCTCATTTGCTTTCAATTCCTCTTGGTAAACCTCCACACTTTGATGGAGAGGACTACGCTTTTTGGAGTCACAAAATGCGTAGTCACTTATTTTCTCTTCATCCTAGTATTTGGGAGATAGTTGAAAATGGAATGCATTTCGACAGTACCGATAACCCTGTGTTTATTAACGAGCAAATTCATAAGAATGCACAAGCTACCACTGTTTTGCTAGCATCTTTGTGCAGGGATGAATACAACAAGGTGAGCGGCTTGGACAACGCTAAGCAAATTTGGGATACCCTCAAGATATCACACGAGGGAAACGACGCCACCATGATCACCAAGATGGAGTTGGTGGAAGGCGAGCTGGGAAGGTTTGCGATGATCAGGGGAGAGGAGCCAACACAGACATACAACAGGCTCAAGACCCTGGTCAACAAAATTAGAAGCTATGGAAGCACAAGATGGACGGATCATGACATCGTTCGACTAATGCTAAGGTCATTTACGGTAATTGACCCCCATCTTGTCAACCTTATTCGTGAGAATCCCAGGTACACCAAGATGACGCCCGAGGAGATTCTTGGGAAGTTTGTGAGCGGGCGCATGATGGTGAAGGAGGCTTGATATGTGGATGATGCTCTAAACGGTCCACTACCCGTCCACGAGCCTCAAACCATTTCCCTCAAAGCAACTAGCAATAGGGAGACGCTACCAAGCAAGGTGGCACAAGTGGTGGCCGCGGGCCTCAATGAAGATGAGATGGCGCTTATCATCAAGCGCTTCAAGACCGCATTGAAAGGAAGCAAGGAGTACCCCAACAAGAACAAAGCAAGGGGAAAGTGCTCCTGCTTCAAATGCGGTAAGACTGGTCATTTCATAGCACAATACCCGATAATGATGATGACTAGGAACAAGAAAAGCACGGGAAGAGGGAGAAGAAGAAGGTCTACAAGAAGGCGAAGGGCGAGGCGCACCTTGGTAAAGAATGGGATTCGGACTGCTCTTCATCCGACTTCGACGATGAAGGACTAGCAGCCTCGGCCTTCAACAAATCTTCGCTCTTCCCCAACGAACGCCACACCTGCCTCATGGCCAAGGAAAAGAAGGTGAGTGTTCGAGATTCCCCCAAGTACTCTACTTCTAGTGATGAGGAGTCTAGTGAAGATGAAGTAGATTACTCTAGCTTGTTCAAAGGATTAGATAGAGCTAAAGTAGAAAAGATTAATGAACTAATTGATGCTTTAAATGAAAAGGATAGACTTTTAGAAAAGCAAGAGGATATTTTGTATGAAGAGCATGATAAATTTGTTAGTGTGCAAAAATCTCTTGCTTTAGAAACTAAGAGAAATGAGATGCTATCTTCTGAATTATCTGCTTGCCATGAATCTATCTCTAGGTTAAAGATTTTGAATGATGATTTAAATGCTAAGCTAGAGGTAGCTAATCAATCTAGTTCATGTGTAGAACATGTTGTAATTTGCAATAGATGCAAGGATTTTGATATTGATGCTTGTGATGAACATCTTGCGTCCATTACTAAATTAAGTGATGAGGTGGCAAGTCTTAATGCTCAACTTAAGACTTGCAAGGTTGACTTTGATAACTTAAATTTGCTAGGGATGCCTACACTATTGGTAGACACCCCTCTATTAAGGATGGACTTGGTTTTTGAAAGGAAACCAAGAACTTAACAAGTCAAAAGGCTCCCGTTCTCAACAAGGAGAAAGGGAAGGCTCCTATGGCTAGTAGTTCTAAAAAATGTCATGCTTACATTTATGATAGAAAATTTTCTAGGAATGCTCATTATAATAGGAGTTATGATGCGTTTAATTCACATGCTATGTTTGCTTCTAGCTCTACTTTTGTGCATGGTAGAAGTAAGCCTAGGGGAAATCATGTTGTGCATCATGTGCCTAGGAGAGTATGTAATGAACCTTCTACTATTTACCATGCTTGCAACACTTCTTTTTCAATTTTTTGTAAGAATGAAAAAGTAATTGCTAGGAAGTTGGGATCCAAATGCAAGGGAGATAAAACTTGTATTTGGGTTCCAAAGGCTATTGTGACTAACCTTGTAGGACCCAACAAGAGTTGGGTACCTAAAACCCAAGTGTAAATTACCTTGTAGGTTTATGCATCCGGGGGCTCAAGCTGGATTATCGACAGCGGATGCACAAACCACATGACGGGGGAGAAGAAGATGTTCACCTCCTACGTCAAGAACAAGGATTCCCAAGATACGATCATCTTTGGAGATGGGAACCAAGGCAAGGTCAAAGGCTTGGGCAAGATAGCCATCACCAACGAGCACTCCATTTCAAACGTATTTCTAGTAGAGTCGCTTGGTTACAACCTCCTGTCTGTAAGTCAATTGTGCCACATGGGCTACAATTGTTTGTTTACAAATGTTGATGTGTCTGTCTTTAGAAGGAGTGATGGTTCATTAGCATTTAAGGGTGCATTAGACGGCAAACTCTACTTAGTTGATTTTTCGAAAGAGGAGGCCGATCTAGATGCATGCTTAATAGCTAAGACTAGCATGGGCTGGCTGTGGCATCGCCGTCTAGCACATGTTGGGATGAAGAACCTTCATAAACTTCTAAAGGGAGAACATGTGTTAGGACTAACCAATGTCTGCTTCGAGAAAGATAGGCCTTGTGCAGCTTGTCAGGCAGGGAAATAGGTGGGAAGCACTCATCACAGCAAGAATGTGATGACTACATCAAGACCACTGGAGCTTCTTCACATGGACCTCTTCAGACCCGTCGCCTACCTTAGCATCGGGGGAAGTAAGTATGGTCTTGTAATTGTAGATGATTTTTCCCGCTTCACTTGGGTATTCTTTTTGCAGGATAAATCAGAAACCCAACGGACCCTAAAGCGCTTTCTAAGGAGGGCTCAAAACGAATTTGAGCTCAAGGTGAAAAAGATAAGGAGCGACAACGGGTCCGAGTTCAAGAACTTACAAGTTGAGGAGTATCTTGAGGAGGAAGGTGTCAAGCATGAGTTATTCGCTCCCTACACACCACAGCAAAACGGTGTGGTAGAGAGGAAGAACAGGACGCTTATCGACATGGCGAGGACGATGCTGGGAGAGTTCAAGACGCCCAAGCGGTTTTGGTCGGAAGCTGTGAACACAGCTTGCCACGCCATAAACTGGCTCGATCTGCATCGTCTCCTCAAGAAGACCTCCTACGAACTCCTTACCGGTAACAAACCCAATGTCTCTTACTTTCGTGTATTTGGGAGCAAATGCTACATTTTGGTGAAGAAAGGTATACATTCTAAATTTGCTCCCAAAGCTGTAGAAGGGTTTTTACTAGGGTATGACTCAAATACAAAGGCGTATAGAGTCTTCAACAAATCATCGGGTTTGGTTGAAGTCTCTAGCGACATTGTATTTGATGAGACTAATGGCTCTCAAAGAGATCAAGTTGATCTTGATGACATAGATGAAGATGATGTTCCAACGGCCGCAATACGCACCATGGCGATTGGAGATGTGCGACCACAGGAACAACAAGAGCAAGATCAACCTTCTTCCTCAACAATGGTGCATCCCCCCACTCAAGATGATGGATAGGTTCCTCAAGAAGAGGCGTGCGATCAAGGGGGAGCACAAGAAGAACAAGTTATAAAGGAAGAAGCACCACTGACCCCTCCAACTCAAGTCCGAGCGACGATTCAAAGGAATCACCCCGTTGACCAGATTCTGGGTGACATAAGCAAGGGAGTAACTACTCGCTCAAGATTAGCCATCTTTTGTGAGCGTTACTCGTTTATCTCTTCTATTGAGCCTTTCAGGGTAGAAGAGGCCTTGCAAGATCCGGACTGGGTGTTAGCCATGCAGGAAGAGCTCAACAACTTCAAGAGGAATGAAGTTTGGAGCTTGGTGCCACGTCCAAAGCAAAATGTTGTGGGAACCAAGTGGGTGTTCCGCAACAAACAAGACAAGCACGGGGTGGTGACAAGGAACAAGGCTCGACTCGTGGCAAAAGGTTATGCCCAAGTCGCAGGTTTGGATTTCGAGGAGACTTTTGCTCCTGTGGCTAGGCTAGAGTCTATTAGAATATTATTAGCCTATGTCGCTCACCACTCTTTCAGGTTGTTTCAAATGGATGTGAAGAGCGCTTTCTTCAATGGGCCAATAAAGGAGGAGGTGTATGTGGAACAACCCCCTGGCTTTGAGGATGACAGATACCCCGACCATGTGTGTAAGCTCTCTAAGGCGCTCTATGGACTTAAGCAAGCCCCAAGAGCATGGTATGAATGCCTTAGAGATTTCTTAATTGCTAATTCTTTCAAGGTTGGGAAAGTGAAAGGGAAATGTGCCCTTGGGCCATTTCTATTATATTTTGGTGATTAAGTGTCCAACACATAGTGAGTGAGTTATTATGTGCCAAATGAAGAGAAGTGCAAATCATGTAACAAGGTACGTTTCTAGACTTAGTACATTGTTTTGATTACTAACACATATTGTCTAAGTGCTAGAAACAGAGAAAAGAAGAAAAGAAAAGAAAAGAGATGCAAAAGATTTGGCTGGCCTCCGGTGAACAGGCCGCTCTCGGGAGAATTTGGTGGCCACCGGACTATCCGGTGAGCCAACGGTCGCCAACGCAACGGTCGGCCGCGCAATCCGCGGACGACGCGTGGCCCGCGCCAACGGTCGGCAGGGGGCACCGGACTGTCCGGTGTGCACCAGACAGTGTCCGGTGCGCCAACTGCCACGACGCTGCAACGGTCATCTGTGCCAGAAAAGGAAACAGATCCTCACCAGACCATCTACAGTGACTATCCGGTGGCGCACCGGACTGTCCGGTGCGCCACCCGACAGAAGGCAACTTTGGCCTTCCTTGTTGTCCTCCAACGGCTCATAGCTGCCTTGGGGCTATAAAAGGGACCCCTAGGCGCATGGAGGATTAACCCAAGCATTCAAGAGACATTCTAAGCCTCCAAGACTCCAACTTCGCGCATTTGATTCTTTGAGATAGTGACTTGAGCTCCATTTGAGTTGTGAACTCCGTGGGTTGTGTTTTGAGCTCAAGTTGTGACTTGTGTGCGTGATTGTGCTGTGATTTGAGTCTTGTGTGTGTTGCTCTCCCCTCCCTTACTTCCGTGCTTCCTTTGTGATCATCATTGTAAGGGCGAGAGGCTCCAAGTTGTGGAGATTCCTCGCAAACGGGAGAAAGTCAAAGAAAGGAAAAACCGTGGTATTCAAGTTGATCATTGGATCACTTGAAAGGGGTTGAGTGCAACCCTCGTCCATTGGGACGCCACAACGTGGAAGTAGGCAAGTATTACTTGGCCGAACCACGGGATAAAAATCGTGTGTGTGGCAGAACCGCCCAAATTATTCCTGCTTAAGTGCCTAAGTCACGCCTCGGGGGCAGTAACACACTTAAATTGGAATAACCCGTCAGTCCCTCAGATCTAGTCTGATAAAGCCACTTAACCAGGATCAAATACCACAAACCCACTCGATGGTGAGCCACAGAAGAAATACAATAAAACAGGAAACCTCAAATTAAAGTACTGGAGTTATTACATAAATCGGAGTTTTTCAAGTAGCTGATAAAAGTTCGTAAATAAAATGCAGCGGATAATCGATATCGTCGGTAGAGAGGAATCGGGCAAGGCCTAGCCCACTACTCCTCTTGCTCCTCTCCTGCTGGAGCTGCATCACACTCGACCGTCCAACCCGGTGGCAGGGTGGTAGGCCAGTCACACCGTCAACCATGTCCGGAAGCATACCTGCAAAAATTGTGCCACAAGCAAGGCTGAGTATACTAATACTCAACTAGACTTACCCGGTGTGAGGAATCTACTCCTCTACCTCTAGACCATGCAGCTGTTTGGCTGAGGGGTTTGGTTTGCCAAAAGCACTAGCTGTTTCTAAAATCCATTCTTAGCTTTTCAAATTCTAGTATCATTACCTTTAGCTAAGTTTGCTCCTTCTAAGCATACATGATAACAAGCATTTAGTGCAAACAACAGTTATCTCATGTAAACCTCATTTCACTTCTTACTCAATGTAGTACAAGGGGTCAAGCAGTCTCATTAGCTGCGAGAAGCAGACGATTTGAATCGAGTTTTATCCTTGCAAGGTAAACCTAAACACACGACATGTAAGGGCACTCCATCCCAACACATGTCAACCGTCCCCATCGATTCCCCGTTCGCGGCCAGGGCTCACCACCTTAGCATACAATGCTCCACTGACCCCGGCTGCCGTCGTGCAGTGACCGCACTTGTACCCACCATAGCTAGCATGGGAGACCCAATCTCAGGACGAGTGAGGGGAAAAGTCCGCACCCGCTTCACTCAGGTACTAGGTTTACCGGTTACCATATTTCCCGACATGTGTTTAGTACATTCAAACGCTTGACTCAGGTATCCACACCTTAATCCTTAATTCCTTTTCCTGTCTCATGGACATGGCATCCTCCCTGGATCCAAGTCCATAGACCATCATAGATCCCGTTATCAAGATGAATACAATCAATTCCTGACCTCGTGCGAGTGCTAGAAAAATCACTCGACTTCTACCGAGATCCTAGTTAGCAAAGCAGCTACTCGACCAAGCATACTAGTATTCATCTCAAAAAGGAATCCTAAGTTCATGCAACTACAGGTTCCAAGCAACTCCTACACTTAAGTGCACATTACAAGCCTACAAACATTAAGTGTAATAAAGTAGCATATATAAATACGATTATGCATAAACCGGGGCTTGCCTTCAAATGCTGGGGCTGCGAGGAGATCCTCAGTGGCAGTCTCGGGGGCTTGCTCCTGATCTTCCTCGTGGACAGCTCCTTGCTCGGGGATGAGCACGTACTCTCCGTCAGCGAGATTGCAGTCTAATGAATGCACTGAGTAAGATATATGCATGATATGATATGCAGTTTAGCAATTAAACTTTGATGGTGACTAATCCACTTAAATCAGGTAGGGTTTACTCTTGCTACAAAAGGTTCTTGTGGCATACTTAGCAATTTAGGGTCAAGCTTAGTCAAACTAAGTGGTAAGTCTATTTTGGGGTTCCACTGATTTCCTTTTAATGTCTTAGTGAGAATTTGATAAGATTTCTAGTTAAACTTATTGGAGCGAGGTTTATTATTTTCCTTTCTTCTTCTTATTTCCTTTATGCTTTTAAGGTGGGTTTGAACTACAAGTTATATTAATAAATTTCCAAAAATTCTGCAAAAATTACAGTGGCTTCTTACTAGTGTATAATCCTCTGTTTCAAAATTTGGGGTTTAACAAGTAAGTAGTTCTTCCTAGAACAATTATTAAATATTTGGGCATAAGGAGTGATTTGAACTACAACTACCATTTAACAGAATGTTATTCCTTAAGAAATATTTTTGCTGGCATCTAGATGTTATAACATGACTTTGCACAAATTTCTAGCCATTAATACCTAATAGTTATTTTATTATGATTTTTCAAATTTTCTAGCAAAAGGGGTGCTCTCTACTACCACTATATTTGAAAAATATCAAACAACAGATTTTTGATTTTTCCTAGTTTCTAATTTGTGCAAGAGCAATCATTCTGAAGTTTGGAATCTTTTTGCTTAAGGAAAGGGTGGTAGGAATTATTTGGATTGAATGGCCTTTTTCATGAAGTGTTGGCAAAAGTTACCTTTCTACATCTTTCAAATGAGTTTGCATTTTTCTCTGGTGGCTTATCTTATTAATGGTTTAGTAAAATTTTATTTGCCCATTATTGCATTATTTTTGGGTTGCTCATGATTTACTTGAAATATGACCCAATATCAAGTTTTATTTGTTTACCCTACTAAAAATGATGAGCTGGGGTGTTTATTATTTTTGCAGTGGGGTTCTAGTGGTTACAAGTCCACTGGATTTTTATTAACCATATTGGATTTGTTTTTATAATTTTAATAATTGTTTTCTAGTTGGAATAATGCTAAATAAAACATTTCACTTTAATTCTGTTCTGGACTAGTGGACTTTTTATTTTTCCTAGCTTCTCTGTTACTTAAGTAGGCTAGGAAAAATAATTGCACTTACTGTTCATTATCTTTTAATGCCTTTCTAATTTTCCTAAGTTTTGGGCAAAAAAGGCTTTTAATAGATATCCCTACTTAAATTTTCAATACTTGGGTTCCCACTAATTTTAAACAGTGTCTAATTGGGGTTTGAACATCTACAAATTTTCTCAAGTTCAGCACAGAAGCATAACAATTTTTCTCTAATTAAATAAGGTTTGGTCAGTTTCTGTATTTAATTCTAAACTCTAAAAATTAGAACAGAAAGCATGAGGTTTAGTATTTTTAATTGATAGTCCATAATGTTCAGAATCTAGCAAAATTGGTTTGACAAAATTTGGTCAAGTATTTATCAAGTTATGAATTTCTTAAGTCTTTTGCTGAATAATAAATATTAAATCAAAAATGGTTTGAAGAAAAGCAGTTTTGCATTGGGGTCCCTGGCGAAATATTTTAAAGGAATTACAGATAGGTCCCTGGGGTACTATTCATCTGAGTCTACGGCTCTGCAGAAAACCCCCTAGGGTTTCTGGAAATCAAACCCGCGGTCCCTCCCTAATGGAACAGTGGCCGCGGAGAAGAAAGAGGCGGAGGGGCTTACCGGCGGCGAGGTTGGTCCGGTGAGGTGGTCGAGGACGTAGGGGAGGTCTCGAGGATCACAGCGATGTGCGGGTCGCCGTCGGGGATGGTCGGAGTCGGCCGGTCCACATGTGCAGGCGGAGATGCTCGTCGGCGGCGAGGAATCCGGCCTACTCACGGCGCGATAGATCAATTGAACGGGTCAGAGAGCTTCACGGGATGCTAGGGAAGATGTGGGTGCAAGGAATTGGAAGAAGACTCACTGGTTAGCTCGGTCCACGCGCGGCTGCGGAAGACCAAAGTCCGGCGAGGGTGAAACCGCCTCTCCGGTGAGGCGATGCCTTGTCTCAAGCTTGGAGAAGCTTCACGGCTTCACTAGGAAGCAATCCAGGGGCTAGGGCGAGGCTGGGGTTCAACAGAAATGGCTAGCCACGATGGCCGAGCTTGGGTAGGGATGGCAGGCGGCGGTGCTCACTTTTCACGGCGAACTCCAGTGATCTCTGGCTCGGGCGAGGCTCGGGGTGTGCAAGTGCCAACGGCTAAAGTCTCTGGAAGCATTTATAGGCGAGGGCACGACACAAGCGCACAGGGCGGGGCGACCACGCGCGGGGCGCGCGCTGCCGCGGCCAGCCTGCGCTCGGCCGATCAGGCAAGCGATCGAACACGTGGCTTTTTACTTCTGCCCGAGTTCAAGCGCTCATAGGTTGAAGATCTTCGCGAATTTGGGCATGATCACTGTGCAAGATTTGCTCCCCCGACAGAGATTTGTCGTTTGTGTGTGGAAGTCGAGCGGTTTGGGGCAGTGTACAGAGAGTCGTCGTGTCACAAAGGTGGCAGTGTCACAAGGTGGAGTCCCGAGGTAAAACTGCGCCAAAACTGTGTGAAATGAAATTGGTTTCAGTTCAAACTTTTCCAGGGCGTGTTCAAGGGAATTTGGCACAACTTTGATATTTGGACTTGTTTGATTTGAGTTTTGAAAAACAGATAACGAGATTGATCTTTGGAAGGGGGCTGAAATTCAGATTTCTGAATTTCCCCCAAGTGCATTAGTTTAGGGCTGTTTTGGGGATTTTAAAAAGTTTAAAAGGCAAAACTTCCTTACTATGCTTTGTTAGTTAATTAGTGAACTAAAACTTTGTAATTTGGTTTTCTCTAAAATTTGTATTTTTCTCCCAAGGTTTTCTCCCATTTACCCTTTATGCTTAAATGATTCACTTAGGATTAATTAGGGTTTGAGAGTTTTCCTTCCTTAGGATTCATGACAAGATTAAGGAGGGTTTAAGAAGACTCAACATAAATCTTTGTTCTCATTTTTAATGTTTTATCCCTTCATTGAGATTGCATGTGATAATAAGTTGGGGTTAGCTTAAGGAAGAACCCTAAGTGACACTAGGGTGTCACAGCCTTCCCCCCTTAAAGGAATCTCGTCCCGAGATTCGGGTCGGAGTCCTACCGGGGTGAAGCGAAGGGTGAGACTTACTTGAAGTGGATGTTTATTTATTAAGGCAAACTGCTCTTCGAATGTTGTTCTCTTTGTAACTTCAGAAGGAAGCCCTTTTGAATTTTGGTTTTATAGCTTATTCTTTTCAATTTAAGATTATATTACCTAAATTTAGATTCAAAGGGCAGGAGGAGGGGTTGGGCATGAATACGTACCAATTTTCTTAGGTAGGCAATCGGGGAAGTTGGATCGCAAGAATTCCTCAATCTCCCAAGTAGCCTCTTCCTCTGAGTGATTACTCCACTGGACCTTATACATCTTGATCGATTTAGCCCGAGTTGATCTTTCTTTGCAATCCAGAATCTTGGAAGGGTACTCTTGGTATGATAGATCTGGCTCTATCTCCAATTCTGGTTCTGCTATGATCTCGGTCGACAATCGAACACACTTCTTTAGCTGAGATACATGGAACACACTGTGGATGGCAGACATTTTTGGAGGTAACTTCAACTTGTATGCCACGGGTCCACATGCCTCTATGATCTCATAAGGTCCAATGTAGCGAGAGGCTAACTTGCCCTTGATCCCAAACCTCTGCACTCCCTTGGTGGGTGATACCTTCAAATAGACGAAATCTCCCACCTCGAACTGGAGAGGTTTCCTTCTTTTATCATGGTAACTCTTTTGCTGGCCTGAGCAGCTTCTAGATTCTTCCTGATTAGTTTGACCTTCCTTTCGGCTTTAGTCACTAAGTCAGGTCCGAAAACTTCTCTTTCTCCAGGCTGAGACCAATTGAGTGGTGTTCTGCATCTTCTCCCATAGAGAGCTTCGAAGGGTTCCATCTTTAGGCTGGATTGATAACTGTTGTTATAAGCAAACTCTGTCAAAGAGAGGTTCTTATCCCAGTTCTTGGCACAATCGATTGCACAAGCCCTCAACATATCTTCAAGAATTTGGTCTACCCTCTCGGTCTGACCATCAGTCTGAGGGTGGTAAGCCGAACTTCTGATTAGCTTGGTTCCCAAAGACTCCTGCAGTTGTTCCCAAAATCTGGCAATAAATGGGGCTCCTCGGTCAGAAACAATGGTCCGGGGCAATCCGTGCAAACACACGATCCGGTCAATGTACAACTATGCATACTTTTGAGCCTTATCAGTGGTGTGCACTGGGAGAAAATGTGCCACTTTCGTTAGTCGGTCCACAATAACCCAAATCGAATCATGTTGACGGGAGGTGTTGGGCAAACCCACAATGAAATCCATGCTGATGTCATCCCATTTCCACGAAGGTATAGATAGAGGTTGCAAAGCTCCAGCTGATTTCAAGTGGCTTGCCTTTATCCTCTGGCATGTGTCACATTCCGATACATATCGGGCTATCTCCCTTTTCATCCTGGTCCACCAATACAAGGGCTTGAGATCATGGCACATTTTGGTGCTTCGCGGATGCATAGAAAATTTGGAGAGATGGGCCTCATCCAAGATTTTCTTCTTGAGATCCCCATTTTTAGGAACCACCAATCTGCTTTTAAACCATAATACACCCTTTCCGTCTTGGCGGAAACATTTATACTTCTCGGCCTTCTGATGGAGATTCTCCTTGATAATCTGCACTCCCTTGTCACTGAGTTGGGCCATGATGATCTGGTCTTGCAAAGCTGGCTCAACGGAAAGGTGAGACAAAGCACCAGAAAGAATCACTTCAATCTGCATTTTGCACAACTCATCACACAAGGTGTCAATACGAGAATCCATCAGAACACAATTGCACTGCAACTTCTGACTCAAGGCATCTGCTACCACATTGGCCTTTCCTGGGTGATAATGTACCTCCAGGTCATAATCCTTGATTAGCTCTAGCCATCTTCTCTGCCTCATGTTGAGATCAGCTTGAGTAAAGATATACTTAAGGCTTTTATGATCAGTGAAGATGTTACAGTGGGTTCCCATCAAATAGTGCCTCCACATTTTTAATGCATGAACCACTGTTGCCAACTCTAGGTCATGAGTAGGATAATTTTGCTCATGAGGCCTGAGTGCTCTTGATGCATAAGCAATGACTCGGTTGTCTTGCATCAAGACACAACCCAGTCTAGTGCCCGAGGCATCACAGTACACATCGAATGGCTTGCTGTTGTCGGGTTGCGCTAGCACTGGTGCTGTGGTCAGATGTTGCCTCAATGCGTGAAAGGCATCTTCACATTTCTGACCCCAAACAAACTTGGCTTCTTTCTTCAACAACTCAGTTATGGGCTTCGCAATTCGAGAGAAATCTGGAATGAATCTTCGGTAGTAACCGGCTAATCCCAGAAAACTCTGAATCTGGCGAACTGTCGTTGGTGGCTTCCAGTTCATCACCTCTTGCACTTTATCAGGATCAACAGTTATGCCTGCCTGAGAGATAGTGTGACCCAAGAATTTGATCTCCTTTAGCCAAAAATCACATTTTGACAACTTGGCATAAAGGTGGTGCTCTCGTAGACGTTGAAGCACTACATGCAAATCTCCAGCATGTTCTTCTTCATTCTTTGAGTACACCAAGATATCATCGATGAAAACCACTACGAATTTATCCAATTCAGGCATGAAAACAGAATTCATCAGATACATAAAATATACTGGTGCATTAGTCAGCCCGAAAGACATCACCAAGAATTCATATAGCCCATATCTGGTTGAGAAAGCCGTCTTCGGAATATCGCTTGCTCGTATCTTGATCTGATGGTAGCCGGAGCGAAGGTCTATCTTGGAAAACACTTTGGCTCCGACCAACTGGTCAAAAAGAACATCAATACGAGGCAAAGGATACTTGTTCTTGATAGTCACCGCATTAAGAGGGCGGTAATCTATACACAGCCTCAAGCTTTCATCCTTCTTCTTCACAAACAAAGCTGGACATCCCCAAGGCGAAGTACTTGGGCAAATAAATCCCTTGTCCAGCAACTCTTGCAATTGCTTCTTTAATTCTGCCAACTCGGTGGGTGGCATCCGGTAAGGCCTCTTGGAAATGGGTGTCGTTCCCGGTTGCAACTCGATGGCAAATTCAATGTCCCGGTCAGGTGGCATTCCTGGCAATTCCTCAGGAAAAACATCTGCATATTCACAGACCACCGGAATCTTCTTCACAGGTGACTCCATCATAGCAAAAGCACATGATCGGGTGGAATCTTGGCTAGGTAGATATAACACCAGGTCTTCAGAGTTAGGGGAACGAATCTCTAGAGCTCTGGCAGCTACATCCATCACTACTTGATGATGAGTCATCCAGTCGGCTCCCAGAATGATGTCCATACCCTCTAATCCCAGAATTAGGAGTGTGGTTTTGAAGATTTTACTTCCCATGGAGATAGGCACACTTCGGATTAATTGGTTGGTTGCAATTTTACCCCCAAGTGTGGTTATAATGAACGACCCTTTTGTATGACAGAAGGGCAATTGACATTTAGCACTGAACTTCTGGCTAATGAAACTATGAGATGCACCAGAATCAAACAGAATTAAAGCAGGTTGATTTAAAACTGAAAAGGTACTAGTCATGATGGGGGCTCCCTCAGGTAACTCTTCTAGAGCAGTAAAGTTGAGCTACCCTTGTCTGACTTGCACCTTCTGCTTTCTTCTCTTGTCTTGATTTGGCGCTGGCATCTGCCTCTGCTGATTTCTAGGGCAGTTCTTGGCATAGTGGCCCACATTGCCACAAGTGAAGCACCTGTTCCCATTGCCCTGGCGGAACTGCTGCTGCTGTTGAGGCTGATTGTTCCTTGGGGCGAGAGCTGAAAAGCGGTTGGGTGCCGGCTGCTGCTGCTGCTGAGGTGGCCTAATCACCCATCTGCCTGCCTGCTGCTGAAATCCCCTGCTCTGATTGTGAGAAACAATCCTAAACCTCTGGGCCTGAGCGGATGGTGCTGCCATTGGTGTCTTCCTCTTCTTCTCTGTCCGGTGAGCTACAATACAGTCCTCCTGGGAGATGGCCAGGTTGACCAACTCATTGAAGCTATCAGCTCGGACAGTGTTGAGGCGTTATCGCAGCTTGGTATTGAGACACCTGCGGAAGCGGTCTCTCTTCGTCTCGTCAGAATCAGCATGATATCCTGCATACTGGTACAGGTCATTGAAGGCCTGAGCGTACTGCAATACCGTGCGGGTTCCTTGATTGAGTGTCAGAAATTCATTCAACTTTCGATCAAGAATTCCAGCTGGGATATGGTGCCCTCTGAAAGCAGTCTTGAATTCCTCCCAAGACACTTTACGATCAGTGGGTAGCATAGCACAGAAGTGGTCCCACCAAGTCCGAGCAGGGCCACGAAGCTGCTGCGCGGCGAAGCGAGCCTTGTCATCATCAGGGCAGTCTCCCGTGAGGAGGGGAAACTTGGACTCAATGACACGGAGCCACACGTCGGCGTCCAACGGATCCTCTGCCTTGGTGAACAGGGGTGGCTGCGTACTCAGGAATTCCTGGTAGGTTGCCGCTGCCGGAGGTCGCTGCTGCTGGCCTCCACCATGCTGCTGGGGATGGGGCTGGCGCTGCAAGAGCTGTCGTAGAATCTCATTCTACTGGGCCAAAAGCTCCTGCACTGTGGGAGCTAGAGGAGGTGGCGGGAGAACCTGCTCGTTATGCCCGCGACGCTGCCTAACTGCCATCTAAAAACAGAGATTGTCGCCAATGTTTTCTGAATTCACTAGTTCGAACGACATGCTATTACTTCATATGGAAGAAAATTGCCATAATCATAACATTAAGTTCGAAATGAAGATAACATGGTTACAAACATCCCACAGATTTTAAAAGTTCTCAAGGTTTACAATAATTAGGGGAAAGTACCCGTAAGCCTAGTCCAAAATCTGTCATTACTAAGCTCGCGTAGGTTTCTATCCACCTAAAACGTCAAAGCGACTGATCAACCCTGAGCGGTGGAAGCGACACTGGATGCGGGTGAAGGGGGCATCACGGAGGTAGTCCCATTAGCACCAGGGGCTGGTCCTAACTCCTCGGGAGCCTCTTCTCCCTTGCTTCCGGCCTCATTGGCCTCCATCTCCAAGTGGTGCATGTCCAAGTGGTCATTGGCTTCTTCGAGTTCCCTCTACACATCATGGAGCTGGTTCTCCAAGACATCAATAGTGTTGTCTCGAATCTCCATCTGCTGCTCCAAGGTGGTAATGCGCTGGCTCAGCCTTTCCACTTGTAGATCCTTCTCCACCAACTCGGAGGACAAGTCGACCACAAAATCTTCTCGATTGTCGAGGGTGAGCTTGGTGGTTTGGGCGATGTTAGCAAGATGTGCCATAGCGTCGCTCTGCAGGGCCTAGAGGCGGTACAGCGCACTCATGCACTGAACAGTAACCCTCCCAACCAAGTCAGGATACATTGCCCACACATCTTTCACATGGCTCACACGGTTACACCACATGGGGTCATCCTTCTTCTCAGCAGGGAAGAGTCCCAAGGGGTGCATCACCATCTCCAGGGGATGGTAGTCATAGAACGTCGTCAGGGTCTTCATGGCCACCGCTTCAGTGGTGTCGTCCGCCCTGAATCCAATCGTCTCGGAGTCAAGCGAACGCCAACCCGGCTGAAGGGGATGAGCCTCCAAAGTTAGCCAGACCCGACAACGAGGTACCTGATGCTCCTCATACAATTGCACTGTGTACAAAGGGGGCGTGGGATAACCGACGGAGTTAAGCACTTCCCACAAGATGGAAGGAAAGCCATCGTGAGAGAAGAAGTCAGAGCTGAAACGAGTGTCTCCTCCGCTGGTAGGGGTGGGTAAATTCATCTGCGGAAGGGCATCAGATGTAAAGATTATGGTGGAAAGAAGAAAAAAATAAAAGAGCCTGGATGGTTTTAAAAGAAAACGGGTTAGCTCAAATTTTACTTCTTTAGTTCTTAATCCCTTAAATTTTATCATGCATGCATGCAAAAAAAATAATGTCTCCTCTCCGAATTAAAGGGTGCTCCTAGGGCATCCTTTAAAAATCTAAGTATTGGCCCATAGGGCCTACTTACTTAGCCACCTATTTCTCCCTCTATTCCTAAGGCCTTTCGTCCTAGGTCTAGCGGTCTAGTCTTGACGATTCTTATCAGTTTCTAAGCAAGTTTTATCTTTTGAAAATTGGTATTCATGGTTTATTGTCCTCCTCTGTGGTGGTATTTGCTCCGATACCAGCTATGGCAGAACCGCCCGAATTATTCCTGCTTAAGTGCCTAAGTCACGCCTCGGGGGCCGTAACACACTTAAATTGGAATAACCCGTCAGTCCCTCAGATCTAGTCTGATAAAGCCACTTAACCAGGATCAAATACCACAAACCCACTCGATGGTGAGCCATAGAAGAAATACAATAAAGCAGGAAACCTCAAATTAAAGTACTGGAGTTATTACATAAATCAGAGTTTTTCAAGTAGCTGATAAAAGTTCGCAAATAAAATGCAGCGGATAATCGATATCGTCGGTAGAGAGGAATCGGGCAAGGCCTAGCCCACTACTCCTCTTGCTCCTCTCCTGCTGGAGCTACATCCCACTCGACCGTCCAACCCGGTGGCAGGGTGGTAGGCCAAGTCACACCGTCAACCATGTCCTAAAGCGTACCTACAAAAATTATGCCACAAGCAAGGCTGAGTATACTAATACTCAGCTAGACTTACCCGGTGTGAGGAATCTACTCCTCTACCTCTAGACCATGCAGTTGTTTGGCTGAGGGGTTTGGTTTGCCAAAAGCACTAGCTGTTTCTAAAATCCATTCTTAGCTTTTCAAATTCTAGTATCATTACATTTAGCTAAGTTTGCTCCTTCTAAGCATACATGGTAACAAGCATTTAGTGCAAACAACAGTTATCTCATGTAAACCTCATTTCACTTCTTACTCAATGTAGTACAAGGGGTCAAGCAGTCTCATTAGCTGCGAGAAGCAGACGATTCGAGTCGAGTTTTATCCTTGCAAGGTAAACCTAAACACACGGCATGTAAGGGCACTCTGTCCCCACACATGTCAACCGTCCCTATCGATTCCCCGTTCGCGGCCAGGGCTCACCGTCTTGGCATACAATGCTCCACTGACCCCGGCTGCCGCCATGTAGTGACCGCACTTGTACCCAGTCTCAGGACGAGTGAGGGGAAATGTCCGCGTCCGGCTTCACTAAGGTACTAGGTTTACCGGTTACCATATTTCCCGACATGTGTTTAGTACGTTCAAACGCTTGACTCAGGTATCCACACCTTAATCCATAATTCCTTTTCCCGTCTCATGGACATGGCATCCTCCCTGGATCCAAGTCCATAGATCATCATAGATCCCGTTATCAAGATGAATACAATCAATTCCTGACCTCGCACGAGTGCTAGAAAAATCACTCGACTTCTACCGAGATCCTAGTTAGGAAAGCAGCTACTCGACCTAGCATACTTGTCGGCGTTTCGAGACCGGGGGGTCCCCGAGCCGACGAGTGAGTGTGTCGCGTGCCCCAGCCCAGATGGGTCGAGCGCGTGGGCGAGCGCGAAGGGGGGAGAGTGCGAGAGCGAGGTGGCCGGAGCCGGGTCGTGAGGGAGTCGGAGAATTCCCGCGGCCTTCGTGTTCGTCCCGCGCCTAGGTCGGGTGCGCTTGCAGTAGGGGGTTACAAGCGTCCGCGCGGGTGAGGGGAGCGAGCGGCCCCAGGAGAGCGCCTGCCCCTGCCCCTCGTTCCCGCGAGGCCAACCTTCTCTAAGAAGGCCCTGGTCCTTCCTTTTATAGTCGTAAGGAGAGGATCCAGGTGTACAAAATGGGGGTGTAGCAAGGTGCTACGTGTCTAGCGAGGGAGAGCTAGCGCCCTAAGTACATGCCAAGGTGGCAGCCGGAGAGATCTTGGCACCCTGTTGGTGTGGCGTCGTGGCTGTTGGAGAAGCGGTGGAGCTTGATAGAGGGACAGCTGTTGGAACAGCGGTGCTCTTGCTGACGTCTCCCTACTTTCGTAAGGGAGTCAAGAGTCGCCGTCGTCATGGTCTAGTGAGGCGCCATCATTGCCTATCTGGCGGTGCTGGCCAGATGGGACGCCGGTCTTGTTCTCTGCGACCCGAGTCGGCTCAGGGCAGGGTGATGATGACGCTTCCTGTTGACGTGGCGGTCTTGTGTCCTAGGTCGGGCGTCGTGGAGGCTCCTCCGAAGTCGAGGTCGAGTCCGTCCTGCATGACAGAGGCCGAGCCCGAACTCCTGGGTCGGGCGAGGCGGAGGTCGTTCGGCAGAGGCCGAGGCGGAGTCCGAGCCCTGGGTCGGGCGAGGCGGAGTTCGTCGTCTTCCGGGGCCTTAGCCCGAGTCCGAGCCCTGGGTCGGGCGGAGCGGAGTTCGCCGTCTTCCGGGGCCTTAGCCCGAGTCCGAGCCCTGGGTCGGGCGGAGCGGAGTTCGCCGTCTTCCGGGGCCTTAGCCCGAGTCTGAGCCCTGGGTCGGGCGGAGCGGAGTTCGCCGTCTTCCGGGGCATTAGCCCGAGTCCGAGCCCTGGGTCGGGCGGAGCGGAGTTCGCCGTCTTCCGGGGCCTTAGCCCGAGTCCGAGCCCTGGGTCGGGCGGAGCGGAGTTCGCCGTCTTCCGGGGCCTTAGCCCGAGTCCGAGCCCTGGGTCGGGCGGAGCGGAGTTCGCCGTCTTCCGGGGCCTTAGCCCGAGTCCGAGCCCTGGGTCGGGCGGAGCGGAGTTCGCCGTCTTCCGGGGCATTAGCCCGAGTCCGAGCCCTGGGTCGGGCGGAGCGGAGTTCGCCGTCTTCCGGGGCCTTAGCCCGAGTCCGAGCCCTGGGTCGGGCGGAGCGGAGTTCGCCGTCTTCCGGGGCCTTAGCCCGAGTCCGAGCCCTGGGTCGGGCGGAGCGGAGTTCGCCGTCTTCCGGGGCCTTAGCCCGAGTCCGAGTCCGAGCCCTGGGTCGGGCGGAGCTTCCTCTGGCGCTTTCGGCCAAGCCTGGCTACCCGTCAGTCTTACCTTTTGCGTTGAAGGCCCCAGGGATTTGGTCGGTTGGCGCAGTGATTTAGTCAGGGTTACTTCTTATCGAAGGCGGGGCCTCGGGCGAGCCGGTGATGCGTCTGCCGTGAAAGAGGAGACCTCAGGCGAGACGGAGTCATCTTAGGGTCGGCTGCCCTCGCCCGAGGCTAGGCTCGGGCGTGGCGTGATCGAGTCGCTCGTATGGACTGATCCCTGACTTAATCAAACCCATCAGGCCTCTGCAGCTTTATGCTGATGGGGGTTACCAGCTGAGAATTAGGCGTCTTGAGGGTACCCCTAATTATGGTCCCCGACAGTAGCCCCCGAGCCTCGAAGAGAGTGTTAACACTCGCTTGGAGGCTTGCGTCGCACTTTTTTGCAAGGGGACCAGCCTTTCTCGGTGGTACTTTGTTCCGGTGGGTGCGCGCGAGCGCACCCGCCGGGTGTAGCCCCCGAGGCCTCGGAGGAGTGGTTTCACTCCTTCGAGGTCTTAACGCCTTGCGTAATGCCTCGGCTGGTCTGGCGGTTCCCTCATGCGAGCAGGGCGTAGCCCAGGTGCACTGTCGGGGCCCAAGTTCTCGGGCTGGTATGTTGACGCTGTCAACGGTTCGGCCGGAGCCGGGTTTGCGAGAGCAGCCCCCGAGCCTCCGCACGGAGCGAGAGGACGATCGGGGACAGACTCGACTTTTTACATACGCCCCTACGTCGCCTTTCCGCAAGGAGGAGGGGGGGAGAGCGCCATGTTACCCTCGATGGGCACCGAACATGGTGTCTCCGGTGAGCTGCAATCGGGTAATCCGAGTGGACGTCCGTGCCCCATTCGTTGGGGGTCGGCTAGGGGCCCGGAGGCACGCCCAAAAGTACCTGCGGGTGATCTGCCGGACCCGGTCCCCTAGCGACGGGGTCCGAGGGCTCGTTGCCTCCCTCCGATGGGATTCCGTTACAGAGTCGTTCCCGCTGGTCTCGGAAATGTCCTAGGGTACCTCGGGAGCGCAGCCCGAGCCTTGGTTATGTATCGAACGTACCCCTGGTCATCCCTCGCTCGGCGTCTGAGGCGACTGTGAACCCTTCGACAGGCCAGCCTTCGAACCCCTGATCAGTAATGGGCGCGGAGCCCTAGTAGCCTGAGGCGGTCATGGAACCTTTCGGGAGGCCGACCTTCGAACCCCTGACCAGTAGTGGGTGTCGGGCCCACGCGATCTGAGGCGGCTGTTGAACCCCTCGGGGGGCCAGCCTTCGAACCCCTGATCAGTAGGGAGGCTCGGAGCCTAGTTCCTTCACGGGGAAGGATCCCTTTGGGGGTATCCTCCTTCCCAGTCCCTGTTGCAAGAGATAGAGAAAGAAGGAAAAGGGAAAAAGGATTCGAAATTGAACGTCGTGGCGTACCTTTTTCGGCGTGGTTGTTTTAGCGAAGGCGAAACGTCGTCAGCCGCTCCCGCCCGTAGCGCTGTCCGTCGAGCCGCGGAGTTAATGCGCCGGGGTGAGTAGTTGGCGAGGTTGCCGTTGCGCGTGCGCGAGCCGTTCGAGGTACGGGTCACGGGCGCGTCGTCTTCACGCCGTGAGAGGGGGTTCTCTTGCTGCCTCCGGATGGGTCATGAGCTTGGCAGATGGCATGACCGCTGCTCTCGCGCGCCTGCCACCGTCATTACTGCCGGCCCATTTTTGACCGCGTTTGACCGCTGCGCCAGGCTGGCGCTGCTGGGTCGTGGGCTGGGTCGCCTCGAATCGCGGTATCGGTTCCGCAATCGAGGAGGTGCGGTGGTGGAGCGAGCGGCACAGCGGTTCACACGCAGCACCCGGCGCGCCAGTTGCACGACGCGTGGGCTTGAGCCGTCGCGCTGGCCTGTCAGGAGTCGGAGGGGCGCGAACACTTGGCGCGGTTGCATGCCGCCTGCCCCTTTCGCCCGCTGGTCTGGGCAAAAGTGGAGGGTTACTTGTAACCGCTGGGTGGTTGCGTGCGTCGTGCGCGGCGGTTCAGCTTCTTCTGCTTGGAGCCGGTCTGCATGACAGGCGGGCCCCAGCCCCCGCGCCGCAGGGGAGGACTTTGGAGGCGTGTTGGAGAAGACTCAGCCCGTGACGGTTGAGGGCGCAAGCAGGGGGAGTTGCCTTTAAAGGGAGGGCGACCCCCTTCGTAAGGTGACCATGTCTCCTTCCTCCCCTATGCATTGTGTCTCTCCATCTTCCGAGCCCCCGGATGGGGGAAACCGCCGTCTTTTCGCCCCATCGTTGGAGGAACGCAACTCCGTGGGAGTTGGTACCTTTCAGCCATCGTTCGGCTTCAAGGATTTTCATCATGCAGCCCGGCTGCACCCCTCCATCGGCGGTCACCCAGGGTGGTGACCTCCGGCTTGATGGTGGGGAGGGGCAAACCGGACTGCAATCTAGGTCCCACCCTCAGCTTCAAGGATGTTCATCATCCTCGCTGGGGTGGGTGCCGGGCTGAGCCGGCGCTCTACCTCCCACGTGGGTTGGTGGGTCATCCTCTCCCACTACGTTCGTGGGAGAGGGCGCTCACTGACCCTGCGGGCGGCCCGGACTTCGACAACGTGGGATGGATCGGCGGCGAACGCCGTCACCTCCAGCGTGTCGGGTCCGCTGGCTCGGCTCCGGCGGCCCCTTTTGTCGGGGGGCGGCTGCCGCGCCGTGTACACGGGAGGTCCACCCTAGACGCCGCACGCCGCTAGGGCGGCGCTCGTGTTCTGGGGTGGCCCTGCCTTTGCACCAGGACGACGTCCTCACGCGGAGGCCGGTGCCCCACTCATCTGGGAGGATTTGAGTGGGGATCTGCCGGGGGGCTGATGGCTTCTGCCGTCAGCGTCGAGGCGGAGGCGGCTCGAGAAGCCCCCGTCGCCGGCGGGGTCACCGCCACTATCCGCGCTTCGGGCCTCCGGCTCTTTGTACTTGTCCTCGCCCCTCGGGTGGTGTTATGGGCGAGGGCAAGACAGCAGCTGTGCCTTCTCCTGAGGCCTGCGCTGCTGCGGAGGGAGGAACCGGAGTTCTGTTTGTTATGGCACTTCGAGTGCCGGGTTTTTTGCTCATTTTGGCTTTCGGGGCCTGAACATGTATGTAATTTCGGCACGGAGCCGTGTTTTTTCCTCATTTTCGAGCACTAAGACTCGCCTGCTGATTATCTGAACCGCTTCACCAAGCGTGAGTTGCCCCGTGTCATGGTGACGAGTGAGGTATCCGTATCCCGGAGGCGTAGGAATCCCTCGGCTCGGTCGGACCTGTTGTCCGAGGCTCCTCTAGCTTAGTTAAAGAGACCCCTCGGCCGCTCTTCGACGAGCCGAGGCCAGGGGTAGCGATATCAGCACGAGCAGAGGCGGAGTTGGCTCGGAAATGAAACCTGGTTGGCCGGAGACTAGCCGGGTTGTCTGTTGGCAGGATTGTCGTCGGAGTTGCTCAGCCGAGGCTTCGGATCGAGCTGGCGCCCTCGGAAGGCGGTCGGTCGAGGCCCCGGAGGTGGCCGGCCGAGCCGTCCGCTCGGGCCGGGTTCTCGGAGAAGTCCCTGGCAGAGATTGCTCGAGCGTGGTGATGACGTTGTCCTTCGGAGCGGAGGCCCTCGGACCGCGTCGCCGTCCGAGGCTAGGTCGGGCCTTGCCAAAGGTGCTGTCGATGCCGAGGGTGTCATCGCCCTCTTCCAGCGTCAAGATCCGAGCCTGCAGGGTCAAATCGTCTTATAGCGTGGGCCTTGTGCGGCCGTCGAGGCCAGAACACACACCCTTGCTGCGTTATAAAGCTGCGTCTCTTTTCCTCTTGTTTCGAGTATCTGGACTTTTTGTCGGTAGCAGGGATGTTAGTGCGAGCGAGAGTTGCTTCTCGCGGAAGGTGATGAGTGAGGTATCCGTATCCCGGAGGCGTGGGAGTCCCTCGGCTCGGTCGGCCTTGCCGCTTACGCGTACTTTTACCCGTCCATGAGGCCCTGTCACCGACTCGGTCGAGAAGGCTCGAAGAATCGCTTCGACAGAAGAGCTTCCGTACGTAAAGACTCGTTCGATCCGCGGATTCACCTTATCCGAGCGCGAGTTACTTATCGCAGAAGGTGATGAGTGAGGTATCCGTATCCCGGAGGCGTAGGAGTCCCTCGGCTCGGTCAGCCTTGACTGCTTACGTGTACCCCGTCGTTTCCAGGACCCACTTTTCGAAGTAGTCAGAAAGCACGAAAGATATTCTGGTAAAAGAGATTTTCTTTTCGAGGAAAATTTTGACGCAGAGGGGGTTTCCCCCCTTTTAGCCCCCGAGGGAGGGTCGGGCCTTGCCGAGGCGAGGCCGACCCTTCCTTGTTGACTAAACTTTGCGTGGGTGCGGGGTATATGTGAGAGCACCTAGAGGGGGGGGTGAATAGGTGATCCTGTAAAAACTTCAAACTTAAGCCACAAAAACTTGTTAAGTGTTAGCACGATTATTGCCAAGTGGCTAAGGTGAAGTCTCAACAAAACACAATACCACACAAGATCAAGACAGAGGTGACACAGTGGTTTATCCCGTGGTTCGGCCAAGACCAACGCTTGCCTACTCCACGTTGTGGCGTCCCAACGGACGAGGGTTGCAATCAACCCCTCTCAAGCGGTACAAAGACCCACTTGAATACCACGGTGTTTTGTTTTCCTTTCACTATCCCGTTTGCAAGGAATCTCCACAAATTGGAGTCTCTTGCCCTTACACGTATATGATCACAAAGAAGCACAGAGTAAGGGAGGGAAGCAACACACACAAATCCACAGCAAAAGCTCACACACACGGCCAAGAATCGAGCTCACAAGACTATCTCAGAGTTCTCACTTAGAACAGAGCTCGAATCACTTAGAAACACAAACGAATGCGCAGAGACTTAGTGTGGATGATCAGGAATGCTCAAAGGTTGCTTGTGTGTCTCCTCCATGCGCCTAGGGGCTCCTTTTATAGCCCCAAGGCAGCTAGGAGCCGTTGAGAGCAAATCCGGAAGGCCATCCTTGCCTTCTGTCGTCGGGGGCACCGGACAGTCCGGTGCACACCGGACACTGTCCGGTGCCCGATTTGTTTCCTTTACTGGCGCTTCCGACCGTTGGAAGACTGCCGGAGATCTGCGAGCCGTTGGCGCACCGGACAGTCCGGTGCACACCGGACAGTCCGGTGCCGTCTTCCGACCGTTGGCTCGGCCACGTGTCCCGCGCGGATTGCGCGGCCGACCGTTGGCCCTGACCGACCGTTGGCTCACCGGACAGTCCGGTGCACACCGGACAGTCCGGTGAATTTTAGCCGTACGCCGTCGGCGAATTCCCGAGAGCGGCCAGTTCGCTCCGAGCCAGCCTGGCGCACCGGACACTGTCCGGTGCACACCGGACAGTCCGGTGCTCCAGACCGAGCTGGGTCTTGGCTGCACACAGCCAAGACTTTCTCTCCCCTTTTCTTTTCTTCTTCTTTCTGTTTCTAACACTTAGACAAGTATATTAGTATCCAAAACCAATGTACTAAGGCTTAGAAACATACCTTTACTTCATGATTTGCACCTTGTTCATCCATGTACACAAGTTTACAATTAAGCACATGTGTTGGCACTCAATCACCAAAATACTTAGAAATGGCCCAAGGGCACATTTCCCTTTCAATCTCCCCCTTTTTGGTGATTTATGCCAACACAACATAAAGCAACTAGAACAAGTGCAAACTCACTTCAAATAAAAATAAATTTAAGTTTTATTCAATTTTGGCATATATGGATCATCCTTTGCCACCACTTGGTTTGTTTTTGCAAATCAAACTCAAATCTCTATCTCTAAGTTAAACACACATTTTTAAGCATAAAGAGAGTCATTCCAAAAGAGATTGATCAAAGATTTCAAAAACTCCCCCTTTTTCCCATAATTGCTACTTCTCCCCACAAGGAGCCAAAAGAGACAATAAAAGTGATTTGACAAACCAAAAACTCTACTCTACTATTTTCAAATTTCTCAAGTGGTAGCTGATCCATTTATTGCTTTGGCCTTTATTTTCTCCCCCTTTGGCATCAACCACCAAAACGGGATCAATTTTGGCCCTGTAACCCCATTGCCTCACCAAAATCTTCAATTAAGAGCAAATGGCAATAAGAGTTCATGAGATGGACTTAGAATAAGTTACCCCTCATCGGAGTGCAGTGGAAGTCTTTCATGGTCCAAGTCCACCTTTTCCCCTTTCAATTCTCCTTTGAGACTAAAACAGGCAAACTCAAGCATATGGTTAGTCTCAAAGGGTCAAGTTGTAACACGTCTCCCCCTAAACATGTGCATCACTTTGCAACAGACTTGTGAGGTCCAGGGAGTGTTTGTACAACTTGAGCACCATAATAAGCAACAAAATGCAGAAAGGACATGATCAAAAGCATAAATACATGTATGCTACAAGTCAATCCAAGTTCCGCGAATCTAAGACATTTAGCTCACTACGCAGCCTGCAAAAGGTCTTCTCATCTAAAGGCTTGGTAAAGATATCGGCTAGCTGGTTCTCGGTGCTAACATAAAACACTTCGATATCTCCCTTTTGCTGGTGGTCTCTCAAAAAGTGATGCCGGATGTCAATGTGCTTTGTGCGGCTGTGCTCAACAGGATTTTCCGCTATTCGGATAGCACTCTCATTGTCACATAGGAGTGGGACTTTGCTCAGATTGTAGCCAAAGTCCCTGAGGGTTTGCCTCATCCAAAGTAGTTGCGCGCAACACTGACCTGCGGCAACATACTCGGCCTCAGCGGTGGATAGGGCAACGGAGGTTTGTTTCTTAGAGTTCCATGACACCAGGGACCTTCCTAAGAATTGGCACGTCCCTGATGTACTCTTCCTATCGACCTTACATCCAGCATAGTCGGAATCTGAGTACCCAATTAAGTCAAAGTTAGACCCCTTTGGATACCAGATCCCAAAGCAAGGCGTAGCGACTAAATATCTAAGAATTCGCTTCACCGCCACCAAGTGACACTCCTTAGGATCGGATTGAAATCTAGCACACATGCATACGCTAAGCATAATATCCGGTCTACTAGCACATAAATAAAGTAAAGACCCTATCATTGACCGGTATGCTTTTTGATCAACGGACTTACCTCCTTTGTTGAGGTCGGTGTGTCCGTCGGTTCCCATCGGAGTCTTTGCGGGCTTGGCGTCCTTCATCCCAAACCTCTTTAGCAGATCTTGCGTGTACTTCGTTTGGGAGATGAAGGTGCCGTCCTTGAGTTGCTTCACTTGGAACCCAAGGAAGTAGTTCAACTCGCCCATCATCGACATCTCTAATTTCTGCGTCATCACCCTGCTAAACTCTTCACAAGACTTTTGGTTAGTAGAACCAAATATTATGTCATCGACATAAATTTGGCACACAAACAAATCACCATCACAAGTCTTAGTGAAAAGAGTTGGATCGGCTTTCCCAACCTTGAAAGCATTAGCAATTAAGAAATCTCTAAGGCATTCATACCATGCTCTTGGGGCTTGTTTAAGTCCATAGAGCGCCTTAGAGAGCTTACACACGTGGTTGGGGTACCGTTCATCCTCGAAGCCAGGGGGTTGCTCTACGTACACCTCCTCCTTTATTGGCCCGTTGAGGAACGCGCTCTTCACATCCATTTGGTACAACCTGAAAGAATGATGAGCGGCATATGCTAGCAAGATACGAATTGATTCTAGCCTAGCCACAGGAGCAAAAGTCTCCTCAAAGTCCAAACCTGCGACTTGGGCATAACCTTTTGCCACAAGTCGAGCCTTGTTCCTTGTCACCACTCCATGCTCGTCCTGTTTGTTGCGGAACACCCACTTGGTTCCCACAACATTTTGCTTGGGACGAGGCACCAGCGTCCAAACTTCATTGCGCTTGAAGTTGTTAAGTTCCTCCTGCATGGCCAACACCCAATCCGGATCTAGCAAGGCCTCCTCTACCCTGAAAGGCTCAATAGAGGAGACAAAGGAGTAATGTTCACAAAAATTAACTAATCGAGACCGAGTAGTTACTCCCTTGCTAATGTCACCCAGAATTTGGTCGACGGGATGATCCCTTTGAATCATCGCTCGAACTTGGGTTGGAGGTGCCGGTTGCGCTTCTTCCTCCATCACATGATCATCTTGTGCTCCCCCTTGATCACACGCCTCCTGTTGATGAACCTGTTCATCGTCTTGAGTTGGGGGATGCACTGTTGTTGAGGAAGAAGGTTGATCTCGTTCGTCTTGTTCCTGTGGCCGAACGTCTCCAATCGCCATGGTTCGTATGGCGGCCGTCGGAACATCTTCTTCATCTACATCATCACAATCAACAACTTGCTCTCTTGGAGAGCCATTAGTCTCATCAAATACAACGTCGCTAGAGACTTCAACCAAACCCGATGATTTGTTGAAGACCCTATACGCCTTTGTATTTGAATCATAACCTAGTAAAAACCCTTCTACAGCTTTGGGAGCAAACTTAGAATTTCTACCCTTCTTCACTAGAATGTAGCACTTGCTCCCAAATACACGAAAGTACGATACATTGGGTTTGTTACCGGTTAGTAGCTCATACGAAGTCTTCTTGAGGAGTCGATGAAGGTAGACCCTGTTGATGGCGTGGCAAGCCGTGTTCACAGCTTCCGACCAAAAGCACTCGGGGGTCTTGAACTCTCCAAGCATCGTCCTCGCCATATCGATTAGCGTCCTGTTCTTCCTCTCTACCACACCATTTTGCTGTGGTGTGTAGGGAGCGGAGAACTCGTGCTTGATCCCTTCCTCCTCAAGAAACTCCTCCACTTGAAGGTTCTTGAACTCGGACCCGTTGTCGCTCCTTATCTTCTTCACCTTGAGCTCAAACTCATTTTGAGCTCTCCTGAGGAAGCGCTTGAGGGTCCCTTGGGTTTCAGACTTATCCTGCAAAAAGAACACCCAAGTGAAGCGGGAAAAGTCATCAATAATAACTAAACCATACTTACTTCCTCCTATGCTTAGGTAGGCGACGGGTCCGAAGAGGTCCATATGCAGCAGCTCCAGAGGTCTTGACGTGGTCATCACATTCTTGCTGTGATGCGCTCCTCCTACCTGTTTACCTGCCTGACAAGCTGCACAAGGTCTATCTTTTTCGAAATGCACATTTGTTAGACCTATTACATGTTCTCCCTTTAGAAGCTTGTGGAGGTTCTTCATCCCCACATGTGCTAAGCGGCGATGCCACAGCCAGCCCATGCAAGTCTTAGCCATTAAGCATGCATCTAGATCGGCCTCTTCTTTTGCAAAATCAACTAAATAAAGCTTGCCGTCTAGTACACCCTTAAAGGCTAGTGAACCATCACATCTTCTAAAGACAGACACATCTACATTTGTAAATAAACAATTATATCCTATTTGACATAATTGACTAACAGATAGCAAATTATATCCGAGACTCTCCACTAAGAATACATTTGAGATAGAATGCTCATTAGAAATTGCAATTTTACCTAACCCTTTTACCTTGCCTTGATTCCCATCACCGAATATAATTGAATCTTGGGAATCCTTATTCTTGACGTAGGAGGTGAACATCTTCTTCTCCCCCGTCATATGGTTTGTGCATCCGCTGTCGATAATCCAGCTTGAACCCCCGGATGCATAAACCTTCTTCTCCCTTGCCATAAGGCAAGTGAGACGCTCGTTGGGGAAGAGAGCCGATTTGTTGAAGGCAGTGGCGGCGAGTCCTTCGTTGTCGGAGTCGGAGGAGGAGCAATCCGAGTCCCACTCCTTTCCTAGATGCGCCTCGCCCTTTGCCTTCTTGTATTGCTTCTTCTTCTCTCTTTTGTTCCCCTTTTCCTGGTCACTTTCATTATCGGGACAGTTAGCAATGAAATGACCAAGCTTACCGCATTTGAAGCATGAGCGCTTCCCCTTGGCTTTGGTCTTGCTTGGTTGTCCCTTGTGACCTTTAAGCACCGTCTTGAATCTTTTGATGATGAGAGCCATCTCTTCATCATTTAGGCCAGCCGCTTCAATCTGTGCCACCTTGCTTGGTAGCGCCTCCTTGCTTCGTGTTGCCTTGAGAGCAAGGGGTTGCGGCTCGTTGATCGGACCATTCAAGGCGTCGTCCACATATCTTGCCTCCTTGATCATCATTCGCCCGCTAACGAATTTCCCAAGAACTTCTTCGGGCGACATCTTGGTGTACCTGGGATTTTCACGTATATTGTTCACCAAGTGAGGATCAAGAACGGTAAATGACCTGAGCATTAGGCGGACGACATCGTGGTCCGTCCATCGCGTGCTCCCGTAGCTTCTTATCTTGTTGATAAGGGTCTTGAGCCGGTTGTATGTTTGCGTCGGCTCCTCGCCCCTTATCATCGCGAACCGTCCAAGCTCTCCCTCCACCAACTCCATCTTGGTGAGCAAGGTGACGTCGTTCCCCTCATGAGAAATCTTGAGGGTGTCCCAGATTTGCTTGGCGTTATCCAAGCCGCTCACCTTATGGTATTCATCCCTGCACAAGGAAGCTAGAAGAACAGTAGTAGCTTGTGCATTCTTATGAATTTGTTCATTAATGAACATGGGACTATCCGAACTATCAAAATGCATTCCACTCTCTACAATCTCCCAAATACTAGGATGGAGAGAGAATAGGTGACTACGCATTTTGTGGCTCCAAAATCCGTAGTCCTCTCCATCAAAGTGTGGGGGCTTGCCGAGTGGAATGGAGAGCAAATGTGAATGTGAACTTTGCGGAATACGAGAGTAGTCAAAAGAAAAGTTCGAATTAACCGATTTCTTCCTCTCGTAGTCGCTGTGGTCGTCCTTTTGGGAGGAAGTAGACTCATCGCTGTCGTAGTAGACGATCTCCTTGATGCGCCTTGTCTTCTTCTTCCTCCCTTCCTTCCGTCTATGGCCCGAGCCGGAGTCGGTAGGCTTGTCGTCCTTCGGCTCGTTGACGAAGGTCTCCTTCTCTTTGTCGTTGATCACTAATCCCTTCCCCTTAGGATCCATCTATTCGGGCGGTTAGTCCCTTTGTGAATAGAACGGCTCTGATACCAATTGAGAGCACCTAGAGGGGGGGGTGAATAGGTGATCCTGTAAAAACTTCAAACTTAAGCCACAAAAACTTGTTAAGTGTTAGCACGATTATTGCCAAGTGGCTAAGGTGAAGTCTCAACAAAACACAATACCACACAAGATCAAGACAGAGGTGACACAGTGGTTTATCCCGTGGTTCGGCCAAGACCAACGCTTGCCTACTCCACGTTGTGGCGTCCCAACGGACGAGGGTTGCAATCAACCCCTCTCAAGCGGTACAAAGACCCACTTGAATACCACGGTGTTTTGTTTTCCTTTCACTATCCCGTTTGCAAGGAATCTCCACAAATTGGAGTCTCTTGCCCTTACACGTATATGATCACAAAGAAGCACAGAGTAAGGGAGGGAAGCAACACACACAAATCCACAGCAAAAGCTCACACACACGGCCAAGAATCGAGCTCACAAGACTATCTCAGAGTTCTCACTTAGAACAGAGCTCGAATCACTTAGAAACACAAACGAATGCGCAGAGACTTAGTGTGGATGATCAGGAATGCTCAAAGGTTGCTTGTGTGTCTCCTCCATGCGCCTAGGGGCTCCTTTTATAGCCCCAAGGCAGCTAGGAGCCGTTGAGAGCAAATCCGGAAGGCCATCCTTGCCTTCTGTCGTCGGGGGCACCGGACAGTCCGGTGCACACCGGACACTGTCCGGTGCCCGATTTGTTTCCTTTACTGGCGCTTCCGACCGTTGGAAGACTGCCGGAGATCTGCGAGCCGTTGGCGCACCGGACAGTCCGGTGCACACCGGACAGTCCGGTGCCGTCTTCCGACCGTTGGCTCGGCCACGTGTCCCGCGCGGATTGCGCGGCCGACCGTTGGCCCTGACCGACCGTTGGCTCACCGGACAGTCCGGTGCACACCGGACAGTCCGGTGAATTTTAGCCGTACGCCGTCGGCGAATTCCCGAGAGCGGCCAGTTCGCTCCGAGCCAGCCTAGCGCACCGGACACTGTCCGGTGCACACCGGACAGTCCGGTGCTCCAGACCGAGCTGGGTCTTGGCTGCACACAGCCAAGACTTTCTCTCCCCTTTTCTTTTCTTCTTCTTTCTGTTTCTAACACTTAGACAAGTATATTAGTATCCAAAACCAATGTACTAAGGCTTAGAAACATACCTTTACTTCATGATTTGCACCTTGTTCATCCATGTACACAAGTTTACAATTAAGCACATGTGTTGGCACTCAATCACCAAAATACTTAGAAATGGCCCAAGGGCACATTTCCCTTTCAATATGAACAACTTGGAAACATCTTAAGGGTAGAAGCGACGTAGCTGTTGGATGTTCCAAGGGTTGCCGTAGACCTCGCCTTGATTGTTGGCCAGCTTGTACGTTCCGGGCTTCAGAACTTTAGCGATGATGAACGGCCCCTCCCAGGGGGGCGTGAGCTTGTGCCTCCCTCGGGCGTCTTGCCGCAGCCGAAGCACCCGGTCGCCCACCTGGAGGTCTCGGGGTCGGACCCCTCGGGCGTGGTAGCGTCGCAGGGACTGCTGGTACCGCGCCGAGTGTAGTAAGGCCCTGTCCCGAGCCTCATCTAGCTGGTCCAGCGAGTCTTCTCGGCTAGCTTGGTTGCTTTCTTCGTTGTAGGCCCTCGTCCTCGGGGAGCCGTATTCCAGGTCAGTGGGCAGGACGGCCTCGGCCCCGTAGACCAGGAAGAACGGCGTGAAACCCGTGGCTCGGCTTGGCGTCGTCCTCAGGCTCCAGACCACCGAGGGGAGTTCCTTCATCCATCGCTTGCCGAACTTGTTGAGATCATTGTAAATTCGAGGCTTGAGCCCCTGTAGAATCATGCCATTGGCACGTTCTACTTGCCCATTCGACATGGGGTGAGCTACGGCGGCCCAGTCTACCCGGATGTTGTGATCCTCGCAAAAATCCAAGAATTTTTTGCCGGTGAACTGGGTGCCGTTGTCGGTGATGATGGAGTTCGGGATCCCGAAGCGATGGATGATGTTGGTGAAGAATGCCACCGCCTGCTCGGACCTGATGCTGTTCAGGGGTCGGACCTCGATCCACTTGGAGAATTTGTCGATGGCGACCAGCAGGTGCGTGTAGCCCCCGGGCGCCTTCTGCAGAGGGCCGACGAGGTCCAGACCCCACACAGCGAAGGGCCAGGTGATGGGTATCGTCTGCAGAGCCTGAGCGGGCAGGCGGGTCTGCTTCGCATAGAATTGGCACCCTTCGCAGGCGCGGACAATTCTAGTGGCGTCAGCCACCGCCGTCGGCCAGTAAAAACCTTGGCGGAAAGCGTTCCCAACGAGGGTTCGAGGTGCTGCATGATGGCCGCAAGCCCCCGAGTGTATTTCCCGCAGGAGTTCCTGACCTTCGGCGATGGAGATGCATCGCTGGAGGATGCCCGAGGGGCTACGGTGGTAGAGCTCCTTCTCATCGCCCAGCAAGACGAACGACTTGGCGCGTCGCGCTACCCGCCGAGCCTCGGCTAGGTCGAGGGGCAGTTCTCCTTGGTGGAGATATTGCAGGTACGGGGTTTGCCAATCTTGATCTGGCATGACCCCGCTCTGCTCCTCCTCGATGCGCAGTGCTTCGCCCTCGGGCTCCGAGGGTTCCTCGGGTTGAGCCGAGGATGGCTCGGGCTGGGCCGAGGTCACCTCGGACGGGGCCGAGGGTGCCTCGGGCTCGGGCGCGTCGCCTATCTTGACGGAGGGTTGGTGCAGATCCCGGGAGAAGACGTCCGGGGGAACCGTCGTTCGCCCCGAGGCTATCTTCGCCAGCTCGTCCGCAGTCTCGTTGTAGCGCCGGGCGATGTGGTTAAGCTCGAGACCGTAGAACTTGTCTTCCAGGCGTCGAACCTCCTCACAGTAGGCCTCCATCTTCGTGTCGCGGCAGAGGGAGTTCTTCATGACTTGGTTGATGACGAGCTGCGAGTCGCCGCGTGCATCGAGGCGTCGGACCCCTAGCTCGATGGCGATTCGCAATCCGTTGATCAGAGCCTCGTACTCAGCCACATTGTTGGACGCCGGGAAATGGAGGCGGAGCACGTAGCGCAGGTGTTTCCCGAGGGGCGAGACGAAGAGCAGGCCCGCGCTAGCTCCCGTCTTCATCAGCGACCCGTCGAAAAACATGGTCCAGAGCTCCGGCTGGATAGGAGCCGTCGGCAACTGGGTGTCGACCCATTCGGCTACGAAGTCCGCCAGTGCCTGGGACTTGATGGCCTTCCGAGGGGCGAAGGAGATTGCCTCGCCCATGATTTCCACCGCCCACTTCGCGATCCGTCCCGAGGCTTCTCGGCACTGGATGATCTCCCCCAGGGGGAAGGATGACACCACAGTCACCGGATGAGACTCGAAGTAATGTCACAGCTTTCGCCTCGTCAGGATCACTGCATATAGCAGCTTCTGGACTTGTGGGTAGCGGATCTTGGTCTCGGACAGCACTTCGCTGACGAAGTAAACTGGCCTCTGAATGGGCAAAGCATGCCCCTCTTCCTGCCTTTCGACCACGATCGCGGCGCTGACCACCTGAGTGGTCGCGGCGACGTAGACCAAGAGGGTTTCTCCATCAGCTGGGGGTACCAAGACGGGCGCCTGGGTGAGGAGCGCCTTCAGGTTCCCGAGGGCTTCCTCGGCCTCGGGAGTCCAAGTGAAGCACTCGGCCTTCCTTAAGAGGCGGTACAGGGGCAGGCCTCTTTCGCCGAGGCGCGAGATGAAACGGCTCAAGGCCGCGAGGCATCCCATGACCCTCTGTACGCCTTTTAAGTCCTTGATGGGCCCCATGTTTGTGATGGCCGCGATCTTCTCCGGGTTGGCTTCGATGCCCCGCTCGGAGACGATGAATCCCAAAAGCATGCCCCGGGGCACCCCGAAGACGCACTTCTCGGGATTGAGCTTGACGCCCTTCGCCTTGAGACACCGGAATGTCAGTTCGAGGTCGGAGAGAAGGTCGGAGGCTTTCCTCGTCTTGACTACGATGTCATCGACGTAGGCCTCGACCGTGCGACCGATGTGTTCGCCGAACACATGGTTCATGCACCGCTGGTACGTTGCACCCGCGTTCCTCAAACCGAACGGCATTGTGACATAACAGTACATGCCGAAGGGCGTGATGAAAGAAGTCGCGAGCTGGTCGGACTCTTTCATCTTGATTTGATGATACCCTAAGTAGGCATCAAGGAAAGACAGGGTTTCGCACCCTGCAGTGGAGTCCACGATTTGATCGATGCGAGGCAGAGGGTAGGGGACCTTCGGACATGCTTTGTTAAGACCAGTGTAGTCTACACACATCCGCCATTTCCCCCCTTTCTTCCTCACAAGTACAGGGTTGGCAAGCCATTCGGGATGGAATACCTCCTTGATGAACCCTGCTGCCATCAGCTTGTGGATCTCCTCGCCTATCACCCTGCGCCTTTCCTCGTCGAATCGGCGCAGAGGCTGTCTGACCGGTCGGGCCCCGGCCCGAATATCCAGCGAGTGCTCGGCGACATCCCTCGGTATGCCGGGCATGTCCGAGGGACTCCACGCAAAGACGTCGGCGTTTGCGCGGAGAAAGTCGACGAGCACTGCTTCCTATTTGGGGTCGAGCCCGGATCCGATCTGAATCTGCTTGGAGGTGTCGCCACTGGGGTCGAGAGGGACGGCCTTAACCGTCTCCGCTGGCTCGAAGTTGCCGGCATGTCGCTTCACGTCCGGCACCTCTCGGGAGAGGCTTTCCAGGTCGGCAATGAGGGCCTCGGACTCGGCGAGGGCCTCGGCGTACTCCACGCACTCCACATCGCATTCGAATGCGTGTTTATACGTGGGGCCGACGGTGATGACCCCGTTGGGGCCCGGCATCTTGAGCTTCAGGTAGGTGTAGTTGGGGATGGCCATGAACTTCGCGTAGCATGGCCTTCCCAACACTGCGTGGTAGGTTCCTCGGAACCCGACCACCTCGAACGTCAAAGTCTCCCTTCAGAAGTTGGAGGGTGTTCCGAAGCAGACGGGAAGGTCGATCTGCCCGAGGGGCTGGACGCGCTTCCCGGGAATGATCCCGTGGAAGGGCGCAGCGCCTGCTCGGACGGATGACAGATCGACGCGCAGGAGCCTGAGGGTCTCAGCGTAGATGATGTTGAGGCAGCTGCCCCCATCCATCAGGACCTTGGTGAGTCTGACGTCGCCGATGACGGGGTCGACGACGAGCGGGTACTTCCCCGGGCTCGGCACGTGGTCGGGGTGGTCGTCCCGGTCGAAGGTGATGGGCTTGTCGGACCAGTCTAGGTAGACTGGCGCCGCCACCTTCACCGAGCAGACCTCCCGACGCTCTTGCTTACGATGCCGAGCCGAGGCATTCGCCGCATGCCCTCCGTAGATCATGAAGCAGTCGCGGACCTCGGGGAACTCTCCTGCTTGGCGATCCTCCCTTTGTCGTCGTCGTGAGCCCTGCCACCCTCTGCGGGTGGCCCGGCCCTGTGGAAGTGGCGCCGAAGCATGACGCACTCCTCGAGGGTGTGCTTGACGGGCCCCTGATGGTAGGGGCACGTCTCCTTGAGTGCCTTGTCGAAGAGGTTGGCACCTCCGGGGGGCTTCCGAGGGTTCTTGTGCTCGGCGGCGGCGACAAGGTCTGCATCGGGAACGTCGCGTTTCGCTTGCGACTTCCTCCTGCCTTTCTTCTTGGCGCCGCGCGGAGTAGACGCCTCGGGAGCATCTTCCGACGGGCGGCCCTAGGGCTGCTTGTCCTTTCGGAAGATGGCCTCTACCGCCTCCTGGCCGGAGGCGAACTTGGTGGCGATGTCCATCAGCTCGCTCGCCCTGGTGGGGGTCTTGCGACCCAACTTGCTCACCAGGTCACGGCAGGTGGTGCCGGCGAGGAACGCGCCGATGACATCGGAGTCGGTGATGTTGGGCAGCTCGGTGCGCTGCTTCGAGAACCGCCGGATGTAGTCCCGGAGAGACTCTCCCGGCAGTTGCCGACAGCTTCGGAGGTCCCAGGAATTCCCGGGGCGCACGTACGTGCCCTGGAAGTTGCCGGCGAAAGCTTGGACCAGATCCTCCCAGTTGGAAATCTGCCCCGGAGGCAGGTGCTCCAACCAGGCACGAGCGGTGTCGGAGAGGAACAGGGGGAGGTTGCGGATGATGAGGTTGTCGTCGTCCGTCCCACCCAGCTGACAGGCCAGGCGGTAGTCCGCGAGCCACAATTCCGGTCTCGTTTCCCCCGAGTACTTCGTGATAGTAGTCGGGGGTCGGAATCGGGTCGGGAACGGCGCCCGCCGAATGGCTCGGCTGAAGACCTGCGGACCGGGTGGTTCGGGCGAGGGACTCCGATCCTCCCCACTGTCGTAGCGTCCCCCACGCCTGGGGTGATAGCCTCGGCGCACCCTTTCGTCGAGGCATGTCCGACGGTCGCGATGAGGGTGCTCGTCGCCGAGGCGGCCCGGGGCTGCAGGTGCGGTGTTGCGCGTGCGCCCGGTGTAGACCGAGGCTTCCCGCACGAGTCGGGAAGTCACGGCACGAGGTTCCGAGGGGTACCCCTGCCTTCGGGAGGCAGAGCTCTCGGCCCGCCGGGCCGCAGCGCCTTCCAGGAGATGCTTGAGCTCTCCCTGGATTCGCCGACCCTCGGTGGTTGATGACTCCGGCATCGCGCGGAGGAGCATCGCTGCGGCTGCCAGGTCCTGACCGGTTCCGCCGGATGCGGGAGGCAGTCTGGCCCTGGCATCGTTGGCGATGCGGTGCTGGAGACCCTGGGGCAGGTGACGTATTTCTCCGGCTAGGGGCTGGCTGGCCCATACCTGCCCGATGTTCTGGCGGATTGCCTCGAGCGCTCCTGCTCCCTCATCGAGCCCGGCCTGCGCCCCGCGGACTTGCTCGAGCTGTGGGTCGTGACCCCCCGCCGGAACGGGGACCACAGCTAGCTCCCGCGGGATGTCGGCGCGAGGCGCTGGCCTAGGGAGATCGCCGTCCTCCGGCATGCCGAGTTGGCTGCCTCCGGAGGGATCCTCTAGCTCAACGTGGAAACATTCACGGCTCGGGCCGCAGTCCTTGTCGTCAAGGCTGCGGCTGCCGTCAGAACAGTCGGAGAGGCAGTAGTCACATGCGGTCATGAAGTCCCGCATGGCACTGGGGTTGCCAAATCCGGAGAAATCCCAGCAGATGCTGGGGTCGTCATCTTCCTCGGACCCAGAGGGTCCGTAGGTCGAGACACCCGTCAATCGGTCCCAAGGTGACCGCACACGAAACCCCAGAGAGGTTGCACTCGCCTCAACGTGAGCGCCCGCCAAAGCGAGGTCGCCAGGCGGGTTGAGGCCGAGTCGAAATGACGAAAGATGGGTAGCAGTCGGTACCTTTTTGTCGACGAGGAGCGATGAAGTCACGTCGGGGGCTGATCGCGCCGTCGTCTTGGGTACGAGGGCGACGTCCTGCAGGCCCTTCATGAGCGTGCTGGTGTCGTCCACCTGCTCGGAGTCGACGTGTTGCGGGGGGATGGCGCCCGCCTTTGCCTCGAACACGAGGGCGACGCTTGGCGTGTCCTCCGTTGGGGCGCTGGGGGTGTCGATTTGCTCGACAGCCGTCGGAGCGCAGCCTCCCGCTCAGCCTTGGTTGCCCCGCCTCCTCCTCCGATGGCGAGGGAGAGGACGGAGCGAGCTCGAAAGTCGTCCTTCCCCCACGCGGGAAAGGCATCGTCGATTCCGCCGCCGGCGGGCGGGCTGTCGACCGCCATTGTCGCCGTCGCACGGCGGTGGAAGGAGTATCATGTCGTAGCTGCTGTCGAGAGACATGAACTCGAGGCTCCCGAAACGGAGCACCGTCCCGGGTTGAAGAGGTCGTTGGAGACTGCCCATCTGGAGCTTGACGGGAATCTACTCGTCAACACGCAGCGTGCCCCTACCCGGCGCGCCAACTGTCGGCGTTTCGAGACCGGGGGGTCCCCGAGCCGACGAGTGAGTGTGCCGCGTGCCCCAGCCCAGATGGGTCGAGCGCGTGGGCGAGCGCGAAGGGGGGAGAGTGCGAGAGCGAGGTGGCCGGAGCCGGGTCGTGAGGGAGTCGGAGAATTCCCGCGGCCTTCGTGCTCGCTCCCCTCACCCGCGCGGACGCTTGTAACCCCCTACTGCAAGCGCACCCGACCTGGGCGCGGGACGAACACGAAGGCCGCGGGAATTCTCCGACTCCCTCACGACCCGGCTCCGGCCACCTCGCTCTCGCACTCTCCCCCCTTCGCGCTCGCCCACGCGCTCGACCCATCTGGGCTGGGGCACGCGGCACACTCACTCGTCGGCTCGGGGACCCCCCGGTCTCGAAACGCCGACAATACTAGTATTCATATCAAAAAGGAATCCTAAGTTCATGCAACTACAGGTTTCAAGCAACTCCTACACTTAAGTGCACATTACAAGCCTACAAACATTAAGTGTAATAAAGTAGAATATATAAATACGGTTATGCATAAACCGGGGCTTGCCTTCAAATGCTGGGGCTGCGGGGAGATCCTCAGTGGCAGTCTCGGGGGCTTGCTCCTGATCTTTCTCGTGGACAGCTCCTTGCTCGGGGATGAGCACATACTCTCCGTCAGCAAGATTGCAGTCTAATGAATGCACTGAGTAAGATATATGCATGATATGATATGCAGTTTAGCAATTAAACTTTGATGGTGACTAATCCACTTAAATCAGGTAGGGTTTACTCTTGCTACAAAAGATTCTTGTGGCATACTTAGCAATTTAGGGTCAAGCTTAGTCAAACTAAGTGGTAAGTCTATTTTGGGGTTCCACTGATTTCCTTTTAATGTCTTAGTGAAAATTTGATAAGATTTCTAGTTAAACTTATTGGAGCGAGGTTTATTAATTTCCTTTCTTCTTCTTATTTCCTTTATGCTTTTAAGGTGGGTTTGAACTACAAGTTATATTAATAAATTTCCAAAAATTCTACAAACATTACAGTGGCTTCTTACTGGTGTATAATCATCTGTTTCAAAATTTGGGGTTTTACAAGTAAGTAGTTCTTCCTAGAAAAATTATTAAATATTTGGGCATAAGGGGTGGTTTGAACTACAACTACCATTTAACAGAAGGTTATTCCTTAAGACATATTTTTGCTGGCATCTAGATGTTATAACATGACTTTGCACAAATTTCTAGCCATTAATACATACTAGTTATTTTATTATGATTTTTTTAAAGTTTCTAGCAAAAGGGGTGCTCTCTACTACCACTATATTTGAAAAATATCAAACAACAGATTTTTTATTTTTCCTAATTTCTATTTTGTGCAAGAGCAATCATTCTGAAGTTTGACATCTTTTTGCTTAAGGAAAGGGTGGTAGGAATTATTTGGATTGAATGGCCTTTTTCATGAAGTGTTGGCAAAAGTTACCTTTCTACATCTTTCAAATGAGTTTGCATTTTTCTCTGGTGGCTTATCTTATCATTGGTTTGGTAAAATTTTATTTGCCCATTATTGCATTATTTTTGGGTTGCTCATGATTTACTTGAAATAGGACCCAATATCAAGTTTTATTTGTTTACCCTACTTAAAATGATGGGCTGGGGTGTTTATTATTTTTGCAGTGGGGTTCTAGTGGTTACAAGTCCACTGGATTTTTACTAACCATATTGGATTTGTTTTTATAATTTTAATAATTGTTTTCTAGTTGGAATAATGCTAAATAAAACATTTCACTTTAATTCTGTTCTGGACTAGTAGTCTTTTTATTTTTCCTAGCTCCTCTGTTACTTAAGTAGGCTTGGAAAAATAATTGCACTTACTATTCATTATCTTTTAATGCATTTCTGATTTCCTAAGTTTTGGGCAAAAATGGCTTTTAATAGATATCACTACTTAAATTTTCAATACTGGGGTTCCCACTAATTTTAAACAGTGTCTAATTGGGGTTTGAACATCTACAAATTTTCTCAAGTTCAGCACAGAAGCATAACAATTTTTCTCTAATTAAATAAGGTTTGGTCAGTTTCTGTATTTAATTCCAAACTCTAAAAATTAGAACAGAAAGCATGAGGTTTAGTATTTTTAATTGATAGTCCATAATGTTCAGAATCTAGCAAAATTGGTTTGACAAAATTTGGTCAAGTATTTATCAAGTTATGAATTTCCTAAGTCTTTTGCTGAATAATAAAGATTAAATCAAAAATGGTTTAAAGAAAAGCAGTTTTGCGCTGGGGTCCCTGGCGAAAGATTTTAAAGGAATTACAGACAGGTCCCCGGGGCACTATTCATCCGAGTTTACGGCTCTGCAGAAAACCCCTAGGGTTTCTGGAAATCAAACCCGCGGTCCCTCCCTAATGGAACAGTGGCCGCGGAGAAGAAAGAGGCGGAGGGGCTTACCGGCGGCGAGGTTGCTCCGATGAGGTGGTCGAGGACGTAGGGGAGGTCTCGAGGATCACGGCGATGTGCGGGTCGCCGTCGGGGATGGTCGGAGTCGGGCGGTCCATGTGTGCAGGCGGAGATGCTCGTCGTCGGCGAGGAATCCGGCCTACTCACGGTGCGATAGATCAATTGAACGGGTCAGAGAGCTTCACAGGATGCTAGGGAAGATGTGGGTGCAAGGAATTGGAAGAAGACTCACTGGTTAGCTCGGTCCACACGCGGCGGCGGAAGACCAAAGTCCGGCGAGGGTGAAACCGCCTCTCCGGTGAGGCAATGCCTCGGCTCAAGCTTGGAGAAGCTTCACGGCTTCACTGGGAAGCGATCCAGGGGCTAGGGCGAGGCTGGGGTTCAACAGAAACGGCTGGCCATGATGGCCGAGCTTGGGCAGGGATGGCGGGCGGCGGTGCTCGCTTTTCACGGCGAACTCCAGAGATCTCTGGCTCGGGCGAGGCTCGGGGTGTGCAAGTGCCAACGGCTAAGGTCTCTGGAAGCATTTATAGGCGAGGGCACGGCACAAGCGCACAGGGCGGGGCAACCACGCGCGGGGCGCGCGCTGCCGCGGCCAGTCCACGCTCGGCCGGTCAGGCAAGCGATCGAACACGTGGCTTTTTGCTTCTGCCCGAGTTCAAGCGCTCATAGGTTGAAGATCTTCGCGAATTTGGGAATGATCACTGCGCAAGATTTGCTCCCCCGATAGAGCTTTGTCGTTTGTGTGTGGAAGTCGAGCGGTTTGGGGCAGTGTACAGAGAGTTGTTGTGTCACAAAGGTGGTAGTGTCACATGGTTGAGTCCCGAGGTAAAACTGCACCAAAACCGTGTCAAATGAAATTTGTTTGAGTTCAAACTTTTCCAGGGCAAGTTTAAGGGAATTTGGCACAACTTTGATATTTGGACTTGTTTGATTTGAGTTTTGAAAAACAGAGAACGAGATTGATCTTTGGGAGGGGGCTGAAATTCATATTTCTGAATTTCTGAATTTCCCCCAAGTGCATTAGTTTAGGGGCTGTTTTGGGGATTTTAAAAAGTTTAAAAGGCAAAACTTCCTTACTATGCTTTGTTAGTTAATTAGTGAACTAAAACTTTGTAATTTGGTTTTCTCTAAAATTTGTATTTTTCTCCCAAGGTTTTCTCCCATTTACCCTTTATGCTTAAATGGTTCACTTAGGATTAATTAGGGTTTGAGAGTTTTCCTTCCTTAGGATTCATGACAAGATTAAGGAGGGTTTAAGAAGACTCAACATAAATCTTTGTTCTCATTTTTAATGTTTTATCCCTTCATTGAGATTGCATGTGATAATAAGTTGGGGTTAGCTTAAGGAAGAACCCTAAGTGACACTAGGGTGTCACAGCGTGTCTCTTGTGTGCTTTACCTTTGATTATCTGTGTTCAAGAACTCGCTTCAAGCACTTAGCCGTTCTAACTTTCATAATCAAGCTTTGTGGCTATTAATGTTTAATTTTATAGGATCACCTATTCACCCCCCCCCCCCTCTAGGTGCTCTCAGAAAGCCGATCCCACTCTTTTCACTAAGACTTGTGATGGTGATCTTTTTGTGTGCCAAATTTATGTTGATGACATAATATTTGGTTCCACTAACCAAAAGTCTTGTGAGGAGTTTAGCAGGGTGATGACTCAAAAGTTTGAGATGTCAATGATGGGCGAGTTGAACTACTTTCTTGGGTTCCAAGTGAAGCAACTCAAGGACGGCACTTTCATCTCCCAAACGAAGTACACTCAAGATCTTCTCAAGAGATTTGGGATGAAGGACACCAAGCCCGCTTAGTCACCTATGGGAACCGACGGACATGTCGACCTCAACAAAGGAGGTAAGTCCGTTGATCAAAAGGCATACCAGTCTATGATAGGGTCATTACTTTATTTTTGTGCTAGTAGACCGGATATTATGCTTAGCGTATGCATGTGTGCTAGATTTCAATCCTCCCCAAGGGAATGTCACCTTGTGGCCGTTAAGCGGATTCTTAGATATCTAGTTTCTACGCCTTGCTTTGGGATCTGGTATCCAAAGGGGTCTACCTTTGACTTAATTGGATATTCAGACTCCGATTATGATGGATGCAAGGTTGATAGGAAGAGTACATCAGGGGCGTGCCAATTCCTAGGAAGGTCCCTGGTGTCTTGGAGTTCAAAGAAACAAACCTCCATTGCCCTATCCACCGCTGAGGCCGAGTATGTTGCTGCAGGACAGTGTTGCGCGCAACTACTTTGGATGAGGCAAACCCTCCGGGACTTTGGCTATAATCTGAGCAAAGTCCCACTCCTATGTGACAATGAGAGTGCAATCCGCATGGCGGATAATCCTGTTGAACATAGCCGCACTAAACACATAGACATCCGGCATCACTTTCTGAGAGACCACCAGCAAAAGGGAGATATCGAGGTGTTCCATATTAGCACCGAGAACCAGCTAGCCGATATCTTTACCAAGCCATTAGATGAGAAAACCTTTTGCAGGCTGCGTAGTGAGCTAAATGTCTTAGATTCGCATAACTTGGATTGATCTATAGCATACATGTGTTTTATGCCTTTGATCATGTTACTTTATGCATTTATAAAATTTGTTGCTTATTTATGGTGCTCAAGTTGTGCAAGGGATCCCTGGACCTCAAAAGTTCATGTGTGAATGATGCACATAACTAGGGGGAGAAGTGCTACAACTTGACCCTTTGAGACTAACCCTTGTGTTTGAGTATACTTGATGTAGTCTCAAAAGTGAATTAAAAAGGAAAAGGTGAACTTGGACCATGCAAAGACTTCCACTGCACTCCAGTATACGTGTACTCACCTCCAAGTTCATTCTTATGCTCTTATTGCATTTTTGCTCTTAATTGACAATTTTTGGTGAGGCAATGGGGTTAAAGAGCCAAAAATGATCCCGTTTTGGTGCTTAATGCCAAAAGGGGAGAAATTAAGGCCAAAGCAAACGGATCAGCTACCACTTGTGAATTTTTGAAAACAATAGAGTTAGAACTTTTGATTTGTCAAAATACTCTTATTGCAAAATTTGGTCTCTTGTGGGGAGATTTTATGATTATGGGAAAAAGGGGGAGTTTTTGGATCTTGATCAATTTCACTCTTGGAATATCTCTCTTTATACCCAAACAAGTGAGTTTGACTTAGAGATAGGAAAATGAATTTGATTTGCAAAAACAAACCAAGTGGTGGCAAAGAATGATCCAAATATGCCAAATTAGAGTCAAAAACAATTTGGTCCTCATTTGCATTGATATTCCACTTATTTTGATTGCTTTTTGATGTGTTGGCATAAATCACCAAAAAGGGGGAGATTGAAAGGGAAATGTGCCTTTGGGTCATTTCTATAATGTTTTGGTGATTAAGTGCCAACATATAATCTTTGAGTTGTTATGTACCAAACAAGCAAAAAGTGCAAATCATGTGATAAGGTACGTTTCTAGACTTAGTACATTGTTTTGAGTAATAACATATTTTGTCTAAGTACTAGAAACAGGAAAAGAAAGAATTGCAAAAGACTTGGCTGAGTACAGCCAAAGTCCAGCTCGGTCTGGCACACCGGACTGTCCGATGGTGCACTGGACAGTGTCCGGTGCGCCAGGCTGAGCTCCGGTGAACAGGCCGCTCTCGGAAGAATTTGGCGGCGTACGGCTATAATTCACCGGACTGTCCGGTGGTGCACCGGACTGTCCGGTGAGCCAATGGCCGCCAGCGCAACGGTCGGTCGCGCAATCCGCTGGCGACGCGTGGCCCACGCCAACGGTCGGTAGGGGGCACCGAACTGTCCGGTGTGCCAACTGCCATGAATCTGCAATGGTCGTCTGCGCCAGAATAGGAAGGAGATCTGCACCGGACTGTCTATAGTGACTGTCGGTGGTGCACCGGACTGTCCGGTGCACCACCTGACAGAAGGCAACTTTGGCCTTCCTTGTTGGCCTCCAACGGCTCCTAGCTGCCTTGGGGCTATAAAAGGGACCCCTAGGCGCATGGAGGAGTCACCCAAGCATTCGCTAAGCATTCTAAGTCTTCCACACTCCGTCTTCGCGCACTTGATCGATTGTGTTAGTGATTTGAGCTCCGTTCTAGTTGTGAACTCTTTGTGCTTCGTTTTGAGCTCAAGTCTTGGCTTGTGTGCATGTGTGTGCTGCGGATTTGTTTGTGTTGCTCCCCAACCTTACTCTCGTGCTTTCATTGTGATCTTTGTTGTAAGGGCGAGAGACTCCAACTTGTGGAGATTCCTCGCAAACGGGAAAAGAGATAAGGAAGAAAAGTCGTGGTATTCAAGTTGATCATTGGATCACTTGAAAGAGGTTGAGTGCAACCCTTGTCCATTGGGACGCCACAACGTGGAAGTAGGCAAGTGTTACTTGGCCGAACCACGCGATAAAATCGCGTGTCTCTTGTGATTGTTCCTTCTTTGATTGTCTGTGTTCGCAAGAGCTCGTCTTATTGACTTGATTAACCCGCACTAATATTTTATAATCAAGCTTGTTGGAATTTAGTGTTGAATTCTACAGGATCACCTATTCACCCCCCTCGGGGTGCTCTCAGATACCTGGATGGTTTAGTCCAGGGGATTTTGTTCTAGATTGAAAAACTTCTTGCTCCTTTGGGAGAGGATGTGCTTTGAAAAATATAAGAAGTTTTACAAAATAACCCTACATCAAATATTGTTCTTTCTGCAAAATATCCTGAGTTCCACATACTCCATGCATTATATCTGATTTCCCCATTCCGTGGGTGAAGGTGGGCTGCTGGTTACGTAAGTACTCACTCTTGCTTATTGTTGTTTTTTAGAGAAGGAGATCGCTATCGGGTAAGAGTTACGCCTGTTCCCAACCATGCCTGTGGCTGTTGGATCGCTGATTTGCTTCGCTGCGTATATCGGGCTGCTTCAGCCCCACTCTGATGATATGTCCCGAGTTGTGGACCAACTCTTAAAGTTGATCGCCACCTTTATAGGTTTGTCTTGTTTAAGCAGATCTAGAACCATCTGATGTATAAATGTGTTTACTACCCTCCTGGGACTAGTAATTGTATCACATTTGAGTCCTAGTCTCCCAGAGGATTGGGACGCTTCATTTTCTAGCATTGACTTTATGTTCCCTATGTTGTGCAAGGGGTAAATCAACATATTCAAGAGAATGTGCAATGTTACCCATTTCGGGTAGAGGCAAGGAGCTTGATGGACAGATATCTGAAGAGAGGTCTAGACTGGAGATGAGGTGATCGTGGCTTTGGTTGCATCATTTGCCCCCTGATTTTTATACCGTCTCCGCTGATACACTATCACTCGTTTCTTATTAGCCTTCATGTCATCTGGCCTTACTTCTTTATCCTGATTCCCTCTTGTGTAGTTTCTTGGGCACAAGATTGTCCCAACGACCACCACTAAATTGTTATCATGAACATCATTCCTCTCATTGGCATCATCCAACCGTATAACAATCTCATCCATAAGAGATGGAATCCTTCCATTAATTATCCCTTCTTGTGTACCATTCTCCCCCTTTTCAGAGTCACTTTTATATCCTTTACAATTACTCTCATTGGCTGAGGAAAACTCTTCAAAAAACTAGTCAAGATCACACTGGTTTGTGTAGTATGTCTCAAACTCACGAAATGTCACATCCACACTCATAAACAATCTTCTTCAAATAAGGTCCCAACACCTGTACCCTTCTCTATGTGGGTGCATAACCAACAAACACACACGTGATGGCATGTGGATCCAATTTATCAACTGAAGGTCGATGGTCTTGTACGAAGCAAACACAACCAAACACCCTAGGTGGAAGTTTGAACTCTTGTTGTCCCAATAGCTCAGCGGGTGATCTCATACCAAGCACCCTGGATGGCATGCGATTAATGAGATATGCAGTTGTCATCACTGCCTCGCTCCAGAGATATTTAGGAACATTCATTTGAAACATCAGGGACCTTGCCACTTCCAACAAATGTCGGTTTTTTCTCTCAGCTACAACATTCTGTGGTGGTGTACCAGACATGTGGTTTGATGAATGATCCCTTTATCTAAAAGATATGAGACAAACTCATTGTTCACATACTCGATTCCATTGTCAGTGCAGATAATTCAAACCTTGGCATTAAATTAATTTGTTACTAGGTTGTGAAAGTATTTGAAGCATCGAAGAACCTCATTCTTGTGCTTAAGCATATAGATCCATGTCATGCAAGTGTAGCAATCAATAAATGTGACAAACCATTTAAAACTGCTCACAAATGTGACTGAGCAAGGCCCTCAAACATCAGAGTGTATTAACATAAAAGGTTCACTGGTACGAAGTCCAATACTAGGATAAGTAGATCTAGTATGCTTAGCAAGCTCACATGCATCACACACAAGAGTTCCTTTCTATAGTCCCTTAAAGATTTCAGGGTACAACTGTTGGGGGTATGCTTCGTAGCCGAAGATCCTAAAGAAAGAGAACACCTTCGGCAGATCCTCTCAGGAACAGTGCCGAAGCTATTACTTATAGAGCTTCGGCATAATGACAGATCTCAAGACGAAGGGACGAACCGACTTAAAGATGGATTGACTTAAAAACCCATGATGTTTTGTGTCATTATTGTAATCGATTGTAAAGGACATAAATATAATTTTACACAGGTTGCGCCCTGTGCCTATAAATAGGTGAACAGTACCCCTGCACTGTTCACGCAATCCTATAATCGCTAACGCTGGAATTATTTTCTGTCAAGGCGAAGGTATAAATGTACCTAAATATTATGTTTTAATATTTAAGTTCATATTATGAAATATATGGATAGTGTAATTTGTTTTTAATAAATCTTCCTCTAATGTTTAATACTTTATATTTTATTTCGCATTATTGTATGTCCGATCACGAAGGCATGACCTTCGTGGTATTCTGTCCTTGGCCTTCGTCCGAAGTTCATTAAATCCTTGGGTAAATAATGCTTCAGCGGACGAAGGACATCATTATTTAACATTTTATGTTGCCTTGTTCTTAATTCGAAGCATTTGAGAACAAGTCCCCAACATTGGCGCCCACCTCCGGTGAACTCACTTCCACTTTTTTGAGCTGATGGCTTCGTTCAACAACCAAGCTGGAGTTGCTTCGGCTCCGAAGCTGGTACTCCCGATAACAGGCAGTTCATGCTCAGAGCCAGCTAACAAGAAGCAGAAGAAGGAGGCACAGAGAAGGGTACAGCATGTCGGGGTACAAGGACCGTTCATCAAGTTAAGATGGTCCCACATCCCAATTACCTTCTCTCAAGAGGACCTTCAGCTTAAGGATTACCCTCACAATGATGCTATGGTTATTTCTTGTGTCATCAAAGGATTTCTGGTCCACAATGTTCTGGTTGATACAGGCAGTGTAGCGGATATTATATTTGCTAAGGCCTTCAGATAGATGCAAGAGCCCGAAGATAAGATCCATGATGCTACACATCCCCTTTGTGGCTTCGAAGGAAGGCAGATTGTAGCACTCGGCAAGATCACGATGCCAGTGACCTTCGGATTTGTCAACAATACAAGGACTGAACAAGTTGTGTTTGATATTGTTGACATGGAATACCCTTACAATGCAATCATTGGTCGTGGGACACTCAATGCTTTTGAAGCAATTCTTCATCCAGCATATCTTTGCATGAAAATACCTTCGGATCAAGGGCCTATTGCTATTCATGGAAGTCAAGAAGCTGCTAGAAAGGCCGAAGGAAACTGGACAGATTCAAAAGCAATCCATAATATAGATGGAGCCGAAGCTTGTGAGCAATACAAGTACAGAAGAGAGAAGGCTGCTTCGGCTGATCAGCCGAAGCCCATGCTCTTATGTGAAGATATAGCAGAGCAGAGGGTGCTGCTGGGATCTCAATTGTCTGAAGAGCAGGAGAAAACTTTAATAAGATTCCTGTTCAACAACAAAGATGTCTTCACATGGTCAGCTAATGATCTTTGTGGTGTCAACAGGGATGTTATAGAACACTCGCTCAATGTTGATCCATCCTTCAGACCCAGAAAGCAGAGGCTTCGAAGATGTCTGATGACAAAGCCAAAGGTGCTCGGAATGAAGTGAAAAGACTTCTCAGCGCTGGAGTCATCAGAGAAGTAAAATACCCAGAATGGCTAGCTAACACTGTTATGGTGAAGAAGGCCAATGGTAAATGGAGAATGTGCATTGATTTTACTGATCTCAATAAGGCTTGTCCGAAGGATGAATTTCCATTACCAAGGATAGATTCTCTGGTAGATGCAGCAGCTTCGTTAGAGCTCATGAGTCTACTAGATTGTTATTCAGACTATCATCAAATCTAGATGAAGAAGGAAGATGAGCCAAAAACCAGCTTCATCACCCCCAGTGGTACATATTGTTACCTTCAGATGCCTGAGGGGCTCAAGAATGCTGGAGGAAGCTTCAGCAGAATGATAGCGAAAGTTCTTCATTCTCATATAGGCAGAAATGTGCTAACATATGTTGATGACATCATAGTAAAAAGCACGAAGCAAGAAAATCATATTACTGATCTGCAGGAAACATTTGCTAACTTTAGGCAAGCTGGCTTGAAGTTGAATCCAGAAAAAAGTGTCTTCGGAGTAAAGAAGGGCAAATTTCTTGGTTGTCTAGTTTCAACAAAAGGGATCGAAGCTAATCCAAACAAAATTGAAGCCATTCTTCGGATGGAGCCACCGAGCACAAAAAGGGGGGCTCAGCGGCTGACAGGAAGATTGGCATCTTTGAATCGATTTATATCTAGATCAGCAGAGAGAAATTTACCATTCTTTGAAGTGCTGAAGTCGGCCGAATTCTTTCAATGGGGATCATCTCAACAAAAAGCCTTCGAAGAGCTAAAACAGTATCTGATAGATTTAACAACCCTAACTCCACCAGCGCCAGGGGCTCCTCTGTTGTTGTATGTGGCAGCTTCGCACTCTGCAGTAAGTGTGGCGCTTGTCCAGGAGAAGCTTGAAGGACAATTGAAAAAGCAAGCTCCAGTGTACTTCGTCTCTGAAGTTCTCAGTTTATCAAAGAAAAACTATACAGAATTGGAGAAGGTGTTGTATGCTGTCTTAATGGCCTCCAGGAAGCTTCGACATTATTTTCAAGCATACCATATAATTGTTCCTTCATCACAGCCTTTGAAGGATATTATGAGAAACAGAGAAGCTACTGGAAGGATTGGAAAGTGGGCTGCGGAACTCAACGAGTTCAGCATTGATTATATGCATAGATCTTCGATTCAGTCCTAGGCGCTAGCAGACTTCATCGCTGATTGGACGCCAGGGGCTCAGGAGGAAGAAGCGAGCAAAGATGTCGAAGCTTGGACAGTGTTCTGCGATGGTTCCTGGGGAACCTTCGGGGCAGGTGCAGCTACCGTTTTAATTGCACCTTCTAAAGTTAGAACATGCTATGCAGTGAAACTTGATTTCAGTTGCACAAATAATATTGCTGAATACGAAGCTTTACTTTTGGGGCTTCGGAAGTTAAAGGCGATGGGGATAAGAAGGGCGGTTCTCAAAACCGATTCCCAAGTTATTTCTGGTCATATTGATAAGAGTTGTAAAGCAAGAGATTCGAAGCTTGAGAAATATTTGGATACAGTTCGAAGTCTTGAAGCTTCCTTCGAAGGGTTTTCTGTCAAGAATATTCCACGAGGAGAAAATGAGCACGCTGATCTGCTAGCCAAGTCAGCGGCACAGGGGCTGCCTTTACCTTCGGAAGTATTCTTTGAAACAATAAAAGCACCTTCGGTCGACCTTCTTGAAAGAGCAGTGCTCAATATATCTCCTGTTTATAGCGAAGATTGGAGAACTGAGATCATGTCTTTTCTCCAGGGCAATTTCCTTTCAGATGACGAAGCTTATAATAAGAGAATAGCGGCAAGAGCCCATCCGTATGTAATAATAGAAGGGGAGTTATACAAGCATGGAGTCTGTTCTCCATTACTCAAATGTTTATCTAGAGCTGAAGGTATAGAGCTGATGAAAGAAATACATGCAGGCATGTGTGGATCTCACATCGGATCTAGGCCCTTGCTGGGTAAAGTTTTTCATCAAGGATTTTATTGGCCGAAGGCAGCTTCGGATGCAGCAGAATTAGTCCAAAAATGCGAAGGTTGTCAAAAATGTGCAAGAGATCAAAAACAGCCTTCGTCTCTAACTCAATTAATACAGCCTACTTGGTCGTTGCAAAGATGGAGTCTTGATTTGCTAGGCCCACTTCCACCAGCACAAGGAAATTTAAAATATGTTGTGGTGGCGGTAGAATATTTTTCTAAGTGGATTGAGGCGAAACCTTTAGCCACAATAACTTCGGTCACTGTCCAAAAAATTTTCTGGCAAAATATTGTCTATCGCTTCGGAGTGCCGAAGGCTATTACTGTGGACAACGGAACACAGTTTGATGCTGAAGCTTTCAAAGAGTTTTGTGAACAAAATGGCACGAAGATCCATTTTGCATCAGTTAGGCATCCGGAGTCAAATGGACTTGTCGAAAGAGCTAATTGGATTATAATGACAGGAATAATGAAGTTAATCTTCAACCAGCCCAGGAGGAAGTGGCCAGACGAATTAATCAAAGTGGTGTGGAGCCACAACACAACAATGTCAAGGTCAACAGGTTTTACACCATTCAAATTACTGTTTGGTGACGAAGCAATAACCCCAAAAGAAGCTAAAGCGGGATCAATAAGAACAGTGGCTTCAGCAGAGGACGAAGCTGATTATTCTGTGGCAAAAGATGCTATAGAAGGGATCAGGCTTCAGGCTGTGGAGAATATCAATAAATATCAAGCCAAAACAATAAAATGGCGTGACAGAAAAGTTCGGTTAAAAAATATCAAGCCAGGACACTTGGTACTTCGGAGAGTTGCCAACCCAGATACAGTAGGCAAGTTGCAGTTAAAGTAGGAAGGACCTTTTCTGGTAGTATCTTCGTCAAGACCCGGTTCTTACAGATTGAAGGATATGGACGGCAACGACATTCCTAGATCTTGGAATGCGGATGAGCTTCGGCGATATTATGTGTAGCTTGATGTAATCTTTTTTACTTTTCCTATTTTTTCCTATGCCACCCTTTTCCTTTCAAAAGGGGGAGAAAGGTTTTTAATGGGGCCATAACATGTAATTTCTCTTTTTCTTACATCAGCTCTACAAGAGCAATATCCCCCAAAGATGTAAATGTAAAAGATGAGCATGCACCATCAAGTGCAAAGGGAAAAGGAAAAACAGGGAGAAGCTCGAAAGACGTCCCTAAGAGGATGCAGAGCACAACCAAGCTACAAAAAGCCATTCCTAAGGGAGTGCAGCATAAGTTTTCTGTTCAAAAGTCGTTCCTAAGGGAATGCACAGCTTACAGCGAAAAGTCAACGCTGATTCCGCCGATGTATAAGGCGAAGCGCGAAAAGTCAACGCGATACCGCCGAAAGTAAAAGGCGAAGAAGTTCAAAAGACGTTCCTAAGGGAATGCAGAACTTACAGCGAAAAGTCAGCGCTGATACACCGAAAAATAAGCGGTGAAGCCAAAAAATAAACGGCAAAGATTTGTTGTTCCAAAGGGAACCAAGGTTTTGGTTGTGGCTTCGTATGTGTGGGTTTGGACATTCATTTGCACGATACATTACATCATACATTTGCATTCATAAACATTCATTTAGACATACATAGGATCATCATCATCATAGCATAGACAGTTGTTTCGGCTCTAAAAAGAAGGCTTTGGAAAAAAGAAACAAGTTTTATGCTTCGCTGTGTACGAAAAGAAGGGAAGGTGTTTTCGCCTTCGGCTCAAAAATGCTAATTTCGTCCACACCAAAGCACTTTATACATTGATGGAAAGGTAAGAATATATTACAAGGTATGGATGAAGTCCACGAACTGAAATTTAATTACATCATTCTTTACATAAGTTATTACAAAAGTTTTTTGAGCTATTTCTAAGACTACTCGAGCTTTGTCAGTATTCATGGAGCTTCATCTTTTTACTCCGTAGCTTCGGCCCCGGCTTCGTCATCCTGTATGTAAGTATTATAAGCAAAATTCAAATTCAAAGGAAAAGGTAACCATAAGGTATGATTTTGTTACCGGCTTAAGATGGCTTCGAGCTTCGTCACCAGCTTTGCTTCGTCCACCCTTTGTCCATACTAATTTTATAAACCTATTTGCAATACTTCGGGCAAGGTTGGGAATGTTATCCAAGTCTGCTGGTGATAAGCTAAAGTTGGGTCTATTGATAACCTTTTCGTGTTCACAGTCAGACTTCAGAAAGGCAACAGATGTGCCCCGAGAAGCTACCAGGGCACAGAAGTCACCATGTCCAGCTATAACTTCGTCAAGATCATCAATTTCACCTTCAATATGCTCGAAGGCACCAGGCAGGTCTTTAGCTGAAGGAGTAAACTTCTCGCTGCTGGCTCCAACAAAATAGAACACCTGCCTCAGCCGTTGAACGCATCGATTGCTGAACTCCAGACATTTATTCTGAAGGCTTGTCAATGATTTTTTCAGCTCTGAACTTTTTTGGACTTCGGCCTCAAGTTTTGCATTAAGCTTCAGCTTTTCTTGTTCGAAGTTTTCTGATTGAGAGAGAAGCTTCGAATTTAATTCTGTTATTTTAGCTTCAGCCTCCGCTAATAAGCCTTCGGTTGTTTGAAGCTTGAAGTCTTTCTTTTCGATGGCAACTGATTGCTCTTTTATCTTGCTCTCTAAATTCTCAATTATAACTTCGTGCTTTTTATCTTCTAAGTCCTGCTGCATTTTTAAAGCTTTGCTCAACAGCATACTCTGCGAACAAATAACCTTCGTTAGAAAACATCTATGTTATTAAAAACAATAAAAGTTAGAGAAAAGTTGTTTACCTTGAAATTGGAATAAAATAAACTACCGACAATGTGTTGTCGTCGGTAGCGGCTGATATCTGTTTCGAGCTTCGGGAAACCGATACTCTTTGATAGAGTACCGATAACCTTCGCGTCGGTCTGATCTCACACGCAGCCCAACCTTTCGTCATCAATGCCACCGAAGAGAAGCGCTCCCGGCCGATACCCGCAAGATATAGCATATTCTTTTAGTTCTTCTTTTTCAGCTTTTGCTAGCTCCTGGCCAACTAAGTTTTGAAAGTTAAAAGCTTCATCTTCCGAAGTATCTTCGGTCATTTCTTCCTTCTCGGGTTTTGCGGCCGTAGTCTCTTCGGTGGCTGCGGCAGCCTCTTCTGCGGCAACTTCTTCCGCGGCCATGTTTAGTAGTATTTTATCTATATCAGCAACCATGCTTTCTAAATTAATATCTTCGGATCTGGCAGCTTCGACTCTGGCCTCTTCTGCGGCAGCCTCCGAAGGTACAGCTTCAGTAGCTGTCATGCTTTCAATAGCCGACACCTTCGGAGCTGAAGCTCCTGGTGGTGTTGCTTCGATGACTTCTGTCATAGTAATGATCCTTTGCCTTTTTGGCCTAGATGCCTTCGTTTTTGCGGGCTCCTTTTCCTTCTGAAAAAGCTTCGTCAGATGTAGCCCTAGTGGACTTAGTTTGACAGGCAAAGATTCAGTCATTACCTTTAAGATTTCCTCTACTTCGGTAGCAGAGGGTGTTGCAGAAGTTCCTTCTTCTTTGTTAGTTGCTTTTTGCTTCGGAGTTGAAGTTTTTCTCTTCTTCGGAATAACTGTTTTTGCCTCAGACTCTTGTTTTTTATTCTTCGGTTGATCTTCATCGTATTTGTTCATAGCACTAGCTACTCTCTTCCTTTTTTGGCCCTCGGCAACCTTGTCTAGCCGCTCGTAGTCAGGATATTCAAAACCTATAGCATCCATCACTCGGTTTAGCCTTCGTTTCGGACGGGTGCCGAAGGCCGCAGTCATCAATTGGTCTTCTTTTTTAGAATAATTTCCGAGTATTTCATTGCACATTACTTCGATTGTGTCCAGCCATTCTTGGCAGGGCACTTTGAAATGTCTCTTGAATTTGTAATGATAAGGCAACCGGATAAGTTCTCCTTCCTTCTTTTTTCCTTCAAGCTTCGGCATGGCCCACTCTTTTATAGTTGGAAACACTTTGAAAGCTAAGAATTCCTACACTAAGTCCCTAGTGCCGATGTGCTACGCGATAACTCTAAATTCAGCCAGTGCAATTTGGGTTGGACCCTCTGGTGTCATATTGCACGGTGGTCTGGTCTCTCCGAAGATCAACTCTAACGGACTCTGGACCAGCTTCTCCTTATCATCGTCAACCTTGACGTAGAACCATTCAGATTTCCAACCAGTTGGCCACTTGCTTCGGTAACTGATTACTGGAAATTTTATAGTCTTGCGGTAAGCAAAATTGTAGCAGCCGAAGTTTTCATGTAACCCATCTCCTCTAGCCTTGGTCTGATAATGCAGCTCATGCACTCGGCAGAAACCTTCGGCAAATGGTTCCACCCCTTGGCTTCGGAGAGCCCAAATGTAAACGCTAAGCCTAACGATAGCGTTAGGAGTTAGCTGATGAAGGTAGATCCCAAACTTCTTCAGCACATCAGCAATCATCTTATTCAAAGGGAATCTTAAACCAAATTTAAAGAAACTTTTAAAGATTACTACTTCATATTTTCCTGGCTTCGGAGTAGTTTCTTCTACACCAAAACGAACCAGCTCTTTCTGTTCTTCACTTAAATAGCCCAATTTCAGCATCTTAGGTAAGTCACCTTCGGAGATGGTGGATTTTCCGAAATCCAGGTGGCTGGGTTTGCTCGACACCGCGCTGCTATAATCATCTTCAGACTCGGTCTCCTCAGCATCAGCTTGCTCTGCTTCAGCGGCAGGGACGTCCTCCGATGTTACCAGCCCAGACCGCTTCATTGCTTCGGAAATCAGAACAGTCTCAGTAGCTTTGATCTCATCTCCCTCACGATCAACCCTAGCAGTGGATCGAACTCTGGCCATTTGATTATGATTTTCTTGAAATTTTTGTTGTTGACTTTTTTTATTTTCACGAAGCTTTTCCTCTTGTGACGAAGCAGAATCAAAAGCGACACTTCGTTTGAGCACGATGACCAAGCTTCGGCTATGGCTAAAATTTTGGCAGCAAAACAATGCAATAGCAATGAATGATGTGGTAACTTCACACCTACCCGTCTGTTTATATAGTGCCACAGGGGGGAAGGTGAATCGTCAAGGTCTCCCGCACCGAGCAAACAGTCACCCGCACTCGCTGAATGGTGGGCCATAAGGTCCAAGAAGGTGAATTGCTGGGGCGCGCGTAACTGCTGCAAGATGGGGCCACCGCGCGTGCGGATTATTTTAATCGTTTCTTGCCAACGAGCTCAGGGAAGGTGTTTTTTGGATCTTCGACATCCTGAAGCCTAGAAGACTTTTTCACGGATCAAGCTCGTTACGAAAAACGATCTAGCACCGCGAAGGGGCTACTGTTGGGGGTATGCTTCGTAGCCGAAGATCCTAAAGAAAGAGAACACCTTCGGCAGATCCTCTCAGGAACAGTGCCGAAGCTATTACTTATAGAGCTTCGGCATAATGACAGATCTCAAGACGAAGGGACGAACCGACTTAAAGATGAATTTACTTAAAAACCCATGATGTTTTGTGTCATTATTGTAATCTATTGTAAAGGACATAAATGTAATTTTACATAGGCTGCGCCTTGTGCCTATAAATAGGTGAACAGTACCACTGCACTGTTCACGCAATCCTATAATCGCTAACGCATTACGCTGGAATTATTTTCTGTCAAGGCGAAGGTATAAATGTACCTAAATATTATGTTTTAATATTTAAGTTCATATTATGAAATATATGGATAATGTAATTTGTTTTTAATAGATCTTCCTCTAATGTTTAATAATTTATATTTTATTTCGCATTATTGTATGTCCGATCACGAAGGCATGACCTTCGTGGTATTCTGTCCTTGGCCTTCGTCCGAAGTTCATTAAATCTTTGGGGAAATAATGCTTCAGCGGACGAAGGACATCATTATTTAACATTTTATGTTGCCTTGTTCTTAATTCGAAGCATTTGAGAACAAGTCCCCAACAATAACTTACTCATCTCTCAAAAGGTACATGTCCTAATCGACGATGTAGCAACTTGATTTCCTTTTCATTTCCTTCTATTGTTGCTAAGAATGCTTGCTTGCTCCTCTTGATTGATGAACCATAGCCCATTACGCCCAAGCCCAAACCCTACCTTTGAGACCATGTTAATTTGGAAGAGGAATATCTCTACTGCTCTATCTCCCTCCCGAGCACACACACAATCACTTTATATTGATTATATGCAAAAAGGTCCCTTACAAAGATCTAAATACAACAACAGAAATCATTACCATGAAAATTGGAACGCACTGTTTGGAACGTAGTATGGATGCCAAGGTAATTTATGGGTGATGTAAAAAAAAAACTAAACCAACCTAGGACGTACTACATGGCTTTGTATTAACAAGAAAACATAAACTACATTCGCGCTGACAATTTATGGGAGGCGATAAAAGAAAACATGTCACAAATGGAAGATGCCATAGAGAAGACAAGTTTCATAGCAACAAAGAATGATGTCTGGCAGCAAGTAGGATTCCTCACATACCGCTGGGCATACAGGTTATTGGCCTCTGGTGGTGCCGACTTGACACCCTGGAAGCTGTAGATAGAAGCAACACCACATGCACAGGATTTATAGAACAGATGCCCGCAAATAAGTGTGTAATGGTTGAACAAAGTGTCATGTACACATGTTAAGTAAAAAAATAAGTGAAAAAATCACACAAATGGACGTTAAAATCAGCACACTTATCTTCAAGCAAACTGAAGAGGGATAAAATACCCTGTAGGGACAACATGCAAAGTTTCCACAGCAAACATACCTATCAACAAGGGCTACTCTTTTAGTCTATGATATTTAAGAGCCAAAGAAAACAGACGTTAAGGAATAACTCACCAATCAAATCGGACAAGTTAGGCTATACTCATACTTTTGAGTTTCAGAAATGGTCATTGTCAGTAGTGGCTGTGCTCCACTCGGGTCACAAGAAACATTTGTTTCCTGAAGAATCCATTCTTGAAGAACCCTTCATAAGCATCTGATGCATCACAGTTGAGATGGAAAGCACCAAGCTCTATCAGCCAAGGTGACTGCAATAGTTCAATATATGCTCAGTTTGCATCTTGCTGTTGAAATCTCTGCCAATCACAGAACCATGTATCTGCGGGATTATAACAACCATATAAATACACAAACATACATTGAATATGTCTGCTCACAATTAGGATATCAACACTTACCTTGTCATATTTCTTAAGAATTTTGCGAATAACAATATCATTCATGGTCACATAATTGAGAAGCATTCTGCCTTCTTGAACCATTATTTCTTGATCATCTATGAGACACTGCCAAAAACGCCATATACAATGTTGTATTCCACAAGGAACATGAAGATGGAGGAGACATTATAAGTTCTTTAAAGAACATCTCACCACACATTGAACAAGGAAGATACTAACATTTAAAACACAGCAGTGTAAGTTGTAATACAAACATAGCAAAATAAAAAAAAAGGTGTAGCAAATTGTAAAGTTAATAACCTTACCTAAAGAATTCTAGTTAGGCTATCTTGTTCTAGGTTCCTAGCTCTAAATTTGTATGATCAGACCAAGGATACTCCATAATTGGATCAAACATACATGGATACTGGCCCATCTAAGACTAACAATATTTTGAAAGCAAGGAACCAGTTGTACATAATGAAATGACTATTATTATTTAGTAGAAAAAATAATGATTGTTGTCATTTTCTTTGGTTTTAAAATCTAGTTTCATCAAGTTGACCCCTTCTCTCTCTTCCCCCTATAAAAAATAATGACTGTTTCCAGTAGTTCACCCATATGGTCACCCAAAACACTGTTTTACACTATTCACAGAGTGGAGTTTGAATATGGGGGGTGGGGATGGGTAAATTGCTAGAGATAGCCTTACTCATCCACATACCTATATTCATACTCCACTCTACGAACAATACAGTCTAAAATGCAAAACAATATTTTGGATGATTATATAGGTAAACTGCTGGACATGGTCTCACAGACCGCAAGGTTCGGTTACACTGGGCCCAACGCCAAGTGACAATGTTGCCTCCCTAAGGGCTAAGGGACATGTACAACCCAGAGACTTTAGCTCGGTTTTCCAAGTATAAGAGATAGCTAAGAGACTGCATGATACAACCCTAGGCCCATAAATCATAAATACAGTCAAGTCACAATATGTATAGAGAGTCGTGTAGAGACGGACTCTTAATGAAGAGACCATCTCTTGATTTTTTTTCACTGAGGTCATGCTTGTTTCCCCTTGATAAAGTTTAGCACTACACTTATTGCTCAAGTTTAGCTACTAAAGAAACAAACAAGGTGACTAAAAGTGTTGTGCTAATGTTTAACACCCTGTTGGGGGCCTTCGTCCTCCGAAGGTCCTCAAAAACATAATTTAACAATGTCTTCCAAGCATGGTTTATAGACAGGTACCTTCGGATTCAAGATTAAAGACATATACGATGAGAAGGGCATGATCGTGACGAAGGTTGCCGTTGCTTCAAAGCTATGCACAAGGGAGCTTTGGCTCAATCGCGGGAAAAGGAACCGACTTAAAGGGGAAAAGGCTATCCAGTCCTCATAGATTTTTCCATAAGTCAATAGTAAATGTAAAGGGCATGACTGTAATTTCTCACAGGCTGTGTCATGTGCCTATAAATAGGTGAACAGTACCCCCGTATTGTTCACGCTGACCTGTATTTGCTCGTGCGTCACTCTTGTACTTTTACCTTCTGTCAAGCCGAAGGTACTTTTGTAATTCCATATCATTTCTATTTTTTCATGATAATAAAGTGGGAATGAGTTGATAATGTTATATAATTGTTCATGGTATCTCTTATATTTCATATGTTTCCCCTTTTATTAACATATGCTGCGATAATGAAGGTATGTCCTTCATGACCTTCGTCAGAAGATCATTATATCCTAAGGGAAATAATGTTTCGAAGGACGAAGGGCAATAACATTTAATATTTCTGTGTTGCCTTGTTCTTAACTCATAGCATTTGAGAACAAGTCCCCAACATTGGCGCCCACCTCCGGTGAACCCTTTTCGACCACCTTTCGGCAAGCACTGACCTTCGTCATGCCACCGAAGAAAGCTTCAGCACCAGGGACCGCTGCACTGCAGCCGCTGGACCCAAACCAAGAAACTCTTTCTCTTCGAGAGGCTTGAAGCCAGAAGAGGAAAGCTACTTGTCCAACATTCCAGGAAAAGGAGTTGGATCAAGAGATCAAAGATATGGAGATAATCCATCAGCAAGTACAAAGGAAGAAGGAGAAGATGGCACGATTGGCTGATCTTCAAAGGAAGATCGATGAAGCCACTAAAGAAGTGCATCATATTGTCCAAGATGAACAAGATCGAAGGCCCCAACATAGGGAGCTTCGTCAAGAAGGCCTATTCAACGAGGATGCATGGTATGATGATTTTAATCATGATGCCTTTACTTTTGATGATGTTTCTCCCTTGGCAGCAGAACTGCAGGCTACCCCATGGCCCCCATCATACAAGCCACCTCAGCTCCCCATGTATGATGGACACTCAGATCCAAAGCAGTTTCTGATGAGCTACGAAGTGACTATATCTTCGTATGGGGGCAACACTGCAGTCATGGCGAAGTCCTTCGTCATGGTAGTCCGGAATGTAGCCCAAACATGGTATTCTTCTCTTCGGCCAGGGACCATCACGTCGTGGCAGAAGCTTAAGGACATGTTGGTTACCAGCTTCCAAGGCTTTCAAACGAAGCCGGTCACAGCTTAGGCTCTGTTCGAATGTACGCAAGACCACGAAGAATACCTTCAGGCCTATGTACGAAGGTTCTTGCGACTAAGGGCACAAGCGCCTACAGTGCACAATAAGATTGTCATTGAGGCCATGATTAAGGGCCTTCGGCTAGGACCTACGGCTCAGTACTTCGCAAGGAAGCCCCCGCAAACTCTGGAGAAGCTGCTTCAGAACATGGATGAGTACATCCGAGCTGACAACGACTTCCGCCAAAGAAGGGAGGAAGCTTACAGATTCTCTGAAATGACCAGGGGCTTCAGAGGAAGAGTCCATCCGAGGCACATCAGGTCAATCCACAACTCCACTCAAAGTAATGACAAAGGAAGTCAGTCTCAGAGGTCACAATATACCTCACAATCTTCAGGGCCAGAGCAAAGCTCCTTCAGGCCACCAGCTCTAAGGTGCAGAGGCGCCAGGGGCTTCGGAGGAAGGTTTGGGGATCAGCCTAGAAAGATTTATTGCTTATTCTGTGGTGAGGACAAGTGCCATACTACAAGAATGTGCCATGTCACCATTCAGAAACAAAAGTAAATAGCAGAAGTCGAAGCCCGGCAGAACCAGCCAAAGCAGGTCTTACACACTGCTTCGTGTCACTCTCCTTACATACCAGAGTATGTGAACAATCATCCTGCAGCTTCTATCACTTCGGCTAGCCATTCACAGGCCTCCTGGCCACAACTCCCGCCTCCGCCACCACTACAACCGACCTATTCCCGAAGCCAGCAGCCAGAAGGGCGTCAGCACTCTCAACAGCAACGGGAATTCAGGGAGGAATCCGAAGCTTGCACAGTCAACAGTATTGTGCCAGAATCAAAACACATCTATTGAGAGATATCCTACCTCTGAAACATTTTTACGTTCATTGTCATTTTGTTTTTAATAAGGAACAATCAATGTAAACCTAGTTTTAATTTCTTGTAATAGCTTCGTTCCTGTCAGAGTGAAATATATCTTCTCCACAGACTCACGAAGCTCAAAAATTGCTGAGGCTCAAAAGACGTTCCTAAGGGAATGCAGAGCTAAAAATCGCATTGCAAGTTTCACTGAAGCTACAAAAAGTCGTTCCTAAGGAGCGCAGCGTAAGTTTGCCGAAGCTACAAAAAGTCGTTCCTAAGGGAGCGCAGTGTAAGTTTTCTGCTCAAAAGTCGTTCCGAAGGGAATGCAGAGCCAAATACCGCCGAAATATAAGGCGAAGCGCGAAAAGTCAATGCGAATACCGCCGAAATAGAAGGCGAAGAAGTTCAAAAGACGTTCCTAAGGGGATGCAAAACTTACACCAAAAAATAAGCGGTGAAGCCGAAAAATAAACGGCAAAGAGATTTTGATCGTTCCTAAGGGGACACAGAGATTGTGTTTCAGCGTGGGTATGTGTCTTCGGCATTAGCATCATATCATCGCATCATATCGCATAGCATCACATCATATATCATATCACATAAATGACATGAATTGGAAACGAAGCCGATCTTCGGAGAATGCTTTACAAAAATGAAAAGGTGCTAAGGCACAAAGTAAGCTGAGAATTACAGCTTCATCAGTTATGATGTGGAAGAAGGAATCTATTGTTTACGAAGCATTGATGTTTTTACAAAATTTGGATATTCTTTACGAAGTGTGGATATTCTTACGAGGCATAAAAATTCTTCTTTACGAAGCATGAAAAGAAGGGAAGGTGTTTTTTCGGCGAAGGCTCAAAAACGGTATGTATATAAAAGTTTCATGCATCGCAAAGAAGTGCATTGCAAAATAGTTTACATGTTAGATTCAAAACTATACACATCAAATGTTATAGACTTCGTTCAATAAATGTTACATTAATCACCTAAGAACGTTTTTACAAAAACTACTACTCTTCCTTCAGAACCTTCTCCACGGCCTCGTTAAGCAATTTGTTGACGACTTCGTCAACGATAGATTCGGCTATGTTGATAATTTCTATTGCTTTCTTTGTCTCCGGATCGGCCAGGGGGTCGAACGGCTCCGGTGGAGGAGGTAATTCAGCTGTGATAGAAAAAATCAATCAGTTCGAAGCCACGAAAACAAACAACGAAGCTAAAAGCCATTAAACGATACCTATCCGTCTCTCGAGTTCTACAGCTTTTTCAGCTTTTTCACTGCTTCTCGAGAGTCATGAATATCTTTTTCACTCTTCTTCATTATTTCATGAGCCATTTCTCGGCCGCCATTTTCCCAAATATCAGTGAAAAATTTGCTGCCCAATAAACTTGATTCGATCGAGGGATCCTTTGTGTCATCCGCGGAGAAGGCAGCTTCAGCCTGAGCCAAGGTTTTAACATGATTGCAACCCACCTTCTCCAAGATAGCTGAAACTCCTCTCGCATCAGGAAACGCACAGACATCCCCACGATCACTTAAAATTTCCTCAAAAGCTTCGGCTTCTCCACTAATCCACTCGATAACACCCTCGGGGTCGCCTCGTATGAAGTTGTCTTCGTTTGAATAGGCGCCCACATTGGCGAAGCTAGTCTTCATCTTTTTCACGCACCCCACAGATTTTTCAAAACATCTTTCCTTGGACGCGCGAAGCTCTGCAACTGTCTTTTCTAAATAATTTTTCCAATATTTGCTGGCATCTCGATTAGCTTCAGCAACAACGCATTTTTCTTTGGCCTTAGCTAATTGTCTCCGAAGGTATTCAATTTCACTCTTTTGGGCCTCAGCTTGAGCTTTGGAACTAGCTTCATCTTCTTTTATTTTGTTTACCAATGAAATTAATATTTTATCCTTTTCAAGGCCTTCGTTCCTTAGTTCAATCACTTCTGAACGAAGGTTGTTCAGAGCCATTGTACACCCTTCATTTTCGATGTTTTTCTGTGCTCTGAGGGCATTGCTAAGGATCAAGCCCTACAAGAGGAGTACAGAATTAAGTATAAACAAATGAAGTAATTTGTTTTCAAATACAAAATTGATTTTCATACCTTTATGCTATTATATGCTAAACTATCAGCCAATTCATCCTTTGACAATACTGAGAGGCCATCTTCTAGCTTCGGAAATCCGAAGCTTCTTCCTATCTCCCGGCTGACGGATATCTCTTTATTATCCGGGAGACAGTACAAAAAATCTTCTTCCCCGCTACCATTAAACACTAATGCCCCCTTCGGGTATTTCAGTTTTTGGGCATAATGCTGAGCTTCTCGTTCTTCTTCCTTAGAAAGTACCTTTCCCGAAGCATGGCGGATGATGTAATCAATGCTCTCTTTCAAAGCTTCGGAAGCAGGAGTAGCAACATTTTCAGGCGAAATTTGCTCTATGGCTTTTTCTTCTGTTGCCTTTTCTTCAATTTCCGCAGGCTTTATCTCAGCGGGCTCCAGAGGCCCAGCTTTGGTACCGGCTTGGATTACTGCAGCTTCAATTTCGGCATGCTCTGTTTCAACTTCAGTTTGCGCCTTCGAGGCTGAAAGTTCCCTTTGGCCCGGGAACAGGATCTGGATGTCGCCTAGAGGGGGGGGTGAATAGGCGAATAAAACTTATTACTTTAAAACTTAAATTCTTACTCTACTCGAAGACTTAGTACGCAGTGGAATGAGAAGACTCTTCGAGTAGGTCGCAGCGGAATGGAAGATCCTGTCTCAAAAATGTCCTGCACTTCAAAACAAGCTTATACCACAGATAAGTATTTAAGTGCAGATATAAAGGCGAGTAAGACAGAGAGTCAGGATACAATACAGATTAGAGCACACAGACACAAGGATTTATCCCGAGGTTCGGTCAAGCCTGAAATGCTTGCCTAGTCCTCGTTGGAGTTAGCCACACCTGGGCTTGGAGTCTATTTCAACTCCTTCCTCCGTTTGCTCAGATCTGTCAGTATGACAGATAGAGCCTTTCACTATTGAGTGGGATTACAACAGAACCGCGGCTGCTTACAAACTTCTTGGCAGCACCCCGGCAGAGTAACGATACGCTCAAGACCTTGCTCTAGCTCTTAGCAGCACTACTCCTCTCTCTAAAGGCTTATAGCTGTGCCTTCTACACAAACTATAGAGTTACACACAAGAGGGAGAGCGAGAATTGATTCTAATGAAGTCTACACTTGTTGGCTGCTCATATATCTTGCTGGAGGCGCCTAGGGGTCCCTTTTATAGGCACAAGGAGCCTAGGAGCCGTTGGAAGCAATCCAGGAAGGCAAATCTTGCCTTCTGTCGGGTGGCGCACCGGACAGTCCGGTGCACACCGGACACTGTCCGGTGCCCGATTTCTTTCCTTCTACGGCGAAGCTGACCGTTGCAGACCGTTGCAGATCTGGAGCCGTTGGCGCACCGGACATGTCCGGTGCACACCGGACAGTCCGGTGCCGTCTTCCGACCGTTGGCTCGGCCACGTGTCCCGCGCAGATCGCGCGGCCGACCGTTGGCCCCGCCGACCGTTGGCTCACCGGACAGTCCGGTGCACACCGGACAGTCCGGTGAATTTTAGCCGTACGCCGTCGGCGAATTCCCGAGAGCAGCCAGTTCACGCCGAGTCAGCCTGGCGCACCGGACACTGTCCGGTGCACACCAGACAGTCCGGTGCTCCAGACCGAGCTGAGTCTTGGCTGCACTCAGCCAAGTCTTTTACTCCTCTTTTCTTCTACTTTCTGTTTCTAACACTTAGACAAGTATATTAGTACACTAGAACCAATGTACTAAGTCTAGAAACATACCTTCTCTTAATTATTATATTCATAGCATTTCACATGCTTGAGCTTTGATATTGGACTCATAAATCATCAAGTCGGCTTGACTTGATCTAGATTGACATTTCTTAGCTCCAACATCCTGCAAAGGTCACATAGAACATTTCCAAACATAGGAACAATCCAAACTAAAGATTAAGGTGAACTTAGCTCTTTTGGGTTGCTTCCAGTTCTGGTTTTGACACTTGTTCTCCTTCTAGTGACCTTGATCTCCTTCTTAGAGCTTGATCCTGAGCCTTATGACTTACACCACATAACTGTAGTTGTTACCTCATTGGCTGTAAGTCACGTTCTTATGTAGTGATCCTTGATATGCCGTAGCTGTTCTCAACTCGATCACCCTTGACTTTGCAAGCCTCCTTCTTCACCCTTGGCTTTGGGTTCCTCAGCCTCCTTGGCCTTCTCCCGTGCACTTGGTACCTCGAAGCTCTTCTTGCCTTCGTCCTTGGCTTGATCAGTTGTCTCCGAGCTACGCACCCGAGTATCACTTTTGCAATGTCCATCTTACTTGTGATGTCCATTATGTATCCATAATCTAGTTCTTGGACCATCACATTTGTTCACTTGTGTTGAACCTTGTAGACTTTATCTTAAGCACCTGTTCAACACTTAGTACACTTGTTAGTCCTTTAATTGAGTTGTCATCCAAACACCAAAACTCACAAGAGAGCTTTCAATCTCCCCCTTTTTGGTGATTGATGGCAACACAATTAAAGCTTACATAAGAATAAGATTTGAAGCACAAATTTTGAATTCTACGTTTATAGAATGCTCCCCCTAAATAAGTGCTTACTTCAAAAACATAATCTTGACCTCAGACGCCAATTTGCACATACTTATGCAATTCGAAACATTTCTACATCTTAGCACTTTTTAGGATGCATTGTGTCAAGAATCAAACCATGATACTATAACTCACAAATGCACATAACCCGAGTTAAAAACACCATTCAAAATAGTGGATATATCACAGGAATATCAACCTACCACTATTCATCATTAAGATACCAATTCAAACTAATACCAATTTAAAGCAATCTTAAAGCACCATTAACCACATGCATCATTATCCACATGACTGTCTATTTCAGAATGAACACAATAGATGCCAATTAATTCATTGCAGCGGAATCACTAGTCCATATGATGCAACACATATAATAACTGCAAGAAGCATATGAATATCACACTTGACAAAGCTCAAACTAACACATCACCCCTTAGGATAAGCTTTCCTCTCAGGTTGAGATAAGAGGATAAGCTTTCCTCTCAGGTTGAGATAAGCTTTAATACACACAAATTCTCCCCCTTTGACATCAAACACCAAAAACTATACTCAAGCAAGAACATAGGATGATGTCAAGGGACAACAGGGTGTTAAGGAGGAAAAACGACTATCAAGACTCCCCCTTACTTATTGAACATATGCCCTATCAACATTTAGGTAAGATACATATATGCAAAAAGATTAATACTTCCTTTTGTACCTTTACCATGTTGTAGTGTACTTCCCATCTTGAAAGTAGTTAATCTCTCGAGAGCTTCTCCACACTTGTGCCTGATTCTTTCTCCTAACTTTTTCTTGTTGTCACAACTTGAGATACCAATTTCTTGACTTACAGAGGTACCCAAGTCCAGATTGCTCCATTTCTTGCTTATCTTCTCTTTTCCACCTAGAGACTATACAAGATCACTCAAGAAACAGTTAGTCTCAAAAGACACAAGTTATGTGTGCTCCCCCTCAAGTTGTGCATCAAGTATTTGAATGACTTGCACTTTGCACATTCTAGCTTCCTTAGAACTAGAGGGGATCACAACATACCTTGGTCAAGGCATACTCTACCACTTTCATCACCCAAAGATGCCAATTTGAATATCCAATGAAACGCCACTTAACACCAATTGAAGGCTAAAATGAAAGGTTGACTAAATACAGCAATGCACGCCTCAGTGACACCTAAGCCAATTGAATACTCACGGAAGTCTAACATTTACTCAACCTGTACATGCTTCATATTTAATTATCATTGCACATACCAATTGAAGATCAACACAATCAAGTATATAATGCGAAATATCTAAGCATGTCATGATTAAGAAGGTTTCTTAGATGCACAAAAGAAACGCATTTTAAAGGCATAAATTACCTAAACCAAGATATTACCAATTGAAAGACAAGAACATAGCTATGATCACAATGAATGGAATTTCAAGAATATTTAATGAAATTGCATAGCTTCATTTTCCACACCTTTGCCTTTATGAGAGCACTTGTTATCACCAATTCAGGACTCCTTTTGCTCACACACCTCATAGCTCAAAGGGGCACGACATGGATTTGAAATTCACACAATACTAAACTAGGGAGATCATGTGAACATGCACTAAACAAAATGTCATATTTGCACATAGCATGACTTACAACAAGTTACAGGTTTATCCATATACACCAAGAGAGTTGATCGTTGTGGATAACAAATGAAAGAACTACCCATGAATGATTCAAAAGATATATCCTATATAACACCAGTCATGATTAAGCAAACATCATTATGATTCATTTAACACAGGCAATCATAAAGCATAACTACTCTAAGGACAGGTAGCACATCAAGCCATCTTAAGAGCAATACTAAATTGTACTCAAAATACACGAGTACCATCCTTTGGAGAGCAAGTTGTAGATTCTCATCAAGGTCCTTTACTTGATTCACCAATAATGATTCAGGACCTACACACCTTATTTCACTTGAGATGAACATGGGATTAGTGTTTCACAATAAAGACACCAAAACAATTAATACTAAAACAATTAATAGCTTAAGCATAGAGTTTAAGATAACCGTCTTAAGCTCTCCCATGGTCTCCAGTCCATCTCAAGGCACCTGCATGGTCTAGTTAGCACAGTTTGGTACCCATCTCGGGATGGGTCCATAATGATCATCTAAATGTGCCTTTGGTACCCAAATTGCCTTTGTGCTAGTTCTAGGTGATCTCGTTATAGATCTAGCACAAGTGTATGATATGGGTCTCCTACCCGAATAAGATTGACACAAATTCACTTGCTTAGGAATCTTACCTTTATAACATACCTTGGATAGATGACCCTGCTCACCACACTTGTAGCAGAAGCGTCGCTCAACTTGACACGACGCTTGCTGTGTGTTATTTTCCTTGGTGAGGGTCACCTTGGAGGATGCACATCCTTGATTCTTCATGACCGGACATGAAGTGATCGTGTGGTCCTTTTTGTTGCATCCAAAACAACTCCTTGTCCCTTCATTCTTGTCTTTGTACGGACAAGACGCGATGAGGTGGCCTAACTTCTTGCACTTGAAACACCTCCTTTTTCCTTTTCCCTTTTTATACTTGAATGACATGGAGAGAAGGTCAGTGCAAACAACATGATTAATTGAATCCTTACCTTTTTCCTCTTTCATGTTGATTTCTTCATTTATAGCTTTGGGAACAATTCTCTTATTGAGCTTGACACTTGCTGCAGTTTTTCCTTTCTCAAGCTTCTTCACCACGCGCCCGTGGATATCTTGAGAGAGTTGAGCAAAGTGTCTTCTTCTCAGTTGTCGTTGCTTCTTATTCCCACAGAATTTCTTTTGTGACCCTAAAACTTGTTGCTCAATCAATGATTGGCTTTCTTTTGAGCAACAGGGGTTAGCACATGATGATATACAATTCAAATGCGCACACGTGCGAGAATGAGGTTCACATGAATTTAAGTTTACAATTATAACCTCATGAGCAACATTGAGCATGATATGGTTATCAACTAATTCATTATGAGAATAAGATAGCATATCATATTTTTCACTTAGAGCAAGTTTTTCTAAATTTATCATTTCCACTTGACTCTTGAGCATAGAATTCTCAGTTTTAAGTTGAGCAACATCAGATAATACATCATGATTATTTCTTTGCTCAAATAAAATAGATTCATACCGTTGGACCAAATTATCATGAGAGCACTTTAGCTCCTCATGTTCTTTGGTCATCTTCTCTAGGCTGTCGTTGGTTTTGATGAGCGACTCCTCTAGCCTGAGAAGCGTTTCGCCTTGTTCCTTGTTCCTTCTCAACAGCTTAACCAAGAGTGCCTTGTCCTCTTTGTTGAGATGGATGTAGAAACGGCGAATCTCCTCTTCTTCCACATCATCGGTCTCATTTTCCCTGTCATTAATGTCAGTGGAAGCCAAATAGGAAAATGTACCTTGAGGTGATGAAGATTCATCCTCGCTATCATCGTCATATTCCTCCTCATCATGGCTTTTGTCTCCACCATCATTGTTAGCAATAAAACATTTATCACTAGTGGAGAGCAAACCTGTCGATGAGGTGGATTCATCGTTTGGGTGCCATCGTTCTTGTTCCTCTCCCTCTGAATGGTTAGTAACACAAGTAATATAGGGAGTAGGAGCAACACAATTTGCCACAGAATATTTTTCTTTAATTCTACTCCATAAATCATGAGCATCAACAAATAAATCACTATCACTACTCATGATGGAAAAATAAGCACTTCTAGAAAGAGAGTCAACTAAGATGTTGCAAGCATGGTGATTGAGAGATAAACATCTTAGTTCTTCATTGGAAGGATTTTTTCTAAAATCAGAGGGAAAAATACTTCTACTAAAGATCTGTCTCAAATCAGGATCAACATTCATGAAAGCTTTGTAAATAGAGACAGACCAAGATTTGTAATTAGAACCATCGCCTAAAAGAAGTTCTACAGTTACCTCTTGTGACGACATCGTTATCTCCGGACGGCTAAGCCCACACTGGAGAGGCCTAGCTCTGATACCAATTGAAAGTTCCCTTTGGCCCGGGAACAGGATCTGGATGTCGCCTAGAGGGGGGGTGAATAGGCGAATAAAACTTATTACTTTAAAACTTAAATTCTTACTCTACTTGAAGACTTAGTACGCAGTGGAATGAGAAGACTCTTCGAGTAGGTCGCAGCGGAATGGAAGATCCTGTCTCAAAAATGTCCTGCACTTCAAAACAAGCTTATACCACAGATAAGTATTTAAGTGCAGATATAAAGGCGAGTAAGACAGAGAGTCAGGATACAATACAGATTAGAGCACACAGACACAAGGATTTATCTCGAGGTTCGGTCAAGCCTGAAATGCTTGCCTAGTCCTCGTTGGAGTTAGCCACACCTGGGCTTGGAGTCTATTTCAACTCCTTCCTCCGTTTGCTCAGATCTGTCAGTATGACAGATAGAGCCTTTCACTATTGAGTGGGATTACAACAGAACCGCGGCTGCTTACAAACTTCTTGGCAGCACCCCGGCAGAGTAACGATACGCTCAAGACCTTGCTCTAGCTCTTAGCAGCACTACTCCTCTCTCTAAAGGCTTATAGCTGTGCCTTCTACACAAACTATAGAGTTACACACAAGAGGGAGAGCGAGAATTGATTCTAATGAAGTCTACACTTGTTGGCTGCTCATATATCTTGCTGGAGGCGCCTAGGGGTCCCTTTTATAGGCACAAGGAGCCTAGGAGCCGTTGGAAGCAATCCAGGAAGGCAAATCTTGCCTTCTGTCGGGTGGCGCACCGGACAGTCCGGTGCACACCGGACACTGTCCGGTGCCCGATTTCTTTCCTTCTACGGCGAAGCTGACCGTTGCAGACCGTTGCAGATCTGGAGCCGTTGGCGCACCGGACATGTCCGGTGCACACCGGATAGTCCGGTGCCGTCTTCCGACCGTTGGCTCGGCCACGTGTCCCGCGCAGATCGCGCGGCCGACCGTTGGCCCCGCCGACCGTTGGCTCACCGGACAGTCCGGTGCACACCGGACAGTCCGGTGAATTTTAGCCGTACGCCGTCGGCGAATTCCCGAGAGCAGCCAGTTCACGCCGAGTCAGCCTGGCGCACCGGACACTGTCCGGTGCACACCGGACAGTCCGGTGCTCCAGACCGAGCTGAGTCTTGGCTGCACTCAGCCAAGTCTTTTACTCCTCTTTTCTTCTACTTTCTGTTTCTAACACTTAGACAAGTATATTAGTACACTAGAACCAATGTACTAAGTCTAGAAACATACCTTCTCTTAATTATTATATTCATAGCATTTCACATGCTTGAGCTTTGATATTGGACTCATAAATCATCAAGTCGGCTTGACTTGATCTAGATTGACATTTCTTAGCTCCAACATCCTGCAAAGGTCACATAGAACATTTCCAAACATAGGAACAATCCAAACTAAAGATTAAGGTGAACTTAGCTCTTTTGGGTTGCTTCCAGTTCTGGTTTTGACACTTGTTCTCCTTCTAGTGACCTTGATCTCCTTCTTAGAGCTTGATCTTGAGCCTTATGACTTACACCACATAACTGTAGTTGTTACCTCATTGGCTGTAAGTCACGTTCTTATGTAGTGATCCTTGATATGCCGTAGCTGTTCTCAACTCGATCACCCTTGACTTTGCAAGCCTCCTTCTTCACCCTTGGCTTTGGGTTCCTCAGCCTCCTTGGCCTTCTCCCGTGCACTTGGTACCTCAAAGCTCTTCTTGCCTTCGTCCTTGGCTTGATCAGTTGTCTCCGAGCTACGCACCCGAGTATCACTTTTGCAATGTCCATCTTACTTGTGATGTCCATTATGTATCCATAATCTAGTTCTTGGACCATCACATTTGTTCACTTGTGTTGGACCTTGTAGACTTTATCTTAAGCACCTGTTCAACACTTAGTACACTTGTTAGTCCTTTAATTGAGTTGTCATCCAAACACCAAAACTCACAAGAGAGCTTTCAGAGGCTTCGGTAATTTTCTTTGAAGGAGTCGAGTTCAAAGTCTTTACTGTTTCTAGCACATCTAGTACATTTGTCATCCTTCTCCTCTTAGGAGTTGCGGTAGAACTTTTTTGTGCCTTCGGCACTGTTACTTCTGATGAAGGGCTTAAAATTTCTAGCATTTTTGTTTCTTCAATATTTGGCTTTTCAGCTTTATCTTCCTCAGTCTTTGACTTAGCTAGTTCAACCAAAGCTTCCTTCGGCATTGTAGCTGGCTCTTCAGCCTTCTGCGTAGGAGGAATGGGCTCTTTTGGTTCAGCAGCTGAAGAAGTCTCCCCGCCAAACTCAGGTACCACGGCCGGTTCAATATAACGTGGCCAGTGGGTAAGGACTTTCAACTTTTTGCTCTTCGGCGCAGGCTCATTTGGAGTGGCCGAAGCAGCAGTTTTCCTCTTCTTTCTCCATCCTCGCAGCGGGTAGCAGTAGTCGGGGTAAACAAAACCAATGGCATCAAAAACTCTGTTCAATCTCTTTTTTCCCCGGTCCCCGAAGGATGTGGATAATGCATTATCTTCTGCTTTGGAATATGGCCCAAGCAGTTCATCACTTGTAGCTTCGATACATTTTAGCTAGTCATCATTTGGTTCATCAAATTTATCTCCATATCCGAATGTATATTTCAGTCGAACCAAGTCACCTTCGCTAACTCGGTGACAGTCTCCTTCGGCATTTCCCAGTTCTCTACAAGAGACCATACTCTGAATGCTATATGTTCTTGAATCAAGTCTCTTGTACCAATGAAGAAGCATACAGTACCAAAGGCCTTCTAGCATGCTTCAGCGGCTTCATCGATTTCAACCTTCGGCTTTCGAAGGCCGAAGCGGGACCATATGGGACGCAGAATAACCTGCTTAACATCCTCCCTCGCTACCAAGTCATTCTTCACATAAAACCATTCCTCCATCTAATTTCCCGGCCATCTTTTCCGAAATGTTGGCACTGGGTAGTTTGAGTTGGGACGGGCGATAAATCCATAACAACCGAAGTTGTTGTGATATTGTTCTTTTCCTGTGGCCTTCATTTCATACATAAGTTTGTGCATGCTGCAGAAGCATTTTGCGCTTGGGTCTATACCTTGGCTCATTGCTGCCCAGACGAAGACTCCCATCCTCAATATGGCTTCGGGGATCAGTTGATGAAGGAAAATTTGGAAGGTTTTCAACACTTCAACTACAAACCTGTTCAGTGGGAATCGAAGCCCAGCTTTAAAGAAGCTTCGGAAGATCACAACTTCATTCTCCTCAGGCGCAGGAGTGTTATTGTCTTCACCAGCCCTCACAATAGATATATCTCGAAAATACCTCCCCCTCATGCTCTCAAGGTGACTTTGCTTGATGGTCAACTTTGCTTGATTTTGCCATTGATTCTAAAAACCCAACTATATAAGGATTCACATCATTCTTCTGTTCAAAGAGCTTCTCCTCTTCGGTTAGCTTCATCTCAGCAACAACCTTCTTGTCTTGAGACATCTTTTCTTTGGAAATGACGAAAATGTGTCCTTTAAACCGAAGCTTAGAAAGCTTGAGAAACTAGCAAGCGTTGGTGAGCAAGAGCTATAAAATTGAGAAAACAAAGCAAATGGCACAAGCAGCGTACCAAATGTGGTTGATGCAAGTTCTTATTTATACGCTCGGCACGCCCCAAATTGGAGGGTCCCGTCTGTCATTGACTGTTGCTATTCTAGCAAAGGGAAGGTGTTTTTCGGACCTTCGGCTTAAGGCCTTCATACATGTCGCGGTCTGAATTCGTTATCTTAAACAAATTAATACTGCGAGGGGCTACTGTTGGGGGCCTTCGTCCTCCGAAGGTCCTCAAAAACGTAATTTAACAATGTCTTCCAAGCATGGTTTATAGACAGGTACCTTCGGATTCAGGATTAAAGACATATACGATGAGAAGGGCATGATCGTGACGAAGGTTGCCGTTGCTTCGAAGCTATACACAAGGGAGCTTCGGCTCAATCGCGGGAAAAGGAACCGACTTAAAGGGGAAAAGGCTATCCAGTCCTCACAGATTTTTCCATAAGCCAATAGTAAATGTAAAGGGCATGACTGTAATTTCTCACAGGCTGTGTCCTGTGCCTATAAATAGGTGAACCGTACCCTCGTACTGTTCAAACTGACCTGTATTTGCTCGTGCGTCACTCTTGTACTTTTACCTTCTGTCAAGCCGAAGGTACTTTTGTAATTCCATATCATTTCTATTTTTTCATGATAATAAAGTGGGAATGAGTTGATAATGTTATATAATTGTTCATGTTATCTCTTATATTTCATATGTTTCCCCTTTTATTAACATATGCTGCGATAATGAAGGTATGTCCTTCATGACCTTCATCAGAAGATCATTATATCCTTAGGAAAATAATGTTTCGAAGGACGAAGGGCAATAACATTTAATATTTCTGTGTTGCCTTGTTCTTAACTCATAGCATTTGAGAACAAGTCCCCAACACACCCATTAGCACTTTAGCTCTACAAAAGGTGCTAAACTATGCTAAAAGTGGTCTCCCAACCCATTTCTCTCTCCTTTCTCTCTCCCCCATCGAAATGCCCTCTTCTCCCCTATCGTTTGGTTGCTTGTTTAGGCATTAATTAGGGTATTGCGCTAAAGTTTAGCACTTAAATCCAAACATCCCTCAAGCGCTAAAGTTCATCAAAAGTTTAGCAGGTGCTAAACTTTACACTACGGAAACATGCCTTTCGCTCCTAGAGATGTCTCAATAGACACCTCATTTAATTAGGTTGTACATGCCCTAAGTCCCTATCACCACCTTATTCACGCATCAACGTTCTATACACGGTTTGCATCGAGGAATTTGGTAAAATGGGCCACTCCACGATGACGTCGTTCAAAATAGATGCCTTTAGCTGAACTTGTAAAAATGGGTCGATCGATTAGGCTTACTTCATCAAAATACTCATTCGAGCGATTAACTTGTTTGACAAGTGGACCCGTACCCTCGTTGGACTGGAACGTCCCTCCCTTCCATCAGGCCTATGTCTGATGGCGCAGGCGAACATGAGGATGAGTACAATAAAGACGAGCACGACGAGAAAGGTGGTGACGACAGAGCTACTAGTGCGCTGGCAGAAGCCATGGAACTACATGCAGATGGACATCCAATTGGCGTGCCAGTTGCCCGAGTGTGCCACTTACATAATGGCCACCGCGACGCGTGCTAGACGCCATCAACAACACTATCACCACCATGTCGCATACGAGCAGCTACAACCACACGCTCATCGCCTCACTAGGCCAGATGATGCCCACCATGGAGAAGGGCAGCGACAACACTAGGTACCCTGCGACGACAGTGTTGGCTACCAGCACAGAGGTGAAGGCAGGGAAGTCGTCGAACATGGACTGGAAGGAGTTGGTGAACATGGACCGCCTCTCGTCGATAGTGCCCGTGAAGAGGGCGGTCACAACGTCGGGCCCAAAGCGGACAACCTCGGCAACAAGTCGCCCACGACCAGGCAGCGTCGGAACCCCTCGGTGCCCGAGCTCAGCAGGAATGGGAGACCACTGCCACCAGTGGTCGTCTTGTGCAGCACCGTTAACAGCTAAGACTATCTGTAGTGCAGATTACTCCATATCCTTACTCTATATTACTCTTTATAGTCTAGTCATCAAAATGCAAACCAACCCTCCGTGCAACCGTGCAAACTTCTAATCTGAACCACATGATGTTGATCCAAGGGGACGTGCGGAGGAGTGGGATTTGAAAAGGTGTGATTAGCAGCGGACGATTAAGTGTAAAATTATCCACACCTCTGCGTCCCTTGGATCAACATCATGTGGTTTAGATTAGAAGTTTGCACGGTTGCACGAAGGAGTTGGTTTGCACCAGATACATTTTCCATCAAAATTCATTACTATATATTACAATCTTCTGCGCCCATATCTCTCTCTATATCCCCTCTATATCAATTATTACATATTCTATTTATTATGATCGAAATTCTATATTTTTTGTGCACAACACGTACTTTTGATAAGGGTAGAGATGGCAATGGGTAAATACCCACCGAGTATTACTACCCCATATTCATACCCACGACATAAAAATAACCCCACCGGGTCACCCATATACACTGATGGGTATGAATTTACCCCATGCCCATACCCATGTGGGTATGGGTCACCCATCGAGTCACCCGTACCCACAAAAATTAAACATCTATCAAAATATTATACTATACAAATGTCAAGTATATCCATATAAATATCATAACAAAATTTTCTAGCATCATTTAACCATCCATTCAACACACCAAAGATAATTGGATAAAGTAGTAACACTAGGATAGTACTACATAGCACATTACATGTTCCATTACATGGTCATTAAATTATCGTTAAATCTTTTATGACATTATGGTCTAAAAGGTTGTTAAATAGTAAAAAAGATGGATGACTAAAGTCCAAGTTCATGTTTGGGCTAAGTTTATATTGGATATTTATACCCACGGGTTAACGGGTATGGGTGAAGACGGAACGTTCTAATACCCGTTTACCCATTGGGTGGAGATTTTTGTCCAATAACAAACTCACGGTTATAATATTTAGTCCATATATATACCCTAATGGAGTAAATACCTATCGGCTATCAGGTCGCGCGTACCCATTGCCCGTAGATATGGAAGACTTCTACCGTAATTATTGGTGTCCGCTATATCTGACGCAATATTGTGGATGCAGAAGGATATAGAGAGCTATATCGGAAACCGTTGCACATATTTTTAAGCTCCAGTTACCTGTATGCGCGTTTACCGGAAGGATTTCTGTAGGCCAGTGCAGATACCCTAAGGAAAGGGAGAGATATTTCGGTCCAACAGGGATACATGCCCACTTATCAGACTAGTTAAACATCCGGATGTGTATTTTGACGAAGTGAATCTACTCGATTGACCTATTTTTACAAATCCATTGTAGAGTGATCTATTTTGGTAAATTCATCAATGTGCCGGAGAGGCCCAAACCGACGAGGGGGGTTCTCAGCTCTGGGCAGTGGCCGCTTTGAGTGGGCCGGGCCGCGCCGCGCGAAACGATGAGATGGGATGAGCCGATGAGGCCGCATCGGTGGCGACGATCCAATTCCAATCTTAGCCGTACCCGGAGGCAGCAGCGACCAGCGAGCGACGCCGGCCATGCTCTCCGCCGCTGCGTCCGCCATACCCAGGCTCCGCTTAGCGTCGGGCCCGCGGCTGAGGCGGCCGTCGGCTAGGACGCACTGGCCGCGGCCACTCTCGTCCTCCAGCCACGTTACGCCCGTGGCGGCTGCGGGGGCTGGGGAGCTGGAGCCGCCGGACCTCACCCGCTTAGCCAACGCCGCGCGCATCTCGCTCTCCCCGCAGGAGGTCAGTCGCTGTCCTGCTTTCTTTCTCTTGATGCCAAACATGTGATGCTCTGTGCACATGAGAGGCTGACGCTTTGCTTGTGTTCTCTGTGTGCTCAATCGCCAGGCCGAGGACTTCGAGCCCAAGATTCGTCAGGTTGTGGATTGGTAAGTTTCTGCTACCTGTTCTCTTCTTCTCGCGAGTGGATGATTGAAGGGGCGGTTTGTAGTGCTTGTTGCAGCTCATAAAATTCTGCGAGACGGTGTAGTCTCTCTACTAGGAATGCTCTGCCGTGGGTTTAGATAATTTCTTAGTCTGTATTTTTTTTATTGGGGGACCAATGAACACATGCCGTAGTGCATTGCTAATTTCAGATTGGAAATGCTTTGGATGATTCAGATACTGAGTAATGTTAGTACCTTGTGCAGATTGCAATATATCTTACTATGATACCTCTAAAGTCAGCGATTTAAGTCCCTCTTACAGTCTTACTTAAGTTAGAGGAGACTCATCCCTGAAGTCATCCAGATATACACATCGTTCTCACAACTTCATCATGAAAACAATATAGCTGCCAATTGTTGTAGAAGATGTTGATTAGAAAACACATGAAAAGTTGAAGGCCAACACCCTTGCACCAATGAAGGCACCTTTCTAGGATGAATGGGACGCTGCTTTTAAAAGATGAATATGGCAGCATTATTTTTTCTAGTGAACAATGCAATATGAACATGTTAATGGACCGCATCTAGTTCCTGTGGCAGAACACCACAAATGTCACAAGCTCTGCCACAGTTAAGTTTTTTTTCTCGAATGCGCAGGAGGACTGCACCATTTTATAAATTAAGAAGAGAGGATACATGGTCAAAAGAAGACCAAAAATACAAAAGTAAACTAAGGACTCCTTACTGAGGCCAGAAACATGCATATATAAACTGGTCCATAGGAACACAGACACTACTAAAGACTAAGAAGCCTCCTTCCCTCAAGTAGCAGGAAGTGGGGCTGCCAGGGAGGAAAATCCCTTGGCACCAGCAACCTCCCACAAACTCCTCTCATCTTCAAACTGCTTGAGGATTAAAGGCAGGCTAGGAGACCCATTGTAAAAAAAAACACCTATTACGATGAAGCCAGATCAACCAAGCTCCCAAGATGATAAAGGAGTTGAGACCTTTCTTGCAGAGCCCATTTATTGTCTCTGAGGCATTTTCCCACCATTCCAAAAAGGAGGAGCTGAGGAGTGCATACCAAACTTTCTCAGCACCTTATACCAGAAAACCCTTGCAAAAACACATGTGACAAGCAAATGATTTGTAGTTAATCCTGATCACATAAAGAGCATTTGCTTGGGTGATTTAATCCTCTCTTGGCGAGTCTATCTGCTGTCCAGCATCTGATCTGGGTAACAAGCCAAATGAAAAAACGATATTTTGGTGGAGCCCATGTTTTCCACACTCTCTTATAATGCCCGAAATAGCATGATCCCATAAAAAGACCTTTATAGGCAGACTCTGCAGAGTATCTACGATCTGAAGCAATGCTGAAAATGTGCTTATCCTCCCTGTCAGGTTGCAACTCAAAACCAGAAAGCATCTCCCAGAGACGAAGATAACCTGATAAACTGATAAAGCTTCAACAGTGAGCCCCCCTAATGTCAGCAATCCATTGACCATTGGATAAAGCTTCTTGTACAGTTCGTTTCTGAGCAAATCTCTTAGGAATTATGCCAAAAAGCCTAGGGGCCAACTCAGAGATTCTTTCCCCATGCAGCCACTTATCAGTCCAGAACAAGGTGTTTGCACCGTCCCCCACTTCAAAAATCAGGACCATGGAAAAGAAAGCCCGGGCCTTGGCCGGAATTTGAATAGATAGACCAAACCAAGAGCGCCCAGGCTCAGTTTTTTTGCAGCCACAACCACTTCATTCTGAGCGCCCAGCAGAGTTCCTGGAGACTAGAAATACCCAGGCCTCCATCTAACTTCCTTTCTACCCTTCCAGAGAAATCATTTTCTTATTTTATCAATCGCCTCCAAAGCCCAATGGGGGATGTCAACTGCCATTGCCACATAAATAGACATGCCTGTAAGCACATGTTGTACAAGGGTTCTTCTCCCTGATCTGGTCATTAGATCCGCCTTCCAATGCGGCAGCCGATCGGCAACCCTTTCAACCAAAGTCTGAAAATGATGTTTGTTTAACTTATGAATGGAAAGAGGAAGATCTAAATACTGGCAAGGGAAGGCTGCAACATCACAGGGCAGCAGGGTCTGGACTTCCAATGGGCACCTAATGGGAAAAATGCTGGACTTCTGTGCACTATTGTAGAAGCCAAAAGAATCTCCAAATAACTGAAGAATTTCCAGAGTAACAGAGATATCAAAGGGTGCAGGATGCAGGAATAAAACCACATCGTCTGCATACATAGAAATTCTGTGCAGCCTTTTCCCCCTTGAAAGTTGCTGTAGCAGACCTCCCTCTTCTGCCTTATTGAACAGAAAACCCAAAATACTGCCACAGTTAAGTTAAGGGATATGTTTTAGATTTGTATAACTTGATCAGAGTGGTTGTTTTTTATTGTATAGTTATGTGATTCTAAATCGAAAAATGGGAAGATCATGAATGTTTCACACTATGAGAGTGTTGGGTTTTGGTTTCTATTTGTACGCACTGTAAGAAAATCAAAGCTTCACTGGTTATTTCAGGGTAGAGCTTAGCTGCTCTTTGTTTTTATTTTCTTTACAGGTTTGGGCAACTTCAGGCAGTAGACCTTGAGTCCATTGAGCCTTCACTTAGAGCTGGTATGCATCTTGGTGGCATTCTCATGATTGATTATTATTTATTAGCGTCTCTTGATTTGCTATAATTTGGAAAGCATAAATCCTTTCCCCACTTCGATATGCTTGAAAATTGATTTACTGATGCTAAGTTCCTATCCCAGTTGTGACACGATATAAGGCTTCTAGTAGCATTTAGCCATCTACTCCATACTAGCACTGTGCTAGACATCATGTTAATATCACTTGATTTACTAGAATTTTGAAGGCCTAAAGCTTAACCCATTTTCAATGTGCATGAAAACATGATTTAATGATTTATCCATCCCAATTAGTTGTGACACAGTAGAGGGCTTGTAGTGAGCATTTAGGGTCTATTTGGAAGTAAAGTATTTTTATAGTTTCTAGACAATACCATGGTTTAGGCTGTCTTCGGTGGATGATACTGGTTGACGCTGTTTGCAGAGTGAAGTTTGAAATAGGGGATAAGATAGGGATCTGCTGGAGCTGGCCTTATAGGAATACTTTTATGCTATAAGGTGTTTGGCTGCATTCTTAAAAACTATGTTTTTAAAACCATGGTATTCTAGATAGCATAGTATTTTTGGAGTATTGTAAACTTCACTCCAACCCAAAGGCAGGCTTTTGCCTAAATACCATAGTTTACAATGTTGTATCTAGACAATGTTTCTCAAAACAATGGTATTCTTGGAGCTGACCAAAACTATGGTATTGTCATGACAATTGCAAATTATAGTATTGTAAAACCATGGTTTTGAGAAATATTATTGCCAAACAGGCCTTTAGCCATTTGTTTCCTACCAGTACTGTGCTTGGCATCATATGTGAAATGGAATAATCATGAGAGAAGGATTATAATGTCATCACTTAATTACATTTTGAACAATTAGTTCTGAATTCTAATGCTTTCATCCAAAAACCAAATGTTTTATTTGATTCCCTACCCCAAAACCCCAAAAGAAGAAATGGTGTACTGCGATGTTATTATTTTGTTCCTAGAGCTATTAAGATTGAAGAGTTCCTAGCAGCCCGTTACACAATGCTTATTAACTGTTAGTCTGTTTTTGTATGTTTATTTCAACGAATTACAATTTTTCATGTTCCACTATCTCATCCACAGGTACAACGGCTGATATTTCTTTGAGAGAAGACAAGCCTGAAACATTCGATAACAGGTGAGCAAGGCAATGAGTCTTCCATGGTTTTTACTAAAGCACTAAATGCTTTGCAACGAAAACCTGAGTGTATTTATCATTTTTCGTTTTTTTTTTTGTCAATGCAGAGATGCCATAAAGGAGGCCATTCCAAGTTATGATGATCCATATATCAAAGTGCCAAGAGTGCTGAACAAAGAATGATCTGTAGCATGTATATCAGAATTGTTAGAATATTAATACTCTACAATGCAGCATGGTTAAACATAATGATAAAATTTGCAGAAAGATTGAACGAGTCATCAGCAAGCTTAATTGATTTTGTGCATTTCAATTTGATAATTCTGTGATTGAACAGAGCAATCAGCAATCTTGCATTGGGACAGGATAACAGGAAAGATTTGGGAGATCTGCTTCAGGGAAACCTTGTTTTTTAATGCAATTATTTTTTGCTCTCTCACAAGTATAGACGACCGCAGGCTTGAAGCCCATTCTAATCTATTTTGACAATTATATTAGAACTTGTGGACTCCGTGGTAGCACGCACGAGTGGTGCTTCAAAATGAGATCGAATTATGAGGGTTGTTGTGCCCATCCCACGGGAGGTCACTTTTGAGAAGAGCGACTCTAGTAGAACTGAAATGTGAAAAGTGTCAAGTGCTAGAGCTCCTGTACGGTCACTCCTTTTAACAGAGAGTAGGCTTGCAAATCATTATTAAGAAGAGGATCAGCATCAATCTTGGCTTTGCCTCAACAAAGAGTAAGTGATTGGCAAACCATCAAACCTTAAGATAAAAATCATCATCTTTTTGTTGGTTTGCAGTTTCTTAACACTAACTTATATTTACTTATTCATGCTTGTGCTTGTATTATTGCCTTATACAATGCATATTAATGCACTGTCTCTTAATGTGTGTCTAGGGGGTAAGTTGTAAAAAACGAAAAAATCATGTCTTCATCAAGACACACATTTGGCTCAATTTTCTAAGTACAAGACACAAGTTTATTAGTATGACCCACATAAATAAGGCATGTCTTAGTATTTTTTTATTGAATAAAACACAAGGTTTACCAACATCCCAGTGTACCTACATGAATCTTAGCGGTGTCTTTTACTTAAAAAACTGCACCACATGGTGTCATGGTTGTGCATGCCCTAACTAGTTTACTTGTGTAGCTAATTTTTCTTAGTTTATGTAGTTAAGTATTGGTAGCTCTCTAGTTTAGCTTATGTAGCTAATTGATTAGGTTTTGTATGCTTTGCTAACTAGTACATGTTAAAGCTTCGAGTGTGAAGAGAGTACTAGTTGTGTAGGTTAGTGTGACATTATTGACCAGACTTTATAGTTGGCAAATTTTTGTGCAATTAGGTTTTTTTATAATCGATATGCAATCAAACTATCAAAAGTCATAAAAAAATCTTGAAAAGTTTATAGATATACTTGATTATTTACTCTACCAATATAATAATTCAAGTTCTAATTAATCGTAGGTTAAAAAATCTAGCAAATATAAAGGATTAAAAATAATAGTTTTTCCTTTTTATATCTATTAACGTATAATAAACTAAACCTTGAAATTTGATATAGTAATAAAATAAATAATGAATTACATCTATAGATTTTTTAAGAATCTTTATAATTTTAGTACCTAGAGAACAGCAGCGGACCGGAGGTTTTAGGGGCCCGGGACAAATTTAAAATAGAGTCCCATCAAACTATTGTTATATAAAAATGGTACCAATATATAAACTTAAGACACATCTAAAAATATTCATACCAAGCAACAATTAAATAAAAATATACATATTATAGTATTATTTTAAAAGTTCTTTTAACATGTTTAAATACGACCGGGTTGTGAACGCTTCGTGGCTGCTAATTATTTGACATTTCACTATTAAGCTATTGTGTCTGATAGTCTAATTACTGAATATATAACTAGATTTGGGGTCCTATATAATAGGGGGCCCGGGGCGGCGGCCCCTGAGAGCACCTAGAGGGGAGGGGGGTGAATAGGTGATCCTGTAAAACTTAAACTTAAGCCACAAAAACTTGATTAAGCGTTAGCACAATAATCGCTAAGTGGCTAGAGAGGAGTCTCAACAAAACACAATAACCACAAAAGATCAATCACAGAGATGGCACAGTGGTTTATCCCGTGGTTCGGTCAAGACCAACGCTTGCCTACTCCACGTTGTGGCATCCCAACGGACGAGGGTTGCAATCAACCCCTCTCAAGCGGTCCAAAGACCCACTTGAATACCACAGTGTTTTGCTTTGCTTTTCTTTATCCCGTTCGCGAGGAATCTCCACAACTTGGAGCCTCTCGCCCTTACACTTTGAAGTTCACAAAGAAGCACAGAGTAAGGGAGGGATGAGCAACGCACACAAGACACAAAATCAGAATGTCAACACGCACACAAGTCACAACAAGAGCTCGCAACACAAGCCGACGAGTTCACAACTCAACTAGAGCTCTAGATGCTATCACGAAGAAACAAATGCGTGGAATCGAAGTCTTGGTGCTTAGGAATGCTTTGAGTATGCTTTTGTGTACTCCTCCATGCGCCTAGGGGTCCCTTTTATAGCCCCAAGGCAGCTAGGAGCCGTTGAGAGCATTCCAGGAAGGCAGATCTTGCCTTCTGTCGCCTGGCGCACCGGACAGTCCGGTGCACCACCGGACACTGTCCGGTGCGGATTTCTTTCCTTCTATGGCGCAGTCGACCGTTGAAGATCTAGAGCCGTTGGCGCACCGGACACTGTTCGGTGCACACCGGACAGTCCGGTGCCCAATGTGACCGTTGGCTCGGCCACGCGTCACGCGCGGAATCTTCGGCCGACCGTTGCCCCGGCTGACCGTTGGCTCACCGGACAGTCCGGTGCACCACCGGACAGTCCGGTGAATTTTAGCCGTACGTCGTTAATCATCTCCCGAGAGCAACGAGTTCGCTTGTGAACGGCTCACCGGACAGTCCGGTGCACCACCGGACAGTCCGGTGAATTATAGTCGTACACCGCCGTCGAAGTCCCGAGGGCAGCAAGTTCGCCAGAGCCAGTCTGGCGCACCGGACACTGTCCGGTGCACCCAGACCGAGCTGACTTTGGCTGAACAGAGCCATCTCATTTCCAATTCAATTTTTCCTATTTCCAGCACTTAGACACAATACATTAGTCCATAAAACAATGTACTAAGTCTAGAAACATACCTTTTGATATGATTTGCACTTTGTCCACCACTTTGCATAGATTAACACAAAAGCACTTGTGTTGGCACTCAATCACCAAAATACTTAGAAATGGCCCAAGGGCACATTTCCCTTTCAATCTCCCCCTTTTTGGTGATTTATGCCAACACAACATAAAGCAACTAGAACAAGTGCAATATCAATGCAAATGAACACTCAAAATTGTTTTGATTCAATTTTGGCATATATGGATCATACTTTGCCACCACTTGGTTTGTTTTTGCAAATCAAACTCAATTTCCTATCTCTAAGTCAAATCCACTTGTAGAGACATAAAGAGAGGTATTCCAAAAGAAATTGATCAAGGATTTCAAAAAACTCTCCCTTTTTCCCATAATCAACACTTCTCCCCACAAGAGGCCAACTTTTGACAAAAGAGACAATAAAAGAGTTTTGACAAACCAAAAGCTCTACTATTTTTCAAAATTTCTCAAGTGGTAGCTGATCCATTTATTGCTTTGGCCTTTATTTTCTCCCCCTTTGGCATCAAGCACAAACGGGATCAATCTTGGCCCTTTAACCCCATTGCCTCACTAAAATCTTTAAATAAGAATACAGGCAATAGGAGTACATGAGATGAACTTGGAATAAGTTACCCTCTCATCGGAGTGCAGTGGAAGTCTTTCATGGTCCAAGTCCACCTTTTTCCTTTCAAACCTCTTTTGAGACTAAATCAAGCAAACTCAAGCACACAGTTAGTCTCAAAGGGTCAAGTTGTAACACATCTTCCCCTAAATATGTGCATCACTTGCAAATGGACTTGTGAGGTCCGGGGAGTGATTGTACAACTTGAGCACCACAAGTAAGCAACAAAATGCATAAGGAACATGATCAAGGCATAAACACATGTATGTTATAAATCAATCCAAGTTCCGCGAATCTAAGACATTTAGCTCACTACGCAGCCTGCAAAAGGTCTTCTCATCTAAAGGCTTGGTAAAGATATCGGCTAGCTGGTTCTCGGTGCTAACATGAAACACTTCGATATCTCCCTTTTGCTGGTGGTCTCTCAAAAAGTGATGCCGGATGTCAATGTGCTTTGTGCGGCTGTGCTCAACAAAATTTTCCGCTATTCGGATAGCACTCTCATTGTCACATAGGAGTGGGACTTTGCTCAGATTGTAGCCAAAGTCCCGGAGGATTTGCCTCATCCAAAGTAGTTGCGCGCAACACTGTCCTGCGGCAACGTACTCGGCCTCAGCAGTGGATAGGGCAACGAAAGTTTGTTTCTTAGAGTTCCACGACACCAGGGACCTTCCTAAGAATTGGCACGTCCCCGATGTACTCTTCCTATCGACCTTACATCCAGCATAGTCAGAATCTGAGTATCCAATCAAGTCAAAGTTAGACCCCTTTGGATACCAGATCCCGAAGCAAGGCGTAGCGACTAAATATCTAAGAATTCGCTTCACGGCCACCAAGTGACACTCCCTTGGATCGGACTGAAATCTAGCACACATGCATACGCTAAGCATAATATCCGGTCTACTAGCACATAAATAAAGCAAGGAACCTATCATTGACCGTTATGCCTTTTGATCAACGGACTTACCTCCTTTGTTGAGGTCGGTGTGTCCGTCGGTTCCCATCGGTGTCTTTGCGGGCTTGGCGTCCTTCATCCCAAACCGCTTTTGCAAGTCTTGCGTGTACTTTGTTTGGGAGATGAAGGTGCCGTCCTTGAGTTGCTTCACTTGGAACCCAAGGAAGTAGTTCAACTCGCCCATCATTGACATCTCGAATTTCTGCGTCATCACCTTGCTAAACTCTTCACAAGAATTTTAGTTAGTAGAACCAAATATTATGTCATCGACATAAATTTGGCACACAAAAAGATCACCATCGCAAGTCTTAGTAAAAAGAGTTGGATCGGCTTTTCCAACCTTGAAAGCATTAGCAATTAAAAAGTCTCTAAGGCATTCATACCATGCTCTTGGGGCTTGCTTAAGTCCATAGAGCGCCTTAGAGAGCTTACACACGTGGTCGGGAAACCGTTCATCCTCGAAGCCAGGGGGTTGCTCCACGTACACCTCCTCCTTGATCGGCTTGTTGAGGAAAGCGCTCTTCACATCCATTTGGAACAACCTGAAAGAATGGTGAGCGGCATATGCTAGCAATATACGAATAGATTCTAGCATAGCCACAGGAGCAAAAGTCTCCTCAAAATCCAAACCTGCGACTTGGGCATAACCTTTTGCCACAAGTCAAGCCTTGTTCCTTGTCACCACCCCGTGCTCGTCCTGTTTGTTGCGGAACACCCACTTGGTTCCCACAACATTTTGCTTGGGACGAGGCACCAGTGTCCAAACTTCATTGCGCTTGAAGTTGTTAAGCTCTTCCTGCATGGCCAACACCCAGTCTGGATCTAGCAAGGCCTTTTCTACCCTGAAAGGCTCAATAGAAGAGACAAAAGAGTAATGCTCACAAAAATTCACCAATCTAGAGCGAGTAGTTACTCCCTTGCTAATATCACCCAAAATTTGGTCGATGGGATGATCCCTTTGAATCGTCGCTCGAACTTGGGTTGGAGGTGCCGGTTGTGCTTCTTCCTCCATCACATGATCGTCTTGTACTCCCCCTTGATCACACGCCTCCTTTTGATGAACCTGTTCATCATCTTGAGTTGGGGGATGCACCATCGTTGAGGAAAAAGGTTGATCTTGCTCCAATTGTTCCTGTGGTCGCACATCGCCAATCGCCATGGTGCGCATAGCGGCCGTTGGAACGTCTTCTTCATCTACATCATCAAGATCAACAACTTGCTCTCTTGGAGAGCCATTAGTCTCATCAAATACAACGTCGCTAGAGACTTCAACCAAACCCGATGATTTGTTGAAGACCCTATACGCCTTTGTATTTGAATCATAACCTAATAAAAACCCTTCTACAGCTTTGGGAGCAAATTTAGAAGTTCTACCTTTCTTCACAAGAATATAACACTTGCTCCCAAATACACGAAAATAATATACATTGGGTTTGTTACCGGTTAGTAGCTCATACGAAGTCTTCTTGAGGAGGCGGTGAAGGTAGACTCGGTTGATGGCGTGGCAAGCCGTGTTCACGGCTTCCGACCAAAACCGCTCGGGGGTCTTGAATTCTCCAAGCATCGTCCTCGCCATGTCTATGAGCGTCCTGTTCTTCCTCTCTACCACACCATTTTGTTGTGGTGTGTAGGGAGCGGAGAACTCGTGCTTGATCCCCTCCTCCTCAAGGAACTCCTCCACTTGAAGGTTCTTGAACTCGGACCCGTTGTCGCTCCTTATCTTCTTCACCTTGAGCTCAAACTCATTTTGAGCTCTCCTGAGGAAGCGCTTGAGGGTCCCTTGGGTTTCAGATTTATCCTTGCCTTGGTTCCCATCACCGAATATTATTGAATCTTGGGAATCCTTGTTTTTGACGTAGGAGGTGAACATCTTCTTCTCCCCCGTCATATGGTTTATGCATCCGCTGTCGATAATCCAGCTTGAACCCCCAGATGCATAAACCTGCAAGGCAAATTTAGGCTTGGGTCTTAGGTACCCAACTCTTGTTGGGTCCTACAAGGTTAGTCACAATTTTCTTAGGGACCCAAATGCAAGTAGGGATGAAAGTGGTAATCCGAACTGTTAGAACAAATTTAATATTTTAAAATAGATATGTATAAAATTTGATGTTGATCTTTTCTTATGTTATCAAGCACATTAGTACAAATATGAATAAAATATTATATAAGTTGTTTAATGTATTATTTGCTCCCTACAACACAAAAAGTTGAAAAAATTACCGAATTTGTTTCCGAATCCATACCGAAGTTTATATCTATTATTTGAGAAAATGTAGGATGAATTTGAGATTTACCTTTTATGAATCTTAACAAGCTGGATGTTAAAAACAAGAATACAAATTTGTATTGTATATTCTATATCCTATAATCAAAGAAAAAACTGATTACCGAACAAATACTGTTTCCGACCGTTTTCATCCCTAAATGCAAGTCTTGTCTCCCTTACATTTGGCCCCTAACTTCCTAGCGATTACCTTCTTATCCTTTCTACAAATAGCAAAGGAAGCATTGCAAGCATGATATATTGTAGAAGGTTCATTAACTTTCCTAGGAACATTAACAACATTTCTCCTAGGCATATGATGAACAGCATTTCTCCTAGTCATATCTCTACCATGCATATAGGAAGAACTAGAAGCAAACATGGCATTAGAATCAAAAGCATTACAACTCCTATAAGCATTTCTAGACTGTCTCCTATCATGGTACATAAAAGCATGGTTCTTTTTAGCACTACTAGCCATAGGGGCCTTCTCTTTCTCCTTGGCGGAGATGGGAGCCTTATGGCTTGTCAAGTTCTTGGCTTCCCTCTTGAAGCCAAGTCCATCCTTAATTGAGGGGTGTCTACCAATCGTGTAGGCATCCCTTGCAAATTTTAGCTTATCGAATTCACTTTTGCTAGTCTTAAGTTGGGCATTAAGACTAGCCAATTCATCATTTAATTTGGAAATTGAAACTAGGTGTTCACTACAAGCATCAATGTCAAAATCTTTACACCTATTGCAAATCATAACATGTTCCACACAAGAGTTAGATTTATTTGCTACTTCTAGTTTAGCATTTAAATCATTGTTAATTCTCTTTAAGCTAGAGATAGAGTCATGACATGTAGACAATTCACTAGAAAGCATTTCATTCCTTTTAACTTCTAGAGCAAGTGAACTTTGTGCACTAACAAATTTATCATGCTCTTCATATAAAAGGTCCTCTTGTTTCTCTAAAAGTCTATCCTTTTCATTCAAGGCATCAATCAATTCATTAATCTTATCTATTTTAGTTCTATCCAATCCCTTGAACAAACTAGAGTAATCTATTTCTTCATCACTAGACTCATCATCACTAGAAGAATCATAAGTAGTACTGTCTCGAGTACATACCTTCTTCTCCTTCGCCATGAGGCATGTGTGACGCTCGTTAGGGAAGAGGGATGACTTGTTGAAGGCGGTGGCGGCGAGTCCTTCATTTTCGGAGTCGGATGACAAACAATCCGAGTCCCACTCCTTGCCAAGGTGTGCCTCGCCCTTAGCCTTCTTGTATGCCTTCTTCTTCTCCCTCTTGCTCCCTTGTTCCTGGTCACTATCATTATCGGGACAGTTAGCAATAAAATGACCAATCTTACCACATTTGAAGCATGAGCGCTTCCCCTTTGTCTTGGTCTTGCTTGGCTGTCCCTTGCGACCCTTTAGCGTCGTCTTGAAGCGCTTGATGATAAGGGCCATCTCTTCATCATTGAGCCCTGTCGCCTCAACTTGCGCCACCTTGCTAGGTAGCGCCTCCTTGCTTCTCGTTGCCTTGAGAGCAACGGGTTGAGGCTCATTGATTGAACCATTCAACACGTCGTCCACGTATCTCGCCTCCTTGATCATCATTCGCCCGCTTACGAACTTCCTAAGAACTTCTTCGGGCGACATCTTGGTGTACCTAGGATTTTCACGAATATTGTTCACCAGATGTGGATCAAGTACAGTAAAGGACTTTAGCATTAGGCGGACGACGTCGTGGTTCGTCCATCGCGTGCTTCCGTAGCTCCTTATTTTGTTGATAAGGGTCTTGAGCCGGTTGTATGTTTGGGTTGGCTCCTCGCCCCTTATCATCGCGAATCTTCCAAGCTTGCCCTCTACCAACTCCATCTTGGTGAGCAAGGTGACATCGTTCCCCTCATGAGAGATCTTGAGGGTGTCCCAGATCTGCTTGGCATTGTCCAAGCCGCTCACCTTATGGTACTCGTCCCTGCACAAAGAGGCTAACGACACAGTAGTAGCTTGTGCATTTTTATGTATCTGTTCATTAATAAATATAGGACTATCCAAGCTATCAAATTTCATTCCATTCTCAACAATCTCCCATATGCTTGGATGGAGAGAGAACAGGTGACTACGCATTTTGTGACTCCAAAATCCGTAGTCCTCCCCATCAAAGTGTGGAGGTTTGCCAAGAGGGATGGAAAGCAAATGAGAATTTGAGCTATGCGGAATACACGAATAATCGAAAGAAAAGTTTGAGTTAACCATCTTTCTTTTGTCGTAGTCGTTGTCGTCGTTGTCCTTTTGGGAAGAAGTGGACTCATCGCTGTCGTCGTAGTAGACGATCTCCTTGATGCGTCTCGTCTTCTTCTTCTTCCCATCTTTGCGTTTGTGGCCCGAGCCTGAGTCGGTAGGCTTGTCATCCTACGGCTCGTTGATGAAGGACTCCTTCTCCTTATCGTTGATCACAATTCCCTTCCCCTTAGGATCCATCTCTTCGGGCGATTAGTCCCTTCGTGAAGAGAACGACTCCGATACCAATTGAGAGCACCTAGAGGGGGGGTGAATAGGTGATCCTGTAAAACTTAAACTTAAGCCACAAAAACTTGATTAAGCGTTAGCACAATAATCGCTAAGTGGCTAGAGAGGAGTCTCAACAAAACACAATAACCACAAAAGATCAATCACAGAGATGGCACAGTGGTTTATCCCGTGGTTCGGCCAAGACCAACGCTTGCCTACTCCATGTTGTGGCGTCCCAACGGACGAGGGTTGCAATCAACCCCTCTCAAGCGGTCCAAAGACCCACTTGAATACCACAGTGTTTTGCTTTGCTTTTCTTTATCCCGTTCGCGAGGAATCTCCACAACTTGGAGCCTCTCGCCCTTACACTTTGAAGTTCACAAAGAAGCACGGAGTAAGGGAGGGATGAGCAACGCACACAAGACACAAAATCAGAATGTCAACACGCACACAAGTCGCAACAAGAGCTCGCAACACAACCCGACGAGTTCACAACTTAACTAGAGCTCTAGATGCTATCACGAAGAAACAAATGCGTGGAATCGAAGTCTTGGTGCTTAGGAATGCTTTGAGTATGCTTTTGTGTACTCCTCCATGCGCCTAGGGGTCCCTTTTATAGCCCCAAGGCAGCTAGGATCCGTCGAGAGCATTCCAGGAAGGCAGATCTTGCCTTCTGTCGCCTGGCGCACCGGACAGTCCGGTGCACCACCGGACACTGTCCGGTGCGGATTTCTTTCCTTCTATGGCGTAGTCGACCGTTGAAGATCCAGAGTCGTTGGCGCACCGGACACTGTCCGGTGCACACCGGACAGTCCGGTGCACCAATGTGACCGTTGGCTCGGCCACGCGTCACGCGCGGAATTCTCGGCCGATCGTTGCCCCGGCTGACCGTTGGCTCACCGGACAGTCCGGTGCACCACCGGACAGTCCGATGAATTTTAGCCGTACGCCGTTAATCATCTCCCGAGAGCAACGAGTTCGCCTGTGAACGGCTCATCGGACAGTCCGGTGCACCACCGGACAGTCCGGTGAATTATAGCCGTACACCGCCGTCGAAGTCCCGAGGGCAGCAAGTTCGCCAGAGCCAGTCTGGCGCACCGGACACTGTCCGGTGCACCCAGACCGAGCTGACTTTGGCTGAACAGAGCCATCTCATTTCCAATTCAATTTTTCCTGTTTCCAGCACTTAGACACAATACATTAGTCCATAAAATAATGTACTAAGTCTAGAAACATACCTTTTGATATGATTTGCACTTTGTCCACCACTTTGCATAGATTAACACAAAAACACTTGTGTTCGCACTCAATCACCAAAATACTTAGAAATGGCCCAAGGGCACATTTCCCTTTCAGCCCCTCTGCCCCAGGCTGCCACTGCTAGAGAACCGTACCTTGTACAGATTCAAGGGTTGGTCCCAAAACTATGTTCGGCAAGACTCAGATGCATGATTTGAAGGATTGAATACAACAAAGTAAAGATCCCAAGGTTACGTTGCTAAAACACTGGCCCCAAGTCATGCTTAGGGTCGGCCTCTGAGAAAATTACAGCCTTAGAAATTCATGACTACTAATGTTCTAGAGGGACAATAGAGGAAAAAACTTATTTTCAATAGGCAGCAAGGTCTAGACCAGTGGGGTCTTGAGAGCACCTAGAGGGGGGGGGTGAATAGGTGATCCTGTGAAACTTGAAACTTAAGCCACAAAAACTTGTTAAGTGTTAGCACAATTATTGCCAAGTGGCTAAAGAGAAGTCTCAACAAAACACAATACCACAAAAGATCAAGCACAGAGGTGACACAGTGGTTTATCCCGTGGTTCGGCCAAGACCAACGCTTGCCTACTCCACGTTGTGGCGTCCCAACGGACGAGGGTTGCAATCAACCCCTCTCAAGCGGTCCAAAGACCCACTTGAATACCACGGTGTTTTGTTTTGCCTTTCACTATCCCGTTTGCAAGGAATCTCCACAAATTTGGAGTCTCTTGCCCTTACAAGTATATGATCACAACGAAGTACAGAGTAAGGGAGGGAAGCAACACACACAAATCCACAGCGAAACGCGCACACACACGGCCAAGAATCGAGCTCACAAGAGTATCACAAAGTTCTCACTAGAACGGAGCTCGAAACACTTAGAATGACAAACGAATGCGCAAAGACTGAGTGTGGATGATCAAGAATGCTCAAAGGTTGCTTGTGTATCTCCTCCATGCGCCTAGGGGCCCCTTTTATAGCCCCAAGGCAGCTAGGAGCCGTTGAGAGCAAATCCGGAAGGCCATCCTTGCCTTCTGTCGTCGGGGGCACCGGACAGTCCGGTGCACACCGGACACTGTCCGGTGCCCGATTTGTTTCCTTAAACAGCGAAGCCGACCGTTGTAGACCGTTGGCAGATCTGGAGCCGTTGGCGCACCGGACATGTCCGGTGCACACCGGACATGTCCGGTGCACACCGGACAGTCCGGTGCCGTCTTCCGACCGTTGGCTCAGCCACGTGTCCCGCGCAGATTGCGCGGCCGACCGTTGGCCCGGCCGACCGATGGCTCACCGGACAGTCCGGTGCACACCGGACAGTCCGGTGAATTTTAGCCGTACGCCGTCAGCCAATTTCCCGAGAGCGGCCACTTCGCGCCGAGTCAGCCTGGCGCACCGGACACTGTCCGGTGCACACCGGACAGTCCGGTGCTCCAGACCGAGCTGAGTCTTGGCTGCACTCAGCCAAGTCTTTTACTCCTCTCTTCTTTTCTTCTACTTTCTGTTTCTAACACTTAGACAAGTATATTAGTATTCAAAACCAATGTACTAAGGCTTAGAAACATACCTTTAATCTTGATTTGTACTTTGTCCACCTTTTTACAATTAGGCACCTGTGTTGGGCACTAAATCACCAAAATACTTAGAAATGGCCCAAGGGCACATTTCCCTTTCAATCTCCCCCTTTTTGGTGATTTATGCCAACACAACATAACGCAAGTAGAACAAGTACAAAAACACTTCAAATAAGAACTCAAATTATTTTGATTCAATTTTGACATATATGGATCACTCTATGCCACCACTTGGTTTGTTTTTGCAAATCAAACTCAAATCTCTATCTCTAAGTCAAACACACATGTTAAAGCATAAAGAGAGTCATTCCAAAAGAGATTGATCAAAGATTCCAAAAACTCCCCCTTTTTCCCATAATCAACTACTTCTCCCCACTAGAAGCCAAAAGAGACAATAAAAGAGTTTTGACAAACCAAAAGCTCTACTCTACTATTTTCAAAATCTCTCAAGTGGTAGCTGATCCATTTATCGCTCAAAATCTCTCAAGTGGTAGCTGATCCATTTATCGCTTTGGCCTTTATTTTCTCCCCCTTTGGCATCAAACACCAAAACGGGATCAATTTTGGCCCTTTAACCCCATTGCCTCACCAAAATCTTCAATTTAGAGCAAATGGCAATAAGAGTTCATGAGATGGACTTGGAATAAGTTACCCTCTCATCAGAGTGCGGTGGAAGTCTTGCATGATCCAAGTCCACCTTTTCCCTTTCAATTCTCCTTTGAGACTAAATCAAGCAAACTCAAGCATATGGTTAGTCTCAAGGGATCAAGTTGTAACACATCTCCCCCTAACCATGTGCATCACTTTGCAACGGACTTGTGAGGTCCAGGGAGTGTTTGTACAACTTGAGCACCATAATAAGCAACAAAATGCAGAATGAACATGATCAAAGGCATAAGCACATGTATGCTACAATTCAATCCAAGTTCCGCGAATCTAAGACATTTAGCTCACTACGCAGCCTGCAAAAGGTCTTCTCATCTAAAGGCTTGGTAAAGATATCGGCTAGCTGGTTCTCGGTGCTAACATAAAACACTTCGATATCTCCCTTTTGCTGGTGATCTCTCAAAAAGTGATGTCGGATGTCAATGTGCTTTGTGCGGCTGTGCTCAACAGGATTTTCCGCTATTCGGATAGCACTCTCATTGTCACATAGGAGTGGGACTTTGCTCAGATTGTAGCCAAAGTCCCTGAGGGTTTGCCTCATCCAAAGTAGTTGCGCACAACATTGTCCTGCGGCAACGTACTCGGCCTCAGTGGTGGATAGGGCAACAAAGGTTTGTTTCTTAGAGTTCCATGACACCAGGGACCTTCCTAAGAATTGGCACGTCCCCGATGTGCTCTTCCTATCGACCTTACATCCAGCATAGTCGGAATCTGAGTACCCAATCAAGTCAAAGTTAGACCCCTTTGGATACCAGATCCCGAAGCAAGGCGTACCGACTAAATATCTAAGAATTCGCTTCACCGCCACCAAGTGACATTCCTTAGGATCGGATTGAAATCTAGCACACATGCATACGCTAAGCATAATATCCGGTATACTAGCACATAAATAAAGTAAAGACCCTATCATTGACCGGTATGCTTTTTGATCAACGGACTTACCTCCTTTGTTGAGGTCGGTGTGTCCGTCGGTTCCCATCGGAGTCTTTGCGGGCTTGGCGTCCTTCATCCCAAATCGCTTTAGCAGATCTTGCGTGTACTTCGTTTGGGAGATGAAGGTGCCGTCCTTGAGTTGCTTCACTTGGAACCCAAGGAAGTAGTTCAACTCACCCATCATCGACATCTCGAATTTCTGCGTCATCACCCTGCTAAATTCTTCACAAGACTTTTGATTAGTGGAACCAAATATTATGTCATCGACATAAATTTGGCACACAAACAAATCACCATCACAAGTCTTAGTGAAAAGAGTTGGATCGGCTTTCCCAACCTTGAAAGCATTAGCAATTAAGAAATCTCTAAGGCATTCATACCATGCTCTTGGGGCTTGTTTAAGTCCATAGAGCGCCTTAGAGAGCTTACACACGTGGTCGGGGTACCGCTCATCCTCGAAGCCAGGGGGTTGCTCCACGTACACCTCCTCCTTGATTGGCCCGTTGAGGAAAGCGCTCTTCACATCCATTTGGTACAACCTGAAAGAATGGTGAGCGGCATATGCTAGCAAGATACGAATTGATTCTAGCCTAGCCACAGGAGCAAAAGTCTCCTCAAAGTCCAAACCTGCGACTTGGGCATAACCTTTTGCCACAAGTCGAGCCTTGTTCCTCGTCACCACCCCGTGCTCGTCCTGTTTGTTGCGGAACACCCACTTGGTTCCCACAACATTTTGCTTGGGACGAGGCACCAGCGTCCAAACTTCATTGCGCTTGAAATTGTTAAGTTCCTCCTGCATGGCCAACACCCAATCCGGATCTAGCAAGGCCTCCTCTACCCTGAAAGGCTCAATAGAGGAGACAAAAGAGTAATGTTCACAAAAATTAACTAGTCGAGACCGAGTAGTTACTCCCTTGCTAATGTCACCCAGAATTTGGTCGACGGGATGATCCCTTTGAATCATCGCTCGAACTTGGGTTGGAGGTGCCGGTTGCGCTTCTTCCTCCATCACATGATCATCTTGTGCTCCCCCTTGATTACACGCCTCCTTTTGATGAACCTGTTCATCGTCTTGAGTTGGGGGATGCACCGTTGTTGAGGAAGAAGGTTGATCTCGTTCATCTTGTTCCTGTGGTCGCACTTCTCCAATCGCCATGGTTCGTATAGCGGCCGTCGGAACATCTTCTTCATCTACATCATCACAATCAACAACTTGCTCTCTTGGAGAGCCATTAGTCTCATCAAATACAACGTCGCTAGAGACTTCAACCAAACCCGATGATTTGTTGAAGACTCTATACGCCTTTGTATTTGAATCATAACCTAATAAAAACCCTTCTACAGCTTTGGGAGCAAACTTAGAATTTCTACCCTTCTTCACTAGAATGTAACATTTGCTCCCAAATACACGAAAGTACGATACATTGGGTTTGTTACCGGTTAGTAGCTCATACGAAGTCTTCTTGAGGAGGCGATGAAGATAGACCCTGTTGATGGCGTGGCAAGCTGTGTTCACAGCTTCCGACCAAAAGCACTCGGGGGTCTTGAACTCACCAAGCATCGTCCTCGCCATATCGATTAGCGTCCTGTTCTTCCTCTCTACCACACCATTTTGTTGTGGTGTGTAGGGAGCGGAGAACTCGTGCTTGATCCCTTCCTCCTCAAGAAACTCCTCCACTTGAAGGTTCTTGAACTCGGACCCGTTGTCGCTCCTAATCTTCTTCACCTTGAGCTCAAACTCATTTTGAGCTCTCCTGAGGAAGCGCTTGAGGGTCCCTTGAGTTTCAGACTTATCCTGCAAAAAGAACACCCAAGTGAAGCGGGAAAAGTCATCAACAATAACTAGACCATACTTACTTCCTCCTATGCTTAGATAGGCGACGGGTCCGAAGAGGTCCATATGCAGCAGCTCCAGAGGTCTTGACGTGGTCATCACATTCTTGCTGTGATGTGCTCCTCCCACTTGTTTACCTGCCTGACAAGCTGCACAAGGTCTATCTTTTTCGAAATAAACATTTGTTAGACCTATCACGTGTTCTCCCTTTAGAAGCTTGTGGAGGTTCTTCATCCCCACATGTGCTAAGCGGCGATGCCACAGCCAGCCCATGCAAGTCTTAGCCATTAAGCATGCATCTAGACCGGCCTCTTCTTTTGCAAAATCAACTAAGTAAAGCTTGCCGTCTAGTACACCCTTAAAAGCTAGTGAACCATCACATCTTCTAAAGACAGACACATCTACATTTGTAAATAAACAATTATATCCCATATTGCACAGTTGACTAACAGATAGTAAATTGTAACCAAGAGACTCAACTAAAAATACATTTGATATTGAGTGCTCATTAGAAATTGCAATTTTACCTAACCCTTTTACCTTGCCTTGATTCCCATCACCGAATATAATTGAATCTTGGGAATCCTTATTTTTGACGTAGGAGGTGAACATCTTCTTCTCCCCCGTCATATGGTTTGTGCATCCGCTGTCGATAATCCAGCTTGAACCCCCGGATGCATAAACCTGCAAGGCAAATTTAGGCTTGGGTCTTAGGTACCCAACTCATGTTGGGTCCTGCAAGGTTAGCACAAATATCCTTAGGGACCCAAATGCAAGTTTTATCTCCCTTGCATCTTGCCCCTAACTTCCTAGCAATTACCTTCTTACCCTTTCTACAAATAGCAAAGGGAGCATTGCAAGCATAATAAATGGTAGAAGGTTTGTTCACAACTTTTCTAGGAACATGAGCAATATTTCTCCTAGGCATATGTACAACATTTCTCCTATACATATCTCTATCATGCTTATAGGAAGAACTAGAAGCAAACATGGCATGAGAATCATAAACATGTAAATCACAATCATTATAAGCATTTCTAGCATGTCTCCTATCATGGTACAAGAAAGCATGGTTCTTTTTAGCACTACTAGCCATAGGGGCCTTCCCTTTCTCCTTGACGAAGATGGGAGCTTTATGGCTTGTTAAGTTCTTGGCCTCTCTCTTGAAGCCAAGACCATCCTTAATTGAGGGGTGTCTACCAACCGTGTAGGCATCCCTTGCAAATTTTATCTTATCAACTTCACTTTTGCTAGTCTTAAGTTGGGCATTAAGACTAGCCAATTCCTCATTTAATTTGGAAATTAAAACTAGGTGTTCACCACAGGCATCAATATCGAAATCCTTACACCTAGTGCAAATCATAACATGTTCTACACAAGAATTAGATTTATTAGCCACTTCTAGTTCAGCATTTAAATCATTATTAACACCTTTTAAAATAGCAATGGTTTCATGACAAGAAGATAATTCACTAGAAAGCACTTCATTTCTTTTAATTTCTAGAGCAAGAGAATTTTGTGCACTTACAAATTTATCATGCTCCTCATATAAAAGATCCTCTTGTTTTTCTAGTAATCTATTCTTATCATTCAAAGCATCAATCAACTCATTAATTTTATTTATCTTAGATCTATCTAAGCCTTTGAACAAGCATGAATAATCTATGTCATCATCATCACTAGACTCATTATCACTAGACTCATTATCACTAGAAGAAGCATAAGTGGAGTCTTGAGTACTTACCTTCTTCTCCCTTGCCATAAGGCATGTAAGACGCTCGTTGGGGAAGAGGGAAGACTTGTTGAAGGCAGTAGCAGCGAGTCCTTCATTGTCGGAGTCGGAGGAGGAGCAATCCGAGTCCCACTCCTTTCCTAGATGTGCCTCGCCCTTTGCCTTCTTGTATTGCTTCTTCTTCTCTCTTTTGTTCCCCTTTTCCTGGTCACTTTCATTATCGGGACAGTTAGCGATAAAATGACCAAGCTTACCGCATTTGAAGCATGAGCGCTTTCCCTTTGTCTTGGTCTTGCTTGGCTGCCCCTTGCGACCATTTAGCGCCGTCTTGAATCTCTTGATGATGAGAGCCATCTCTTCATCATTGAGTCCGGCCGCCTCAATCTGTGCCACCTTGCTAGGTAGCGCCTCCTTGCTTCGTGTTGCCTTGAGAGCAAGGGGTTGCGGCTCGTTGATCGGACCATTCAAGGCGTCGTCCACATACCTCGCCTCCTTGATCATCATTCGCCCGCTAACAAATTTCCCAAGAACTTCTTCGGGTGACATCTTGGTGTACCTGGGATTTTCACGTATATTGTTTACCAAATGAGGATCAAGAACGGTAAATGACCTTAGCATAAGGCGGACGACGTCGTGGTCCGTCCATCGCGTGCTCCCGTAACTCCTTATCTTGTTGATAAGAGTCTTGAGCCGGTTGTATGTTTGCGTCAGCTCCTCGCCTCTTATCATTGCGAACCGTCCGAGCTCTCCCTCCACCAACTCCATCTTGGTGAGCAAGGTGACGTCGTTCCCCTCATGAGAAATCTTGAGGGTGTCCCAGATCTGCTTGGCGTTATCCAAGCCGCTTACTTTATGGTATTCATCCCTGCACAAGGAAGCTAGAAGAACAGTAGTAGCTTGTGCATTCTTATGAATTTGTTCATTAATGAACATGGGACTATCCGAACTATCAAAGTGCATTCCACTCTCCACAATCTCCCAAATACTAGGATGGAGAGAGAATAGGTGACTACGCATTTTGTGGCTCCAAAATCCGTAGTCCTCTCCATCAAAGTGTGGGGGCTTGCCGAGTGGAATGGAGAGCAAATGTGAATTTGAACTTTGCGGAATACGAGAGTAGTCAAAAGAAAAGTTCGAATTAACCGGTTTCCTTCTCTCGTAGTCGCTGTGGTCGTCCTTTTGGGAAGAAGTAGACTCATCGCTGTCGTAGTAGACGATCTCCTTGATGCGCCTTGTCTTCTTCTTCCTCCCTTCCTTCCGTCTATGGCCCGAGCCGGAGTCGGTAGGCTTGTCGTCCTTCGGCTCGTTGACGAAGGGTTCCTTCTCTTTGTCGTTGATCACTATACCCTTCCCCTTAGGATCCATCTCTTCGGGCGGTTAGTCCCTTGTGAAGAGAACGGCTCTGATACCAATTGAGAGCACCTAGAGGGGGGGTGAATAGGTGATCCTGTGAAACTTGAAACTTAAGCCACAAAAACTTGTTAAGTGTTAGCACAATTATTGCCAAGTGGCTAAAGAGAAGTCTCAACAAAACACAATACCACAAAAGATCAAGCACAGAGGTGACACAGTGGTTTATCCCGTGGTTCGGCCAAGACCAACGCTTGCCTACTCCACGTTGTGGTGTCCCAACGGACGAGGGTTGCAATCAACCCCTCTCAAGCGATCCAAAGACCCACTTGAATACCACGGTGTTTTGTTTTGCCTTTCACTATCCCGTTTGCAAGGAATCTCCACAAATTTGGAGTCTCTTGCCCTTACAAGTATATGATCACAACGAAGTACAGAGTAAGGGAGGGAAGCAACACACACAAATCCACAGCGAAACGCGCACACACACGGCCAAGAATCAAGCTCACAAGAGTATCACAAAGTTCTCACTAGAACGGAGCTCGAAACACTTAGAATGACAAACGAATGCGCAAAGACTGAGTGTGGATGATCAAGAATGCTCAAAGGTTGCTTGTGTATCTCCTCCATGCGCCTACGGGCCCCTTTTATAGCCCCAAGGCAGCTAGGAGCCGTTGAGAGCAAATCCGGAAGGCCATCCTTGCCTTCTGTCGTCGGGGGCACCGAACAGTCCGGTGCACACCGGACACTGTCCGGTGCCCGATTTGTTTCCTTAAACAGCGAAGCCGACCGTTGTAGACCGTTGGCAGATCTGGAGCCGTTGGCGCACCGGACATGTCCGGTGCACACCGGACAGTCCGGTGCCGTCTTCCGACCGTTGGCTCAGCCACGTGTCCCGCGCAGATTGCGCGGCCGACCGTTGGCCCGGCCGACCGATGGCTCACCGGACAGTCCGGTGCACACCGGACAGTCCGGTGAATTTTAGCCGTACGCCGTCGGCCAATTTCCCGAGAGCGGCCACTTCGCGCCGAGTCAGCCTGGCGCACCGGACACTGTCCGGTGCACACCGGACAGTCCGGTGCTCCAGACCGAGCTGAGTCTTGGCTGCACTCAGCCAAGTCTTTTACTCCTCTCTTCTTTTCTTCTACTTTCTGTTTCTAACACTTAGACAAGTATATTAGTATTCAAAACCAATGTACTAAGGCTTAGAAACATACCTTTAATCTTGATTTGTACTTTGTCCACCTTTTTACAATTAGGCACCTGTGTTGGGCACTAAATCACCAAAATACTTAGAAATGGCCCAAGGGCACATTTCCCTTTCAGGTCTAGCCCCACAAAATATGACCTACTTGTTTTCCTTGTATGTTCCAAACATACTAATCTTTGAAAAGCATTACTCGTTCCTAATTTTATCTTTGCAGCGGTGGCAAGGTGCCACCAGGCGTGGAGGCAATAGGCACGAAGCCACAGAACATCACCCATCATCAACATGGTGGGAATAAGGTGCAGGGATGGCCCCACCTGCGGGTTCACCACCTCACCCAAGGTTGGCCCAGGGGCCCTATCGGTACCTCAAGATCGGGGTACCCACTACTGCTAGGTCAATATGGGACCCTGTGACTATCTTTAGTCACATGGTCATAGGCGATCTACTCTAGCTTAGAGTCTAGACCCGTTCGACGAGACAGCTGGCACCAAGTGGGGGCTAGTCTCCACAAGGGCTCTCCAGATCCCTTTCGTGTGTGGCGTGTCCCGAGAATAAGGACTCTTTGCAGCAACGCTCAGGGGCCAGACCCTGTACGACAGTCCCAGACACTCGCGTTTAGGATCCAGACCTCCAACCTAAAGGAGTCTGAGCCGGTGCCGGAGGGACTCGGACTCCTCCAAGCACCTCGAGATGTGACGCGCGATATCGAGAGTTCCCTGTCAAAAAAGAGCCTCGAGATGTTGTGACGATATGGTATTTGCAGAATTGCAGGAGCCCGATTCAGTTAAAACTACGTACGTACCGATACGATGCCAGTAAGTGGCACAAGGATATGCGATACCAGCTAGCTAGCTTAGTACGTACGCTTGCAGTTGCAGCTGCATCCTGCATCCCTCCTAAATGAGATCGATCTAGGTTTAATTTGTTCGATATATATATACGATTCCTTGGTTCGATATATCAAATCTGTTACTGTGTCTGCCTTGTTCCTGCAAGATCAATGCATGCTCCTTGGTTAATTGGAGCTTTCTGAAGTAGCAACATCGTCTACTACGTATCTCCGGCTGCTTTCTCGCGGTTTGCGTGCAGTGGTGGACGCAGGACAAAACTGTAGATGTGGCCATACAGCAAGATGCAAATCACTAAATTAGACTATTAGATGAAAAAGTTTCATAATAATAATATTTACGGTGGTTAAGTGATAATACGAGAAGTGTTATAAAATGACATAATATCAAAATTACCTTTTTAGTCATCTAAGTGAGAGTTGGAGAGGGCAAAGAGGCAGGCCGCGGTGTGCTCCAGCGAGCGCTTCGGTGCGTCAGTGTGGCGTGTCACGTGTCAGTGAGTCCAACGCGAAATGACGATGAGGTGACAGCAGGCGAGGGTTAGAGAGGGCAGGCGGGGGTTAGCGAGGACAAGCGATGATGTGGTGGTACATGGCGGCGGCAACAAGCGACAGCCATTGTCTCGTTGCAACGGCATAGTGAGACCCAGTGAGATAGTGAGCACAGGTGGCGTCATGGTGCCAAGGCAAGATCCTACCGATAGCCTACCCATCTACTGGTGCGGACTATGAGGCAAGGTAGCGGCATTGCATGCAAGATCCTGATGAGGCTTTATATGGATACTCTAGTATCCATTCTAATCCATATGTATTGATGTGGATATGTGTGTAAATTAGTTTAACTTACACTCCAATCCACCTCAATACATGTGGGTTGGGGTGAATACTAGAGTACCCAGACAAAGCATGAGGTGACAAGCTGACAAGTGCCGAGGAGGTAAGGTGGCGCTGGTAGCGGGCGAGTTAGGTCACCCAACTGATCATTCGATGAGCGAAGGAGCGAGCGAACGAACCGTGAGTGAGCTAGCGCTAGAGGAAGGAATCGAACGGGAAGTGGGCTGAGCAATGGAGCATCGAGAAAAATTAGATCGAAGCCTAGTTTTCATTATATTTAGCCCAACTTACTATATAAAATTTTCGATTATTTTATTGTATATCTAAACTTAGCTATAAAAGATTAAAAAATTAAGGTGGGGCCATGGCCCCATTGCCCCAACCCTGGATACGCTTGCGTGTACAGCTAGAGAAAAAAAAGCCTGAACAGCAGAAATGGGCAGGCAAGGCAAGCAACCATACATTGTGGGGACAATTCCCTGTATGCCACTGGAAAATATACTCATTCCTTGTATGCCACTGGCCCCACATGTCATAGACACCAAAAAATATACCTATATGCCACTCAGTGGCACACAAGGGTGATACCCGGCCAGGAGGCTTGTGGTAGCCGTTGGCTCCACGGACCCGTTTCATCCTTGGCCAATGCAACAGGCGGCAGCAGCATCTCAAATGGAACTTGCTTTTCGATGAAAGGATGCAGACGACGCAGGCGCACATAACTAACTATTCGGCGCGCACTCTTGCATTGGTAGCATATATAGCATGGACGAAACCGAGCGCGCGCGGGACGACGTCTATGTATTCCTCTTAATTGGGGCTAGCGTAAAGCGGAGAAAGATATATACGTACATATTCTTGGGGGAATAGTATTCATCGAGTAAATAAAGATAAGGCAACGACATGACATGCATGGAAATTGAATTATTGTTATGGGGGTACCCATCGTCGTATAGCTACTGCTCCATTCCAGCCACGATCGAAATGAAACGGATCTGCGCTCGCCAAGTTGTACGCGTTTTCTCGCGATCGCGACTGCCTTTCGTTGCGTGTGTGGAGAGAAAATAAGCAGAGGCTTGTGGCGGGCACACACACGGACACGGGTAGTATATATACACTACACAGTGTAGCTAGTATACCTCGCCCACTCCAAAGCGAAGCAGCAAGCGCTGTGACCGACTGTGATCACACACCACGCGTCCATGGTCGTCATGGGCAAGCACGATGACGATGAGAAGCAGCAGCAGCAGCAGCAGCAGATGGAGATGGAGGAGGACGTACATGAAGTAGGAGCCGTCGAGGTGCCTCCGGCGGAGGCGGCGCTGGTGCGCAAGATCTCCGGCCTGGCCGCCGCCATCGCGAAGCTGCCGTCGCTGAGCCCGTCGCCGGAGGTGAACGCGCTGTTCACGGACCTGGTCACGGCCTGCATCCCGCGCAGCACCGTGGACGTGGAGCGCCTGGGCCCGGAGCTGCAGCGCGTGCGCGCGGGCCTCATCCGCCGCTGCGCCGACGCCGAGGCCCTGCTGGAGGCGCACTACTCGGACCTGCTGGCGGCCTTGGAGGACAACCCGCTGGACCACCTGCCGCTCTTCCCCTACTTCGGCAACTACCTGCTGCTGGGCGAGCTGGAGCACGGCCTCCTGGCGCGCCACGTCCCGGGCCCGCCGCCCGCCCGCGTCGCCTTCGTGGGGTCCGGCCCGCTCCCGCTCAGCTCCCTCGTGCTCGCCGCGCGCCACCTCCCCGCCGCCGCCTTCGACAACTACGACATCTGCGCCGAGGCCAACGGCCGGGCGCGCCGCCTCGTGCGCGCCGACGCCGCGCTCGCCGCGCGCATGGCGTTCCGCACCTCCGACGTGGCCCACGTCACGCGGGACCTGGCCGCCTACGACGTCGTCTTCCTGGCGGCGCTCGTGGGCATGGCGGCCGAGGAGAAGGCGCGCGTGGTGGACCACCTCGGGAGGCACATGGCCCCCGGCGCCGCCCTGGTGGTGCGCAGCGCGCACGGCGCGCGCGCCTTCCTGTACCCCGTCGTGGACCCCGACGAGATCCGCCGCGCCGGCTTCGACGTGCTCGCCGTGCACCACCCGGAGGGGGAGGTGATCAACTCCGTCATTGTCGCGCGTAAGCCCGTGCCCGTCCCCGTCGCCGGAGTGGGGCACGCGCACGCCCACGGGCACGGCGCCGTGCTCAGCCGGCCCTGCTGCCTCTGCTGCGAGATGGAGGCCCGGACGCACCAGAAGATGGAGGAGGTGGCCATGGAGCAGCTGCCGTCCTAGGCAGGCAGGCACACGGCACACCACAAGCATGGATGCCAGTTTTACATCTATCTGATCGATCTAGTAAATAGTAATCCCCTACTACGTCTATGTGCCCACACCACATGGATATGGTAATAATCCGCACAGGGTGCGCCTAATGTTACGTGTGTGAGTGATGGAGTGGTTAACAAGTAATCACTCGCAATGCTTGTTTTGTCAGTTTGGGAGTGTTATTAGCAAGTACTACATGCATAAATATATGCCACCCCGACCGATCAGTTGGCTGTTTTGACGCGATATATATGCATAATGGTTTTTGTCCGGCATCGGGCAAATGATTCTGATGATCAAGTACTAGCATGCAATTTCTAGTTAAGGGTTCGTTCATTTCACCTTTAATCCATGTGTACTGGGTGATATTAAGTCTGTTTAAATTCATAGCAAGTTAAAATTTATCTTAATCCATTCGAAATTTATAATACACTTTAATTTATATAGAATTAGAATGAACAAAGCTAATGATGATCCGGCGAGTTAGGACAAAGAAGGCAAGAACGAATCGTATGGAGACCGCCAGACCGGTACAGAGGATCGATGCTCTCGGCAGTGTACATAGCCAAACGATCGGACTACAGTACTTAGAGATGTGTGCCGGCCATTTTACACTGCACGACATGGACAGCAGGGGCTACGGAAAATTGGCTAGACACAGACACGAGCAAGAGCAATATTCCGAAGCAGCAGCAGCAGGAGACCGAATCGGTGTTCTAGAATATCTCAAGCAGCTTATTCATATTTATACATATATTTAAATTTTACTACGCGAACAATATAATTTATAGTGCAAAACAGTGTTTATGAGTGAACTTTACGTAAACCGGTAGAGTTGGCCTCAGGAGAAGTCTCTAACTACTTTCGTTTTTTACATAATTTTTCTACCTACGTAAGTCAAATAAAATTGGAATTTTTTAGAAAGCCAAAAACGAAAATGGTATTGGGTACCAGCCATTCGACAGAAAAATGTGCCTGTAACGTCGGCGAACCCACGATTAACAAACGACATAAATACAATTTTTAAATACTTAAGCTGCCACAAGGAAATAAGACAATTAATATTCTTACAACTAAGGGCTCGTTAGAATTTATGGTGCTAAAGTTTAGCGCTACATTTAGGGTCTATTTGGTTTGTGACTAATTATGCTACATTTTGTCTAAATTAATCGTTTGAATTGAAAGAAATAATCTTATGCACAAAAACGTGGTAAATTAGGCAGCGAACCAAACAAGCCTCTAGTAAACTTTAGCACCTAGAAATCCAAATATGAATGTTAAAAGTACTAAAAGGTATTATAAATAAAGTGCTAAATTTAGCATCTAGTAGCACAAGAGGTGCTAAAGTTTAACGAGTGGAATCTAATCGGGTCCTAGGTTCGTGAGAGGAGCGTGAATGTATTATGTTTTTTTTTTGGGTGGTGGGGGCATTTCGTACACTAGGATCTCATGTTCATTTTGACGACAGAAAAGCAATGGAAAAATAGGTGATAAACGCCTACAAATCTAAGTATTACACTGGTTCACAGAGCACAACATTGTGCTGTCATTTCTTGTATTAATATCTGTTATTGCTATGTCATACATACAGACAGATGCAAATATGTGAATAAACACATAGGACTATATGTACTTTTTATGTTTTAAAAAAAGGTGTGAAAAGATGATGTATTAGCTTACTAGCTCAGTGCCCGTGCGTTGCAACGGGATCATATAATAGCTCGATAACTTATATATACAAATGTGTGTTATATTGTTATGAGATGGAGGACGACATCCACGAGCCGTCCGAGATGACGTTGAAGAGAAACTTGGGCCTGTGACGCACGAGCACTCACCTAGTAGTGTATTATACAAGATTTAACAAGACAATTTAAAGGCAAAAATTCAAGAATGATCTTTCATAGACTACTGTAAATTCATGACTAAAAGCTCACTGTAATTGACTTGCTTGAAGAACACAATAATACTACTGTGAATATGTGATACAACTTAATCACAGTAGTAAAATTACATCTGATGTTGTATTTGGTAAAAAAATATTTTTTCAGAGTTCAGAGCCAACAACTAAACTCAGGTGTTACAAGGTACAACGAACCTTACTATTCAGATTATTAATATAAAAACTCAAGACAGGTGTAATCCTCAAACAATCATAAGAAATGTGTATAGGAATTTTAGACATAATGGTGCCTACCACATGCTTTAGTATTCAGATTATTAACACAAACTCATGACATAATGACCAAAAATATTAACACACAAACATGGATATAATGTTGTTTAGGAATTTCAGACATATATAGAGGTCAAATAGAGGAATTTTAGACAATGAACAATTATCATCATCAATAGGCTAGAGTTCAAATTCTTAATATATGAACTTGACATATAATAGTGCCTCTAGCAGTGTCGCCTTAGTTTAAAAGCAGTAATATGGCATAGAGAGGAGAGGAGAGGAGAGGAGAGGAGAGAAGAGAAGAGAGGAAATAAACAATATCTATTGTTTTCCATATAAACTCATAAAGTTATATATATTCCAATCCCATGGAGAGATGAGGGGAGGAGAGCTACAAAAATCAATCATGTTCTGTTTCTCCTTTCAGGCCTAACCCTATGCAGCAGCATATTCATCCAAGAAACCAACAACCTGTAACATATCCCTTATTATCCTACCCATTACAAACTTGTCATTAAAATTAAATTTAGTACTGTCTAATATTATCTCGATCAATCTTCAAGGACATCAAGCTCGATTTTGCTATGCTACAGAGAATGGTGCATGTGGACCCTTCTTCCTTATATGCATCAGGTGGTCTAAAGTTGGCTTTAACCTTTAGCCCACCTTACATTAGAGATTTGGACATCAAAAGAAAGCTAAAACATTCTAAAGCTTTTAGATCTCTAAGTTTAGAAGAGGGAGGCAAACATGCCCTAGAATATTGGAGATCGCAGCTGCTGCTATCACCAAGTAACACACTAAGATATCGAAGACCACAACTGCTGCTATCACCGTTTAAAGTATAGGATTCAGTGGTGGTGCTTTTGCTTCTACCTTAACAACTAAGATCTCAATCCATCTTAATTTGTCCAACCGAACTCTGAATGAAAAAAAGGAATCGCATTTCAGGAATGATTGATGAGTTAGCACAATGCAGGTTCAGAACCTTTGGTTATTTCCAAAATAAAGACTCGCATGTATGGCTATAACAATTTATACTTTTAAAAATGGATACTTATTGAGACCTGATAACCACATTTAGCTAGCTTAGCAGGAGGGAGCATGCTAACTCATAATGCCTTGTAATTACTGAATACTGATGAACCAGCGGAGCCATACCTCATTGACATCCTCAAGTAGCTCTGACAAACAAATTAGGGGACATAACAAATAAATTAGGGGACACTACCTCTGCGTATCTGCACAAGGGCCCAAGAGAGGTGGGGCCCAGCCATAGGAACGGAGCTCTCAGTTCCCACACCGTGCACCAGTGAATGTGAGCAGCTGGTCTGGCCTTCCAGTAATCCGATCTGCATGCAGTGTGATCCAGGATTCACGTGGATAAGGATGAAATCAAGAGAGCGCTAGCTAGGATCACACACCAATAGCACAAGGAAGGAAGGAATGAGCGAACGAACCTTGAGGAAAACATCACCGACGGGCTTCTTTGTGTGGCTCTCTGTCGTTGGTCGCAACCCCCGCCACTGCCCTCACTCGTCGCACATCGCGTTGTGGTCACGGTCGGGGCTGCCCTTCCGTCCGGTCGACCGGTCGAGCATGGGGCGATCAAGCAGGACTCGAGGAGGAGGTAGCGGATTTATGGCGACGGATTGGGGTAGCGGGGCCGAGTGTGGGTTGTTGGCTTGTTGCGCCCGTGGGCGTGGCAGGCGGGGGGTGGGGGCGGGCGGAGGGATCATGAGCTAAAGGGGGAGATCGTGGAGGGAGTTGGCAGTTTGGAGGGAGATCATGGGGGATTCCTTTGCGCGGGCGTCTGGGAGTGAGCGGGTGCTCCTGAGATGGTTGAGATCGACGATGAACAGGAGAGCACGGGACGGAGACGGCGCTAGCAGGAAGAGCTAGAGGGCGAGGGCTCGCTGGGCAGAGAAACCAAGGGAGACTGACCCTAAAGCCAAGCTGGGTCAGGGTAAGAAGCGTGCGGCCTCCTGGCAGCTACTTGGGCCGCACTAAAGAAACACAGCCCACGCGACCTATGTCGTTGAAAGGGAATTAGGCTTACACCTAGTCCCTAAATAATTTTGGTGGTTGAATTGCCCAACACAAATATTGGACTAACTAGTTTGCTCTAGTGTATAAGTTATACAGGTGCAAAAGGTTCACACCCAGCCAATAAAAAGAACAAAGTTTTGGATTCAACAAAGGAGCAAAGAGGCAACCGAAGGCACCTCTGGTCTGGAGGCACCGGACTGTCCGGTGTACACCGGACAGTGTCCGGTGCGCCACCGGACAGTGTCCGGTGCACCAGAGGACTCCAACTCGAACTCGCCACCTTCGGGAATTTCTCAGGCCGCTTCACTATAATTCACCGGACTGTCCGGTGTACACCGGACAGTGTCCGGTGCTCCAAGGAACCGCGGCCTCCTCAACTCGCCAGCCTCGGGATCGCGCAGCAGCCGCTCCGCTATAATTCACCGGACATGTCCGGTGTGCACCGGACTGTCCGGTGTAACCACGGAGCAACGGCTATTTCGGCGCCAACGGCTACCTGCGGCGCATTTAATGCGCGCTCTGCGCGCGCAGAAGTCAGGCGCGCCCATACCGACGCACCGGACAATGAACAGGTGATGTCCGGTGTGCACCGGACATCCAGGCGGGCCTAGAAGTCAGAAGCTCCAACGGTCAGAATCCAACGGCATTGATGACGTGGCGGGGGCACCGGACATGTCCGGTGTGCACCGGACTGTCCGGTGTGCCATCGACAGACAGCCTCCACCAACGGTCAAGTTTGGTGGTTGGGGCTATAAATACCCCAACCACCCCACCATTCATTACATCCAAGTTTTCCAACTTCCAACCACTATACAAGAGCTAGCATTCATTGCAAAGCACACCAAAAGAGATCAAATCCTCTCCCAACTCCACACAAAGCCCTAGTGACTAGAGAGAGTGATTTGTAGTGTTCATTTGAGCTCTTGCGCTTGGATCGCTTCTTTTTCTTTGGCATTCTTTCTTGTGATCAAACACTCACTTGTAATTGAGGCAAGAGACACCAATTGTGTGGTGGTCCTTGCGGGAAGTTTGATTCCCAAGTGATTTGAGAAAGAGAAGCTCACTCGGTCCGAGGGACCGTTTGAGAGAGGGAAGGGTTGAAAGAGACCCGGCCTTTGTGGCCTCCTCAACGGGGAGTAGGTTTGAGAGAACCGAACCTCGGTAAAACAAATCCGCGTGTCTCACTTCATTATTCGCTTGCGATTTGTTTTGCGCCCTCTCTCGCGGACTCTACTATATTTCTAACGCTAACCCGGTTTGTAGTTGTGATTATTTTTGAGATTTTCAGTTTCGCCCTATTCACCCCCCCCCTCTAGGCGACTTTCAGTCGTCATCACGGCTTGCACATTTTTATGACCATACCGGCCAGCCAACATAGCTTCTACCAGCTTATAAGCCTTCCTTCTTTAGAGAAAGCAATCATGGTCAAATGCTCCTGCTAGTGTCAAATTGAGGCAACTTTTTGCGCGAGCAGACGTGGGTCTGGTGTGTGCAAAACTAATGGTGGCTGTCACGTGGGCGTCCGTAGTCTGCAATGTGGGCCCAACATCCGGAGTGTGTGATGGCTTGCACGATAGGAATGGCTAAATGGGAATGGGGGATTTTGTCATATGGGACCGGAGTGCCCCAAGTCAGGAGTTGCTCGACGTCCCGCGTCACAGAATGTGATGGTTTGCCGGACAACAGCGGTGGAGGAGCCATTATGGCTTAGTGTGGCATCAGTCATACCTTACTTTTAATAACTCTCATATCTTCTACTATAACATCAAAATAAGATGTGGTGTGGTGGATATGATGTCTCTAATAGATGTTTTCTTAACATATAGTTGATGGAGATACAATTTATTCATCAAATGAATATATATATATAGCTGAATGCCCGTGCGTTGCAACGGAAATATATAATACCAGTATACTACGATAACTTATATACAAAATATGTGTTATACCGTTATGAGAAAATGTTTCATAATCAATTTGTGATTCTGACCATACATAAATTTTGTTATTTATAATCTATCTGTTCCACCACTACATTGCAACCATCAGTATCATGCAGACTTCGATATATGTCACGATTTGCATGGTCTCATTATTGGAGAGCACGTTTCACACATACCGGAAGAAATTCCCTCGTACATCGTTAGTCATCGGACACGTACCACCATACGCTTTTTCTTAAACAAAAAGGTAAGTGTGTGTGTTTGCAAGACTAATGGTCAAACATCGTATAACCATAAAGTTAGAATACTATATTAATATATTAAATAAATTAATCCAATAGACATAGATTAACCCAATTAACATAGGATAAGTAAATATCTAATTATCTATACTACTTATTAAGAAGGTAAGAGTAGTCTGTCGTTCTGCCCTCCCCGTGTTCTGCCGTTCTGCCCTCCCCGTGTTCTGCCGTTCTGCCCTCCCTCGTTCCGCGCGCAAAAAAAATCAAACCATGGCTACTCAGGGATCAAACCTTGGATCTATTGAGTAGAATACCTAGCCTTCCACCCTCTAGCCAATATGACTCATGTTAAATTGTGTACAACTTCAACTAAGACTTTGTTTGTGTTTAACCCGCCGTCCACTCTGTATGCTCACTGAGTCTAGAAAAACATTTATAGCTTGGCCCCTGATCTTTCTAGAATTTGGGACGCAGTCCAGGAAATAAATAAAATATGGAAAAGGAGTTTAGAAATTGATTTTTAGTTTAAAAATAATTGCAGAAACCCATTTAATTCATGGAAATTTCATATTAAATCCAAATGAGTTCATTCCAATTTCTATAATTCTATAATATTATTTTTTATCACATAATACCTCTGTTTTGTCATGAAGACAACAATAAAATTGATTTCCTAATTAATCCTATATCAAATACATAGAAACTTTGGAAATTCGTAACTTCTCCATTTTAATTCTAAATTGAATTGTTCCAGTTGTGTTAGTCTCGTATGAATATTTACTACGCATTAACAACATTGATTATACCATGTTTCATACTTTTATAATTAGATATTTATTTATCCTATGTTAATTGGGTTAATCTATGTCTATTGGATTAATTTATTTAATAATATATTAATATAGTATTCTAACTTTATGGTTATACAATGTTTGACCATTAGTCTTGCAAACACACACACTTACCTTTTTGTTTAAGCAAAAGCGTATGGTGGTACGTGTCCGATGACTAACGATGTACAAGAGAATTTCTTCCGGTATGTGTGAAACGTGCTCTCCAATAATGAGACCATGCAAATCGTGACATATATCAAAGTCTGCATGATACTGATGGTTGCAATATAGTGGTGAAACAGATAGATTATAAATAACAAAATTTATGTATGGCCAGAATCACAAATTGATTATGAAACATTTTCTCATAACGGTATAACACATATTTTGTATATAAGTTATCGTAGTATACTGGTATTATATATTCCCGTTGCAACGCACGGGCATTCAGCTAGTAAAAGTATGAAACATGGTATAATCAATGTTGTTACCGCGTAGTAAATATTCATACGAGACTAACACAACTGGAACGGTTCAATTTAGAATTAAATTGGGGAAGTTACGAATTTCCAAAGTTTCTATGTATTTGATATAGGATTAATTAGGAAATCAATTTTATTGTTGTTTTCATGACAAAACAGAGGTATTATATGATAAAAATAATATTATAGAATTATAGAAATTGGAATGAACTCATTTGGATTTAATATGAAATTTCCATGAATTAAATGGGTTTCTGCAATTATTTTTAAACTAAAAATCAATTTCTAAACTCATTTTCCCTATTTTCTTTATTTCCTGGACTGCGTCCCAAATTGCAGAAAGATCAGGGGCCAAGCTATAAATATTTTTCTAGACTCAGTGAGCATATAGAGTGGACCGCGGGTTAAACACAAATAAAGTCTTAGTTGAAGTTATACACAATTCAACATGAGTCATGTTGGTTAGAGGGTAGAAGGCTAGGCATTCTACTCAATAGATCTAAGGTTCGATCTCTGAGCAGCACGGTCAGAACACGGGGAGGGCAGAACGGCAGACTACTCTTACCTTCTTAATAAATAGTATAGATTTCTCAAACAAACACTCTATTATATAGGCTGCAGTACCATAACTACCCATGCCGACGCCGTACGACTCACAGGTGCCATCTGCACGACGGAGCACTTGGAGAAACTTCCGAATCCTGTTAATGGGTATAACGCATGCTCTGCCTGTCCAATTAACAGTTAAACATGTATCCTGTAGTATCAAGCGTTGTTCTGTTACAATACCACATCACTAGTGTATAACGCGCGATATTTCTTTATTATCACATAAAAAATGTATATTAAATAAGGAATGGTATTTCTGATGATATTTTTATAAATCTGGTATCAGTTCAAAGATGTATATCATCTAAAATATATATGTTGCACTGATGACTTAAATAACGGATGCTGCCCTATCTTGCAGGGTGGTGTCTTTTCTTCTGTGTAAATAAGATGGCAACTGGCAAGCATAGTAATAAAATATTTGTGATAGAGAGGAAAGAGAACGTTAATCTGAAGTGTCAATGTGGTTCTTAAGATGTTCTTAAATTGTAGCACAAATAATTATTTAAAAGTTAATAATAATTAGCTACTATATAAAATTCATTTCCTTGGAGTAGAAGCAAACTTTTTTTATCTAGCAAACGTTTCTTATCTGATTCTATGGCCATCTGAAACGTCACTACGGTCCTAAAGATTTCCTTCGAATGTAGTACAAATAGATATTTTAAAAGTTAATGATAATTAGCTACTATATAAAATAAGGCATCACATGTCCATTAGATATACAATTTATATGACCTCTACTACATCGAATATTGTCTTCGAAGGTACAGACCTTGTGTCACTGTTAGTATAATGAAATTTTGATGTGTATAATGTACTAAGGATAATAAAACATGATTGACTATCTGAATCCAAATAACCTCTAAAACACACCTCTGTTGCTAGCGCCAAGGCACCAATTAAGAAGAAAATATTTTTTATTTCTTGGATACAGAGGACACCAAGCCAACACTATCGAGCCGTTAGCCCACATTAATAAGATATCATGTCAGGAATACTTAGCATGGCCAGAGCATAGGGGCTTGTTCATTTCAACTTCAACAAATTAAAATAAAAAAAGAATTGCAACCAAAGACGTTTTACTGGATTGAATGGAGGAAAAGGAGATGGCATGGAGGAAATTTTGAGAGTGGGAACTAAAATGTATTGTTAGCGCGCACGAATGACACGTTTCGGATGGAAACCAAAAAAAGGAAAACAAATGCAGTATCAGCAGTAAGTTTTACCTGACAGAATACAATCAATTCAAGATGGTAGTTTTACTGCCACAAAGAAAAAAAAAGGAACTTGGGGAGCCTCAGCATCTTGCATCGGAGGAGTCATAAAATTTGACTGCCTAGTTGCAAAACCTAAAAAAGAAATCACAAGGTCAGCCTGCTATTCAGTAATATTTCTCAAGCACAATATTTAGTAACAAAAAATTAGTGCACTATTAAGTTTTCAGTAACAAAAATAAAAATTCAGTTTTCAGCACTTTGTGCAATAATCGGTTTTTTGGTATTCAGAAATGAATTTTCAAGCCATTGGAAAAATTCTCAAGCACTGTATTCAGTATACAGAATCGAATCCAAACAATGAAGTAATATAATGACTATGTACAAATCAAATGACTTAAATTGTTACGAGCAACAAAGTATGCGAGAAGCTACTCTACTGCTCAAGCCTTTGCAGCAAGAACTGGACACCAGCTGAATCTATCAGGCTCCCATCCTCCACTCAGGAATACAAACATATAGTCAGACATCACCCATGAGAGGGAAGGGGGAAAGGCTAGCGCATAGCTCACGGCGCGACACAGCGTGTAGGCCTGGGACGGTCGAGACCGAAGACAAGGATGACGATGAGCGAAGTGATGCATCGAGGGCAAGGCCAAGCCGCAGTACAGCAACAGTCGGGGTGTAAGGCTTAGGCGGCAGTGTTAGCGGCGAACGAAAAGAAAGAAAAGAAGAGAGAAAACCTAGAACTCTAGGTTGAATGGGGAATACGAAAGAGGAATTACCTCTTCCTCGCCTTCGCCGACGCGGTGGGCGCTGCCCAACATGGGTAAACCGGCGGCCGGAGAATGCTCTCCTCTGGTGCAGGATAATACAAGTCTCATTCCCCCCTTGTGTTATGAAGCGCCCCAGATCCTCTGGGACTCAAATGTGATACAATTACTAGTCCTAGGAGGCTAGTAAACACATTTATACAACAGATGATTCCAGATCTGCTTAAACGAGACAAACCTACGAAGGTGGCGAACAACTTTAAGAGTTGGTCCACAACTCGGGACATATCATCAGAGTGGGGCTGAAGCAGCCCGATATACGCAGCGAAGCAAATCAGCGGTCCAACAGCCACAGGCAAGGTTGGGAACAGTCGTAACTCTTACCCGATCTCCTTTTTCTAAAAAACAACAAATAAGCAAGGGTGAGTACAAACGTACTCAGCAGCCCACCTTCACCTACGGAATGGGGAAATCAGATATAATGCATGGAATATGTGGAGCTCAAGATATTTTACAGAAACAGCAATATTTTATGCAGGGTTGTTTTGTAAAACATTTTGTATTTTGCAAAGCGCATCCTCTCCCAAAGGAGCAGGAAGTTTTTCAATATTAGAACAAAAATCCCCTGGACTAAACCATCCAGGTATCTCAGCAGTTTCCCACTGATTTTTATTTTCAAAAACAGCTACTGGACTTCCCGTCCACCATAGCTCACGGCTCAACCGCCGAACCTTTTAAAAAACATTTTTCTCAACCGCACCTTTTTTTTTGAAAACAAAACATTAATTGCCATACCATACCAGACTCGTCCATTCCAGTGGACACGGACTATTCGAATAGGTTTGAACTCTGCGCAGAGGTGTACACTTTACCCACTAGTCCGGCTCTGCGATCTCATAGCTAGTGAGACCCGAATCCGAATCTCTTTCTTTCCTCGCACGTCCTAACCTTAACGGTTATACCGGAAGGAGTCAGGCCACCGCCATGCTCAAACCGGACAAAACATTCCCCCTCCTTATCCTCCCGGTGCTCCCCAGCCTTCATAACCCTGGGGTTGGACTGTACGAGTTCAGATTGAGTGACTGCCCACACAGTCTCGAGTGGTTGTACTTATCATGAGTACAGGTAGTGAAAGATGACAAACAGGTCCTTATACGAGGGGACAATCCTTCTGCTCACGCCTAAACCAGCTGAGCCATCACCTTAGGCCCTCCCCTAAACCAGAGAGTCCCTGATCATCCCTACTCAAAGGTGATAAGGGTGAAAACCCTTCATCATACACATTTTGAAAAACATTTTTTTTTGAAAACTCACACCTTTCCTCAAATCATTTGTAACAAATATATCAGGTATTGATTGCGGCAAGCGGCTGGGTGGCCATAATAACTTGTCTCAAAATCATATCATGCATAAAATAACAGGCTGAGGGTTGTGGTTGAAAAACATAGGTAATTTATGCATCAAAGGAACCCAGTGAGCTTGCCGTGCTTATCCGGCGAAGGGGGAAGGAGAGCTCGCGGAACTGGCTTCTGGCTCCTGACGTAGACTTGTAGATCTGGCCTCCACGAGACGGTATGAACGCTCCGATAACTATGCAACATGAATAAGCAAACATACAAACAAGCAAGTATACCAACAAATATTTAGTATAGTGGTCAGAGTAGTGATATATGGATGGGTAGAGTCTTGAGTAGAATCTGTGTCATGTGGTGTTGTGATATTACTGGTAGTGGAGCGGAGGTGCTTACCAGGAGGGTGGACTGGAGACGAAGCGACACTATGCGTGTAGCCGGTAGAGCATAGTAACTGAGTGGGTGGGGTGTTTGCCTTGGCTGAGGGTGTTGAGTGTGCGTGGAGAGGGAGAGGGTAGCTGGGTGTATTTATAGTTGGGTGTATGTGGTGTAGCACAGTGAAGTTCACTGTTGGTGAGAATAGTGACGAATGAATCGTCTGACTTAGTATGAACAGGAGAGTTATAGACAGAATATGGGACAAGAGTATTTTGGGATTTTTCTGGAACATGAACCATGCTTAAGGGATGACATGGTTGGATAGGGAATAATTCGAGAATTTAGAAACAAGAATTATTGGAATCCGAGTTTGGAAGCCTGGTTCGAAGGAATCTCAAAGTTAAGCGTGCTCAACTTGAAGAAACCTGGGATGGGTGACCAGATGGGAAGTTCCCTACTGGAATGAAAATCACAGTCACCGGAGTTCGTATGACTGGAATATGGGTCTGGCTGGTCTTAGGTGGACTGGACAACATGATGGATGAGTAGTTGAAATTTGGGGTGATCGGATGATCAATGAATAGTAACGGTGAATAGTAACGGTAAATAGTAATGGTAAATAGTGACGATAAATAGTGACAGTAAATAGTAACGGTAAATAGTGACGGTAAAAATAGTGACGGTAAATAGTGACGATAAATAGTGACGGTAAATAGTGATGGTAAAAATAGTGACGGTAAATAGTAACGGTGAATAGTAACGGTAAATAGTGATGGTGAATAGTTCGTATGAACGAACGATGAACGATGGATAGGAACTATGAACGAACGATGAACGATCGAATGATCGAATGAACGAACGATCAGAATTTCGGCAGCATAACGACATGAAAAAGATTATTTGGACGAACGAACGAACGAACGATCGAACGATCGGACGAACAAACCATGAACGATCGGACGAACGAACCATGAACGATCGGACGAACGATCGGACGAACGAACGATTGGAATTTCGGCAGCATAACGGCAGGAAAAAGATTATTTGGACGAACGAACGGATGAACGATCGAACGATCGGACGAACGAACCATGAACGATCGGACGAACGATCCAACGATCGGACGAACGAACAAACTAAGAACAGGGGGACGAACGATCGAAGAACGACCGAACGATCCTTGTGCTAGTGTGTGCTTGTGTGGAACATGGAGTGGGTGTGGGGGGGGAAGAGAGTTGCCATGAAATGGCTTGGGGTGGGATGAGAGGAGGCCCTTGCCCCTCTATTTATAGCCATGGTGGGGGATTAGGGGGAGGGATGAGGGGATTAGTGGGAGGTTGAGAGGATTAGTGGGAGATTAGCATGGATTTGTCTTATATGAGTGTAATTAGCTTGTAGAGCTCACCGTATGACACCGAAGGCATACGTATAAGTATGGGCATGAGGAAAGTTATGAAGAAAATATTTGTGGGGACTTTAAAATGATTCGGAAGGTATTTCTCAGGAAGAAAATACTTGGAGATATATCGGTGCAATATTTGGGCAGTATTTCTGAAAGAGTTTGAGGGTGATCACTGGGGAAATATTTGTAGGATATTTTGAGGAGGATTTTAGAGAGAATATAGACCACTATATTTTATTTGCTGATATCAACTCGCAAACAAATATTTTGAAATGAAATTTGAAATTCATTTTGAATTTAGAGCGAGTTTGAGAAAATTTTAGGATTTGAATTTTTGGGATGCTACAAATCTACCCCACTTAAAAGGAATCTCGTCCTCGAGATTCGGCTTAGAAGGGTTATGGGTATAGCTTTACTTCAGCTACATATCTTCACTTTGCAACTCTTCGAGGAGATGGAACTTCAACAAGATCTGGCCTTGAGGAGCATCTGATTGCCGATTGCAAACGCTGATTCTGGCTACTCAAGATCATCTTCAGGCTTCTAGCTTTCGCTTGGCAGCTAGCTTACTGAAGAAGCAACGATGCCAACACGCAAACCTTCCTCTTACGGACTTCCACATGGATTTCTTCTTTGACTGGTCTTCTAGTGCTTCATCAATGGAACTTGGGTGACCACTTCTCATCCAGAAACTCATAAGCTTCGATGATCTAGTCCTCCACAAGCTTGCTACAGCCCTTCTTCTTTTTCTCCATAGGAACCTTACTGGAACACTACCCCACTTAAAAAGAATGAGGGTAGAACTCTTGAATCTTGGGGATTTGAACTCCTTGAAGTACCTCATAACAAGGGTGTTACGGGGCCTTCTTCTGCTGTTGCTGCTTGACCAGGCTACGGAGAGATGACTGACACAGGGTTGATTTTGGGACAACCTTCTTCTTATCTTCTCTTCACTTTTTCTTTTCTCTTCTTACTGCCTCTTTCTTTCTCTTTGCTCTTCCCACTGGAGGATTCTATCGATGAGTATTACCATCATACAGAGGAGGAAACCAAAGATTGTGAACCATGTACAACAGTCTTCAACCCAAGAATCACCGAGCATTGTGATCTTAGGGGCGAGGGAATGGAAAATGGAGTTGCTTGCGATTTGGCAGAGGGGATTTATCTGGAGTGTGCTTTGCTTTGAGCGAGATGGGAGTTGAGGGAGCCGGTGGGGGGGTTTATAGGCGACTGGCATGCAAGGTGTTGCTCGAGGTGTGGAGTGGTGGTGATGGAGCAAGTGACACGAGGCAGCAGGCGCGACATGGGGAGGGGGCATGTTGCCGGCGACGATGGCGGTGGGTGCGCTGCAAAAGGGGGCGTGGGCGTCGGTAGTGTGCTGCAAAGGGGGCGTGGGCGGTGGTGCTAGTGCGCATGGAGGCGGGCACGCGTGCGGGGGCACGAGTGAGTGGTGGGGTCGATGACCCTTATGTTTGTGGTCTCTGGTTCCAAGAATCTTTGCCTCTCTGTATGGTAATAACTCCTTCTGTCCTCTTTTTCTGTTTACTTTGACTCAGGGGCAGTGCTTTGATTCTCACGGTCGGTCCTTTTGACTGAGCGGCTGGACTGGTTGCTTCTGTAGCTTGTTCCAGGCTTCAAGGGTGAGCTTCCTGGTATCTTCTTGGGTAAGGTGCTTTTCTCTTGAGATAGGTTAAGATGAGAATGGAAGCATAAGGTGAGGATTAGATCTAATTTGTGATCTATGTTTTTAGAGAAAGCCTTTCTTAAAAAAAAGAAAACACACAAGCTCAGCAATGATAAGCACAAACAAATCAAATGTTTTGAATAAGGGAAGAATAGAGTTTTTCCAAAGCACGAACTACTCAGATTCGGGGGCTAAGCATAACTACTATTGCTTGGCTCCTGAATTGAGAATTATGCTAAATGCAACTTATGAGCACTAACGTTAAAGCATCACATATGCACTCAAAAGGGGAGAAAACATCAATCGAAATTCATTTTGAAATGCCTAGGGGGCCACACAATTAGAGTTTTTCAAAACACGGGGCTACACGGTTACCTCTCATACATGCAGGGCTCTAGCCAAAGTGAAGAAAAACTTCACTACCTAATGCATGCAGAGGACTGGGCATACTAACTTCAGACCAGGCAATTCTCTTCTGGCAAGATTTGCACACAACTTCAATCTGAGACATCTCCTGGATGGGTCAAGAGGGAGCTGATGTTGATGACTTCTTCTGGCGGCAACTGAGATGGCAACACGGGGTCAAACTCTTCTTTAAGCTGGACTGGCTCTTGTAGCTCCTTAGAGGGCGGCGGTGCTGGCGGGGTGCTTGCAGCTTCTTCTTTGATCTCACGGGACTGTGCTGGAATCTTCTTCATGGTGAGGGGCTCAAACAACTCTGGCAGGGGATCTTGGGAGGACTCGGGGTGCTCTTGCTTATCCATAGACTGAGGGAAGACTGGAATTCCTTCCAAGACTATGGCTCCTTCCGGTAGTTCCCAAGCCTTCTTCTCTCCTCTGATAGAGATCGGGTGACCTTCAAGAATCTGGGGGTCTTCAGCTCTGATGGGTTGAACAGGGTTGGATGAAGCGGGCTCTTGGATCCGCAGGGCTCTACGTTGGTTATGGGTTACCAAGTAGGCCTCCATCAACTTCTGGACGTGCTCATCCTTGGCTTGCTTCAGGGCTTCAACAGCAATGGCTTCACGACTTTCCAAGGCAGTTACACGGGCTTGAGCTGTGGTGAGATCCACATGGAGCTTACGGTTGCGCTTCTCTGCATCTTCTGCTCGGGCAATCATCTAACGGTGGTGCTGAGCCAAGAAATCATACTGTGCAGCAAGGGTGAGCAGGTATGCAGTGAGGTACACGACTGAGGGGTCGTCCTCCAGCAACTGCTGACCTTCCAATGCACGCATCCTGGCCATCCAAACTGGACGGTTTCTCTGAAAGGGCGGAAAGAATCTGAGCGGTGTGTCAGCCACTTCTTCTTCATAGATCTGACACAGGGCCCTCAATGCCTTGCGAGCGACGACTTGACAGGTGTCTTTGAATCTATGCCCAGCAGCAGTGACACTCCATTCCATATGGTGCGGACTGGATCCAATGTACACAGTCACGACACATTTCTCTGTGTCATGCTCGACGAATTCACGACCATCATACTCTGGCTGGCTCCTGATTCCGAGGCGAACTATGCATGCTTTCAACAACTTGGGGAAACCATCTTTATTCTGGCAAAAGTTGGTTTGGCAGCGGACCTCCATCTGACTTCTGAGAGAAGGAAAGGGGGAAAGCATTTTTGAAATGAAGGGATGAGAGCAAGATTTTTTTAAGAAAATAGTTTTGACTCAAAAACTTTTGATCAGGCTAAGGGTTACGTCCTGCGGCCAACCTAACAGCTCTGATACCACCTGAAGCATCCCCAATCCTCTGGGACTCAAATGTGATACAATTACTAGTCCCAGGAGGCTAGTAAACACATTTATACAACAGATGATTCCAGATCTGCTTAAACGAGACAAACCTACGAAGGTGGCGAACAACTTTAAGAGTTGGTCCACAACTCGGGACATATCATCAGAGTGGGGCTAAAGCAGCCCGATATACGCAGCGAAGCAAATCAGCGGTCCAACAGCCACAGGCAAGGTTGGGAACAGTCGTAACTCTTACCCGATCTCATTTTTCTGAAAAACAACAAATAAGCAAGGGTTAGTACAAACGTACTCAGCAGCCCACCTTCACCCACGGAATGGGGAAATCAGATATAATGCATGGAATATGTGGAGCTCAAGATATTTTGCAGAAACAACAATATTTTATGTAGGGTTGTTTTGTAAAACATTTTGTATTTTGCAAAGCGCATCCTCTCCCAAAGGAGCAGGAAGTTTTTCAATATTAGAACAAAAATCCCCTGGACTAAACCATCCAGGTATCTCAGCAGTTTCCCACTGATTTTTATTTTCAAAAACAGCTACTGGACTTCCCGTCCACCATAGCTCACGGCTCAACCGCCGAACCTTTTAAAAAACATTTTTCTCAACCGCACCTTTTTTTTGAAAACAAAACATTAATTGCCATACCATACCAGACTCGTCCATTCCAGTGGACACGGACTATTCGAATAGGTTTGAACTCTGCGCAGAGGTGTACACTTTACCCACTAGTCCGGCTCTGCGATCTCATAGCTAGTGAGACCCGAATCCGAATCTCTTTCTTTCCTCGCACGTCCTAACCTTAACGGTTATACCGGAAGGAGTCAGGCCACCGCCATGGCCAAACCGGACAAAACATTCCCCCTCCTTATCCTCCCGGTGCTCCCTAGCCTTCATAACCCTGGGGTTGGACCGTACGAGTTCAGATTGAGTGACTGCCCACACAGTCTCGAGTGGTTGTACTTATCATGAGTACAGGTAGTGAAAGATGACAAACCGGTCCTTATACGAGGGGACAATCCTTCTGCTCACGCCTAAACCAGCTGAGCCATCACCTTAGGCCCTCCCCTAAACCAGGGAGTCCCTGATCATCCCTATTCAAAGGTGATAAGGGTGAAAACCCTTCATCATACACATTTTGAAAAGCATTTTCTTTTGAAAACTCACACCTTTCCTCAAATCATTTGTAACAAATATATCAGGTATTGATTGCGGCAAGCGGCTGGGTGGCCATAATAACTTGTCTCAAAATCATATCATGCATAAAATAACAGGCTGAGGGTTGTGGTTGAAAAACATAGGTAATTTATGCATCAAAGGGATCCAGTGAGCTTGCCGTGCTTATCCGGCGAAGGAGGAAGGAGAGCTCGCGAAACTGGCTTCTGGCTCCTGGCGTAGACTTGTAGATCTGGCCTCCACGAGACGGTACGAACGCTCCGATAACTATGCAACATGAATAAGCAAACATACAAACAAGCAAATATACCAACAAATATTTAGTATAGTGGTCAGAGTAGTGATATATGGATGGGTAGAGTCTTGAGTAGAATCTGTGTCATGTGGTGTTGTGATATTACTGGTAGTGGAGCGGAGGTGCTTACCAGGAGGGTGGACTGGAGACGAAGCGACACTATGCGTGTAGCCGGCAGAGCATAGTAACTGAGTGGGTGGGGTGTTTGCCTTGGCTGAGGGTGTTGAGTGTGCGTGGAGAGGGAGAGGGTAGCTGGGTGTATTTATAGCTGGGTGTATGTGGTGTAGCACAGTGAAGTTCACTGTTGGTGAGAATAGTGACGAATGAATCGTCTGCCTTAGTATGAACAGGAGAGTTATAGGCAGAATATGGGACAAGAGTATTTTGGGATTTTTCTAGAACATGAACCATGCTTAAGGGATGACATGGTTGGATAGGGAATATTTCGATAAGAATTTAGAAACAAGAATTATTGGAATCGGAGTTTGGAAGCCTGGTTCGAAGGAATCTCAAAGTTAAGCGTGCTCAACTTGAAGAAACCTGGGATGGGTGACCAGATGGGAAGTTCCCTACTGGAATGAAAATCACAGTCACCGGAGTTCGTATGACTGGAATATGGGTCTGGCTGGTCTTAGGTGGACTGGACAACATGATGGATGAGTAGTTGAAATTTGGGGCGATCGGATGATCAATGAATAGTAACGGTGAATAGTAACGGTGAATAGTGATGGTAAATAGTGACGGTGAATAGTAATGGTGAATAGTGACGGTAAATAGTGATGGTAAAAACAGTGACGGTAAATAGTGACGATAAATAGTGATGGTAAATAGTAATGGTAAAAATAGTGACGGTAAATAGTAACGGTGAATAGTAACGGTAAATAGTGATGGTGAATAGTTCGTATGAACGAACGATGAACGATGGATATGAACTATGAACGAACGATGAACGATCGAATGATCGAACGAACGAACGATCGGAATTTCGGCAGCATAACAGCATGAAAAAGATTATTTGGACGAACGAACGGACGAACGATCAACGATCGGACGAACGGACGAACGATCAACGATCGGACGAACGGACGAACGAACCATGAACGATCGGACGAACGGACGAACGAACCATGAACGATTGGACGAACGATCGGACGAACGAACGATTGGAATTTCGGCAGCATAACGGTAGGAAAAAGATTATTTGGATGAACGAACGGACGAACGATCGAACGATCGGACGAACGGACGAACGAACCATGAACGATCGAACGAACGATCGAACGATCGGACGAACGATCGAACGATCGGACGAGCGAACGAACAAACTAAGAACAGGGGGACGAACGATCGAAGAACGACCGAACGATCCTTGTGCTAGTGTGTGCTTGTGTGGAACATGGAGTGGGTGGGTGTGTGGGGGGGGAAGAGAGTTACCATGAAATGACTTGGGGTGGGATGAGAGGAGGCCCTTGCCCCTCTATTTATAGCCATGGTGGGGGATTAGGGGGAGGGATGAGGGGATTAGTGGGAGGATGAGAGGATTAGTGGGAGATTAGCATGGATTTGTCTTATATGAGTGTAATTAGCTTGTAGAGCTCACCGTATGACACCGGAGGCATACGTATACGTATGGACATGAGGAAAGTTATGAAGAAAATATTTGTGGGGACTTTAAAATGATTTGGAAGGTATTTCTCAGGAAGAAAATACTTGGAGATATATCGGTGCAATATTTGGGTAGTATTTCTGAAAGAGTTTGAGGGTGATCACTGGGGAAATATTTGTAGGATATTTTGAGGAGGATTTTAGAGAGAATATAGACCACTATATTTTATTTGCTGATATCAACTCGCAAACAAACATTTTGAAATGAAATTTGAAATTCATTTTGAATTTAGAGCGAGTTTGAGAAAATTTCAGGATTTGAATTTTTGGGATGCTACATGTTCCATCTCGCACCAACCCATCTAGGCAGGGACACGCAGCGATAAATTTACTAGTCGGTCCAAGGACCCCCCGGGTCCGAAACGCTGACAAAGATAGATGGATAGATTCCCATGTTTAATAAACATTGCATGTTCCAAGATAAATCATTCTTAATTATATGATTTACTATGAAGATCCATGATGATAGTAAGTTAGTTCATAAAATATGCACTTCTCCACTAAAAATTCATGGATGATGAAAAGTCCTATAATTAACTCAAATTACATAAGCCTATCATACATCTCCATATATCTAAAAAAACATGCCCAAGTTTTGTAGGATATGAAATGTGACATGTGATAGGACTTTGCCACTCTTTAGCTGGCCTCTGTGGCTCTGTCCAAGACAGATGAACTGTAGGGCAACAACAAGAGATGTCGGTTTTGACTTTTGAGCATTTGTTAAGTGCTAGAAATCCTGTTGCAAAATGCAGTTCAAGCAAACGTTCTAGTATATTATAGTGACAATTCTAATACCCTGGGTTTCTACATTTCCACATCTGAACAAATGCTAAGGATCTCTGAATAACCACAAACGCCTTTCAACTACTGGCTGAAAGCAACATATCAACAGATTTCTGGAACTACAAAATCGTACAGTGTCAGTTGCAAATGTAGCACTTTTATTACACATGTGAATATGTGACTCTCCATAATGATCTCCGAGCAATCAGAGCATACCTTGCTTCACATCCAGGCATTCAACAGAGCGACTTAATTAGATGAGAATGGGCGAAAGAAGAAAACGGGGGATTTTTAAAAAGAGAAGGAAAAATTGGCCCGCATCTAGGCACGTGGGTCATACAGTCGTACCACCCATCAGCGGTCCTAGCCCCTAGCGATTCTGGTGGCCTGGGTGAGGACAGCGGCAGCAGATAGAGGACGGACGAGGACGCGAACCTGGGTAGCGCGACGCCCTCCCTAGCGCTGGCGGATTTAGAGGCGAGGATGGCGACCGGGACCGTGATGTCCTGGAAGGCAGAGGCGAGACCCCTCTGCAGCGGTGGAGAGGAGGACGACCCGTCGGAGACATCGACATCAAGGACCCCGAGCATGACATCGAGGTCGCCGATGTGGCGTAACCTTCGCTGGCAGGTGAGCTTGAGGCTATCCGCAACCGTTACCCCTAAACTTTTCCCCCTATATCACTTTTCCCCCCTATTTTCCCCCTATTTTTTCATCTCCCACAGCGGTTCCCCCTAAATACCCCCTCTATACCCCACTACCACTATAAAATATCATTTTCTATACCAACTATCAATTTTTTATCTACTAACAATTACTCGTGGACCCACAGCATAGTGTTTAGGGTGATGAACAGTGACACGCTATATCTGGGGGGAGAGAGAAGGGGACCGACACGTAGGGGGCGCTGTAGGGGGCACCGCTGCGGCTATAGGGTGCCCCCTACGCGCCGCATGCAAGGGGAGGGGGATCGTGTTAGCAGTCTGGTGAGTGAAGCTACTGATACTGCAGACGCGGGAGAAGAAAAGGCGCGTTCAGTCGTATGCGTCGTCCGAACAAGCGTGTTCATGGGCCAGAGTGTGCCAAATGAGTTCTAGCTTTAGGCGAGTGGGCCAAATGAGTGTGGGCTGCGTCCCAGTGTAGTATAAGTACAACGAGTCTGTAATAATCAGGACAAGAAGAATTTGGGTAAAAGAATACATCTATCGCCACCTTCCTGACATTCTCTCTTCCCGCAGGCTACTCTCTTCTCTGATCTTCTCTTCCTCGAATCTCAGTAGCATCTAGTAGCTAACATTTGGTATCAGACTAGTTGCAATCCTGTTCGATCTACCTTCTCCATGGATGTGGCGATGCAACGTCTTCTCGACGCAATGGCGCGGATGGAGGGGCGCTTGACCGAGGCACTGGCTGGCCGTGGTAGCGAGCAAGCCACACGCGGCCGCAATTTCTCCTTCTTCGACGACGACTCGGGCGTCGTCGACTGCATCTTCACCAACACTAGCACCGGCTGCGTCGAGGAAGACGACACCACCCCCTCCGTCGCGCTCGACCCGCTGCTCACCGTCACCAACACCACCACCGAGGTTGATTCCCTCGCCAACCCCGACGACGAGCGTATCGAGGAACCCGACGTGTTGCACGAGGACGCGAGCGGCGACGCGGCTCACTCGGCTTCCGCCGCCACGGATGCCTCAGCCACCAGCAACTCGGCCACTTGCAAGGTGCTCGAGGAAATGCATCTAAGGGAGGCGAGGCTCACAGAGAAGATCCAGGGTCGCTGTGAGGGCGCCGAACGCCGGATCGAACTCCCTGCTGAGATCTCTCCTACTCAGTTCCTACTCCATGAGATTTGCAGGAGGTTCGACGCGGTTGATGCTCGATTCGACCAGCACTTCGCCAGGCTGCCGCAGCCGCAAGCTGAGGAGGTGCACGAACCGTACTGTGACGCGGTGAGGCCATTGCCTCCTCTTTCCCTTGTCGAGGAACCGTACCGCGATGTGGTGAGCCGAGCGTCGCATCCTCCCGTCTTCTACGACCGCTACGACGAGCCAAACCGCAATGAGATCGCCGAGGTGCTCGCGTTACTGGAGTACAGCGAGGCAGCTCGCATCACCGATGCGATTGAAGGACCCACCCGTGAGGCCGCCAGCAGGACCACTGCGCTGGAGCCCGTCGACTACCACCAACGCCAGGTGCTAACCATGGCAGGCGAGGTCGAGCAGGAACCAAGGGATGGCGTTATCAACGAGGTGGAGGCTGAGGCGGTATGTGAATTCCTTGGAGACGCGATCGACTGCTCCAACCCTGAAGACCCCTCCGACCTCGCCATCGTCCTGGTCCTCGTCGACACGCTCGTCGACGGCAACGAGCTCGACCACCCAGCGAAGTCCAGGGAGGAGGTCCAGCGTCCACGCGCGGTGTACTTCGCACCCGTGTTCACGCTCATCAACAGGGCCACCGGCCTCGCCATCAAGCACTCGCTCGGCCAGTTCCATCCCATGCTGGTCCCTTACAACCCGGAGTACCTGGATAGGACCCCGACATCAAGTTTATCACACATGCTTCCATATGCAAAGACATTTTCAGCTGCTGATGGACGTTTGCCCCAATGGTGCGCTTCTGAGTATGATGTTGAATCAAGTTTCTCTAGTGATGCCATCCTAAAGGTCAGTGTGGCTGCTGAAACAGTCGAGAAAGTTTACCAGGGGCAATTGGTTGGTCCAACCACATTTGCAGCAAAGTTGCAGCCTTATCTTTGGAGTTTTAATCAGGTGAAAGAGAACATCCTCTTCCAGCACATCAACGTTGCCTGTGGCTACTACACTGTTGGAAAGGGGTTTGTGCTGGTAGCTGACAACTTGGGTGATGGCCTCTTTGCTGTCAGCAATGAGTTTCACTCAGTCATCGTCGTATCCCAAAATATTGTGGACCATATCCGGCCAAGGTTTTTCACTGCTAATCTCACCAATGCAACCTCAATTGATGATGCGATTGTTTGGTTCTGTTCTGCAACCAATGCCACACATGCTGTTTCGAAAGTGTCTGAGAATTATTATTTTTTTGCTTTGGATCTAGTGCATATAAAGCCACCATGGCCGCCACCTATGCAGTTTACCATACAGGACACGATTACACAGTGCAACATCTGGTATCCATCCGAGTGTGGGTGGGATGTCGTGTCGTACAAGCAACCATGGCCACCACATGTGCAGTCGGTGCTCCTCGGTGATGGTGTTCAAGTCAGACCTATGCCATGGCCATCTTTTTACTGTTATGCAGCTTGGGTGTGGTGGATTAAATCACTGGCCGTGAATGGACCCATCCTGCAATATTCAAGTCGTGCTAAAGAAAAGGATGTCATGCTTCTGGTTGATCTTGAAAAGAATATCATTGCAGGAGCAGACTTGAGTGATTTAGCCGTGGAGCATTCTTTTTGTTCATCTAAAGAAAATGGTGGTCAAGACGGTGCTAACCTTCTCTTGATTTGCAACTCATGGCTCACGAGTGTCAATAGCCTGCTCTTGGCTAACGAGAAGGCCAGTGCTGTTGATGATATTGGCTACGGTCTTGACAAAAGGGCACCAGTTCAGTATTACTCACACAATCTTTGCTCATTTCACACCAGGTCATCTTCTCAGATCGGGAGACATAGCTTCTAAAGGTACCCAACCAACAACTCAAGGCTGCTGAGTTTCTCCTGTAAGGCCAGCATCAGTACTGCCCTCGTCTCTCACTCACCCAAACTATGGGGTAATCAGTGCTAACACCTGAAAGCTGAAGTAGAGTCATCAATCATTGTCTACACTATCAGCGGCTTGGGGGCAAGCCGCATTTCAAGCGGTGGGGAATGTTAGCAGTCTGGTGAGTGAAGCTACTGATACTGCAGACGCGGGAGAAGAAAAGGCGCGTTCAGTCGTATGCGTCGTCCGAACAAGCGTGTTCATAGGCCAGAGTGTGCCAAATGAGTTCTAGCTTTAGGCGAGTGGGCCAAATGAGTGTGGGCTGCGTCCCAGTGTAGTATAAGTACAACGAGTCTGTAATAATCAGGACAAGAAGAATTTGGGTAAAAGAATACATCTATCGCCACCTTCCTGACATTCTCTCTTCCCGCAGGCTACTCTCTTCTCTGATCTTCTCTTCCTCGAATCTCAGTAGCATCTAGTAGCTAACAGATCGCTAGGGTGTACCGCTGCGCACAGCCTGAGGAGGTCCCGTCCCCCGCGTGGCCTCCGGGCTAGAGACTCGCTTGGGAGAGGACGACGTGGATGTGGAGGAGGAAGGGTGACGGACATGCGGTCAAACGCGGATTTGGTGGCTGTCTGGCTGGAGTGCTTCCACGAGGACGACATCGTCACGGCCCAGGGTGGGAGGAGAACGAAACAATGCCACGGATATGCTTGTGACCGCTGAAGCATGATCGTGCGGCTGTAATGCCAAATGCTGACGTGGCCGAACCTGAGGGCATATTTCCTTTCTGCTTTAATATGGAGAAGATGCCTATACTACTATGCTTACATGTGTTTCTGCTCAAGTCTTTGTCACCCTTGGGCTGGAGTTGGAGGACTGGACGGCTGGGCCATTTGGGCCATTTGGGCTGAGCAAGGCGAGGCACGCTGGCCCAGTCGTGATTCGTATCATGCGTCCATCAGGCGGGGCCGCGTCTGCCATCATTTTTTTTCAGCTCTCATTCAGGCGACTGGCAAACGGAACGAAACGACAACCACTCTCGCGACAGCACTAGTAGCAGACGGATGACGTGAGGATGTCTGTATTCTTATCATTTCCTGCCTCTGAATCCTGTCTGCCATATGAAGCAAAAGGGCTCGCTCACGTGAAGCAAAGCAGCCTGCCTGCATTGCCCACACCCGTACGGCGGATCTGGTGGCCACGCCAAACAAGTGCAGCACAAGATTATTTCTCAGCAAAGCATCTTTTCCTCTATGTGTAGGATTTTTCAGGCACATCATCACCTGCTCTGAATCCTCTCTCTCGGTCCACCATTAGACGATGGTGCCATGCGCGTGCGGAACTCGCAGTTTGAGACGGACGGAGTGGACTGAGCTCTTCGTCTTCAGAACGGAAAACAGGTTCGTTCGGTTCCTTGAGGGAAAACAATGGCATTCTCATTCCTGCACCCCCCCCCCCTCTGAACCAAATCGCAAGCTGTAACAAAACCGGTTACACTGTTTTATTTATTTATTTATTGACTGCAATTCAATGCAGCATTGTTCTTGACTGATGCAATGCAACGGTCAATTTCTCAGAGATGAACGAACGAATACATTAGATATTATTATTATTGCTGCTGTTATTGATGTTGCCAACAAGCCTCATCAACCGAGGCTTGCTGCTGACTGCAACCGATAAAAAAAAACAAGGCAACCTGACAAAGGCAGATTACACGGAGAAGGGAAGATGAAACGATCAAGAAACGAACTAGACTGATCAGTAGCAGAGGCAGAGACCGATCTGAGCATGCGAGAGAGAGAGTCTAGAAGACCCGGTCGGAGAGCGACGGCAGGCGGCGGAAGAAGTTGAAGCCGGCGGAGGGCATGTCGCCGCGGAACCTGGGGTGGCGGAGGTAGTAGAACCCCATCCCCAGCAGCAGCACCTTGAACGGCACCGCGTACAGCACCAGCGCCGCCAGCAGGCACACCACCGCGAACACCGCCGTCGCGCGCGGGTCCCGCCACGACAGCAGCGCCTCCACGCGCTCCCCCTGCGCCGCCACGTCCCCCAGCAGCGTCTGCGCGCGCGCGGCCACGGCGCGCAGCCGGTCGTACCGCATCCGGACCACGTCGGCGGGGCGCCCCGATGGGAGCCCGTCGAACTCCTCGTCCAGCTCGTCGGGGCTCACGCTGTCCACGTGGGACAGCCGCGGGTCCATGCCCGCCGGCTGCCGCGCCCGCGCGCGGTACCGCCACAGCAGCACCAGGAACAGGTACAGGCACACGGTGGGCAGGATCATCTCCGGGCACAGCACCACGGCCACCAGCAGCAGGTGCACCAGCACGGTCGTCGGCGGGTGCGCCCAGGTGCGGACCCGGTGCGCCCACCGCACCGCCGTCGCCACGTGGGACAGGCACCCCACCACGCGGAACCAGTTGGCCTTGCTCCGCCGCATGCTCCACGACTGCGTGTCCGTGTCCAGCAGGTACTGCACCACCTCCGGCCCCAGCGGCGGCTCCGACCGCGCCAGCCGCCCCGACACTGTGCGCATCGCCGTGTGCCGCAGCACGTCCTGCTGCGCCGCGCCCAGCGGCTTCACGTAGTGCATCCGCGGCAGCAGCGGGTTGCCGTACGCCTGCATCAGCGTCAGCCACGACGGGCAGGTGAACCGGATCGCCAGCTCCAGCTCGCCCATCTTGCGCACGCCCACCGGGTGCACCGCCGTCAGCGCGAAGGTGTTGGCGTACACCCGGTTCGTGTCCAGCGTCGACAGCCGGATGCGGAGCTTCCCGACGCGGGAGTCCCTGGGCAGCTTCCCCGGATCGTCGGCTGCGGCGGCCTTGTACCGGACGTTGTCGAAGACGGCGATGGTGAGCACGGTGCAGGGGTCGAACACGTCCCACGCGTACTGCTCGTTCCACCGAGGGTTGAACTGGTCCAGGATGGTGCGCGTGCGCGCCCACTTGGGCCCGTACTTGAGCACCACGTACGCGTCCGTCGACCCGCTCGCGCCGTCCTTGGCGATCTTCATCGGCACCAGGTTCGCTGCGCCGCGGACGCCCACCTCCAGCATCCCCACCGGCGGCTTCGACAGCTGCTTCGACGCCGCGCGCACGTCGCTGGCCACGTTCGCCGCCTCGTCCAGCACGTGGTACCCGCCCTCCAGGCACACGCGCACGTGCACCCGCCCGGCGTACGGCCGGGCCTCGCCGCCGCACAGGTTCAGCCACCGGGACGGTGGCTCCACCCGGTCGTCGGACCGCCTGTGCACCGTGGACAGGGGAACGCGGGATTGGCCCACCGCCTGCCCGGAGAACACGTCTTCCACGACAACGGTCAGGAACGGGTCGAACGGCTCCGCGGCGACGAACAGCAGGTCCTCGTTCCAGCTTGGGTTGGCCGTCCCGGCCGCCGCGCTGCCGAGCTGGACGCGGCCGGTCTTGAACACCTGGGCGCCAAGCTGCGCCTTGACGTACAGCTCCGGGAAGATGGGACCGCACTGCTTCGCCTTGGCGTCCGGCGGGGACGGCAAGCGCAGGTCCTGCGCCTGGATGACGCTGAGACGGAGGTACCAGAGCTTTGGGGAGAGGTAGGCCTTGGAGCGGGTGTGCACCAGGTACCCTCCAGAGTCTGACTGCCACGCCTCCTGGAACGCCTCGTCGACCTGCGTGCCGACCCACACGGAGAGCATGACGTCGCAGACCGCGGCGCCGTCCTCGGATCCGTGTCCCTCGAGGGTATACCACTGCGGCGCGAGCGCGCTGTCCGGAGGCGACCGCTTCGGGACCTCCTGGAGGTCGAAGGAGACGAAACCCAGGTTGGCCTCCGGCGGAACCGGGTCCCCCTCCTTGGCCGGCTTCTTGGCCTCCTCGAGGACGGTGACCTCGAGGGAGGTGTCGGTGAGGCTGTCCTTGTGGAAGGCGAACACCAGGTCCCACTCGCCGGCGGCCGTGGCGGCGCGCGTGCGCACGGCGTGGGTGCCGATGGACAGCTGCGCGTAGAGTGGCTGGCCGTCGCCACCGCCGTGGCGCTTGGCCTTGAGGAGGCGGACGAACAGGTAAGGCACGCGATCCACCAGGTCGTACGAGGCGCTGGCGCCCGACGCGGCCATGCTCTTCTCGGCGGCGCTCTGGGGGCGGATCTCCAGGTCGCCGGCCACCCCGGCGATCGCCAGGTCCTTCTTGGACGGCGACCGCGGCGGCGCCAGCTTGGATGGAGAGGGCGGTGGCGCAGCCGCGTCCTTCTTGTCTTCCTCCTTAGCCTTGCCTTCCTCCTTGGGCTTGTCGCCGTCTTTCTTCCCCTTCTCCGGCGACTTCTTCTTATCGTCCTTCTTCTCTGCGGACTCGGTTTTCTTCTCCTCTGCTTTGGCCTCCGCTGGTTTCTTCTCCTCGGAGGGCGCCGTCTCCGGCTTCTTCTCCTCAGCCGCCGGTGCGGCGGCAGCGTCTGGAGCCTTGTCCTTGACATCCTTCCCTTCGCCCGCCGCCGCTGCCGCAGCTTCTTTCTCTTCCACCGCAGCCGGTGCAGGGGGTGGCGGCGGGTCATCGACGAACCAGATCTTGAGCCCGATCTCCCCCTTGATCTGCGAGAAGACGCTCCGCTTCTCGAGCGGGTAATAGACGAGCGTCTCGTCCCCGGCCTTAGCGAAGGAGGCGCCGGCCACCTTGACCTTGCCGAGGAAGGTGCCGCCCCGGCGGCCGCTGCCGGCGGCGGCGATGGCCTTCTTGTCGTTGTAGAGGTTGAGCTCGAGCGTCTCGGAGGCCATGGCGGCCGGGTCGTGGACGAGGAACTCGAGGCGCTCCCCCCACTGCGGGTTGAGGTCCCGCGGGCGCGTGGCGGTGCGCCGGCGCTGGCCGTCGAAGTCCACGACGGCGTAGGCGCACGCCGTGCCCTGGCCGTCCTTGGGCATCAGGTTCCGCGCGTTGCACACCTCCACCACCACCCGCCGCCGCGCGCCCTCCGCCACCATCGCGGCGCCGCCGGGGAAAAGGGGGCTAATCGATTGGATCCGATCCTTGGAAGGTTCTGCTCTTTTGTGTGCGTGCGAGAGCGATAGATGAGATGACCGTTGGAGGGGAAGAGCGAGGGTATACTAGAGAGTAGAGAGTGGACTGAACTGAGAGAGGGCGTAGCGTAGGCGGGCGGTGCGGGGTTTAAAAGGGTAGGCGGGTCGTAGGCAACGGGCGGGGGAGGTGGGGCCAGGTTCCACGTCGGACGGTGGTGCGCGCCACGTGTGGCTGCGGCCTGCGGGCACGGTGACTTGTCCCGTAGCTGTGGATGAATGCCTGGACCCGGACGGAACGCGAACGGCGACGTCGGAGGACTGCGGCGAGGCAGCGCGACAGCCGACAGGGACGTTTAACGGCAACGGCATTGACGCGACACGGACCACGAGCGGCAACGGCGGCGGCAGAAATCCCGCGCCCCCGGGCTGCGTGCACGGTATCGCCTCGCGGGGAGCCTGTTCCTGTTCGCGTGCCGTGTTTTGCGTCCAGATCCTTTTCGGGGTTGTCGCGCCGCACGTCCTGTTGTACTCCGTTGCGTCCCGGTCGCTGCTGTTGTAGCTCCCTCTCCCGGTGCCACCGTCCCAGCAATGGCGGTGGTTGGTGAGGTGGAGCCTTGTGATCCACAGCAGTGTTGTACTGTTGTTGCTTCATTTTGACTCGCTGGGCATTTTTGAAGAACGAAGATAGAGCCGCAGAGCAAGTGTTGTGCACCACTTTTGGCAGGCCGGACTGTCCGCCCAGTTGACCAGATAGTCTGTGGTCCGAATTATTCATGGTGGGAAGCGTGTGCATAATCAGTTATAGTTACGGATTTATTACGGTATTTCTTATCTAAACATGTAGGATCAACTCGAGAAACGACTTGTAACGGGTTCATACCTCCATCCTTTTATATAGATAAAACGATACGTCCGATTAAACCCTCACAATCGATCCAATTAATTCTACTTATCATTTTACCTTATGGATTAGGAGTAACCTTAGTTTAGCCTTTCTCTACCTCAAATCTTCACCTCTTTTCGGCTCTACGTCGACTAGAGCTGTCTTGGGTGGCCTGCCGACACCAAGACACACCGTAAGATCTCTCCTCCTTGAAAGGGTTGCTCCCGAGAGGCCAGATCTAGGTTTGGTGCGAAGAATACGACCCTCTATGCCATTGCTGATCGTCCGAGCCCCAGGCGCGGACTGTTCGGACATACGTAGAAAAGGAGTCGCTCCTGCGCCTCCGTAGAGAGCACCACCAGGCGGTTAATCTTCTAGTGATTGGCACCCAGATCGATGCAACGCACTTTTGGCGACTCCCGCTGGGGACTAGGTGTCTATATCTGCTAAAAATCAGGCCCTCAAATGGCTGATTCTAAAGATCACACCGATATCTCACCAGTCAATATCCTAAAATCGGTTATCGAAAGCCTATCGGTCGATGAGCAACAACAATACGAAGACTACATGCGTTAAGCGAAGGAGAAATTCTTGTCACAATTCATAGTGGATCGCCACCAGAAGGTTGTCAAATACAGAGAGACCGATGTCGCATATCTTATATCTTCTCTTCAAATCCCCAACGTAAGTAAACCCGACAACATATAATCTATTAAACAGTATGTAGATCAACAACAGAATCAAATAAAATAACATATTGGAGGGTTGGAAGACTCAATTAGAAAATTAACACGTTCATTAAAGAAATATGTTGCTTCTAGTTTTCCATCATTTGAAACTAGTAACATGATGTATATGTCTATTACATCGGCAAAAATGGTTATTCACAGCCCCAACCATTATATGGTATTTCCGATGAACTCATATCCAGGGCAAATACCACCACCGCCATCCCCGCTTGGCAAATCGGAGCCCCTGGACACGGTCGGACCATCCGAGTCTTTGCCTACACAATCTGGTCCTTAGGCGGACCGTCCGTATTCCCCTACCAGACAGTCTGGGGCTACACCAGGACCACAATGTGGCGCCCCGATTGTAGCAAACACAACTGAGTAGTCCAGGTTTACCATCGAACAGTCCGACTTAGCATTAGACCGTTTGACCGCCTGGTCCGGATAGTCTGGATACGCATACGTAGATCCTACTGTTCCACATCATAACCCAATTTATTACACACCACAACAGAAGCATGCTTCTCCCCATACATATTTAAACCATAGTGCACCATATGATCATAGGCCGATCAATGTTCTCGATCGGCCACGACAGGAAGGTCAACATAACAATGCTCGGCCAAATGAGCCCCACAGCCCAGAGGTCTGGTGGTCTGCCATCGGGCGCAATGGAGAAAATTAGGGAAGAGATAGCTGAACTATTTTGAGATAGGCTCGGAGTTAGTGTAGCCAGAGTAGGACAATAATATCAAAAGCCATATGATCACCGGCTTGACACTATCCTATACCCACAAGGGGCAGGGATATCGGAGTTTTCCAAGTTTTCTGGTGAATGTGGTAGAAGCACACACGAACATGTAGACTAGTTACTAGCACACCTAGGTGAATTGGCCAATGGAGAAGCCTTTTGTGTTTGTTTATTTTCTTTATTCCTTATTGGTACTGTTTTTGCATGGTACGCCGCCCTGCCTCCTAATTCCATTAATTTCTGGAATAATTTAGAAAGTAAATTTCATGGGCATTTCTTTTCTAGGGAATATGAATTAGGGTTGGCAGATTTAGCCTCAGCCCGACAGGGATGCAAAGAATCAGTTAATGATTATATCTAGAGGTTCCGGGACACTAGAAACCGATGCTTTCAAATTAAATCCATGTCACAGACAAAGAGCTAGCAGGGATGGCTTTTAATGAGTTGCTATCCTACTTAAGTGAAAAATTGCATGGACTCGGTTCTTTTAAATAACTTAGTTACATGAGCAGTGAAAGTCGCCTAGAGGGGGGTGAATAGGCAAATCTGAAATTTATAAAGTTAAAGCACAACTACAAGCCAGGGTTAGCGTTAGAAATATAAACGAGTCCGAAAGAGAGGGCGAAAACAAATCACAAGCGAATAAGCGCAGATGACACGGTGATTTGTTTTACCGAGGTTTGGTTCTTGCAAACCTACTCCCCGTTGAGGTGGTCACAAAGACCGGGTCTCTTTCAACCCTTTCCCTCTCTCAAACGGTCACTTAGACCGAGTGAGCTTCTCTTCTCAATCAAACGGGACACTAAGTCCCCACAAGGACCACCACATAATTGGTGTCTCTTGTTTTGATTACAAGTGAGTTGGAAACAAGAATAGAGGAAGAAGAAAAGCGATCCAAGCGCAAGAGCTCAAAAGAACACAAAAGTCTCTCTCTTTAGTCACTAATTTGTTTGGAGTGATTCCGGGCTTGGGAGAGGATTTGATATCTTTGTTTGTGTCTTGGAATGAAGTCTAGAGCTCTTGTATGAGGTTTGATGGCTGAAAACTTGGATGCATTAAAGTGTGGTGGTTGGGGGGTATTTATAGCTCCAACCACCAAACTGGCCGTTGGTTAAGGCTTCTGTCGTATGGCGCACCAGACAGTCCGGTGCGCCAGCCACGTCACCAGGCCGTTGGGTTCCGACCGTTGGAGCTTCTGACAGTGGGGCCACCAGATAGTCTGGTGGTGCACTAGACAGGTCCTGTTCACTGTCTGGTGCGCCTTCTGGTGCCTGCTCTGACTCTGCGCGCGCAGTCGACACTGTTCACATTTTACTGTACCATTGCAGACAACCGTTGGCACGAGTAGCCGTTGCTCCGCTTGGTGCACCGGACAGTCCGGTGAATTATAGCGGAGGAGCTCCCCGAATTCCCGAAGCTGAGCAGTTCAGATTGATTCTCCCTGGTGCACCGGACAGTCCGGTGCGCCAGACCAGGGCAGCCTTCGGTTGTCTTTTGCTCTTTTTATTTAAACCCTTTCTTGGACTTTTTATTGGTTTGTGTTGAACCTTTGGCACCTATAGAACTTATAATCTAGAGCAAACTAGTTAGTCCAATTATTTGTGTTGGGCAATTCAACCACCAAAATCAATTAGGAAAAGGTGTAAGCCTATTTCCCTTTCAATCTCCCCCTTTTTCGTGATTGATGCCAACACAAACCAAAGCAAATATATAAGTGCAGAATTGAACTAGTTTACATAATGTAAGTGCAAAGGTTACTTGGAATTTAAACCAATATACATTTCATAAGATATGCATGGATGCTTTCTTCTAATTTTATCATTTTGGACCACGCTTGCACCACTTGTTTTGTTTTTGCAAACACTTTTGGAAATTCTTTTCAAAGTCTTTTTGCAAATAGTCAAAGATAAATGAATAAGATTTTGAGAAGCATTTTCAAGATTTGAGATTTTCTCCCCCTGTTTCAAATGCTTTTCCTTTGACTAAACAAAACTCCCCCTCAATCAAATTCTCCTCTTAGTGTTCAAGAGGGTTTTAGATATTAATTTTGAAAGGGGTAATACCAATTTGAAACTTCTATCAAAAATAAGATACCAATATTGAGATAGGCTCGGAGTTAGTGTAGCCAGAGTAGGACAATAATATCAAAAGCCATATGATCACCGGCTTGACACTATCCTATACCCACAAGGGGCAGGGATATCGGAGTTTTCCAAGTTTTCTGGTGAATGTGGTAGAAGCACACACGAACATGTAGACTAGTTACTAGCACACCTAGGCGAATTGGCCAATGGAGAAGCCTTTTGTGTTTGTTTATTTTCTTTATTCCTTATTGGTACCGTTTTTGCATGGTATGCCGCCCTGCCTCCTAATTCCATTAATTTCTGGAATAATTTAGAAAGTAAATTTCATGGGCATTTCTTTTCTAGGGAATATGAATTAGGGTTGGCAGATTTAGCCTCAGCCCGACAGGGATGCAAAGAATCAGTTAATGATTATATCTAGAGGTTCCGGGACACTAGAAACTGATGCTTTCAAATTAAATCCATGTCACAGACAAAGAGCTAGCAGGGATGGCTTTTAATGAGTTGCTATCCTACTTAAGTGAAAAATTGCATGGACTCGGTTCTTTTAAATAACTTAGTTACATGAGCAGTGAAAGTTGCCTAGAGGGGGGGGGGTGAATAGGCAAATCTGAAATTTATAAAGTTAAAGCACAACTACAAGCCGGGGTTAGCGTTAGAAATATAAACGAGTCCGAAAGAGAGGGCGAAAACAAATCACAAGCGAATAAGCGCAGATGACACGGTGATTTGTTTTACCGAGGTTCGGTTCTTGCAAACCTACTCCCCGTTGAGGTGGTCACAAAGACCGGGTCTCTTTCAACCCTTTCCCTCTCTCAAACGGTCACTTAGACCGAGTGAGCTTCTCTTCTCAATCAAACGGGACACTAAGTCCCCACAAGGACCACCACATAATTGGTGTCTCTTGTTTTGATTACAAGTGAGTTGGAAACAAGAATAGAGGAAGAAGAAAAGCGATCCAAGCGCAAGAGCTCAAAAGAACACAAAAATCTCTCTCTTTAGTCACTAATTTGTTTGGAGTGATTCCGGACTTGGGAGAGGATTTGATATCTTTGTTTGTGTCTTGGAATGAAGTCTAGAGCTCTTGTATGAGGTTTGATGGCTGAAAACTTGGATGCATTAAAGTGTGGTGGTTGGGGGGTATTTATAGCTCCAACCACCAAACTGACCGTTGGTGAAGGCTTCTGTCGTATGGCGCACCAGACAGTCCGGTGCGCCACCGGACACTGTCCGGTGCGCCAGCCACGTCACCAGGCCGTTGGGTTCCGACCGTTGGAGCTTTTGACAGCGGGGCCACTAGACAGTCTGGTGGTGCACTGGACAGGTCCTGTTCACTGTCTGGTGCGCCTTCTGGCGCCTGCTCTGACTCTGCACGCGCAGTCGACACTGTTCGCTTTTTACTGTACCGTTGCAGACGACCGTTGGCACGAGTAGCCGTTGCTCCGCTTGGTGCACCGGACAGTCCAGTGCTACACCGGACAGTCTGGTGAATTATAGCGGAGGAGCTCCCCGAATTCCCGAAGCTGAGCAGTTCAGATTGATTCTCCCTGGTGCACCGGACAGTCCGGTGCGCCAGACCAGGGCAGCCTTCGGTTGTCTTTTGCTCTTTTTATTTGAACCCTTTCTTGAACTTTTTATTGGTTTGTGTTGAACCTTTGGCACATGTAGAACTTATAATCTAGAGCAAACTAGTTAGTCCAATTATTTGTGTTGGGCAATTCAACCACCAAAATCAATTAGGAAAAGGTGTAAGCCTATTTCCCTTTCAATCTCCCCTTTTTTGGTGATTGATGCCAACACAAACCAAAGCAAATATATAAGTGCAGAATTGAACTAGTTTGCATAATGTAAGTGCAAAGGTTACTTGGAATTTAAACCAATATACATTTCATAAGATATGCATGGATGCTTTCTTCTAATTTTATCATTTTGGACCACGCTTGCACCACTTGTTTTGTTTTTGCAAACACTTTTGGAAATTCTTTTCAAAGTCTTTTTGCAAATAGTCAAAGATAAATGAATAGGATTTTGAGAAGCATTTTCAAGATTTGAGATTTTCTCCCCCTGTTTCAAATGCTTTTCCTTTGACTAAACAAAACTCCCCCTCAATCAAATTCTCCTCTTAGTGTTCAAGAGGGTTTTAGATATTAATTTTGAAAGGGGTAATACCAATTTGAAACTTCTATCAAAAATAAGATACCAATAGAAAAACTTTCATTTAATACAAATTTGAAAGACTACATTTTTTAAATTGGTGGTGGTGCGGTCCTTTTGCTTTGGGCTAATACTTTCTCCCCCTTTGGCATGAATCACCAAAAACAGATACTTGTGAGTGAAATATAAGCCTTTTACTTTCTCTCCCTTTTGGCAAATAAGGTATGAGTGAAGGATTATACCAAAGGGAAGAGTTGTGTGGAGTGACGGCGAAGGATGAATAATTCGATGGAGTGGAGTGGAAGCCTTGTCTTCGCCGAAGACTCTATTTCCCTTTCAATCTATGACTTAGCATGTAATACTCTTAAAAACCACATTAGTCATAGCACATGAAAGAGAGATGATCAAAGGTATAGAAATGAGCTATGTGTGCAAAATATCAATCAAAATTTCTAGGATCAAGAATATTGAGCTCATGCCTAAGTTTGGTAAAAGTTTTCTCATCTAATGGCTTGGTAAAGATATCGGCTAATTGTTCTTTAGTGTTAATATATGCAATCTCGATATCCCCCTTTGTTGGTGATCCCTCAAAAAGTGATACCGAATGACTGTGTTTAGTGCGGCTATGCTCAATAGGATTATCCGCCATGCAGATTGCACTCTCATTATCACATAGGAGAGGAACTTTGGTTAATTTGTAACCATAGTCCCTAAGGGTTTGCCTCATCCAAAGCAATTGCGCGCAACAATGGCCTGTGGTAATATACTCGACTTCGGCGGTAGAAAGAGCTACAGAATTTTGTTTCTTAGAAGCCCAAGACACCAGTGATCTTACCAAGAACTGGCAAGTCCCTGATGTGCTCTTTCTATCAATCTTACACCCTGCCCAATCAGCATCTAAATATCCAATTAAATCAAAAGTGGATCCCCTGGGGTACCAAAGGCCAAACTTAGGAGTATAAACTAAATATCTCAAGATTCGTTTCACGGCCCTAAGGTGAAATTCCTTAGGATCGGCTTGGAATCTTGCACACATGCATACGGAAAGCATAATATCTGGTCGAGATGCACATAAATAGAGTAAAGAACCTATCATCGACCGGTATACCATTTGATCTACGGATTTACCTCCCGTGTCGAGGTCGAGATGCCCATTGGTTCCCATGGGTGTCTTGATGGGCTTGGCATCCTTCATCCCAAACTTGGTGAGTATGTCTTGAATGTACTTCGTTTGGCTAATGAAGGTGCCCTCTTGGAATTGCTTCACTTGAAATCCTAAAAAATACTTCAACTCCCCCATCATAGACATCTCGAATTTTTTAATCATGATCCTACTAAATTCTTCACAAGTAGATTTGTTAGTGGACCCAAAGATGATATCATCAACATAAATTTGGCATACAAACAAATCATTTGCAATTGTTTTAGTGAATAGAGTATGATCGACTTTTCTGACTTTGAAGCCATTAACGATAAGAAAATCTCTTAAGCATTCATACCATGCTCTTGGGGCTTGCTTGAGCCCATAAAGCGCCTTAGAGAGTTTGTAAACATGGTTAGGGTACTCACTATCTTCAAAGCCTCTTCAAAGCCGGGAGGTTGCTCAACATAGACCTCTTCCTTGATTGGTCCATTGAGGAAGGCACTTTTCACGTCCATTTGGTAAAGCTTAAAGCCATGGTAAGTAGCATAGGCAAGTAAAATGCGAGTTGACTCAAGCCTAGCTACGGGTGCATAGGTTTCACCGAAATCCAAACCTTCGACTTGTGAATATCCCTTGGCCACAAGTCGGGCTTTGTTCCTTGTCACCACACCATGCTCATCTTGTTTGTTGCGGAACACCCACTTGGTTCCTACAACATTTTGGTTAGGACGTGGAACTAAATGCCATACCTCATTCCTCGTGAAGTTGTTGAGTTCCTCTTGCATCGCCAACACCCAATTCGAATCCCTTAATGCATCTTCTACCCTGTATGGCTCAATAGAAGACACAAAGGAGTAATGTTCACAAAAATGAGCAACACGAGATCGAGTGGTTACCCCCTTTTGAATATCGTCGAGGATGGTGTTCACTGGGTGATCTTGTTGTATTGCTTGGTGTACTCTTGGGTGTGGCGGTCTTGGACCATCATCATCTTCCTTGTCTTGATCATGAGCATCTCCCCCTTGATCATTGCCCTCCTCTTGAGGTGGCTCATCTTCTTGATCCTCATTCTCATCATCTTGAGCTTGATCCTCATCTTGGTTTGGTGGAGATGCTTGATTTGAAGATGATGGTTGATCTTGCGCATGTGGAGGCTCTTCGGATTCCTTAGGACACATCCACAATGGACATGTTCCTTAGTGCGACGCATGGAGCCTCTTCATCATCTAGCTCATCAAGATCAACTTGCTCTACTTGAGAGCCGTTAGTCTCATCAAACACAATGTCACAAGAAACTTCAACTAGTCCAGTGGACTTGTTAAAGACTCTATATGCCCTTGTGTTTGAATCATAACCAAGTAAAAAGCCTTCTATAGCCTTAGGAGCAAATTTAGATTTTCTACCTCTTTTAACAAGAATAAAACATTTGCTACCAAAGACTCTAAAATATGAAACATTGGGCTTTTTACCCATTAGGAGTTTATACGATGTCTTCTTGAGGATTCGGTGAAGGTAGAGACGGTTGATGGCGTAGCAAGCGGTGTTGATTGCTTCCGCCTAAATCCGGTCTGAGGTCTTGTACTCATCAAGCATGGTCCTTGCCATGTCAAGTAGAGTTCTATTCTTCCTCTCCACTACACCATTTTATTGTGGTGTGTAGGGAGAAGAGAACTCATGCTTGATGTCCTCATCCTCAAGAAAGTCTTCAATTTGTGAGTTCTTGAACTCCGTCTCGTTGTCGCTTCTAATCTTTTTGATCCTTAAGCTGAACTCGTTTTGGGCCCGCCTCAAGAATCCCTTTAAAGTCTCTTGGGTTTGAGATTTTTCCTGCAAAAAGAACACCCAAGTGAAGCAAGAATAATCATCCACAATTACAAGACAGTACTTACTCCCGCCGATGCTTATGTAAGCTATCGGACCGAATAGGTCCATATGGAGTAGCTCGAGTGGCCTGTCAGTCGTCATGATGTTCTTGTGTGGATGATGAACACCAACTTGCTTCCCTGCTTGACATGCGCTACAAACTCTGTCTTTCTCAAAATGAACATTGGTTAGTCCCAAAATGTGTTCTCCCTTTAGAAGCTTATGAAGATTCTTCATTCCAACATTGGCTAGTCGGCGGTGCCAGAGCCAACCCATGTTAGTCTTAGCAATTAAGCAAGTGTCGAGTTCAGCTCTATCAAAATCAACTAAGTATAGCTGACCCTCTAACACTCCCTTAAATGCTACTGAATCATCACTTCTTCTAAAGATAGTAACACCTAAATCTATGAAAAGACAATTGTAGCCCATTTTACATAATTGATAAACGAAAAGCAAATTGTAATCTAAATAATCTACAAGAAAAAACATTGGAAATAGAATGGTCAGGAGATATAGCAATTTTACCAAGTCCTTTGACCAAACCTTGATTTCCATCCCCGAATGTAATAGCTCTTTGGGGATCATGATTTTTCTCGTAGGAGGAGAACATCTTCTTCTCCCCTGTAATGTGGTTTGTGCACCCGCTGTCGATGATCCAACTTGAGCCCCCGGATGCATAAACCTACAAAAAAATTTAGGCCTTGTTCTTAGGTATCCAAACGGTCTTGTGTCCTTTTACATTAGAAACAAGCACCTTGGGTACCCAAACACAAGTCTTTGAGTCCTTGTGTTTGGCCCCAACATATTTGGCAACTAATTTGCCTAATTTATTAGTTAAAAAATATGATGCATCAAAAGTCTTAAATCTCCTATTGCATCAAATGAACCTAACATTTCATTTAAGACTTTTGATGCATCATATGTTTTAACTAATAAATCAGGTAAAGTAGTTGCCAAATATGTTGGGGCCAAACACAAGGGCTCAAATACTTGTGTTTGGGTACCCAAGGTGCTTGTTTCTAATGTGAAAGGACCCAAGACCCTTTGGGTACCTAAGAACAAGGCCTAAAATTGTTTTGTAGGTTTATGCATCCGTGGGCTCAAGTTGGATCATCGATAGCGGGTGCACAAACCACATGACAGGAGAGAAGAAGATGTTCTCCTCCTACGAGAAAAACCATGATCCCCAAAGAGCTATCACATTCGGGGATGGAAATCAAGGTTTGGTCAAAGGACTTGGTAAAATTGCTATATCTCCTGACCATTCTATTTCCAATGTTTTTCTTGTAGATTCTTTAGATTACAATTTGCTTTCTATTTCACAATTATGCAAAATGGGCTACAACTGTATTTTTACAGATTTAGGTGTTACTGTCTTTAGAAGAAGTGATGATTCAGTAGCATTTAAGGGAGTATTAGAGGGTCAGCTATACTTAGTTGATTTTGATAGAGCTGAACTCGACACTTGCTTAATTGCTAAGACTAACATGGGTTGGCTCTGGCACCGCCGACTAGCCCATGTTGGGATGAAAAATCTTCATAAGCTTCTAAAGGGAGAGCACATTTTGGGACTAACCAATATTCATTTTGAGAAAGACAGGGTATGTAGCGCATGTCAAGCAGGAAAGCAAGTTGGTGTTCATCATCCACACAAGAACATCATGACGACCGACAGGCCGCTTGAGCTACTCCACATGGACCTATTCGGTCCGATCGCTTACATAAGCATCGACGGGAGTAAGTATTGTCTTGTTATTGTGGATGATTATTCTCGCTTCACTTGGGTGTTCTTTTTTGCAGGAAAAATCACAAACCCAAGAGACCTTAAAGGGATTCTTGAGACGGGCTCAAAATGAGTTCGGCTTAAGGATCAAAAAGATTAGAAGCGACAACGGGGTGGAGTTCAAGAACTCACAAATAGAAGGCTTCCTTGAGGATGAGGGCATCAAGCATGAGTTCTCTTCTCCCTACACGCCACAACAAAATGGTGTAGTGGAGAGGAAGAATAGAACTCTACTTGACATGGCGAGGACCATGCTTGATGAGCACAAGACTTCGGACCGGTTTTGGGCAGAAGCAATCAACACCGCTTGCTACGCCATCAACCGTCTCTACCTTCACCGAATCCTCAAAGAAGACATCATATGAACTCCTAATCGGTAAAAAGCCCAATGTTTCATATTTTAGAGTCTTTGGTAGCAAATGCTTTTTTTGTTAAAAGAGGTAGAAAATCTAAATTTGCTCCCAAGGCTGTAGAAGGCTTTTTACTAGGATATGATTCAAACACAAGGGCATATAGAGTCTTTAACAAGTCCACTGGACTAGTTGAAGTTTCTTGTGACATTGTGTTTGATGAGACTAACGGCTCTCAAGTAGAGCAAGTTGATCTTGATGAGTTAGATGATGAAGAGGCTCCGTGCGTCGCGCTTAGGAATATGTCCATTGGGGATGTGTGTCCTAAGAAATCCGAAGAGCCTCCATAAGCACGAGATCAACCAGCTTCCTCCATGCAAGCATCTCCACCGACTCAAGATGAGGATCAAGCTCAAGAGGATGAAAATGAAGATCAAGAGGATGAGCCACCTCAAGAAGGGGACAATGATCAAGGGGGAGATGCCCATGATTAAGACAAGGAAGATGATGACGGTCCAAGACCGCCACACCCAAGAGTCCACCAAGCAATACAACGAGATCACCCCGTGAACACCATCCTCGGCGATATTCAAAAGGGGGTAACCACTCGATCTCGTGTTGCTCATTTTTGTGAACATTACTCCTTTGTGTCTTCTATTGAGCCATACAGGGTAGAAGATGCATTAAGGGATTCGGATTGGGTGTTGGCAATGCAAGAGGAACTCAACAACTTCACGAGGAACGAGGTATGGCATTTAGTTCCACGTCCTAACCAGAATGTTGTAGGAACCAAGTGGGTCTTCCGCAACAAACAAGATGAGCATGGTGTGGTGATAAGGAACAAAGCCCGACTTGTAGCCAAGGGATATTCACAAGTCGAAGGTTTGGATTTCGGTGAAACCTATGCACCCGTAGCTATGCTTGAGTCAATTCGCATTTTACTTGCCTATGCTACTTACCATGGCTTCAAGCTTTATCAAATGGACGTGAAGAGTGCCTTCCTCAATGGACCAATCAAGGAGGAGGTCTATGTTGAGCAACCTCCCGGCTTTGAAGATAGTGAGTATCCTAACCATGTCTATAAACTCTCTAAAAGGGAATTAGGCTTACACCTATTTCCTAATTGATTTTGGTGATTGAATTGCCCAACACAAATAATTGGACTAACTAGTTTGCTCCAGTGTATAAGATATACAGGTGCCAAAGGTTCACAACTTAGCCAATAAAAAGACCAAGAATTGGGTTCAACAAAGGAGCAAAGGGATAACCGAAGTGTGCCCTGGTCTGGCGCACCGGACTGTCCGGTGCACCAGAGAACACCAACTCAAACTCGTCAACTTCGGGAAAGTCCAGAGGCGCTCCGCTATAATTCACCGGACTGTCCGGTGTACACCGGACAGTGTCCGGTGCTCCAAGGAAGAGCGGCTCTGGAACTCGCCAACTTCGGGATCTCGCAACGGCTAGTCCGCTATAATTCACCGGACATGTCCAGTGTGACATCGAAGCAATGGATACTTTGACGCCAACGGCTACCTGCAGCGCATTGAATGCGCGCCAGCGCGCGCAGTAGTCAGGCATGCCCATGCTGGCGCACCGGACACTCTACAGTACATGTCTGGTGCGCCACCGAACATCCAGGCGGGCCCAGCTGTCAGAACCCAACGGCCTGGTGACGTGGCTGGCGCACCGGACACTGTCTGGTGTACACCGAACTGTCCGGTGCACCATACGACAGCAGACTTCACCAACGGCTAGATTTTGGTTGGTGGCTATAAATACCACCCCAACCGGCCACTTCAAAGGGTGGGAGCCCAAGCAACATTCCAAGTCATTTAGTTGACATACTCAAGCCCTCCCAACCACATATATTCATTGATCCATCCTATACACAAGATTTAGACCACTACAACCAACACAAGTGTCACAAAAGAGAGAGCAAGCAATTGAGAGCTACTCAATTGAGTTTAGCCCTAGTGCCTTGTGAGATTCCTTGAGAGATAGTGTGTGCTACATCTTTGTGTTCATTTGTGCGTGGAGTTTTGACTCCCATCGAACTTCCTCCAAAGTTTTGGAGGCTTGTAAAAGCTAGCAAGAGACACCAAAGAGTGTGGTGGTCCTTGCGGGATCGAGAGTGATCCTTGAGAAGAAGAAGAGCTCGCCGATCCTTGGGTGATCGGTGGAGAGAGGGAAAGGGTTGAAAAAGACCCGTCCTTAAGTGGACTCCTCAACGGGGACTAGGCCTTCGAGGGCCGAACCTCGGTAAAACAAATCACCCGTGTCTTGTGTGCTTATTCTTGTGATTTGTTTGTTCTTTCCCTTTCCAAGTTTATTTCTTGCGCTATTCTTTGTCAATATCATTCGGTGTTGCTTCAAGTTAAATTCTCATTTAGTGAAGCAACACTTCGCAAGAAAGAACTTGACCTATTGCTCTTCTTGCCTAAGCCCTCTTGCTTTATTCTGATAGACTTATTAGTAGTATTGATTTATCAATTCCGCATCATTTGAAAGCAATACTCTTTACAAGCAAAGACTTAGTTTTTATACTCCGATTATTATATATCTTGTTCTAACCACTAATCAAGGGATTTAGTTAAGGGATAAAGTTTTAATTTTCAGGTTTCGCCTATCCACCCCCCTCTAGGCGACTTTCAATTGGTATCAAAGCTAGGCACTTCATATTGAGTCTAACAACTCGAAGTGATGGCTCGTAGAAGATCCCAAAAGAACAAGAAGACAACTCCGAAGGAGAACAAGGAGGTAACTCTTGAGATATTACTTTCTGATTGTTCTAATTACGATTCATGGTCTACTAGAGTGATAAATGCTTTTAGATCCATAGATCCTCAATTAGAACAAATTATAGACAAGAGTATCTTCACCTCTAGTTATAATAGAGAAATCATTTCCGAGGATGATCAAAGATGTTTTCGCTTAAACTACCTAGCTTTTGGCATCTTAAGTAATTCTCTTAGCAATGAAGATTACCATGCCTTCATATCCAATTATAATGAATCTATTCATGATGCGCATGATATTTGGACTAGAATTAAAATCAAATTTGATGAGTCCAAACATGATAGTTCCTTTTATGCTTCTACTTCCTTTGGTATTTGTGATACTAACCATTGCAAGGAAGAAGAAAATGATCGATGGAGACCAAACGATGAATCCACCTCTCCAAAAGGTTTGTCTTCCCATTTTGATTCCCACATGTGTTGTGTGGCTAATGAAAATGATAGCGGAAGCACAAATAAGGATGAGGAGGAAGAAAGAAGCTTCATGCAACTCTACGCTCGCCTAAGCCAAGAGGATAAGGCAGTCATGCTCAAACTTCTAGAAAGAGCGAGAGAGCAAAGCGAAGCTCATCAAAGGATAGAAGATGTTCTTTCCATGAAAATGCTACACTTTGACGAGTTGACTAAAGAACATGAGGAGCTAAAGTGCTCTCATGTTGATTTGGTCCAAAGGTATGAAACTATTTCAATTGAGCAAGATAACGCTTTACAATGTATCGCTCAATTAGTAAATAGGAATACCTTGCTTAAGGACCAAGTAGAAAAGCTAAAAGTTGAAAATCTAGCTTTTGAAGAAAAATATGATATGCTCATATGCTCTCATGAAAATCTTATGGATGATCATATCATATTAAATATTGCTCATGAGGTTGTGATAGAAAACTTAAAATCCCAACAACCTTACTCATGCACATGTATTCAAGTTGATACTATATCATCATGTGCTAATGCTTGTTGTTCGTCGACAAGCAAACCCTCCTTTGAGCTAGAATTTGCAGGAACAAAAGATGATTCATATCAAAAGCTCAAAGAAGAAAATGAGAGGCTAAAAATGAGCTTGACACAACTAAAAGGGAAATGCATTTCTCAACCTTCTCAAGATAACTGTGATCTCATGGTGAAGAAGCTTGAGACGGGAACAACCGTGGCATGCACTAAATCCCTTGAAGAACATGTCAAGGACTTGAGGATTGCCAAGAGGAAGATGCAAAAGAAGAAAATCAATACCTCCTCCAAAAGGCTCAATCATGCCTCCATAAAAGGTAACATTCAAGGTAATAATCAAGTCACACTTCTTACAAATAGAAATAAGAGGTGTAGTGAATGCTTTGAAAAGGGGCATTTGATTAGATCATGTCCCTATATTAAAAAAGGCTTGATTATTAACAAGGATGATAAACTCTGTTTTAATTGTTCAAAGAAGGGACACTTTATTAAATCGTGTCCCCATTTAAAACAAAAGGGCATTGGGTTAGAAAAGAAAGTTTTTACTAACCATGTAGCAAGCAAACAAGGAAAGAAGAAATCTTCAAAACTTGGAAAACGCCTATGCTACACATGCCGGGAAAAGGGACATCAATGCAAGGATTGTCCCATTAGTAACTCCTCCACTCATAGCTTGTCATTTGATTCATATATAACTAGGCAACCCAAAATTGCAACTTGTGCTAGAAAGGCAATGAATTTGCCAAGCGCTAGCGCAAAGGACATTTGGGTTCCTAGATCTTTGTTGACTAACCATAATGGATCCATCAAGCGATGGGTACCAAAACATGCTTGACAAGCTTTGCAGGAGAATGAGATGATATGAAACTTTGGGTGCTTGAGAGAGTCAAGTCAATTCACATTAACTCAAGCCATCAATCTACAATGATCTACATATCCAAGATTGACCGAAGGTTATTTCAAATTATTATATCTAAAACTCATATCATCTCGGAAAGATATTGATGTTGTAGGAAATAAAGAACTAATCCCATGTCGAAAAGTCAAGACCTACAACATGGAGGAAAGCCAAAGGATGGTAACAATTATGCTCTTAAGTGCAAATATCTTAAATTATCATTTCTTATATGTCTTGTGTAGTTACATAGAAAAGGAAGCACTTAAAATGTTATCACCATTCTTTGAAGATATTCCTCCCATATGATAGATTGTATATTCATCATTCTTATACCATGGCAATCTACATGTTTTAAATTATTTAGCAACTCATGGCATGTTTTACACTTATTATCTCATTATTGCCATGACTCTAGATATAGAAAGATATTCCAAGTTCGTAAAAGAATAGGGTGTCATGTAAGGAATTCAAATCCCTACGACACCTACAAAAGGAAGATTCTCTCTATAACTAGAATAGTGAGACTAATGCTTTTATCTAAGTAACTCATGTAGTCTCACTAGTAGAGAATATGTTTCTCTTTGGAGATGCGTAATTTAACATAAAAGGAAAAGTCAATCCAATGATTTATGTTGTTTTGCTTCTTGCCTATATTGGATATGATTCTCCTACATCTATCGCTCTCCATGTTATGAATTAGATTTATTCCTATAATCTTAAAAGATCTAACTATGCTTGTTCCATATTGTAAAACTGAGCATACTTCTAGGAATAATCTAGTTTATATTATAAAGTTTCCATGCTTTAGTAATCCACTTTTCATTCCTTATCAAAAGTGATTACAAAAGGGAAACTAGTGCTTGTGTTACTAATGACAAAACTCTTGAGCTTACTTGTGAAATCTACAAGAGAATAAGTGCAAGTCACAAGCCTAAAGGGGTTACTCTTTGCCCAAAAGAAGAAAGGTAAAAGCAAAGGTATGGGAACTCATCCACTTAATCAAATATAGTTCCCTTCAATGGTTATTTATAGATTCTTTATTGGACTAAATTTCTCTAGATGTGCATTCAATCATATTCTCATAAATGCACTTGTCCATTAGAATCTAATTCATGCCTTTGCTATGTTTGTTTTCATATTGATATGCTTCTAAGTTATGATGTTAAAATTCAATATGAAGAAGTGAACTTCCTATGATTGGTCAAAATGTTTAAAGGTGCATATTCCTCTTTTCTAATGATGTGCACTAATAATAAGGACTTTACTTCATGTCTGTGTGACTTGTGAATGATGAATTGTGTATATTAACTATCTAAAAGAAGTCATCATTCGTCATATACTCCCTTGCGCTATTAACATCTCTCCTGAGTATTTTCAACAAGTTTGGAAGGAAAAAGAGACAACTACAAAGGGAGGACACTCAAATGAAAAAGGAAGAACATCAAGGACAACAACACCTATTTGGACAATAAGGTCTTCACAACAATCAATAGTGTGGTTGTAAGCACCCTTTATATTTTTCATTATAAGATTGCAAGGCTTAAATTGTTTATTGCAAATCTTATAAGCCCTTATCAAGATATTCAATGCGTCTCCCTATATGTCTTTAAAAGTAAATGCACTAAATCAATTCTTTCAAATACTTGGTGCATACCTTTAGGGGGAGTCTATTCTTATATCTTGATTATGTTGAGACTATTGCTTTATCTTAGTAATTTCATATAGTCTCTTGCATGAGAATAAGGTTTCTCATGAAACATGCTACTACATTTCAATCCATCTTGGTAAATTAATGTCTCCTTTATCAAGGATTGTAGCTTTTAATACTAAAGTAGCATATTTATTGGATTCTCCTATTCTTGAGCTTGATTGAAAATCTAATGCCTATGTTGTTATTTTGATCGCATCTGTTGTTTGATCATTGAATAACTTCAATTATCACTTATGCTTCTTAGTGCTTCATGAAATTTCAATTTGATTTCAATTGGTAATCTCAATCATTATCTATCTTGATATGCACTAAGTTAAAAGGAGAATTCATGATATATTTATGCAATTTGTGATCTATTTGATATCTAAAAACATTAACTTGGAAAAGGATCACTAGTTGTAGAACTCTCTCTTGTGCAAAATATTTCCATACATTGTCTCGAGTACAGGTCTTAGGCAAATTCAATAAGACTAAGGACAAAGCACAATGAAGAGAGCATCACTATGTAAAGGTACAAAAGGGTAAAACTCCTCAATTTCATTCATACATGTACCTAAATCTTCCTGAGAGCACCTAGAGGGGGGTGAATAGGTGATCCTGTAACACTTGAAACTTAAGCCACAAAAACTTGGTTAAGTGTTAGTACAATAATCGCCAAGTGGCTAGAGAGAAGTCTCCACCGAAACACACTGACCACAAAGATATCAATCACAGAGATGGCACGGTGGTTATCCCGTGGTTCGGCCAAGACCAACGCTTGCCTACTCCAGGTTGTGGCGTCCCAACGGACGAGGGTTGCAATCAACCCCTCTCAAGCGGTCCAAAGACCAACTTGAATACCACGGTGTTTTGCTTTACTTATCTTTATCCCACTTGCGAGGAATCTCCACAAATTGGAGTCTCTCGCCCTTACACTCGAAGTTCACAAAGAAGCACGGAGTAAGGGAGGGAAGCAACACACACAAATCCACAGCAAAATACGCACACACACAGCCAGGAATCGAGCTCAAATGACTATCTCAGAGTTCTCACTAGAACGGAGCTCGAATCACTTAGAACAACAAACGAATGCACGAAAACTGAGTGTGGATGATCAAGAATGCTCTTAGGTTGCTTGGTGTTCTCCTCCATGCGCCTAGGGGTCCCTTTTATAGCCCCAAGGCAGCTAGGAGCCGTTGAGAGCAATCAGGGAAGGCAATTCTTGCCTTCTGTCGACTGGCGCACCGGACATGTCCGGTGCACCACCGGACACTGTCCGGTGTGGATTTCTTTCCCGATTTGGCGAAGCCGACCGTTGGCGCCTGGGAGCCATTGACGCACCGGACACTGTTCGGTGCACACAGGTCAGTCCGGTGCCCCATCCCGACCGTTGGCTCGGCCACGTGTCTCGCGCGGATCGCGCGGCCGACCGTTGGCCCGGCCGACCGTTGGCTCACCGGACAGTCCGGTGCACACCGGACAGTCCGGTGAATTATAGCCGTACACCATTGAATTCTTCCCGAGAGCGGCCAGTTCGCCTGAGCCAGCCTGGCGCACCGGACACTGTCCGGTGCACCACCGGACACTGTCCGGTGCACCACCGGACAGTCCGATGCACCCAAACTGTGCTGACTTTGGCAGAACTTAGCCACCTCTGCTCCAATTCAAACTTTCCTGTTTCCAGCACTTAGACACAATACATTAGTCCATAAAACAGTGTACTAAGTCTAGAAACATACCTTTTGACATGATTTGCACTTTGTCCACCACATTGCATAGATTAACACAAAAACACTTGCGTTGGCACTCAATCACCAAAATACTTAGAAATGGCCCACGGGCACATTTCCCTTTCAATCTCCCCCTTTTTGGTGATTTATGCCAACACAACATGTGCAATATCAATGCAAATGAAAACTCAAATTTGTTTTGAATCAAATTTGGCATATATGGATCATTCTTTGCCACCACTTGGTTTGTTTTTACAAATCAAACTCGAATTTCTATCTCTAAGTCAAACACACTTGTTAAGACATGAAGAGAGTCGTTCCAAGAGAAATTGATTCAAGATTTCAAAAAACTCCCCCTTTTTCCCATAATCAACACTTCTCCCCACAAGAAGCCAACTTTAGACAAAAAGAGCTAATAAGAGTATTTTGACAAAACAAAAACTCTATTCTATTATTTTCAATATTCTCAAGTGGTAGTTGATCCATTACTTGCTTTGGCCTTAATTTTCTCCCCCTTTGGCATCAAGCACCAAAACGGGATCAATCTTGGCCCTTTAACCCCATTGCCTCACCAAATCTTCAAACAAGAATCCAACGGCAATAAGAGTTCACAAGATGAACTTGGAATTAGTTACCCTCTCATCGGAGTGCAGTGGAAGTCTCTCATGGTCCAAGTCCACCTTTCCCTTTCAATCCACCTTTGAGACTAAATCAAGCAAACTCAAGCACACGGTTAGTCTCAAAGGGTCAAGTTGTAACACATCTCCCCCTAAATGTGTGCGTCACTTGCACAAAGACTTGTGAGGTCCGGGGAGTGCTTGTACAACTTGAGCATCAAAAATAAGCAACAAAATGCAGAATGAACATGATCAAAGGCATAGACACAAGTATGCTATATTTCAATCCAGGTTCCGTGAATCTAAGACATTGAGCTCACTACGCAGCCTGCAAAAGGTCTTCTCATCTAAAGGTTTGGTAAAGATATCGGCTAGCTGGTTCTCGGTGCTAACATGAAACACTTCTATATCTCCCTTTTGCTGGTGGTCTCTCAAAAAGTGATGCCGGATGTCGATGTGCTTTGTGCGGCTGTGCTCAACAGGATTTTCCGCCATGCGGATAGCACTCTCATTATCACATAGGAGTGGGACTTTGCTTAGATTGTAGCCAAAGTCCCGGAGGGTTTGCCTCATCCAAAGTAGTTGCGCGCAACATTGTCCTGCGGCAACGTACTCGGCCTCAGCAGTGGATAGAGCAATGGAAGTTTGTTTCTTAGAATTCCATGACACCAAGGACCTTCCTAAGAATTGGCACGTCCCCGATGTACTCTTCCTATCGACCTTACATCCAGCCTAGTCGGAATCTGAATATCCAATCAAGTCAAAGGTAGACCCCTTTGGATACCAGATCCCGAAGCAAGGCGTAGCGACCAAATATCTAAAGATTCGCTTCACCGCCACTAAGTGACACTCCTTAGGATCGGATTGAAATCTAGCACACATGCATACGCTAAGCATAATATCCGGTCTACTAGCACATAAATAAAGTAAAGACCCTATCATTGACCGGTATGCCTTTTGATCAACGGACTTACCTCCTTTGTTGAGGTCGGTGTGTCCGTCGGTTCCCATTGGAGTCTTTGCGGGCTTGGCGTCCTTCATTCCAAACCGCTTTAGCAAATCTTGCGTGTACTTCGTTTGGGAGATAAAGGTGTCGTCCTTGAGTTGCTTCACTTGGAACCCAAGGAAGTAGTTCAACTCACCCATCATCGACATCTCAAATTTCTGCGTCATCACCTTGCTAAACTCTTCACAAGACTTTTGATTAGTAGAACCAAATATTATGTCATCGACATAAATTTGTCACACAAATAAATCACCATCACAAGTCTTAGTAAAAAGAGTTGGATCGGCTTTCCCAACCTTGAAAGCATTAGCAATTAAAAAGTCTCTAAGGCATTCATACCATGCTCTTGGGGCTTGCTTAAGTCCATAGAGCGCCTTAGAGAGCTTACACACGTGGTCAGGGTATCGTTCATCCTCGAAGCTAGGGGGTTGCTCTACGTACACCTCCTCCTTGATTGGCCCATTGAGGAAAGCGCTCTTCACATCCATTTGGAACAACCTGAAAGAATGGTGAGCGGCATATGCTAGCAAGATACGAATTGATTCTAGCCTAGCCACAGGAGCGAAAGTCTCCTCAAAGTCCAAACCTGCGACTTGGGCATAACCTTTTGCCACAAGTCGAGCCTTGTTCCTTGTCACCACCCCGTGCTCGTCCTGTTTGTTGCGGAACACCCACTTGGTTCCCACAATGTTTTGCTTGGGACGAGGCACCAGTGTCCAAACTTCATTTCGCTTGAAGTTGTTGAGCTCCTCTTGCGTGGCCAACACCCAGTCCGAATCTAGCAAGGCCTCTTCTACCTTGAAAGGCTCAATAGAAGAGACAAAAGAGTAATGCTCACAAAAATTAACTAATCGTGACCGAGTAGTTACTCCCTTGCTAATGTCACCCAAAATCTGGTCGACGGGATGATCCCTTTGAATCGTCGCTCGAACTTGGGTTGGAGGGGCCTGAGGTGCCCCTTCCTCTTCAACTTGGACATCATGTGCTCCCCCTTGATCACATGCCTCCTTTTGATGAACCTGTTCATCGTCTTGAGTTGGGGGATGCACCATTGTTGAGGAAGAGGGTTGATCTTGCACATTTTGTTCCTGTGGCCGTATATCTCCAATCGCCATGGTGCGTATTGCGGCCGTCGGAACATCTTCTTCATCTACATCATCAAGATCAACAACTTGCTCTCTTGGAGAGCCATTAGTCTCATCAAATACAACGTCGCTAGAGACTTCAACCAAACCCGATGATTTGTTGAAGACTCTATACGCCTTTGTATTTGAGTCATAACCTAATAAAAACCCTTCTACAGCTTTGGGAGCAAATTTAGAATTTCTACCCTTCTTCACTAGAATGTAGCATTTACTCCCAAAAACTCGAAAATACGAAACATTGGGTTTGTTACCGGTTAGTAGCTCATACGAAGTCTTCTTGAGGAGGCGATGAAGGTAGACCCGGTTGATGGCGTGGCAAGTCGTGTTCACGGCTTCTGACCAAAAGCGCTCGGGGGTCTTGAACTCTCCAAGCATCGTCCTCGCCATGTCGATTAGCGTCCTGTTCTTCCTCTCTACCACACCATTTTGTTGTGGTGTGTAGGGAGCGGAGAACTCGTGCTTGATCCCTTCCTCCTCAAGGTACTCCTCCACTTGAAGGTTCTTGAACTCGGACCCGTTGTCGCTACTTATCTTCTTCACCTTGAGCTCAAACTCATTTTGAGCTCTCCTGAGGAAGCGCTTGAGGGTCCCCTGTGTTTCAGACTTATCCTGCAAAAAGAATACCCAAGTGAAGCGGGAAAAATCATCAACTATAACAAGACCATACTTACTTCCTCCTATACTTAGATAGGCGACGGGTCCGAAGAGGTCCATATGAAGCATCTCCAGTGGTCTTGACGTGGTCATCACATTTTTAGTGTGATGAGAGCTTCCCACCTGTTTGCCTGCTTGACATGCTGCACAAGGTCTATCTTTTTCGAAGTGCACATTAGTTAAACCTATCACGTGTTCTCCCTTTAGAAGATTGTGAAGGTTCTTCATCCCCACATGTGCTAAACGACGATGCCACAGCCAGCCCATGCAAGTCTTAGCCATTAAGCATGCATCTAGACCGGCCTCCTCTTTTGCAAAATCAACTAAATAAAGTTTGCCGTCTAGTACACCCTTAAAAGCTAGTGAACCATCACATCTTCTAAAGACAGACACATCTATATTTGTGAAAAGACAATTATATCCCATATTGCATAATTGACTAACAGATAACAAATTATATCCAAGAGACTCTACTAAAAACACATTAGAAATAGAGTGTTCAGAAGAAATAGCAATTTTTCCTAACTCTTTCACCTTGCCTTGGTTCCCATCACCGAATATTATTGAATCTTGGGAATCCTTGTTCTTGACGTAGGAGGTGAACATCTTCTTCTCCCCCGTCATATGGTTTGTGCATCCGCTGTCGATAATCCAGCTTGAACCCCCGGATGCATAAACCTGCAAGGCAAATTTAGGCTTGGGTTTTAGGTACCCAACTCTTGTTGGGTCCTACAAGGTTAGTCACAATAGTTTTAGGGACCCAAATGCAAGTTTTATCTCCCTTGCATCTTGCCCCTAACTTTCTAGCAATCACCTTCTTACCCTTTCTACAAATAGCAAAGGGAGCATTGCAAGCATAATAAATGGTAGAAGGTTCATTCACTACTTTCCTAGGAACATGAGCAAAATTTCTTCTTGGCATAACATTTTTCCTAGCAACATTTGTATCATGCACACCATGGGAACTAGAGGCAGTCATAGCATATGAATCAAAAGCATCATAACTTCTAAAAGCATTTCTAGAATGTCTCCTTTCATGGTACATGAAAGCATGGTTCTTTTTAGCACTACTAGCCATAGGGGCCTTCCCTTTCTCCTTGGTGGAGATGGGAGCCTTATGGCTTGTTAAGTTCTTGACTTCCCTCTTGAAGCCAAGACCATCCTTAATTGAGGGGTGTCTACCAATCGTGTAGGCATCCCTTGCAAATTTTAACTTATCAAATTCACTCTTGCTAGTCTTAAGTTGGGCATTAAGACTAGCCAATTCATCATTCAATTTTGAAATTGAAACTAGGTGTTCACTACAAGCATCAATATCAAAATCCTTACACCTAGTGCAAATTGCACCATGTTTAACACTAGAGTTAGATTTACTTGCTACTTCTAGTTTAGCATTTAAATCATTAATTACACCTTTTAAAGATGAAATGGTTTCATGGCAAGTAGAAAGTTCACAAGAAAGCACTTCATTTCTTTTAACTTCTAGAGCAAGAGAATTTTGAGCACTAACAAATTTATCATGCTCTTCATATAAAAGGTCTTCTTGTTTCTCTAAGAGTCTATCCTTTTCATTCAAGGCATCAATCAATTCATTAATCTTATCTATTTTAGTTCTATCCAATCCCTTGAACAAACTAGAGTAATCTATTTCTTCATCACTAGACTCATCATCACTAGAAGAATCATAAGTACTAGCATTACGAGTGATTACCTTCTTTTCCCTTGCCATGAGGCAAGTGTGATGCTCGTTGGGGAAGAGAGCCGATTTGTTGAAGGCGGTGGCGGCGAGTCCTTCGTCGTTGGAGTCGGACGAAGAGCAATCCGAATCTCACTCCTTTCCAAGGTGTGCTTCGCCTTTGGCCTTCTTGTAAACCTTCTTGCTCTCTCTCTTCCCATTCTTTCCTTGCTCCTGGTCACTATCATTATCGGGACAGTTAGCAATAAAATGACCAACCTTACCACATTTGAAGCATGAGAGCTTCCCCTTGGTCTTGGTCTTGCTTGGCTGCCCCTTGCGACCCTTTAGCGCCGTCTTGAAGCGCTTGATAATGAGGGCCATCTCTTCATCATTGAGCCCGGCCGCCTCAACTTGCGCCACCTTGCTAGGTAGCGCCTCCTTGCTCCTCGTTGCCTTAAGAGCAATGGGTTGAGGCTCGTGGATTGGACCGTTCAACGCGTCGTCGACGTATCTCGCCTCCTTGATCATCATTCGACCGCTTACGAATTTTCCAAGTACCTCCTCGGGCGTCATCTTCGTGTACCTGGGATTTTCACGAATATTGTTCATGAGATGAGGATCAAGAATGGTAAAGGACCTTAGCATTAGGCGGACGACGTCGTGGTCCGTCCATCGTGTGCTTCCGTAGCTCCTTATTTTGTTGATAAGGGTCTTGAGCCGATTGTAAGTTTGGGTTGGCTCCTCTCCCCTTATCATTGCGAATCGTCCAAGCTCGCCCTCCACCAACTCCATTTTGGTGAGCATGGTGATGTCGTTCCCCTCGTGAGAGATCTTGAGGGTGTCCCATATCTGCTTGGCATTGTCCAAGCCGCTCATCTTATTGTACTCTTCCCTGCACAAAGATGCTAAAAGGACAGTAGTAGCTTGTGCATTTCTATGGATTTGTTCATTAATAAACATGGGACTATCAGTACTATCAAACTTCATTCCATTCTCTACAATCTCCCATATGCTCGGATGGAGAGAGAACAGGTGACTACGCATTTTGTGACTCCAAAATCCGTAGTCCTCCCCATCGAAGTGTGGAGGTTTGCCAAGAGGAATGGAAAGCAAATGCGTATTCGAACTATGTGGAATACGTGAATAATCAAAGGAAAAGTTCGAATTAACCGTCTTCCTGTAGTCGTTGTCGTCGTCCTTTTGGGAAGAAGTAGACTCATTGCTGTCGTCGTAGTAGACGATCTCCTTGATTCGCCTTGTCTTCTTCTTCTTCCCTTCCTTCCGCTTGTAGCCCGAGCCTGAGTCAGTAGGCTTGTCATCCTTTGGCTCGTTGACGAAGGGCTCCTTCTCTTTGTCGTTGATCACAATTCCCTTCCCCTTAGGATCCATCTCTTCGGGCGATTAGTCCCTTTGTGAAGAGAACGGCTTTGATACCAATTGAGAGCACCTAGAGGGGGGGGGGGTGAATAGGTGATCCTGTAACACTTGAAACTTAAGCCACAAAAACTTGGTTAAGTGTTAGTACAATAATCGCCAAGTGGCTAGAGAGAAGTCTCCACCGAAACACACTGACCACAAAGATATCAATCACAGAGATGGCACGGTGGTTATCCCGTGGTTCGGCCAAGACCAATGCTTGCCTACTCCATGTTGTGGCGTCCCAATGGACGAGGGTTGCAATCAATCCCTCTCAAGCGGTCCAAAGACCCACTTGAATACCACGGTGTTTTGCTTTGCTTATCTTTATCCCACTTGCGAGGAATCTCCACAAATTGGAGTCTCTCGCCCTTACACTCGAAGTTCACAAAGAAGCACGGAGTAAGGGAGGGAAGCAACACACACAAATCCACAGCAAAATACGCACACACACAGCCAAGAATCGAGCTCAAATGACTATCTCAGAGTTCTCACTAGAACGGAGCTCGAATCACTTAGAACAACAAACGAATGCATGAAAACTGAGTGTGGATGATCAAGAATGCTCTTAGGTTGCTTGGTGTTCTCCTCCATGCGCCTAGGGGTCCCTTTTATAGCCCCAAGGTAGCTAGGAGCCGTTGAGAGCAATCAGGGAAGGCAATTCTTGCCTTCTGTCGACTGGCGCACCGGACATGTCCGGTGCACCACCGGACACTGTCCGGTGTGGATTTCTTTCCTGATTTGGCGAAGCCGACCGTTGGCGCCTGGGAGCCGTTGGCGCACCGGACACTGTCCGGTGCACACCGGTCAGTCCGGTGCCCCATCCCGACCGTTGGCTCGGCCACGTGTCTCGCGCGGATCGCGCGGCCGACCGTTGGCCCGGCCGACCGTTGGCTCACCGGACAGTCCAGTGCACACCGAACAGTCCGGTGAATTATAGCCGTACGCCGTTGAATTCTTCCCGAGAGCGGCCAGTTCGCCTGAGCCAGCCTGGCGCACCGGACACTGTCCGGTGCACCACCGGACAGTCCGGTGCACCCAAACTGTGCTGACTTTGGCAGAACTTAGCCACCTCTGCTCCAATTCAAACTTTCCTGTTTCCAGCACTTAGACACAATACATTAGTCCATAAAACAGTGTGCTAAGTCTAGAAACATACCTTTTGACATGATTTGCACTTTGTCCACCATATTGCATAGATTAACACAAAAACACTTGCGTTGGCACTCAATCACCAAAATACTTAGAAATGGCCCGCGGGCACATTTCCCTTTCACTTCCTTTTCATACTGTCTTTGCATATCTTATGTAAAAAGGAAGAGAAAGCATGTCCTTTGCATATAACCCTGCTTCATAACTAGTATAACTTCTAATAAATTTCACTCTTGCATTAGTGCATTTTTGTTATAACTAGATGAAGTAATTTTATTGTCAAAGAGCTTAAAGCTTGACCTTGTAACGAGGATAAGCTGCCTTTGTTCCAAAGGTGGATGGTCCTTAAGTCTCTTTGAAATCCTTAAGGGTAAATGCTTAAAATATGTCATGAAAATATTCATAACATGCTTTCATAAGTGCATAAACTGTCATGAGCATCACACCTATACTATGACACAATGCACTTCACATTCTATGTGATGTAGATATGTTCTCATTAACCTAATTATGTGCAATTAGGCATTTAAGGCCAAAATTATGTATTCATCTCCATGCACATATTTAGGGGGAGCAATCTATGTTATATAAAACTATGATTATGCTTAATTGATATATCTTATGATCATATCTCTTTTATGTCTATGACTAATGTGTTTTCAAGTATACTCTCATACCTAGTCATAGAATTGAAAGGGAAATGGAGTATTTGGCAAAGACGACGCTTCCACTCAACTCCATCGGTATTATCCACTCTGCCGGTATTCCGCCATCTCTCTATTTTGGTATAATCTTCACTCATATATTGTTTGCCAAAGGGGGAGAGAAAGTAAGAAGGGCTTATATTTTACTCTAAGTATCCGTTTTTGGCGATTCATGTCAAAGGGGGAGAAAGTATTAGCCCAAAGCAAAAGGACCGCACCACAACCTAACCGCACCACAACCTAATTTTAAACCAATGATTTTCAATTGGTAAATTTCAAATTGGTATCTTCTTGTGTTCAAAAGAGGGTGAAAGTAGTATTTTCAAAATTGATATCTTAAAACCCTCTTGAAACACTAAGAGGAGAATTTCATTAAGGGGAGTTTTATTTAGTCAAAGGAAAAAGCATTTGAAACAGGGGGAGAAAATTTCAAATCTTGAAAATGCTTCTCAAAATCTTATTTATTTATCCTTTGACTATTGTGCAAAACACTTTGAAAAGGATTTACAAAATAATTTGCAAAAACAAAACATGTGGTGCATGCGTTGTCCAAAATGTTAAAAATGAAGAAACAATCCATGCATATCTTATAAGTATTTATAGTGGCTTAATTCCAAGCAACCTTTGCACTTACATCTTGCAAGCTAGTTCAATTATGCTCTTCCATATTTGCTTTGGTTTGTGTTGGCATCAATCACCAAAAAGGGGGAGATTGAAAGGGAATTAGGCTTACACCTATTTCCTAATTGATTTTGGTGATTGAATTGCCCAACACAAATAATTGGACTAACTAGTTTGCTCCAGTGTATAAGATATACAGGTGCCAAAGGTTCACAACTTAGCCAATAAAAAGACCAAGAATTGGGTTCAACAAAGGAGCAAAGGGATAACCGAAGTGTGCCCTGGTCTGGCGCATCGGACTGTCCGGTGTCCCACCGGACAGTGTCCGGTGCACCAGAGGACACCAACTCAAACTCGTCACCTTCGGGAAAGTCCAGAGGCGCTCCGCTATAATTCACCGGACTGTCCGGTGTACACCGGACAGTGTCAGATGCTCCAAGGAAGAGCGGCTCTGGAACTCGCCAGTATCGGGAACTCGCAACGGCTAGTCCGCTATAATTCACCAGACATGTCCGGTGTACACCGGACTGTCCGGTGTGACATCGAAGCAACGGATACTTCGACGCCAACGGCTACCTGCAGCGCATTGAATGCGCGCCAGCGCGCGCAGTAGTCAGGCACGCCCATGCTGGCGCACCGGACACTCTACAGTACATGTCCGGTGCGCCACCGGACATCCAGGCGGGCCCAACTGTCAGAGCTCCAACGGTCGGAACCCAACGGCCTGGTGACGTGGCTGGCGCACCGGACACTGTCCGGTGCACCATACAACAGCAGACTTCACCAACGGCTAGATTTTGGTTGGTGGCTATAAATACCACCCTAACCGGCCACTTCAAAGAGTGGGAGCCCAAGCAACATTCCAAGTCATTTAGTTGACATACTCAAGCCCTCCCAACCACATATATTCATTGATCCATCCTATACACAAGATTTAGACCACTACAACCAACACAAGTGTCACAAAAGAGAGAGCAAGCAATTGAGAGCTACTCAATTGAGTTTAGCCCTAGTGCCTTGTGAGATTCCTTGAGAGATAGTGTGTGCTACATCTTTGTGTTCATTTGTGCGTGGAGTTTTGACTCCCATCGAACTTCCTCCAAAGTTTTGGAGGCTTGTAAAAGCTAGCAAGAGACACCAAAGAGTGTGGTGGTCCTTGCGGGATCGAGAGTGATCCTTGAGAAGAAGAAGAGCTCGCCGATCCTTGGGTGATCGGTGGAGAGAGGGAAAGGGTTGAAAAAGACTCGTCCTTAAGTGGACTCCTCAACGGGGACTAGGCCTTCGAGAGCCGAACCTCAGTAAAACAAATCACCCGTGTCTTGTGTGCTTATTCTTGTGATTTGTTTGTTCTTTCCCTTTCCAAGTTTATTTCTTGCGCTATTCTTTGTCAATATCATTTGGTGTTGCTTCAAGTTAAATTCTCATTTAGTGAAGCAACACTTCGCAAGAAAGAACTTGACCTATTGCTCTTCTTGCCTAAGCCCTCTTGCTTTATTCTGATAGACTTATTAGTAGTATTGATTTATCAATTCCGCATCATTTGAAAGCAATACTCTTTACAAGCAAAGACTTAGTTTTTATACTTCGATTATTATATATCTTGTTCTAACCACTAATCAAGGGATCTAGTTAGGGGATAAAGTTTTAATTTTCAGGTTTCGCCTATCCACCCCCCCTCTAGGCGACTTTCACTCTCTAAGGCGCTTTATGGGCTCAAGCAAGCCCCAATAGCATGATATGAATGCCTAAGAGATTTTCTTATCGCTAATGGCTTCAAAGTCGGAAAAGCCGATCCTACTGTATTCACTAAAACTATTGCAAAAGATTTGTTTGTATGCCAAATTTATGTTGATGATATCATATTTGGGTCTACTAACAAATCTACTTGTGAAGACTTTAGTAGGATCATGATTCAAAAATTCGAGATGTCTATGATGGGGGAGTTGAAGTATTCCTTAGGATTTCAAGTGAAGCAACTCCAAGAGGGCATCTTCATTAGCCAAACGAAGTACATTCAAGACATACTCACAAAGTTTGGGATGAAGGATGCCAAGCCCATCAAGACACCCATGGGAACCAATGGGCATCTCGACCTCGACACGGGAGGTAAATCCGTAGATCAAAAGGTATACCGGTCGATGATAGGATCTTTACTCTATTTATGTGCATCTCGACCGGATATTATGCTTTCTGTATGCATGTGTGCAAGATTCCAAGCCGATCCTAAGGAAGTTCACCTTAGGGCCGTGAAACGAATCTTGAGATATTTAGTTTACACTCCTAAGTATGGCCTTTGGTACCCCAGGGGATCCACTTTTGATTTAATTGGATATTCCGATGCTGATTGGGCAGGGTGTAAGATTGATAGAAAGAGAACATCAGGGACTTGCCAGTTCTTGGGAAGATCTCTGGTGTCTTGGGCTTCAAAGAAGCAAAATTATGTAGCTCTTTCTACCGCCGAAGCCGAGTATATTGCCGCAGGACATTGTTGCGCGCAATTGCTTTGGATGAGGCAAACCCTTAAGGACTATGGTTACAAATTGACCAAAGTTCCTCTTCTATGTGATAATGAGAGTGCAATCTGCATGGCGGATAATCCCGTTGAGCACAGCCGCACTAAACACATAGCCATTCGGTATCACTTTTTGAGGGATCACCAACAAAAGGGGGATATCGAGATTGCTTATATTAACACCAAAGAACAATTAGCCGATATCTTTACCAAGCCATTAGATGAGCAAACTTTTACCAAACTTAGGCATGAGCTAAATATTCTTGATTCTAGGAATTTTGATTGATATTTTGCACACATAGCTCATTTATACCTTTGATTATCTCTCTTTCATGTGCTATTACTAATGTGGTTTCAAGTGCATTTCATGCTAAGTCATAGATTGAAAGGGAATTGGAGTCTTCGGCGAAGACAAGGCTTCCACTCTACTCCACCGAATTATTCATCCTTCGTCGTCGCTCCGCATCGCTCTCCAATTTGGTATAATCTTCACTCACATATTATTTGCCAAAGGGGGAGAAAGTTTGGAAAGGGCTTATATTTCACTCACAAGTATCCGTTTTTGGCGATTCATGCCAAAGGGGGAGAAAGTATTAGCCCAAAGCAAAAGGACCGCACCACCACCAATTTCAAAAATATAGTCTTTCAAATTTGTATTAAAAGAAGGTTTTTCAATTGGTATCTTATTTTTCAAATTGGTATCTAAAACCCTCTTGAACACTAAGAGGAGAATTTCATTGGGGGAGAGTTTTGTTTAGTCAAAGGAAAAGCATTTAAAACAGGGGGAGAAAATTTCAAATCTTAAAAATGCTTCTCGAAATCTTACTCATTTACCTTTGACTATGTGCAAAAGACTTTGAAAAGAATTTTGCAAAAAGAGTTTGCAAAAACAAAACAAGTGGTGCAAGCGTGGTCCAAAATGTTAAATATGAAGAAAGCATCCATGCATATCATATGAAATAAATATTGGTTTAATTCCAAGTAACATTTGCACTTACATTATGCAAACTAGTTCAATATTGCACTTATATATTTGCTTTGGTTTGTGTTGGCATCAATCACCAAAAAGGGGGAGATTGAAAGGGAAATAGGCTTACACCTTTTTCCTAAATGATTTTGGTGGTTGAATTGCCCAACACAAATAATTGGACTAACTAGTTTTCTCTAGATTATATGTTCTACAGGTGCCAAAAGTTTATCTATAACTATTCTAAATCGACTGTCCGGAATACCGTAGATTATTCCGGACAGGAGAAGCTTTTTGGAAAAACAGGCCAAGCGCGGACCGTCCGGGCCTTTGCGGCGGACCGTCCGCGACACCTAAATGGCCCTCGGACAGAACCAATGCAAAAACACATGTCTCTATTGCGGACCATCCGATGGAAGAGCAAGCACCGTCCGATACCACACGCGGACCGTCCGGCCTCTGGCGCGGACCGTTCGGTAGGTGAGGAACCGAAAAACCCGAAGGTGACGAGTTCGGTAAAATGAATTATAGCGTCCTCGCGGACCGTCCGGGGTGCACGACTGGACCATCCGCGACTGCCTTTATCTGACATCTGACGACACATTAAATGCAATATAGCCGTTGATATAGTCGTTACTGCTGACCGTTGTGTTTTCAGCCGTTGATCTGCAGGGGCGGACCGTCCGGACCAGGGGCGCGGATCGTCCACGGTCGGCTGAAATGGAGCAACGGCTAGGAAGTGGTTGGTGGCTATAAATACAACCCCAACCACCTCAATTCACTACATCCAAGCAGTCCAACCTTCAACATTCAATACAAGAGCTAGCAATCCATTCCAAGACACAATCAAAGCCTCCAATCTCTCCAAGTTCCACAATTGAGACAAGTAACCATTAGTGATTAGTGGCTTGAGAGAGAGTGATCCGTGTGTTATTTGTCGCTCTTGTCGCTTGGCTTTTGCAATCGTGCTTTCTTCTTCCCCATTCTTATTCTCAAGACACTTGTAATCAAAGCAAGAGACACTAAGTTTGTAGTGGTACTTGTGGGGTCTAAGTGACCCGTTTGATTAAGGAGAAAGCTCACTCGGTCTAAGTGACCGTTTGAGAGAGGGAAAGGGTTGAAAGAGACCCGGTCTTTGTGACCACCTCAACGGGGAGTAGGTCTGCAAGAACCGAACCTCGGTAAAACAAATCACCGTGTCATTCGCTCTTATTTGCTTGTGATTTGTTTTTCAGCCTCTCTTTCGGACTCGATTATATTTCTAACGCTAACCCCGGCTTGTAGTTGTGCTTAAAGTTTATAAATTTCAGATTTGCCTATTCACCCCCTCTAGGCGACTTTCACTAATTTATGCCCGGCAATTTTAGCATCTAATTTTGCTATATGATCATTTTGTTGTCTAATCATAGCAATGTGATCATGGATAGCATCAATATTAACATCTCTACATCTAGTGCAAATGGTAACATGCTCAACGGTAGATGTAGAGGTTTTGCAAGTATTTAATTCAACAATCTTAGCATGTAAAATAGCATTCTCATCTCTAAGATTGGAAATAGAAGCATTACAAACATTTAAATCTTTAGCCTTAGCAATTAATTTTTCATTCTCAATTTTAAGGCTACAGAGCGATGCATTCAAATTGTCAATCTTAGTAATCAAACTAGCATTATCATTTCTAAGACTAACAATTGAATCATCACAAATATCTAACTTCTCAACCTTAGCAATAAGTTTAGCATTTTCATTTCTAAGGTTTGAGATAACATCATGGCAAGTGCTTAGCTCACTAGTTAGTTTTTCACATTTTTCTACTTCCTGAGCATAAGCATTTTTAACTTTAACATGCTTCTTATTTTCTTTAATAAGGAAGTCCTCTTGGGTATCCAAGAGTTCATCCTTCTCATGAATAGCACTAATTAATTCATTCAATTTTTCTTTTTGTTGCATGTTTAAGTTGGCAAAAAGGGTGAGCAAATCATCCTCATCATCACTAGAGCTAGCCTCATCACTAGAAGTTGCATACTTAGTGGAAGCTCTAGATTTTACCTTCTTCCTTTTGTCGTCCTTTGTCATGAGGCACTTGTGGCCGACGTTGTGGAAGAGAAGGCCTTTGGTGACGGCGATGTTTGCGGCGTCCTCGTCGGAGGAGGAGTCGGTGGAGCTCTCGTCAGAGTCCCACTCCCGGCAAACATGGGCATTGCCGCCCTTCTTCTTGTAGTACCTCTTCTTTTCTCTTCTCTTTCCCTTCTTGTCGTCGCCCCTGTCACTATCACTTGATAATGGACATTTTGCAATAAAATGACCAGGCTTACCACACTTGTAGCAGACTTTCTTGGAGCGGGGCTTGTAGTCCTTCCCCCTCCTTTGCTTGAGGATTTGGCGAAAGCTCTTGATGATGAGCGCCATCTCCTCGTTGTCGAGCTTAGAGGCGTCGATGGGGAGCCTACTTGATGTAGACTCTTCCTTCTTCTCCCCCGTCGCTTTGAAGGCGACGGGTTGCACCTCGGGTGTGGAGGTGGCACCTCGCTCAATGATTTGTTTGGAGCCTTTGATCATCAACTCAAAGCTCACAAACTTTCCTATCACTTCCTCGGGAGACATTAGTTTATATCTTGGATCACCACGAATTAATTGAACTTGAGTAGGGTTAAGAAAACAAGTGATCTAAGAATAACCTTGACCATTTCATGGTCATCCCATTTGGTGCTCCCGAGGTTGCGCACTTGGTTCACCAAGGTTTTGAGCCGGTTGTACATGGCTTGTGGCTCCTCCCCTTGGTTGAGCATAAATCGACCGAGCTCCCCCTCGATCGTTTCCATCTTGGTGATCTTGGTCACCTCGTCTCCTTCGTGCACGGTCTTTAGTACGTCCCAAATCTCTTTTGCACTTTTCAACCCTTGCACCTTATTATACTCCTCTCGACTTAGAGAGGTGAGGAGTATAGTAGTTGTTTGGGAATTAAAGTGTTGGATTTGGGTGACTTCGTCCGCATCATAATCTTCATCCCCCACAAATGGTACCTGTGCTCCAAATTCAACAATGTCCCATATGCTTGTGTGGAGTGAGTTTCGGTGATATTTCATCATTTCACTCCACCTAGAATAATCTTCACCGTTAAAAGCCGGTGGTTTGTCTAATGGAACGGAAAGTAATGGAGTATGTTAAGAAATACGAGGATAGTGTAAGGGGATCTTACTAAACTTCTTGCGCTCATGGCGCTTAGAAGTGACGGACGACGCATCGGAGCTAGAGGTGGATGGCGACGAAGAGTCGGTCTCATAGTAAACCACCTTCTTCATCTTCTTCTTCTTGTCGCCACTCCGGTGCGACTTGACGCGGGGAGGTGATTCCTCCCTTTTCTTGTTGGCGGACTCCCCCGATGGAGCCTTCCCGTGGCTTGTGGCGGGCTTCTCGCCGATCACCATCTCCTTCTTGGCATGAGCTCCCGACATCACTTCGAGCAATTAGGCTCTTGATGAAGTATCGGGCTCCAATACCAATTGAAAGTCGCCTAGAGGGGGGGTGAATAGGCAAATCTGAAATTTATAAAGTTAAAGCACAACTACAAGTCGTGGTTAGCGTTAGAAATATAAACGAGTCCGAAAGAGAGGGCGAAAACAAATCACAAGCGAATAAGCGTGGATGACACGGTGATTTGTTTTACCGAGGTTCGGTTCTTGCAAACCTACTCCCCGTTGAGGTGGTCACAAATACCGAGTCTCTTTCAACCCTTTCCCTCTCTCAAACGGTCACTTAGATCGAGTGAGCTTCTCTTCTCAATCAAACGGGACACTAAGTCCCCACAAGGACCACCACACAATTAGTGTCTCTTGTTTTGATTACAAGTGAGTTGGAAACAAGAATAGAGGAAGAAGAAAAGCGATCCAAGCGCAAGAGCACAAAAGTCTCTCTCTTTAGTCACTAATTTGTTTGGAGTGATTCCGGACTTGGGAGAGGATTTGATCTCTTTGTTTGTGTCTTGGAATGAAGTCTAGAGCTCTTGTATGAGGTTTGATGGCTGAAAACTTGGATGCATTGAAGTGTGGTGGTTGGGGGGTATTTATAGCCCCAACCACCAAACTGACCGTTGGTGAAGGCTTCTGTCGTATGGCGCACCGGACAGTTCGATGCGCCACCGGACACTGTCCGGTGCGCCAGCCACGACACCAGGCCGTTGGGTTTCGACCGTTGGAGCTTCTGACAACGGGGCCACTAGACAGTCCGGTGGTGCACCGGACAGGTCCTGTTCACTGTCCGGTGCGCCTTCTGGCGCCTGCTCTGACTCTGCGCGCGTAGTCGACACTGTTCACTTTTTACTGTACCGTTGCAGACGACCGTTGGCGCGAGTAGCCGTTGCTCCGCTTGGTGCACCGGACAGTCCGGTGAATTATAGCGGAGGAGCTCCCCGAATTCCCGAAGCTGAGCAGATCAGATTGATTCTCCCTGGTGCACCGGACACTGTCCGGTGGCAAACCAGACAGTCCGGTGCGCCAGACCAGGGCAGCCTTCGGTTGTCTTTTGCTCTTTTTATTTGAACCCTTTCTTGGACTTTTTATTGGTTTGTGTTGAACCTTTGGCACCTGTAGAACTTATAATCTAGAGCAAACTAGTTAGTCCAATTATTTGTGTTGGGCAATTCAACCACCAAAATCAATTAGAAAAAGGTGTAAGCCTATTTCCCTTTCAAGTAGGATTTGGCCTATGAAAGCCTATGTAAAGGGACATCAAAATCGATCGGCGTACTATACATCTAGTGTAGCATGATATTTCGGTTGACGAATCCGCTTATATATGTACCACTAAACTTGTTTGGCCAACAAAGGTCAAACCTTCACTTTGTTCTTCTTTACAGCCGGTTCCAAAGAATCAATAAGAAAAAGTTAAATTTACTATTAATGTTGATAAGTGTGATAAAATATTTGACAAACTAGTGAAAAGTGACAACATTAATGTAACTCATGTTCTTCCTCCTTTAGATGAGTTTAAAAGACGTGCTTACTGCAAGTGGCATAATTCTTTTCTCATTCCACTAATGATTGTAACGTTTTCCATCGATAGATACAATCGACCAGAAATGAGGGTCGGTTGAGTTTTCAAGAGATGCAAGTGGACACACAACAATTTTTTGCCAATATAATAGAACTAGCAAGCAAAAAAGTCTTGGTTCGGCTAGAAATGATCGATAAAAGCAAACACAAAACACATCATCATTGGTGATCCTCGCATGTCGAATATATCACAAGGAGGGATTGTTATGAAAGCTGTGGATAGGAAGACTAACAAGTCTGGAGGCGCCGCAGGGCAAACTCAATCAAGTAGTCGGGCAAAGCTCCCTGACTTGAGCATCACACACGGTTCGACACATGCATGTGTATGGTTTGGTGCTTGAATAGACGGTCCAACTGACTCAGTTGGACAGTCCGTTCATGGCTAAATGTGTCGGTCTCCACAGGAAGCGAGAAATGAGACGCAGAAGCAAAGCACATATAACACACATGGTCGACTGGCCAAAGCTGGCCCTTTTTTTATCAATTGCTCTCCAAATACGCTAGCAAGAAGGTCGTGTTACACGATCGACCAACAAAGAAACCCCGACCACCTGCTAAAACAAAATGTCCTGAAAGGCGACGCAACAAGCACCACCTATTCATCCAGTGATGCTAGGATACCTTCCATCCGCCTACTCATCGTTGATATATTGTCCTGTTCAAATGTGGAATGGTACGACAATGAACACATGGTACATGCATAGTCCCTTTGCCTATCCAGGATAGGGGCACCTCGAATCTATACCTTTTGACTTATTGATCAGATGGTAATGGCTGAGAAAGATGCAATCCAAAATGACATTTATGCATTAGAGCTCTACTGAACGATCACCCAATCAGATTAAAAAGCCCATGATTTGCATCAGGCTTAGTTCTTTGTCTGCGACTTTGGGAACAAGATGACTTTGTGAGATCTAATGTTTTTCGAAGAGTGTTGGTAGTACATATGCTTTTTATTCATCAACATCCACCAAAAGGCATGGGGCATATGTTGAACCCAGAAATGGATAGATGGACGGTCCGGCCCTATAGGTCGGACGGTCCGTGGTCCGGACGGTCCATGGTGGTGGCGTGGATGGTCAGCGCGTGCGCAGAATCAGTTAGAGTTCTAAATTTCTAGCAGGATTTGTTAGCAAAACCTATGGGATTAACTCAGGAACCGACTTATAACGTGTCTAGACCTACTCCCTTTATATAGATGAAGGGTTACGGCTGATTGAACCACCCACAATCGATACAGTCAACTCTACTTATCATTTTTACCTTATGCATTAGGAGTAGCTCTAGTTTAGCCCTAGTCTACCCTCCCTCTACCTCAAATCTTTACCTCTCTCCGGTTTTATGTCGACTAGAGACGTCTTGGGTGTCCTGCTGACACCAAGAAACACCCTAGGATCTGTCTTCCCCGATGGGGTATCTCCCGAGAGGCGAGATCTAGGTCTGCTGCGAAGAAGACGAATCTATGTGCTATCACGGACCGTCCGAGCCCTAGGTGTGGACCATTCGGACGTACGCAGAGGAGGAGCTGCTCCTATGCCCAAGTCGTAGACCGTCCGGCCGAGCCGCGGACCGTTCGCGTCTCCGCAGAGAGCACCACCAGACGGCTCATCTCCCGATGATTGACGCTCAGATCGACACCAACAACAAGCAAGCAAAAAAAAAGGATATTTTTCATTACGATGTTTCGAGGTTGTATAAACTCGATATAATAAGTTATAATAGCGCTGCCCGCTGCAGCTACAAGTAATCACACACCCTGACCCCCCATCTCTGGCTAGGAATCCTCATATTATTATTATTATTTCTAATAACATAACAAACGCATTTTCCTTAATGAAACTATGTTTCAACACAGGTCTACTCGTATACGCATTTTTAAACGTTCAAACCTAACATGAACAAGATATGCTTTTTTTATTAAAAGTCCACAGCAGTTCATTTCAAACAACCCCAAAATATCACTTATTTGGTAGCCAAAAGCCCAAATTTATTTATTAGCGTAGCTGGTACCAAAACTCAGCTTAGCCAAGAATTAGCTGTTGGTGCCAAAAAAAAAAGCAAACGAGGCAAGGTAAATTTGGATAAGTCTCTTTTCTCTCTTGTGAACAGTATATATATAATTTTGGGTATTTATCGAGCATTGCTCGGTTGCAGACTTGCAGCCTTGCAGGGATGTCCCTCAACAGCCTGCATGTGATTGCATGCGTGGCCGCCGATCACCAAATCCAAACGCACGCAAACGGTCGCATTGCTGCGCGGCGGTGGTGTGGTGTCAATCAATAAAAAAGAAAATTTTTCACCCAGCCGGCAGTCGCAGTGTGGTCGGTGGCGGCTAGCTGCCACTGCAGCGGTGCTCCTCCACTTCCCTTGCAACGTCAGCACGGCGGCCCCACTCCGATCCTCAGGGCACGTACGCGAGTCCGTGTCGCTAGCTCCTTTCGCAACGTTCGAGTGTTCATCAGGTCGTCCGCCCCGGCGTCGTGCGACTGTGCGGAGCACGCCGGTAGGAGGAGCGCGCGGGTTTGTTTTCTTCTATTGCGGCCTCTGAGCTTGCAATCTGTGCAAGCACAGAAATCTTATTTTTGGGGTTCAAGTTGCATCATGTATGTAGTAGCGCACAGGTGGTTAAAGGAATTGACTCGACTGGAGTATTTAGGTTGAGGTCACATGTCTTTCTGTTGTCGCCTTCTATTTTAATCTTCCATCACTACATGCAAAAAATATAGTATAATTTATAGTGTAAGAAAGTATTTTTTTAACCGGGCCGGTCCAGTAATCTTAGCCTCATACAGCCCACTATAGCACAGTGGACTAATTAGTGCCCGTACGCGATGAGCATTATTTTTACGTGGATCAGCAGATCAGACGGCCTCACGCTCACAAACTGTCACGCGGCATGCATGATGGCGCGCTGGCGTAACGTAAACAACACTCTGACACGTACGTACACGAGCACTATAACAAACCACTTCGACGGTCGATTTGATCGGTCGGATTAATTTAACTGCTTGCAGGCTACGCATGCCGTTAATTTTGTTCCTTGTGTGAGTCGCCGTATATATATATAATACTTAACTCAAATGATACTTGCAGGCTAATTAAGCCCATGAATGCCTGCCTTTAGTATGTCTGTATTGCTGTTTCCCAGTACTAGTATATGCAGGGGCCGTACGTCCTCAATAGTGAATGCACGCGGTCGACAAAAAAAAAACATGCATCATCATGATGAAAAATTGCAATAAAATCCAAATTTGCACGCATCATGTCTGGATTGATCCGGGCTACAAGCTAGGACCACCACTCGATGCACTGAAACCCACACCGGGACGGGCGACTGAGCGATGCATGCTGGATGTGATAGGGTATTTTTACACCTCGCTGAACGACGGTCTAGAATATACTTGTCCTTTGGCTTATCTTCTTCGGTCGTTTCAGGATCTGAATTTTGTTTAAGCAAAATGCGCCCACGAATACCATAGCTACCAACAGTAGGAGTTCTGCTGCCAATTTTGAACGTCATTTTCCCGTGAGGATGAGGGGGGTCTCTCTCGTCGTAGATGAGAGGGAGCGAACCACCTATCCCTTTAAGCACTTGTGTTGTAAAAATGGTGGAAGACACTACCCTTGTCCCTTGGTTCCTCTTGTTGGCAACTTTCGAGTAGACGTGTTGCACACGTGGAAGTTTGTTTCATTATGAATTTAGTAGCATCAAATGTATGCCGTTACTCCATATGATTCCTTGAAGATATTGATACTCAGTTGAAACAAGGTTTGACCACCAATAATACTAGATGTACTTTCACTTAGCTATAAGATCTTAAAAAAAAGTGAAAATTCAAAATACCTCAACTAAATATTCATATCGATTTTTTTAATTAAAAAACGAACTACAAAGATCGAAAGCGCCAGCCAGGAGTTAGCTAAAGTTAAACAGGTAGGCGCCAAGAAAGATCCAAAATATTTTTCAGGCGCATCCAGATAATAACGACAATGTACAGCTGCGTCAAACAGATTCGGCTGGCATAACACGATTATAATTTCAGCATGTCCGGTGCATCCAACTTCACACATTAGTTTACAGCTGGAGATTTTGTCAAGAGTCCAGATTATAACAGTCCGTCACCTTAGGCCTTTTTCAGTTGCGTCTGGATTAAAGAGGATTGAGGGGGATTAAATCCCTTTCTATTCAATTTTGACTAGGGAGGGATTTAATCCCCTATAATCTTCTTCGATCCAGACACAACCGAACAAGCCTTTATGAGAACTACAAAATTCAAATTGGACAGAAAGGTTTGACCAGACCTACTGCCATGGCACTTTAGTTTGTTTGTACTGATAGCTCATCCTCCAGGTAGTTGTACTCAAATGTGAAGTCATTCTTGATTCTTTGGCACCTGCAAGCAGTGTTAGCAACAGGTTAGAGCACAAAAGAACATGGCAAAAAAAAAGAGTAAACTCAGAATGCCCTAAAATAAGCACGACTAAAGTTAAGGCCCACATACCATCCTGAGCCATCCTCAGTGACATGGAAATCAAAGTATACATATGATCCCCGCTCATACTCATCAGTCGTGACCTGTGGTTCCACATGCCGCTGGAACCAGGTATTGTACCTCCGGTGAAATCTCCATGATTGCTTCTTCAGTTCTCTAGCAGCCAAGTATTGTTGATATGTGTTCTGCAAAAGAAGAACATTGTTACGAGTAAAAACTAACTGATGAAAATTCACCGGTGGTGGCAGGAAATAAATATAAATTGGAAAGAGCAAGGAAAATTGACCTGTTGGTAGTAGAACGCAAAGAACAGCATGTCGGTAGCTAATGTGTCGCTACCAATTCTTTCCCAAAAGGTGGGATTCGATACAATTGATGCCTGAACTTGGGGGTAGCTAGCAGGGGTAACTGCAGGGTGCCGCTGAAAATGAAGGCGGGTAAGAAAATAAGAACAATGCACTAGAAACTTAGTACTCCCTCCATTTCATATTATAAGACATTTTGGTATTTCTAGATACATTGTTCTAGACATAACATATATCTAGGTGCGTCACAAAAGCTATGAATCTAGAAAAGACAGAGCATCTTATAATTTGAAACAGAGGGAGTAGTACACAGTGGCACCCATATCCTTCAAAAACCCATACCGGAATGTAAGTTTTAGCACGCTCAGAGTCCTTGGGTTGTGGAAGCTTGTGGAATGCAGCTTCAAGCATTTGCAGATAATAATTCTGATCATGACCAGAACTACCAGAAGTTCCAGTAAGGTTATCTCCGATTGTACCAAGATCAGATACACTTTTTCTGCCGATAACACCAACACCAGATGATGGCATTCCAGGTTGCAAAGGCTGTCCAGGTGATAGATCAGTATCCCTAGGCAGCTGAGTGTTTTCTGCTGCAGGTGCTGAAGGATTCTGTGAAGACCAAACCAGAAAATATTCTGAGATGTAACAGGAAGCTAAGCATAGAGAAAAGCAGGATAAATTCCATGTAGTGTCCTGACTTGTGTCGAGGACAGAAAGATATTTACTATTGTTAGCGTGTGCTATTTTAGGCAGTCTAGGTGGCACGGCTGGCTGCACAGGCTTGTTGCCTTGTGCGCCTGTCCTCTATTTGGTTAATTGGTCTCAATAGGCAAGGATCTCCCTGATAGGAAGGATTGTGTAGGACTGTTTCCTATTTGGAAAGCGCAGCCTCGGCTACGTGCCTGGACCCCCCATGGTAGCCTCGCTGACCCGAGTTGGCGCACTGCCATGAAGGAAGAGCATGCTGCCCTTCTGTAGAATCACACTTGGGATCTCGTGCCTCGACCACCTCATGCCAACGTGGTGACAGGCAAATGGGTCTTCAAACACAAGTTCAATGCCGACGGGACACTGGAGCGGTACAAGGCGCGTTGGGTTCTTCGAGGATTCACCCAACGCCCAGGTGTGGATTTTTCTGAGACATTCAGTCCAGTGGTAAAGCCAGCTATGGTTCACACAGTTCTCTCCCTGGCTCTATACCGGAAATGGCCTATACACCAGCTTGATGTGAAGAATGCCTTTCTGCATGGAACTCTGTCTGAGACAGTGTATTGCGTTCAGCCGTCCGGATTTGAAGACCCTGCACACCCCGACCTCGTTTGTCGTCTGAACAAGTCCCTCTACGGATTGAAGCAGGCTCCTCGTGCATGGTTCAATCGGTTTGCCACATACTTGCTATCCCTTGGATTTGTTGAGGCCAAGTCTGACACATCACTCTTTGTCTTCCAGCGTGGATCCGACACTGCCTATTTGTTGCTATATGTTGATGACATCGTCCTCACCGCTTCCTCACTGCCCTTCTGTGTCGGATCATTTCGGCCCTACAACAGGAGTTCTCCATGAAGGATCTCGATGTGCTACATCACTTCCTTGGTATGCATGTTCAGCCCTCAAGTGATGGTCTTCTCTCTCAGAAGCAATACATGGTGGAACTACTTGATCGCGCAGGAATGTCAGAGTGCAAGCCTTGTCTCACTCCGGTTGATACAAATCCGAAGGTTGCTTCAGCCTATGGTGCGCCGATAAACTGACGCTTCAGATTTCCGCAGTCTTGCTGGTGCTTTACAGTGGTTGACATTCACTCGGCCTGATATTGCCTATACTGTTCAGCAAGTTTGCCTTCACATGCACTCCCCCCGAGAACCACATCTTGCCGCGTTGAAATGGATTGTACGATACATTCGTGGCACCCTTGATCTTGGCCTCCTGCTGCGACCATCTACAGCGATTGATCTTGTGGTCTACACTGATGCTGATTGGGCTGGTTGCCTGAATACGCGCAGGTTCACCTCGAGCTATGCTACATTCCTTGGCGACAACCTCATCTCTTGGTCCTCCAAGCGTCAGAACAGTGTCTCCAGGTCTAGTGCTGAAGCCAAGTATCGGGTTGTGGCTAACGGAGTTGCCGAAGCCACATGGTTGCGCTAGGCGCCAACTCCTCCTTGAATTCCACGCTCCTCTTCCCCGCGCAACACTAGTGTATTGTGACAACATCAGTGCCGTCTACATGACCTCCAACCCCGTCCAGCATCAACGCACCAAGCATATTGAGATTGATCTACACTTCGTCAGAGAACGGGTTGCCGACGGTGCTCTTCATGTCCTACATGTGCCGACGACATCACAGTATGCCGATATCTTCACCAAGGGCCTCCCATCCTCTGTCTTCAACGAATTCAGGACCAGTCTGAACGTGCGCAGTGGCTGACGATCTGACAGCGAGGGGGGGGTAGCTTGTGCTATTTTAGGCAGTCTAGGTGGCACGGCTGCACAGGCTTGTTGCCTTGTGCGCATGTCCGCTATTTGGTTAATTGGTCTCAATAGGCAAGGACCTCCCTGATAGGATTGTTTCCTATTCCTGTGATTGTGTAGGATCGGTTTCCTTTTCTGTAGATATCCTTGCCTATATGTACTTGAGCCTTTGCTCCCATTAATCAATCATCATATCCTTTGCAAATACATTGTCTCTCAACTATGTTGAGATCAGTTGGAATTATCACTAAAAAGAGCATTCGAAGGTGAATCCAAGCAGTTTGTTTGGACGATAGCGATAACAACCATCATAAATTCATATAGTTTAATGATAATTAAGAACAAAAATCTTGAGACCTTGTAGAACGAGACAGATATGCAAAAGCCAAACTAATGCAATAACATGTTAGCAATCCCACATTACTTTTCTAGGACATAAATGCTTCACCAAGTTCCCACTAATGATGAGGAAAGATGGGAAATAGCTGGTGCAAAGGGTCTCGCTAATTTGGCTGCACCCTTGGCAGAGCTTTAGGGGGGATCGAGTAGTCTATTTTGGTTTTTCCTGGTGGACCTCTTTTTGTATGCCTGTTTCTGGCCTCCGTAAGAAGTTTTTTTTTTGGTTTCTTTCTTTTTCTTTTGTTATTGGGTCTTCTATAGACCTTTTCTCTATTTGCTTAATATATAATGGGCACAGTTCTCCTACGTGTTTCAAGAAAAAGTTCCCACTTATGGTTTTGCAAGGACCATAACATCTGTGTATATATATCGTGTTTTCCAAATCTCAGTGGCAAACAAAATCCTAAAAATTACAAATATTTTGTATATTGCTTTCAAGAAAAAAAAACATGGAACATGTTCCTTGATGTTTATGTATTTATAGTTCCTCACATACTTCCCTTTCAATAATATACACATTATAAGCATTATTGACAGTACTGAGAAGCTTTTGCCTATTTTAAGGATAAGTCAAGCTGTAGCAAAATTATAACTGTAATTACCCCTGCTCCCAAATTTCAAAAGGAATTTGAGTAGAATTCCAAACAAAGTAACAATCGAACTGATTTTATAACTGTTTGGTAAATTCAGCTTTGCATGTTAGTTTGTTTTTCTAATTAGCTAAACTCAAACATCTGACGCGGTTGGAAGAAACAAACTGAGCACACAGCCAAAACCGTTTCATGAGCAGATGCGTGCAAATAAAAGTTTGAGGACATGTACAAAAGCTTTTTTTTCTCTCGAACAGTGCAAAAGCTTGATATACCGAATATGGAATCTTTGTGTCATCTTCACTTGTTTGTTTATTTGCCCCTGTTGTTGCGGAAGATTCCACACCAACATCTTCAGCCAAAATTTGTTGATCTTCACTTTTTATATGCCCCACGTCTGCATAGATAGGTGTAGATTCTCAATGCACAAAAAACAACTATAAATGATAAAATACTTCAAACTTTGCAATTTCTTTTGCCAACTGAAAGTAAACAATAATCCAGCGTTTATATTTTTGCAGAACTGGGGGCTTATAAATCCTGGCGTTGTAGCTGAGGTAATACCTGATCCTTGAACTCCAAGCCCAAGATTCACTTGGGAAGATATAGAGGAACTCTGTGAATTAAACTGCATAAATAAACCGATCAGTGTGCAAAAGAAGGCTACAAGTAGAAGCAAGAAAAATAAAATAAAATAGGCATTTGGCGAAAACAAACAAGTATTTTTTACAGAACTATTCTACAATAGTGAAAACTACGACAAACATACACATTTGGAAACTTATCTCACAGGACTACACATTTTTTTTGCTCTTCTGTATCACAACTATATTTCAAATTATCTAAACTACTTCCATTGTCATTTTATATCATAAAATTGAACCTTTTAAAGAATTTATATCCAAACCTATACTTACATTTCATCCCATTTCACAAACCTACACTTTTCAAAGTGGAGTTTGCAATATAGACTGATGAAAATGTTGGAATATAATATAAGTGAATTGTCCACCCCTCCTATCAGCTTAAACTTTTGGGTTGGATTGGTTGGTGCATGCAACTTAATATGGTATCAAAGCTAGAGGTCTCGAGTTTGAATCCTGGTTAGCGCAATTAAATAAAATAATCGTTGCTTGCTCCTATTCCATGTCTGAGACCTTAGAGAGGCTCGACGTGAGGGGGAGTGTTGGAATATAATATAAGTGTAGCTCGTCATATAAATTGCTAGGAGAAAAGTTCTGCAACATGAGGACACAATGGGGGTGTAGTACTGTAGTCTTACGAAATAAATAGTAGCTCTGAGATGTAAAAGTCCAGAACATTTTAGTTCTACAAAATAACCTTGTAAAAGTGTAGTTTTCCAATTGGTGCTTACCATGTGTCGATGTTAGTGTAGTTTTGTGAAATTTACTCTTTCAAAAAGATAAATATAAAAGTTTGCACTTACAAAACTTCATTTTTTATATAGTCTAGGGCCTCGATGTGAAAGGCTTGTCCAACACCAGTTGAGATCATTTGGACATGTTCAACCAAGACCTCCAGAGGCACCAGTGCGTAGTAGGATGCGATAGCAATGGGAAGAGAGACAGGAGAAGGCCAAAGTTTGTATGGGAAGAGACAGTAAAAGGAGACTTGATATGAGGGAACATACCCAAAGATTTAGCCTTGAATAGAAGTGCATATAAAATAGCTATCTATATGCCTGAACCTTGTTCTATTGGGTTTCAACTCTACCCTATCCCAACTTGCTTGAGACATGGCTTTGTTGCTGCCGCTGTTGTTGCTAGGGCCTCAATGGAGCTTCAGAATTTACAGGGTGGTAAATCACATAGAGGATTACCTCTAAAACATTCCAATAACTTTTTTAGTTAATTTGGTACATAAATAGAAAAGTTACTATGATAGACCAATAACAACTAATAAAGGGTTTAAGTGTCATGACCAATAACTAATAAGGCCTTGTTCGGTTATTCCCATTATATATGGATTGGATGGGATTGGAAAAAATTTAGAAGAACTTTGACTTACTTGGGATTTAAACCCACCCAATCTCGCTCAATCCATATGGATTGAGAGCTAACCGAACAAGTCCTAAAGGTGTTTTCTTATTTTGTAGGTCCATAGAAAGAAAAGAAACCGGCTGTTGCATAAGGGGTTGAATTCTATCGTCTTCATTTTTCTACAACTGAAAGATGAAAGCTATGTCCCAAAAACTACGCAAGGAGAAAAACTTTGATCCATTGGTTCATGAGGACTTCAACTGGGACAATGAGTGGGCTGATTCTTTGCATGTAGACCCTGAAGGTTTTAAAGTCGGCTAGTCGACTCTAGTCGCCTGAGCACCGATAAGGTGACTAATCGCAATTAGTCGTCGATTTGCTCGATTAGTCGAGCCTAGACGAGTCCTAGTCGTCCTATAGTCGTCCACCTATAACAAGACCATGTCCATGTGTGTGTATCAATATATATGAATATATATAGTTGTTGCTGCCTAACTGGACTATAGGACTGCATAAACTGTACCAGTGCCACTGCCATCGTTCTAGGGCTGGGGCAACACAGATTCTAAAAAGATGACTTCAACATTATTATGTCGCCTCCTATTCTCATCTGCAGTGGCACAACAATCAAGTGAAGCACAACTCAAGTGGAGGCCAAGGCGAGCACAATACTGCTCATGAAGTGAACAGAGAACATTGAACAACCAAAATATCAAAGCAATTACCGTCTGAAGAGGTCCTCATCTCGGTCTCTGAATTCTAAACAGAGGAGTGGTTGCCTACTCATCTATTTAGCCGCTTAATAGACAACAGAGGAGGACGAGAGCACGTTGGAGGGGGCCTCTGCAGACTATAGTTGCCGCGCGATGGAGGGGGTGCAACTGCTACTCGAGCAAAGGGCCGCCAGAGCACAACAGGGCGACAGGAGAGGAGGGTGGCGGCGGCGATGGAGAAGGGGCGGTGACGCTGGAGAAGGGGTGGCTACGCTAGGGAAGAGCGCACGCACAACAATGCGTACGATATTGGTATAGGCAGGGGCATAGGGCAAAACAATGTTTGTGTTGTGTACAGATGGTGCGCTGACCCACATAATAGAGGTCGGATTAGTGGCCCAAAACAGGCATAACTAGTCGACCATAACCCCTAGTTGAACGACTAATCACGATTAGTCGGCGACTAGGACAACTAATCGCTACCTAGTCGCTCTAGTCGAGTCTGAGACCCTAATCGAGCTCGGACTAGCGATAAGGCCGACTAATCGCGACTAATCACGATTAGTCGGACAACTTTAAAAACTTGGAATGGACAGAAACTGACGTTGATAGTCTTCGACGGTGCCGGTGCGCCGAAGGTCCTTGAGATCAGCCATACCGTTGGACCGTAGAGGTGGTCCAAACCGCATATGGGTGAACTCAACGAAGCAGGACCAAGTGAGGACGCCGCTCGTGTCCCGCTCCAGAGCGTGGAACCATCATGTCGCCACACCGTCCAAATGGAGTGATGCCTGCCACACCTTCTCTGGAGTCCTCATGCCCCTGAAGTAAGTCTCACATTTATTGATCCACGGCAGGGGGTCGGACTCACCATCGTAGTGGGGAAAGGAGACATTGGGTCTTCGATAGCCACCATCGTCGATGCGGTCATGAGGAGCAGATCAAGTGCTATGCATGACCCCGACAGGCGCTGCGGTACGTGGGCCGGTTTCTGAAGATTCCGGCAGCTGCTGGTCGATTGGGCGCTTCTCCAAAAGCGTGATCCGCTGTCCATGCAGGTCGAGGCGTGAGTTGATGGTGGAGAGCTACGCCAATATCTGATCCAACTTGGCTGAGTCGGAGGAGGTCTTCGCAGGATCGTGATCAACGCGGATATGTTGGTCGATGCGTCGAAGGAATCTGATACCAAATTGATATGGTCGTGGGCGCCTAGGCCTGTGCAGTGGTGATCGCAGCAAGGCTTGGGACTGGGGAAGAGATCTCAGTGGATATGGGGATCGGCCAAAGGAGGAGCTAATTCCGTCAGCTGGCGCAAGGTGCGCCAGGATGACCAAGGAAGCTCCACCGGCCAGGTAAAACTTCTTTTTGATGAACCCTAATACAAACTACAGCAGCTCCTTTAGGGCTTGTTCGTTTTGCTCTTAATCCATGTGGATTGAGTGGGATTGGATGGGTTTCAATCCCAAACAAGTCAAAATCTTTCACAATTTTTTCCAATCCCATCGAATCCACATGGGATAGGAATAACCGAACCAGCCCTTATAGATTTAGGCGCTACTTTATTCTCAACCACCTCAACAACTGAGAGCTAATCTCTCCACTAAAATAGGAGGGCTAACCACCTCCCTCTTTATCTCTTCTTATCTTTTAAACAAACAGCCCAGCTAGGACTTATCCTTTGTGGCGCCTGGCATACTGCCGGCCCACAAAGGTGTCTACAATAGATGGTTGAGAAGGGGAGGCACCCTATCCCAGGAGAGTTTGATGATGTTTTTTGAGAGATGGGAGAGTAGCTATTGCTAGATTGCATTAGCAGCAGCAGCTAGTTACTATTAATTATGCCATTAGAAACTGTCTATGCGGCTGTTTCAGATTTGATATTGTGCTGTTTTATATTTTGTGACTTGCTACTGTTCCTTTAGAGACTACTTTGGCTATTTTAGATCCACTATTGTGATGATTTATAGTTTATGAGCTGTTGGTTGCTTGGTTGTATATATTGGCTAATAAGGCGTCACCTAGGCGCCCGCCTAAGTCGCCTAGGCGTCCAGACGGTGGCTGGACGCCTAGTTCCGCCTTGCCGCCTTTAAACATGGATGGGATAAACACCACTGGTAGAATGGTTGGATGGAATTGGCTTGTTGGAATGAGGGACTAGATCATATATGAGAGGGACAACAAAAGTAGGGAACAAGATTGATTTCTTGCTTGATACACCTCTCCATTTATAGAGGTTTCCTTGTGTCCTAAGGAATATAGATCTAATCTACCACTAAAACCGTAATCTTATCTCTAACGAACCCTAACCTTAAAGGAGGGGTCTACAGTGCCAAACTAGCTGAAGGAGCCCAGTTGGCTGCCCATAACATTAAGATATAGAAGACTTAAAGCTACAATAGTGACAGAGAATGAATCTGAAGAATAAAACATAGAACTAGAATATGGATGTACACAGCCAAGTTGTATTTGCTGCAAATTTTAATATTGTAGTAGCAGCAGTAGGAACCTGTTGTAGAAGGGGATTTGGCTGCGGTGTTGGAAATTGCTTCTGATTTATGCCAGTTATATGGGAAACATTCAGAAGGCTGCCACCTTGCTGCTGTACTTGCTGCAGTCTCTGTATGTACTTCTCCCTGTGATCAGCAGAAATCTCAGGCCTTCCACGATACTGATTCTGGAAATACAGCGAGAAAAAATGTCATATAGGCAAACAAGTATTTGTGAGCCCAATGAGGAATTATCAAATCAAAATTCAAAATAAATGTTCTTTCAGTAGAAAAGCATCAGTTATTTGGATTATTTGGATGCCCACAAACAGAAGCATTGAACACAGGAACATTAACAATTCACACAAAACCAAGAACGAATTCAGAATAACCTTACACATGTTTGATCAACTCCAGTAAAAAAATGATATTTTTTGAACAAAGTTGACTTGAAAACTAAATTGATACCTCCTTTCTTTTTATATTGCTTCCATTTATCACAAAAACCTGCATGCACTGACTATTCTATCATGTCTCCAGTGTACTGGAATTGGGGTAGCTTGGTAATTCGTGTTCCCTCATTCACTTGATTTCATACCATTAACTATTGTTCCCGTTCCTACTAATACACCCTATAATTTTAACCGAGGGAGAAATATTCCAGAACATCACTTAAAATTGGCTGGATGGAGCATTTGCTATTAATAAATCAGATTAAATGAGGAAGGACAATTGGACTATATAAAAAGGACAGACCCAGTACTGGCAGCTCCCACGAGTGGAATCTGGGGAAGAAATAACCGAGGTAAACCTTACCCCCGCATTTTTTTAGAGAGGCTGGGTCAAACACAGGACCTTGGGCTCAGTGGGAAGGCATCTCACCAATATGCCAGGCAGTTGAACTATATAATAAAATAAATTAACTGAAGAGATACATACAGTTTCACTTTGATTTTGAAATGCAGCAGCAGCTTGAGGTCTCCATTGAACCCCAGAAACAACTAGAGGAGAAAATACTCTTCCACCAAGAATAGGGTTTTCATTTGTGTTAGCAGAATCAGAGCCGATTGCATCATTAGTCCTGGGAACCTGCTGGGGTTGAACTTTACTACCAAGAGGCATAACCAACTGCTGAGAAAGACCACCACTGTTAATCTTCTCGTCACTGTTCAATATATTTATTTTGGACAAGTCATTTATTGCAGGAAGTGCACTAACCGATCCATTTCCTGAGACTGGACCAATAGTTATGGGAGCTGTACCTAATGCTTGACTAGTTGTTCCTCGAGTTATGCCCCTGCCAATTCCAATTTCAGTAATAGCAGGAGATGGTCGTCGTGGAGGAACACTCATGCTTTCATCATCCTTCAAAGTGGTAGATAAGTTTGCAGGAATTGAGGTAACAGCAAGTGTATTCTCAGGAGCACTTCGTGGAATAGCAGAAGAAAGCACTGTGGCTGCTGTGGCGGGTACAGTTAGTCGCACAGGGGAACTAATTGTTTCTGCAGGTACAGAAACAGCCGCACTACCAGTACTGACAACAATGGGCACAGCTGGTACTGAAGGTCCAGGGTTTCCACCTTTTGGAGGTGGTGTTTGTGGCGTAGATTCAGGATTGCTTTCTTGGGAAGCTGTCTCCTCTGTTTGATCCTGTGATGTACTTTGTGAAGAAGCTGTTGATACTGTAGGCTGAAAAAATATTAAACAGTTGGTAAGACAACAGACAGTTAATAATCAAAATGACAAAACACAATTCTCTAATCTGTTTCTGGGTATGTTCTTATTGTACCAATAAAGTAGCAAAACCATCGGAAATTCAAGTGGTGACGCACTGACGCTGATGGGAATACTAGCAATTTCAAATTTACAGAAGCAAAGCTGACATTTATTTATCAAATATTAGAAATTCACAAACCATCAAAATAAATAATAACAGCATGAACCTGAGTAGGTGAAGTTGCAACAGAACTCTTTGTGCTCAAAACTGCAGTAGTCGAAACAGGAGCAACACCCTGCTAATTATGAAACAAGGCTGAAAATATATAACTCCAGGGAGAGAGGGTGGAACAAAATGTAAAACATAAAGAGGAGGAACTGACTAAACAAAAAAAAACTAAACGCACATAAAAGGGGACCTCTGCTACTGATAACAATGTTTGTAGCAGCCATATAAAAACTGTTAATTTTCAGCATTACCGGTAAACACATGTCTGCTTTTTTTTCTGCTGCATCGATGCATTTAGCAGTATAACTCCTTCCTGACATGGCTGAACATGCATCTGAGTATCTGACTCATTTCTGTTAGAATATATTAGGCAACTCCTGATATGGTTGGTTTAGGATTGATTGTAATCCTAGGATAACATTCCTTATATCTAGGATAACCTTCCCCATCTCTAGGATAGGCTTCTTGCCCTCCAAGTTATGTACTCCTATATATTCCTCCTAAAGGCTCAATGCAATACATCCCACCATTCCACGCATTATACAATCTCTCCTTCCTACAATTTCAAAAGGAATCTTGCCAACAAAGGCAGGGAAGAAGCTAAACAGACATAAGAGACGACCGGAGAGATAGAGCCAATGGCAAAAGAAAAGAGAGGAAGAGGATTTGCATGGGAACCTATGTAGAAGTACAGAAGTTCTCCTAACTGCTGGCTTTTAGTATCTTTTCAGCCTTGCTATGCCACTACCCTGCAGGTAGTGTAGCTTTTAATGCCACTGGTGAGTCATTACCTTAAGCAAAAGACTTGGCAAAATCTTCTATGGCCTTCTAAACATGTTATACAATTGTTAGTATAATTCTTGCTGCTGTTATTCTTTTGTGAGTCAAGGTCTTTTTCTTAGGTAGTAAGAAAGTCATTAGGGCTGTTTCCTGTACTCCCTTTTTAGCTATAAACAAGAGGTAAAGACACCAGCAAGCTGCAGCTCATAGCAGCCCAAAACCTGCCTCCATCATCTCACTCATGGTTTTTAAAGCGGTAAGGCGAGCCAAGGCGTTGGACCACCGCTTGGACGCCTAGGCGAGGTAGGCAGGCAAGGCGCCTAGGTGTTGGACCTCCGCCTGGACGCCTAGGCGACGCCTTAAGAACAGGGATCTCACTCAAAGTGAAGTGCAGTCCATACTCCACCGCATCCCAGTATCCGTGATTCCGTGGGGCTCCAAACTTCGCCTTCATGAGGAAACTCCAGTCCCCATAGTTGGTGTCTGTGAGCAGCGGATAGGTGCTGCTGCTTCTGCTGACTTCCTTCACCAGTCTGAACAATGGTCTCCATTTGACCAGGCCAACCTCTGTGCAGCTGGAGTGAAAGGGAACGGTGGCAATTCTGCCTCAACTCAGCATCCTCAGAAGGAGCAGGCCATGGTATATGCAGCAGCATGCTGTGGCTGCTGCACTTACTTTGAGTGAGATGGAGGCTGGTTGCGGGCTGCTACAAGCTGCAGCTTGCTGGTGTTTTACCTCTTATTTACTAGCAGACATGCATGTGCGTTGCAACGGAACCCAATACATATATGAATTAGACTCCGCGTCATCACTGGACACGAGTTGTTCTAACTTGTATGAGCACGGGTCACGAGTTTGGACCACATATGAGATAGGGAGGGCGCGACCCAATACGTATTGGAACTTGACCCTAGATCCATTATCGCTTGACGCGAGTTGCTCTAACTCGTACGAGTACAGGTCATAAATCCAGGTAAAGAAAAAAGTGGGACAGTAGAAAGTCTCCACTGTCCAGGTAGTACAAGAAAAAAACAGGATGAAATTTTGGCTCTTTAGGATAAATAGCTGAAAAAGGGAGTACAGAAAAACAGCCCTAGTGGCTTTCTTACAACCTAAGAACAGACCTTGACTTGCAGCCTAAGACTTATATTACTTGCAATACAAGAAAAGGCTTATTGACCAAGCTAAGGAAGCCTGCAGACGAAAGGTCAACTGACCAGACCTATTATGACTCTAATAGCTTAGCAAAAGACTGTCACAAGGATTATTTATCTATCATAAATAACTATTCTACTCCATTCCAAATTATAAGTTGTTGTGGCTTTTCTAGACACAGCTTTTGCCATGCACCTAGATTTATGCTGTCTAATCTCGAAAAGCCAGGACAACTTATAATTTGGAATGGAGTACAATAAAAAAGAAATATGTACAGCTGTACACAAATCCCATAATACTTATTTTCTAATATTGCGGTTTTGCCAAATCTTACACCCGCACCCCTGTCGATCTCAACTCCCACACCCAGGCCACTGTAACAATGTTGATTCTGCTAGTTGTTTCCACTAACAGTCATAAGAACCGCAGTACAAACAAATTAGCCAGCATTTATAGCTTACCTTCACAAGACTAGAAGGAGCAAGTGAAACCATGTCTTCAAGTGCTTCAACCTTCTCCATGGGCAATGTGCTATAGAGGTCCTCAACATCACTGAATTCATCGAAGTCTTCCTAAATATGAATGAAGAAAACGAAAATAACAAATAAAAGGTCGATCATATGCCTGTATGTTATCACAATTAGCAGTCAACAATACAAAAAAAGGATAGTATCCCTCCCCGTTCCAAATTAGATGTCATTTTGGATAACCTATAATTCAGGATGGAGAGAGCATGAGTCAACTACGAAGGCAGACATACCTGATTACGTTCAACATAGTCATCAAGAAAATCTTTAACATCATTGACTTGCTCAGGACTCAACTCATCATTATCCAAAAGCCGCAAGATTGACTCCAATTTCTTTATATGAGCTTTATGTCTCGTAATAGACGTCTCTAAATGTACCTAATCATGCAAAATCACTTCTTACAACCATACAAATTACAGAAAAACAAGTTCAATAAAAAATAATAAAAGTAGTATTGGTATGGAATGAATATAGCTGTTCTTACCAATCGAGGCGGTCTTTGCTTTCCCTTTTTAATTGAAAGCCCTTCAATCTCTGCTTCGAAGTTATCAATCTGGCTTTCCAAATCGCTAACCTGTAAGAAATACATGGTCCAAGAAGTATATTAGAGATATCGCAAGCACTTGCAACAATAAAGCTAATAATAGCCATAGTAGGTGTCAAGGCCTCATGGGGCGGTAGCCTAGAGCATGGAGGCCATAGGGATAGGCTCAAGGTTAGGATTAGTGGATAAAGATTAGATTAGATAAGATTGAGTTAGTTACTTGGGATTAGATTAGATAAGATTGAGTTAGTTACTTGGAGGCCAAGTCTTCCAATCTATATTAGGATGGGTTGTACCTCCTTAAGGGGGAATCAATCAATGAAGAAGAATTAGTCCAAGATCTCTCTAATACTCTAGTCTCCCCCAAGCCGACTCCGCCCAGCTATCTTTTCGGCGCTGTTTATCCCCATATGAACTAGGGTCCATAACATCTGGTATCGTGAGTCAAAGATCCTTTCCCATGACTTTTGCTGCGGACGATGTAAGCACCTGGCGTGAGGAGCTCGCTCATGTCAGGACAGATCCGGAGTAGGCCCGATCTGCTATCCTCCAGCTCTGTGATCTACTCGCGGCAAAGGTGGAGTCTGACCACCGATCAGCGGTGGCAACGCATTGCATGTGGCTTCCTGGCGCGGTTGCAGCGGCTTGCCGTCTTTAGGCCGCGGCACGTGGCTTCCTGGCGCGGCGTCATGCACGGCAAGTGGCGGCGCGGTTGCAGGCTGTGGTCCGCCATTCTCTGTCGTAGCGAATTACATCGATATTGCACGTTGAACAACACACGACACATGGGTAGGCAAGGCCTTCAGCAGGGTTGGTCGATCCCCCACTCCAGTTCACCGTCCTGATCCATAGCCATGTGGACAGTAAGAACACGTCTGATTGGGTGGTGTTGTCTCCACTGGAACTCGTGGCAGCTCCGGCAATAGGACTGGTGAGTTGCCACGTCTTGGCCTTTGCAACCTGGACGAGGTTGTTCCCATGGGATCCAGGGGGACCAACCTTGGCATATATTAGGTTCTTTATTTTATTTGCAGATAAATTAAAGTCGAGAAGTAAAAGGCTTCTAATAGGGTTGCACTTTCACGTGCAAATCAAGTTAGACAACAAGGTTGTTGACATGCACCCCATTACAGCTCGAGGACGAGCTGTCTTCGAAGGGTGGGGGAATGTCATGGGGCGGTAGCCCAGAGCATGGAGGCCATAGGGATAGGACAAGGGTTAGGATTTGTAGATAAAGATTAGATTAGATAAGATTAAGTTAGTTACTTGGGATTAGATTAGATAAGATTGAGTTAGTTACTTGGGATTAGATTAGATAAGATCGAGTTAGTTACTTTGGGGCCAAGTCTTCCTATCTATATAAGGATGGGTTGCACCTCCTTAAGGGGGAATCAATCAATGAAGAAGAATTAGTCCAAGATCTCTCTAATACTCCAATCTCCCCCCAAGCTGACTTCGCCCGGCTATCTTCCTGCCGCTGTTTATCCCCCTATGAACTAGAATCCATAACAGTACGAACCAACAGTAATCACAAAACCACAAGTCGTATAATTAGATGAACCATATAAACACCAAAGAGATATTTTCAGAGCAATCAGATCAAAGAAACTAATTACACCCATTCTGGATTGTCTACCATCACAACAAGAGAATCGACATGAGTCAGAAGGGACGGAACTTAAGGTAAGGATCAATTTAGTAATCACAAACAACATAGAATAGAAGGCTATCTCCAGCAGACTCCCTATTCCACTCTCTATCTCACTCCCTATTTTAAACTCCACTCTGCAAACAGTGCAATCTACAGTGCAAAACAGTACTTTACAAGGCTTGATGGAGATGGCCTAAGGGCCCACTCGGTACGGTTCCAGATTCTCGTAGAAATATGTGTGTCTAGATTCTTTATAGAAACATTACTTAGGTGAATAAAAATCATTTCGTGGGACCAGTTGGTTACCTAGATGGAAATGATTCAGAACTAGAATCAGGTGAAACACCTAAACATGTCATTTCCCTCTTGTAGGTCAAAACAATGAGAAAGCAACCAGGGAATGTGTTCGACCTGCCTTAGCAGCAAACACTTTGCATATGTTTATATAGGCACAAAGCCATTCTTAAGGAATAGGAGTCTATCATTGTTACAATTGGAGTCAGCAAGGGATCGACTCGGCAGGTTTAAACTAGTCCCATCTGATCCAAACTCTATCTCTAAGGATCATTTGTACTCCTTCCTATTTACAGCTGTAAGGAAAATGGACCCCGGCCATTTGGCTAATTGAGTTTTGGTGTTTTGATGATCAACACAATCCGTGAACTAATAAGTTTCTCTAGTGTTTATGATTGTAGTTCACAGGATGCAAGAATAACTTGGACTAAGGAATTGAGGAAAGCAACACCTCAAAAGAAGACATTAAGAAGATCCAAGAAAAGTCCAAGTGTGTTGTTGCGGACTGTCTGTGCGAAGGCGCACCGGACTGTCCGGTGCCCACACGCCGGACTGTCCGGTGCACCAGGGAACTCCAGCCCAACGGCTAGTTCCAGGTGGCACTCGGAGAAAGACCACCGGACTGTCCGGTGTAAAAAGCCTGCGGCGCCAACGGTCACCTGCTCTGACAGAGCAACGGCTAGGCGCACCGGACATGCTACAGGGCGCTGTCCGGTGCACACCGGACTGTCCGGTGTGCCGCAGAGGACTGCAGCTTTTCTCCAACGGCTAGTTTGGAGTTGGGGCCTATAAATACTTGACCCAACCGGCCATTTGAAGGTGTGGGAGCCCAAGCAACATACCAAGGCATATTGTAGACATTTCCAAGTGCTCAAACACCCAAGTGCTTAATAGAATCACTCGGTGATTAGCGTAGGTGCTTTGCGAAGTGCTTAGGTTAGTTAGACCGCTTTAGCGCTTGCTCTAGGTGAACTCTAGATTGTTGAGTGAGTTTAGATAAACCTCACAACCCCTCGGCTCTTGCGTGAGCCATTGTAATTGTACCGAGTGGGGCGAGAGTCTTGCGAGACCGTGACAACCGCGTTTGTGTCACGGCCGCCACCGTGTACCGGAGGGAACGAGGCCCGCGGCGTTTCGGCCGGAAGCTCGATAGTGGAGACGGCGGGGAGCGTCCGAGAGGAGCCGGAAGCGGAGCACCACTTGCGTGTAGAGAAGGCCCGCGGCTCTCTACGGAGTTACTCGACCGAGGTGCTTGGCCCTCGCGTGGGCTTCCCTTCGCGTAGGGGCACCAACGAGGATTAGTCGGGACCTTGCACGGTTCCGGATACCTCGGTAAAAATACCGGCGTCATCCACGAGAGTTTGCTTCTCTAGTTTGCTCTTTAAGTTTCCGCATTTATATTAAGCATTTAAGTTTCAATCTTGTATTCATACATATCTAGTGTAGATTGAAACTTAGCCTTTGCGGTAGAGATAGCAACACTTAGACAAAACCTAGTTTGCACATTCTAGTTTGACTATTTGCATAGGTTTTGCTCTAGGGATTTAATTGTGGCCTAGTTTAGCGAAAGTTTTAGAACTCCTAATTCACCCCCCCCTCTTAGGCGTCACCCGTTTCCTACAACAGCAAAGCCCGAAATCAATGTTTTCAAGTCATCCAATTAGTCGCGATTAATCGTCCAAGTCGTTTTGGACCAATCGCGATTAATCGCCTAAGTCGTCCGTCTAATCGTGAATAATCGCGATTAATTGCCCAAGTTGGTCAGCCAGAACAATCAGCAAGTCGTCCAACTTGAAAACATTGCCCGAAACTGACTCAATTCTAGCTATATGAGTCTAACTCTAACACAATGCTGCCACACATAATTATCTCTATCATATAACCAAGGTTCAGCTAGGCGCTAGGCGGAATCTAGGCGGTGACCCATTGCCTAGCGCCTAGTCGGGAGTACTCGGTCTTAGGCACTTCTAGGCGCTTTTCTAGGCGTTTTGGCAATATAGCCATAAAATATATATATATATATATTATGTATATAACTAATTAACTACTATATATGACGATATGAGTCACAGTAAGTATAAAAAGAAGGCCAGTAGACATATTTGATTCCTAGCTGAGCTTACTCTTGCATGTTCCTAGCTCCTGCAAGGCTGCAACACATTTTGACAGCTAGTAGTTAGTAAATTAGTCAATAGACAGCTAGTTGTTCATCAAAAAAATAGGAAAGCAGGGGAGGCCAAGTTAGCAAAGTTAGCAGGGGAGGAAAGCAGGGGAGCGACTGGTGGAGGGGGATGAGCAGGGAGGGGAGAAGCCGACGGGGGAGGAGAACTCACCGGCGGGGGAGCAGGGAGGGGAGCAGCCGGCGGGGGAGCAGCCGGAGGGGATGAGCGCCGGAGGGAATGAGCAGGGAGGCAAGTTCCGTGACCGTGTGGGAGGGAGACCGAGTGGCAGCAGCGCGCGCGCGCTAAAAATTGCCGCGCGCTCGCAGCCCGCCTGCGCGCCTGCTTCGGTGCCTGCGCGCCGCCAACTCGCCGCCTAGGCGTGGCTGAGCGCCGCCTAGTCACTGCGGCCGCCTAGACGCCGCACAGAGCCCTAGGCTACGCGGCAGCCCATCGATTAGCGCCTAGGCGCGCCTAATCGCCGCCTAGTCGGCGCCTAGCCGAACACTGCATATAACATCTCCCCTCAATCATAACTTACACAAGTTAAGATTGTCTTTGAATGATTCTAGCTTCTTCATAGTTAGAGGCTTCGTAAATCCATCTGCTATTTGATTTCCAGTAGAAATTAATCTCACTTCCAGTAATTTCCATGCTACTCTTTCTAAAGTCAGTTTCAACATGTTTCATGCGGCTATGGAACACTGGATTTCCTGTGAGATACATAGCTCATAGTTATTAAAGCGTCCATAAGGCGACGCTTAGGCGTCGCCTAAGCGACAAGGCGAGCTCAGACCATAAGGCGTCCTTGTCGCCTTACGTGGGAGCGTAAGGCATCCGCTTCGGCCATTAGGGCATCGCCCCGGCGCCTTGGAGAGGCAAAAGGCGATGAAAAGAGGACGCCTTAGGGTGTTGTAGGGATGGAATATGGTTCAAGGTTGGATCTGGCCTGAGCGATTTGGTGTCGCGGCAGCCCCTCACGACCTCCCTCACCTCCGCGGTGGCCACTCCCGTCCGCATCCTCTCCAGGCTGCGCTCGAGCATTTGGCGACGCGGATAGAGGGAAGAGGGAAGAGGAGGAGGGGAGGGAGGGAAGAGGAGAGGGGAGGCGGCACGCGCTCAGAGCAGTGCTGGCGGCGCAGGGTGAAGAGCGTCCTGGCGGCTGCGAGCGTATGAGAGAGTGGGTGGGAGGTGTGGGGAGGTAACCTAATTTTGATGAGCTACCTGGGTTGTTGGGCTGACTTATGGGCTGTCTAGGCTACCTAGACTCCAATTTGCCTAATTTGCTAGTATAATATATCTATTTGAGACTATATTCGTATATGTTCTATTTTTATTGTCTATTTTTATATATTACTAAGGCGTCGCCTCGCCTTACGCCTTATCGCTTAAAAGGTGAAAAGGGGGTTGGTCGCCTTACCTCGCCTTGCCTCCTTAACAACTATGACATAGCTCCAATATTATCGCACCAAAATCTGGATGCAGGGGGACAAGGAATTCTTAATTCTTGTAACAAAGAGTGTACCCACATCAATTCAACAGTAGCATTAGCAATGTCCTTATACTCAGCCTCAGTACTCGACCTAGATACTGCTGGCTGTTTCTTAGCACACCAAGACACCAGATTGTCACCTAGATACTGCTGGCTGTTGAGCACCTATCAGCAGCATCACTAACCCAGCCTGCATCACTGAAAGCACTAACTAACATGGAAGCGACCTTGTAAATTTTATTGCATGGCCCAGTGTGTACTTGACATATCTTAAAATTATCTTCACTGTTGTCCAATTCTGAGTAGTTGGTGCATGTAAGAATTGACAGACTTGCTAACTGCAAAGCTTAGATCCAGAGTTCCAGACAAGTTAACGTCAAGCATTGTAAAGCACCAACAATACTTCTATACCTTGTTGCATCTTCAGGATCAAGCAGGCCACCCTTGCTAAATCTCAATTTTTCTGAAGTACATAATAGAGTAGTAACTGGCTTGCAATTTGACATTCCTACTTTGGTAAGAAGATTTGACACGTACTTGCCATGAGACAGATGAATGCTGTCATTCACCCTTTGAACTTCTACCGAGAAAGTAATGAAGTGGACCAAGGCCTTTATATGCAAAATTAGCTCTCAAGTCTCGAAGAATAGCATCCACATTCCACAACATCCTATGATGAGCTAGCTTCAAACATCATCAACATACACAAAGGCCTTTATAGAAGAACAGAGATGTGTTGGCTTTTTATGCCCGAAACCTTAGGAATAGCAGCTTCCCACTTAGCCCTAAACATCAGCACAATAGTTTCAAAGCAACGGGATCAAAGATCAAAGAAACTAGTTGCAACTTGCAACCATACCGAATTGTATCATCACAAGAAGATTCTATTCTACATTGATCTACAAATAATATATAGTATTCGAATTGATACGAGGCCAAAGGGACACAAACCATGTCCTCGGAAATGAATTAAAGATCCTAGGTATTCTCAAACAAAATAGTATACATATGTTGCGATTTAACAGTGTGGTTCAGTTAGTATACCAAAAAACAGATATGAAAACATAAGAGCATAAGAGTAGCAATTCAGGGTTGAATGGGAAGGCTATCTTTGATATTGCACCAGAGGTTGTCTGTTTGGTGGACAGTAGAGTCAGCTCGACCCGGACGGTTGCTCAAGCTTTGGACAACTGGCGTTGGGTTAGGGATATTGGGAGTCATCTTTCTATGCTGGGGCTGCAGCAGTATTTAAAATTATGGGATGAGATTGGACAGGTGACTCTTTCACAAGAGGTGGACAGGCTTGTTTGGAGACACACGACTTCTGGGCAGTTTTCCTCAAAGTCTTGCTATAATGCCTTCTTCCTGGGGTCCATTTTCTTTGAGCCTTGGAAACGATTGTGGAAGACTTGGGCCCCCCCTAAATGCAAATTTTTTTCTTTGGCTGGCTATAAGGAATAAATGTTGGACTGCGGACAGATTTCAGAGGAGAGGGTTACATTACCCGGCGAGTTGCCCCCTATGTGATCAGGAGCAAGAAACAATCCAGCATATCCTTTGCAACTGCAGTTTTTCTAGGGATTTTTGGCATCTCATTTTGTCGTCCATCGGGCTTGGTAACTTCACTCCTATTGCTGCTGAACAGTCCTTTGGTGCGTGGTGGGAGAGGGTCTCTAAAAGAGTCCATAGGTGCAAGAGGAGGGGTTTCAATAGTGTCATTATCCTTGGAGCTTGGTGCTTGTGGCTCTCTCGTAATAGGGCTGTTTTTGATGGAGTGAGCTCTTCCATTAATTTGACAAAGAGGTTGTTTCTAGATGAGTTTATTAGTTGGAGTAAGGCGGGAGCGAAGCATTTAGACAGTTTGGGAATTATTGTCGCTTTAAATAGGGTCTCGTAGGGCCCGTCAGGCTTCCCCCTTGTGGGGGAGGCTTGAGGGTTTGGTCTTGGTGTTGTAATTCGGTCCACTTTGGACCTTTCCTTTCTTAATATAATGATGCGCAGCTCTCCTGCGCTTTCGAGAAGAAGAAAAAAAGAGTAGCAATTCAGGATTCCAACACACCACATTATTAAGCCAGTCTCTTGTTTCAGCTTTGGCCTTTTCTTTGGGATCCTGCACCAAATAAGAAATAATTATTAGTCAAGAAACAGGTGTTGCAAGATAATGAGGTCCACAGCAACTCAAGATAGATAGTACTACACACCCTGAGTTGTTGGTATTTTATTCATGGAAGTCTAAATTGCATCAGTGAACCATTGCATCTCAATGCCAATGTTGAATACTAAGCTCAGACTCAATTCTTTTATCCTAATCAAGTTTAACTACTCCAGGACGAAGAAACATACTCTTACAAGGCTACAATTTTAAAACAGTATCCTTGTTCTTAGGACAAGGATGTTATATAAAGTTATAAACAACTCGAAACATGTACATGAAGCCAGGAAAGTACGATAGCACAAACAAAGAAGTCCAAGTGCTTACTGTTTTTGGTTGCTGACCTAACCCTTCTTTTGAGAAGGCCTTAGTTTTTGTTTCCTTCTCACATACTTTAAATCGTTCCATCTCTCGTTCAATCTGCTTTCGAGCATCCATCAGAGCCTGCTCATAAGAGGCACTAACCTATGTCAACATATATCACAATCAATTAAAACCAGAACAGTAGGGTATGTAAACTAAAAATTTATCTGCATTTCGCAAACGAGTATTATATCACATGAAGAAAAACACTACTTGGCCAAGAAAAACCACTGAGATATGCAAACCACTATTGTCAATACTAAAATCAGGAATCATACCACAATTCTTCAGCAATATAGTAACACTTTTATACAGGTCACCAGTAATATATACACCACATTGACATTTTGTATGGTTAAAATAGAATACCAAGTACCAATTGCAACACAAAGCAAACGACTCTAAAAAAGTGTTATCTTGAAAGTTAGCAGAGAGGCTTAAGGAATAAGGACCTTATAAACTCCAGAACTCTACTGACGATTTGTGAAGGCTGACCGAAACGTACAAAAAAGAGTAGTGGCTCAAGTGAAAGGGGTGCCTTCATCAAAGTTTAGATAGATAGCATCTCAAGTGACTATACCTCAATCTGGCCATAATCTTTGACAATCACAAAGAGATATGTAAATGAGAAGCCTACTATCATAATCTGTAGACAACAATACTTATTGCATACTAAAAAGCTCAATTGAATTTTTGCGTTTGTCAGGACTCCCAAACTTTAAAGCATGGGATCTCCCAATTGAGACCATCTAATAGATTTTTAATTACAAATTCTTTATATATATCAGCAGCACTTAATACTTCATAAACTTCGCTAAAACTAATGATTCACTATCACTCATGTTTTTTTTAAAAATAAATGACACTATTTGGAAACTCAGTTCAAGCACATGTGTGCTTTCTGTATTTCAAAAAGAATGCAATGAAGTCAAGCTCATCATACAAATTCTAAATAGACCAGCTAACCTAGCATCAAGGAGCATATGACATCCAGATTTTTTGTTATAAACCACCCAGATGGACTATTCTTGCCAAATACAAAAGATAAAAAGTATACGCATAGTGCGTTTAACATTGGATATCAATATGTACCAAGCACATAGAAAAAAATGGACTGAGTGAACTTGAAGAGCAATGTCACCAAAGTCACATTGCTAAATATCATCTGCTTTCACAAATTAAAGTGCCCAAAGAAGTATTACATATTGCATCCCAACAACTTCGGATTGCAAGTGGCATCTAGTAGTGGGAACAATGTACCCATGGACTGCAGACAACCTTGGTGATGGAAACAAGATCTACATGATCAGCATCGTCATTACAGGATAATCTAGATAACAGAACAGCTAGCAACGCCAGAAAAAAAAAGAGAGAGATAGCAAAAGAATGGGAAGCAGTATTAATAGTAACATCAAAAACCTTTGCACCCCTGACCTTGACAGGATACATATGAAACTGAACACGTCACCAGTTATGCCTACACTGTGTCACCTGAATCATCACCTAGATGATATACAACAATAGAACCATTCTCCAGTCTAGGTCTCTACTCACTGATCACCACCTGTGTCGTGCCACACAACATAACTTGTTCAATACTCCCTTCTACCTAGCACGCACTCCACTAAAGAGGACAACATAACAGCACGTTGATCACAGCACAAGTCACTAAAGAGGACAGCGTAGCGGCACGTTGATCACAGCACAGTCACTAATGAGGATAGCATAGCGGCACGTTGATCACAGCACAAGTCACTAAGGAGGACAGCATGGCGGCACGTTGATCACAACACAAAGTCAGCAAACAGCAGCAGCATTGCATCCCAAACAACCATGCCCTCCACGTGCAGACATAGAGGCTTGCCAGGGGAGGGGGCAGGACTCGAGGTAATCCGTAATCCTCACCTTCTTGTCCTTGATCTCGCTGGACTGAATCCACGTCTTGATCTGGTCCCTGTACCGCTGCAGCTTCTTGATCTCCTTCTTGAGGTCCGCCTCGAACTTCTCCTTCTGGTTGGCATTCTCAGTGTCGTAGACCTGCCCCCAAACAAAAAAATCAACAAAAATTGCGAGAAAAAGTTCTGGCAGGGGCCGGGTAAACGGAGGGAGGGCGCAGGGGGCGTGCCTTATTCCAGATGCTGTCAAAGACATCGACGCCCTCCTGGACCTTCTTCAGGACGCGGTCGATCTCGCCCTGCAGCTTCCGGCTGGCGCCCATGGCTGCGACAGGGGTGCCCCTCAGGCTAGGGTTTACGGTTTGCCGTGGGGAGCAAAGGAGCAGAGCGGAGGAGAGTGCTCAGAGTGGAGACTGGCAAGGGGGAAAGAGCAACGGATTTGGGACGGGTTTCGGTTTTCCTCGGCCCTGCCTGCGTGGGGTGACGTTGGCGAGAAGGAACGTGGACTGGACTGACGTGCGCTTTCATAGACGCAAAAAATATACAAGGATGTTTGGTTACGCAGGTACGAACGTTTAATGTCAACTAGGTGTCCGTGCGTTGCAACGGGAATATATAATATCACGATAATTTATATATAAATGTGTATTATATTATTATGAGATGGAGGACGGCGTCGGCGAGCCGTCCGGGATGACGTCGAAGTGAAACTCGGGTCGCGGTCGAGTGCGCCGGCCCCGCGGCGTGAGGCCGCCCGTCTGCGAGGCGCACGAGGTGGAGGGCGGGGGGGCAGTCTTGGAGAGGGAGCAGGACGGGGTGGAGTGGTGGCGCCGGCGCGCGGTCGAGAAGGTGCGTATGGGAGCCGGCGGAGGGACGACACAGCTGTGGGGGATAGATATCCCCGGGTCCACTAAAAGAGTAAAGGACCTCACGAAAGGCCCAAGGGCCCAATAAATCATGAGGTCATTCTTTCGTGGGCCTGGGGAGAAACAGCCAGCGGAGCAGAACGACATGGGGCCGGATTGGTACACGCCCGGACGGCCCGCAACATCGAGTGAATAACCGCGATAGAGATCCGACTTTCCCGCGCTGGAGCCTCCATGCAACGAAGCCACGCGAGGATAAGTCGACGAAGGTTACGTAGGGATAATCTCAGGAGGTTCACTATCTTTTAGCTACTCGTTGCTATCTTATCCACGTGTACTGCCCCACGGTCGAGTATATAAGGCCTAGGGGGCACCCCTTCAGAACGATCGACTCTTTACTTAGCCACCCACATCAACTCTCTGTATTCTTGATCCAGGGAGCTCTCTTGTAGCCACATCCACCAAGCATACTCATCAGGACGTAGGGTGTTGCGCATCTCTAAGCGGCCCGAACCTGCAAAACTTGTCCACTGTCCCTCGTGCGATCGGCGCGAACCATTTTGCTACAGTTGTCGACACCGTCCTACTCCTAAAACACCTTGAGGGGCAACCCCGGGTGTGCGGTCGGACCCAAAACACCGACAGCTGGCGCGCCAGGTAGGGGGTGTATCGATAATCCAAGCTAGCTCAATGGCCATCTCCTTCAACAGCAAGATCATCCTGCGTCCCGGATCCGTGCTCCACTTCGGAACAATCTCATTTGTAGCGGATGAAGAAGGAATTCTACACCGCATCGTAGATCCGCCGGAAAAAAGGTCTCCCCCAACAAACTCCAAAAATGTCGGAGGAGCACAACCTCCAGCTCTCCGGATGAGGATCATCTCCGGAAAGCCGGGGGCCGAGGGCTCGCTGACCCGGAGAACTCCGTTGCCTACTTCTCCGACAAAAGAATGGACACAGATCGCAAGAAAAAAGGTAACCGGGGGGAAGCGAGTTGCACTTTCTGTCCCTCATGCCTCAAAGGGGGACGGGAAGGAGATCACCACCACAGCAGCGCCGTTCTACCCCGACGTCCTCTTCATCGGGAGAGTGGAGTCGCCCATTATCTCCGACGACGAGCCGATTGTACCCGGGGAGGAGCCGCCTCAACGAGAGTCCCGTCGACGGAGGAACCGGCGCAGGAACGTTCGACGACATCACGCAGCCGGAGAGCGGAATCCGGAACAGCCTGTCTCGCGAGACGAGGTCTCAGAGGTAGGAGAAACTCCGGAAGAACGCGTCTTCAGAGAACGAAGGAACTCCCGACGACGTGATCGCCGACGAGCTCAGGAACAGGCTGAACAGGATGCAAGGCAGCGTCGAGAGAATCCGTTCTTTGGGCGCAACCTGAATCCCGACTTCGCCCGAGCTATGAACACGCCGAGCGAAGTTGGAGGAGTACCGGCTCGAATAGCCGAGGGACTTCCACGGACTCCTGACGCCGATGGCTACCGACGACTGCTCACCCAGGCGGCTAACCACCTTCTACCGCTTGCTCACCCGCCGAACGACCTACGACACGCCATCAACAGTCGCCGAGACGCGCGAAGCTCCATCAATGCTTCACGCGAGCGGCGGCATGAGAACGAGATTCGCCGTCGGGAGGAATATGACCGGGATCACGGCATCCCGACCCAGAGCCAAGCTACCAGAACTGAGTCAGCAACGGCCTCAACTAGCGGAATCACCCGGGGGCGGCCGAGGAACCACAATCACAACTCCCCTCCCCGGGACAGACATCGTCCACGACGACAGGAGGACACATGCGGAGTGTCCGCTCTTACTCTGCGCCTTAGGGCCATCCAATGGCCTCCCAACTTCAAGGTATCCAACGTTGACAAATATGAACCTAAGCAGGATCCATGGGGTTGGCTAGCCGTCTACACCACCGCTGCTCGAGCTGCCGGGGCGTCCGAGGACGTGATGACCGCGTACTTACCCATTGTCCTTGGGCAAGACGCGCTGCAATGGCTGCGACATCTACCCCGACACTGCATCGACGTCTGGGGTGACTTCAGTCGACGCTTCACCGCCAACTTCCAATCCCTCTCCGACAAGCCGGCGCAACCGTGGGACCTCAAATCCATCAAGCGCCGGGGGGACGAGACTCTCCGGTCATACCTTAAAAGGTTTCAGACCATGAGAAATCGTATCCCCGAGGTCACGGAGGCGGCCGTGATCGAGGACTTCTACAGAGGATCCAATGACTCGGCTTTCGTCCGAGCCATACTACAGAAAGCGCCGACCACCTCCGAGGAGTTGTTCCGGGAAGCCGACCTCTACATCACCGCCGACGAGCGAGCCCAGGACCTCATTGGAGGTGCGAAGCCCGCATCAGCAGCACCGCGACGCGACACAAACCAACAACCCGACAAGCGATGGGAGAAGAGGCCTCGTGAAGAAGTGCACGCTGCCGGACCACCTGCCTCTCGCGCTCGAGGAGGACCTCGTGGAGGCGAACGAACGCTGGACGACATCCTCGACGCCCAGTGCCCGTACCACAAGGACATGCGCCACACTCTTCGTAACTGCCGAGACTTCAAGCACTCTGTCGGACACGGCCGACCCTTCCAACCTCTACCTCCTCCTCCGCCGAGGGGAGGACCAGATGAACCACGACAACCCCATCGGCAGGAGGAAGGAGGAGGAGGAGGAGCTTTTCCACGTGTTGACAGGGAGGTCAACGTCATCTTCGGCGGACACGGATCACAGGAGAGCAGAAGACAGCAAAAGCTCAACGATCGCCAAATACTGGTGGCGACCACCGGCCCTCCCGCCCCATACCGGTGGTCGGAGCACCCGATCACCTTCACACGGGCAGATCAATGGCTCAACTTCGACCACCCGGGCAAGTACCCGCTTCTCGTCGATCCGGTGATCCGAGAGAGCCGGGTGAAGAAGGTGTTAGTGGACGGGGGAAGCAGCATCAACGTCACCTTCCCCCGGACACTCCAAGGCTTGGGAGTTCACCTCAAAGAGCTCCACGAGTCGGACACTCCTTTCTTCGGCATCGTGCCGACGGAAGGGGAATACCCGCTGGGCCACATCTACATGCCAGTCACCTTCGGAACTCCGGAGAACTACAGAACCGAGTTCCTGAGGTTCGAAGTGGCGAACTTCGACTGCGGGTACAACGCCATCATCGGGAGGCCTGGATTGGCCAAGTTCATGGCCATTCCGCATTACACATACATGATACTGAAGATGCCAGGGCCGCAAGGGATCATAACTGTGCGCGCCGACTTCCAAGGCGCCGCAGAATGTTTCCGAGTGGCTATTCAAGCAGCCCTCACCGCCAAGCCATCGACAGCTCCCTCCGCAATGGCGAACTCTAAGCCTGAGGAGGACCTCACAGTACCGGCAAGCGAAGCTCAGACCGCGACCTCTATGCGGCCGACTGAAGAAACCAAGAGAATCAACCTGGGGTTCGCCGATGAGCGCAAGACGGCTATCATCAGCTCCAGCTTGGATGACAAATAGGAAAGCGCGCTCGTCCGGTTTCTGCAAGACAACCGAGATGTATTCGCATGGCAACCTGCGGATATGCCGGGAGTCCCAAGAGAACTGGCCGAGCACAAATTGAAGGTTTTCCCCCAGGCGAGACCGATTCGGCAAAAATTACGTCGTTTCACGCCTGACAAGAGAGAGGCCATTCGCGCCGAGTTAGCTCGCTTGGTCGCAGCTGGATTCATTAGAGAAGTATTACATCCCGAGTGGTTAGCCAACCCTGTTCTTGTACTCAAAAAGAATAAAGTGGATTGGCGCATGTGTGTTGATTATACTGATCTCAACAAACACTGTCCGAAGGATCCTTTTGGGCTCCCAAGGATAGATCAGGTGGTGGACTCCACCGCTGGATGTTCTATGCTGTCTTTCTTGGATTGCTATTCCGGGTACCATCAGATCAGTCTGGCAAAGGAAGACGAAGAAAAAAACGGCATTCATTACCCCGTTTGGTGCTTTCTGTTATACCTCCATGCCGTTTGGCCTCAAAAACGCTGGAGCAACTTACCAGAGAGCCATTCAAACATGCTTAGCAGATCACTGGGGCAAGCGTGTGGAAGCCTATGTGGATGATGTGGTAATCAAAACACAGAACTCAGAAGACTTCATCAAAGACTTGCAACTGGTTTTCAACAGTCTGAGGCGGTATAGATGGAAGCTTAATCCCGAGAAATGTGTTTTTGGGGTACCAGCCGAAAAGTTGCTCGGATTTATTGTCAGCCACCGGGGAATTGAAGCTAATCCCGATAAGATTGAAGCTATCATGAAGATGGAAGCCCCTCGATCGCAGAAGAAGGTTCAGCGACTTACTGGATGCATGGCAGCTTTAAGCAGATTTATATCCAGGCTGGGAGAAAAAGGTCTGCCGTTTTACAAGTTACTCAAGAAGGTGGATAAATTCCAGTGGACTTCAGAAGCGCAAGAAGCTCTAGATGCTCTGAAAAAATTCTTGACAACACCACCAGTACTGAAACCACCTCGGCGAGCTACGTCAACTCAACCAGCTGAAGATTTGCTACTGTATATCTCTTGCACGACTCACGTGGTAAGCACCGCGTTAGTAGTCGAGCGAGTAGAAGAAGGGCATGCCTATCCAATACAACATCCTGTCTACTTCATTAGTGAAGTCATCGGCCCCTCAAAGAAAAAGTACCCTCAAGTTCAGAAGCTATTGTATGCAGTACTTCTAACTGCCCGCAAGCTGCGTCACTACTTTGACGACCACAAAGTCATAGTAGTCACAAGTTTTCCAATAGGGGATATTCTTCACAACAAGGAAGCCATCGGTCGAATAGCCAAGTGGGCTTGCGAGCTGGGATCTCATGACATCGAGTTCCGACCTCGCACCGCCATCAAAACTCAAGCACTGGTTGATTTTGTATCAGAGTGGACTGAACAACAAGTGCCAGACAACCCGGAGACTGCAGAAGTATGGCGAATGTATTTTGATGGCTCACTAAAGCTGCAGGGAGCAGGAGCGGGGATTCTCTTCACTTCGCCTGGAGGCAAACACCTCAAGTACGCCCTCCAGTTGCTATTCCCAGCCTCCAACAATGCAGCCGAGTATGAAGCTTTGATCCATGGATTGAACATTGCCATATCGTTGGGTATCAAAAGATTAATGGTATACGGAGACTCTCTGGTAGTCATCAGTCAGATAAACAAGGAGTGGGATTGCTCGAGCGATTCAATGGGAAAATATTGCACCGCCGTCCGAAAGCTGGAAGATAAATTCGAGGGCCTGGAATTTCATCATGTAGAAAGAGATCGGAACACAGCAGCCGATATACTGTCCAAACTGGGGTCCGGTCGAACTCAGGTCCCATCCGGGGTTTTCGTGCAAGAAATTCTGCAGCCAAGTATCTCAATGGATCAAACAGGAGAGTGCAACGTCATAGATCAAACCGAGTCAGACCTTGATGACTGGAGGAGGCTGATCATTAAGTATATAAAGAATGAAGAGGAACCAGATGATAAAAATTTGGCAGAGCGCATTGCAAGACAGTCGGCTCACTATACACTTATTGGGGAGACATTATACAGAAGGGGTGCATCAGGCGTCTTCATGAAGTGCATTCTCCCATCCACTGGAAAGCAACTTCTGGAGGAAGTCCATGCTGGGCAGTGTGGAATACATGCAGCCTCCAGAACACTAGTCGGGGAGGTCTTCAGGTCAGGATTCTATTGGCCAACAGCAAAGAACGATGCATCCGAGTTAGTTCAGAGGTGCGAAGCCTGCCAATACTTGTCAAAGCAACAACACTTGCCAGCACAGCAACTGCAGACCATACCTGTAACTTGGTCTTTCGCGTGCTGGGGACTGGATATGATTGGACCTTTCAAGAAAGCTCAAGGGGGATACACTCATGTATTGGTAGCAATCGACAAATTCACTAAATGGATAGAGTTCAAGCCCATTGCCTCCCTAACCTCTGCTAAGGCCGTGGAATTCATACAAGACATAGTATTCAGATTCGGGATACCAAACAACATTATAACTGATTTAGGATCCAACTTCACGAGTTCAGAATTCTTCGACTTCTGCGAGCAAAAGGGCATTCAGATCAAATATGCATCTGTAGCTCATCCAAGAGCCAACGGGCAAGTTGAGCGAGCCAACGGGATGATATTGGATGCACTCAAGAAAAAGGTCTTCGATAAGAATGAAAAATTCGCAGGAAAGTGGATAAGGGAATTACCCTATGTTGTTTGGAGCCTAAGAACCCAACCTAGTCGAGCTTTGCATGGAAACACTCCTTTCTTCATGGTCTATGGGTCGGAAGCAGTGCTACCTGCTGATCTCAAGTTTGGGGCGCCAAGGCTGATCTTTGAAAGCATAGCAGAAGCTGAGACCACCAGGCTGGAGGACATAGATATACTCGAGGAAGAACGGTTAAACGCAGTAATCCAATCGGCAAGGTACCAGCAGACTCTAAGGCGCTATCACGACAAGGCTGTGCGACAACGATTCTTCTCAGTAGGAGATCTCGTCCTCCGCCGAATTCTAACGGGGGAAGGACGACACAAGTTATCACCCTTATGGGAAGGACCTTTCGTGGTAGCAGAAGTCACTCGGCCCGGATCGTATCGCCTCACTCAGATGGATGGCACGGAAGTTGGGAACTCCTGGAACATAGAACACCTCAGAAAGTTTTATCCCTAGCTGTACCTCAAAACTGCTGGGACGATGATGACGTACTCTGTAAAGTGGAAATATGTCATCAATAAAAAAGAGGTCTCAATTCATTCACGGCTGACTTGCATTCTTACTTAACTCAGGGTGACCACTATGCCCTGCTAACGGAGCAATCGACTTAAGTCGGCAACGACTTAAGGCGGTGCAACATGCTCACGCTTACTTAACTCGGGGTGACCACTATGCCCTGCTAACGGAGCAATCGACTTAAGTCGGCAACGACTTAAGGCGGTGCAACATGCTCACGCTTACTTAACTCGGGGTGACCACTATGCCCTGCTAACGGAGCAATCGACTTAAGTCGGCAACGACTTAAGACGGTGCAACATGCTCACGCTTACTTAACTCGGGGTGACCACTATGCCCTGCTAACGGAGCAATCGACTTAAGTCGGCAACGGCTTAAGACGGTGCAACATGCTCACGCGTACTTAACTTAGGGTGACCACTATGCCCTACAAACGCAGCAATCGACTTAAGTTGGCAGCAACTTAAGGCCGGTACAACATGCTCGAGCCTATATAATTCGAGGGATGACTTCCATATCCCACAAACAAAATTCATAATCATCATGCGTCATTACTGCCGAACTCATTAACTAACAAATTCTGATACAATGAGAGGGTAATTATGTCATTCGAATGGTAAACTGGTGTCCTCTAACAAATATTCAATCATGCAAACCGCGCGTTTCGAGCACGCAAAGTGTTTTTCTATTTTGCAAAGTCTTTCTCAGGAGCGACCGACGAAGAAGGGCGACTCAAGGAATCAGGGGCGGCGTTCACGTCAGCTCTTATGTCTTCAGGAATAACTACGCCGGGTCTCCTCATCAAGATTCGTCCCGCCCGAATAGCCTTGTCCAGGGCTTTGTCGCGTTGGGCCTTGAGAGTAACAGAAGTTTCTTCAGCAGTTTTAGCAGCCAGTCGAGCGCTCTCTAACTCCTGGGCAATAGAGTTTTTGGAAGCTCGGAGCCCTTTGATAGTAGCATCTTTCGCTGATATCAACTGTTTAAGCCGGGTTACCTCCTCCATGGATTCCTGCAGCTTACGACGTTGGAGGTCTAATTCTTCCATGGTGAAGCGATGACTCCTTTCCAAGATGGTCAGCGAATTGCTAGAATCTCGATACAACCTGTCAAGATTGTCACGAGAAGCAGCAAGGATACGTTTTTCTTCCTGCAAGCACAAGTCGGTTTCTTCAAAAAACCAAGCAAGTAATAGGAGCACAGCAAGGCAAAGCACAGTTTCGTGTATTACCTTTTCAGAGTCGAGCTGAGCGTGAAGAGAAGAACTCAGTGCATTGGCATCATCTAAGGCAGCAGAGACCTGACTCAACTCAATCTGACTTTGAGAGTACTTTTCCTCAAAATCAGTGCATCGCCGGGCCAATTCAGCCTGATCACGAGAATGTTTTTCCTCAAGAATCGCAATCTGCCGAGTCATTCCTAGCAAGAGGTAATCAAACAAAACGAGGTCAGAAGGTAAAACAGTCCACAACAAAGGTGAAGAAAAGAAAAATGGTACTAACCAGTGTTAGTCGCCTCCAGCTCGGATACACGACGATGAAGTGACACTGGATTCCAACACGTAAGAGACGAAGCCACTTCTGGAACGGAAGCACCCTGCGATCTCAGCTGGCTGGCCATCCCATCCACCAAAACCTGATGAGAAGAACAAATGAGCATAATGACAAAAGCTCATGCAACGTGAAGATAAAGCTAAAAACAGCACAGTACCTGGAGTTTGGAAAAGAACGAAGGGATCCCCAAATCAGGAGAAATCAGCCGATAATCAGGCGCAAGGCCACCACCCGAAGCAGCTTGCAATGGATCAGTAGGAATCAGCTCAGTGCCTTCAACAGAGCCAAATGCCCGATCAATGGGGACGCTGCCCTCTAAAGCGACCCCCTGGTCCAAAGTTTGAGCTACCACCATGCAGCCAGAGTGTGGAGGTGATCCCGCGTGAACGTCCATGGAAGTGCATGAAGGAGACCCTGCTTGGGCACCCTCGGGGGCTGGGTTATAGTTAGCACTGCCCACTTGAGCCGGATCATCCCCGGCAGCACCCTCGGGGGCTGGGCAGTGGCTTACACTCTTCATCTGAGCTAAGTCATCCCCGGCGACATCCTCGGGGGCTGGACATGTGTCAGCGCCATTCTTGAGGCCCAGACTCCCTGCAATAACCACCTCTAAGGTTGACGGGCCCTCAGCCACTCCCATGGAACCAGGACAATCCAAGTTAGCATCCCGACCCTCGAGATCGCGCTCTAAGGTCGACGAGGCACGGGATGACCTCAACCCAGCATCAGGCATGGCAGCGCAAACCTCCATCACATCATCATCCACTGGCTCTGATAACAAGTCCTCTGGGACCATATCCTCAAGAGTCTGATCAAAGTTGGCCAGAGACAGCTCTTGCAGACCAATGAGGGCAGACAAAGCAGGAGAGGGAACTCCACTACTTTCACCACTGGCAATAAATTGCCGACTGTTCTTCCGAGTCAGAGGGACTTCATCCTCTTCCTCCTTGTCATCTTCATCAGCAACACAGGCAACACCCCCATTGGGATCAGCGACAGATGGAGCACACCCATTGGGATCAACAACAGACACACCACACCCATTGGGGTCAGCAGCAGTAAATTCAGGCACGGGAACCTCCTCAGCGGCAGGAACCGACGGACCAACGCCCCGATCCAAACTAGATACTTGCCGAAGGCGTCTCTTTTTCTTTTTCTGCTCATCAGCAGAAAGATCAGTTTGATTGGCTCGGCAAGGACGTCTCGGGCGAGCACGGACAGGTCTCTGAACATCCAAAGACGTGCCAGCTTCGGGGAGAGGTGCCACCGCTAATGTCCCAGCAGGAGCAGCATCAGAAGAATCCTCCGCCAGCATATCAAGCATGGCACTTATTTCTGCATCATTAGGATCCAAAGGCACTTCAAAATGTACTTGTCGCTCGTCATTAGGAATCTCCCCAAGCGAGGCAACCAAAGCACTGACTTCTTCATCAGAGGGTCGCGTCCTAATGCCCAAATTGCCGTCGGTCGCAGGTGGATTTGACACGAAATGAGTGAAAGCTTTAGCAGGAGGCAAATTCCAGGCCGAGTACGCCATCGGAGCACCAACATTGGACACCTTGCCCCTGAGAATCATTTCCAGTTGGCTCACCAAGTCAGCAGAAGGGATTCTCCTGTTGGTAACCCGAGTTGAGTCGGCTAGCCCTCGATACAGATAAGCTGGGTGGACCCTATCTTTCAGTGGCTGAATGTTCTTAAAAACGAAGTCAGCAACCACAGCTTCAGCAGTTAGACCTCTCTCTTTCAGCAGTCCAACTTCAGCTAGCAACACACCGGCCTCAGCTACCTCCTCATCTGTGGGAGACTCGGTCCAGCTGGGAGTGCGAACGTCTGGCTGTCTTCCCGACCGGGGGGGAGAGAATTTCCATAATTGTCAACTATAAACCACTCCAGACGCCATCCTTTAATGCTGTCTTTAAGGGGAATCTCAAGATATTCAGTCTTCCGTCCTCGGCGCATCTCCAAACTGGCACCCCCGACCAACTGATGTTGTCCCCCGGCCATCCCAGGGCGACAATGATACAGATATTTCCATAAACCAAAATGTGGTAGCACGCCAAGAAAGGCTTCGCATAAGTGAACGAAGATGGAGATTTGCAGAATTGAGTTAGGGTTTAGATGGGTCAGGTTAATGTGGTAGAAATCAAGGAGGCCACGGAAAAAAGGAGAGATGGGAAGGCCAAGGCCGCGGAGAAGAAAAGGAGCGTAAACTACAGACTCGTGGGTATCCTCTGTCGGGACAGTAGTCCCGTGGCAAATCCGCCAAGAACAGAGTTCCCGCGGAGGGAGAACCCCGATGGATACGAGGTGGAGGAGTTCAGATTCGGAGATGATAGACATGTGGTTACCTGCGAAAGGCAATTGGCTGTTGGGATCGATTGGAGGAATCACCACTGCGGACGAGCTCGCGATTTTCCTCTTGGGAGCCATCTCGATTCTACCAGTGAGCAGATTGGAGGCAAGCGCAGAGAGGATTCGGAAGCGGGAATGCAAGAACTAGGGCGCGGAAAGCAAAGGCGGCTAAAAGCGCAGCTCTTATGGGATATTCTCGAGCCAGATACCGTTTCAAAAAGTGCCCAGTCATCACCCGACAGTTATTCTCAAAATCCCAGCATGCCACGTGGTCATTCGGCAGTTGTTTCCAAAGAGACGATGGGCCACCTCATCACTCGGCAATCATCCTCAGAATAGCTCATGCGGTCTGCTGTCACTCGACGTTGCCTCTAAAACGCTGATCGTGTGTTTAATCGCTCGACATTACTTCCAAAGTGCCGACGGCGACCTTCAATCACTCGGCGTTGCCTCTAAAACGCTGATCGTGTGTTTAATCGCTCGGCATTACTTCCAAAGTGCCGACGGCGACCTTCAATCACTCGGCGTTGCCTCTAAAACGCTGATCTCGTGTTTAATCGCTCGGCATTACTTCTAAAATGCCGACGTCGACCTTCCATCACTCGGCGTTGCCTCTAAAATGCTGATCTCACGTTCAATCGCTCGACATTACTTCTAAAATGCCGACGTCGATCTTCAATCACTCGGCGTTGCCTCTAAAACGCTGATCTCGCGTTCGATCGCCCGGCATTACTTCTAAAATGCCGACGTCGACCTTCAATCACTCGGCATTGCCGCTAAGACGCGGAGATAGCATTCGGTCGCTCGGCATTACCTCTAAAACATTGATGCAGACTACAAGATTACTCGGCAACTACTTCTGAGAGCGTCAGTATGATGTCCAAATTGTTCATCTACTATCTCAAAAGAATCAGTCTTATGGTCAAGCAAAGCAAGTCAACAAGAAGAAGCCAACGACATTCTTTCATTAAGGGAAGACAATAAGCTTACAAATCAACCCTTTGCGAGTTAATGCTTCCCTACCATTACTATACTACATTACACTACTACTACACTACACTACTCTACATTACTACTACATTATTCTAACTATACTAAACTATACTAATATCTAAGAAGACCAGTGGCGTCTAGCCACTGGCCCTGCCCCTGCCGCCGCCGCCGCCGCCCTTGGTGCTGCCCTTGCTGCTGCCGCCCTTGGTGCTGCCCTTGCTGCTGCCGCCTCTGGTGCTGCCCCTGCTGCCGCCGCCGTCGCCGCTGCTCCTGCCGCTGCCACTGCCGTCGCCATCGCCACCGTCGTCGCCGTCGCTGTCGTCGTCGTCGTCCTCGTCCTCGCCGCCGCCGTCAGAGTCCTCCTCATCCGAGGAGTACTCCGACTCATCCGAGCCCTCGAGCCCGGAGCGCTCGACGGCCCGGATGTACGTCCAGACCTTCGCGGCTATCCCCTAGGAGTCGTCCGAGTCATCGGACGACGCCGGGGGAGAGACGGGAGCCGGAGATCCCTCGGACTCGGAGGAGAACTCCTCCTCCGAGTATTCCGAGTCACCGAAATCCTCCGAGGGAGGAGTCGGTTCGCGCTTGCGCTTGTTGCTTTTGCCCATGGTGGAAGCGAGCGGGAAAGAAGAGAAGGAAGCAGTAAAAGAACAGCGAAGAGATGTGAAGAAACCAGAGGGGCAACAGCGTTATTTATAGAAGGGGAAGGCAACCGTTCACCTCCAACCGCGGTCACTGAACAGTCGCAAAGCATTCAATAAGCACTTCCACCCGTCTGGAGACACGTCAGGCGGCTGACGCCGTTTCATGCAACACTACACCCATTGGGACTCCAGTCAACAGCGCAAAGGATATGATTACACTCGCCGTCCCATCACATTACAACTCAGAAGCAGCCGGCTAAAACACTCAGCGTACCAAGCCGTCCCTTGCCCACACCCATTGGGGGGGACGCCCAGGAATTATCAGTATATTTTTCAAAATGGTCACATCTGTGCAGAGCATGCAGTGAATGCCTCAAGACAAAAATGAGATATCAACAAGAGTTAGAGGGAAGCCAAATATAGCCAGCAGAGTGCAAAATATGGTCGACAGACACGACTTGAAGACTAGACAGAGAACGCCCATCAAATGTTCAATCAGTCACAGAGCAAATAAATTACACTACCTAGCAAGATACGGAGGGATTGCAAACTCGGCTGCAAAAGACAAAATACATGCTGACCTCTGAAGCATAATATTGATGACATAGCACGGATGACATCATGCCAACTTTTTCACAAGCAGAAAGGGTAATCTTCAGCAAAAGGACATAAAAAGAAGACCTTCAAGGGAATTATCCTCAAAAATCCACTTGAAGGTCGGGGGCTACACCCATTGGGTGCACCTACGGTGCACCCTATGGATTATCATTCCAAGCCGACATTGTGCCGATTTCTAAAGCATGGGACAAGATTAAAAAAGCCAACCCTCAACCAAAATGAGCAAGCGCAAACGGAAATGATCTCTACTGAGGACCTTCGAGTAGATTATTTTCTAAAATCTACTCGAAGCTCGGGGGCTACACCCATTGGGTACACCTCCGGTGCACCCAATGAAGTTTAGAATCTCACAAATTGGAATGCCGACTTCTAAGGCACAGGCACGATGCCAGGTTTTGGTCAACGAGTGATCGGAGCAGGAGAAGACAACAGGAAGCCATCTTTCTTCAGATTACCTACAAGCTGGACCTAAGATCTTCGGGTTGATTATCTCTAAATTAACCCAAAGATCGGGGGCTTGTGGGGGATAGATAACCCCCGGGTCCACTAAAAGAGTAAAGGACCTCACGAAAGGCCCAAGGGCCCAATAAATCATGAGGTCATTCTTTCGTGGGCCTGGGGAGAAACAGCCAGCGGAGCAGAACGACATGGGGCCGGATTGGTACACGCCCGGACGGCCCGCAACATCGAGTGAATAACCGCGATAGAGATCCGACTTTCCCGCGCTGGAGCCTCCATGCAACGAAGCCACGCGAGGATAAGTCGGCGAAGGTTACGTAGGGATAATCTCAGGAGGTTCACTATCTTTTAGCTACTCGTTGCTATCTTATCCACGTGTACTGCCCCACGGTCGAGTATATAAGGCCTAGGGGGCACCCCTTCAGAACGATCGACTCTTTACTTAGCCACCCACATCAACTCTCTGTATTCTTGATCCAGGGAGCTCTCTTGTAGCCACATCCACCAAGCATACTCATCAGGACGTAGGGTGTTGCGCATCTCTAAGCGGCCCGAACCTGCAAAACTTGTCCACTGTCCCTCGTGCGATCGACGCGAACCATTTTGCTACAGTTGTCGACACCGTCCTACTCCTAAAACACCTTGAGGGGCAACCCCGGGTGTGCGGTCGGACCCAAAACACCGACAACAGCGGCCGGCAGAGCCGCGTCGGGACCGGCGCCCGGCGGGGGAGGAGGGAGAGGCAGGGGCGTCCATGCTTTGACATTAACATCTCAAATAAAACACGTTGATTCCATAAAAAATAGTGTATTATATAAGATTTAACAAGAAAATTTAATGACAATATCCAAAAATGATCTTTCATAGATCATCATAGTTTAGATCTTCATATCAATAAGTATAAAATAAACATAAGCACAACTGTGTATTTAATCTAATTTTTCAATAATGCGGTATATTTTTAGGAATGTTAAATCGATATGCGTTCCTTCGTATGTCAACAGATCAAACAATAGTATTCTCAACTATGAAGTACATTTATGCTATTATTCTCACCATACTAAGTTGTGCTTTTATACCACTGTCTCACCATGCCATAATGTGCAGAACAAGGTGGCCAGTATTAAGATTGAAAAAAGTTACCAATTTTGTTATATTATGAAATTATAAACATATGCATCTATATATATGACATGATAATTTTAAGCAATTAATCTTTTGAATCGATTAGAGTATCATATCGAATTAAATGTCGTTACATATAAATGTCATGTGACCATCTAGTGCGTTTTGACACTATATGTGGCCTTATATTTCTTCTTCATTTATCGGGGCGAGCTTTAGCCGTCTCGCCAGAATCAAACTCGTTTGGTAGCTGAAAGCGGATGAGCGGATTGGATTGGCAGTGCACGTGTGACGAGAGAAACGCGGACGACCTCACTGGGCAGCGGCCGGCGGTGGGCACACGAGGCAAGATGGAGCGCAGATGACCTCGTCGGGCTGGTGGTACGCGACGGCCACCGACGAGGATGCAGGAGCGGCAACATAGAAGCCGCCGACACCTCTACTCCATCAAACGTAGCCTGAGAGGAATCACTCATTAGTAAAGTAGTGGTAAACAATGAATACAAGATGAATAGAAATTGTAGAATTAGGTGGATTAATGGTATGAGCTTTCTTTCCGTTTTATCTGTACCTTGTGACTTGCTGTTGCAGCAGCATTGCTTGGTGGAACGAAGGTTGAGTTGCCACTCGGAGGCTTTGGACAATCTATAACGCTGACATCAACCTGCTTAGCTAAGCTTATTCTGTTCCTTGTATTCTGCATAACCTCATCACAGTGGCTTTTCACCTGAGTAGGCTTTGATCTTGTTCTTCCTTTTGGGGAGACAGCTTCATTGGACTTCTTGCTTGAAGATTTTGGTGAAACAGGTGGACGGGATCTCCTCTCAGGCTCTGCATTCTTTAGAACATTTCTGGGGCTTGATGAGCTTGTAGGCCTTGGCGAGCTGGCACTGCTGACAGTTTCTTCAGACTTCAATTGAGCTCTTGACATCTGAAGATGAATATTCTCATTTGTGCTGGCCTCATTTATGCCAGTGAAAGATGAATATCTAGCTGGCAACTTTCTGAGGCTTCTGAGGCCTGCTATGGGGCAACAGAAGCAAGTGAAACCCCATGCTTCTCAGTGGTTCCTGCAGGCTTCATGACCACAATAGGAGCCTGGAAACTTCCAGAGGTGGTTAGGTTATATCCTGTTCTGTGAGTAGCCATTGGTCTGCCACTGCTGTCATTCTTGTTCTTAGCATCTCTCGCGTTCAATGCACCCAATATTCTGAGAGCCCTGAAGTCCTTGTTATTACACTCTAAAAAGTCGAAGCCCCCAACCCTTCTCTCTATATCAGCATAGACAGATGCAATTCTTGGCCTCCCTTCAGCTTCTCGACAGATATTGGTGGCACTTCTTTCCTGCTGCCTCGAAGGAGCTGCTTCTGTGAGAATTCGTGAGGAAGGCTTGGTTTTCAGTACTAAGGACTCGTTCTTCAGCTGTATGCTGCAGGAATCCTTGCAAGTGCCTCTAGGGGAGCGTGATGGATGCCCATGTTGAGTGGCCTGAGCTGGTCTCGGTGACCTTGTGGGTTCACAGCTATCGGCAGTTAGCACTCCTGTAGCATTTGTTGCTTCTTCCAACCCCATCAGCTTGGCAATGACACTGTTAGCTCTGCTATGGCTAGGGGAATCTTGAAGCCTCAAAGTATCCAGAAGAATATCATCAGTTCTCTTGTAACCGAGGTCCTTCTGACGTGAGCCTGGACTCAGAGACTCCTTCCTACTGTCCAAAGACAATCTAGGAAGCTCCTTTGGCCTCGAGGAAGACCTCTTGCTTTCCTGGCTTTCAGTTGGTCGCAGGAGCCTTCGGTCATCACAAGAAAAGCGTGACTGCCTGCAAACACCTTCTAGATCCATTGACATTTGCAGGAACCTTTGTGGTCCTATCGATCCCAATGATACAGGTCCCATCCATTGATTTGGACAGCAGCAGTGGCCTCGGTGAGTCCTTGTGCTACCCATTTCTCCTTGCCTCCTGCACCAAAGTTTTTACCGTCAGGCCTCCGGAGTCCCGGTTGATGCAGTCCTTCACTATGTCTCTAAAACCGACATTAGGATGGCCAGACTTGGCGTTCATGTCAGGTTCCCTCAGACTCGGCGAGCTCTTCAGTGGCCTCTGCGCAAAGAGCTCCTCGCTGGTGTAAGGAAGCTCCTGTTGGACTGATTTGTTGCCATCGAGGGAGGAGAAGGACGTGCACGGATAGTTGGAAGAAGAATCGCTTGACGATTCGATGGAAAGGCTGCTGTTCTCGGTCGTGCATTTGCTCAATGTTTTCTCCTGCAAAAAGTGACCGAGAGGTCAGTGCCAACTTGTTTACGTCATTTCTAACATACTTCCAGAATTCTGTTGCACGAGTAAAATAGTTTCCTGTCCGGAGAGAGAGAGAGAGAGTAGGTTGAGTCCAATCTAGTAGAGAATATTACCAGAACGATCTTCGATGCACTTGAACTTTGAACTGGAACATTGCTGCTGCTCTTTGGATGTTGAGTTTTGCCTGGAAAACATACGGAGGCATTGTTATTATTTTATAGTAAAAATATCTAAGCAGACAAAATCGAGCAATCTGTTATGCAAATGATGGTAATGCAGAAGATGGATAAAGGCAGTAGGGCACGAGGTGACAAATTATTTGGGGAAAATTCATTAATAAATGATGTAACTACTACAATCAAATTGATGTGATACCATTTTTTGGTTAATCTACCATTGGTAGAAGAATTATTTATTTATTTATTTAAAAAAAACTACTAAATGTTAAGTTGTCCTCTCTAGTTAATCTGTCATTAGAAGGAATTGTTTTTAAAAAGGTAGTCAATGGTAAGCTGTCGTCTTCAGTTAATTTGGCATTGGTAGAATAGAAGGGTCTCTCCTTTAAAATATATATATACAAATGTTTAGTTTAAAGCCACGCTCATGCCAACTATTTCTAACTAATCTGGCCGGCATGTTTATGTTAATGTCATCAACCGGTGCAGTTTCCTTATAGTCCTTAACCAATTCATACATATTTGATGGATAAACAGGGTCTGAAACTTCAGATTTTTGTGCAAAAATCTGAGGGTAGGGGGTGGTATGCCTCTGGACTAATTCATGATGAATACACGAGTACCCCAGATCCAAATTAATGTAACAAAATCGACACATCTGCTAGTCTACGCGTATATGAACCCTAAATCTATCTGTGTACAAATGAAACAGATCTCAGCGAAGATGGCAGTGAGGAGAGGTATTTCACCTTCCTCGATGACGAGGGACCGAATCGATGAAGAGGACGACGACGGAGACGGGTTGTACTTCCTTTTCTCTGCACTGACCTTCGAGGAGGGAACACAGGGGTGGAGGCATTTATAGACGGCGGTTGCGTGCGCCTGCACTTGCCACGTGAAGTCTGAATCTATCTTAATATGGCTAGAACCAAATATATACAGTATAACACGTGAAGTCTGAATCTATCTTAATATGGCTAGAACCTAAAAACAGGTGAATGTGTAAACCAGATAGGCACAAGCCCAAAATTCATCCCAGATTGATGTTCGGTTTGATTCGTCCATAAAAATACTACTATAAAAGATTAAAAAACGATACTTACAGTGGAGTTGAGAATGCCGACACCTCCGAAAGCAATCAGTTGCAATAAGTCAGAGAGCAAGAAAAACATTAAACTTGTGATAACTTAATACAGAGACTGGCCTACAGGGTGTAGAGAAAATTTGCAACAAAGAACAATGTACAGAATTTAGATGACTAAATGCTTAGTCTGAAAAAGCAAATGCATAATAAGTTAATCACTTGGACAGTATTGCAGATGCTCAACATTAAAAATCGGTTTCCCAAGATATTAGGATATATGATGATGATAAGGTAATCATCGACTTAAAGGATATACTAGGATACAATGCATTCGAACATGGAATTTTGACTCGCTGTATATATAGTTGCACAGTCCAAAATTTTATATGTGGAACATTCACAGGTAGCCTGTTGTTGGGTTTGATTCAGTCAAAGCCTTGCAAATGTACTACTAACTGATGGATTGTCTGAGCCTAAAATCAACTTAGTTAAATTGCATCTTCCTGTTTTCTTCCTAAAATGTTATCTTAGTGTCTTCTCAAACTTTCACCTCCAGTTAGCAGTTTATGGAGCCATGCAACTTTACATACTAATGGATTGTCTGAGCCTAAATATTGAGAATTAACACGAGACTTAGTTAGTAAAGTCATGGGATGGGATACATCATACAATTTAAAGCTCGTACAATTGCGTGGTCTGTGCGGTAAAGTTAAAATACTTGAGCATAGTGTCAGCCTGTCAGCCACACTTGTTGTATTGTAGACTTTTAGACTTTGCACACAAAGAACAACCAAGTTTGTGGGGCTGGGCGTTAAGCAGCTGGCAGCATTGTTTGATGAACAACTAATTGCAAGAGAACTGCGCAATGTTACAGATAATAGAGAAAACAGGCCTTACAGAAAAACACACCTTCGTGAAGCAATTCCCTCTCTCGGCGGTTGCTGCTTGTCTGTGTCGGCTAGCAGTGAAGAGATAAGCAAAAACCCTCTGACAACAGAGACAGCGATGAGAGTAGTTTGTCAAGCTGTAAAAAAGAATTGATCCATATGGCTGCTAATAAAAACAATAGTGATACCTGTGTGCGGCGGGTCATCATTATGAGAAATCCGAGTTACAGATCATTGATCCCTAGAGTAAACTGAACAATATCATTTCTACCGAGTCTAAGACCATCTACAAGGTACTTAATTTGGTGGAGTTTTGTTTGAGTCTGTCAAACCCTCTGACAACAGAGACATGCGACGAGAGCAGTTTGTCAAGCTGTAAAAACAATAGTGATCCATATTTATAGTAATAAAGTACTAAATAAACTATTACATAGTTACATTGGTAGGACCGATCATACCTGTGTGCTGATGGCCATCATTATGAGAAATTCGAGTTACAGATCATTGATCCCTAGAGTAAACTGAACAGTATCAACCTGACCATATGACATAGTCGTTGTCTCTCGGCAATGCGTAAGCGTAAACATTACACGCACAGTTCCTTAAGCACAACTCCCTGCAATCATGTATCCAAGCCCATTAATGTGTTATGTGTGTCGTGCATCTTGATAAGTGAGACTGAGATCCTCCGAAACCTATTCACTAACGAGCCAGAGAATGGCGATGCAATCCTCACATAGCCACCCGGCGAAGCTCCTCTGGTTCCAATCGACCGATGACTTGGGGACGAACGCAATCAGGCACTGGCACTCTAGCAGATCCACTACCAGAGGAATGGCGCAGAGACAGTCCTAGGGCTGAACACGTTGGGCATGTAGGCGTGACTCCCTATGCTGGAACATGGCATCGATGCGTCCGTCCAGCTTCGCGATGATGCGCCTCCACCGATGTCTCCTGTGGACCAGAGGAGGATTACACTTCAGATAGTAATGAAAAACAAATTGGAGAAAGGCCTAAAAGACAGGGACGCTAGGCCTTAGATCTGGGCGCTTTGAGAGCGGCAGTGGCCGTGGCACGCGGTGGCTGCCGCAACACACGCTGGGCTACGCTTACCGCCGGTAGGGCACCACATTTGGCGTCCATCGTCGTCCTCCATCACCACCACTTCACCGGCTCCCCTCCTATGCGTTTGCATGCCGCCGACGCTCACACACAGTACACGAAGGCAGTGGCGGACGGGAATCTCGACTTGGCTGCGGAGATCACGGTCGAGGGCGGGACATTGGCGCTGTCGAGGGCATGCAAAATGGGAAGGCGCTGTAATAGGTAGCTCTCGACCATGGCGGAATTTGGGCGCCGCAGGGAGGAGGGCGTTGTGGGGAAGCCCTAGACCATGACGGGATTTGGGCGCGCGGGCGTGCGGGTCGCGGCGGGCTGTGCGGGCGGTTCCCAAGCGCGTAGGGAGGCGGCCGTTGCGGGCGTGCGGTGCGGCATGGACGGCATCGCGCGACAGGATTCGCGGCGGGCGTGCGCAGCGGCTAGCAGGCGTGCGTGCGGGCATTTCACGACGGGGGTTTAGCGGCGGGCGTAGGGACAGCGTGCGGGTCGCGGCGGGATTCGCGGGCGGTTGCGGGCGTGCGGCGCGGCATGGACGGCGTCAAGCGGCGGGATTCGTGGACAACGCGAGCGGGGGGCGGCTGCGGCTCGCGCCGTCGTGCGGAGGAGGGTAGGAGGCGGTGGGAGGAGTGTAGAGGCAAAGCTAGGTGCTCGCACGGTTGGACGATCGGGTGGTGGTGGGGCGATGCGTGGGGGGGTGAGAGTGCGCGCATCGGACGGCTGAGAGACTTTAGAGCGTATTGGACGGTTGAGATCGTCAGAAGGCAGAACAAGCAGAGGCAGCCTACCCCTTAGAGCCTTAATAGGTAGTATAGATTATTATCTGCATGACTGTATTAGTGTTTTTGCCTGTTGAATTGTCAATAAAGTATGGTGTTTTTTCTCACGTTCTAAAGCCGGACTAACTGCATCCCTCAACCTACTATTTGAAAAATCGTCTCTCTGTGTTGATTATATTAAATGTTTTTCAAGCTTCATCCTTTTTAAATAAAAATATATCCAACCAACACCTGATACTGTTTTCAACTATCACAATTATGACTTGTGTAGTGGACATTTTATCCCTAATAAAAGCCACACCAAGAAACAAAGTACATTCATGAACCCCTGACCAAGGTCAAATATACATGATACATGAAGAGAATGTTTGTGGACGACATATACATGATATAAAAAAGGTGGCTTCTTTTGCCGTCCGTGTACTGTTTTCAATAGGTCCTTTAAATGCCCTCACATTTCCGCACAAAGGGCTTTTACATGAATTAGACAAATTATTATGTATCACATCACATACTCCACCCAGTTGGTTTTATATACACCACATCTACACACACTCCAACAATGTATAAATTGACCTGGCTCGTGAGCAGCATATATATCTTGCAAAGTTGCATCCACGAGATCATGCTAGCCGAGCATGAAAGAAATAACAGTCAGTTCCGTCTTCCCCGGCTGATAACCAATTTTCTACAGCTGATGGACAACCACCTTTTAAGTAACTGTCATCCGCTCGGTCTTTCTGTGGCTCTATCGTATCACATGACTGCAGCTGTTCTTTTCTATGATACATATCCTGATGAACTCATGTATATCTCATCAGCTTGCGCTGCCGGAACGTAGACAACATCTATTAGGGAGCTGTGGGTTCGTCCGTAGAAAGCGTACACAAGAACACCCAGCAGCAGCCATATGCCAACTCTCATCCATGTGTCACCACTGAAGAACACATTGGAAATGAGCAGTTCAGACGAATCACAAAGAGAGAAGACAGGTCAGTCATTTACAACCAGTATTTCCTTACATAATAGATTCGATACTAACCTCAGGTTTATTAACAGATACGTATTTATCAGGATACACAAAACTGGTAGCACTGGAACAAAAGGGCATGTGAATCCTGCAGGAAACAAATCACAGATATGTACTGTTCAGTTCAAATATACTAGTAGGCAGTGCTATGTAAAATTGTTAGCAGTACCTCCGGAATGACCAAAAGAGTGCCTGCCAGCATCTTGGTCGATCCAGGAGAGCAAGCTGAGGCCAGCCAGAAGGAGCACAACTCCAATGGTGCAGCCAATACATATCGGGAGACTGATACAGGGCAAGATACTTTATTTAGGACAATGAGTTTTTCTATGTTTATTAATGCAATAAATTATAAAGTGGCCAATTGAAGGTGCCGGCCTACTATCTTTTCAGACAGTAAGAGTCATATGGTACTTACAAAGGCAACCATGTGGCAGAGGCTGAAGAAGCAAGGATCAGAACCCCTACACACACAGACCCTATGCTTAAAGAGGCTATCTTTCGGCGCTTCGTCTCATCCATCTTGCCTAAAGAATTAAACATGGAAATTCGTTATAGTTAGCTAGCTGAAGTAATACTCCCTCCGTTCTTTTTTATTTCTCGCGGTTTAGTTCAAAAATGAACTAGTGGGCGACAAATATTCGAGAACGGAGGTAGTATCTGTTGTGGAACAACGAAATTGAATAAAACTCGAAAGCAAATTTGTATTACCTTTATGCAGTCTTTTATCAATGAGAGGATCCTTCACTGATTCTACTACCACAATCACATCCTTTGTCTGAGATAAGTTACAGTTCCCAACTCCAAGAAGACCCCTATCCCTTTCCTCATCACATTCCTGGTTCAAACGGAATGATTCTTGCATAGAAGGCGGCAAAGGGACCTCATCTGGAGGGACATATCTGAGTATCAAGATCGAGACAGCAACTATGGTGAATGCAAGGAGTGTGCCTACACTGACCTGCAACCAAAAGAACATGAATTTTATTTCACTCCACCTTACATGATTTGTAATGCTTGCATGCATGTACAGTCCTGCAGGAACAGGAAGTTTCTGTTCCATAATCCGTTGTAAAAATGGCTATGATTATACAAACAATCACAGAGAGCTGGTTCCTTACCATTCCTGCTAACTGTGAAACATCCATTGCAAAAGCCAGAGCAGCTGCACAGATGCCAGTCACAATTGTGCTCTTAACAGGTACTTGAGTTTGCTTGTTAACATCAGAGAAGAAGGATGGCAACAGACCATCTCGTGCCATGGCCATAAGTATTCTAGGCTGCGAGAGTGAAAATTGAAATCATGATGAAAATTGACACAAAGTATTAAAATGTCATCTACCTAATGCTGATGTGGTGCCCCATAGTACTACATGCCTACATCTTCGCTCACAGATGTGGAATGACAAATCAAATTTCATTGCAGCATTAGTTGAATGAGATTTGATTGAAAATGAACGAATGGAGGCTCAATGTAACTGATGGATAATGTTGAGTTAAACATGGAATCCAAAGTGCTATTGAAGAACAAACATATTTTACAATAAGAGTCTGGAGCCAATCAGTTTGGGCTAGTTACAAGGCTTAGGTTCACAACTTATTGCAGAGTGACTGTCAATAGAATGAGAAGTTCAAATGCACTAAGATCAACTCAAATTCAATCGCATTTTCAGTCACTGGGTGTCATTAGTCATAGTCTGCTTTTAGCATACCTGTGGAAGAAGTGAGCCCATCAAGGTCGAGCAGAGTGCAAGAACAGCACCACTTGTCACAACGTACCTAAAATTAGATGGTAAAGTCTGTAAGCCGATGACTGGTATACAAAAGAGGGTAAACAAAAAGACAGGACTTACATAGCCCATTGCATTCCATGCCTTGCAAAGGCAGATGAAATAGGAGTATCTGGATCCATGGCGAAATATGGCACCAGCCCAACAATAACAACAGAAACAGCCATATACAACGCACAACAAATAGCCAATGCAACTCCAATTCCCAATGGCAAATCTCTCTGTGGATTCTTTACCTGCAGGGGTCAAAAGGGGTAAAAACGAATGACACTTGTAAAGGAAGCACACATCTCTAGCAGATGGGACTTTCCTAACCTCTTCAGCTGTACTAGCGACTGTATCAAAGCCTATGTATGCAAAGAAGACAGTTGCTGATCCAGCAAGCATTCCATTTACTCCATGTGGGAAATACCTAGAAAGTTCAGATACATATGAGCACACCACTAATTAAACCCCCCTATAGAAAGGAAGCATCCAGGCCTTTATGCATTACCCGTCAGAAACCTTGTAGCCCACCCATCCTATTTGGAAGCCAATATAACTCCCAGCTACAATAACAAATATCATTACACAGGCATTGAGAACTGTTACGACTCCTTGTGCAAATGAACTCTGCAACAATTCAAATATAATAGCCATAAGTGGTTCTGTATTTTTGGAGAAGAGGAATAAGAACTCAACTTATGAATCGATCAAAGTGGCAACCTCTTTAATTCCCACGCATAGTAAAACAGTGACAACAAAAACAAGAGCGGCTGCACAGGGATCAACAATGATATCAAACCATGGAAGCTGATGGCGTGCTAAAATCCATGGCACACTATCCTGTCCTCCAAAAAACAAGGCCTGGAAAAATAAAGAAAGTTCATCAAACCAGGCCCTATGATTCAAAGCATTGACTGAATACAATTAAACAAGCTAGATGCTAGACAAATCACACTTACTAAATTTGGAGATATACCACGGGCAACAGCAGACCCACCAATAGTATATTCCAGCACTAGAGCCCAGCCAATCAACCAGGCAACACTAGGTAAATAAAACGACCATGTGAGTTTATTCTAGGCATTGTTTATAGATAGAAAACTTGATTTATAATTTAGTGTTTGGTTCCGGAGCCAGTTGGGATGGAGCGGCTCCGTCCGAAAGATTTTAGGGAGCCGGATGGTTCAACATTTAAACATAATTTTTATTTTTTATAACCACTCTATCCTACATGTATGGGTGGTAATGAATCGCGATCCAAATGTTTCTTCATAATTTGTTAGGGCCCTAAATTATTTTTAGTTCAAAATTAAATAGAAACAGAGCCCGATTATAATCCGATTCGATCCTTACAGTTTATAGTGTAAAATTTAGAACTCATTGTCACCTCTACCTACATGGAACCAATCCAAACAACAACAAATTGGGAGCAGAGCGGCTCCGTCCCACCGTACTCCGGAACCAAATCCTACCTAAATTTCTTCATTTGGATGTTGATAAAATAATACAGTTCATCATACTTATCCAAAAAGAGCTAGTATTTCAGATCATAAAATAATGTATATTTACTCATGGCTCAGTGACTTACCCTTCTCCAACACAGATATATGAATAATGGTAAGCACTTCCAGCTGAGGGGCAACGACTAGCAAGCTCAGCATAACAGAAAGCTGAAAGCGCGGCTGCTATTCCAGCTATCAGAAATGAAATTGTCAATGCTGGACCAGCGTGCTCCCTAGCAACTGTTCCAACAAGAACATATACTCCTGCTCCAACTGTGGAACCAACCCCTGACAGAACATATAGGTTCACCATGAAGTGAAATGATTGGAAAACTCTATACTATAGAATCTGATTCAGCCCATCAAAGTTTTCACTTTGAAGAACAAGAAGCATTGAAGTAACCTATATCACTGTACATTGGTATAATTTTGATAATTTATCTTTACACAAACTTAGTAGAGTAATTTATCTTTTCAAAGGAGTGGACTATTCCCAATAGACCTAAAACCCATTATGAGTTGTGGGTGAACAAGTATGATTTATACGGTTCTTGAGCAAGCATAGGAAGATTGTTGAGAATAGTCTCACATTGTGATTTGGGGGCGAGCAAGTATGATTTATAGGTTGATGGTGCAATACCCTGAAATGCTAGTTTTTTTGGGAGTGTTGGCCCAACGAACTAAAACCTATCGTTGTGCGTTCGGGCGTGTATATCGTAGACCGACGTTCTAGGTGTTTGTGCGGTCGGGTTCCATTCAAAGGAAGAAGAAACCGCACCGATCGCGACCAGCTCCGGCACGTTGAGCTCCTTGGCGAGCTGCGGCTGGCCCTCGGCGCGGACCCGATCGGAGTCCACCTGCTTCCGCCGCATCAGACTTCGGAACCCGCCACCCCATCCCCTCCCGCCGCCGCCGCTGCTACCCGCCTCCAGTGCCATTAAGGTCGCCGGCGATGCCGAGGACGACGACAAAGAACCGGCCTTTCTGGCCGGATTCGATCAGAGGGCGGATAACGGCATCTGGTTCCGCGGATTTTACGCGGCGGCTGGACGGAGCGAAAGGCAGAGAGGAGGGCGAGAGGGGTGGATAGGGACGGCAAGAGCTCGGCCGTCGGCCGCAGCTTCCCCCTCTCACTTTCTTGTTTCCTGGTTCCCACTGGCCACTCGCGTGCGTTCTTATGGTATCTCTGTTGGAAATTTGCTGAATTCTTTATATTGTGATACACGTGGAGGTTTTTTACTTCTACGGTTCTCGTTCTACCGGGCTGCTGTTCTTCGAGTTGAAAGCTCTACTAGTACTGCGGATAGAAATAGAAATGTTTTAATCGCCGAGATTCAGATGCGTTTAACTGATCGACGAGAATCTTGTTTACCTTTCTTTTCTACACTTTTCTGCAGAAAAAATAGAGGGACTGATGGAGGGGGATATGCGCAAAATTCTACCTTCCAACCGTGGCGGGAAAAAAAAATCATATGTACAGTATTACCCAAAAAATTGGAATTCAATTCGTCAACGTCGTTAAATTTGGAGTATTTTGGTTACAAATCAAGTCCCGAAAACATTTGAAGATGGACTCCTCTCTGACTTAGGCCATAGGTCATGTTTGAAAGCACATAGCTTTTAAAACTGGTTTATAAAAATTGAACCGGTATTAAACATATCAGTTTATAACTCAGTTTATAGAAATTAGATTCTTAGTTTCTTAAAAATCAAGAAAAATAGTCTTTTTAACTAAAAGATAAAAAATATATTTTTTAAACTAAGATACTTTCAAACAGGGTCTTAGATTCAGATGCAAGTTCTGGCTAGTATATATTCATACTATCATTGTACTAAAAAATTATCAGTGGTATAAAAAATTTAATCAGGGCCATAGCATTTCGGAGAAACCCTGCAAACCGTCTCGAAATTTTTTTTAACCAATATCAAGAAAAACCAATCAACAAATTTCAATCGTTTCCCAAAGTTTTGCTCGTCGGAAAAGAACGTCACATATTCTATTGTAAACCAAAACTTAGTAATTATTGGAGTAAACTGTTTTCTCTCTCTCCCAAATGGTTGTGGTCTGCCAGGTTTTGGCAAGACATTATTTTTGGCATTTTTTTAGAAAAAAATAGTTAGAGATGCTCTAAATGTTTTATTTCGAGGAAAAAACACTCACACGAGGACAACTGAAATGTTTTCCAGCAACATCGTTCCATGTGACGATAGGATTCAATTAGTGCATTGATAGACTTGAATTATAATTATATTTCCATTCCGCATGTCTAACAAAGCAAGCGGAAATGTTCACTTTGACTACAATAATCAGATAGCAGAGTAACCACTCATTTTCTATTAAAGATTTAAGAGGTGTCGGCCGCCGGTGGCTTCCTCGAGAAGGACATGGTATTCTATAGTAAAACTGAGTGTTTTATCCTGATAAGGCTGTGTTGTTCATACTGTCTTGGTCGTATGTCCGTCTCTGCTCGCGCTCATTATGATGGATGGTGTCGGCAGCACAGGTTCTGGTGCCATCATTACTGTATCCTGCCTCTACACCACTCCAATCCCTGCACTCCGTAGCCTAGGCTTCGGCGTGGCTCGTCGTGTTGCAGGCCATGTAGATGACCTGCGCTCTCAGGTCTAATCTCAATAGGTCATGAGTGTGGCGTAGGCCGAGGGGTCGCAACCTCGCACGTCATGGGTGGAAGGCGGATTGATTCTGTACTACTCAGTGTCGGACGTAGTTAATGCGACCGACCATTTATGACAGGTCAGTCTTGGGCTACGCAAGGAGTCCACTTAAATAGCCTTCCTTTGGTTCGTCCGGTTTCTCTCTCTAGCTCAACCATGCCTGATCTCGAGTTTGGTGTCTCAAGGTTTATTTGGGGAGACGCTTATAGGATAGAAGATTCCCTTATTCTCTTACTAGACGGTCCTTATGCTCTATCTGTCCCGTGTACTTTAGGGGCCTGAGGATCTTTTTTTCTGACAAGACTATTTCTTTACTTCCCTATTGACAGGTGTTCCTTGTTAGTTAAGTGGTGTGCTTTCTCTGACCGGTGAGCCTTAGAGGTCTGAGAATCTTTTCTCCGACACTAATTATTGTCTACATTCAAACACCCCTAGAAAACAAAATAACATGGCCTCGGAATGAGCCAGCGATGACGAGCGGATCTTTGCTCACGTGTTCCACGCGGCGTGGATGTAGCCTGTCGCAGAGGAGAGAATATGTAATAAATATATATTATCCAGTTTCATCGCGAGATATTATTTGCAGCAGACTAGACTAGTAGTGAGAAAAGGATGTTTTCGGCGTCTTTGCGTTGTTTCATGAACATGAACCCAATCGATTGCAGGACCTTTTAGGTTAGGTGCATGAGAAATTGAGAATGCCGATTACTAGAGTTGTATCTGCTACTTCAAGTGAAACCATCGCCAAGATAGCCAAATTCCAGATGGTAGCTTATCATTTACTCTGATCCTCCGGTTAACATTTTTTATTCTTAAACTAACACTTTCAAAATCAACCTACAAATCACTCTCTCCGTTACAAGTTGTTACAAGTTATACGACGTTTTATTCTTTTAATATATTACTAGCCTCCTGTGACTAGTAATTGTATCACATTTGAGTCCCAAAGGATTGAGGCGCTTCAATGGTCAGCTTGCTGTTGCTCTGAACCTGATATTAGTCATGTACCAATAAACTCAAGTATAGAGTTTGTCATACTTGCGAGTGATGGATTGTGGAAGGTTTGTGCCAACTGTTTCCCTCGTTAATCTTGTTCGTTATCATGCTTTTTGAAAAAGAAAGGTTTGTACTTTGGTTTCTATTTAATCCTGTACTTCCCTAGACCTAGATTGATATGCACTTACTTAGGTTTCGTTTGAATAATTTCTGCATTATCTGCGACCTGTTTTCTCCCTGCAATAAGCAGGCATGAAAAGGTTGCACACTATCAAATCACCTGTCTCCCAAAAAAATATGCCTAATGAAAATTTAAGACCTGGTCTTGGGTATTTCGTCTCTGTTTGAGACACTGTTATTAAAAATACGTTAGTAAACCAGCTTCTAAAATCTACTCTGCATTTCCTTTCTGATGAATACAGGTAATGAAGAACCAGGAAGCCGTCGATCTTGTGAAGTCAATCAAGGATCCACAGGCAGCAGTAAAGCGATTGACCACTGAAGCGTTGGCAAGGAAGAGCAAGGATGATATCTCTTGCATTGTCATCCGTTTCCGCTGCTGAGTTACCCACCCTCTCTCCACGGCACTGATATCCAGTCTTCACCTCATGATTTAGATTGAGACAATTTGTCTTTGCCGAATTTTTCGATAGAATATGTTGTACCTATCGTAGCTGTCGACAGGCCTGGAACTAATTAGGATAGTGAAGGCTTGAGAGCTGGTTGGTGAGTGTGTGCAGGGTGCCCATTCGCCTGTGCATATGTTGACTCTGCATCCGTTGATCTGGACTTGGGCGACTGTGTGGACCTTAGTGCTTGTGTGCTTGTGATGGTAATGGACCTAATGGCTAATGGTGGTAAGTGAACTTGTTGATACCAAATTTGGTTAATTTAGTTTTTTTTTCATGGCTCGCATTTCGTAGGGTAGATGCATCGGATTTCAAGGAAACATATTATTACTTCAAACTGTTCTTGATTTTTCTTACGTTGGTGTTCTATTATTGATGCCCTAATGGCTTATATGTGTTTCAACTATTTTAATAGAGATAAAGAGAGGGCTTTTCACAACTATTTTAAAAAATGATACAATAGAGTTTTTTCACAACAATTAATCCATAATACTTTTTTTATAGTTCATAACATATTTTCATAACTTAAAGCAACTCAAGCAATAGCCCCAAAACACGGTCCCTACTTTTTATTTGGATTAGCCACTAAAATTAGTTGAGATCACTATTGATCCAGATGACCCAGCGGTAGTTTCTCAATATGCTCAAGTCATGAGGACTGTAAGGGAAAAGGCAGATCTTCTTTCTGATTCTCAAAGGATTAAATATACCATTGAGACCTTCACCAAGGGCATCCCTGATGCACGGACTTACTTGAATACTCTTCAACAGCTCAGAATAAAGAGTGGTCTTATAGATCATATTGGAATCAAACCTTTGATGATGGAAGCTCTTGAGAAGATTGAGAAGGATATTAAGAAACCACTTTTAAGGAGTGACAAGAAGAACATGGCCACTCTTATGGCAGAGTTTGACAAGATTAACGCAAAGCTTGGCATTCGGAAGGAGGATCTTCCTAAGATCAAGCAAGAACTTGAATTGGAGATTGCCAAAAGTGAGCTGACTGAACTTAAGAAGGAATGTGTTGAAGCAATGGAGACTCAACTCAAGAGGGAGGAGTTCCAAGATGAGGAGATGCCTGATGTCAGGAAACAGGACATCCGAAACTTCCTGTAGGCCTGATCGATGATAACCTTTGGGGCATTGCAAATCACCCAGCCCACCTGTGATTTTTTTCTTTGGTTTTGGTTTCAAGTTGATCGGTGCTGTAAGCTACACCTATGAATGCTGTTCCTTCCTTTTTTTGTAATAAAAAACTGCACCGAGGTACACAAACACAGTCAACCGTTGAGTTGATTTTTTTTTCAAAAAAACTAAGGGAGGAGGTTTGCTTCACAGGATCAGTGGCCGGCTTCCACCGCTGTCAGTTGTTTCTAAATACAATTCCTGAAGCCCCTCAAATGATGGAATTGCCTAGGCAGGAAGGTGAGGACTGGCTATTCGACAAAGGCGGCACCCAGCCAAGGAAGCCGGCCAGTTCAGCGCCTGAGTCTGATGGAGTCCCCCAAGTGTGGGCTCAGGCTCTGAAAATTGACCATGCTGATGGTGGTGGTGGTGGCTGAGATAAATCTGCTTGTGCTTGATTTGTTCCAAACCAAAGGTGGTACTTGTGGCCCTCCTCATGTTTCCAGTGTGGGTAAAGTTGCCTAAGAACTCCAATTTGTCTGAATGGGAATACTTACATGTATTATTTTCCTAGGACTTTAGCTAAACACAATATATTTGTATCATGACAGTTATTCATCGTTTCATTGCTAGAGGTTTTAGCTAAACAGTGAATTTTGTGGGTCATAGTAGCTAATGACAGTGAATTTTGCTAGAAATCTTTATGTACATTAATCGTGAAGGTATATCATATTAGCTAACACAATATACCTAACGTGATGATTGAGTTATAGTAGCTAATGCATCCAGATAGCGATAGCTATCAAATTAAATAAGTTGGTCGAATTACACTACAAATATGATGGGTATTGGTTAGCCTTGGGTTTTATGGTATTATATGTTCCCGTTGTAACGCACGGGCACTTACCTAGTATCTATTGATTACCTTATTATTATTGTTATTTAATAAGAGCTATGGGTTCTAAATAGTTCTGCAGAAAAACACGATCAACCATTTCTATTTACAGAATCTCAACTTGCAACAAACCAATGGTAAACATCATGAGCCACATATATATACAAATACAAAACGATCATGAAATCAGTTATCATAAAACATAGGATATATACAAAACGATTCTGAAATCAGTTATACACCAAAGGGCATCATGCATTTACATGTATTTAGCATGCAACAGATTGAGTTCTGTTTTAGTCGTATATGGGTCTAGTTTGTTAGGACCTCCTTGTAGACGATGTTCTTGGTATATGTCCCACAATCTACGGTGGGGTTTTTCTTTACACCCTTGACTTTTTCCTCCCATCGACGGCTGGGATGACAAGAATCTTTATGTTCGATCGGGCTGTTGCTCTAGATAGAGCAACATATAGTTGACCATGAGAGAACACTGGTTTAGGCAAGTATATATACACCAACATTGGGAATAGTCTAACCCTGTGCTTTGTTAACCGTCATTGCAAAGCTAAGCCGTACAGGAAACTGCTTTATTTTGAACTGGAAAGGGAACATCTCTTCATCATAGGGACACAACGGTATACGCGGTAGGAAAATTCATTTTCCAACATGTTGACCCAGTACAATCTCTGCGTCAATGCTATTTCTTTGGAAGCCACGAACGACCAGCCTGGTGCCATTGCAAAGTCCATTTGCAGGGTCTATATTCTGGAGCAATATAACAGGACATCCAATCTTGAGCTTCAAAACATGAGGTGGTAGCCCATTAGGCGTCAATGTGTTTAGGAACTCAGGTGGGTAGTAGTTATGGGGATCATCCATGGCGCTATCGAAACTATGGTACACCATATGCTCCCCTTGAAAACGATCAATCATCTTAACATTTATCATATCCACCTAGTCGTTACGTGTTGACAGTATCGCCCTTGAAGTGATGTAGGTGGAATCAGACATATTTTCGTTGAGATTTGGGAAAGCGAAGTCTATTAGATTGTCAAGATCACTGTCACTCCCACTGTAAGGCACACACACATCGTCAGGAAGACAAATGTCGCCGTCACTATTTGTGTCCTCAGTTCCACCGCCTACGTGCAGCAAAAATTCCGCAAACCAAGGGTCGTTTTTTGCTCTCATGTTGCTTTCAAGCTTTAAGTGGGACATGGACTCCCATAGGTAAGACATCCGTAATGAAGACGCGACCACTTGAGCCCTTGACCCTTTACGAACAACTGGCAAGACCTGTCTGAAATCTCCACCGAAGACAATGGTTTTACCACCAAATGGTAGTGCAAGGCGACCCATTATATCGCGCATGCTATTGTCCAGTGCCTCCACGGCTTGTCTCTTAGTCATAGAAGCCTCGTCCTAGATAATGAGAGATGCTTTCTGTAGCAACTCTGTTGTTCCACTCTGCTTCATGAAGCTACATACAGTGCCATCGTCAATAGTGAGTGGTATCTTGAAGCATGAATGGGCGGTTCTTCCTCCAGGCATTATGGAAGCCGCAATGCCAGATGTAGCTGTTGCCACTGCAATCTTGCCCTGGTTGCATAGCGTCGCGAGCAGCACTCTATATAGATAAGTCTTACCGGTGCCACCAGGTCCATCCACAAAGAACAATCCGCCCTGATCGGTGTCAACGACAGACATAATCTTATCATAGGCGGCCCTCTGTTCCTCGTTAAGAGAGTCTTTAAGAGCCACATCTCCCGCTGTCGGTTGGATACTTTCCTCCTCGTAAACCTCCCTAGCAGTACCAATAGCATCGTCATACGCGTCGATGATAGGAGGTAGAGGGAATGTATTTATGTCCTTTCCCATTGACTGCAGCATGTTCCTAATGTCAATCAATACCATCTGCTCAACATGAGTTTTGTTCTGACTCCTGTGTTGGTAGTCCTCGAACATAGAATCTTTGTGTTTCTGCCAGAGTACAGCCACATCGCTTGGCTCACAGTACACCAGTATTGTGGCAAAAAGCCGTCGCAGCGCCGATGGCATCTGGAAAAGAGCACGTTCAGTGAGACACTCATCCAGTGTGTTGTCCGACTCAAGCAGTCCCCTTCTCTCTGCTGCCTCACAAAAAGTCGGTAGGGTGACGCCATCAACTGTCCTTAGATCCACATAGGAGGCGGCACCAGTCATGTGGTTTAGGAGAACATGAAGATAGTAGCGCTCCCCCTCAGCCGGATGAGCAGAGACTATCCTACCGACTTGTCCACCTATATCTCGTTTCCTCCGCTGCCATACTTTACCCTTACCACTCTGCCAAGTGTACCACTTAGGGAAGTCATGATATAGGATGCCACGAGCCTCCTCGTGAAGACTATTTGCCTCAAAATATGCTGTGAGCATCGACCTATCAACACCTGGACGGTTGACGACTCGCTCGACCATTTGCCGCTCGTGAAACGCCACCATGTGCATGTTTGGAAGATGGAGTTGCAGCTGCATCACAGGTGGAGATATCTGGCTAAGCTCAAAGCCGTATATCCTCCACAAGGCTTCTGGAGGAGTCACCCACCTTGCATCTCTATACTGCTTGATCTCATCAACATCATCGTATGCCTTGCTCGCATCTCTCATAACAACAGATGCACGATCATGGCCTTTGTATATGTACTTGAACAGGTATTTAACAGCCTTGATGCTCCCACATGCCTCGACATTGATGTGATAGTTGAAGAGACGAAGGAGGTATGGGTTATAAGGGACAACCCATCTATTGTCTAGTTCGCACCCTCGGACCTTTTCTTTACGATCATCGTCACGACGTCTGTAAATAGGGTACGAATCCTTCCCTTGCAATGTTGTGTCACTGAAAGGCTGAGGGTAATGATTCCTGCACGATTTACGACCCTTAGTGCATGGGAAGTTAGGGTTTAGCGACCCACACGGGCCATGCATCATATGCTTGATAACCATCTTTCGTAGTTCTGGGTACTTGTTGCTTGGGATCTCGGCTGAGATCAAAAGGTCGTACTGTTCAGGACATGTGTGCTTGTACTTCCTCTGCATTATGAGTAGAAAATGGGCATGCGGCAAACCCCACTTCTAAAACTCCACGACATAGACGTAGGCTCGGACCTTACCAAGAATATCCTGTTTAATCAGCCTATGCTTTAACTCTTGTAGCTTCGCATGAAAGACACACACTACAAGATTCAGACGATCTTGCGGCGTCTGCCCAGGGAGAAGCTCCCTCCTTATCTCATCCCAGTTAGGGTTACATGTCATGGTAAGAAATATGTCTGGTTTTCCAAACTTCCGCACCAGAGCCATAACATCCATATACCGACGTCTCATGTCATGAGGACCGCCAATAAATGACGTCGACAACACAGTTCGCTTGCCAACATTCTCTGCTCTAATATCTCCATCTAGCATGCTATCTACCAAGCCCTGGTACAGGTCTGCCCTTAACCGACCTTGATTATTGCATATGTAATCTAAACGAGAGCTCTCAATCTTTATGTACGTGTCAACCGTGAACTGCTGGAAAAGCCGCTTTCCATGAAGTATTGGATTGAATACCCCGGGGCGAATCTGAAATTTGTAGCAGTAGTAGTCACGTACAGACACACATAAATGGCTAGGAGATTCTACAAACGCAAGGATTATAAAGTGAGTGATGCTGAAAAGATAGTTAATAATGCGCAAATATATCAAATTATAAACAAACAACTAACCCGCATCTTCATCATTTGCATTACTTGCCCTATGTGTCGCACGATATGCATCCACTTCGTCCATGGATACTCCAACCTTTGGGATATTTGCGTGCCAGCCAAGTTTGCCTCTAGGGAAGAACAATGGATATGATAGTGCATCGTAGCATCCATGGTATGAGCGGATGCAGTGGCTTGAACTGTCCTTCCCATAGAGCATAACACTCTTGCTGAACTGGCCTCGCCCTTCGCTCCCTTCGATCCAGACAGCGGCCACCTCCGAAGTGAGAGGTGTGTTATATGTCTTCTGGTTCAACGTCTGGTCTAGATTCAACGCGATACGATAGTCATCAAGGTTCTCAACGTGGCCCATGGTCCTAAGGTGCTCGGAGTACGGGTTTCCACATAGTATGTCGACTATCTGTCGAATAACCTCTTTGTCTTTCTGTTGATGCTCTTCGCGACACTTACGGTACCGATGCTCGAGAGTGGGATCATCATCATAAAAGTATAGCTCAAGGTGTTTATGCTCTGCCCCACCTTCCCTACCAAATGACTTTATATTGTGGTACATCATGCCCTGTGCTCGGAACGTGTATATACCAGAATCCCTTACATTAGTTGTCATACTATCGAAGCAACAGTATAGGGAAGTGAAAGAGAAATGGCCATTAAAAACCTAATGTTATCACGAAAGTGCCTAACATCAGAGTTTGCACTATCCCACAACCTATTGAGTTGGGGAGGGGTCTTTAGTGGGGCTAGCTCAACCTTCCCACCACGACAACAAAAACCAGATGTCTCATACTCAAACTTCTTCGCGGTGCAATAACCACAGTTGGGAACAGTCTTGAGCATATGTGTTTCTTCAGGGATGTTGCTGTACACCTTGTCATACGGATCAAGAACATCAGTGGCAGTCGATTCATCTTGACTACCATCGATCTCTATATCCTCATCAGTATCCGCATCTGATATTTTTTGGAAACAATGAGTAAGACATATGTATCTATATAAGCATTGGTATCATACCATAAAAAGATTGAAATTAGTACATTGCCCAGCGAATAGGTATCCCTCGTTCTCATCAGCATCGTCTTCAAATACGACACCGTCATCGTCATCAACTGGAACGTGAAAATACAAGCCACATAAAATACAAGGGCATTCACGATAACAGGGTTGGGAAAAATATGTAACCTGAATAAAGATTCTTAACAATTACCATTGGAAATGACCCTTGGCTTCGACTGGGTATGATCCACCCCACTTCCTTGTTCGGTCATACTTGCACTCTCATTTGTTGCCACAATATCACCATGACATTGATTCCTACATTGTACTGATGGAAACACACGTTTAGTCGGACTACACGCTATCGTCGTCATGCTGCATCCATTTAAGATAGGATAGTAATCATTGTTTTCAAGTCATCCGATCAATCGAGACTGGTCACGATTAATCGTCCAAGTCGGTCAGCCAAAATGACCGACAACTCATCCGACTTGAAAACAATGATAGTAATTACCATTGTTGTTGTTCTCTGTAGTCATATGGGGTTGTGTACAATCAGCCCCTTCACCAGCGTCACTGATAGTATCCTCAGTCGTAGTAGCCATGTTCCTTGAAATGGATGCTTCAAATTGCCGGTTTCGACGGGCTAAGATAGCTTGTCTTTCACCACGTGGCACATGTTTACGTTTTAGTGGTCCAGTAGACATATGCAGTGAATCGGCATCCTCAGTCTGTGTTGGAGCTGGCAGGAACGGGTTACTGGCGATTTCAGGGATAACCCAGTCGCAGGGGGTAACTACGGATCCATCAGGTTCAATTGCATCTGTTGTAGGGTGTACAACCTCAGGGGTATATGTTGGGGACTCCATGGCGATGGACTCCTGACTCAATGTGTCAGTCAACAGTGCTCTACGTTTTCTTATATACTCTATCTTTGACCCTTTCCGCTTTGGTGTATTATCATACAACCTAAGGCGTTCACGGCTAAACTCCATCTCGGCGGGAGTTAAGTTTTTGTACCACTCTCTAAAGTAGGCGGCCCTTTCCAAATTATGGTTGGGTGTGTTACCAACAGTTTCATGCACACCGCCTGGAATAAAGCATGTATACGTTAAACCGCCAGAAATCAGCTGTTTTGCTAATTTAGTTGAGTGAACAGTCATGTACCTGGTGCCAGAAGGTCTCTCGTTGTGAAAACGTCGTCTGCCTTGAATGTATCATTCCTATGCAACCAATCGCTATCATCATCTTGATTCACATTTACTTTTTCGTCTACATCTAAAAAACAATGAACACATTACTTTCTAAGTGTAGGTTTATGCATATAAACATTAATTTAAATTTGACGTGTTTCATCACCTCTTGACACAGTGGACATCATATGTTGTCCCTTGTTTTGTTGTCGCGCCTCACGATGCTTCCTATTCAACTCGTTCCTTTGGTCTACTGACATTTTTGCACGTCTTTCTCTATGCCTTTGCCTTTCTCGTTCGATAATATTATCGGTCGGTGAAGTGTTATTATTTGGAACTGCCAAATCAACAGCAGCAAAATGATTTTCATGGCTACAAATATGTATTATAAAACGATGGGTGAAAAAATTGTGATTGGTATACCCTAATACCTTGTGTTGCAAAGTTTGTGAAATCAATTGCGCTACAGCCATCTGAAAGACTAACTGTGAAACACAATGAAAACCAAAAATAATATTAATAGATATTCATTAATCCACAAGCGGATCTATTAAAATAATTGTTACAATGATCCTATACCTGAACCAAGATGGACATCTCCACTTGTTTCAAATTTAACTGTCTCACATGTCTTCATATTAATGTCTTCTTTGTATATCACCCATATACAAAAGAATACACGTCAACTTTGTATAAGGTACATGTATGTAGGTATAATAACAATTTGAAATTTAACTTCTTTCATCACCTCTAGATGCCTCTGCCTGTATAGCAAGTCCTTTATTTCGTTGGCTTACTTCACGACGCTTTCTATTTTTCTCGTTTCTTTGTTCAACGGTCATTGCAGCATATCTTTCCCTTTCCCTTTGCCTCTTACGTTCCTTAGCATCGACATTTGGACTAAGCGATTTCGATCCATTTTCATCAGCTACAATATAACTTTGTGTATTAGTGTTCCCCTACATACTACGTTTGAAACGTTAATCGACACGCGTGTAATAACCTTTACCTATAGTGTTTGAGATGTTTGTTAATGGTGTGCGACCATCATTATGTTCAATCTGATCTATTTCTGTTGGTTCTCCGTTCTCCATAAAGAAACCCTATTATGGACAGTGGAATGGCTTAGATAAGTTTTCACATAGTACTCTATACAACCACAATTTAGACACATTGTTTGTCTATTGTGTATAGATATCAATTTGCACACATTTTACACAATGATTTGTTCAGTACACACATAAACATATTTGTTGTTGTCACACAGTATAAACAGTACACATAGTTCTCAAACACACCAAGGTTCACAGAATATTCGAACAAACAGGTTCACAGACAACCATTTGCATTCTAGATTCGTGCACCGAGGTTTGTTTTGCTCTGTCTTGGTAGGTTATTATAGCACCCATTGAAGAAGATCACTCTCCCATATAGGAAAATGAAGAAGTTCTTTTATTGGCCGGGTATGAAATCGGTTGTGCATAAGTATGTGACTTCTTGTGCCATCTGTCAACAGGCCAAGCCAGATCGAGCTGTTAATCGTTCCAGACCAATTAGCTATGGGTCACTATGTAAAACCTGTAGAGGAACTATAGGAGTACAAACTTTATTAAGTAACTTTCCCTAGAAACATTTGGAACCCAGGAAAAAGAACGGTTCCAAGTGGTGCTGTTGTGTTTCTGAATTTTTAGATTCTAAATAGTAGCTAAATCTGGAATTCAGTATTGATGGCTGTTTTGGAGCTCATTTGTGGCTGTTCTATAAGGTTTTAGACCATGGTGCTTGTAGAGGAATTAAAGACCATATATTGGTGAACAACTTCCTTAAAGGGTGGTGGACATGATCCTATACAAAAGTTGGAGTAACAACTACTCAAAGTGGACTGTCAGGTTGGCTTTAACTGAAGTTGGTTCAGTTAGCTGAAACTGAAATTCAGCAAGTTGTCCAGTTTAGAGCCCTCTAGAATTTGATCCAAGTATATTTGGTCAGGGACAATTATAAAAAACTTGGATAGACTTAGTTGGTGAGTAAGTCTCCTATTGTGATGTTTGTGTGGTTCTATATGAATAATGGAGTAAAACTGGCTAAAATGTAGACTGTCGGGTTTGCACTGTCTGAATTTGGGTTCAGTAGCTGAAAGCTGAAAGGCAGTATTTGGTGCCAAGTTTGGAGCACTTTTGTGATTAATCCATTTCCTTTTGGACTAAAATTTCCATAGCAACGTTGGAGACCACAGTAAGGTGAACACGTTTATGCCAATAATTGGTCTTGTTACTTTGTGTAATTTGGAGATAATAGTGTTACAAAACTCCCTGTCATACTGGGTGCAGAGCTGTTTCAGACCTCTGAAAGTGGACATTTCAGTATTTTGCCCAACTTTGGGGTACCACAACTTGTGATCTGTGTATTACCAGTCTTGGTGTGCTATACCAAAGTGAAAGAGCTATGGATGAGTAAACTTGGTCAAGATGGATGGGTCTGTAGTCGAGGGGATTTGGGTGATAGAGGGGCTTAAATAGGGAGGTATGCAGAGGTAGCAGCAGTGTTAGTGAATTGGATTCAGTTTTTGATTGGCCAACTGAAGAAGATCACTCTCCCATATAGGAAAATGAAGAAGTTCTTTTATTGGCCGGGTATGAAATCGGTTGTGCATAAGTATGTGACTTCTTGTGCCATCTATCAGCAGGCCAAGCCAGATCGAGCCAAGTCCTCGGGTTTGCTGTGCTAAATAGCAACAGAATGTATAGCTAGTGGTCTGGCTTAACTTTTAAAGAAATCATGGATGAGGCAGACAAAATAAAGAACACGGTATACTGACTGAAATTCATTTTGCTCAACTTGTGCAAATTTGTATCCCAGTTAGCTTATCATAAGTGCATTTTGCTGAAATGTTTATACTTCAAAATGTCCATATATGAATTATATAACTTTTTTTGTTTTGTTTTCATTTGAGCAAACTGTTAACCGCCTTATGAGTGCTTGATAGAAATACAACCATGTTTCTAAAGATTGTCAATTTTGTTTAAGATGTCAGTAGTGAATATGTGAAAGCATTGAAGCATAGTCTGTCAGCTGATTCTGAATTTGTCGGTGGTTTCTATCCTGTGTTTCAACCAGTACTTAGTTACATGGCACATGTTGATTGTGTATCTTCTGTCAAATACTTCTCCTTGTGCATTGACTGGTTTGTTATTGAGTTGATTAACATCTAGTTCTGAGCTGGAGGACTTTCTGAGGGTAACAGACTGTTTAAAGAAGGAAAATTCGAACTTGCAAAGGCTCCCACTAACGTCCACACTTTGTATTCATTAAATTTTGAGGTGATCAGGCTTGTCCAACAAAATGCATTAATTTTGTTCATATTATTCTTCAGGAATTCCACGCATGTTAGACAAAATACATATTTAGAGTTTGTTTGCATTATATAAATATTTGTAACCCATACAGATTATTACGGGAATTCAATTTTTCGCACAAAATATTTATTAATCATGGGAACAAAAAAAATTCACAAACTATCTCTTATTAAACCCATGTCATAGGTATTACAATTCAGCCTCATGTTGCTTTTGGTTGATCAATAACATTACGACGTGTATTCTATCATTGTAGAATCTATCTAGGCCTAAACATAGTTCCAATTATTGCTCTTTGTGAAATTGTAGAATCTATCTACGCCTTTGCTCTTCAAGAAATGTAACAGCAAACTGACGGTTGTTCCGCGCCACCAAAGCTTTTTGAATTGCTGCAATGAATGGCACAATTAATCACATCTACACAAAGTTCATGATTTAATGAGAACAATCACAATTTAAATGTAACTAATTTTTAAGAATATACTTACGTCCAAAATAGTGGGTGTTGTGATGGAACGGATTGAAGTGTATTGCGGTATGATCCGAAGACTCGAGGAACTCTAGAATTACACATTTAAATCTCTGTTGCGAATCATTATAAAGCAAAACTTAGTGACAGATGTGTTTGCAAGGCGTAAAGACATGTTGTACCTTGTCTTCTGAACCGCCTAAACATAGTCCCATAATCCTCCTTAGCCAACGCCCAACGGAGTGCATTTTTGTTTAGTAGGTCACCCCAAACTTTAATGATATGCAAAGTCCCCCTACGACATTCATTTTGGTAAGAATTGGTTAGTAATATATATAGATTTGACATATACAATTAATGGAATATACCTAGCATCCATTATAACAATCTTTCTGAAAGGGCCCCACATTGTGCGATGAATTGTATCTGTTGGGGACTTGTTCTCAAATGCTTCGGGTTAAGAACAAGGCAACATAAAAGTGTTAAATGATAAAGTCCTTCGTCCTTTGAAACATTATTTCCCTTCGGGATATAATGTGATCCGGACGAAGGTCACAAACAACATATCTTCGTAAGCACAATAAACTATGACGAAGAACTTACATGCAACATAAAAAGTAATATAAACATTTAAATATTATCACAACGTCATTTCTATTTTATTACCATATAAAAATAGAAATGACTTCAGATTACAAGTGTACCTTCGGATTGCAGAAAGGCAAAAGTACAAGGATGACGGAAAGCAAATGCCAAGTCAACATGTCCAGTACGGGAGTACTGTTCATCTATTTATAGGCGTGGGACGTAGCCCATGCAAAATTACATTCATGTCCATTACATTTGCTAATGGCTTATGGGAATCTATTAAGGCCTAAGTAGTCTTTTCATCTTTAAGTCGGTTCCCCTTTCTGCTATCGCGACGAAGCTTTCTGCGCATAGCTTCGGCTGTGCACCATCCTTCGTACAGCTTGGTAATCAGCCCGTCCTTCATCTTAATCCCCCTTCGTCTGGCTTGGGCTTCGTTCTGACCGTACTCCATGTTCATGATCTGAGTCCGAAGATACCTGTTCATATAATTCACTTGGAAAATATTGTCAAATTATGTTTTTGAGGACCTTCGGAGGACGAAGGCCCCCAACAGTAGCCCCTCGCAATATTAATTTGTTAATGATAAATTCAGATTGCGATATGGACGAAGGCCTTAAGCCGAAGGTCCAAAAAAACACCTTCCCTTTGCTAGAATAGCAAAAGTCACTGACACCTGGGACCACACAGTTTCCGTCATATCGAGTGTATAAATAGGAGCCCGCCACATTTGATTTGGCACGCTCTCTTTGCCATCTGTTTTGCCTGCTTATAAAGCTTTCTGCCCAAAAATTATTTGTTTTCTTTCCTAGTTTTGAGCTTCGGAAGCGAGAAGTAAGATTTGCGAAGGGATGTCTGAGGAGAAGAAGGCTGCTGTCGAAATGAAGCTAAGTCTCTCTGAAGAGAAGAACCTGGGGTTTCTTGAAGCAATGTCGAAGACTAATACAGAAAAGATCACCAAAGAGATTTTAGAAGGTTTATCTGAAGATACTGGTGACAACGACAGTTATGATGTAGAAAGCGACGGGGGAGAGTCCGAAGATCGACCATGGCGGCCAAGTCACTCGGTTTTCGGGAAAACCACTATTAAGCAGAGTCATATTGACAATATGAGGGGGAGATATTTTCGAGATATATCTATTGTGAGGGCTGATGCTGGAGAAAAAACTTCTCCTACCCCTGAAGAAGATGAGGTCGTGATCTTCCGAAGCTTTCTCAAGGCTGGGCTTCGGTTCCCCCTAAGCAGCTTTGTTGTCGAAGTCCTGAAGACATTTCAAATCTACCTTCATCAAATTACTCCCGAAGCTATCATGGATGAAGTTGTTAACCGACTCCTGAACGAAGCTGCCGAAGTTGTTTTGAGAGAAGATTAAGCACTTTTGTAAAGACTTCTGAAATGAAATATGTGTGACATTTTGTAACCCTGTGATATATTTGCTTTTAATGACTCGATTCTTTACGATGCATGAAACTTTACATACGTACCGTTTTTGAGCCTTCGGCGAAAAAACACCTTCCCTTCTTTTCATGCTTCGTGAAGATAGAAAAACTTTTATGCATCACGACAATGTTCATAGTGCTCTGATGAAGGATATCCAAGCTTCATGAAAATATTCTCCGAAGCTATATTCCGAAGATCAATATTGTATCCCCTTGTGACTTAGCACGATTTTCACTTTCTCAAAGTATCCTTCCGAAGGTTGATACCGTGTCCCCTTCTTTTGCCATATGCAACATGATGTATGATGCTTATGCTATGCAAAATGATGTGATGATGTTATGTTATGTAGATGACATTTGTTCCGAAGATACACACATATCCCCGTAAAACACAAAATATTTTTGTATCAGCGCTGACTTTTCGCTGTAAGCTCTGCATTCCCTTAGGAACGACTTTGGAGCTTCTTCGCCTTTTACTTAGGCGGTATCAGCGTTGACTTTTCGCTGTAAGCTCTGCATTCCCTTAGGAACGACTTTGGAGCTTCTTCGCCCTTTACTTAGGCGGTATCAGCGTTGACTTTTCGCTGTATGCTCTGCATTCCCTTTGGAACGACTTTGGAGCAGAAAACTTACACTGCGTTCCCTTTGGAACGACTTTTTGTGATTTCAGCAAACTTACTCTGCGTTCCTTAGAACGACTTTTTGTTGCTTCGAAGGATTTTCGATAATCCGAAGGTCCTCCTTGTTATCGCAAATTTTTAAGCTTCAGCAACTTAAGCCTGAGAAAATTCATTTTCCTTGTAGCAAGCAAAGAAACTTTTACATGAAAACTAAAAAATGTCCTTTATTACACAGAAAATAGAACTGAATGGAAAAAACTGGTAGGATATTTGTCAATAGATGTGCTTCGACTCTGGCACAGTGCTATTGACTGTGCGAGCTTCGGATTGTTCTCTGAGATCCCTTTGGTGTGGAGCATATTGGCTCCCTTCTGGCTGTTGGCCTTGTTGCAGCGGTGGTGGAGGCGGAGGCTGTTGCCAGGAAACTTGAGGTTGACTCGCCGAAGCAACAGAAACTGTAGGGTGGTTGCCTATGTATTCTGGGATGTAAGGCGGATGGTATGAAGCAGTATGCATGACCTGCTTCGGCTGAGCTTGTTGTGCTGCAGCTTTGGCTATCTCCTTTTGCTTCTGGATGGTAACATGGCACATCCTGGTGGTATGGCCCTTGTTTTCACCACAGAATAAGCAAAATATTCTCCTTGGTTGATCTCCAAATCTTCCGCCGAAGCCCCTGGCGCCTCTGCCTCTTGGAGCTGGTGGCCGGAAGAAACTTTGCTGTTGCCCCGAAGCCTGTGAGGAGCACTGCGGCCTGTTCTGCTGACTCCCCTTATCATCATTTTGAGTAGAGTTGTGGATGGACCTGACATGCCTCGGATAGAATCTTCCTCCGAAGCCCCTAGTCATTTCAGAAAACCTGAAAGCCTCCTCCCTTCTTTGGCGAAAATCGTTGTCGGCACGAATATACTCGTCCATCTTCTGGAGCAGTTTCTCCAAAGTTTGAGGAGGCTTTCTAGCAAAGTATTGAGCTGAAGGTCCAGGCCGAAGTCCCTTGATCATGGCCTCAATGACAATTTCGTTGGGCACCGTTGGTGCCTGCGCCCTCAAACGCAAGAACCTTCTGACATACGCCTGAAGGTATTCTTCATGATCCTGAGTGCATTGGAACAGGGCCTGAGCAGTGACCGGCTTCGTCTGAAACCCTTGGAAGCTGGTTAACAACATGTCCTTCAGTTTTTGCCATGAAGTGATCGTTCCTGGTCGAAGGGAGGAATACCAGGTTTGAGCAACACTCCTGACAGCCATAACAAAAGACTTTGCCATGACTGCAGCATTGCCACCATACGAAGATACTGTTGCTTCGTAGCTCATCAAAAATTGCTTCGGGTCTGAATGGCCATCGAATATGGGAAGCTGGGGCGGCTTATAGGACGGAGGCCAAGGTGTAGCCTGCAGCTCAGCGGACAGGGGAGAAGCATCATCGAAAACAAAATTTCCATGATGGAAATTGTCATACCAGTCATCTTCGTTGAAGAAACCCTCCTGATGAAGGTCTTTTTGTTGAGGCCTTCGGTTCTGCTCATCGTGAGTAAGATGGCGAACTTCTTCAGAAGCTTCGTCTATCTGCCTTTGCAGTTCAGCTAGCCTGGCCATCTTTTCCTTCTTCCTCTGCACCTGTTGATGAAGCATCTCCATATCTCTGATCTCTTGGTCTAGCTCATCCTCTTGAGGCGTCGGGCTGACAGCCTTCCTCTTCTGGCTTCGGGCCTCCCGAAGAGAGACAGTCTCCTGATTGTGGTCCAGCGGCTGGAGAGCTGCAGTGCCAGTTGCTGAAGCTTTCTTCGGCGCCATAGCGAAGGTTGATGATCGCCGAGGGCGCTCAAAAACTCAAAGAGTGGAAGTGAGTTCACCGGAGGTGGGCGCCAATGTTGGGGACTTGTTCTCAAATGCTTCGGATTAAGAACAAGGCAACATAAAAGTGTTAAATGATAAAGTCCTTCGTCCTTTGAAACATTATTTCCCTTCGGGATATAATGTGATCCGGACGAAGGTCACAAACAACATATCTTCGTAAGCACAATAAACTATGACGAAGAACTTACATGCAACATAAAAAGTAATATAAACATTTAAATATTATCACAACGTCATTTCTATTTTATTACCATATAAAAATAGAAATGACTTCAGATTACAAGTGTACCTTCGGATTGCAGAAAGGCAAAAGTACAAGGATGACGGAAAGCAAATGCCAAGTCAACGTGTCCAGTACGGGAGTACTGTTCATCTATTTATAGGCATGGGACGTAGCCCATGCAAAATTACATTCATGTCCATTACATTTGCTAATGGCTTATGGGAATCTATTAAGGCCTAAGTAGTCTTTTCATCTTTAAGTCGGTTCCCCTTTCTGCTATCGCGACGAAGCTTTCTGCGCATAGCTTCGGCTGTGCACCATCCTTCGTACAGCTTGGTAATCAGCCCGTCCTTCATCTTAATCCCCCTTCGTCTGGCTTGGGCTTCGTTCCGACCATACTCCATGTTCATGATCTGAGTCCGAAGATACCTGTTCATATAATTCACTTGGTAAATATTGTCAAATTATGTTTTTGAGGACCTTCGGAGGACGAAGGCCCCCAACAGTATCCATGTGGACTACAATAGCCATAATGTCTACAAAAATAACAATTTATAAATGGATTAATACTAAATTTCGTGTAACGATATTTTAAAAATTGACCCAAGATCGATATATTCTTACCGACTAAAGTCCTGTTTGGCAACTCAGCAATATCATCAAGGTTGAAGAATATATGTTTTGGGAATGGCGGCATTTGAATTGGAACAGTGTACGGCTCCACGATAGTTTGTTGGTTGAAATACAATTCCATGGGACCATTTAGATGTCGAAAATTAAATTCACCCGGATGAAGACCAAACTTTACGTTATGCATATTGTAAACATGCTTTTCATGGAGCAAATTGTTGAAATGTTTCACTGTCACGGACACATATGTTATGGCCTCAATCTTGGCTCCCTAATAGTATTTCAGTAGGATTTCAGTAGGAGAAGAGGCGATGGTATGAAGATCGTGTAACTTTGTAAATGAAACTTAAATAATTGTTGGCTTACATTGATGTCAGATAAAATGAAATGTTGTCTATCACGATAACGTGGTTCAATCGGGAATTTAACTTCTACCCGAGCGACAATACTATATTTTCGAGGTAGCCCATAAAAATCTTCATCACGGTAGTCGTCGAACAACCTGTAGCTATATTAAACATACGACTAAATAACGATCATTTCTTTGATAGACAAATTTTGTGTAAATATATTTATGTAATAACTTACATAGGCATCCGTTTTATACGGTCCGCTGCGTCTCTTTCTCGGTTCAATACGACCGGTTCCATCAAAACCTTTTAGCCTTTAACAAAAATTACAATTAAAATTTAAATGGAACACATGTCATACTTTCACGGTTCAAAAATGTGATGTTGGCATATGCAACTTGATCAATTATCATGTCGTTTACTTTATAAAGCCATTTAATCTAATCAGTCATCATGTCATCATCGAGGTTCTGATTTCAAGCGAGCTTATGCATTCAGTCAATGGGTAAGAATAACTTGTTTCATGTTTGTTGACGCGAGAGGTACTATGGGACGACTACAAAGAACTGCAAATGCTTGTTAAGAAATTCAAAGTGAGTGGTTGTCTCACAGAGAAACCGATGTAATTGGAAAAGAACATTAAGAGAAGCACTTAAGGGTGTTTGCCTTTGTGTTGAATGGTATATTCGGAAAAGAACATGAAGAGAAGCAGATGACAAAGAGAATTGTGAACGGATGCAAGTGCACCGAACTCAAAGTATACTACCATCCAAGCCTCCCCACTATCATTTTTTCTACGAATTAGCATCAACCGATATATACTGGAAGAATGCATATAAACTTTATACCCCAATACAAAAAACCCCAATACACACAAGCTCAACAATGTATTACTTAACATATGTCATATAAAAGTTATATTAGGGAAAACATAAGAACAAGACATAAGAACAAGACATAAGAACATGAACATAAGAACAAGACATAAGAATCTATCCTCGACATACATAAGAAAATTGTATTTTTTTAACAGGAAAATGCAGTTGTTTAACTGAAATCAGATTTCAGTTTTCATTGTGTTTTGGCATTTGGCAAAAAACAGATCACCTTCAAGCAAAAAATACCGGAAGAAGGATGAGAACTGTTGTTCGCTTATGTCTGTCGAGGATACTTGCTCTTTTACACGACGGGTAACAGCAGTTCTCATCCTCTATTATGGGCAGAAAAGCATGGCAACTGATTTTTAGTGGTGCATAAAATCTGATTTCAGTTGTTTATTGTGTAATCCGCAAAAAAAAGATCACCTTAAAGAAAAAATAAACATGAGGCGTTCACTCAGCTTGTTGCTGTCGAAGTTACTTTTGCAGCTTCAATTAGCAAAGTTCAACTGCTAGAAGAACTGAAATAGAGAAGAAAAAATATTTAGCTACATAGCCCTCACATAAAATTGCAGATTACATATTCTTCCTAGATTAACATATGTCATATACAAGTTATATTAGGGAAAATATAAGAACAAGACATAAGAACATGAACATAAGAACAAGACATAAGAATCTATCCTCGACATACATAAGAACATTGTATTTCTTTAACAAGAAAATGCAGTTGTTCAACTGAAATCAGATTTCAGTTATCATTGTGTTTTGGCAAAAAAACAGATCACCTTCAAGCAAAAAATAGCGACAGATTCTAAATAGTAGCTTTCACCCAGTCTAACAGGGAGTTTTGTAACAGCTCTGCACCCAGTCTGACAGGGAGTTTTGTAACACTATTATCTCCAAATTACACACAGTAACAAGACCAATTATTTGCATAAATATGTTCACCTTACTGTGGTCTCCAACGTTGCTATGGAAATTTTAGTCCAAAAGGAAATGGATTAATCACAAAAGTGCTCCAAACTTGGCACCAAATACTGCCTTTCAGCTTTCAGCTACTGAACCCAAATTCAGACAGTGCAAACCCGACAGTCTACATTTTAGCCAGTTTTACTCCATTATTCATATAGAACCACACAAACCTCACAATAGGAGACTTACTCACCAACTAAGGCTATCCAAGTTATTTATAATTGTCCCTGACCAAATATACTTGGATCAAATTCTAGAGGGCTCCAAACTGGACAACTTGCTGAATTTCAGTGGTGCATAAAAGCATGGCAACTGATTTTCAGAAAAGCATGGCAACTGATTTTCAGTGGTGCATAAAATCTGATTTCAGTTGTATTGTGTAATCCGCAAAAAAAAGATCACCTTAAAGAAAAAAATAAAAACGATGCGTTCAATCACCTCGTTGCTGTCGAAGTTACTTTTGCAGCTTCAATTAGCAAAGTTTAACTGCTAGAAGAACTGAAATAGAGAAGAAAAAATATTTAGCTACATAGGAGACTTCACCACAGGCCCTCACATAAAATTCCAGATTACATATTCTTCCTAGATTAACATATGTCATATACAAGTTATATTAGAGACATGAAGATATTTAAGGAGACAATTGTACTCTGGTGAGCTCCAAGAAAGAAAGAAAAAACACAAATTCTGTATTTGCTACTGATACTTTGGGCAACCGGCATCTAGCAGACAGTTTTTAGATAAAGCACAGGACATAAAGATCCAAGCAGTTCTCTAGTTAAACTGAAACTCATGATCTCACCAGTTTGCCGAAAACATCACAACCTACTACCAAACTACTTCTACTCAGCTAGCCATTGCACAACTTAAGTCGAAGCACAAGAACAGCTACTGGTACTGCAAAGCCTACAACTAACTACTACCAAACGCATCAGATAGCACACATAGTACTGCAATACCTAACACCAACAGGGTAAACGACATCAAGCTATGCAATGCACCATCATAGTAGTAACATACTCAACCATATACATTGAATCTTCTATTGATATCACATTCTACATTCAGAACAAGAAACGACAAGAACAAATCACATGTCATAATTCATCCTCCAAACATTTAAAAGTTATGCAAACACTGAAAACTGCTACACTTCCATATCCCCCATTCTAGTACCAGAGTGATCCCGCCACACCCAACATGCAATACACAATTGATCTATGCAATGCACCATCAGTAATTTGCATAAATCATCACCACAGGTAACAGAGAGTATATTCTCCAGTAGCATCAATGTTGTTGCTTCAAAAGATATTTTGCTAAGTTATCTAAAGAGAGAAATACAAAACAAGGTATCCAAAAGCATCGTATAAAGATACTGCATATTACCAACAGTCACTTATTTTTTTAAATAACATAAAGAGGAAATAACAGAAAAAATATCTACATGTCTAGAACATAATAAAATCCTAAACCAATTCAATCAGCAGATTACATGGGTCATCTCTCTAGCAGCACATGGAGCTAGGCGCCTCTCCCCTTCCTGACATTAAAGTGGCCAAAAATAAGCAAAAAAATAAACATTGGTTGCAGTTTGGGATGTTCAAACTAAATGGTCTGTCTTATGCAAAAGTAGGTCTTATACAACAGTAGTCCCATAGAATAGACAAAATTGAGTTCTTTGGTCTAGAATGAACTTGAAAATAGAAAAAGGCATACAATCTACTGCATGGTCATGTCAAATGTCTTAACATTACAAATGCATGAGCTCTTAAGAAAAATATTTAAATGCAGCAAATCAAAATAGGAGAATGACATGTACTGTGAGTTGCAAAACACCCAATCGGTTAATCACAAGAGCAAGCATACAGAGTATTTGTCTATTTTAGGTTGAATTAGAGGACATCTTATGAGGTTGTTGGTCAACCTCATAAAATAGGTTGAATTAGAGTGGTATTAATCAAACAATTTAGGACATATATCGAGTTCGTGGTACCCCACGAATTTGTTAATTTTCTTGCTTTGAGGTTCGAGGCAAAGTTAGGGTTAACGATAAACCAAACGTACAATCATATGTTGATGTTATATGAGACCACATTAAAAATATAGTTCATGTGCTATAGACCAAAGCACTTTCTTATTAAAAGTAAAACTATAATGTATTAATATTACGTAGAAAGTAACAACAAAATTCTTGCGGCTACTCTGATTTTTAACAAAATTACCCTCAAAATTATTATACTTGCATTGTGACTGCTGACTGGAAAGTCAAAAAGGAACGAAATATGGCAACCTTAGTCTTAGGCCGAGAATTAGGTAGGGTAAAGATAGCCACCAATACAATACAAGTAAAACTAATCATATATCATGGTTGGCCTATGTTATATCCATTACAACACTCATGAATCCAAATTGGTTTGACAAATATCCACAAACTAAAAAAGCAAGAGGTCTAAGATAGATTAATCAATTATAGGACAACTATTAGTTGCTGACCGAAGATGAGGAAACTGGCTATCAACAAAAGATGATTTGGTTTATGTGTTATTCTCTGTAAGGATAGTGCAAATTCTTGAGTGGACAAATACTGAAGGTTGTCTTTGGTTATATGTGTTGACCCCTTTTTGGTTCGCTTGAGTGGACAAGTAATGAGTGGACAAAGATAGATAAATCAATCCCTAGGTTTCAGAAGCACATGGTTCACCCTAACTAAACATCAAGCATATTGAATCACACTCAACTAAATAGAAGGAATTGGACGTACCTTGATAAAACAACGCTAACAGAGTTGTGATTCTGTCCACGTGCAGAGTTGCCGTATGAAACAAAACACTTATCAGTTTGCAAAATCAACTCAACATCTGAAATCATAAATCTAAAAATTGAACTTACAAACGCGATGAGGGCGAAGCTGGTGGGCGTGGCCTTGATCGTGTTCTCCCTTTGGACTAATATATATGGAGTTGTCGGCGTGTGGAAGGGATTTTTTAGTGGTTGGTAGGAGGGCGCCTTCTATGGAGGATGGGTAGGCGTGTAGAAGGGGGCAGATTGGGGGATCTCCCCACCACCTCATCCAGCGTGGATTTGGCGCGGATTTCGGGCTCTGATTTGGCGCGGACTCCTTCCAGCAGATTGGGGGATATCCCCACCGATGGCGCCGCGTAAGGAAGGGAGGGCGCCTACTATGGAGGATGTGTAGAGTTTGGCGCCGATGGATGGAATTGCCGTCCATTTTACTCTCGGCGCCGAAGATGGAAGGGGATCTCTGAGGGACACGGCGCAGATGAGGGGATCTCACCAGGGAAGGGGTCACCGATGGTGGTCCTCACCGTGTAAGGAAGGGACACAACATAGATGGGGAGATCTCGCCAGGGAAGGGTGCGCCGCATGCAATGGAGCAGAGCTGGGGAAGGAGAGTGCGGGCGTCATCGGTGCCGCAGAAGGTGCCTGGCATGGGAGCAGAGTCGCCCAACGTAGTGTAGGCGATGACTGGCATGGCTGTGGAGGTGCACGACATCGCTGTGCAACGAGGAAGGAGACCACCAGCGCGACAGGGGGATCTTGCTAGGGAAGGGGATGCCGATGGTGGACCTCGCCGTGTAAGGAAGGGGGACACGGCGCAGATGGGGGATCTTGCCAGGGAAGGGGGCGTCGATTGTGGACCTCACCGTGTAAGGAAGGGATGGCGCCTTCTATGGAGGATGGGAAGGGTGTACCTGTGGACGGTGCCATCCGTGGGGGTGGCAGCTCCGATGGGTGAGCGCTGCTGAGAATGGAATTGGGTTGGGGAGCGCGGGGAGGAGGGTGGGCGCGGCCGCGCGGGCTGAGAGAGTGGGGCCAGAACGCGTAGAGTAAAGTGCGGGGGGCGTGGCCTGACAGTGAAGGGCCCATAAGGTAGAGAGGGGAGCACTGTCTGGCGCGGGCAGAACCGTGCACTACGGTCTACGTTAGGTTCTTATATAGTAGTAGAGATTTTTATTATATACTCACTCTATCTCAAAATAGTAGCCGTTTAACCTCTTAATTTTTATATCTATATTCAAATGGATGGTAATAAATCTAGACACATATGTAAAATATATACATCAAATATTTATAAATCTATTAATTATCTAAAACAAATTTTAATTTAGTGTATTCAAGTGCATAAGAAATTATGTACCTAAAAACAAAACATCTTATAATTTAAAATAAAAATAATATATTTTATATGTTTGATTTTGAATATTGGTTATATACAAAATTGTTTTATAATAGTATATCTTCATAATGTAGTGCAAATAAAACGTCAACCGGATTTCTACTCCTTTAAAGCGCCTTTTGCTCCTGCCTACCTACGTATATTAAATCCAATTTCACACCTCACCGGTGGTGGTGCAGTTGTGTTGGCCGTTGCAGGAAAGGAGGTCGATGGCCAATACATCGTATGGGGCAAGGCGCATCAGTTAGCCTTTGGCCTTAGCATGTGGGAAGGGAGGACTGGAGCGACAACACAACCACCACCACCATGGCGACAGATAAGAACCTAGACAGGCGCGCCACCCACAACATCGCGCTCCATTGATTTGGCCACCACTTTACGCCGCCGCCACTTCGATCACCTCACCAATATGTCGTGCAGGCACGCGATGGCGTCCAACGGCGCCATAGTCAAGCTTGGGTAGCTCAACGGTCGACAAATGGTAGCTTTATAATAGTAGATATTAGTTGTTGGTAAATAATTTATGAGATATTAAGGTCAATAATAATATATATGTGTTATTCGTTTTCATGTAATCATTGTGTACTAACATTTTACCGAATAATTTGTGTGTCATCGCAACGTACGGACATTGTATTAGTTATTAACAAAGTTAGTGTTTTGGATACCAAGTCAATATCTGGATCATTCACGCAGGTGTTATCAATTATCATACCATCACCCAATTCTCCAAAGTGTCCTCTTATTTTATACTAACATATAGCTCGTGCTAACTTTACAATCCTAGAGGCATTATAGGAGAGGAGATGAGGGATCAATGGTGGCATTGACGCGAGTGAGAGTGGGAGGGGCAGTGGGGTCGCGGGATCGCGGGGGATGGGGGATGATCCAAATAATATTGTCTGTTGGATTTGAGTGCGTAAGGGAGAGGGGGTTATCCAGTGATTTGAGCCATTGGTTTTTATGGTGTGTTAAGTCTGAGTGTAATTTGTTTCTTGGATTTAGTAGAGGTTATGGGGTGGGTGATTTAGTTGGGTGGGTTTTGTAAAGTTTAAATTGTTGGATTTATATAGTGATGATGATGATGATAATGATGAAATAAAATCTTTGACATGGACCACACATGGCCATGTTTGCTTTGAATGTTACTGTTGAATACTAGATGTCTCACTTTTAAATTAGGATTAATTGTATACATGACATTCAACTTTTAAAAAAATAGACAACTCGTTTATTTTGATGTCATGCAGTGGCATGAAAATGAACTAGTTTCTATTTTTTTTAAAAAATGAATGGCATGTTTCCATCCGACCTTTTAAAATATGTGAGAGCTCCCAAAGAAGGGTTTAATAGATGATCCTTAAAATGACTTAAAATAACATAAACTTGGTCTATTAATAAAGTTAGTACAAATTAAAACCAAGTTTGGGTGAGAAGAAGAGAGAGAAAATTACCTTCACTTGATTGCTCCTCCAGGATATGAATGATTCTAAAAGCAAGATTACAAATGAGCAGAGAGCACTTAGAAGGAAGGAAAAATCGCAATAACGTAAATGAGATAAGAAACACGGCAAATTTTATCACGTGGTTCAGTCAAGCGTAATATGCTTGCCTACTCTATGTTGTAGTGCCCTGATACAAGGGTTGCACTCAACCCTTCTCAAGCATTCACAAAGATCAACTTGAGTGCCATAATCTTCTTTTATCACTTATATCATATTTGTGTGGAATCTCCACAACTTGTAGTCTCTTATAGTCTTACAAAGAATCAAAATCACAACTTAGAGTAAGGGAGGGAGATAGAATACACACAAGAGCAAATCATAGCAACACACGCTAGAAACACAAAGACAAGAGCGCGAGTACAAGAATTCACAAGAATAGCACAAAACTGGCGCTCATACTCACTAAAAACACTAGATGACGTGGTCACAAAATTTCAATGTGTTAGTATGCTCTTAAGGTGCTTGGGTATTGATTGAAAGCATCTAAGAAGTCCTTTTATAACCCGAATGGGCCTAGGAGTCGTTGCCTCCTCCAAATGGAAACTAGAAAACTTCTTGTCTGTGGTAGCATCGGACTAGATCCGTGTGCCACCAGTCCGAGATCTAGTTGGCCACCTTCTATAGCTGACGGGCACCGGACCATCCGGTGATGTCAGCTAGCTGTTGGTCGTACGCGCACCGTTGGAGAGAACTGTTGGAGGTGGTCCGGTGGCACACCAGACTGACTCCTGTTCACAGTGATTTTTTTAAAAGATGGTTCTTATTATTAAATTGGATAAATCTCAAGCTTAAAGGATACTATTCAACTAAGGTAAGATAAAGTTGATAAGAGGCCAAGTGTGAAAACTTCCTTTCCTTTAGTTGATTTATTATTCTATCCTTTAGTAGGATGTACCATAGTATAGGTTAAACTCCTTGCAATATTAAAATGTTCAATAGTGCATATAACTTTGACATCAACCATATGTGTGCACTAATTTAAAGGAATTTAATCTATCCTTATGGGTTTCAAGAATGATGATTCATTTGTCATCGACATATAAGGATCATCATTTGTGAAACCCTCCCTTGTGTTTTAATGCTCTCTTTTCTAAGTGTTTCAACAAGGTCCTTCCAATTTCTTTGAAGATGGATTCAAAATCTACAAAAAATAAGAGTCTTGGTTTTTTCAATCATTGAGTTTCAATGGGTCTCATATCAAGTATGATCGAACCAAGCAAAGATGAATGAAGTTCAAGATCACTTGGTTGGATGAAATCATAAAGAGAAAAGAGATCACAGTAAATCAGGAAGGGAGTTGAATTATACTGTAAACCAAATAACGAAGATGTGGTGACATAACCATATAATATCCTTCATTATAAGGTCTGAGGTTCATATAAGCATGCTTTACCTCTCAGGACTTCAATTGATATACTTTCAGTTCTTAAACCTTCAATTGGTATAATTTTCATCGTCTATGTAAAGCATGTTATGTTAAACCAAGATATAGTGCAAACATCTCCTTTAACCTCGTATTCTTGATGTGCATAAGTGTACTTTGTGTACTCTTGCATGCACAAATTGAGGGAGAGTTTAGCCTATATCTTGTGAGACTAATGATTTCTTTCAAGTTCATGTTGTGTAGTCTCACACCTTGGAGAACATCAAATGAGGATGAATGGTTTCATAGAAATGAAAATGAGTTTCTCTTGATTGTTTGAAGAGGATAAATTTTTCTTTGAAATGTCAAGCCTATCAAAAGCTAAGATGGAAATTCATGATTATAATGGAGACCATGTGGCGTAGAACAATGGTGTGTCACTCTATGAACTATTGTATTACATTTGTGTATATAGGCTCTTATATGCTAGTTGAAAGGGAAATAGGGTCAAACCTTTTCCATATGAATTTTGGTGGTTGAATTGCCCAACACAAATTATTGGACTAACTAATTTGCTCTAGATTATGAGTTCTACAGGTGCCAAAGGTTCACAATAAACCAATACAAGTCAAAAGAAAGGGTTCAAAACAAAGGAGCAAAATATACTGAAGGCAGCCCTGGTCTGGTGCACCAGACAGTGTCCGGTGCACCAGGGAGAATTATATCAAACTTGCCAGTCTCGGGAATTTTGGAGGTCGCTTCGCTATAATTCACCGGACTGTCCGGTGTAACACCGGACTGTCCGGTGTGCCAGCGGAGCAATGGCTACTTCGCACCAACGGTCGTCTGCAGAAGGCATTAAATGCGCTACAGTGTGCGTCTGCGCGCGTAGAGGTCAGAGCAGCGCCAGAAGGCGCACCGGACAGTCTATAGGACCTGTCCGGTGCACCACCGGACTGTCCGGTGGCCCCAATTGTCAGAGCTTCAACGGTCGAAACCCAACGGCCTGGTGACGTGGCTGGCGCATCGGATAGTGTCCGGTGCGCCATACGACAGAAGCCCTCACCAACGGTTCTTTTGGTGGTTGGGGCTATAAATACCCCCAACCACCCCACATTCATTGCATCCAAGTTTTCAGCCTTCACACCTCATATAAGAGCTATAGCATTCAATATAAGACACAAACAAAGAGATCAAATCCTCTCCAAAGTCCGGAATCACTCCAAACAAATTAGTGACTAGAGAGAGACATTTGTGTTCTTTTGAGCTCTTGCGCTTGGATTGCTTTTCTTCTTTCTCATTCTTATTTCCATAACACTTGTAATCAAAACAAGAGACACCAATCGTGTGGTGGTCCTTGTAGTGGACTTAGTGTCCCATTTGATTGAGAAGAGAAGCTCACTCAGTCTAGGTGACCGTGTGAGAGAGGGAAAGGGTTGAAAGAGACCCGGTCTTTGTGACCACCTCAACGGGGAGTAGGTTTGCAAGAACCGAACCTCGGTAAAACAAATCACCGCATCTTCAATTCTTATTTGCTTGTGATTTGTTTTCACCCTCTCTTTTGGACTCGCGTATATTTCTAACACTAACCCCGACTTGTAGTTGTGCTTAAGTTTATAATTTTCAGATTCCGCCTATTCACCCCCCTCTCTAGGCGACTTTCAATTGGTATCGGAGCCCGATGCTTCATTAGAGCCTAACCGCTCGAAGTAATATCGGGAGAACACGCCAAGAAGGAGATGGTGATCGGCGACAAGCCCGTTACAAGCCACGGGAAGGCTCCATCGGGAGAGTCCCGCAACAAGGGGAAGGAGAAGGAATCCCCTTCACACAAGTCGCATCGGAGTGGCAAAAAGAAAAAGAAGACGAGGAAGGTGGTCTACTACGAGACCGACTCTTCATCACCATCCACCTCCGGCTCCGACACGCCGTCCGTAACTTCTAAGCGCCATGAGCGCAAGAAGTTTAGTAAGATTCCCCTACACTACCCTCGCATTTCTAAATGTACTCCATTACTTTCCGTTCCATTAGGCAAACCACCGGTTTTTGATGGTGAAGATTATAACATGTGGAGTGATAAAATGAGGCATCACCTAACCTCACTCCACACTAGTATTTGGAACGTTGTTGAGTTTGGTGTACAGGTACCATCCGTAGGGGATGAGGACTATGATTCAGACGAAGTTGCCCAAATCCGGCACTTCAACTCACAAGCCACCACAATACTCCTCTCCTCTCTAAGTTGAGAAGAGTATAACAAGGTGCAAGGATTGAAGAGCGCCAAGGAGATTTGGGACGTCCTCAAAACGGCGCACGAAGGAGATGAGGTGACAAAGATCACCAAGAGGGAAACGATCGAGGGGGAGCTCGGTCGATTCATGCTTCACCAAGGGGAGGAGCCACAAGCGATGTACAACCAGCTCAAGACCTTGGTGAACCAAGTGCGCAACCTCGGGAGCACCAAATGGGATGACCATGAGATGGTCAAGGTTATTCTAAGATCACTAGTTTTTCTTAATCCTACTCAAGTACAATTAATTCTTGGTGATCCTAGATACAAACTAATGTTTCCCGAGGAAGTGATAGGTAAATTTGTGAGCTTTGAACTAATGATCAAAGGCTCCAAAAAGATTATCGAGCAAGGCGCATCCTCCTCCGTACCCGAAGCACACCCCATTGCATTCAAAGCAACGGAGGAGAAGAAAGAAGATTCTACTCCAAGTAGAATCCCCATTGATGCCTCCAAGCTCGACAATAAGGAGATGGCGCTCATCATCAAGAGCTTTCGTCAAATCATCAAACAAAGGAAGGGGAAAGATTACAAGCCTCGTTCCAAGAAGGTTTGCTATAAGTGTGGTAAGCCCGGTCATTTTATTGCAAAATGTCCATTATCTAGTGATAGTGACAGGGGCGACGACAAGAAGGGAAAGAGGAGAGAAAAGAAGAGGTACTACAAGAAGAAGGGCGGCAATGCCCATGTTTGCCGAGAATGGGACTCCGACGAGAGCTCTACCGACTCCTCCTCCGACGAGGACGCCGCCAACATCACCGTCAACAAAGGGCTCCTCTTCCCCAACATCGGCCACAAATGCCTCATGGCAAAGGACGACAAGAAGAAGGTAAAATCCAAATCCTCCACTAAGTATGCAACATCTAGTGATGAGGCTAATTTTAGTGATGATGAGGATGATTTGTTTACTCTCTTTGCCAACTTAAACATGCAACAAAAGGAAAAATTAAATGAATTAATTAGTGCTATTCATGAGAAGGATGAACTCTTGGATAGCCAAGAAGACTTCCTAATTAAAGAAAATAAAAAGCATGTTAAAGTGAAAAATGCTTATGCTCTAGAAGTAGAAAAATGTGAAAATTAACTAGTGAGCTAAGCACTTGCCATGATATTACTTCCAACCTTAGAAATGAGAATGCCAATTTAATTGCTAAGGTTGGGAAGCTTGATGTTTGTGATGATTCAATTGTTAGTCTTAGAAATGATAATGCCAATTTAATTGCTAAGATTGACAAATTGACTGCTTCCCTTTCTAGCCTTAAAATTGAAAATGAAAAATTGATTGCTAAGGCTAAAGATTTAGATGTTTGCAATGCTTCTATTTCCAATCTTAGAGATGAGAATGATATTTTACATGCTAAGATTGTTGAGTTAAATACTTGCAAATCCTCTACATCTACCGTTGAACATGTTTCTATTTGCACTAGATGTAGAGATGTCAATGTAGATGCTATTCAAGATCACCTTGCTTTAATTAAACAACAAAATGATCACATAGCTACATTAACTGCTAAAATTAATGAGCATGACTTAGAAAATGAGAAATTTAAATTTGCTAGAAGCATGCTCTATAGTGGGAGACGCCCTGGTATTAAGGATGGCATTGGCTTCCAACAGGGAGACAATGTCAAGCTTAATGCCCTGCCTAAAAGATTATCTAATTTTGTTAAGGGCATGGCTCCCATGGTTCAGGATAACGAGGGTTACATTTTATACCCTGCTGGTTATCCCGAACACAAAATTAGGAGAATTCACTCTAGGAAGTCTCACTCTGGTCCTAATCATGCTTTTATGTATAAGAGTGAGGCATCTAGTTCTAGGCAATCAACCCATGCTAAATTGCCTAAGAAGAAACCTTCTAAAGCATCAAATGATCATAATGTTTCTTTCAAAACTTTTTATGCTTCTTATGTCCTAACTAACAAATCCGGCAAGGTAGTTGCCAAGTATGTTGGGGGCAAACACAAGGGATCAAAGACTTGTGTTTGGGTACCCAAAGTTCTTGTATCTAATGTCAAAGGACCCAAAACTGTTTGGGTACCTAAAATCAAGAACTAAATTTGTTTTGTAGGTTTATGCATCCGGGGGCTCAAGTTGGATCATCGACAGCGGATGCAAAAACCACATGACAGGGGAGAAAAAGATGTTCTCCTCCTACGAGAAAAACCAAGATCCCCAACGAGCTATCACATTCGGGGATGGAAATCAAGGGTTGGTCAAAGGATTGGGATTTGTAGCGCATGCCAAGCAGGGAAGCAAGTTGGTGTTCATCATCCACACAAGAACATCATGACAACTGACAGGCCACTTGAGCTCCTCCACATGGACCTATTCGGCCCGATAGCTTACATAAGCATCGGCGGGAGTAAGTACTGTCTAGTTATTGTGGATGATTATTCTCGCTTTACTTGGGTATTCTTTCTACAGGAAAAATCTCAAACCCAAGAAACTTTGAAAGGATTCTTGAGACAGGCTCAAAATGAGTTCGGCTTGAGGATCAAGAAAATTAGAAGCGACAATGAGACGGAGTTCAAAAACTCGCAAATAGAAGGCTTTCTTGAGGAGGAGGGCATCAAGCATGAGTTCTCTTCTCCCTACACGCCACAACAAAATGGTGTAGTGGAGAGGAAGAATAGGACTCTATTGGACATGGCAAGGACCATGCTTGATGAATACAAGACTTTGGATCGGTTTTGGGCCGAGGCGGTCAACACCGCTTGCTACGCCATCAACCGGTTATATCTACACTGAATCCTCAAGAAGACATCATACGAACTCCTCACCGGTAAAAAGCCAAATGTTTCATATTTTAGAGTCTTTGGTAGCAAATGCTTTATTCTTGTTAAAAGAGGTAGAAAATATAAATTTGCTCTTAAGGTTGTAGAAGGCTTTTTACTAGGATATGATTCAAACACAAGGGCATATAGAGTCTTTAACAAGTCCACTGGACTAGTTGAAGTTTCTTGTGACATTGTGTTTGATGAGACTAACGGCTCTCAAGTAGAGCAAGTTGATCTTGATGAATTAGATGATGAAGAGGCTCCATGCGTCGCGCTAAGGAACATGTCCATTGGGGATGTGTGTCCTAAGGAATCCGAAGAGCCCATTCAAGCACAAGATCAACCATCCTCCTCCATGCAAGCATCTCCACCAACTCAAGAAGAGGATGAGGCTCAAGATGAAGAGGGAGAAGATCAAGAAGATGAGCCACCTCAAGAAGACGACAATGATCAAGGGGATGCAAATGATCAAGACAAGGAGGATGAACAAGATCCAAGACCGCCACACCCAAGAGTCCACCAAGCAATACAACGAGATCACCCCGTGAACACCATCCTAGGAGATATTCATAAGGGGGTAACTACTCGATCTTGTGTTGCTCACTTTTGTGAACATTACTCGTTTGTTTCCTCTATTGAGCCACATAGGGTAGAGGAAGCACTTCAAGATTCGGATTGGGTGCTGGCGATGCAAGAGAAGCTCAACAATTTCACAAGGAATGAGGTATGACATTTAGTTCCATGTCCTAACCAAAATGTTATAGGAACCAAGTGGGTCTTCCGCAACAAACAAGATGAGCATGGTGTGGTGACAAGGAACAAAGCCCGACTTGTGGCCAAGGGATATTCACAAGTCGAAGGTTTGGACTTTGGTGAAACCTATGCACCCGTAGCTAGGCTTGAGTCCATTCGTATATTATTAGCCTATGCTACTTACCATGGCTTTAAGCTTTACCAAATGGACGTGAAGAGTGCCTTCCTCAACGGACCTATCAAGGAAGAGGTCTATGTTGAGCAACCTCCAGGCTTTGAAGATAATGAGTATCCTAACCACGTGTATAAACTCTCTAAGGTGCTTTATGGGCTCAAGCAAGCCCTAAGAGCATGGTATGAATGCCTAAGAGATTTTCTTATCACTAATGGATTCAAAGTCGGTAAAGCCGATCCTACTCTATTCACTAAAACTATTGCAAATGATTTGTTTGTATGCCAAATTTATGTTGATGATATCATATTTGGGTCTACTAACAAATCTATATGTGAAGAGTTTAGTAGTGTCGGGTACCGTAATTAGGGGTACCGCCAACACTCCTAAACATGGCTGGAAAACGTCTTCAGAGCAAACCGTAAAGACTGATAAGCATGGTTCAAGTCAAGGCCTCATCTGCCAAGGGACGCGATCTCACCTCTCCCGAGCCCGACCTCGGACAGGAATAGTAGTCCGGGCAGATTCACGCCTCGCCCGAGGGCCTCCACAGGCGGTGGGCGTACCCTCGGCTCGCTCAGAGCCAAGCTCGGGCGAACTTTGTCATGCAGCGACCTCGGCCAGATCGCCTTACCAACCGACCGTATAGCATGTGCATTTAATGCGGGGATCGCGTGCCACCTTATCCTAACACGCGCGCCTCAGTCGGCAAGGTCGAAGTGACCACAGTCACTTCGCCCCTTCACTGACCGTTTTGACAGGAAAACAACACTGTTCGCCCCGCTCCGGCAACTGTGCCAGCCACCAGGGAAAGACTAACAGCAGTCACGACCTTTCCCGAGTTCGGCCTCGGGTGCAATAGGGAGCTCCGCCTCGCCCAACCCCAGGCCTCGGCCTCAGCTTCGGCCTCGGGAGAAGGTCTTTACCTCGACCGACCCCGACCTCGGCCTCAACCTCGGCCTCAGGAGAAGGACTCCGCCTCGCCCGACCTCGGCCTCAGGAGAAGGACTCCGCCTCGCCCGACCTCGGCCTCGAACCGACTACGCTACAGGGGATACATCATTACCCTACCTCTAGCTAGCCGCCTCAGGCTACGAAGGAACAAGACCGGAGTCACATCTAAATTACTCCAGCCATAGGTAATGATGGTTCCCCGCATGTGTCCATGACGTCAATAGTCCCTAAGCTCTCTACGGAAGCAAGGAAACGTCAGCAGGATCCATGCCGCACCGCCAGCTGCGCTTCTACAGGGCTCAAGCACTTCTCCGTCGGCCATGTTAGCACATAGCTACACCCCCATTGTACAGCTAGACCATCTCCTTGTATCTATAAAAGGGGATGTCCAGGGCCTTCCTAAGGAAGGAAACGGAGGCAGGCAGAGTGGGAGAGACGCGGAGGAGGCTAACTCGGACAACTCAAGGCCAAACTCTCTCTCTCTCTCTCTCTCTCTCTCTCTCGCTCAGCTTATAACCCCTACTGCAAGCACCCCCGGTGCAAGATAATACAAGCCTCATTCCCCCTCTTGTGTTCCATCTTGCATCAACCCATCTGGACAGGGGCACGCAGCACAAAATTCACTAGTCGGTCCGGCTGAGGTCCCCCTGGGTCCGGAACACCGATAGTTGGCGCGCCAGGTAGGGGCTCGCTGCGTGTTAACGATACTTTCCCGTTGAGTTCCAGATGGTCAATCTTCAGCAGCCCCTTCAGCCCGGGACGGTGCTCCGCTTCGGAAGTCTCGAGTTCATGTCCCCCGACGGTGGCTACGACATGGTACTGTTCCCCCCGCAGCACGACAACAACGACAGTCGTCGGCTCGCCCAGCGGAGACGAACTCGATGACGACGACGACATCTCCACGTGGCGGAAGAGGAACACCTGAGTCAACCCTGCCACCCTCCTCGCTGGAGGAGACGGAGATGGGGCAACCATGGGCAGGCAGGGGGCGGCACCTCGACTGCTGTCGGACCAGAGCGAATCGACGACGCCGGCACCCCTGCGGGGGATATGTCGGGCGTTATCCTCACGTCTGAGACAACGACAGGTGTCGCCTCCTAGCAAAACGCCAGCCCCAGGCACACTGATGACGCTGGCACCCTTGCGAGGGACTTGTCGGGCATTAGTCTCGCATCTGAGATAACGACACATTCCACCTCTGATGCAACTTCACCGCCGTCTACCAACCAGTAGGTACCTTCAGTTTTCCATCCCGTTCCCTTTAGATTCAGCTTCGACCCACCAAGCGACCCCGCTTTGGTGAGCGCTTTCGTGAGGGCATATGCTGACCTTCCGGGGTACCAGATGTGGTCAACTTGGGACCGACTGACGGCCGTCTCAACCTCCGGGCCCGCGGGTTCCGAGGAAGAGGACGACCCCGATGTCAGTTGGGATTTCTCTGGACTCAGTGATCCCAGTGCCATGCGTGACTTCATGTCCGCATGTGACCACTGCCTCTCCGGCTGCTCTGATGATGGTCACAGCCTCGACGACAAGGGTCGCGACCCGACTCGCGAGTGCTTCCACATCGATCAGGAAGATCACGACAGAGAAAACCACCTCGGCATGCCAGGAAGTGACGACGCCCTTGCACCTGCGTCTCGCGTTGAGATCCCGCGGGAGCTAGCTATGGCCTAGGTCCCCACGGGGGGTCAGGGCTCACAGCTCGAGCAACTCCGCGAGATGCAGGCCAAGCTCGATGAGGGAGCGGGGCGACTTGTGCAGCTCCAGCGAAACCTCGAGCAAGTGTGGGTAGGCCAAGCGCTCGCCGGAGGAGCACGTCATCGGGCCCGGGACGTCCAGCGCCGCATTATTAAAGATGCCAGGGCAATGCTATCCCCGGCCATCAACGGGGCTTGCCAGGACCTGGTTGCAGTGGCGGTATTGCTTCGAACGATGCCGGAACCATCCACCACCGAAGGGCGACGTATCCAGGGCAAACTCAAGAACCTCCTGGAAAACGCCGCAACCCAACGAGCTGAGAGCTCCGCCTCCTAAAGGCGAGGGTGCCCCTCGGTGCATCACGTAGTGTCCTCTCGACATACGTGCGAGGCCTCGGTCCACACCGAGCCTACAAGAGACGAGACACCTACAGCCACGGATCGCCTCGGCGAGGATCAGCGCCGCCGCGACCGTCGAGCCCGCCTTGAGGAAAAGATGCGCCGAGGCTACCACCCCAGGCGCGGGGGACGCTACGACAGTGAGGAGGATCGGAGCCCCTCACCCGAACCACCAGGCCCGCGGGTCTTTAGCCGAGCCATACAATGAGCGCCGTTCCCGGCCCGGTTCCGGGCCCCGACTACCATCACCAAGTACTCGGGGGGAGACGAGGCTAGAGTTGTGGCTCGCGGATTACCGGCTGGCATGCCAGTTGGGAGGGACGGACGACGACAACCTCATCATCCGCAAACTCCCCCTTTTCCTCTGTGACGCTGCCCGGGCCTAGCTGGAGCATCTGCCCCCTGCGTAGATCTTCGGCTGGGACGACCTAGTCAAGGCCTTCACTGGAAATTTCCAAGGCACTTATGTGCGCGCTGGGAACTCATGGGACGTCATCAGAGCATTCCTCGCCGGCACCACTTGCCAGGACCTGGTGAGCAAACTGGGGCGCAAGACACCCACCAAGGCAAGCGAATTGATGGACATAGCCACCAAGTTTGCCTCTAGTCAGGAGGCGGTCGAAGCCATCTTCTGGAAGGACAAGAAGCCTTAGGGAAGGCAGGAGGAAGACAACCCCGAGGTGTCTGGCCAGCGTGGCATGAAGAAGAAGACCAGGAAGAAGGCGCAAGCGAAGCGCAACGCCGTCGACGTGGACCTCGTCGCCACTGTCGAGCACAGGAATCCTTGGAAGCCTCTCGGAGGGGCCAACGTGTTCGACAAGATGCTCAAGGAGTCATGCCCCTATCATAGGGGTCCCGTCAAGCACACCCTTGAAGAGTGCGACATGGTCTGGCGTTACTTCAATAAGGCTGGACCCTCGGCAGAGGACGGCATGGACCCATGCAACGACAAGAAGGGAGGAGACAAAGAAGAGGAGTTCCCGGAGGTCCGTAACTGCTTCATGATCTACGGCGGACATGTGGCAAACGCCTCGGCTCGACACCGCAAGCAGGAGCACCGGGAGGTCTGCTCGATGAAGGTAGCAACGCCAGTCTACCTAGACTGGTCCGACAAGCCCATCACCTTCGACCAAGGCAACCACCCCAACTACGTGCGAGCCCAGGGAGGTACCCGCTCGTCGTCGACCCAATCATCAGCAACGTTAGGCTCTCCAAGGTCCTCATGGACAGAGGCAGCAGCCTCAACATCATCTACGCCGAGACCCTAGAGGTCTTGGGGGTTGATCGGTCTGAGATCCGGGCTAGTGCAGCACCCTTCCACGGGATTGCACCCGGAAAGCGTATCCTGCCCCTCGGACAGATTGACTTGCCCGTCTGCTTCGGAACTCCCTCCAACTTCCAAAAGGAAACCCTCACCTTTGAGGTAGTTGGGTTCCAAGGGACCTATCACGCGGTGCTGGGAAGACCGTGCTACGCCAAGTTCATGGCCATCCCCAACTACACTTACCTCAAGCTCAAGATGCCTGGCCCCAAGGGAGTCATAACCGTCGGACCCACGTACCGCCACGCTTACGAATGCGACGTGGAATGCGTTGAGTACGCCGAAGCCCTCGCCGAGTCCGAAGCCCTCATCGCCGACCTAGTTTGCCTCTCCAAAGAGGCGCTCGACGCGAAGCGGCACACCGGCAACTTCGAGCCGGCCGAGGCAGTCAAGTCTGTCTCTCTCGACCCTAGCAACGACGCCGACAAGAAAGTCAGGATCGGCTCCGAGCTCAACCCCAAATAGGAAGCATTGCTCGTCGACTTTCTCCGCGCGAACGCCGAAGTTTTTGCGTGGAGTCCCTCGGACATGTCGGGCATACCGAGGGATGTCGCCGAGCACTCACTAGACATCCGAGCTAGAGCCCAAACTATGAAACAGCACCTGCGCCACTTTGATGAAGAGAAGCGCAGAGCCATAGGCGAGGAGGTCCACAAGCTAATGGCTGCAGGGTTCATCAAAGAGGTATTCCATCCAGAATGGTTAGCTAACCCTGTGCTTGTAAAGAAAAAAGGTGGGAGGTGGAGGATGTGTGTGGACTACACTGGGCTAAATAAAGCATGCCCCAAGGTTCCCTACCCTCTACCTCGCATCGATCAAATTATGGACTCCACCGCTGGGTGCGAAACCCTGTCTTTCCTCGATGCCTACTCAGGCTATCACCAAATCAAGATGAAAGAGTCCGACCAGCTCGCGACTTCTTTCATCACACCTTTTGGCATGTATTGCTACACTACTATGCCATTTGGTTTGAGGAATGCAGGTGCAACCTACCAGAGGTGCATGAACCATGTGTTCGGAGAGCACATCGGCAGAACGGTCGAGGCTTACGTCGATGACATTGTTGTCAAAACAAGGAAAGCCTCCGACCTCCTCTCTGACCTTGAGGTAACATTCGGGTGCCTAAAAGCGAAGAGCGTAAAACTCAATCCTGAGAAGTGTGTCTTCAGAGTCCCCCGAGGCATGCTCCTAGGGTTCATCATCTCCGAACGAGTCATCGAGGCCAACCCGGAGAAAATCGCGGCCATCACCAACATGGGGCCAATCAAAGATTTGAAAGGAGTACAAAGGGTCATGGGATGCCTTGCGGCTCTGAGCCGCTTCATCTCGCGCCTTGGCAAGAAAGGATTGCACTTGTACCGCCTCTTAAGGAAGGCCGAGCGCTTCACTTGGACTCCCGAGGCCGAAGAAGCCCTCGGAAACTTAAAGGCACTCCTTACTAATGCGCCTATCTTGGTGCCCCCCGCTACGGGAGAAGCTCTCTTGATTTACGTAGCCGTAACCACTCAGGTGGTCAGCACCGCGGTCGTAGTCGAGAGACAAGAAGAAGCGCATGCACTACTCGTCTAGAGGCCAGTCTACTTCATCAGTGAAGTGCTATCCGAGGCCAAAATTCACTACCCACAAATCTAGAAGCTGCTGTACGCAGTGATTCTGACACGGCGGAAGCTGCGACACTACTTCGAGTCTCATCCGGTTACCGTGGTGTCATCTTTCCCCCTAGGAGAGATCATCCAGAGCCGAGAGGCCTTGGGTAGGATAGCAAAATGGGCAGTGGAACTCATGGGCGAAACACTTTCATTTGCCCCTTGGAAGGCCATAAAATCCCAAATCTTGGTCGACTTCCTGGCTGAATGGACTAACACCCAGTTGCCAACGGCCCCAATCCAGGCCAAACTTTGGACCATGTATTTCAATGGGTCGTTGATGAAAACTGGAGCAGGCGCGGACTTGCTCTTCATCTCACCCCTCGAAGAACATGTGTGTTACGTAATACGCCTCCATTTTCCGGTGTCAAACAACGTGGCCGAGTATGAGGCCTTGGTTAATGGACTGCACATCGCCATTGAGCTAGGGGTTCGGTGCCTCGACGCTCGTGGTGACTCGCAGCTCGTTATTGACCAAGTCATGAAGAACTCTCATTGCCGCGACCAAAAAATGGAGGCCCCGAGATTTCTAGGTGGGAGACCTAGTGCTTCGGCTACGACAAGACGCCCAAGGGCGCCACAAGCTTACTCCTCCCTGGGAAGGGCCGTTCATCATCGCCAAAATTTTGAAGCCCGGGACGTACAAGCTGGCCAACGATCAAGGCGAGGTCTACAGCAACGCTTAGAACATCGAACAGCTACATCGCTTTTACCCTTAAAATGTTTCAAGTCATTTATGTACCTTAGTCCCTTTACATACACAAATAAAAGTCTAGCTATCAAGGGAGGATTGACCTTGCCTCAGCAAAAACCGACCCTCCCTCTGGGGCTAGAAGGGGGGAACCCCCTCTGCGTCAAAATTTTCCTCGGAAAAGTTTTCTACCAAAATGTCTTTCGTGCCTTTCAACTATGTCGATAGCGGAATCCCAAAAACGAACGACTGAGACCTTGAACGGCAAGGGCGACCGAGCCGAGGGACTCCTACACCTCGGTGATACGGATACCTCACTCGTCACCTTCCACGAAAGGCGGCTCACGCTCGGATAAGTGATTCTGCTACCGAACAATTCCTAACGCTCGGGTAGAAAGCAACTTTCGTACCATTTCGACTATATCGATAACAGAATCCTTAAAACGAGTGAGAGAGACCTTGAACGGCAAGGCCGACCGAGCCAAGGGACTCCTATGCCTCCGAGATACGAATACCTCACTCGTCACCTTCCACGAAGGGTAGCTCATGCTCGGATAAGTGACTCTGCTACCGAACATGTCCTAATGCTCGAAGCAAGAGGAAAGGACATGCAGCTTTATAATCTGACATTGAAAATGTTTAGGCCTCAGCGGCCTCAAGAAACATACACATACTTAAAACAAATTGTTCCTGCAGGCTCAGACATCGGCAGGGGGAGGAGCAGCACCCTCGGTAGAATCTGGCCCGGCCTTAGACGGCGACACGGGCGTAAGGACCTCCACCTCGAAGGAGGAAGCCAGCACCGTGCTTGGGCCCTCGACAGCCGCGTCAAGCCTATGGACCTCGGCTAAGACAGCCTCCTCCTCGTCGGGTAAGCAGTACCCCTCGCTGACCCGCTCCAGATCCACGTCGTAGTGGGAGGCGAGGACGGTGAATGCCCGCCTAACGCCGAGGTGCAGCACCCCGTGGAGTCTGCTGCACACATGGCCGCCCAAGGCCCGCAGGTGACTCTGGGGGGAGCTACCCGAGGGGACGTCGTCGAGACCAAAGGCCCAACAAAAGGCCGAGATAGCCTCAGACATGGCCACGCAGTCGGCCTCTTTCTGCTCAGCCACCTGGGCAAGCGCCTTGTAGTTCTTAACAGACTCGTTAAGAGCCGTCTCGAACCCTGCAGACAGCCGGGCAATGTTCTTCAAACACGAGGAGAAGGACAAAGCTAAACCAAAGTCGCAAAGCAGGCGAAACGTACCTTCGGCCTGGACACGCTGCTACGAGGCCTTAGCTTGGGTGGACCAAGTAGACCCGACGGCCACGGCCAGGCCCTTCGCAAGGGTCCCGGCCTGAGCGGTCGCCTCGGGGTCTAGAAAGGGGGAACCCCCTCTGCGCCAAAACTTTCCTCGGAAAAGTTTTTCTACCAAAAACGACTTTCATGCCTTTCGACTGCATCAATGGCGGAATCCTAAAAACGACAAGAGAGACCTTGAACGTCAAGGCCGACCGAGCCAAGGGACTCCTACGCCTCCGGGATACGAATACCTTACTCATCACCTTCCGCAAAAGGTAACTCACGCTCGGATAAGTGATTCTGCTACCGACGAACAAGTCTTAATGCTCGAAATAAGAGGAAAGAAACACGATTTTACACACAAATACCCAAATGTTCAGGCCTCGGCAGCCACGGAAAACAAACACACGTACTTGGGATAACTATGCTACGTAGATGTCGATAGCACCCTCGGTAGCTTTCCCGACCTACAGCAGATATCTCAGTACTTGGAGCAATTACATTTTGCTCTTACATTCCCTTACAAACGGGACCCAGCTCCATTCCCGCAGGAATGAACTACCTCCACATGGAGGGGCTACAAGATAACAAGCTCCAAGCGGCTCACCGGCGACCACGGCACTAGCAGCGACAACGACCTCTGCCTCGGGCGGCTCAAAAGCAGCGGTGATTGCCTCAGGGCAAACGCTACTGTGAAAAGGCCCTCGTCCCCGTCCCCCACACGAGGGGCGAGGACAAGCCATTAAAGCCAAAGAGCCAGAGGTCCGCCCGTAGGTAGCACTGATGGTCTCGCCTATGGCGGTGGGAAGCCTCGCCTATGGCAGCCACCACCTCAGCACCGACGGTAGCGGCCACCTGTGCCCCAATGCCGCACCGGTGAATGGCGGCCGCCCCAAAGTGCACCGGCAGGTCCTCACTCCCGTCCTCGCCACAGGAGCAAGGATGAGACTGTCCCAGAACACGAACACCGCCCTCGTGGCGTACGACGTGTTGTGCGACCGACACCCGTGCAGCGGACGGGCAGCCACGCTCCGCCCCAGTGGTAGGAGGCGGCACCGGAAGCAGCGCCAGAGCTGCCCAGGCCAGGGAGCCAGACACGCGGCAGCTGACGGCGCCACGGACGACGAACGCCCTTCTCCCTGATCACTAAGGGAAGGAGCGGGCCGCTGCCCACGCGAAGGCGAGACCCAACTCGACGCACCCTCCTCCCCAACATGGATGATGAACATCCTTGAAGCTGAGGGCGGCAGGGAGGCCACAGCCCGGCTCGCCCTTCCCCACCGCAAGGCTGGCGGTCATCATCCTGGGTGACCGCCGGCGGGGGACTGCAGCCAGGCTGCGTGATGAAAATCCTTGAAGCCAAGCGATGACTAACGAGCGCCAACCCCCATGAGGTCGTGCTCCTCCAACAGCAGCAAGAAGAAGGCAAGACCACCGGCATTGCCACGGGTGCAAACTCTCCGACGGTGAGGTCGCCAGAAAACACCGGCACACCTCATCTGGAAGCCCGGAAGGCGGAGGGGCACGAAGAAGACGAGAGGAGCAAGGCATGGTTAGTGCCCGGGAGATCGGTCCCTTTTTATAGGCAGATCTCCCCACTTACGCCCCAAAACGTCGTGGGCAAGGTCTCCCCTGACGTGCTCTAGGATTCTCGCCCTACGACACGGGGGCTAGGTCCCACATATCATGCAAACTGACCCGCAACACGAAGATGGTGAACCGCTGCACACGTGGCATGCAACCGCCCCGCGAGTAAGCGCTCCCTCATTCTCGCCAAATCCAGCGGTCGAAAGGGTGGGCCGCCATGCCAGAAGTGTGCAACCGCACCACGGTTGTACGCCCTTCTAGCTTCATCACAACTAGCGATCTAGCATGGAGGCACGAGCCCCCATGTCATGTGACTGATGCGCCAGTTACCGCGTGCAAAGAAATCGCACCGCCATTCGCGCCAATGCCGCGTCTTCTCGGGACTACAGAACTCGTGCAGTGACTCGAGGCAGCCTCATGCGTGACCCAACAGTGCCCATTAAGTGCGACGATCACGGGTCAGTCAGCCGCGGGGATAGGCGCGACAGTTGATATGACCAAAGGCGGACCGGCAGTAATTGCAGCAACAGACGTGTGGAAGCGGTGGTCCAATCACCTACAGGCTCGCATCCTCTCCTGAAGCGACAGGGGAGCCCTCTCCCACGGCATAAAGACGACGCACCCGTGTTCTGTTCCTCGAACGACTCGCGCACGCGCAACAAATGTCCCGCGAATCGCCCGTTTCGTTGCATTAACTCCTTGGCAGGGCAAGCGACACCTCTGGCAGGCGAAGCGGGCACCGTTTCGTCTCCGTCATGATGACCGCGTCAAAAAAGGTGCGCCGCATTATTTAAATTCATATCCTTTTCCTTTTCCTCTCTCTCTCTCTCTCTCTCTCTCTTGCCACAGGGATCGGGAAAGGGGATATTTCGGGAAAGGATCCTTGTCAGCGAAGGAAATGGGCCCCGAGCCCTCCTACTGATCAGGGGTTCGAAGGTTGCGCCCTGCGGGGTTTGGCAACCGCCCCAGAGCACTCGGGCTCCGAGACCTTTACTGATCAGGGGTTCGAAGGCTGGCCCCTCGGAAGGGTTCGACAGCCGCCCCAGAGCACACAGAGTTAGGGATGACCCTGGGTACGTCCGTTACATGGCTGAGGCTCGGGCTACGCTCCCGAGGTACCCTAGGACATTTCCGAGACCAGCAGGAACGATTTTGTAATGGAATCCCACCGGAGGGAGGCACCGAGCCCTCGAACCCTATCAAATGGTCCCGGGTCCAGCAAATCACCTGCAGGTACTTTTGTAGCGCGCCTCTGGGCCACTAGCCGACCCTTATCGAATGGGGCTCAGGCGTCCACTTGAATTACCCGTTAGCAACTCACTGGAAACACCATGTTCGGTTCCCTCCGAGGGTAACATGGGGCTTTCCCCCCTTCCTCCTTGTGGAAAGGCGACGAAGGGGCGTATAATAAAAGTCGAGACGGTCCTTGATCGTCCTCTCGCTCCGTGCAGAGGCTCGGGGGCTGCTCTCGCACCAGGCTACGACCTGATTGTTGACCACGTCAACAAACCAGCTTGAAAACTTAGAGCCTGACCATGCACCCGGGCTGCGGCTAGGCCGCATGAGGAAACAACAAGGCCAACTAAGGCATAACAAAAAGAATTAAGACCTCGAAGGAGTCAAACCACTCCTCCGAGGCCTCGGGGGCTACACCCGACGGGTGCGCTCGCGCGCACCCATCAGAATAAAATATAACTGAGAAAGGCTGGTCCCCTTGCAAAAAATCCGGCAGAACCTCCAAGCGAGTGCCTACACTCCCTTCGGGGCTCGGGGGCTACTGTCGGGTACCGTAATTAGGGGCACCCCCAACACTCCTAAACACGGCTGGAAAACGTCTTCAGAGCAAACCGTAAAGACTGATAAGCACGGTTCAAGTCAAGGCCTCATCTGCCAAGGGACGCGATCTCACCTCTCCCGAGCCCGGCCTCGGGCAGGAATAGTAGTCCCGGGTAGATTCACGCTTCGCCCGAGGGCCTCCACAGGCGGTGGGCGTACCCTCGGCTCGCCCGGAGCCAAGCTCGGGCGAACTTTGTCGTGCAGCGACCTTGGCCAGATTGCCTTACCAACCGACCGTATCGCATGCGCATTTAATGCGGGGATCGCCTAACACCTTATCCTAACACGCACGCCTCAGTCGGCAAGGTCGAAGTGACTGCAGTCACTTTGCCCCTTCACTGACCGTTCTGACAGGAAAACAGCACTGTTCGCCCTGCTCCGGCAACTGTGCCAGCCACCAGGGAAAGACTAACAACAGTCATGGCCTTTCCTGAGTTCGGCCTCGGGCGCAACAGGGAGCTACACCTCGCCCGACCCTAGGCCTCGGCCTCAGCTTCAGCCTCGGGAGAAGGTCTCCGCCTCGACCGACCCTGACCTCGGCCTCAACCTCGGCCTCGGGAGAAGGACTCCGCCTTGCCTGACCTCGGCCTCGAGAGAAGGACTCCGCCTCGCCCGACCTCGACCTCGAACCGACTACGCTACAGGGGATACATCATTACCCTACCTCTAGCTAGCCGCCTCAGGCTACGAAGGAACAAGACCGGAGTCACATCTAAATTACTCCGGCCACAGGTAATGATGGTTCCCCACATGCGTCCATGATGTCAATAGTCCCCAAGCTCTCTATGGAAGCAAGGAAACGTCAGCAGGATCCACGCCGCACCGCCAGCTGCGCTTCTACAGGGCTCAAGCACTTCTCTGTCGGTCACGTTAGCACATAGCTACACCCCCCATTATACAGCTGGACCATCTGCTTGTATCTATAAAAGGGGATGTCCAGGGCCTTCCTAAGGAAGGAAACGGAGGCAGGCAGAGTGGGAGAGACGCGGAGGAGGCTAACTCGGACAACTCAAGGCCAAACTCTCTCTCTCTCTCTCTCTCTCTCTCGCTCAGCTTGTAACCCCTACTGCAAGCACCCAAGGTGCAAGATAATACAAGCCTCATTCCCCCTCTTGTGTTCCATATTGCATCAACCCATCTGGACAGGGGCACGCAGCACAAAATTCACTGTCCGGCTGAGGGTCCCCCGGGTCTGAAACACCGACAAGTAGGATCATGATTCAAAAATTCGAGATGTCAATGATGGGGGAGTTGAAGTATTTTCTAGGATTTCAAGTGAAGCAACTCCAAGAGGGCACCTTCATCAGCCAAACAAAGTATATTCAAGATATTCTCACCAAGTTTGGAATGAAGGATGCCAAGCCCATCAAGACACCCATGGGAACCAATGGGCATCTCGACCTCGACATGGGAGGTAAATCCGTAGATCAAAAGGTATACCGGTCGATGATGTCACACCCGGTTTTAGAAGGCAAACCGAATGCGAACCATGTACGTGCCAGGATTAGTTATTCACGTACACAGCAGTTACATAACATGGACATCATCACACAGTGCTCAAATAGTATTAAAAGGGGAAATAATAGTCGATTACATCATATGTCTGAGACATCCATGTAGTTCTTACAATAAATCAAAGTGCGAAAACGAAACGTAGATAACGCGGCCTTCACAGGCAGCCGACTGGGGGTTGCCGCTAACCCACGCCTAGAACTCGTCGTAGTCTTGGAACTCCTGGAAGTCTCCTTCCACAGCTTCATCTTCTCCTAAGCAGTGGTTGCAATGCTGACAACCTGGGGGGGATTGGTGTGTAGAGCAAGGGTGAGTACACATCAACATACTCAGCAAGCATCCCGTTTGGCTGTAGTGGACTAGCTTTATGTGGGGATAAGTCAAGCAGTTGCTTTTAGTTGGTCAGGTTATTACTTACTAGTAGAAAGCCAGGTTTTAACATTAACCCAAGTTATTAGCCCAATGTATCCTTTCCAAACAGAAAGAATACCACTTACCAGCACCATAATCATAACCAGAATCATCAATCTCATTGCCACCTGTACCAAAATGTCTCTGATCAAGTATCACTAATCTCTGGAGCTCCCTTGGCCGCTCATAACCGCGAGCACGGCTGATATATCAGTTTCATAACACTCTGCAGAGGTTGTGCACTTTACCCATAAGCTGTGATTCCCTCTCTAGCCCGGGCTTGCAAGACCCTTATTCACTCCCAAGGTGAATGGCTAGGGATTCACTACGAAGCCTTTACAAAGATTCCCCGGGGCTATAGCCACCCATTAGGTTTCCTAAATGTACCGCACTCCTCCCCAAGGGACAAATCAACCTTGGCAGAGCGAGTCGCATACACCGAGCCCCATTGACGGCACGACGGCTAAGTGATCTACACCCCGGTTCCTCCAATTATTCAGCTAAGGGCGTCCCATTCCACCCTCATGGTTGCACTGTTTTCCCGGGCGGTCATCCATTGAACAGGTCCTTACGGAGAGGCACTCGAGAAACCGCTCGAGTCCCCTTGAAGGTCACAAGTATAATCATAAATAAGAAGGGAAAACAGCGTATCATGGATAATCACATCATGTTCATTGATTAGAGTTGAGCAATAGCATTAAACTAAGCAGTAATAATCCGACCCAAATAGGTAATCAAGGACATGGATAACAAAAGCTAGTAAATCCTTAGGTATAAATGTGTAATGCGGGAGGTGAATTAAAGGATGTATAGGACAGAAATAGGTCAAAGGACACTTGCCTCCACCAATCGACTGCTGCTCAGGGGCTTCTCCTGCGGGTTCCTCGGGCTCTTCGTCCGGATCGTTCTCTATGCGATTGCAAGCATACATACATCCATCCATTTAAATTAGGAAACAAACAGTACACCATACAAGGGAACAAATAAAGTGAATATGCATCAAGTATGACATTTGATATCGCATTCATTATGGTTAGAAAGAAACGGGGAAAGGTCTCGTAGGGGGTTAAATCTTATGCACTAATGATTAGTTAAATTATGCGCTCTAGTTCCAATTGGTTCTAACAAAAGAATTTAGTTATATGCACTAATGGAAACCTAGTCATTTTTAGTTGATCAACATTGAACGAGATAAACAATTGATTATACGAATTGACTAGCGTAACGGAATTCTAAATTAAGTTTCCCATTTCAATAACATGAATAATGATTAGCCTGCCTAAATAACAATGATAACAGAAAGTAAAATAAAATAAAATAAATAAAATAAAAAAAATAAAAAGGGGGGGGGGGGGGCGGTTGAACCGGCCAGGGCAGGGGCGGGGGCGGCCAAGCCGGCGGCGGGCGGCCGAGCTGGCGGGGGGGGGGGGGGGGCTGAACCGGGCGGGGGCGGCCGAGCTGGGCGCGCGGGGGCGGCCGAACCGGCCAGGGGCGGCCGAGCTGGGCGCGCGGGGCTGGCGCGGCCGGGCGGGCGGCCGAGGGCGGCTGGGGCGCGGCCGGGCGGGCGGCCGAGCGGCAGGGGAAGAGGAGGGGAGAGGGGAGAGGGAGAGGGAGGAGGGCCTCACCGGGGACGGGCGAGCGGCGACGGACGGCGGTTGGGCCGACGGCAGGGGCGGCCGAGCTAGGGCAAGGGGGCGGCGGCGGCTAGGGTGGGGAGGGAATGGGAGAAAGGGAGGGAGAGAGAGAGAGAGATAAGGGGAAGGGAGTGGGGGGCGGTTGGGCCGGCTAGGCCCAAGAGGGGGGCGCGCGGGGGCGGCTGGGCCGGCTGGGGGCGGCTGGGCCGGCCAGGAGCAGCCCACGGCGCGGGAGAGAGAAAAGGGAGGAGAGAGAGAAAGAAAAAGAAAAAGAAAGAAAAGGTTTCTTCTCATTTTCGAAATCCGATCTTCCTAGATGAATGCACTTACATTTTCAAACATTCCAAAAGAATGCATGGTCCGGCATGGTGCATCAAACAACATAAAATATTTTAAGGTTTTGCTTTACACGGGAATTCCAAGCCGAATCCCGCTAACTTTGGAAAAGATCAAGGTCTAGCGAGGGGAAAAAGAAAAAGAAAAGGTAACGCCCGAATTTGGCGAGTGAAGAAAAGAAAAAATTCAACTGCAAAATTCGGGGCGTTACAAACCTATCCCCCTTAAAAGAATCTCGCCCTCGAGATTCAGGGTTGGCTAGCAAAGAGCTCTGGGTACTTGGCCATCAAATCATCTTCACGCTCCCAGGTTGCTTCTTCCTCAGAGTGGTGACTTCATCTGACTTTGCACATTCTGATGGTCTTCCTTCGGGTGACTCTATCTGCAATCTCAAGGATCTGAGCTGGCTTCTCAACGTAGGTCAAGTCCTCCTGGACTTCCAGACCTTCCACTGGCAACTGCTCTTCTAGCACACGCAAACACTTCTTCAACTGAGACACATGAAAGACATCATGCACAGCAGACAAATTCTCTGGCAGACTGAGCTGATAGGCCACTTCTCCATGCTTTGAGAGAATTTGATACAGACCAATGTAGCGGGGTGCTAGCTTGCCTTTCACTCCAAACCTTCTGACTCCTCTGATCGGTGACACTTTCAAATAGACAAAGTCTCCGACTTCGAAACTTAGCTCTCTTCTTCTTGTGTCTGCATAGCTTCGCTGCCTTGATTGCGCTATCTTCAGATTCTCCCGAACCATTTTGATGTTCTCTTCAGCTTCAAGCAGAATGTCTGGCCCAAACACCTGCTTTTCTCCAGGCTGATCCCATTGCAACAGAGTTCTACAACTCCTTCCATAGAGCGCCTGAAATGGTGACATCTTCAAACTGGCCTGGTAACTGTTGTTATAGGAAAACTCTGCATAAGGCAATCGCTTGTCCCATCCGGACTGATCTTGCAACGCACAGGCTCTCAACATGTCTTCAAGAATTTGATTGGTTCTCTCGGTCTGACCATCTGTCTATGGATGATAAGCTGAACCGAAATTCAAATGCGTGCCCAAGGCTTCATGCAACTGCTGCCAGAAATGAGAGGTGAATTGCGTTCCTCTGTCTGACACTATCTTCTTTGGCACACCATGAAGACAAACGATCCGAGACATGTACAACTCTGCCAATACTGCACTGTTGTAGCTGGTCTTGACAGGTATGAAGTGGGCTGACTTGGTTAAGCGGTCCACCACTACCCAAATGGAATCGTAGCCGGCTCGAGTGCGAGGCAATCCGACTATGAAATCCATACTGATCTCATCCCATTTCCACTGAGGAATTTGCAACGGTTGCAACAATCCAGCTGGTCTCTAATGTTCGGCCTTGATTCGCCGACAACTATCACACATAGCCACATGCTCTGCGATTTCCCTCTTCATTCCATACCACTAGAATTTCTTCTTCAGATCCTGATACATCTTCTCACTGCCAGGGTGAATCGAATAAGCTATCTCATGAGCTTCCTTGAGAATCAACTCCCGAATAGACTGGATATTGGGAACACACAAGCGGTCTTTGAACCATACCACACCTTCAGCATCTTCTCGAAAATCTTTGCCTTTGCCTTCCGAAATCAGTCGCCGGATCTCACTGATCTTCTCATCATTCTTCTGCGCCTCTTTGATTTCTCGCTCCAAGGTAGGTTCCAACTCAACTGTGACTCCTCGCGAATTATTCAGAAATCCGAGACTCAACCTGTCAAACTCTTTGGCCAACTCATAAGGCATCGGACGAGCGACCATCAGATTGACTTGACTCTTCCTGCTCAAAGCATCTGCCACTACGTTCGCCTTGCCTGGATGGTAATGAATCTCCAACTCATAGTCTTTGATCAATTCTAACCATCTTCTTTGCCTCATATTCAGCTCTGTCTGAGTAAATATGTACTTAAGACTCTTGTGGTCTGTGTAAACATTGCATTTCTGTCCATACAGATAGTGCCTCCATGTCTTCAGTGCGTGAACCACTGCTGCCAGCTCTAGATCATGGATTGGGTAATTCTTCTCATGAACCTTCAACTGTCGGGACGAGTAAGCCACAACTCTTCCCTCTTGCATCAACACACATCCCAAACCAGTGTAACAAGCATCACAATACACCGAGAAGGGCTTGTGCACATCAGGCAAGACTAGGACAGGCGCTGTAGTCAACTTCTCTTTCAGTGCTTCAAAGGCCTCTTGACATTTCTGGGTCCACTTGAACTCAACCTTGTTGCCTAGCAACGCTGTCATTGGTTTCGCAATCTTCGAAAACCCTTCAATGAATCGCCGATAATATCCGGCCATTCCAATGAAACTCTTGATTCCTCGGGCATCTGTTGGCGCTTTCTAGTTCAGAATGTCTGCCACTTTCTTCGGATCCACAGCCAATCCTTCTTTGTTGATTATGTGACCCAAGAATAGGACTTCACTGATCCAGAACTCACACTTGTTCAACTTTGCATACAACTGGTGCTCTCGCAATCTCTGCAATACCATCCTCAAATGATCTGCATGCTCTTCTTCACTTTGAGAATAAATCAGAATGTCATCAATGAATACCACCACAAACTTATCAAGATAATCCATAAATACACTGTTCATCAAGTTCATAAAGAAGGCTGGTGCATTTGTCAAACCGAAAGACATCACTGTGAACTCATACAACCCATACTTGGTAATGAACGCTGTCTTCGGAATGTCTGAAGGTCGAATCCTGAGCTGATGATAACCCGACCTCAGATCAATCTTTGAGAACACACTGGCTCCTCTCAACTGGTCGAACAGATCTTCTATTCTGGGCAAAGGGTACTTGTTCTTAATTGTGACTTCATTTAGAGCTCGATAATCGATACACATCCTTTTGGTGCCATCTTTCTTTTCCACAAATAGGACAGGGGCGGCCCAAGGCGAAGTGCTTGGCCGAATGTAACCTTTCTTTGACAGCTCATCAATCTGCTTCTTAAGCTCAACCAACTCGGGTCCAAATATTCTGTAAGCTCTCTTATAGATGGGGGCGGTTCCAGGAAGAAGCTCTATGGCAAACTCAACTTTCCGCTCTGGTGGCATACCCGGTAGTTCCTTGGGAACACATCTGGGAATTCAGACACAGTCTTGATCCTCTCAATTGGGTCTGCTTCACTGCTATCGATAGCCATCTGATAACAACTTCCTTTCTTCGGCTCAGGCGGGACTAATTCGGTCACCACTTCCTCTCCTAGTGGGGACACCAACTTGATTGTCCTCTTATCACAACTGATAACTGCCTGATACTTATCTAGCCTATTCATCCCTAGGATGACATCTATTCCCTGAGTACCCATTACTATGAGGTTAGCGGGAAACACTATCCCCCTTATTTCCACACTTACATTCAAACAAATGCTATCGGCTCGAATTCTACCACCGGCTGAGTCAATTTGAATGGGGGTTGACATGGTAGTAATCGGAAGATTATGTGCTTTCACCCATGATGCAGTAATAAAAGAATGCGTTGCTCCAGTATCAAATAACACTTCTGCAATATGGAAATCGACTGGGAACATACCTACTGTCATGCCGGGGGTCTCCTGAACTGCTTCAGCCTCCAAGTGATTCAATCTTCCATGATTATAGCGCTGCTGAGGGCGGTTGCCTGATCCAGGCTGAGACACATGCTGCTTTGCTGGGGCATTGGGGCCTGACTGCTGCTGGGCTGCTTTCTTCGGACATTGCATCACCCAATGGCCTTGCTCTCCACAGTGGAAACATGCCCTGTTTCCAACCTGAGCTGGTGCTGCTTGACTGTTCTGCTGAGTTGCGGGGGCAGGAAGACGAGGTGCCTGCTGATTCTGCCTCTGAAACTGGCCTCCTCCTGACTGATTGCTCTGACGATTCTGGTACTGATGCTGAGGATACTGCCTTTGGAACTACTAATATTGCTGACGCTGCTGATGCTGCTGAGGTGGACGTTGATTCTGCTTGAACTGCTGAGGTTGATTGCCTGAAAAACGAGGACGACTGCTGCTTCCAGGCTGGGGTCCACTGATCTTGCGTTTACGATCCTCCATCTCCTTACGCTTCCTCTCTGTCATGATTGCTCTGTCAATCAAGTGCTGGAATGTCGGAAAGGTATGATTCATCAGCTGGTACTGCAGAGGGTCAACCAAGCCTCTCAGGAAACGGTACTGTCGCTTGGCGTCGGTGTTGACATCTTCGGGAGCGTAGCGAGACAGCTGCAGAAACCTGTCCCGGTACTCACTGACTGACATCGGCCCTTGCTTGAGGGCCAGGAACTCCTCCTTCTTCACTGTCATCAGACCTGCGGGCACATGGTACTGACGAAAGCTACATCTGAATTCTTCCTAGGTGATGGTGTCGGTGTCGGCATGGGTGGCGAGATAAGACTCCCACCATGACTGTGCTGCTCCTCTCAACAGACGGGGACCATACAGGACTTTCTCCCGGTCATCACACTGAGCGGTATGCAACTCCCGCTCCACAGTGCGCAACCAGTCTTCAGCATCCATGGGGTCAGAAGAATGAGCGAACGTTGGGGGATGACCTCTCATGAATTCAGCACGCTTGTCCCTGGGCATCTGAGGCATCTGAGGCTGGGGTGGTGCCTGCTGCTGCTGCTGCTGCTGAATGGCGGCCAGAGTCTGACCGATGGCTTGAACTGTCTGAGTCTTCATCAGAAACATCTGCTCGATGGACATCGGGGGCGGGGGCGGCAGCTGCTGCTGCTGGGGCGCCTCACCCTGCTGACCGGCTTGCTCCTGCTGAGCACGCCTTCCTCCTCTACGCCTGTTCTCTGACATCTGCAGAACGCAACCACGCATCAGAACTGATCTTGCAACTCTTGCAGCATAAGAAAAGAGTGTAGAATTCTTCAACAACACTGAACGGATGAGCGTCTTCACTGATCTCCAACACAGACCAACACAGCTTCTCAGATAAAGAGGAAAGTGGAATAGAAGGTTCCCCAACTAAATAACTAACTCCTTTAATATATAACAGGTAAACCAAAATGCAGGGGATACCCACACTCTGGTGACAATCATTACAAAGATCCAAATCCAACATAGTTCATCATGACAAGCATCAATGCACAGGATATAGCAAACTACCCTGTCTAACTAAGACTAACTAAGAGCGAGACTAACGCTAAGACTGCAGCTTCTACGTATATATTATGCATTAATTACAAGATCCGACTCTAGCGATCTATGGTTCCAAGTCTATCTTGGTCTTGCAGTCAGGATTGCCATAAGGCTGGCGTCCACGCCGAGGTGAGCGGTACGGGTGCTGAGTCCCGATGGGAGCGGGGGAACCATCATCCAAGTGACGACGCTCCGCGCGCTCAGCCCGCAGCAGGGCGATCTCAGCACGAGCCCTACTCAACTCGTCTAGTGCATGGTCCAGCTCCGTGTTTAGCACGGCGGCTAGGTTTACTGTGCTGCTCAACCTAGGATTGTCCTCACCAACAGGTGAAACAATCACGCCTCCTGTGCTGCCAGATGGACGGCGAGGGTAATACTTCAGGTTGAGACCATCAGCTACCCCACCGAAAACCGAGCAGTAGTGCGAAAGCGCACGCCGTGCGGCATCTTGCATGGCCGCCTCAGCTGAGTCCCGCTCAGAGATAGAATAGTGCTCTGAGCAGACCTCCGCACCCCAGAGACTGTTCTCTGGACGACGCACCAAGCAGGTTGCCTCCTAGCGGTCCAGGTAGACCCCGCGACTATGCTGGTAGACCACACAGCGATACTCGATGGACCAAGTACGTCGGTTAAGTGCCCGGCGTAGCAGGGTGTCGAGCGCATCATGGAAGTGACACCCGCGAGCAGCGTCGCGAGTGATGGGTCGAGCAACCCATCCTTCCGGCTCTTGGACAGAAGAGAAGTCGGTGTCGTGGCTCGAGCTGTCGTCGCCATCTTTGTCGTCTAGGTCTCCTCCAGTAGCTACTCCCGAGACTGGGACGCCCAGCGGTGGTGCAGGGGGCGCCTCCAGGGGTAGCACAGGGGAATAGCTCCTCATGGACTCTACCTCCTGGTGGAGTGAGAAAGAAGAGCCCTGCTGCTCCTGTCGTCGACGCTCCTGCTCCTCATGCAGGCGGTGGTGCAGCCTCTCCAAGTGACTGGACTGTCCGGCCACTGGACAGCGAAGCGGACGCTCAGCAAGGCAGGAGGGTAAGAAGGGGATGACGGACTTTTGTGCAGTGTGTCTAAGATGAGCCATCTATAAAAGACATCGCAAGCAAAAGAGTGAGAACAGAATCGATATGACCAATAAATAATGAACCATAAATAAATGAAGGAGTAGAATAAAACATAATTTTCAGCAAGGTATAATATATAGTAGGACATAGTTTTGGTCGATATGACCAACTTTTGAAGAGATATCAAAGTCAAGGTAGAGACAGAGGTCTATAGTCCTTAAAACGACCATTCTACTCTAGGTTAGCGGTCCTACAGTCAGCACGGCTTTGATACCACTTATGTCACACCCGGTTTTAGAAGGCAAACCGAATGCGAACCATGTACGTGCCAGGATTAGTTATTCACGTACACAGCAGTTACATAACATGGACATCATCACACAGTGCTCAAATAGTATTAAAAGGGGAAATAATAGTCGATTACATCATATGTCTGAGACATCCATGTAGTTCTTACAATAAATCAAAGTGCAAAAACGAAACGTAGATAACGCGGCCTTCACAGGCAGCCGACTGGGGGTTGCCGCTAACCCACGCCTAGAACTCGTCGTAGTCTTGGAACTCCTGGAAGTCTCCTTCCACAGCTTCATCTTCTCCTGAGCAGTGGTTGCAATGCTGACAACCTGGGGGGGGGATTGGTGTGTAGAGCAAGGGTGAGTACACATCAACATACTCAGCAAGCATCCCGTTTGGCTGTAGTGGACTAGCTTTATGTGGGGATAAGTCAAGCAGTTGCTTTTAGTTGGTCAGGTTATTACTTACTAGTAGAAAGCCAGGTTTTAACATTAACCCAAGTTATTAGCCCAATGTATCCTTTCCAAACGGAAAGAATACCACTTACCAGCACCATAATCATAACCAGAATCATCAATCTCATTGCCACCTGTACCAAAATGTCTCTGATCAAGTATCACTAATCTCTGGAGCTCCCTTGGCCGCTCATAACCGTGAGCACGGCTGATATATCAGTTTCATAACACTCTGCAGAGGTTGTGCACTTTACCCATAAGCCGTGATTCCCTCTCTAGCCTGGGCTTGCAAGACCCTTATTCACTCCCAAGGTGAATGGCTAGGGATTCACTACGAAGCCTTTACAAAGATTCCCCGGGGCTGTAGCCACCCGTTAGGTTTCCTAAATGTACCGCACTCCTCCCCAAGGGACAAATCAACCTTGGCAGAGCGAGCCACATACACCGAGCCCCATTGACGGCACGACGGCTAAGTGATCTACACCCCGGTTCCTCCAATTATTCAGCTAAGGGCGTCCCATTCCACCCTCATGGTTGCACTGTTTTCCCGGGCGGTCATCCATTGAACAGGTCCTTACGGAGAGGCACTCGAGAAACCGCTCGAGTCCCCTTGAAGGTCACAAGTATAATCATAAATAAGAAGGGAAAACAGCGTATCATGGATAATCACATCATGTTCATTGATTAGAGTTGAGCAATAGCATCAAACTAAGCAGTAATAATCTGACCCAAATAGGTAATCAAGGACATGGATAACAAAAGCTAGTAAATCCTTAGGTATAAATGTGTAATGCGGGAGGTGAATTAAAGGATGTATAGGACAGAAATAGGTCAAAGGACACTTGCCTCCACCAATCGACTGCTGCTCAGGGGCTTCTCCTGCGGGTTCCTCGGGCTCTTCGACCGGATCGTTCTCTATGCGATTGCAAGCATACATACATCCATCCATTTAAATTAGGAAACAAACAGTACACCATACAAGGGAACAAATAAAGTGAATATGCATCAAGTATGACATTTGATATCGCATTCATTATGGTTAGAAAGAAACGGGGAAAGGTCTCGCAGGGGGTTAAATCTTATGCACTAATGATTAGTTAAATTATGCGCTCTAGTTCCAATTGGTTCTAACAAAAGAATTTAGTTATATGCACTAATGGAAACCTAGTCATTTTTAGTTGATCAACATTGAACGAGATAAACAATTGATTATACGAATTGACTAGCATAACGGAATTCTAAATTAAGTTTCCCATTTCAATAACATGAATAATGATTAGCCTGCCTAAATAACAATGATAACAGAAAGTAAAATAAAATAAAATAAATAAAATAAAATAAAATAAAAAGGGGGGGGGGGCGGTTGAACCGGCCAGGGCAGGGGCGGGGGCGGCCAAGCCGGCGGCGGGCGGCCGAGCTGGCGGGGGGGGGGGGGGGGCTGAACCGGGCGGGGGCGGCCGAGCTGGGCGTGCGGGGGCGGCCGAACCGGCCAGGGGCGGCCGAGCTGGGCGCGCGGGGCTGGCGCGGCCTGGTGGGCGGCCGAGGGCGCGGCTGGGCGGGCGGCCGAGGGCGGCCAGGGCGCGGCCGGGTGGGCGGCCGAGGGCGGCTAGGCCGGCCAAGGAGGCGGCCGAGGGCGGCTAGGCCGGCCAAGGAGGCGGCCGAGCGGCAGGGGAAGAGGAGGGGAGAGGGGAGAGGGAGAGGGAGGAGGGGGAGGGCCTCACCGGGGACGGGGACGGGCGAGCGGCGACGGACGGCGGTTGGGCCGGCGGCAGGGGCGGCCGAGCTAGGGCAAGAGGGCGGCGGCGGCTAGGGTGGGGAGGGAATGGGAGAAAGGGAGGGAGAGAGAGAGAGAGAGATAAGGGGAAGGGAGTGGGGGGGCGGTTGGGCCGGCTAGGCCCAAGAGGGGGGCGCGCGGGGGCGGCTGGGCCGGCCAGGAGCAGCCCACGGCGCGGGAGAGAGAAAAGGGAGGAGAGAGAGAAAGAAAAAGAAAAAGAAAGAAAAGGTTTCTTCTCATTTTCGAAATCCGATCTTCCTAGATGAATGCACTTACATTTTCAAACAATCCAAAAGAATGCATGGTCCGGCATGGTGCATCAAACAACATAAAATATTTTAAGGTTTTGCTTTACACGGGAATTCCAAGCCGAATCCCGCTAACTTTGGAAAAGATCAAGGTCTAGCGAGGGGAAAAAGAAAAAGAAAAGGTAACGCCCGAATTTGGCGAGTGAAGAAAAGAAAAAATTCAACTGCAAAATTCGGGGCGTTACAGATGATAGGATCCTTACTCTATTTACGTGCATCTCGACCGGACATTATGCTTTTTGTATGCATGTGTGCAAGGTTCCAAGCCGACCCTAAGGAAGTTCACCTTAGGGCCATGAAGCGAATCATGAGATATTTAGTTTATACACCTAAGTTTGGTCTTTGGTACCCCAAGGGATCCTCTTTTGATTTAATTGGTTATTCAGATGCTGATTGGGCAGGGTGTAAACTTGATAGGAAGAGCACATCAGGGACTTGTCAGTTCTTTGGAAGATCTCTGGTGTCTTGGGCTTCAAAGAAGCAAAATTCGGTCGCTCTTTCTACCGCCGAAGCCGAGTACATTGCCGCAGGCCATTGTTGCGCGCAATTGCTTTGGATGAGGCAAACCCTTAGGGACTATGGCTACAAATTTAGCAAAGTCCCTCTCCTATGTGATAATGAGAGTGCTATCCGCATGGCGGAAAATCCCGTTGAGCACAGCCGCACTAAGCACATAGCCATTCGGTATCACTTTTGAGGGATCACCAACAAAAGGGGGATATCGAGATTTCTTATGTGAGCACCAAAGAACAATTAGCCAATATCTTTACCAAACCACTAGACGAGCAAACTTTTACCAAACTTAGGCATGAGCTAAACATTCTTGATTCCAGGAATTTTGATTGATTCTTTGCACACATAGCTCATTTATATACCTTTGATCATATCTCTTTTATGTCTATGACTAATGTGTTTTCGAGTGTATTCTTATGATTAGTCATAGATATTAAAAGGGAAATGGAGTATTTGGCAAAGAAGGCGCTTCCACTCAACTCCATCAACATTTGCCGGTACTCCGCATCATTCTCCAGCTTGGTATAATCTTCACTTTTATTTATGTGTTTGCCAAAGGGGGAGAAAGTTTGATACGAAGGGGCTTATATTACACTCACAAGTATCCGTTTTTGGCGATTCATGCCAAAGGGGGGAGAAAGTATGAGCCCAAAGCAAAAGGACCGCACCACCACCGAATTTTAAAAATGGAGTTTTTCTAATTGATATCCTATTGTGTTCGAAAGGGGAGAAAGTAGTATCTTCAAAAATTGCAAAACCCTCTTGAACACTAAGAGGAGAATTTTATTTAGGGGAAGTTTTGTTTAAGTCAAAGGAAAAGCATTTGAAACAGGGGGAGAAAATTTCAAATCTTGAAAATGCTTTCTTCAATCTTATTCATATACCTTTGACTATTTGCAAAATGATTTTGAAAAGAAGTTTACAAAGGATTTGCAAAAAAACTCATGGTGCAAATGTGGTCCAAAATTTTAAATAAGAAGAAAACCATCCATGCACATCTATTGAATTAAGTTTATTGGTTTCAATTCCAAGTAACCTTTGCACTTACTTTATGCAAACTAGTTCAATTCTGCACTTCTATATTTGCTTTGGTTTGTGTTGGCATCAATCACCAAAAAGGGGGAGATTGAAAGGGAAATAGGGTCAAACCTTTTTCATATGAATTTTGGTGGTTGAATTGCCCAACACAAATTATTGGACTAACTAGTTTGCTCTAGATTATGAGTTCTACAGGTGCCAAAGGTTCACAATAAACCAATACACGTCAAAAGAAAGGGTTCAAAACTAAGGAGCAAAATATAACGAAGGCAGCCCTAGTCTAGCGCACCGGACTGTCCGGTGTGCCACCGCACAATGTCCGGTGCACCACCGGACAGTGTCCGGCGCACCAGGGAGAATTATATCAAACTTGCTAGTCTCGGGAATTTTGGAGGTCGCTCCGCTATAATTCATCGGACTGTCCGGTGTAACACCGGACTGTCCGGTGTGCCAGCGGAGCAACAGCTACTTCGCGCCAACGGTCGTCTACAGAAGGCATTAAATGCGCTACAGTGCGCGCCTGCGCGCGCAGAGGTTAGAGCAGCGCCAGAAGGCACACCGGACAGTCTATAGGACCTGTCCGGTGCACCACCGGACTGTCCGGTGACCCCAATTGTTAGAGCTCCAACGGTCAGAACCCAACGACCTGGTGACGTGGCTGGCGCACCGGACAGTGTCCGGTGGCACACCGGACTGTCCGGTGCGCCATACGATAGAAGCCCTCACCAACGGTTATTTTGGTGGTTGGGGCTATAAATACCCCCAACCACCCCACATTCTTTGAAATGTCAAGCCTATCAAAAGCTAAGATGGAAATTCATGATTATAATGGAGACCTTGTGGCGTAGAACAATGGTGTGTCACTCTATGAACTATTGTATTACATTTGTGTATATAGGCTCTTATATGCTAGTTGAAAGGGAAATAGGGTCAAACCTTTTCCATATGAATTTTGGTGGTTGAATTGCCCAACACAAATTATTGGACTAACTAATTTGCTCTAGATTATGAGTTCTACAGGTGCCAAAGGTTCACAATAAACCAATACAAGTCAAAAGAAAGGGTTCAAAACAAAGGAGCAAAATATACTGAAGGCAGCCCTGGTCTGGTGCACCAGACAGTGTCCAGTGCACCAGGGAGAATTATATCAAACTTGCCAGTCTCGGGAATTTTGGAGGTCGCTTCGCTATAATTCACCGGACTGTCCGGTGTAACACCAGACTGTCCGGTGTGCCAGCGGAGCAATGGCTACTTCGCACCAACGGTCGTCTGCAGAAGGCATTAAATGCGCTACAGTGTGCGTCTGCGCGCGTAGAGGTCAGAGCAGCGCCAGAAGGCGCACCGGACAGTCTATAGGACCTGTCCGGTGCACCACCGGACTGTCCGGTGGCCCCAATTGTCAGAGCTTCAACGGTCGGAACCCAACGGCCTGGTGACGTGGCTGGCGCATCGGATAGTGTCCGGTGCGCCATACGACAGAAGCCCTCACCAACGGTTCTTTTGGTGGTTGGGGCTATAAATACCCCCAACCACCCCACATTCATTGCATCCAAGTTTTCAGCCTTCACACCTCATACAAGAGCTATAGCATTCAATACAAGACACAAACAAAGAGATCAAATCCTCTCCCAAGTCCGGAATCACTCCAAACAAATTAATGACTAGAGAGAGAGACATTTGTGTTCTTTTGAACTCTTGCGCTTGGATTGCTTTTCTTCTTTCTCATTCTTGTTTCCATAACACTTGTAATCAAAACAAGAGACACCAATCGTGTGGTGGTCCTTGTAGTGGACTTAGTGTCCCATTTGATTGAGAAGAGAAGCTCACTCGGTCTAGGTGACCGTGTGAGAGAGGGAAAGGGTTGAAAGAGACCCGGTCTTTGTGACCACCTCAACGGGGAGTAGGTTTGCAAGAACCGAACCTCGGTAAAACAAATCACCACGTCATCAATTCTTATTTGCTTGTGATTTGTTTTCACCCTCTCTTTTGGACTCGCGTATATTTCAAACGCTAACCCAGGCTTGTAGTTGTGCTTAAGTTTATAATTTTCAGATTCCGCCTATTCACCCCCCCCCTCTAGTAGACTTTCACTAGTGTGTTCATGTATATGCAATATCTTAAGTCACACCATAAGGTTACACTTGTGGTGATGATTAAACAATCTCTAGATATTTGATTAATACCTCTTGTGGTGATGTCATAAGTTAGTCTTAAGTCATCTTAGTGAGGTATGAGTCAAACATGCTAACTTCTCAAGTATCTTGGCTTAAAATATTGCATATCATGTCTATTAGTATACCTTTTGATTATGAGTAATTCCTTCAATTGGTATAATTTCACATTTTCATACTTTATTTGTACCAAGGTTCAAATTGTAGAACTTAATCCCCTGGTCTCACAAGTCCAAATGCATAAGCTAAACAAGTATTCATCACTTGTATGCACACATTTAGGGGAGAATGGTCTATAATTTGAATCTTTGAGACTAACTTCATTTTCAAGTCTATTATGTGTGTAGTCTCAAATTAGAAAGGAATCTTCGGGCAAAGACAATCACTTCCACTGCAAATTGTGATGGGTATCAAAGATTATTTGCTCAAATAAATGTATTTTTTAAACATTTCATAAGAGAATGAGTTTCTCTTGTATATGCTACTCCAACGTCATCTAAAATTGATAAATACGTATCACATCCTTTTGGATTGCAAATATCTGAAGTAGCATAGCTTATAAATTCTCCTGTCTAGAACTTAATTGATTAAATAGTGCACATATGTTGCATGATTATGTTTAATTGACATTCCTTTATGCCAATGGTGCTTTAACTTGCAAATAAGTACTCTCAACATGTATCAATTTAATTCATATATATGTGTGCACTAAAACTTGAGGAGAACTTAGTGTAATATGGAATTAGTAGCCTGCTTATCTATCAAATTATATCAATTGGTATTTTTCTTATATGATCACTAGTTGTACAATCCATATTTGTGCAATTTTCATGTTGCCTCTTATTGTGATAAGAAAATGCTAGGTGACATTTAGACTCCGGGCATTAAGATTCACCTTCGATATAGTATGACAATCTTCATTTGATATCTTGGACCTATGTCACAACTATACCAACAAGAGCTTGCAAATGAATTCTAAACCCAACACAAGTTTGGAACACCCCCCTTGAAAGGGTAAAATGCAAAGGTACATCACTTATGACACTTCTCCATTACATTTGTGCCATCTAAAGACCCTTTTTCATGATAGTGTGTTCACATCTTGCTTAATCATAATTTCTACCCTTTATATTCTTTGTATCCTTTTTGGAGATTTATGATAAAGGGGGAGAAATTTTTCATTAAAGCTTACCTTTAGTCTTATGTAACTAAGTGTTAGAAGACTTTTGAAAAGGGGAGAAATAATTAACAAAAAGGGGGAACCATAAGAAAAACATAAGATGTAGAAAGTTGACGAGTGCATAGTATGTCATGAGCATCACGTTTATTTTATGACACACTGCACCCCATGAATAGTATGATATAAGTTGTCTCCATACTTTGACCCAAATATGTGGTTTTGGCATTTGAGTACAAAATTGGTATTTTCTGAAATGCACATATTTAGGGGGAGGAAATTATATCATAAAATTCAAAATCGTATTTATCAAATCCTATGTAAGCTTTAAATGTGTTGTCATCAATCACCAAAAAGGGGGAGATTGAAAGTGCATTCATCCCTTTTGTGAGTTTTGGTGATTTGGATAACAACATATTTAAAGGTCTAACAAGTTTGCTAAGTGTTGAACAGGAAATTCAGTATGATGAACATACTTGAATAGTATATAATGATCAGTGAACAAAGATTCAACACAAGGTTAAATAACCAATGAGACAATGCAAATGGATATAATATGATCTTTGTATTGGTTTGAATATATATGGACAAGACCTGAGAAATCACTATATACGTATGATCAGAATAGAGGTTGAAGTGATTAAGAGGATTGGTCGAGCTAAAGTGAATAAGATATGAGGAATCATGAATTGGCTTGACCATATTACTATTAGTCCATATATGCTTCTATGAGAATCAAACTAGAGCTTGATTGATCTTAGAATTTATATCTAGATGGCATTCAAGCAAGGTTCATAATATCGAAGAAATGATTCTCTCAACGGATGCTCAATATGATGTGACTCAAGAATGGCTTGATAGGGTGAAGATAGCAAGGAAAGGGCTTCGAGGAACTAAGTGAAGGTGAAGGCCAAGCAATGGCTTGTGGACCGAGGTACCATTGCTAAGGTGAAAAAGAGATTACTTGCCCTAAGTTGATGAACTAACCAGATATGAAGAGATATAATATGTTGATGCATCAGTAAGGTGACTTAAAGCCATGATTTGAACTCATATATGGTGAAATGGTACAAGTCATAGGGTTTGATTCGTGTTTGCTTCAAAAGGTGAGACAAAGATGTTTGTGATCCTTATGAAGCAAAGCCATGGAGAAATCACACATGAGACACCAATTACTCAACGAGTTTACTTAATTATATTTTATTTAACTTGAGTATAGGAATCGTCGTACTATCAAGGGGATCCAAAAAGAAGGTTGGTGTTTGCCAAAGCTCAAGCCTCTATATGCAAAAGCTATTTCGAAAAACCAAAATCCCTTAGACACTCTGTGTCTGACGGTTGTTAGCATTGAGAAACTGAGAGTGTTCCTGTTGAAATGCAGTTGAGCTTCTTCAACTGCAGTTGAGCTTTTTCAGCCGAGTTGAACTTCAGCTGAGTTGAGCTTCTTCAGCTGCAGTTGAACTTTTTCAGCTGAGTTGAACTTCTTCAACTGCAGCTGAGCTTTTTCAACTGCAGTTGAGCTTTTTCAACTACAGTTAAACTTCAACTTCAACTATGAACCTCTCTGACCATACACCAGTTGAACTTGCCTTTGGGCCAGTTGAACTGGGGTTTTCTCTCCTAAACTTTATGGTTAAGACCAGTTGATTGGTCCCTAGGGGCAGTTCAATCGGTCTCTGACTCCTCTGCTCTTACTGTCCAGCAGTCTGCCAGTCAAACTAGCAAATAGGCTAGCAGGTTTGACCAGGGCGGTTCAACCGGTCTCTGTCAGTGTGACTAGATTGTGTAGCAATCTGCCAGTCGGACTGGCAGACAGACTGACAGTCAGACCAGGGGCGGTTCAACCGGTCCTCCCCGAAAAATTCAGCCCAATAGCTAGTTTTGAAGCCCCACCTATATATACTCACTCCTACCTCTCTCCCTAGAGGAGAGCACGACTTGAACACCATTTCTAACTTGAGAAACACCTCCCACTCTCTCACACACCTCTTGCCTCTCCCATTTCAAATCTTTGGAGAGAAATCTTTGAGTGAGATTTAGAGCTGCAGTTTTTGTGCTTCATCTCCAAATCCCACTTGCTCTTTTTCATTTGAGTTTTGGTACTACATTGAGTTCTTTATGGATTCATTACTCTTGGAGCTTCTAGCTCCTAGATGACTTGGTGTCTCTTGTGAGTCTCCAAATCTTGTGGAAGACCACAAGAAAGTTTGTATTACCCGCTCATTGGAGCAAAGATTAGTGTGTGGGCTTGACCTTTGTGGTCGGCAAAGGGAGGATTAGGGTTGAAAGAGACCTGGCTCTTTCTGGGTGCCTCAACGAGGAAGTAGGGCACCTTTTGAGGTGTGACCGAACCTCAGGATATATCTTGTGTCTCTTGTGTTCTTGTTCATTGTGTTTGTTCGTGTTCTTCGTTCTCTCACCATTCCGTGGAAGAATTGTTTATATCTTTTTGGTGTGTGGATTTTGGTAAGTGCCCTTCTCAGATCTACTACTTGGACCTTGTGGGTCATCTAGGATATCTCATTTACAAAGTTAACTAGGTGAATTTCGAGATCAAATCAGTTTTATATCTCATTCTTTAATTGAGCTCGTGCAAACCAGTTAACCGATTTTGACACTGGTTGAACCAGTTTTACCTAGTTTGTTTCTAATTTTTGTTGAAAAAGTTTCCGCTTGCCTATTCACCCCATCTAGGCAACTTTCACTAAATAAAAATAAAGAGTGACTTACAACTCCACCATATCAAGCTTGTACCATATAGGTCCCTCTCTTTTTATGGGCTAGGATGGGCTTGCGGAATATGTAAGTATTCACCCAACTTTTTATATGTTTTTCAGTGGATGAAGACTTCATTACCACCTTGTTCGACTAGAAGGGGGTTGCGTCTGCACCCAGTCTGCCTATGTCTAGGGCTAGTTCCCGCTCCGCTATTTCTAAGCTTCGTAAAGCTTGCTTTTGGTATTGTAATTTTTTTGTGTAAGACTCTGATCTATCTGATGAAATAAATGTCGTTACTAGCCTTCTGGGACTAGTAATTGTATCACATTTGAGTCCCAAAGGATCAAGACGCTTCATAAACCTTCTTGGTGCTTGTCGGTACCCTGAAATAGGGGTACCCCTTACTATAGTATGAAGGCGCGGTGCCCACGCGGCTATCTCTAGTCGCGTGGCAAACAGCACTCGACCCCACCACATGGATAGCTCTGGGGCTGCCATGTGGCCAGAGAAGACGATATGCTCCAAGGCACCAACAGTGGGTCCAGACCCACATGGGAAAGTGCCGGACCCCTGTATATACGGACCGGACCTCCGGGTAAGGCCCAGGACCTCCACGGGCACGAACCGGACCCCTGGGATGAGTCCTGGACCCCTCTATGTGGGGTCCGGGCCACTCACAACAGGGTCCCAGGATTCTGGGACAAAGAATACCTAGACCTTAATCAAGGCCAGGCGGGGGTCCGGAGCCAACACGTGTCCGAACCATGCCATGTACGCTTCCGCTCCCCGCTCAGGCGGAGACCCGAAGCTGCCACGTGGCCCACTGCCTGTGACATAAGCCAGCGGGCGGAGCCTGACATAAGGCCTCTGGGCCGCGCGGCCTCTGCATTTATTGTGGATAAGGCACGCCGCCTAACAAGCGATGTGCCGCCTCGGCATTTAATGAGGCCTGCCCACTCTATTGTCAGGCGGTGACCTGTCCATTTCGCTAGTAGGTGATGTGCCACCTCAGCATTTAATGTGCCCTGTCCATTCCGTTGACGGGCAGCGACCAAGCCGTCCTGCAGGCGGCGTGCCTGTCTATAGGAAACGAGTGACGCCTAAGAGGGGGGTGAATTAGGACTTCTAAAACTTTCACTAAACTAGGCCACAATTAAATCCCTAGAGCAAAACCTATGCAAATAATCAAACTAGAAAGTGCAAACTAGGTTTTGTCTAAGTGTTGCTATCTCTACCGCAATGGCTAAGTTTCAATCTACACTAAATAAGTATTTATACAAGATTGAAACTTAAATGCTTAATTTAAATACGGAAACTTAAAGAGCAAAGTAGAGAAGCAAACTCTCGTGGATGACGCCAGTATTTTTACCGAGGTATTCGGAACCACGCAAGGTCCCGACTAATCCTCGTTGGTGCCCCTACGCAAAGGGAAGCCCACGCGAGGGCCAAGCACCACGGTCGAGTAACTCCGTAGAGAGCCACGGGCCTTCTCCACGCGCAAGTGGTGCTCTGCTTCCGGCTCCTCTCGGACGCTCCCCGCCGTCTCCACTATCGAGCTTCCGGCTGAAACACCGCGTGCCTCGTTCCCTCCGATACACGGTGGCGGCCGTGACACAAACGTGGTTGTCACAGTCTCGCAAGACTCTCTCCCCACTCGGTACAATTACAACGGCCCGCGCAAGAGCCGAGGGGTTGTGTGGTTTGTCTAAACTCACTCAACTAACTAGGGTTCACCTAGAGCAAGCGCTAAAGCGGTCTAACTAACCTAAGAATTTCGCAAAGCACCTATGCTAATCACCGAGTGATTATATTAAGCACTTGGGTGTTTGAGCTCTTGGAAATGTCTACAATATGCCTTGGTATGTTGCTTGGGCTCCCACACCTTCAAATGGCTGGTTGGGTGAAGTATTTATAGGCCCCAACTCCAAAATAGCCGTTGGAGAAAAGCTGCAGTTCTCTGCGGCACTTCGGACAGTCCGGTGGTGCACCGGACAACGCACTGTAGCATGTCCGGTGCGCCTAGCCATTGCCCTGTTAGAGTAGGTGACCGTTGGCGCCGCAGGCTTTCCACACCGGACAGTCTGGTGCTCACACCGGATAGTCTGGTGGTCTTCTCTCCGGGTGCCACCTGGAACTAGCCGTTGGGCTGAGGTTCCCTAATGCACCGGATAGTCCGACGTGTGGGCACCGGACAGTCCAACGTGTGGGCACCGGACAGTCCGGTGTGCCACCGGATAGTCCGATGCTCCACGCACAGACAGTCCGCAGGCAACACACTTGGACTTTTCTTGGATCTTCTTGATGTCTTCTTTTGAGGTGTTGCTTTCCCCAATTCCTTAGTACAAGTAAATCTTGCATTCTGTGAACTACAAACACAAACACTAGAAAACTTATTAGTTCACGGATTGTGTTGTTCATCAAACACCAAAACTCAATTAGCTAAATGGCACAGGGTCCATTTTCCTTACAATCTCCCCCTTTTTGGTGATTGATGACAACACAACTAAAGCAAGCAAATAATACAAGTATTTGAATGAAAATATGCAATCTACTTGCTAGGATGCATGTTTGTCCCCACAATGTGATATTATGAACTTAAGCCTCCCCCTAACTCCATAATTCACTTACTTCCTATTTTTGGACCAAATAACCAAAACCACTTGAAAAAAACATTTGTAGATTTAAAATTTTAAATTTGTGGTGTTTGGTGTTTGATATAGTTTTCATTGCTTTGGTCCCTAAACTTCTCACCCTTTGGCATCAACCACCGAAAAGAAAGACATTAAAAGCATGTAGGAAGTAAATAAAAGCTTGTTCTCAAAAGATTACTCCCCCTAAATGAGTGTTCTCCTTTAAAAAGAGTTTTCTCCCCCTTTATAGATGAAGAAAAGCTCCCCCTGACAGAGATCTTAGGAAAAAGCATGTGAAAAATAGAGGTGCAAGACATGATTTGAAAAGACTAACTTCCCTTATGCATAGGTAACAGAATATGAGTTAACCACTTATGCATTTTTAGCAACATGGAAGTATATGATATAAATATAGTCTAATCAAATATTGGAGAAGACATGTAAATGATACTAGATGTAGTCTCAAAAGATACCGATTGAAATTCAATGGCGAGCTTGAGAGACATGAGAGTTCTTGGAGATTTTGCAGTGGAAGATTGTTGTCTTTCTCTGGGGACCTCATTTTCCTTACAATGAGACTATCACATGAAATAGACTTGAAAAGGTGTTAGTCTCAAAGTATTAGATTATAGAGTAACCTCCCCCTGAAGGTGTGCATACAAGTTTTGAATACTTGTAGGAGACATGCACTTTGATTTGATATCAAGAGGGGCAAATTATCTATAATCCGAACTTTGGCACATATAAGTTAAATGATACAACTTGTAGAATTCAAAATTTTCAATTGATGCATCATTTACTATGGAGTGATATAGAAGCTATGTGTCGTGCTTAAATAAACATTTTAAGCCATGTAGGTTTGCTTAAGTATATGAATTGAAGGCAAGCAATCCTACCATGTGATTTACCTAGTATGCATAATTTTAAACAGAAGTAAATAACAAATGTAATACTAGGCAAGAAAGGTACACTAGATACAAGGTAAATAGATACGCATATCTAAAAACAAGAGATATAATAAATCTAGTTACCTTAGTCATGGGTGGGAAATTTGGGTCCAAAATTTTCACTAACCCACTTGGCAATTAAACTTGATCCAATATGATGTATCCCATGATATACATCCCAACTTTGCCAAGTCTCCAAATTTCCCGACGACCTTCGGTCCACTCACTTTCCTTTTGGATCCAAACCTTCTTGGTGCTTTTCATGGTTGAAATTATTTCCTTTGGCATCCAGATGCGTTTGGCCCCTTTTCCTTTGTTGGCTCGCTTGTTGGCCTTGATTGCTATCACCTTTCCATTCTTTTTCTTCTTGATCAAATATGGTGTAGCAGTCTTTTTGTCCACCATTTTGATGTAGGTGTTGGAGATTTTACTTGATGGCTTTTGCTTGAGCTTTTGCCTTTGCTTATCCCCAGTCATCGCCTTGCATTGGAAAGACTTATGGCCTTCCTCGTGGCATAGCCTACAAATCACAGTTTCTCCCTCCATAGGCTTGTTTACTCCCGCAGTGGTGTTATCCTGTGGAGGTCGGATTTGTTTGGCTTTGCCTTTCTTGTCATACAAAGCCTTGCCAAGGCGAGTGAAAGGGAAATGTGCCCTTGGGCCATTTCTAAGTGTTTTGGTGATTGAGTGCCAACACAAGTGCTTAAGTGTTAATCTATGCCAATTGATGGACAAAGTGCAAATCAAGAGTAAAGGTATGTTTCTAAGACTTAGTACATTGTTTTGGAGACTAATGTATTGTGTCTAAGTGCTAGAAACAGGAAAAGACCAATTTGGAAAAGACTTGGCTATGCAGCCAAGACTCTGCGCAGTCTGGGTGCACCGGACTATCCGGTGGTGCACCGGACAGTGTCCGGTGCGCCATGCTGGCGACTTTCAACTGGCTGCTCTCGGGAAGCGATCAACGGCGTATGGCTATAAATCACCGGACTGTCCGGTGAGCCATTCACAGGCGAAGTCGTCGCTTTCGGGAAGCGATTAATGGCGTACGGCTATAAATCACCGGACTATCCGGTGGTGCACCGGACTGTCCGGTGAGCCAACTGTCGACCAGGCCAACGGTCGGCTGCGTAATCCGCGCGCGACGCGTGGCCGAGCCAACGGTCAGAAGGGGGCACCGGACAGTGTCCGGTGCGCCAACGGCTCCAAATCGCCAACGGTCGGCTGTGCCAAAACAGGAAAGAAATCCGCATCGGACAGTGTCCGGTGGTGCACCGGACTGTCCGGTGCGCCAGGCGACTGAAGACAAGATTTGCCTTCCTGGAATGCTCTCAACGGCTCCTAGCTACCTTGGGGCTATAAAAGGGACCCCTAGGCACATGGAGGAGTACACCAAGCATTCTCTAAGCATTCCTAAGCACCAAGACTTCAATTCCGCGCATTCGATTCTTTGTGATAGCAATTAGAGCTCCATTTGAGTAGAGAACTCTTTGAGTTGTGTTGAGAGCTCATGTTGTGACTTGTGTGCGTGTGTTGCTCTGATTTTGTGTCTTGTGTGCATTGCTCATCCCATCCTTACTTCTGTGCTTCTTTGTGATAATCAAAGTGTAAGGGCGAGAGGCTCCAAGTTGTGGAGATTCCTCGCAAGCGGGATATAGTAAAGTGAAAGCAAAACACCGTGGTATTCAAGTGGGTCTTTGGACCGCTTGAAAGGGGTTGAGTGCAACCCTCGTCCGTTGGGACGCCACAACGTGGAGCAGGCAAGTGTTGGACTTGGCTGAACCACGGGATAAACCACTGTGCCATCTCTGTGTTGATCTTGTTGTGGTTATCGTGTTGTGCAAGAACTCTTCTCTAGCCACTTGGCTTTATTGTGCTAACTCCTAATCAAGTTTTGTGGGATTAAGTTTCAAGTTTTTATAGGATCACCTATTCACCGCCCCCTCTAGGTGCTCTCAATTGGTATCGGAGTCGTTCTCTTCACGTGAGGGACTAATCGCCCGAAGAGATGGATCTTAAGGGCAAGGGGATGGTGGTCAATGATAAGGAGAAGGAGTCCTTCATCAATGATCCAAAGGATGACAAGCCTACTGACTCGGGCGCGAGTCACAAAAGAAAAGACGGGAAGAAGAAGAAAACGAGGCACATCAAGGAGATCGTCTACTACGACGACAGCGACGAGTCCTCTTCTTCCCAAAAGGACGACGACAACGACTACGAGAAAAAGAAGACGGTTGATTCAAAATTTTCCTTTGATTATTCTCATATTCCGCAAAGTTCCAATACTCATTTGCTTTCCATACCCCTCGATAAACCCCCTCACTTTGATGGAGAGGACTACGGATTTTGGAGTCACAAAATGCGTAGCCACTTGTTCTCTCTCCATCCAAGTATATGGGAGATAGTAGAAAATGGAATGCACTTTGTTAGTACGGATAGTCCCATGTTCATCAATGAACAAATCCATAAAAATGCACAAACAACTACTGTCCTTTTAGCATCTTTGTGCAGGGAAGAATACAATAAGGTGAGCGGCTTGGACAATGCCAAGCAGATCTGGGACACCCTCAAGATATCACATGAGGGAAATGACGTCACCATGCTCACCAAGATGGAGTTGGTGGAGGGCGAACTTGGGAGATTCGCAATGATCAGGGGAGAGGAGCCAACCCAAAAGTACAACCAGCTCAAGACCCTCATCAACAAAATAAGGAGCTATGGAAGCACACGATGGACGGACCACGACGTCGTCTGCCTAATGCTAAGGTCTTTTACTGTCCTTGATCCACATCTTGTAAACAATATTCGTGAGAATCCTAGGTACATGTGACACTATAAAAATAATTAAATAAAAATAATACATTTAGTTAATAATGATATTTATGGTGATTAATTTTCTTTTAAGTGTTTGTTATTTATTTGTATTTGGAATGATTTTTGATTGCTCATAACTGGTTTTTGAATACTTATTAGCATTTCTTCTTTATTAAAAGTCCAAATAAATAATATGGTAATTAGTCCAAGAATTAATATTTTATTTATTAATAATTTTGGTTTGATTATTATGAATTTTTGGGTTATTTAAATATGTATTTCGAAATTAGAAAAAAAAACCTAACTAAACCCTAACCCTAGCCACCTTTTGGCCCACCAGGGCCCATTAGCCGCCGTCGCCCACTCCTTGGCCTAGCCGCCGCCCCCAGCTCCCTCTTCCTGTCAGCCGAGCGCCGCCACCTTCTCTCTCCCTCACCCCTGCTCTCTCTGCTGCACAGCCGGCCGCCCAGTGCCTGCGCCGAGCCGGACCAGAGGCCGCCCGCGACCCGGAGCCCGACCCCGCCATCCGCGCACACCCGCGCGCTGCGTCGACTCGCCGACCGCTGCCAGCACGCCGCGCTCAGAAGCCCGCCTGCGCCCAGGACCCACGCCGACCGCGCGACCCCGCGGCCGAGCGCGCCGCGCCCCTGCGTCCGCGAGCCCGACCCGGCACCGAGCGCCCCTGCCCAAGCCGGCCGAGCAGCGGCCGTGACACCGAAGACCCCTGCGCGCCAGCAGCCGACCCGGCGCCGCGCCACTCGACCCAGCCGTGCGCGCGATGCCGAGCAGCGCCGACCCGCGCAGAGCCGCCCCGAAACCCGCGCGACCTTGTTGCCAGGAAACCGAAGCATCGCGACGTCCGTTCTTCTCCCTGCGTTATGGACCTTCAAGACAACTGTTTCTTCCTCGCCATTACTCCCTACCGCCATCAATAGCAGCCATGAAGCCACCTGCCGTTTCTCTCCCCTTCCCTGGTGCCCTCTCTCTATAAATCTGGCCGAGCCGGACCTCTGTCTCTCCCTCCCCAAGCTCTCTCTCTCTCCCTCGCTCTCCTCGTGTTCACGCAGCACCTGCAGCAACGCCACGTACCTCGCCGTCCACCGACGACCATGCCCCGTTCTCCTACTCGCCAGAGACGTGCCCGAACCCCGTCCAACTCTTCGCTTAGACACGCGCTCGAGCCGTTCACCGTCATCTGTTCACCCAAGGTTGAAGAAACCCCAACCCGTTTGTATTTTCTAAATCATGTTTTGAATTACTTTATAGATCTTGTGAATTATTGTTGTAATATTGATGCGATTTGGCGATTCGTGTATGATTTTAGAGATTTCGATGTATACGTGTAGCCAAAATCGAATTCTGCGACAATATTTTAAAATGCGTATGATTTTATAGTTCTAAAAATGAGCACGGTCACTATTCATTACTTCCGTGATTTTCATACTAGAATATGTTTACGGATTTAGTTTTGCTTTAATGTGTGGAGCGATAATTGGTTAGTATTGCGATAAGTGTAATCTTAGTGATCTTAGTGATATAAGGAATTTAAATAGATATTAAGCCACGTATTTCCGGTCGAATGAAAAATGTATAGTTTTTACTATTCACTAGTCATGATAAATATATTCATAAGTATAGCACCTAATTACTTAGAATTAGTAAGATATTTATTTATATCATAATAACCATGAATATGTGATTAAAAGTCCCATTTAGTAATTTACAATTAATTCTAGTATATTAATGTTAGAAGAATTAAATAAACACTTTTTAGTTATACGTATAAATTCTATTAGAAAAGAAAGGAGAAAACTAAAATAGTAGAATTTATAATAATATTAAAATGACTTAACTAGACACTCATACTTTCTTAATAAAGAAAATAATAGCTATATTGGTAAACATAGGTTTCTTACAAAAGAATTAGAGATTTTGTTTCTAACTATAAAATGACCTTTTTAATAGACATCAGGATTTTGATTTAATAGGATTTGTTATAGATGTTTAAGTGTAGCCGTACTAAATAGTAATATGTCTAATAATGATATAATGGCTTAATTAAGTGCTCACGTCGTTATAACTAAAACAATAGTTAATAACATATCAATGAATATAATACTCATTTTAAATATCTAGGTCATATGTTTCTAAACTAAATGTAAAGATAAATAATAGAGTAACTATGTCCTCTCATAACCTAGTTAATTAGATTTATATTTGTTTACAACTGGTTATATAGGCTTAATTAATCATTTAATCAAAATTAGTTCATATTATTTATATATGTGTCACTTAGTTTTTCCTAAAGAATAAACCAAGGAAATTAGTGTTAATGTTCTTTAATAATAATGTTAGTTTGTATATTGTATATAGCTTTCTTAATAAAATATAGGACATGTACTTTCTAATAAAAAAAATAATAAAATATAATTGTTGTTCATTGTCTATTACATAAAAGATCATTAAAGCATATATTATAACTTTCCATAAATAGGTGTTTAATAATAATGATCGTTTCACATAAAACCTATTTTGACTTATATCTTAATTTATTCTAAGTGATAGGTTTAGCAATGAATTATAATACGTTCCATAATGCTTCTAAGTTTAATAACGTGTTTCATAGCCCATTAACTTTAGATATAACTTATAGGTGTTCTAAAATGTTAAAAAGGCTTAATATCGTTATAACGTGTTTTATCGTCTTATAAACCCTTAATATTAGACATATCACGTATGACGCTTTATAAAAGATTAATTTGGTGAACCAAATATTTGTATATTTTAATTAGTATATTTTAAGCTCATGTCTTGTTTTATAAAGTATAGATCACACCTTTTTGAAAAGAATATCTTTTTATTATAACCCTTGCGACGTTTTTGAAAAACAAACGCTCTTTTCGTTAGGCTTTCTTTTAGCTTTACATATGATGAATGTTGTATGTTATTGAGTGGTGCTTGTTCTTCTTGTTTGTTTGTGTGATATTCAGTGGTTGATCTAGTAGTTAAGAATCAAGATCTATTCCGATCCGTGGAAGAACCTCAAGTTTTCAATAAGCAAGGCAAGTGGACTTCTCCCTCTGCATACTCTGTTTGATCCCAAACAATACATTTAATAAAGTTTATTCTTTTGGATATATATGCATAATTTGACGGGTTACCTATTTAGATAACCTTTCCAACCTTATTCCTTGATCAAACCTGGGAATTATACTTTACATTAGTAGCTATGCTATTGCTACAACTTAACTTTATGCAGTCACTCCCGCTTATGATATTAATGTTCCAAAATTGGTAAGTTTACATTATTGTTGTTAACCCGATGGTTAAACAAGATTATTGCATATTAATTGGAACATGGAGTGACCACCCAGGAAAACAGTGCTACCATGAGGACTATCATGGCTCTGGTCTTGGCTAAATAACTAGGGAAGTCTTATGTTGGGTGTTGGTCGTGGTCGACCGGAACGGGGGCATCTGGCAAGCTCTTATAGTTCCGGCTCAGGCAGATTGGATACGGGCATAGTTCCCAAAGCTTTACCCTGTGGTCCGGACTATAAGTTGGTTACGGTAGGTGTGCCTTATGCAGTTTGGCCATTTCCAGCATTTGCGTAATGAGGACTCTAGGGAGAAGCCTCGTAGTGAGACCCTGGCCATTCACCTCGGAAGTGAATACGGGTCTAGCTAACCCGGGCAAAAAGGGAATCGCGACTCATGGGTAAAGATGCGCCACCTCTGCAGAGTGTAAAACTGATATATCAGCCGTGCTCACGGTTATGAGCAGCCTGGACTCCTCACATGATAATTGAACTTGAAGATGGAAATAAATCGAGATCCGATGATCTGCCAATGTTTTGCTTAAGTGGTTTCACTTAAGTATTTTTGAAATACTCTCATACTTTTGTTTAATGGGAATACTTGGGATTTACACTTATTAGTAAGACAGGTGTTGTTAATAAAATGTTGACCAACTAAAATGCTTATTGCTCAACCTCAGCCTCACCTTGTTAGACCTTGCATTAGTTTTTCCCCCACTTGCTGAGCCCCGACCATAAGTGAGCTCACCCTTGCTTAATTTTGATCAGAAGTTGCAGATGAAGATATGATGCTGAACTCCATGGATGCTAGTCTAGTGATACCCCCGGTCATCTTCCTGTGGATGGATGTCCTTGTTTCGCTGTACTTTGATGAATAAAGGTTAAGACATTATGTCTGTTCGAAGTGTAATATGTTAATATAATCGTTATTTACGCTTTTATGCATTGTTCTTTTGATATATTACACTTGTGACGTCAACATATGTGTGGAAATAGATCCTGGCACACATATGCTATGCACCCGGCTCTGTCCTTTGGAAACGGGTGTGACAGAAGTGGTATCAAAGCAATGTGACCATAGGTCGCTAGATTAGTTAGAAATGGAAAGCCTAGTCAGTCTTTCAAAAGCTTGATATATTGTCCTCCATAAAAACTTACTTTATATCAAAACTCGTCTCTTTTATTTTCAACTCTTCTAGTCTGATTTTGGTCTATCAGAAGACTCTACTCAGAAGCACTACAAGATGATCAAGTTAGGATTGTGGAACTTGAAGTGAAGTCTACCGGAAGGAACCCTTTAGAAGCTATTGAAGATGCCCCATTCTCTGTCTTATCCCCGCCTCGCAAGAAGTTCTCGTTATAGATCTCTTGGATCTATTACCATTCTTCTTGGTTAGGTTGATAGGATAGTTCTATAGTGCTAAGATTTTCGACTAGATCGGTAATGGCGATATTATATTATATTATAAGTGGTTTTCTAATCCCTAATATTGCTATATAACCCTTGACTTCTTATACTTTTGTTGTCTTGCCATTGTATTGCCACCCTTGTGCAATATCTACCTTGATATATTAAACTTTTGCCTCTCTACTTTTCTCCTTGATAATGCTTTCTCCCTATTGAATTCTTATACTTTTGCTTTCATGCCATTATATTGCCACCCTTGCGCAATACCTACCTTGATGTATGAAACCTTTGGCTCTCTACTCCTTGATAATGCTTTCTCCCTAACTCACTTCATATCCTTGGTTGTATCATTTATCCTGACTTTAATAGTTCATGATTATCTTATTTCACTATTGACCACCGACAAATATGTCTTGTCTAACTCCGTGATAATTCTTATTACCCAACTCCTTGACTTTATAATATCTTTCTTATTCCAAATCTTGTCTCACCTTTTGTTTTGGTTGAATGAGTAGAATTGGATTGTGTTGTGCTGTTATGCTTGAGTTCATTGTCCGTTGTGTTCATGTTTGATTTGCTTCTTCCAAATGATTGTTGGTGTATTGTGTGACTTTTGTCCACAATGACATCAGTTAGCTAGGTAAAATCTTAGATAGATGGGTTTTCTCTGCTCTCTATAATCTGTCTTTGCTCAACCCTTTCGTCCCTTCCATCCTTCCATACCCATACAGATGTCAGACCTTGGAATGTCAACTACAAGTGATGTCACTAAGTGCAAAGAATGTGGTGTGTTGACAAGTCAAAACGACACTATAAATAAAACAGCTGATGAACAGATATTCAAGACCCAAATGGATGAACAACCAAACCAACAAACAAGTGACCTTGGAACGTGTTGTTGTTGTGAGTACTATGGAGTTCCTTGTCGCCAGATCAGTACAAACGAAAGTGAAACTACAAAACAGAAGAACCGGATTTTGTTTTCTGGTATAAAAAGACAATGGTCTCCCCAAGAACAACTAATAACAGATTCTCTCATACCTAATGCACTGTCAGTTGATGAATTGCAAAGTATTCCAGAAAGGAAACATCACAAGGATGCCCAGCCCCAAAAAGAAGCACATGAGTCTTACATCGATGGATGGACTATCACCTGCACACAGTTTCAGCCCCGTCGTCGCATCAGGTCCAAGAAACACAAATGGAAGCATGGAAAAAGTCAAGAAATAACTTCAAGAAAAGCTTGCTATCTATGTGGACGTGAAGGTCATTACTTCCGTAACTGTCCTGAGAAGAGTTCACTACAGATCACCTCCGAGATGAAGCTATCTCAGTCTTCAGACATGAAATATGAACAAAAATGCACAGAAACTTCTACCAACAACGTAAAGACAACTCCACCATGTAACTTATCAAGTCGTGCTTGCTATGGCTGTGGTGATACCGGCCATCTTGTTAATGGTTGTCCTAAGAAGAATGTGGAGATCAATAAGGTCCAAAAGAAAAGACAACACCCTCAAACCCATGCATCAACAAAGAATAAACAACGAAAAGAAACCACGGGAAGGATAAGTTATGCAGTGACAGAAACCATTCCATATGATGATGCAGTAATTTTTGGAACACTAGTCATTCACACAACCATCGCCACCGTGTTGTATGATCCTCGTACAACACATTCTCTTATCAGTGCCCAGTTTGCAACAAAGTATGGTATCTTTAAGTGTCCCTTGAGATCAAGGAAGACCATCAGTACACCTGAAGGAAAAATGTTAGTGAACTACATATGTCCGAAAGTAAGTATTAAAATCAACGGGATAGATTTTTCAGCTGATCTCCTAGTGATAGAATCAATGAGAAAGGATGTGATTCTTGGAAAGAATTGGTTACGAATAACTAAGGCAGTAATCCAACATACTGAGAGAACCATGTGTTTGGAAACTCCATCTGGAGAAAGAATAGTAGTTGAAGACGACCGACCTCTAGCTCTGAAGATTGGTACATCTGACAACGAAGAATAATATATCTAGAAGAAGGAGTATGTCTCACAAAAAAAAAGTGTCAAGTTGTTGCCCCTTTGAGAGATTGTAATTGTGCTAAGTGATATATGAATAAATTTGGAGAATCTTTTGCACCTATTGTGTTCTGCCTCTTTATAAAGAGAATAAAGTATGGTGTCATCTGCTATATGTAAACAATGTGATACTCTAGTTGCCCTAAAGTCCCGCTCAGGTCTTTCTCTCAATTTATACTCAAAGAATACTCTTGGATTAGAAAGATGATTTGGATATCATGCTCCGTAATTTATAAGGTTCAAAAGGATTTATGTTAAGGATTATAACACTTGTACGCTCTTGTAGTATGATGAAGCTAGGAGAAAAATGAAACCACCCTTGTTCCTTGACTAATCTTATCTTGGAAATCAAAACGTGGTGTTCGCTCTTCATCTTAATGTCATACAAGCTTCTTATGCAGTCTGTCTCACTAACTCTTTTATCCTCTGACTAGATGATGAACCCCAATGGAAATGAAGTAAATGATGCCAACGACAATATTCCTACCTTAACAACTATGAACGAGAAAAACGAGTCACAGAGATATTCGATGAATGGAATGAAGAACAACAAAAGGAATAGAAAAACGTTTGGATATATGATTAGTCCACCTCAAGCGAAAGCCACAAAACACATGGATACCCAAACAGAAGAATCAAGTCAGGCTCAGCTACATGAGATACAGACACCCAGTCAACCCTCATTCCCTGTTGGTCAAGCAAAGTTGTCTCGCAAGGAACTCAAAGCAAGAGGTGCTTGCTACTACTGCAAAAACGAAGGACATCTTATTCGCGAATGCCCCAAGAAGCGTCTAGACCGAATAAAGAAGAAGGTTGTCAAGCATGACCTAAGCAATACTTCAGAAGACCCACCATTTTATAAGTATGATGATGAAGGACGCCTGATTAGCATACATTGCGGAGCAAAGAAGTAAGGAAGTTCCTTAAGTTTGGAGGAGTTCAATGAGAACTAAGAACCTACAAATAAACCATGTATCTCCCTTGCTTTCGTGCTAGCCTTTCTTAATCTCGAGGACGAGATTCTTTTTAAGAGGGGTAGATTTGTGACACTATAAAAATAATTAAATAAAAATAATACATTTAGTTAATAATGATATTTATGGTGATTAATTTTCTTTTAAGTGTTTGTTATTTATTTGTATTTGGAATGATTTTTGATTGCTCATAACTGGTTTTTGAATACTTATTAGCATTTCTTCTTTATTAAAAGTCCAAATAAATAATATGGTAATTAGTCCAAGAATTAATATTTTATTTATTAATAATTTTGGTTTGATTATTATGAATTTTTGGGTTATTTAAATATGTATTTCGAAATTAGAAAAAAAAAACCTAACTAAACCCTAACCCTAGCCACCTTTTGGCCCACCAGGGCCCATTAGCCGCCGTCGCCCACTCCTTGGCCTAGCCGCCGCCCCCAGCTCCCTCTTCCTGTCAGCCGAGCGCCGCCACCTTCTCTCTCCCTCACCCCTGCTCTCTCTGCTGCACAGCCGGCCGCCCAGTGCCTGCGCCAAGCCGGACCAGAGGCCGCCCGCGACCCGGAGCCCGACCCCGCCATCCGCACACACCCGCGCGCTGCGTCGACTCGCCGACCGCTGCCAGCACGCCGCGCTCAGAAGCCCGCCTGCGCCCAGGACCCACGCCGACCGCGCGACCCCGCGGCCGAGCGCGCCGCGCCCCTGCGTCCGCGAGCCCGACCCGGCACCGAGCGCCCCTGCCCAAGCCGGCCGAGCAGCGGCCGTGACACCGAAGACCCCTGCGCGCCAGCAGCCGACCCGGCGCCGCGCCACTCGACCCAGCCATGCGCGCGATGCCGAGCAGCGCCGACCCGCGCAGAGCCGCCCCGAAACCCGCGCGACCTTGTTGCCAGGAAACCGAAGCATCACGACGTCCGTTCTTCTCCCTGCGTTATGGACCTTCAAGACAACTGTTTCTTCCTCGCCATTACTCCCTACCGCCATCAATAGCAGCCATGAAGCCACCTGCCGTTTCTCTCCCCTTCCCTGGTGCCCTCTCTCTATAAATCTGGCCGAGCCGGACCTCTGTCTCTCCCTCCCCAAGCTCTCTCTCTCTCCCTCGCTCTCCTCGTGTTCACGCAGCACCTGCAGCAACGCCACGTACCTCGCCGTCCACCGACGACCATGCCCCATTCTCCTACTCGCCAGAGACGTGCCCGAACCCCGTCCAACTCTTCGCTTAGACACGCGCTCGAGCCGTTCACCGTCATCTGTTCACCCAAGGTTGAAGAAACCCCAACCCGTTTGTATTTTCTAAATCATGTTTTGAATTACTTTATAGATCTTGTGAATTATTGTTGTAATATTGATGCGATTTGGCGATTCGTGTATGATTTTAGAGATTTCGATGTATACGTGTAGCCAAAATCGAATTCTGCGACAATATTTTAAAATGCGTATGATTTTATAGTTCTAAAAATGAGCACGGTCACTATTCATTACTTCCGTGATTTTCATACTAGAATATGTTTACGGATTTAGTTTTGCTTTAATGTGTGGAGCGATAATTGGTTAGTATTGCGATAAGTGTAATCTTAGTGATCTTAGTGATATAAGGAATTTAAATAGATATTAAGCCACGTATTTCCGGTCGAATGAAAAATGTATAGTTTTTACTATTCACTAGTCATGATAAATATATTCATAAGTATAGCACCTAATTACTTAGAATTAGTAAGATATTTATTTATATCATAATAACCATGAATATGTGATTAAAAGTCCCATTTAGTAATTTACAATTAATTCTAGTATATTAATGTTAGAAGAATTAAATAAACACTTTTTAGTTATACGTATAAATTCTATTAGAAAAGAAAGGAGAAAACTAAAATAGTAGAATTTATAATAATATTAAAATGACTTAACTAGACACTCATACTTTCTTAATAAAGAAAATAATAGCTATATTGGTAAACATAGGTTTCTTACAAAAGAATTAGAGATTTTGTTTCTAACTATAAAATGACCTTTTTAATAGACATCAGGATTTTGATTTAATAGGATTTGTTATAGATGTTTAAGTGTAGCCGTACTAAATAGTAATATGTCTAATAATGATATAATGGCTTAATTAAGTGCTCACGTCGTTATAACTAAAACAATAGTTAATAACATATCAATGAATATAATACTCATTTTAAATATCTAGGTCATATGTTTCTAAACTAAATGTAAAGATAAATAATAGAGTAACTATGTCCTCTCATAACCTAGTTAATTAGATTTATATTTGTTTACAACTGGTTATATAGGCTTAATTAATCATTTAATCAAAATTAGTTCATATTATTTATATATGTGTCACTTAGTTTTTCCTAAAGAATAAACCAAGGAAATTAGTGTTAATGTTCTTTAATAATAATGTTAGTTTGTATATTGTATATAGCTTTCTTAATAAAATATAGGACATGTACTTTCTAATAAAAAAAATAATAAAATATAATTGTTGTTCATTGTCTATTACATAAAAGATCATTAAAGCATATATTATAACTTTCCATAAATAGGTGTTTAATAATAATGATCGTTTCACATAAAACCTATTTTGACTTATATCTTAATTTATTCTAAGTGATAGGTTTAGCAATGAATTATAATACGTTCCATAATGCTTCTAAGTTTAATAACGTGTTTCATAGCCCATTAACTTTAGATATAACTTATAGGTGTTCTAAAATGTTAAAAAGGCTTAATATCGTTATAACGTGTTTTATCGTCTTATAAACCCTTAATATTAGACATATCACGTATGACGCTTTATAAAAGATTAATTTGGTGAACCAAATATTTGTATATTTTAATTAGTATATTTTAAGCTCATGTCTTGTTTTATAAAGTATAGATCACACCTTTTTGAAAAGAATATCTTTTTATTATAACCCTTGCGACGTTTTTGAAAAACAAACGCTCTTTTCGTTAGGCTTTCTTTTAGCTTTACATATGATGAATGTTGTATGTTATTGAGTGGTGCTTGTTCTTCTTGTTTGTTTGTGTGATATTCAGTGGTTGATCTAGTAGTTAAGAATCAAGATCTATTCCGATCCGTGGAAGAACCTCAAGTTTTCAATAAGCAAGGCAAGTGGACTTCTCCCTCTGCATACTCTGTTTGATCCCAAACAATACATTTAATAAAGTTTATTCTTTTGGATATATATGCATAATTTGACGGGTTACCTATTTAGATAACCTTTCCAACCTTATTCCTTGATCAAACCTGGGAATTATACTTTACATTAGTAGCTATGCTATTGCTACAACTTAACTTTATGCAGTCACTCCCGCTTATGATATTAATGTTCCAAAATTGGTAAGTTTACATTATTGTTGTTAACCCGATGGTTAAACAAGATTATTGCATATTAATTGGAACATGGAGTGACCACCCGGGAAAACAGTGCTACCATGAGGACTATCATGGCTCTGGTCTTGGCTAAATAACTAGGGAAGTCTTATGTTGGGTGTTGGTCGTGGTCGACCGGAACGGGGGCATCTGGCAAGCTCTTATAGTTCCGGCTCAGGCAGATTGGATACGGGCATAGTTCCCAAAGCTTTACCCTGTGGTCCGGACTATAAGTTGGTTACGGTAGGTGTGCCTTATGCAGTTTGGCCATTTCCAGCATTTGCGTAATGAGGACTCTAGGGAGAAGCCTCGTAGTGAGACCCTGGCCATTCACCTCGGAAGTGAATACGGGTCTAGCTAACCCGGGCAAAAAGGGAATCGCGACTCATGGGTAAAGATGCGCCACCTCTGCAGAGTGTAAAACTGATATATCAGCCGTGCTCACGGTTATGAGCAGCCTGGACTCCTCACATGATAATTGAACTTGAAGATGGAAATAAATCGAGATCCGATGATCTGCCAATGTTTTGCTTAAGTGGTTTCACTTAAGTGTTTTTGAAATACTCTCATACTTTTGTTTAATGGGAATACTTGGGATTTACACTTATTAGTAAGACAGGTGTTGTTAATAAAATGTTGACCAACTAAAATGCTTACTGCTCAACCTCAGCCTCACCTTGTTAGACCTTGCATTAGTTTTTCCCCCACTTGCTGAGCCCCGACCATAAGTGAGCTCACCCTTGCTTAATTTTGATCAGAAGTTGCAGATGAAGATATGATGCTGAACTCCATGGATGCTAGTCTAGTGATACCCCCGGTCATCTTCCTGTGGATGGATGTCCTTGTTTCGCTGTACTTTGATGAATAAAGGTTAAGACATTATGTCTGTTCGAAGTGTAATATGTTAATATAATCGTTATTTACGCTTTTATGCATTGTTCTTTTGATATATTACACTTGTGACGTCAACATATGTGTGGAAATAGATCCTGGCACACATATGCTATGCACCCGGCTCTGTCCTTTGGAAACGGGTGTGACAGTACACCAAGATGTCGCCCGAAGAAATACTTGGGAAGTTTGTAAGCGGGCGGATGATGATCAAGGAGGCAAGATACGTCGACGATGCATTGAATGGCCCAATCCACGATCCTCAAACCGTGGCTCTCAAAGCAACAAGGAGCAAGGAGGCTCTACCTAGCAAGGTGGCGCAAGTTGAGGCAGCCGGGCTTAATGAGGAAGAAATGGCCCTCATCATCAAGCGGTTCAAGACGGCGCTAAAGGGTCACAAGGAGCACTCCAATAAGAACAAGACGAAGGGAAAGCGCTCCTGCTTCAAATGTGGTAAGATTGGTCATTTTATCGATAATTGTCCCGATAATGAAAGTGACCAGGAAAAGAAGAGTGGAAAGTGGAAAAAGAAGAAGAACTACAAGAAGGCAAAGGGCGAGGCACATCTTGGAAAGGAGTGGGATTCGGATTGCTCCTCGTCCGACTCCGACAACGAAGGACTCGCCGCCACCGCCTTCAACAAATCATCCCTCTTCCCCAACGAGCATCACACCTACCTCATGGCAAGGAAAAAGAAGGTAAGCACTCGTAATACTAGTACTTACGCTTCTTCAAGTGAAGATGAATCTAGTGATGATGAAATTGACTATTCATGCTTATTCAAAGGCTTAGATAGAACTAAGATTGATAAGATTAATGAATTGATTGATGCTTTGAATTATAAGAATAGATTGTTAGAAAAGCAAGAGGATCTTTTGTATGAAGAGCATGATAAATTTATTAGTGCGCAAAATTCTCTTGCTCTAGAAGTCAAAAGAAATGAAATGCTTTCATGTGAACTATCTACATGCCATGAGTCTATTTCTAACTTAAAGAGTATTAATGATGACTTGAATGCTAAGTTAGAAGTAGCAAATAGATCTAACTCTTGTGTAGAACATGTTGTGATTTGCAATAGGTGCAAAGATTTTAATGTTGATGCTTGTAGTGAACATCTAGTTTCCATTGCAAAACTAAATGGTGAAGTGGCTAGTCTTAATGCCCAACTTAAGACTAGCAAGGATGAATTTGACAAACAAAAATTGCAAGGGATGCCTACACTATTGGTAGACACCTCTCAATTAAGGATGGGCTTGGCTTCAAGAGGGAAGCCAAGAACTTAACTAGTCATAAGGCTCCCATTCCCGCCAAGGAGAAAGGGAAGGCCCCTATGACTAATAGTTGTCAAAAGAACCATGCTTTCATGTACCATGATAGGAAATTTTCTAGAAATGTTCATTATGATAGGAGTTGTAATGCTTACAATTCAAATGCAATGATTGCCTCAAGTTCTTCTATTATGCATAATAGAAATTTGACTAGGAGAAATGTTATGCCTAGAAGAAATGTTATGCCTAGAAGAAATGTTGTTCATGTTCCTAGGAAAGTAAACAATGAACCTTCTACAATTTATCATGCTTGCAATGCTTCCTTTGCAATTTGTAGAAAGGATAGAAAGATGATTGCTAGGAAATTAGGGGCAAAATGCAAGGGAGATAAAACTTGCATTTGGGTCCCTAAGGATATTGTCACTAACCTTGTAGGACCCAATAAGAGTTATGTACCTAAGACCCAAGCCTAAATTTGCCTTGCAGGTTTATGCATCCGGGGGATCAAGCTGGATTATCGACAGCGGATGCACAAACCACATGACGGGGGAGAAGAAGATGTTCACCTCCTACGTCAAGAACAAAGATTCCGAAGACTCAATCATATTCGGTGACGGGAATCAAGGTAAGGTGAAAGGGTTAGGAAAAATAGCTATTTCATCCGAGCACTCCATTTCCAATGTGTTTTTAGTTGAGTCGCTTGGATATAACTTGTTGTCTGTGAGTCAGCTTTGTAATATGGGATATAATTGCTTATTCACAAATGTAGATGTGTCTGTCTTTAGAAGGAGTGATGGTTCATTAGCTTTTAAGGGTGTATTAGATGACAAACTCTATTTAGTTGATTTTGCAAAAGAGGAGGCCGGTCTAGATGCATGCTTAATTGCTAAGACTAGCATGGGCTGGCTGTGGCATCGCCGCTTAGCACATGTGGGGATGAAGAACCTTCACAAACTTCTAAAGGGAGAACATGTGATAGGTCTAACAAATGTTACTTTCGAAAAAGATAGACCTTGTATAGCTTGTCAAGCAGGTAAACAGGTGGGAAGCTCTCATCATACCAAAAATGTGATGACCACATCAAGACCTTTGGAGTTGCTTCATATGGACCTCTTCGGACTCGTCGCCTATCTAAGCATAGGAGGAAGTAAGGATGGTCTTGTTATAGTTGATGATTTTTCCCGCTTCACTTGGGTATTCTTCTTGCAGGATAAATCTGAAACCCAAGGGACCCTCAAGCGCTTCCTAAGGAGAGCTCAAAATGAGTTTGAGCTCAAGGTGAAGAAGATAAGGAGCGACAACGGGTCCGAGTTCAAGAACCTTCAAGTGGAGGAGTACCTTGAGGAGGAAGGGATCAAGCACGAGTTCTCCGCTCCCTACACACCACAGCAAAACGGTGTGGTAGAGAGGAAGAACAGGACGCTCATTGACATGGCGAGGACAATGCTTGGAGAATTCAAGACGCCCGAGTGATTTTGGTCGGAAGCCGTGAACACGGCTTGTCACGCCATAAACCGGGTGTACCTTCATCGCCTCCTCAAGAAGACTTCGTATGAGCTTCTAACCGGTAACAAACCCAATGTGTCTTACTTTTGTGTATTTGGGAGCAAATGTTACATTCTAGTAAAGAAAGGTAGAAATTCTAAGTTTGCTCCCAAAGATGTAGAAGGGTTTTTGTTAGGTTATGACTCAAATACAAAGGCGTATAGGGTCTTCAACAAATCATCGGGTTTGGTTGAAGTCTCTAGCGACGTTGTATTTGATGAGACTAATGGCTCTCCAAGAGAGCAAGTTGTTGATCTTGATGATGTAGATGAAGAAGACGTTCCAACGGCCGCAATACGCACCATGGTGATTGGAGAAGTGCGGCCACAGGAACAAAAGGAGCAAGATCAACCCTCTTCCTCAACAATGGTGCATCCGCCAACTCAAGATGATGAACAGGTTCATCAAGAGGAGGCGTGTGATCAAGGGGGAGCACAAGATGATCATGTGATGGAGGAAGAAGCACAACCGGCACCTCCAACCCAAGTTCGAGCGACGATTCAAAGGAATCATCCCGTCGACCAAATTTTGGGTGACATTAGCAAGGGAGTAACTACTCATTCTAGATTAGTTAATTTTTGTGAGCATTACTCCTTTGTCTCTTCTATTGAGCCTTTCAGGGTAGAAGAGGCCTTGCTAGATCTGGACTGGGTGTTGGCCATGCAAGAAGAGCTCAACAATTTCAAGAGAAATGAAGTTTGGACACTGGTGCCTCGTCCCAAGCAAAATGTTGTGGGAACCAAGTGGGTGTTCCGCAACAAACAAGACGAGCACGGGGTGGTGACAAGGAACAAGGCTGGACTTGTGGCAAAAGGTTATGCCCAAGTCGCAGGTTTGGACTTTGAGGAGACTTTTGCTCCTGTGGTTAGGCTAGAGTCCATTCGTATTTTGCTAGCATATGCCGCTCACCATTCTTTTAGGTTATTCCAAATGGATGTGAAGAGCGCTTTCCTCAACAGGCCAATCAAGGAGGAGGTGTACGTGGAGCAACCCTCTGGCTTTGAGGATGAACGGTACCCCGACCATGTGTGTAAGCTCTCTAAGGCGCTCTATGGACTTAAGCAAGCCCCAAGAGCCTGGTATGAATGCCTTAGAGACTTTTTAATTGCTAATGCTTTCAAGGTTGGGAAAGCTGATCCAACTCTTTTCACTAAGACATGTGATGGTGACTTATTTGTGTGCCAAATTTATGTCGATGACATAATATTTGGTTCTACTAACCAAAAGTCTTGTGAAGAGTTTAGCAGGGTGATGACTCAAAAGTTTGAGATGTCGATGATGGGCGAGTTGAACTACTTCCTTGGGTTCCAAGTGAAGCAACTCAATGACGACACTTTCATTTCCCAAATGAAGTATACGCAAGACTTGCTCAAATGGTTTGGGATGAAGGATGCCAAGCCCGCAAAGACTCCGATGGGAATTGATGGACACGTCGACCTCAACAAAGGAGGTAAGTCCGTTGATCAAAAAGCACACCGGTCCATGATAGGTTCTCTGCTTTATTTATGTGCTAGTAGACCGGATATTATGCTTAGTGTATGCATGTGTGCTAGATTTCAATCCGATCCAAGGGAATGTCACTTAGTGGCCGTGAAGCGAATTCTTAGATATTTAGTCGCTACGCCTTGCTTCGGGATCTGGTATCCAAAGGGGTCTACCTTTGACTTGATTGGATATTCAGACTCCGACTATGCTGGATGTAAGGTCGATAGGAAGAGTACATCGGGGACGTGCCAATTCTTAGGAAGGTCCCTGGTGTCGTGGAGTTCTAAGAAACAAACTTCCGTTGCCCTATCCACCGCTGAGGCCGAGTACGTTGCCGCAGGACAGTGTTGCACGCAGCTACTTTGGATGAGGCAAACACTCCGGGACTTCGGCTACAATCTGAGCAAAGTCCCACTCCTATGTGATAATGAGGGTGCTATCCGCATGGCAGATAATCCTATCGAACACAGCCGCACAAAACACATAGACATTCGACATCACTTTCTAAGAGACCACTAGCAAAAGGGAGATATCGAAGTGTTTTATATTAGCATCGAGAACCAGCTAGCCAATATCTTTACTAAGCCTTTAGATGAGAAGACCTTTTGCAGGCTACGTAGTGAGCTAAATGTCTTAGATTCGCGGAACTTGGATTGATTTATAGCATACATGTGTTCATGCCTTTGATCATGTTCCTTATGCATTTTGTTGTTTATTTATGGTGCTCAAGTTGTACTCATGATCCCCGGACCTCACTAGTCCATTTGCAAGTGATGCACTTATTTAGGGGGAGGCATGCTACAACTTGACCCTTTGAGACTAACTGTGTGCTTGAGTTTACTTGATTTAGTCTCAAAGGTGGATTCAAAGGGAAATGTGAATTTGGACCATGCAAGACTTCCATTGCACTCCGATGAGAGGGTAACTCACTCCAAGTTCATCTCCATATTCTTATTGCCTTTTTTTACTCTTAATTGAAGATTTTGGTGAGGCAATGGGGTTCTGGGGCCAAGATTGATCCCGTTTTGGTGCTTGATGCCAAAGGGGGAGAAAATAAGGCCAAAGCAATAAATGGATCAGCTACCACTTGAGAATTTTGAAAATATTAGAATAGAGCTTTTGGTTTGTCAAAACTCTCTTGTTGTCACTTTTGTCAAAAGTTGGCTTCTTGTGGGGAGAATAGTTGATTATGGGAAAAAGGGGGAGTTTTTGAATCTTTGATCAATTTCTCTTGGAATACCTCTCTTTATGTCTCTGCAAGTGAATTTTCCTTAGAGATAGGAAATTGAGTTTGATTTGCAAAAACAAACCAAGTGGTGGCAAAGAATGATCCAAATATGCCAAATTTGAATCGAAATCATTTCTTGTTCAAAATTGCACTTCTTTTAGTGGCTTTATGTTGTGTTGGCATAAATCACCAAAAAGGGGGAGATTGAAAGGGAAATGTGCCCTTGGGCCATTTCTAAGTGTTTTGGTGATTGAGTGCCAACACAAGTGCTTAAGTGTTAATCTATGCCAATTGATGGACAAAGTGCAAATCAAGAGTAAAGGTATGTTTATAAGACTTAGTACATTGTTTTGGAGACTAATGTATTGTGTCTAAGTGCTAGAAGCAGGAAAAGACCAATTTGGAAAAGACTTGGCTATGCAGCCAAGACTCTGCGCAGTCTGGGTGCACCGGACAGTGTCCGGTGCGCCAAGCTGGCGACTGTCAACTGGCTGCTCTCGGGAAGCGATCAACGGCGTATGGCTATAAATCACCGGACTGTCCGGTGGTGCACCGGACTGTCTGGTGAGCCATTCACAGGCGAAGTCGTCGCTCTCGGGAAGCGATTAACAGCGTACGGCTATAAATCACCGGACTGTCCGGTGGTGCACCGGACTGTCCGGTGAGCCAACTGTCGACCAGGCCAATGGTCGGCCGCGTAATCCGCGCGCGACGCGTGGCCGAGCCAACGGTCAGAAGGGGGCACCGGACTGTCCGGTGTGCACCGGACAGTGTCCGGTGCGCCAACGGCTCCAAATTGCCAACGGTCGGCTGTGCCAAAACAAGAAAGAAATCCGCACCAGACAGTGTCCGGTGGTGCACCGGACTGTCCGGTGCGCCAGGCGACTGAAGGCAAGATTTGCCTTCCTAGAATGCTCTCAACAGCTCCTAGCTGCCTTGGGGCTATAAAAGGGACCCCTAGGCGCATGGAGGAGTACACCAAGCATTCTCTAAGCATTCCTAAGCACCAAGACTTCAATTCCGCGCATTCGATTCTTTGTGATAGCAATTAGAGCTCCATTTGAGTAGAGAACTCTTTGAGTTGTGTTGAGAGCTCGTGTTGTGACTTGTGTCCGTGTGTTGCTCTGATTTTGTGTCTTGTGTGCGTTGCTCATCCCATCCTTACTTCCGTGCTTCTTTGTGATAATCAAAGTGTAAGGGCGAGAGGCTCCAAGTTGTGGAGATTCCTCGCAAGCGGGATATAGTAAAGTGAAAGCAAAACACCGTGGTATTCAAGTGGGTCTTTGGACCGCTTGAAAAGGGTTGAGTGCAACCCTCGTTCGTTGGGACGCCACAACGTGGAGTAGGCAAGTGTTGGACTTGGCTGAACCACGGGATAAACCACTATGCCATCTCTGTGTTGATCTTCTTTTGGTTATCATGTTGTGCAAGAACTCTTCTCTAGCCACCTGGCTTTATTGTGCTAACTCCTAATCAAGTTTTGTGGGATTAAGTTTCAAGTTTTTACAGGATCACCTATTCACCCCCCCTCTAGGTGCTCTCAACGAGCCACTTCTTGCTTTAATTATTCATTTTCCTTTGCAAACTCATCCGAACATGTTTCTACAATAATATTCTCAACAAGAACTTGGTTGCAGGGGTTAGAATCATAAATTAAATCAAAGCAGGAAGTAGAATCCTCTTTCTTAATAATTTCAGGTATTTCAACTAAAGATGTTGCGGGGGTGCTACCAATGTTTTCTAGCTTAGTAGTTAGCTCATTATTGTGTATGCTAAGAATTTCTATTTTCTCTAGCAAATTTTCAATAGCTTCTTGGGAGCTAGCTAACTTAGCCTTAAGTTTTTCATTCTTTTTAATGAGACCATCATCGGTAGCAGTGGATGGAGCACTAGATTCTAATAGCTCAATTTTAGTTGACAACTCACTATTTAAGTTTGCAAAAGTTTCAAATTTTTCTAGCAAACCTTTATAATCATTTTTGGAGCTAATAAACGTATTTTTCAAAGTTTTAAGTTGAGCTTTTTGCTTAGTGCAAACATCCTGGAAAAATTCTACGGCTTCCGCAAGCTCATCTAGAGAGGGCTTTCCCTCACCTTCATCATCACTACTACTTTCATCACTAGAAGATGGAATGCTTTTGTTACCTCTTGCCATAAGGCATTTGTGTGATGATCGTGATGAGCGTGATGAGGACCGGTGGCTGTGTGTCTTTGGAGGTTCATCTTCACTTGAAGAATCAACCCAAGTTCTAACACTTGTTAGCACCTTGCCTTTGCTCCTCTCCTTTTTGGGTTTGGCCATATTTGGATAGTTGTCCCTGAAGTGGCCCTTCTCCCCACATGCGAAGCATCCTCTCTTCCTTTGCTTTTTCCTGTCAATGTTAAAGAGAAGATCTTCGACCTGCAGGGGCACACCCATTAGATTAATCTTGCAGATCATCCTCATTACCTTTCCGACGCGTCGAATTGTTTCTTCGTCCTTGGAGGATGATGTGCATAGTTGATTATCTTCATCATCATCACTTTCTTCTTCCTCCTCTTCTTCACTTGAGGAACTTGGAGTGGGAGCCTTCTTTTGGCCCTTCCTTTCATCACATGCAAAAGCATATGGTCTTGAGGAAGTTGGCTCCTCTCCCCGACACATTTTTCGCGACATCTCAAAAGCCGCGATTTTCCCGATCACAATGGTCGGGGTCATGTTGCTCAAGTCCTCCATGTTGTGAAGGATGATGATGATGCTCCCATATATTTGTTGTGGTAGCAGGGAGATAATCTTCCTCACAATGTCCGCATCACCTAGCTTATTAATGCCAATAGAATTGAGCTCATTGATAATTAGATTCAGACGAGAATACATGTCTTTAACAAGCTCATCATCTTTCATAGCAAAAGAATTATACTCATTTAAGACTAGGCAATGTTTTTGCTCACGGACATTGGATGTGCCGTTATGGAGCTCATGCAATTTTAGCCAAATCTCATTAGCAGTTTTCAAGGTAAATACTTGATTAAAAATATCCATGCTAAGAGATTCATACAAGCAATTTTTGTCTCTAGCATTTAAATGAATTTATTTTTCCTCACTCGTGGTGGGTTTCTCGGGATTCTTGAGGGGTTTCATCCTGTCACGAGTGACTCTCCAAACACCTAGATCAACGGCCTCTAGGTAACAAGCCATTCTAGCACTATAATATGGGAAGTTAGTGCCATCGAAGTGTGGTGGCCTATGGGTATCCATCCCTTCCTCTAAAAAGCGTCGGCTCTTTTAGCGGTGAAGCTAAAGCGTTTCAAATGAGCCAAACCGGGCTCCGATACCACTTGTAGGAAACGGGTGACGCCTAAGAGGAGGGGGTGAATTAGGACTTCTAAAACTTTTGCTAAACTAGACCACAATTAAATCCCTAGAGCAAAACCTATGCAAATAATCAATCAAACTAGAAAGTGCAAACTAGGTTTTGTCTAAGTGTTGCTATCTCTACCGCAATGGCTAAGTTTCAATCTACACTAAATAAGTATGTATACAAGATTGAAACTTAAATGCTTAATATAAATGCGGAAACTTAAAGAGCAAAGTAGAGATGCAAACTCTCATGGATGACGCCAGTCTTTTTACCGAGGTATCCGGAACCATGCAAGGTCCTGACTAATCCTCGTTGGTGCCCCTACGCAAAGGGAAGCCCACGCGAGGGCCAAGCACCACGGTCGAGTAACTCCGTAGAGAGCCGCGGGTCTTCTCCACGCGCAAGTGGTGCTCCGCTTCCGGCTCCTCTCGAACGCTCCCCGCCGTCTCCACTATCAAGCTTTCGGCCGAAATGCCGCGGGCCTCGTTCCCTCTGGTACACGGTGGCGGTCGTGACACAAACGCGGTTGTCACGGTCTCGTAAGACTCTCGCCCCACTCGGTACAATTACAAAGGCCTGCGCAAGAGCCGAGGGGTTGTGTGGTTTGTCTAAACTCACTCAACTAACTAGGGTTCACCTAGAGCAAGCGCTAAAGCGGTCTAACTAAGCTAAGCACTTTGCAAAGCACCTACGTTAATCACCGAGTGATTCTATTAAGCACTTGGGTGTTTGAGCTCTTGGAAATGTCTACAATATGACTTGGTATGTTGCTTGGGCTCCCACACCTTCAAATGGCCGGTTGGGTGAAGTATTTATAGGCCACAACTCCAAAATAGCCGTTGGAGAAAAGCTACAGTTCTCTGCAGCACACTGGACAGTTCGGTGGTGCACTGGACAACGCACTGTAGCATGTCCGGTGCACCTAGCCGTTGCCCTATCAGAGCAGGTGACCGTTGGCGCCGCAGGCTTTCCACACCGAACAGTCTGGTGCTCACACCGGACAGTCCGGTGGTCTTCTCTCCGGGTGCCACCTGGAACTAGCCGTTGGGCTGAGGTTCCCTGATGCACCAGACAGTCCGGCATGTGGGCACCGGACAGTCTGGTGCTCCACGCACAGACAGTCCGCAGGCAGCACACTTGGACTTTTCTTGGATCTTATTAATGTCTTCTTTTGAGGTGTTGCTTTCCCCAATTCCTTAGTCCAAGTAAATCTTGCATTCTGTGAACTACAAACACAAACACTAGAAAACTTATTAGTTCACGGATTGTGTTGTTCATCAAACACCAAAACTCAATTAGCCAAATGGCCCGGGGTCCATTTTCCTTACACTGTCCATTCCATTGGCAGGCAGTACGCCCGTGCTGCGGCGTATACTATGCTCATCATCACTCGCGCGTTATCGAGGAAGCAGTGCGGGATATCAATACTATATGCACCACGGACATTATGGCGCTCGGAGATCACCCTGGCATTTTCAGGCAGTAGTTACTTCGTGTATTTCTTCCATTATGTCCCTGGGCCCACATGTCGGGGCTCAGCAACCTTGTATGTGCCTCCCTTGAGCTATAAAAGGGAAGGCACACAATGTTACAAGGTATTCTCACTCACGCTCACCTAGACGCAACTGAAGCTCTCAAGCTCATAGACTCTCATACTCAATACAACCCACAGTGGAGTAGGGTATTACGCTCTGGCGGCCTGAACCACTCTAAATCCTCGTGTCATCCTGTGTGTTCTTCCACAATCTAGCAACAGGCAAAACGCTTAGGCCCCCTCCTCATCTTAGGATTTAGGGCGGGTGCATTCCGCCACCCGGCCGGAGATTTCCTCTCCGACAGTGCTTTTCATGGTTGAGATAATCTTCTTTGGCACCCAGATGTGCAACTTAATTATACAACTTATTATTTGTATTTCATTCTCTCTACTAATAAATTTTATACCAAATCATGAACTCGTTGTTCATTACATAGATTTTGGATCATGATATCATTAATCATTACGATACTTATTGATTATGAGAAGAACAAGTATATTGGAGATGAAACCCGCGGGTAACCCATGGGTACCCGCTAACCCGATGGGTATGGGTTTGGGCAAAATCTCAAACCCGTCATGGGTACGGGTTTTTTAGTGGGCATAGATATTTTTCATGGGTACGAGTTTGGGACGGCAAAACCCAGCGGGTTTGTACCCGTTGCCATCTCTAATCTTACAAAAACAAAAGTTATTACATCCGCCTTCAAGCGGAGCCCTAGCCTCATTTCTACAGGTATGAGCTACTCGACATCAGCAGGGTCGCGCTGGAAGCACGCGGCCACCATCTCCACAGCATCTTGTACGACCTCCCGAGCGGCGTCTTCAGTATCGGCAACCGGACCAGTGGTTACTACCACCGCCCATGGGCATCCTCCCTCAGCGCCATCGTAACATAGCTGCTGCCACAACCGCCAGGCACAGCTTGCTAGTGGTGGCGGCCTCCTCGATGCATGCGTCAAGACGAAGGAGCCCCATCATTGGAGGTGACGTTGAGGCCATTAAAGCCAAAGAGATGGAGGCGTGGCGGCGCACGATGCTCGGCGGCCTGGCCGTTGAGACGGAGCCAAAGCTGGACCAGTTCATGGAGGCGTACCGCGAGGTGCTAGTGAAGTTCAGGGAGGAGCCGGCGAGGCCACTTTAGGAGGCGCAGCTCAGCTCTGGAAGAAGCGAAAGATGGAGCCGCAACTCAACTTGCTTTCCATCTCTGGAAGGTCGCCGCGCATCACCCTTTCGTCCGGGTGCTAGCGGAAGAAGCGCCGCCCCCGCGAGGTGCTGAAGTTGGAGGTCGAGCAGCGTCAACCCACAGGAGAAGTAGGAGACGAAGAGCACGAACTCCCCGACGGCGAGATCGCCAAGGGGAGTGGCACTGGCACGAATCCTTCCGGTGAACGCCAGCGTGCCCCATCCAAACAGGTTGCGCACCTAGTTGCGTGCCACCTCGGGCTGGAAGCACTCAGGATGGACTAGCAAGGCCGTGACGACTTCGGCGACAGAGAGCAGAGGAGCACAAAGGCAAAGGGGCGCGGGGAGCTCGAGGGCGAAAGGGCGCAGCAGTTGGAGAGAATGCAAAAGCGTAACTGCTGCACGCGGGGTGAACCCCTTTTCAAGGAAGACTCTCCCGCTCGCGCCCCGAGACGCCGCAGAAAATCTCGCCCAGCGCGCACCAAAGCAACCCAGACTCTGACACGAGCGCCCGGGCCCACAAGTCATACAGATGGTGTGCGGGTCCCCGGGTGCTGAGAAGGCGAATCGCCACGCAAGGAGCGAACCGCCACCCGCGGTAGTGCGCCTCTCCATCTCCGCCGAAAACAACAGACCAGTCTCTGACACGGGGGCCCGGGCCCACGAGTCATACTCCTTAGGTGTCGGTTCCCGAGTGCGGGGAAGGCGAACCGCCGCGCACGCCCAGCGAACCGCCGCCCGTAGTAGTGCGCCTCTTCATCTCCGCCGCAAGAAACAATGGCCCAGTCCCTGACACGGGGGCTTGGGCCCACGAGTCATACTCCTTAGTGCAGAGAAGTCAAACCGCCACTCGCGCCTGTACCGCGCCTCCTCGGGGCCACCACAGAAGACAGAGAAGGTGAATTTTCAAAATCAATGCAGAAGTATCGAGGTGCCCCGCGCGTGGCCCGACGAAACCATCAAGCGGGGGGGGCACGGGTCAGTCAGCCGTGGGGACAGACGTGGCAGTTGGCGTGACCGAAGGCGGGCTGGAGTGATTACGTAAGCAAGCGCATGGAAGCGGCGCGCTAATTGCCAATCAAGCTTTGGCCCCACCTACAGGCTCGTATCCTCCCCTGAGGTGGGCCTGGGGGCCACTGTCGGTACCCTGAAACAGGGGTACCCCTTACTACAGTATGAAGGCGCGGTGCCCACACGGCTATCTCTAGTCGCGTGGCAAACAGCACCCGACCCCACCACGTGGACAGCTCTAGGGCCGCCACGTGGCTAGAGAAGACAATATGCTCCAAGACACCAACAGTGGGTCCGGACTCCCATGGGAAAGTGCCGGACCCCTGTATATACGGACCGGACCTCCGGGTAAGGTCCAGGACCTCCACAGGCACGAACCGGACCGCTAGGATGAGTCCCGGACCCCTCTGTGTGGGGTCCGGGCCACTCACAACAGGGTCTTGGGATTCTGGGACAAAGAGTACCCGAACCTTAATCAAGGTCAGGCGGGGGTCCGGAGCCGACATGTGTCCGGACCATGCCGTATACACTTCCGCTCCCCACTCAGACGGAGACCCGATGCTGCCACGTGGCCCACTGCCTGTGATGCAAGCCAGTAGGTGGAGCCTAACGTAAGGCCTCTAGGCCGCGCGACCTCTGCATTTTTTGTGGATATGGCACGCCGCTTGACAAGCGATGTGCCGCCTCAGCATTTAATGAGGCCTACCCACTCTGCTATCAGGCAGCGACCTATCCATTGTGCTGGCAGGCGATGTGTCGCCTCAGCATTTAATGTGCCCTATCCATTTCACTGACGGGCGGCGACCAAGCCGTCCTACAGGCGACGTGCCTGTCCATTCCATTGGCAGGCAGTACGCCCGTGCTGCGGCGTATACTATGCTCATCATCACTCGCGCGTTACCGAGGAAGCAGCACGGGATATCAATACTATATGCACCACGGACATTATGGTGCTCGGAGATCACCCTGGTGTTTTCATGTAGTAGTTACTTCGTGTATTTCTTCCATTATGTCCCTGGGCCCACATGTCGGGGCTCAGCAACCTTATACGTGCCTCTCTTGAGCTATAAAAGGGAAGGCACACAACATTACAAGGCATTCTCACTCACGCTCACCTAGACGCAACTCAAGCTCTCAAGCTCATAGACTCTCATACTCAATACAACCCACAGTGGAGTAGGGTATTACACTCTGGCGGCTCGAACCACTCTAAATCCTCGTGTCATCCTGTGTGTTCTTCCACAATCTAGCAACAGGCAAAATGCTTAGGCCCCCTGTTGGGGACTTGTTCTCAAATGCTTCGGATTAAGAACAAGGCAACATAAAAAGTGTTAAATGATAAAGTCCTTCGTCCTCTGAAACATTATTTCCCTTCAGGATATAATGTATTTCGGACGAAGACCACAAACAACATACCTTCGTAAGCACAATAAATAATGATGAAGAACTTATATGTAACATAAGAAGTGATATAAACATTTAAATATTATCACAACGTCATTTCTATTTTATTATCATAGAAAAATAGAAATGATTTCAGATTACAAGTGTACCTTCGGATTGCAGGAAGGCAAAAATATAAGGATGACGCAAAAGCAAATGCCAAGTCAGCGTGAACAGTACGGGAGTACTGTTCATCTATTTATAGGCGTGGGACGCAGCCCATGTAAAATTACATTCATGCCCATTACATTTGCTAATGACTTATGGGAATCTATTAAGGCCTAAGTAGTCTTTTCATCTTTAGGTCGGTTCCCCTTTCTGCTATCGCGACGAAGCTTTCCTGCGCATAGCTTCGGCTGTGCACCATCCTTCGTACAGCTTGGTAATCAGCCCGTCCTTCATCTCAATCCCCCTTCGTCTGGCTTAGGCTTTGTCCTGACCGTACTCCATGTTCATAATCTGAGTCCGAAGATACCTGTTCATATAATTCACTTGGAAAACATTGTCAAATCTTGTTTTTGAGGACCTTCGGAGGACGAAGGCCCCCAACAGTAGCCCCTCGCAATATTAATTTGTTAGTGATAAATTCAGATTGCGATATGGACGAAGGCCTTAAGCCGAAGGTCCGAAAAAACACCTTCCCTTTGCTAGAATAGCAACATTCACTGACAAGCGGGGTCTTTCAATTTTTAACGCACTGGGCGTATAAATAAGATCATACCGCAAACTCATTTGGTACGCTCTCTTGCCATCTGCTCCCGCTCACTCAATTTTTAGCTCTTGCGCACTAAGATTTGCTGAGCTTTTAGTTTTGAAGCTTCGGCTTTGAAAACAGTTTTTTAGTGTTTCCGAAGATGTCTGAAGATAAGAAGGCTGCTGCTGAGATGAAGCTGAGTCTCGACGAAGAGAAGAACTTGGGGTTTCTTATAGCGATGTCGAAGACCAATACGGAAAAAATCACCAAGGAGATTCTGGAAGGTTTGTCTGAAGATACTGGTGACAGCGACAGTTATGATGTGGACAGTGGTGGTGAAGACTCCGAAGATCGCCCCTGGCGACCAAGCCATTCAGTTTTTGGCAAGTCAGGTATCAAAGAAAATCATCTTGTCAACATGAGGGGAAGATACTTCCGGGATTTATCCATTGTGAGGGTCGACGAAGGAGAGAAAACTTGCCCGACCCCTGAGGAAAATGAAGTCGTAGTGTTCCGAAGCTTTTTGAAAGCTGGACTACGATTTCCCCTGAGCAGCTTTGTCGTAGAAGTGCTGAAAATGTTCGAAATCTATCTTCATCAACTTACCCCCGAAGCAATTCTAAGGCTGAATATCTTCGTGTGGGCCGTAAGAAGCCAAGGTCTGGAACCTGATGCGAAAAGTTTCTGCAACATACACGAGTTATCATACGAGACAAAACCCTGGGGTAAGGAACAGTATCACAATAATTTTGGCTGCTACAGTTTCGTTTCTCGGTCTGGGTCAAGCTGTCCCGTGCCAACATTTCGGAAGAGATGGCCCGGCGACTGGATGACAGAATGGTTCTATGTGAAAAATGACCTGAAAGCACGGGAAGATATTAAAGGTATAATTATGCGCCCTATTTGGCAAAGTTTCGGCCTGCGAAAGCCGAAGGTTGAGATGAATGAAGCTGCCGAAGAATGCCAAAGAGCCTTCGGAGTTATTTGTTCTTTTATTGGAACGAGAGATTTGGTACAAGAACATATTGCCTTCAGAGTATGTCCGCTCGCGGAGAAATGGGAAATGCCGCAAGAAACCATGAAGGAGGCCGACGAAGGTGGACTTATCAGGCTGAAGTATACTTTCAAGTTCGGAGATAAATTCGTTGAGCCAGATGATGACTGGTTAAAGAGTATTGAAAATTTAAGTGATGAACTGCTTGGGGCTTATTCGAAGGCCGAAGATACTGCACTGTCAGCAGCCTTCGGAGGCCGAAAAAAGAAAAGGCTGAACCGGGTGTTTGATGCAATCGGGTTCGTCTACCCTGACTATCGTTATCCCATTCGAGGGCAGAAAAGAAAAAACACAACCTCTGCGAAAGAAGAAGCTGCAACTGCTCCTAGCAAGCCAGAACCGAAAAGAAAGAGGATAAAGGTCCTCACACATCGGCCACGCTATATTGAACCAGCTTCGGTGCCTGAGTTCACCGGAGAAACTTCTTCGGCCACCGAAGCTGAAAAGCCAACCAAACCAACCTTGCTGCCAGAAGTCGCAGAAATGGCCGAAGCGCCAACAAAGATGGAATTGGAAGAACCGAAGATTTTGTTACCAGAAACCAAAGAGATGGCCGAAGCACCATCCACAGAAAAAATGGAAGAAGCGAAAAAACCAACTAAGGAAAAAACATCAGAAGTTTTGAGTCCTGCAGCAAATGTTGAGACAGTAAAAAATCAAAAGGTGTCAGCAGTGACTCCGAAAAGAAAGAGAATGGCTAATGTGCTAGATGTTCTGGAAACAATTAAATCTTCAAGCACACCTCCGAAGAAGACTGTTGCCATTCCCGAAGCGAAAACTGAAATTTCTGATACTAAAGCTCCAGAGCAAGAAACTGAAGCCGAAGCTGGGTCCTCAGAGGCCACGAAGATAAAATCCTTGGAAACCGAGGAAGAAAAAATAACAGAGCCAACTTTCGTTGAAGAAATCAGTGTCATTGCCCCCGAAGCATCCCCCAAAGTCCTTGATTATATTGTTCGACATGCTTCGGGGAAAAAGTTATCAGAAGAAGAAATTTTTGAAGCTAATCATTATGCCAAAGAATTGAAATATCCGAAGGGGGCACTAGTGTTTAATGGTACAAATGAAGAAGATTTCCTATACTGCCTCCCGGATAACAAAGAATTACTTGTCTGCCAGGAAATGGCCCGAAGCATGGGGTTTCCGAAGCTGGAGGCTGGCCTCTGCGCGATGACAAAGGACGATCTTGCGGACAACCTTGCGTATAATAGCCTGAAGGTACGAGATCTGCGCATTTGGAAACTTTATGATTTGAAATCTATTGTTTTATTCTTATACTAACTTTTTACATATAGGGTTTAATACTAAGCAACACGCTGAGAGCGCAAAAGAATGCCGAAGACGAGAGCTATGAAATTGCTTTCAACAACCTTCGAACAGAGGTTATCAAACTAAGGAACGAAGCCCTCGAAAAGGACAAAATTCTAGTTACATTGGTGGATAAAATAAAGGAGAACGAAGCTGCTTCTAAAGCACAAGTTGCAGCTCAAAAGCACGAGATTGACGATCTTCGGAAGCAATTGGCCCGGGCTAAAGAAGAACACATACTTGAAGAAACGAAGCGAGAACTTAGCGACCAATGGGCAAATCATTTAGAAGGAACTGTCGAAGAGCTTCGTTCGTCCAAGAAAAGATGCTATAACAAATCTATAGAATGTGTTAAGAAAATGAAAACTAGCTTCGCCAGCGTTGGCGCATTTTCGAGTGAAGAAAACTTTACGAGAGGCAACCCCGAAGGTCCCATTGAATGGATTAGCCACGAAGCTGAGGCCTTCGAAGAAATTTTAAATAGCCGTGGAGATATATGTGCTTTTTCGGGTGCCAGGGGAATTGCCACCATTTTGGAGAAAAAGGGCTGTGAGCATGTAAAGATTTTAGCGCAATCCGAGGCTGCTTTGTCCTTCGAAGATGCAAGAGATCCTTCAGCCGAAGCTAGCATGGTTGGTGGAAAATTTTTCACCGATGTCTGGGATAATGGTGGCCGAGAAATGGCTCGAGAAATTATCCAGAGAAGCGAGAAGGGCATTCACGACGCTAGAGAAGTAGCTAAGGCCGCTGACAAAAGCTTAGAGCCCGAAGGGCAAATAGGTATTAGCTAATGGTTTTTATTGTGTTGTAATTTTTGGTTTTAAACTTCGTTCGCAATTCGTAATAGCAATGTGGCCGTATCCTGTCCTCCTTCAGATCCTACTAAAGCGTCTCCGGGCCCTCACCCGAAAGGAGACGAGGAAATTAAAAAGATGGCTGAAGCTATCATGGATGAAGTTGTTAACCGACTCCTGAACGAAGCTGCAGAAGTTGTTTTGAGAGAAGATTAAGCACTATTGTAAAAACTTCTGAAATGAAATATGTGTAACATTTTGTAACCCTGAATGTAATGTACCTATTTTTACTGCTCAATTCTTTACGATGCATGAAATTTTACACACGTACCGTTTTTGAGTCTTTGACGAAAAAACACCTTCCCTTCTTTTCATGCTTCGTGAAGAAGAATTTTTATTTGTCACCACAATATCCATAGTGTTCTGATGAATGATATCCAAGCTTCGTGAGGATATTCTCCGAAGCTACACTTCCGAAGATCAATAGTATATCTGCTTGCAACTTAGCATGATTTTCCCCTTTCAAAACATTCTTCCGAAGATCGATATCATGTCCCCTTCTTGTGCCATATGCAGCATGATGTATGATGCTTATGCTATGCGAAATGATGCAATGATGTTATGTTGTGTAAGATGGTGTTTATTCCGAAGGTACACACACATTCCTGCGATAAAACACATAGTCTTTTTGAATCAGCGTTGTCTTTTTACTATAAGCCTCCCTTAGGAGCTTCTTCGCCTTTTACTTCAGCGGAATCAGCGTTGACTTTTCGCTGTAAGCTCTGCATTCCGTTAGGAACGACTTTGGAGCTTTTTCGCCTTTTACTTTCGGCGGAATCAGCGTTGACTTTTCGCTGTAAGCTCTGCATTCCCTTAGGAACGACTTTGGAGCTTCTTTGCCTTTTACTTTCGGCGGAATCAGCGTTGACTTTTCGCTGTATGCTCTGCATTCCCTTTGGAACGACTTTGGAGCAGAAAACTTACACTGCGCTCCCTTTGGAACGGCTTTTTGTGACTTCGGCAAACTTACTCTGCGTTCCTTAGAACGACTTTTTGTTGCTTCGAAAAATTTTCGATAATTTGAAGGTCCTCTTTGTTATCGCAAATCTTTAAACTTCAACAACTTAAGCCTGTGAAGAAAATATATTTTCCTTGTGGGAATCAACGAAATTATTTACATGAAACCTAAACAATGTCCTTTATTATACGGAAAATAAAACTGAATGAAAAAGATTGCTATTAAGGTAGGATATTTGTCAATAGATGTGCTTTGACTCTGGCACAGTGCTGTTGACTGTGCGAGCTTCGGACTGTTCTCTGAAGTCCCTTTGGTGTGGAGCATATTGGCTCCCTTCTGGCTGCTGGCCTTGTTGCAGCGGTGGTGGAGACGGAAGCTGTTGCCAGGAAGCTTGAGGTTGACTCGCCGAAGCAACAGAAACTGCAGGGTGATTGCCTACATACTCTGGGATGTAAGGCGAATGATACGAAGCAGTGTGCATGACCTGCTTCGGCTGAGCCTGTTGTGCTGCAGCTTCGGCTATTTCCTTTTGCTTCTGGATGGTAACATGGCACATCCTGGTGGTATGGCCTTTGTTCTCACCACAGAACAAGCAAAAAATTCTTCTTGGCTGATTGCCAAATCTTCCGCTGAAGCCCCTGGCACCTCTGCCTCTCGGAGCTGGTGGTCGGAAGGAGCCTTGCTGTTGCCCCGAAGTCTGTGAGGAACACTGTGGCCTTTGCTGTTGGCTCCCTGTATCATCATTTTGGGTAGAGTTATGAATTGATCTAACGTGCCTCGGATAGAACCTCCCTCCGAAGCCCCTGGTCATTTCAGAAAACCTGAAAGCCTCCTCCCTTCTTTGGCGAAAATCATTATCGGCCCGAATGTACTCGTCCATCTTCTGGAGCAGCTTCTCCAAAGTTTGAGGAGGCTTCCTAGCGAAGTACTGAGCTGACGGTCCTGGCCGAAGCCCCTTGATCATGGCCTCAATGACAATTTCGTTGGGCACTGTTGGTGCCTGTGCCCTCAAACGCAAGAACCTCCGGACGTACGCCTGAAGGTACTCTTCGTGATCCTGGGTGCACTGGAATAGAGCTTGAGCCGTGACCGGCTTCGTCTGGAACCCTTGGAAACTAGTTAACAACAAGTCCTTCAGCTTTTGCCACGAAGTGATCGTTCCTGGTCGAAGGGAGGAGTACCAGGTTTGAGCAACACTCCTGACAGCCATAACAAAAGATTTGGCCATGACCGCAGCATTGCCACCATACGAAGATACTGTTGCTTCGTAGCTCATCAAAAACTGCTTCGGGTCTGAGTGGCCATCAAATATGGGAAGCTGAGGCGGCTTGTAGGACGGAGGCCAAGGTGTAGCCTGCAGCTCAGCGGACAGAGGAGAAGCATCATCAAAAACAAAATTCCCATGATGGAAATTGTCATACCAGTCATCTTTATTGAGGAAACCCTCCTGATGAAGGTCTTGGTGCTGAGGCCTTCGGTGTTGCTCATCCTGAGTAAGATGACGAACCTCCTCAGAGGCTTCGTCTATCTGCCTTTGCAGTTCAGCTAGCCTGGCCATCTTTTCCTTCTTCCTTTGCACCTGTTGATGAAGCATCTCCATGTCTCTGATTTCTTGGTCTATCTCATCCTCTGGCTGTGTCGGGCTAACAGCCTTCCTTTTCTGGCTTCGGGCTTCCCGAAGAGAGACAGTCTCCTGATTGTGGTCCAGCGGTTGGAGAGCTGCAGTGCCAGTTGCTGAAGCCTTCTTCGGCGCCATAGCGAAGGTTTATGGCTGCCGAAGGTGTTCAAAAACTCAAAGAGTGGAAGTGAGTTCACCGGAGGTGGGCGCCAATGTTGGGGACTTGTTCTCAAATGCTTCGGATTAAGAACAAGGCAACATAAAAAGTGTTAAATGATAAAGTCCTTCGTCCTCTGAAACATTATTTCCCTTTAGGATATAATGTATTTCGGACGAAGACCACAAACAACATACCTTCGTAAGCACAATAAATAATGATGAAGAACTTATATGTAACATAAGAAGTGATATAAACATTTAAATATTATCACAACATCATTTCTATTTTATTATCATAGAAAAATAGAAATGATTTCAGATTACAAGTGTACCTTCGGATTGCAGGAAGGCAAAAATATAAGGATGACGCAAAAGCAAATGCCAAGTCAGCGTGAACAGTACGGGAGTACTGTTCATCTATTTATAGGCGTGGGACGCAGCCCATGTAAAATTACATTCATGCCCATTACATTTGCTAATGACTTATGGGAATCTATTAAGGCCTAAGTAGTCTTTTCATCTTTAGGTCGGTTCCCCTTTCTGCTATCGTGACGAAGCTTTCCTGCGCATAGCTTCGGCTGTGCACCATCCTTCGTACAGCTTGGTAATCAGCCCGTCCTTCATCTCAATCCCCCTTCGTCTGGCTTAGGCTTCGTCCTGACCGTACTCCATGTTCATAATCTGAGTCCGAAGATACCTGTTCATATAATTCACTTGGAAAACATTGTCAAATCTTGTTTTTGAGGACCTTCGGAGGACGAAGGCCCCCAACACCCCCTCCTCATCTTAGGATTTAGGGCGGGTGCATTCCGCCACCCGGCTGGAGATTTCGTCTCCAATAGTGCTTTTCATGGTTGAGATAATCTTCTTTGGCACCCAGATGTGTTTGGCCCCTTTTACCATGTTGGCTTGCTTGTTGACCTTGAACGCTATCACCTTTTCGTTCTTCTTCTTCTTGATTAAGTATGATGTTGCAGCCTTTTTATCCACCTTGTTGATGTAGGTGTTGGAGATTTTGCTTGTTGGCTTCTTTTTCTTTTCTCCCTCGGTCTTTGTCTTACATTGGTAAGACTTTTGACCTTCCTTATGACATAGCCAACAAACCATAGTTTCACCCTCCACGGGCTTGTTCACTCCTGCAGTGGTGTTATCCTAAGGATGTTGGGTTTGTTTAGCTTTGCCTTTCTTATCATACAAGGCTTTACCAAGGTGAGCCACTTCATGCTTTAATAATTCATTTTCTAATGCAACCTCACTCGGACAAGTTTCTATAACAATATTTTTAGCAAGAGTTTGATTGTAAGAGTTAGAATCATCAATTAAATCTAATCAAGAAGTAGAATCATTATTTTTAATAATTTCAGAAATTTCAACTTAAGCTGCTCTTGGGGTACTACCAATGTTTTCTAGTTGTTGGGGACTTGTTCTCAAAGGCTATGAGTTAAGAACAAGGCAACATAAAAATGTTAAGTGTTAAAGTCCTTCGTCCTTCGGAACATTATGTCCCTTCGGGAGATAATGCTTTTCGGACGAAGGTCATAAGAGACATACCTTCGTAAACATAATAAGTAATGACGAAGGATTCATATAAGGCATGAAATATAATGTAAACACCATCATAGAATCATTTCTATTTTATTAACATGGAAAAATAGAAATGATTTCAAATTACAAATGTACCTTCGGTCTTGAGAGAAGGTAAAAAGTACAAGCGTGACGCAAAAGCAGATGCCAAGTCAGCGTGAACAGTACGGGAGTACTGTTCATCTATTTATAGACGCGAGACGCAGCCCACGTAAAATTACATCCATGTCCATTACATTTGTTAACGGCTTATGGAAATCTGTCGAGGCCCACGTAGTCTTTTCATCTTTAAGTCGGTTCCCCTTTCCGCTATCGCGACGAAGCTTCCCTACACATAGCTTCGGCTGTGCACCGTCCTTCGTAGAACTTGGTAATCAGCTCGTCTTTCGTCTGGCTCAGGCTTCGTCCTGACCGTGCTTTATGTTCATAATTCTGAGTCCGAAGATACCTGTTCACATAATCCACTTGGAAAACATTGTCAAATCATGTTTTTGAGGACCTTCGGAGGACGAAGGCCCCCAACAGTAGCCCCTCGCAATATTAATTTGTTAATAATAAATTCAGATTGCGATATGGATGAAGGCCTTGAGCCGAAGGTCCGAAAAAACACCTTCCCTTTGCTAGAATAGCAACATTCACTGACAAGCGGGGTCTTTCAATTTTCAGCGCCCTGGGCGTATAAATAAGATCACACCGCCAACTCATTTGGTACGCACACTTGCCATCTGCTTCGGTCCACTAAATTTTTAGCTCTTGTGCATTAAGATTGGTGACCTTTTTGATTTCGAAGCTTCGGCCCTGAAAACAGTTTTTTAGCGTGTCCGAAGATGTCTGAAGGTAAGAAGATCCCTGCTGAGACGAAGCTGAGTCTCGAAGAAGAGAAGAATTTGGGGTTCCTGATAGCAATGGCGGAGACCAATACAGAGAAAATCACCAAGGAGATTCTTGAAGGTTTGTCCGAAGATACTGGTGACAGCGACAGCTATGATGTAGAAAGTGGTGGGGAAGAGGCCGAAGATCGACCATGGCGGCCAAGTCACACGGTTTTCGGTAAGACCACTATCAAGCAGAGTCATATTGATAATATGAGGGGGAGGTATTTTCGAGATATATCTGTTGTGAGGGCTGACGCTGGAGAGAAGACTTCTCCCACCCCAGAAGAAGATGAAGTCGTAGTCTTCCGAAGCTTTCTCAAGGCTGGGCTTCGGTTCCCCCTAAGCAACTTTGTTGTTGAAGTCCTGAAGACATTTCAAGTCTACCTTCATCAAATTACCCCCGAAGCCATCATAAGAATGGGGGTGTTTGTCTGGGCTGTGAGAAGCCAAGGTTTGGAACCAAACGCTAAAAGTTTCTGCAATATTCATGAGTTATTATACGAGACGAAGCCCTGGGGAAAAGAACAATACCACAACAATTTTGGGTGTTATAGCTTCGGTGCCCGCTCCGGGTCAAGCTGCCCTGTGCCGACCTTTCGGAAGAGGTGGCCCGGAGCCTGGATGACAGAGTGGTTCTATGTGAAGAATGACTTAACAGCGCAAGAAAATGTTAAAAGTATCATTATGCGCCCCATCTGGCAACGCTTCGGACTTCGAAGGCCGAAGGTTGAAATGGACGAAGCAGCCGAGGAATGCCAAAGAGCCTTCGGCGTAATCTGCTCTTTCATTGGGACAAGGGACTTGGTCCAAGAGCACATTGCCTTCAGGGTATGGCCACTTACAGAAAAGTGGGAAATGCCGAAGGAGACCATTAAAGAATCCGACGAAGGCGGATTGGTCAGACTGAAATACACATTCAAATATGCAGATAAATTTGTTGAACCTGATGATGACTGGTTGAAAAGCATTGAAACATTAAGTGACGAACTGCTTGGGGCATACTCGAAGGCTGAAAATACTGCGCTATCAGCAGCCTTCGGAGGCCGAAAGAAGAAAAGGCTCAACCGTGTGTTTGACGCAGTCGGGTTTATCTACCCTGACTATCATTATCCGGTATTGGGTCGCAAAAGGAAAAATGCTTCTCCTGCGACAGAAGCTACCCCAAGTGCCACTAGTGAGCCAGCGCCTCAAAGGAAAAAGATGAAGGTGCTCACCCATCGGACACGCTTTATTGAGCCGGCCACAGTGCCAGAATTTATTGGTGAAATTTCTTTGGCCTCTGAAGCTACAGAACCAGCTCCAGTGCCGAAGACAGTAGAGAAAACTGAAGCGCCTTCAGCAGTAGAAAAACCGAAGACTGAAGGGCCAAAAACATCAGAAATTTTAAGTCCTTCAGCAAATGTCGACACAACAAAAAATCAAAAGGGCCCATCGGTGACCCCAAGAAGAAAAAGAATGGTGAACGTATTGGATGTCTTGGAAACGATTAAGTCTTCAACCACAAAGGAGTCTGTTGAACTCGCTGAAGCATCTACTGAAGCTTCGAAACAACAAGCTGAAGCTGAAGCTGAAGCTGAAGCTGGGCCTTCAGAGCCCGCCAAGGAACAATCCGAGAAAATATCAGAACCAGCTTTAGTTGAAGAAATTGACACTGCCGCCCCCGAAGCTCCCTCCAGCATACGCGATTACATCGTGCGACATGCTTCGGGGAAGAAACTGTCTGAAGAAGAAATCTATGAAGCGAATCACTATGCTAGAGAGTTGAAGTATCCGAAGGGGGCAGTAGTATTCAATGGGACAAACGAAGATGATTTCCTGTACTGTCTCCCAGACAATAAAGAATTATCCGTGTGCCGGGAAATGGCTAGAAGCATGGGGTTCCCGAAACTTGAAACTGGATTATGCGCCATGACGAAAGAGGATCTCGCAGACAGTCTTGCATATAATAGCCTAAAGGTATGGAAATTAAGCGTTTGAAAAAACTTTTTAATGCGTAATTCATTTCTTTATTCTTATATGGATTCTTTTTTATATAGGGCTTGATTCTGAGCAACGCATTAAGAGCCCAAAAAAGCGCCGAAGATGAAAGCTATGACATTGCGTTTAACAATTTACGCTCCGAAGTTATCAAACTGAGAAACGAAGCTCTGGAAAAGGATAAAATTCTGCTTACACTGGTAGATAAAGTAAAGAAGGACGAAGCTGCTTCAAAGCCCAGGCCGAAGCCCAAAAACGTGAAATTAAAGATCTTCGGAAACAGCTAGCTAGAGCCAAAGAGGAACGTGTGCTTGAGGAAACGAAACGAGAACTTAGTGATTATATGGTCAATAAATTGGAGTTAAGTGTTAAAGAGCTTCGTGCATCTCAGAGGAAATGTTATGTTAAATCTGTAGAATGCGTGAAAAAGATAAAATCCAGCTTCGCCAGCGTTGGCGCCTTTTCTAGTGAAGAGGACTTTTCAAGAGGCAATCCAGAAGGTCCACTGGACTGGATTAGTCACGAAGCAGAAGCCTTCGAAGAAATCCTGAGCAACCGCGGTGATATCTGCGCTTTTTCAGGCGCTAGGGGAGTTGCTGCTGTTTTGGAGAAGAAAGGTTGTGAACATATAAAATCCTTAGCTCAGTCCGAAGCTGCCCTGTCCCCTGAAGACATCAAAGATCCCTCAACCGAAGCAAGCATGGTTGGCGGTAAATTCTTCACTGATATCTGGGACAATGGCGGCCGAGAAATGGCGCAAGAAATAATTCAAAGAAGCGAAAAAGGCATCCATGATGCTAGGAAAGTGGCAGAAGCTGCCGAAAAAAGTACAGAGCCCGAAAGGCAATTAGGTATCAATTAGTCGCTCTTATTGTGTTGTAATTTTTATTTCAAACTTTGCTCACGGTTTGTAATAGTAATGAAGAAATGTTCTCTTCCTTCAGAAGCTGCTGGATCGACTGCCGACCCCCACACAAAAGGGGATGATGAAATTAAACAAATGGCCGAAGCTATCATGGACAAAGTTGTTGATCAACTTCTAAATGAAGCCGCCGAAGCAGTATTAAGAGAAGGCTAGATGCTATTTAGAAAAAACAGTTAAAGTGTGATCTATGTAACATTTTGTACATTTGAATGTAATATACAAGTTTCTTTTCATTATTCAATTCTTTACGATGCATGAAACTCTACATACATACCATTTTTGAGCCTTCGGCGAAAAAACACCTTCCCTTCTTTTCATGCTTCGTGAAGAAGACATTCTTCGTTAAAATTATTCTGATGAAACACATTCATACTTCATGAAAACATTCTCCGAAGCTATACAATTTCGATATTGCTCTGATAAAGCTCGTCCATGCTTCGTAAAAATATTCTCCGAAGCTGTATTCCGAAGATTATCATTGTATTCCCTCGTGACTTTAAACAATTTTCACTTTCTCAAAGCGTCCTTTCGAAGGTTGATACTGTGTCCCCTTCTTTTGCCAAATGCAACATGATGTATGATGCTTATGTTATGCAAAATGATGTGATGATGTTATGTTATGCAAATGACATTTGTTCCGAAGATACACACAAAATATATTCGTAAGCTCTGCATTCCCTTAGGAACGTCTTTGGAGCTTCTTCGCCTTTTACTTAGACGGTATAAGCTCTGCATTCCCTTAGGAACGTCTTTGGAGCTTCTTCGCCTTTTACTTAGACGGTATAAGCTCTGCATTCCCTTAGGAACGTCTTTGGAGCTTCTTCGCCTTTTACTTAGGCGGTATCAGCGTTGACTTTTCGCTGTATGCTCTGCATTCCCTTAGGAACGTCTTTGGAGCAAAAACTTACACTGCGCTCCCTTTGGAACGGCTTTTTGTAACTTCGGCGACTTACTCTGCGCTCCTTAGAACGACTTTTTGTTGCTTCGAAGGGTTTTTAATAATCCGAAGATCCTCCTTATTACCACAAATTTTTAAGCTTCAGCAACTTAAACCTGTAGAGAAGATAGGTTTTTCTGATAACCAACCACGAAACTATTATATGAAATCTGAAGTGTTCTTTATTACACAGAAAACAGAACTTAAACGGAAAAAACTGCTATCAAAGTAGGATATTTATCAATAAATGTGCTTCGACTCTGGCACAGTACTATTGACTGTACGGGCTTCAGATTGCTCTCTGATATCCCTTTGGTGCGGAACATATTGGCTCCCTTCTGGCTGCTGGCCTTGTTGCAGCGGAGGTGGAGGCGGGGGCTGTTGCCATGAAGCTTGAGGTTGACTTGCCGAAGCTACGGAAACTGCAGGGTGGTTGCCCACGTACTCCGGGATGTAAGGCTGATGGTACGAAGCAGTATGCATGACCTGCTTCGGCTGTCCCTGTTGCGCTGCAGCTTCTGCTAGCTCCTTTTGTTTCTGGATGGTAACATGGCACATCCTGGTGGTATGGCCCTTGTTCTCACCGCAGAATAAGCAAAATGTCCTCCTTGGTTGATCTCCAAATCTCCCGCCGAAGCCCCTGGCGCCTCTGCCTCTTGGAGCTGGTGGCCGAAAGAAAGTTTGCTGCTGCCCCGAAGCCTGTGAGGAGCACTGCGGCCTGTTCTGTTGACTCCCCTTATCATCATTTTGAGTGTTGTGGATGGACCTGACATGCCTCGGATAGAATCGTCCCCCGAAGCCCCTGGTCATCTCAGAAAATCTGAAGGCCTCCTCCCTTCTTTGGCGAAAGTCGTTATCTGCACGAATGTACTCGTCCATCTTTTGGAGTAGCTTCTCCAGAGTCTGAGGAGGCTTCCTAGCAAAGTATTGGGCTGCAGGTCCAGGACGAAGCCCCTTGATCATGGCTTCGATAACAATTTCATTGGGCACCGTTGGTGCCTGTGCCCTCAAACGCAAGAACCTTCGGACATACGCCTGAAGGTATTCTTCATGATCCTGAGTGCACTGAAACAAGGCTTGAGCAGTAACCGGCTTCGTCTGAAATCCTTGAAAGCTGGTTAACAACATATCCTTCAGCTTCTGCCATGAGGTGATCGTTCCTGGTCGAAGGGAGGAATACCAGGTCTGGGCAACATTCCTGACGGCCATAACGAAAGACTTCGCCATGACTGCAGCATTGCCCCCATACGAAGACACTGTTGCTTCGTAGCTCATTAAGAACTGCTTCGGGTCTGAGTGGCCGTCGAACATGGGAAGCTGGGGTGGCTTATAGGATGGAGGCCAAGGTGTAGCCTGCAGCTCAGCGGACAAAGGAGAAGCATCATCGAAAACAAAATTTCCCTGATGGAAATTGTCATACCAGTCATCTTCGTTGACGAAGCCCTCCTGATGAAGGTCTTTCTGCTGAGGCCTTCTGTTTTGCTCATCATGAGTAAGATGGCGAACTTCCTCAGAGGCTTCGTCTATCTGCCGTTGCAACTCAGCTAGCCGGGCCATCTTCTCCTTCTTTCTCTGCACCTGTTGATGTAGCATCTCCATATCCCTGATTTCTTGGTCTAGCTCTTCCTCCTGAAGCGTTGGGCTGACGGCCTTTCTCTTCTGGTTTCGGGCCTCCCGAAGAGAGACGGTCTCCTGGTTGTGGTCCAGCGGTTGCAGTGCTGCAGCCCCAGCCGCTGAAGCTTTCTTCGGTGCCATAGCGAAGGTCTACAGCTTCCGAAGGTGTTCAAAAAAAACTCGAAGTGGAAGTGAGTTCACCGGAGGTGGGCGCCAATGTTGGGGACTTGTTCTCAAAGGCTATGAGTTAAGAACAAGGCAACATAAAAATGTTAAGTGTTAAAGTCCTTCGTCCTTCGGAACATTATGTCCCTTCGGGAGATAATGCTTTTCGGACGAAGGTCATAAGAGACATACCTTCGTAAACATAATAAGTAATGACGAAGGATTCATATAAGGCATGAAATATAATGTAAACACCATCATAGAATCATTTCTATTTTATTAACATGGAAAAATAGAAATGATTTCAAATTACAAATGTACCTTCGGTCTTGAGAGAAGGTAAAAAGTACAAGCGTGACGCAAAAGCAGATGCCAAGTCAGCGTGAACAGTACGGGAGTACTGTTCATCTATTTATAGACGCGAGACGCAGCCCACATAAAATTACATCCATGTCCATTACATTTGTTAACGGCTTATGGAAATCTGTCGAGGCCCACGTAGTCTTTTCATCTTTAAGTCGGTTCCCCTTTCCGCTATCGCGACGAAGCTTCCCTACACACAGCTTCGGCTGTGCACCGTCCTTCGTAGAACTTGGTAATCAGCTCGTCTTTCGTCTGGCTCAGGCTTCGTCCTGACCGTGCTTTATGTTCATAATTCTGAGTCCGAAGATACCTGTTCACATAATCCACTTGGAAAACATTGTCAAATCATGTTTTTGAGGACCTTCGGAGGACGAAGGCCCCCAACACTAGCTTAGTAGTTAGCTCATTATTATGAATGCTAAGAATTTTCATTTTCTCTAACAAGTTTTCAATAGCATCTTGAGAGCTAACTAACTTAGTCTTAAGCTTTTCATTCTTTTTAATCAAACTATCATAGGTAGATGAGAATGGAGCTTTAGACAGTATGGGCTACACCTTCGTTAACATGACCTCACTAGAGGCAGCCGCCGGTCGCGATGGTCCCCAATGGGGCCTGTCACATGCACTGGTGGTGTTTCAAGGGCAAGGAAGCACCAAGACCTACACGGTCTACTGTGTCGGCCTACTACTGGGCTCCGCGGGCCAAGACCTAACTCATCGGCCACGGCACAAGTGTAAGTGCAATCAACCTAGTGATTCCCGGTGAAGATTCCCCATATTTTTTACATTATACTTAGTGGTAGGAATCTTCGGTCGTTTAGAATTTTTGCAAGCTAAGAATGGTTTGCACCAACTCATTCTATCTATTTCAAAACCTACCTTTATTTTGAAAAATCGTGAGTTTGCCTATTGGATCCTTCACTTGGTTTTTTTCCAAGTTTGACTTTTTCTATGAACCTCGATTCAACCGGCCTGTGAGAGTGGTTCAACCAGTATTACACAGAAACATCTTTGGAAAATGTCAGTTCAACTAGTATTTTAAGGGTAGTTCTACCTAATTTTTTGCAGGGAGCTTTCTGGTGAATCTCAGTTCAATCGGTATTAACACCGGTTCAACCAGCTTTTGCACCGTCAGCCCAAAACGGTTAGATCTGTTTAGGGCCAACTATATAAACTCTCTCTCTCTCTCTCAACCCTATAACTCATGAACCTAGGCTCATTGACGGCTGCCCTCACATCATTCAAAGTGACTCCACTCCATTCTCACGCCCAAGGCCTTCTCCCTTCGATTGGTGGGAAGATTATTCGGTGTGAGATAAGTTCTAGATCTCAAATGCGATTTTGATTCTAACTCTTCAATCTATCTCTCTCTCTCTCTCTCGAGTTGGTGCAATCGTTCTTAGTTGTGAATTCATTGTTCTTGGAACGTGTTGTTCCTTAATGATTTGTATTTTACCTTGGGAGTCTCTAAAGTTATGGACGACCCCAAGAACGATTTGTATCACCTACTCTTATGAGCACTTGAGTAAGGGATCACCTTGGCCTATGTGGTCGGCAATGAGGAACGGGGTTGAGAAAGACCCAACCCTTTGTGGGCACCTCAACAAGGAGTAGGGCACCTTTGTAGTGTGACTAAACCTATGTAAAAATCATGTGTCTTGTGTGTTGTGTGTTTGATTCATCTATATTCATCTTATATCTCAAGATTCACCGGTTTAATCTTATTCAATGCTTCCATTATGAATTTTGGTGTTAGATTCAAACTTTAATTCACCTTCATAGTTAGACCGGGGTAGTGCGATTCAATCGGCCCTCCATAGAGGTTGAACCGGCCTTGCCGATAGACTGATTATTCTCACAAAAGTTCAAAGTTTGTGTTGGAATTTTCAGGTGTAGCCTATTCACCTCCTCTATGCTACTTTTGACAAGCCCATTGCATTCAGGGTAGGCTATGTTGGTAGCAGCCCGAGCTCCATGGCGTTAGGGGTAGCCACCGTCGGCCACTGTCAAGCTCCGCCTCCTGCTATCGCCAAGGCAGAATGGGCTGCTACTTACCCTTTGAGTTTGATGCTCAATGTCATTTGACAGGTTAGGTCGACTCTGTACCTTCTACTCACAAGGTAGCGTGAGAATGAACTCTTTCTTTGTAATAGGATAGCATCTATCTATGATCTAGTCCTGTAAGGCCCACCCATGTAAGCTAGGTCTCTGGCACCATCTGTGGTCCAGCCCGATAGCGACCTTGTAAACACGATATCTAGTGTTCATTATGCAGATCTCATGTATCTAGTAATAAAGGAATAATTTGCTCTCATCCATCATTTTCCTTTCCTGTTTACGCATGTAGTTTTCCTTTGTCCCTTCTGTTGGTCCAAACTTTTGTTGTAATCATGAAATTTGAGTTATGTATCTAACCTTGCTCCTGGTTCGGGACCCTACTTGATGATGAATAAGGAACATATTACTAGGAACCCAGTCTAGGAAAAAGTCCACGTTATTGGGGGTGGTCCGAAGCTGAGTAGCCGCTTAGCTTAGTTCCATACTGTAAGCCTACACCTTCCACCACCCTAGAACGGCTGACCAAGTACCCTAGGCTAGGTACCTAGTGATCTATACCTCATCTAGATTCAAGGGCTGGTCCCGAAACTAGGCTCGATAAGGTTCAGTTGCATGATTCAAAGGATTGAATGCAACAAAGTAGGGGTCCCATGGGTACGCTGCTGAGCGTCGATCCTGAGCATATTTAGGACCAACCTCTAGTCTGGTGGTTGCCTTAGACAGTTGAAACTACCTCCCAGAGAACCAAGATGCCTAGGGGGCAGTAGAGGAAAAAGTCTTGCCCTTGAGCTAGGCTACACTTATGTGGGTCCCAGTCCAATGGGATCTAGCCCTTGTGTTGTAGATTGCACTGTTTGTATAGTGAAGTTTGAAATAGGGAGTGAGATAGGGAGTAGGATAGGGAGTCTGCTAGAGATAGTCTAAACCCAGTCTACTGCATACGTCACATAGCTCAGGACTAGCATTTCTAGAGCAGGACACAGGTATGGCCCCACCTATAGGTTTGCCACCTCACCCGAGTTGGGCCAGGGGCCTCTATCGGTACCCTAAATATGGGGTACCCACTCCTGCTGGGTCAAGGCGAGACCCCTATGGCTGCCCATAGCCACGGAACTACTGGCTGACCAGCCCGACTCAGGATTGGGGCCCACCATATGTGGCCTTGGGCCAGCTGGGCTTGTTTCCTAGGCTAGATTGGCATCACCACAAGTCCCATAAAAGGGAGTAATCATCAACTTCGACTGTAGGTTTAGGTCCCCATGAATGGGACCCGGACCTCCATGTAGGCCCACCGAATCCCTAGAAAGGGGGTCTAGAGCAGCTCTATGACCCAGAGTAAAAGCACTCTTTGACTACAATATTGGTTCCGAACCTCTGGGGGTTGTTATGGACCCTACGTGTGTCATTTAGACCTCAAGCCAGGTGAGGTCTGGTACTACCACGTGTTCGAATCATTACAACTAGGGCCCAGACCACCTCAAGCATGTTTCGAACCCCCAATCAGGGGAGGTTCGGGATACTACGTCACCACACGTTCCTAGGCCTGCTCCCTGCCAAATCAGAGGTCTAGTGCCAATGTGTGGCCGGGGACGCCTGACGTAAGCCATTGGGCTATGCCATACATAAGCCTCTGACATGGAGCCTACCAGCATTAAGTACAGACGGGGTGTGCACTTGCCCGTGCCAGTGGCAGGTGGCATGCGCTCCGCATTAAATGCACACGACGTGTGAAGTCTGCAAGATTTGGGTTGCGCCAGTAACCCGCACGTTACCAAGGCAGAACCATTGACTCAATGCGTCACATGGGCGTCCCTCATTATGACTTCTACTGTTCCACGCGCGTTACTAAGGCAGGGTGGAACATGTGGAGGGGACAAGACGACACTGTCCATACACCCCAACACACGACAATGTATTAGGCTACGCTGCAACCTATGCTAAAGCCTACACCTGTGCTCTGACTAGACGGCGTAAGAGCATATAAGAGATACACACGAAGACCAAAAGAAGATATCTAACCATCATGAAAGAGATCTTGGTCTGACAGGATTCATCACTCTGGTTTTATGATATTAGATTATTGGGCCCACTTGTCGGGGCTCGGTCACCATGTATGTGCCTTCCTTAGCCTATAAGAGGGAGGGCACATGCGATGCAAAGGACAAGTCCTCTTGGACTCAGTCTCTAGCTCTCGGAAAGAACTCCCTGGGGTTGAGATCACCTATACTCCATCTTTCTCAAGCTCTAAGCAAGACAACTCATCAGTGGATGTAGGGTATTACGCTTAGGTGGCCCGAACCACTATAATCCTCGTGTGTTCCTAGGTGATCATCCTTCCAATCAGGCAAACCTCAAAGACCCCTCCTCATCTTAGGATCAGGGTGGCTACATTCCGCCACCCGACTAGAGTTTGCACTCCGATAATCCTCTTTGGTGCAATTTGTTGTCCAAACTACTACGTTTTTCATCTACCAGAGTTTTGGTTAATGGCAAACTAGGGGAGCTAATTTGCCACCAAGGAGGCCTTCACCAAGGGGCTCCTCTATCACTCATGCTTTTTGTGTGTTATGGATGTTCTCAATTCATCAGTCCTAAAGGGTGCAGAATGTGGATTGTTATAACCGCTACTTCGAAGGGGTAGTTAACATAGAATATCTCTATACATGGATGATGTGGTTCTATTTATGTTGCCAGTTGTGGGTGATTTGGAGACAGTAAAGGAAATCTTGAGAGTTTTTGGGGAGGCTTCAGGCTTTGTCACTAATATCAGAAAGAGCTCGATTGCTCCTATTTGTTGTTGTGCTCAAGATGTTTTGATGGCCCAAGGGGTGTTGCCTTGCAAATGTGGTGTGTTTTCTTTGCAAATATTTGGGACTGCCCTTGTTTGTAAGAAGGCTCTCCAAAAGGGACCTCCTCCCTTGACAAAGTGGTAGACCGACAACCTAGTTGGAAATGTGCTCTTATGCATCTAGCAAAAAGGGCTACTCTTGTCAAATTGGTCCTCTCGGCTATTCTAATTTACCATCTTATTGTTCTTCAATGCCCAAGTGGATTATCAAGGCCATAGACAAGGAGGGGTTTTCTTTGGAAGGGTCATAAAGATATCAAAGGAGGGCACTATTTAGTGGGCTGACATAAGGTTTGTATGCCTACGAGTTTGGGTGGCCTTGGCATTCCTAACCTTGAAGTTTTAGGGTGGTCCTTTAATTTGAGATTGCTACACCGCCCATGGCCCTTTTTGGATGTTAAAGTCCATCCCAACACTGGTGTCCTTTTTGCTGTCTCGGTTCAGTCAGTGGTGGGAAATGCATCTGATGTTAAATTTTGGGCAGATCGATGGCTACATGGAATGAAAATTGCAAAACTGCATCACATTTGATTGTTGCAGTAAGTAGAAATGCGATGAGGTCCCGTTATGTTCAGGAAGCTATCAATAAAGAGAGCTGGATCCTTGATATTAGAGGAAATATTACACATATTGCTTTCTCGGAATTTTTCTTGATTAGGGATCTGGTTCGGGAAGTGCATTTGCTCCCAGATTCTCCAGATCATCACTTTTGGACACCTCCTTCATGTTCTTATTCGTCCAAGTCAGCTTATGATCATTTTATGGTGGGCACTGTCAGTTTTGAGCCGACTAATCGTATTTGGAGGAGCTGGGCACTGCCAACATGCAAATCCTTTGGTTTGCTGCCTGGGATAGGTGTTGGGCAGTAGATCGTTTATGTAACGCCCCAAATTTTAGAGTTGAATTTTTTTCTTTCTCCAGCACTCACCAAATTCGGGCGTTACATTTCCTTTTTCTTTTTCTTTTCGCTATGCCTTGTTCTTTTTCAAAGTTCTAGCGAGAATTAGCTTGACATCTTGTGTAAGCAAAACCCTAGGGTTAATTCTTTTGGTTGTTGCACCATGCCGGACCATGCATCTATTTTGTTTGTTGAGTGAATCTGTGAAACATGAATTTCGGTGAAGAACTAGAGCTAAAACACAAATTAGAAAATAGATTGAAAAGGGAAAATAGGAAAAAAAACCCAAACCCTTCCCTCCCCCTTTTCTTCTTCTGGCGGCCCACCTGGCACCCCGTTCCCCCGCGGCCCAGCCACGCGTGGCGGCCCAGCCAGCCGCGGCACCCCCTCCTCTCCTCCCCCCACCGTGGCCCACCTCCATCCTAGGCCGCCCCAGCGCCCCCCGTCCCCACGCGCGTAGCGCGTAGACGGTTACCGCCGCCGCCCCTGGTGGGGCCCACCTGTCATCCCCCAAAAACCACCTCCCTGCTCTCCTCTACACCCCCCCAACGCGCGATCTTTCTCTCTCTCCCCTCCACGACGCCCTCGCCGCCCAGAATCGCCGCCCCCGCGCCCGTCCGCTCGACCCTCGCCTCGCCGCGGTGAGCCCCTCTCCCTCCTCTTCCCCGCCCCCTCTTCTTCCTTGGTCCCGGCGGCCATGGCACCCGCCCGACTCAGCGCAGACGGCCTCGACGCAACCCTCCCCCTCCCTCACGCTCGGCCCCTCCCCCAGCCCCGACGTGCCCGGCCCGGCGCGGCCGTGGTGCCCCTGGCTTGGCGTGGCCTCGCCCCTCCCTGGCTTGGCGTGGCTCCCTCACGCTCCCATGACGCGGCCGCCCGGCGCACGACCATGGCGCGCGGCGCCCGGCCCCCTCGCGTCCCCCCTAATGCGGCCTGGCCCGGCTCGCTGTGCCTCGGCGCGGTCCGGCGCACGCGCGATGCGCGCGGTGCCCGGCGTGCTCGACCCTCTCCCCCGCGTGGCGTGCCCCTGCCCCAGCTCGCCCGGCGCGCGCGCGTGGAGCCTCGGCGCGGCTCTCTGCCCGGCTCGGCAGCCCCCTCCCGCGCGGCGTGCCCCCTGTCCCATGCCCCGGCGCCCGACGTGGTGCGGCCCAGGCGCTCGGCGTGGCCTGGCACTGCTCGCGATAGCCTGGCCCAGGCATAGCTCACGGCGGCCCGGCGCCCCGGCACGGCTTGGCCCCATCGTGGTGCGCAGGTTGCCCGACGCGGCCCCGTCCTGCGCACGGCGTTTTGGCGTGGTTCGCCGTGCTCTAGGCGCGACGCGTAGCGCTCCGCCACGCATGTGACGTGCCCGTCTACCCATAGACGCGCTTGTCTACCCCTAGAAGCCCCGTCTACCCCCCCCCCCCCCGTGTATTTTATGCGTGTTGAGCATGTTGTTTATTTTATGTAGTTGAACTCCACTTAAAATTGATCACGTTAATTATCTCATGTAGTTAATCGACGACTTTGTTTAATATCGACCAATTGGAAATAATTGTAACTCTATTAGCGCATGTGATTAATACCTATCAGTATGACTGGGTAGGATTAAATGTTAATGATTATTCGCCAAAAACCTACAGGTAGTATTTCTCGGCTCTAACTTTAGCCGTTGCGAATTCCTTCTTCTCTTTCTCGTAATTACGAAGGCAAATCATATATCATGTGCATGTTCAATCGATCTGCTTTCTTGTATAGTGTACTGTTTATTTCCTAATTCAAAAATATGGATGTATGTTTGCATTCGCATAGATAACGGTCTGGTCCCGGAGTCCGAAGAACTCGCAGGAGAAAACCCTGAGCAGCAGCTGGTTGGTGGAGGCAAGTGTCCTCTGACCTATTATGTCTCATTTACTTTATAATTCATTAACCCACATACCATGATCAACCTAAGGATTGACTAGTATTTTGTTTTCCTATCCTTGTTTACCCTTTAGGAATTGATTATTATGATTAGTTCTATGCTAGCGCTTTACATTAATCAATGAACATGATGAGATTTATCTATGGTATGTTGTTTCCCTTTTTATTATGATGATATACTTGTGGCATTTAAGGGGACTCGAGCGGTTTCTCGAGTGCTTCTCCGTAAGGACCTGTTCGTTGGATGATCGCTCGGGAAAACAGTGCAACCATGAGGGTGGAATGGGATGCCCTTAGCTTAATAATTAGAGGAACCGGGGTGTAGTTTGCTTTGCCGTCGTGCCGTCAATGGGGCTCGGTGTATGCGGCTTGCTCTGCCAAGGTTGGTTCGCCCCTTGGGGAGGAGTGCGGTGCATTTAGGAAACCTAACGGCCGACTACAGCATCGGGGAATCTTTGTAAAGGCTACGTAGTGATGCCCTGCCAGGCCACCTAGGTAGTGGTCAATGGGGAGTAGCTCTCTCTGGGCAGAAAGGGAGTCACGACTTATGGGTAAAGTGCGCAACCTCTACAGTGTGTTATGAAACTGATATATCAACCGTGCTCGCGGTTATGAGCGGGCAAGAGAGCTCTATTTTTTAGAGATACTTGATTAGAGATACTTGATCAGAGATGTTTGGATTATAGGTGGTGACGAGGATGATGCTTATGACTATGGTAATGATAAGTGGTATTCTTTCCGTTTGGAAAGGGTACTTTTGGGTTAACAACTTGGGTTAATACTAAAATCTGGCTCTCTCTACTAATAATAATAATTTGACCAACTAAAAGCAACTGCTTGACTTAACCCCACATAAAGCTAATCCACTACCGCCAAACAGGACATTTGCTGAGTATGTTGATGTGTACTCACCCTTGCTCTACACACCAAACCCTCCCCTTCCCCAGGTTGTCCACGTTGCAACCATTGTTCAGGAGAAGATGAAGCCGTGGAGGAAGACTTCTAGGAGTTCCAAGAGTACGACGAGTTCTAGACGTGGGTTAGCGGCAACCCTCAGTCGGCTGTCTGTGAAGGCCACGTGTATCTACGTTTCGTTTTCGCACTTTGATTATTGTTAAAGACTATGTGGATGTCTTAGACATATGATGTAATCGACTATTATTTCCCTTTATATTATTATTTGAGCACTGTGTGATAATGTCCAGTTATGTAACTGTTGTGTACGTGAATTGCTGATCCTGGCACGTATATGGTTCACATTCGGTTTGCCTTCTAGAACCGGGTGTGACAGTTTAGCAAAGAGTGGTATGGATCATCCGGTTCCCTGCCCTCTTTTGTGATCAAGATGAGGAAATTGTGCAGCAACTCTTAGTTACTTGTGTCTTCGCTAGGGAAGTGTGGTTCAGGATCTTCTCCTTAGTTAATCTGTTGCTTTTGACTTCTAGCATCCCTCATACTATTTTTTAAGACTGATGGGCTAGTCTGGAATGCAAGATGCTTGTTGTGCTACACAAAGAGATCAATTCTCTAGTTGTCTTAGTGGCTTTGGAAGCAAAGGAATGAATGCATGTTTAAAGAGGACTCCCCTAGCACCAATCAAATTATTTAAAACATTAAAGACGACGCTCATCAATGGTGCCCTACGCCTATAGGTGTCAAGGGGTTGTGTGCCCTTTAGACTTAGGCTATCTCCAACAGTTTACCATCCTCATGTTAATATTAAAACTCCACTCTACAAACAGTATAAAACAGTGTTTTGAGTAACCATAGGAGTAAACTGTTAGCTGGTCTGCTGGTGTTTGATTGTTTTTAGATGGACTCTTTTGTATATTCGTGAGGTGAGGTGGTTATCATGTTGTGGTCTATTTTAGACCTTATTTCTATATTCTTCTTGATATATTGATGCACAGTTTTCCTATGCGTTTACTAAAAAAATTGCTACTACTGTACAGAAGAGTATATCACTGTTCTCATGAGATGACATCTGTAATACATCCCATCTTATGAGAAAAGTAAGTGACGCTTAATGAAAAGAATTGTTCCTAATCTCTTCAGTTGGAAGCTGGCAGCATAACTAATCTTCAGTAACATACTTGTTTCTCCTAGCACCAAAAGCAAGTCTCTGCAGGTGAAATTATAGATGGTGAATTACAGATGCATGAGAATTGGTGTTGTGACTGTTGTCAGGATGCCAAAGAATAATTGAAGACAGCACCCATGATCAGAAGAATTCTTACAGAAAAAATTCTTGAGTAGGCCTTCAAGCCTGTGAGGAAACGAATGTATGTTGGCTTCATGGATTGCTTGGTAGGGATTTCTCTGACGTTTGGAACAAGGTAGTCTGCAACCTATTATAACAGTGAGTGTGAGACATATCTCAGGTCAGTGCAGTCTTCTACCAACCAGAAGCTTAAATAAAATGTAATTCTCACCTATATTGAATAGCCAGAGAAATCAAGCAAAAAAAATGAATCTACAGAGCCATGCATGTTATGGTCCATGAAACATTGTGATGTACTTCAACTGAACTGAACTGTGGAAATCTGATTTTGAAAACTTAACTCTCTCTAGTTTTATTTTATTCCTCATTAGACAGTCAATACAATCCCTGAAACTCGTTTTGACTATTATTTTCCTTGGGAACGTATCAGGTGCAAACCATGCAAGCAGTCATGGAAAATTTTCAAAACAACCCTTCCACCGTGCATCAGCTTTCAAAACGACCCTTCCACCTCCCCTAGTATATTTTCAAACACACCCTCCCACCTCCAACAACATGTTGGTTTGCATAGTTTGTACCAAGTGTTGGTTTACCCCTGATACATTCCCATTTTCCTTAGTATATGTTATAAAAAATCAATAACTATAATGACGTAGGATTGAGTGATTTGTTAACGTAATTTTATGTGATAAAGGTAAGTAGTATTGTGTATGATAATGGTCAGAATTTTGCAGCCCCAGTCCACAATCGTCACATCGGAACTACTGCCATACACATATCCACTATTTCCGTAGTGAAGAGGTCAACAGATATAAATGTATGCATGACTAAAGTCACTATCACTGGGCACTAGCATGTTGGAACTTCTGTAATGTAAGTAAAGATAATGATCTAGTTGATCCATTTAATAATGAACTGTCTTGGAGTCCTTAGGAACTCCATTTTCAGATAAGACGGCTGCACGTTCCACACAGGCGCACAACAAAACAGATATGCATACAACAATTAATTAGTCATTGCTACTTTGGCCACAAGGACGCTGTAAAATAAGAACCAACCACAGTACACCAGAATACAAGATAATGATAAAACTCTTACCACATCAGGAGGTTCAGCTAATATATTGATGAAAAATTTTGCCTGGCATCAGTAAGTTCATAATTTAGTAACCCTGAATTATTTTAACTATGGCGAAAGGAAAATGAGTCAGGGCTGATCCTTACTTGTTTTGTAGTTGCACCAGACATAAGAAGATCTGTTGTGACCATGCCAGGCTGCACATGATATATACATATAATTTGCATGGTTCCTCCTTCAGCGTTATTTATAGGTTACTGAGGCAGAATGCAATCCGATAGTCATGCATTTATGCAAGACCCAAAGCCTATAGAAAGTAGCTAGTTAAACTAATTTAGTGTGTTAACGCCTGTTCGACAAGTGATTAGGCCTTTATTGTGGCTAGGCCTATTGCCCACGAGTGCAATACTGCGCATGCCATCGAAACCATGTGAGGTAGATTAATAGGAGATTGGTGATAGGCAAGGATACTCGGTGATGGCTTACTTGTACAAACTAAACCCTCCACATCCTTGCCTATATATGCATGTACCTTGCACTCCTAGAAGTCATAATCAATCTACTATCCTCCGTGCCATGTCGCTTACAAAGTTACAATGTTGTTCAGATTAATTTTTAGATGTCTAGAATATTTATGGCAAGAGAACAAATGAGAGGGTTACATACCGATAGATTGTGCACCATCACATTATTCACTTCATTCATCTGCAATTCAGCCTGCAATTAAAATCAATTTGATGTAGTTTTTTTAGACCTTTAGGTCATTCTGTAATAAGTTACGCTTTTGTAATAGACATTACATTGTAATCACTATATTATGCTCGCATCGCATGTATGCATAAACAGATCCCGACATACATGTGGATGTGGTGTGCATTTGGTTTTGTCCTAAAAATAGGTGTGACGGATAAAAAAACCTTATGTGGTGTTCTAGCAACTAGTCTATAGTCTATACAGACTGATTTCACTAAATCACATATAATTCTGGACAGTGAAAAATAATTGTTATCGATTTCTAGTGTAGTTTATAGTCTTCATATCTCAAGGAAATCAAGAGTTCTCTATGAGACAATAATAAATCAAATGTTCATGATGACCAAATATGTCACTGGGAATTTCTAAAGAAAACCAAGAATTTGAGGTTGTTCCTCACAAAGGGATGTATGCTACCTGAAGTGACTTCGTAAGATGCACAACACTTCTCTTTGTTGCACCATATGCAGCAAATCTGGTTATTATGTCAAAATTCAGATAATATGTCTGACAACAAAAACCTGGAGTTCTATATCAGTATTTCACACTAATATTAGCCATAAAAATCAAATTTGTTTATCCTTGCTTGCTATCTGTCTCTGTTCACAACGAATTTCACTTATCCAAACTACTGACCCACTCATATGTCTGTCATAATAGTGTCAATTACAACATACACCCATATGGAGAGGGACGATAAGAGTTTGATCCAGCCAGCGTTTAAAATCAAGAGGATATTATACACTACAGAACACAGTATCTTATCATTTGTGAATTCAAAGGAAGATAAAATCATGTACTCTCTCCGTTCTTTTTTATTTGGCGCGTTTTAGTTCAAAAATGAACTAGCCGGCGACAAATATTCGAGAACGGAGGGAGTAGTAGCATATTCCTCAGCCTGTGTCCACATTACATTACACTAGGTATTTGGAATTTGGAAACACATACCTTGGAGTTGGCCTTCCATCAGAACCAGCACCATCAAGGTTGAATATGTGACCACCTCGAGGTTGGTTCCTCATCATATTTATTGCCTAAGATGGCGATGTTTAGTAAATAAATGTTCATGGTCATCATAAGTAAGAAAGCTAATATTTAGCATGATTAATAGTTTAATACCTCACGACAACATATCATCAATCCAAGGGTGTTAGTGGTGATGATTTCCCTAGTAAATCAGAGAAGAGGTCCAAGTAATCATTGATATTAACAGCACAAAAGAATAGAAGTGTATTTGCCAGGGTTTCTCAAATAGGACAAAACTTACATGAGAGCCTCATCAGAGGTCTCCACTAGTGGTTTGTATGTATATGCATTTGATCCAGCATTGTTGATCTGCACCACAAAACAAATATATATAAAGGAAGGCCATATTTCTACTGATATTCAGAATATCAGACTTAATCTAAACTGATCCAAGAGGAGCAGATTTCATTTTATTTCCCCCTTTTACAAATGAAGAACAATCAATGAGGAAACTGAAAGATGTGCCTAGAGCAGAGGTATGCCACAAACAAGCCGCGGTTATGTTTAATATCTCATGCACCTGATTAAGAAATGGTCTGCCAGAAATGATGCAGTAAATATCAGTATCATTTTGTTGCAAACAGTTCCATGTTTCTATACCAGAAAGAACAACTGTGAAGATTAATGCACATGCAGTTATTTTGTGAGGGAAGAAATCTATGCATACCCATATATCAATATGCTTAAGTTTGTCACGTGCAAACTCCACAAGTGCCTTTACATCCTTTCCATTTCTAACATCACAGACAGTTCCCTGTGACAACAGAATAGAAACAATTAACCAATAAGAAGCAAAAGGTGGGACTCCATGTCACATCCAAGAAAATCACACGATTCATGATTAAATGAATTAACGAAAAATAAATAAAAACTGAGCAGCTCAGCGGTAGGTACCCACACATGTTGCTCTCCGTACTCCTCCTTCAAGTCACCGACCACAGATTCTACCTTTTGAGCTGTAGAGGATACACTGCATGTCAAGGAAAAGACTAAACTGGTGTCGACTGTAATTTATTGCATGTTGTCGTTTACATACTCTTTTTTAGAAGTTGCTTAATGACATTCAGTTATTAACAATGACTTAAAAATTATTCATGGCTTTATTGACCTAAGAGAAATAGCACCAACATTGAGAACTTTTCATGATACACCAGAAAAGTGCAGGGAATGTCAAATGGCAATAGATGGATCACATCTCACTCCCGCGGTGGAAAGTGGGAGAAAAAAAGGAGGTGGGCTACTATGCAGAACAGTTTGCAAACTGTAAAAGCATGGTAGACCATTAAATGGGGTCAGGATCCTCTGAAGTCAGGTGGGTCACTGACGCGCGGGCGCAGGGCCCACGTGCAGTGACCCAACGTCACGTGCAATCGACGTGAGAGGATACACGCCCTATTAGGGTTTGTTCGGTTCTACCCCAATCCATATGGATTGAGGGAGGTTTCAATCCCTAGTAAGTCAAAATCTCTCACAATCCGTATCAATACCCCCATCCATATGGATTAAAAATAACCGAACAAGCCCTTAAGTGTGCATTTCAGTGCATAACATGCTAATACCAATGACAGTTCCTTATATACCTGATCTCGAGCAGATTATAACGTTATCACCAGCCTCCAGAAATTTCCTTGCCAATGCATATCCTATACCTGCGCAAGAATACAGAAAACTGTTGAGTACGATCAATGTCAAAGGTACAAACCGTTTGCTCACAGTGTACCGTTTTCTTTGTTTGAAGCCAGCGTCTACAAGAGGAAGCAAATTTGGCATGCATGTAGTTCCTTTTGGGGGGTTAGTGTGTCTCTGTGTGTGTGTGTGCGTGGGGGTGGGGGTAGGGGTAGGGGTGCTCCTAATACAAAAAAGAGAGCCTGCACTCAGTCGATACAAAAAACCAAGCTCAAGATTCCATTGATTGAGTGAAAGGTCGATAATGCAAGCATTCCCACCTCGGCCCGTAGTTATCGGTTTCGCTTCGAATTTCACACTTTGTGTCTCAACACAAACACGCAACAGAGATGTGGAGCCTTCCCTGTCAAACTCGATGAATAATGGGGCTTAAACGAAAATTCGGCAGCACCAGCACCGAGCTGCTCGACGATACCTTTCGTAGAGCCGGTGATGAGGACATTGTAAGGCGGCGCCATGGGGTCCCTCCGCCCCACGCCTCCACCACCGGAGAAAGTCTCGGCCCGAACCCGGGCAGGTCCCCTCCCGCCTGTCGCCGCTAGGCCGCGCCGCTCCTGCCGGCTTCGGAGCCGGGTTACAGCAGCGACGACCGGCCGGGACGGAGCGCGCGCGGGGCCCCGCAGCGGGAGGCGGGCGGCGACGGTGAAGGTGGCAGCCATTGAGGGGCGCCGCCCGGCCCGGGAGAGGAAGGCTGGTGGACCGTGGATGGGAGAGAGGTGGCGCCCGGCGCGCGGGCACGTGTGGCGCCGGCGGCTGTGAATGCGCACAGGTCGCAGGTGAGCCGTGAGCTGTGGTCTGGAGCGCGAGTTTGGTTTGTATAGATAACGAACCAGGGAATACAACGGAGTTCACCGAAACAAGGCGTCTCATTCTATTTTTGACGAGGCTAACATAGGGGTGGTCAAATAACTCTAAATTAATTTAGACTATAAAATTAACAGGCTAGAATCAAGCTGTATTTTCTTTATTTTTTTAACTAAAATTATTTAATAGTTCAAACAAATTGTAAAGAGACATTTAGATCATGATCTATTATCATCCTTAGCTTATTATCATTCTTAGCTTAGGGTGATAGTCTCTTTGATTCCACCCAAATAAACTTCAATTCATGTCATCTCGAATGTTTTAACAGTGTTTGATAATTACAGATATTAAATGTTGGTGACTTGTTCTCAAATGCTTCGGATTAAGAACAAGGCAACATAGAAAGTGTTAAATGATAAGGTCCTTCGTCCTTTGAAACATTATTTCCCTTCGGGATATAATGTGTTCCGGACGAAGGTCACAAACAATATATCTTCGTAAATGCAATAAGCCGTGACGAAGGTCATAAACATAACGTAAAAAGTAATATAAGTATTTAAACTTTGTCACCATGTCATTTCTATTTTATTATCATATAACAATAGAAATGACTTCAAATTACAAGTATACCTTCGGATTGCAAGAAGACAAAAGTACAAGGATGACGCAAAAGCAAATGCCAAGTCAGCGTGAACAGTACGGGAGTACTGTTCATCTATTTATAGGCGTGAGACACAGCCCATACAAAATTACATTCATGTCCATTACATTTGCTAATGACTTATGGAGATCTGTTAAGGCCTCAGTAGTCTTTTCATCTTTAAGTCGGTTCCCCTTTCTGCTATCGCGACGAAGCTTTCCTGCGCACAGCTTCGGCTGTGCATCATCCTTCGTAGAGCTTGGTAATCAGCCCGTCCTCCATTTCAATCCCCCTTCGTCTGGTTCAGGCTTCGTCCTGACCGTACTTCATGTTCACAATTCTGAGTCCGAAGGTACCTGTTCATATAATCCACTTGGCGAACATTGTCAAATCATGTTTTTGAGGACCTTCGGAGTACGAAGGCCCCCAACAGTAGCCCCTCGCAATATTAATTTGTTAATGACAAATTCAGATTGCGATATGGACGAAGGCCTTAAGCCGAAGGTCCGAAAAAACACCTTCCCTTTGCTAGAATAGCAACATTCACTGACAAGTGGGGTCTTTCAATTTTCAACGCACTGGGCGTATAAATAAGATCGTAACGCAAACTCATTTCGGTACTCTCGCTTGCCATCTGCCTTCGCCCACTAAATTTTTAGCTCTTGCGCACTAAGATTTGCTGATATTTTGGTTTTGAAGCTTCGGCTTGGAAAACAGTTTTTTAGTGTTTCCGAAGATGTCTGAAGATAAAAAGGTCGCTGCTGAGATGAAGCTGAGCCTTGACGAAGAGAAGAACTTGGGGTTCCTTATAGCGATGGCAGAGACCAATACGGAAAAAATTACCAAGGAGATTCTGGAAGGTTTGTCTGAAGATACTGGTGACAGCGACAGTTATGATGTAGAAAGTGGTGGGGAAGAGTCCGAAGATCGACCATGGCGGCCAAGTCACACGGTTTTCGGGAAAACCACTATTAAGCAGAGTCATATTGATAATATGAGGGGGTGGTATTTTCGAGATATATCTATTGTGAGGGCTGATGCTGGAGAAAAAACTTCTCCCATCCCCCGAAGAAGATGAAGTCGTAATCTTCCGAAGCTTTCTCAAGGCTGGGCTTCGATTCCCCCTAAGCAACTTTGTTGTTGAAGTCCTGAAAACATTTCAAGTCTACCTTCATCAAATTACTCCCGAAGCTATCATAAGAATGGGGATGTTTGTCTGGGCTGCGAGAAGCCAAGGTTTAGAACCAAATGCTAAAAGCTTTTGCAACATTCATGAGTTGTTATATGAGACGAAGCCCTGGGGGAAAGAACAATATCACAACAACTTTGGGTGTTACAGCTTCGGTGCCCGCTCCGGGTCAAGCCGCCCTGTGCCAACCTTTCGGAAGAGGTGGCCCGGAGCCTGGATGACAGAGTGGTTCTATGTAAAGAATGACTTAACAGCGCAAGAAGATGTCAAGAATATCATTATGCGCCTCATCTGGCAACGCTTCGGACTTCGAAGGCCGAAGGTTGAAATGGATGAAGCAGCCGAGGAATGCCAAACACTACAGGAAACGCATAAATTTTCGTGGGCCTAGATATTTTCGTCGGTCGGCCCACGAAATTACATAAGTATTTTCGTCGGCCCTCGGGACCGACGAAAATTTGGGTTATTTTCGTGGGCCAGTACATATTGTCGTCGGCCTGCCCACGAAAATAGGAAAGATATTTTCGTGGGCCCCGAGGCCGACGAAAATAAGCTGTATTTTCGTCGGCCTCAGTGAGGCCGACGAAAATAGTGGTCCGTTAATCGGCCCCAGCCCACTTTCTCTCCCTCGCTCGTCTCGCACTTCCGTCTCCGCGCCACCGCCCGCCCTCAAAAGAACACATTCCTGTTTGCGCCGCCGCCCGCCCGCCCTCCGTCTCCGCGCCACCGTCTCCCCGGTTCTCGCTCCTCGTCCCCACTCCCGCCGGCGTCGCGAGGGACTGAGCCGGCGCGGCGGCAACCGCGAGAACCCCGGTGAGCACCAGCCACTTCTGCTCTGCTTACCGTTTCGCCTTCCTCCTTATCCCATCGACCCCCGGAATCTCGTCCTCGCGCATTGGGGGGAGATTGGAATGCCGTCGTGTTCGAATCGAGATTTGGAAGTTGTATTTTCCTTTTTTTTCGGTCCTGCTGGTCTTTTTTACGGTGTTCTTCAAAACATTGTAGAGTTGATTTTCGATGGCCCCAAAGAACTTAAAGTCGTGTTTTTCGAGTGCGACTGGTTTGATGCTCATAGTGGGACTCGTGTCGACAAGTATGGTAATGTCGAGGTGAAGCATAGCTCTAGGATTCCGAGCAGTATGAGCGATGTTGTCCTTGCAAATCAGGCAAAACAGGTGTACTACCTGCCATATCCTCACCCAAGCCTTAGGGCTTGGTGGGTTGCAATCAAAGTCAACCCACAAGTCGTCGCTCCAGAGAGTGCTGACTACGTGAGTACGAGCAGGGACAACGATGATGCTGTTTTTCAACCAGAAGCGGCGTCGAATCAAGACATAGCTCACCGATTCCATGTGACCAATGGAGAAGGACTCGAAAATCTCTGTTGCAATTCAAGCGACTTAATTGAAGAACCTAGGTCAAAGCGCAAACGACCTGTCGTCGTTAGAAGATCAGTAAGGATCCAACGAAATCAAGAGCGTATGAATAAACAACGAGCCGAAGAAGCATCATCGGATGCAGATGACTTTTGATTAGTATGTTTCTTTTAGTTAATCAATTAAGCTATGTATTCCAATTTCCACATTATTAATTTTCATATAAATCAAACTTGTATGTTACATCTATGAAAATTATATGGTTTAACTCTTCTTTTTCATGCAGGAAGCTGAAAGTGGAGTTGCTCCAAGTTTTATGGAGGTTTACGTCCGTGGTCACCGTGGCCCTGATCCGGCGAACCCTGATGTGCTATGCAGCGAGGCGGCAAGGGAGAAAATGGTAAACAAGTTTGTATTTATGAATTAAATTGCATGTTTTGTGTTTAACTCCAACTCCAACTTTCTTTGCAGAATGCATATGGGGAGGAAATGACTCAACGCCATGGGCCTGACTTCGACTGGATGCATTCAGACTTAGATGCCTCGGCGTTGTACCACAGTGGTGGGGGTAGAAAGCATGGCAGGTGAGGTGTTTGTGTTTGATTCGACGATTTCATTAACAAGAATGTGTCCACTTAATGGCTCAACTATGTGTATCATGCAGGTTTGCCTTTGGCACCGGCGTTGTGGAATATAACAGGACAATAGGTCAAGGGAAGGCATCGTCTTCGGGAGGGAGTTCTCGCTCCTCCAGGTCTGCTCGAGAGGCTCAGCTGGAGGAGGAGACTCGGGCAGCACAGGAGCAGGCTCGAGCAGCGCAGGAGCAGGTTGGACAGCTGACGCAATATATGGCTTCTTATTTTCAGGTAATCCGTCTATCTCATCACGTGTCGTCGTTGAATTCAAAGTATAATGTTGTGATTCTAACGTTGCATCCATTTGCAGGAAATGACTACTCGACTCGGCCCTGATATGAACTTGCCCGCTTTTCGCCCTCCCCAGGTAACACTATCTGAACACTTCAATTCCATAGCAACTCTTTTTTTATTATCAAAAATGGCTCACAGGCACAAGGATGGGGACAGTGGCCAGGACAAGCTCCAGCGTCGCAGCCACAGTGGACCGGTGTTGGGTGGACGCAGGCACCTCCAGGCACTTGGACGCCTCCACCCCAAGGATCGCAGCCAGTCCCGGGATGGGTGCCACCGGTCTCCCAGCCACCGGCGGGCTCTCAGCCATTTCAAGCGTGGATGGCACCGCCACCGACGGGGTGGGTGCCACCACCTATGGGGTGGCCAGCACAACAGTACCCGTGGATGCATGCACAACCTCCTACTCACCATGGATCACAGGTGACGTTCCATGTTTAGTTTTATGCAAATATTGACCAAACACAGCAATGTATATGTATACAGCCTTATTTGAATGATTGATGAATTGCAGGGTTCAGCGTCACATGCTCATGGATCGGAGGGTGGTGTTGGAGGGAGTGGCCACCATCCTGGTGGCGGAGGAGGGAGTGGCCAAAACTCCCATAGCCCGCCGGAGTGATCAGTGAGGAGAGAGTAGTGAGTAGTTATTAGCTTATGGACTTATGGATAGACTTATGGACTAGAGTTTTGTGAATTGTGTATTTGAATGGACAATGGACTTTTGGACTTATGGAAACTCTAGACTTATTTGAATGGACTATTTATGTATATGTGAATGTGTTTTGTGAATTATGTATTAGGCTTGTGAATCTGTATATGTGAATTGTGATATTGTGTATATTGCTGTGAATTATTAATAGGTGCAGAAAAATCTGTTTTGGGGGGGGGACCATCAATTTTCGTCGGCCTAGGTGGTGGCCGACGAAAATATGTTCCCAGGCTATTTTCGTCGGCCACCACCTAGCCCGACGAAAATACGCCAGGATATTTTCGTCAGCCACCACCTAGGCCGACGAAAATATCCTGGCGTATTTTCGTCGGCCACCACCGGCCGACGAAAATAAATTGTCGACTCACTATTTTCGTCGGTCTTGAGAAAACCGACGAAAATAGGTTATTTTCGTCGGTACCGACGAAAATAGGCGTCTATTTTCGTCGAACTTATTTTCGGCGGCTATTTTCGTCGGTCTGCCGACGAAAATAGTCTATTTTCGTCGGTTTAGGCTTATTTTCGTGGGTTTTTGGCCCACGAAAATTTAGGCGTTTCTTGTAGTGAAAGAGCCTTCGGCGTAATCTGCTCTTTCATTGGGACAAGGGACTTGGTCCAAGAGCATATTGCCTTCAGGGTGTGGCCACTTGCAGGAAAGTGGGAAATGCCGAAGGAGTCCATCAAAGAGTCCGACGAAGGCGGACTGGTCAGACTGAAATACACATTCAAATACGGGGATAAGTTTGTTGAACCTGATGACGACTGGTTGAAAAGCATTGAAACATTAAGTGACGAACTGCTTGGGGCATATTCGAAGGCCGAGAACACTGCGTTATCAGCAGCCTTCGGAGGCCGAAAGAAGAAAAGACTCAACCGGGTATTTGACGCAGTCGGGTTTGTCTACCCTGACTATCACTATCCGGTATTGGGTCGCAAAAGAAAAAATACTTCTCCTGCGACAGAAGCTACCACAAGTGGCACTAGTGAGCCAGCGCCGCAAAGGAAAAAGATGAAGGTGCTCACCCACCGAGCGCGTTTTATTGAGCCAGCCACAGTGCCAGAATTTATTGGTGAAGTCTCTTTGGCCTCTGAAGCTACAGAACCAGCTCCAGTGCCGAAGATAGAAGAGAAATTTGAAGCGCCTTCAGCAGAAAAAGTAGAAAAACCGAAGATTGAAGGGCCAAAAATATCGGAAATCTTAAGTCCTTCAGCAAATGTCGAAACAATAAAAAATCAAAAGGGCCCATTGGTGACCCCAAAAAGAAAAAGAATGGTGAACGTACTAGATGTCTTGGAGACAATTAAGTCTTCAAGCACAACTCCAAAGAAGACTGTTGAACTTGCTGAAGCGTCTACTGAAGCTTCGAAGCAACAAGCTGAAGCTGAAGCTGGGCCTTCAGAGCCCACCAAGGAACAATCTTTGGAAACCGAAAAAATAAAAATATCAGAACCAGTTTTGGTTGAGGAAATTGACACTGCCGTCCCCGAAGCTCCTTCCAGCATATGCGATTACATCATACGACATGCTTCGGGGAAGAAATTATCTGAAGAAGAGACTTACGAAGCCAACTACTATGCCAGAGAGCTAAAATATCCGAAGGGGGCAGTAGTGTTCAATGGGACAAATGAAGATGACTTCCTATACTGCCTTCCTGATAACAAAGAACTATCTGTCTGCCGAGAGATGGCTAGGAGTATGGGGTTCCCGAAGCTCGAAGCTGGATTATGTGCTATGACAAAGGAGGATCTCGCGGACAGTCTTGCGTACAATAGCCTAAAGGTATGGGAATTAGTCGCTTGAAAAAAAAAATTTTAATACGTAACTCATTCTTTTATTCTTATATGGATTCTTTTTCGTATAGGGCTTAATCCTAAGCAACGCATTAAGAGCACAAAAGAGTGCCGAAGATGAGAGCTATGAAATTGCGTTCAACAATTTACGTTCAGAAGTTATTAAACTGAGAAACGAAGCTCTAGAAAAAGATAAAATTCTGGTTACATTAGTAGACAAGATAAAAAAGGACGAAGCTGCTGCAAAGGTTCAAGCCGAAGCTCACAAACGCGAAATTAAGGATCTTCAGAAGCAATTGGCCCGGGCGAAAGAAGAACGCATACTTGAAGAAACAAGACGGGAATGTAGCGACCAATGGGCTGATCATTTGGAAGCAACCGTGGAAGAGCTTCGGTCTTCTAAGAAAAAATGCTACGAAAAATCCATGGAATGCGTAAAGAAAATTAAAACCAGCTTCGCCAGCGTGGGCGCATTTTCCAGCGAAGAGAATTTCTCAAGAGGCAATCCCGAAGGTCCAATAGAATGGATCAGTCACGAAGCAGAGGCCTTCGAGGAAATCCTGAGTAGCCGCGGCGACATCTGTGCTTTTTCGGGCGCCAGGGGAGTTGCTACTGTCTTGGAGAAGAAAGGTTGTGAGCATGTAAAATCTTTAGCTCAGTCCGAAGCTGCCTTATCCTCCGAAGACATCAAAGACCCCTCAGCCGAAGCAAGCATGGTTGGTGGTAAATTCTTTACTGATGTCTGGGACAACGGCGGCCGAGAAATGGCGCAAGAAATTATTCAAAGGAGTGAAAAAGGCATCCATGATGCTAGGAAAGTGACAGAAGTTGCTGAAAAAAGTACAGAGCCCGAAGGGCAAATAGGTATTAATTAGTCGTTCTTATTGTGTTGTAATTTGTATTTCAAACTTTGTTCGCGGTTTGTGATGGTAATGTAGACATATTCCCTTCCCTCAGAACCTACTGGATCGTCTGCTGACGCTCACACGAAAGAGATTGACGAAATTAAACAAATGGCCGAAGCTATCATGGATAAAGTTGTTGAACAACTTCTAAATGAGGCTGCCGAAGTAGTACTAAGAGAAGACTAGATGGCATTAGAAAGAACATTTGAAATGTGATCTATGTAATATTTTGTACATTTGAATGTAATATATAAGTTTCTTTTCATTATTCAATTCTTTACGATGCATGAAACTTTACATACGTACCGTTTTTAAGCCTTCGGCGAAAAAACACCTTCCCTTCTTTTCATGCTTCGTGAAGATAGAAAAACTTTTATGCGTCACAAAACCCGTAGCGCTCTGATGAAAAATATCCAAACTTCGTGAGAACATTTTCCGAAGCTATAATCCGAAGATTTTTACTTTCTCAAAGCACTCTTCCGAAGGTTGATACTGTCCTCCCTTCTTTTGCCATATGCAATATGATGTATGATGCTTATGCTATACAAAATGATGTGATGATGTTATGTTATGTAGATGAATTTGATTCCGAAGATACACACATATCCCCGTGAAACACACAATCTTTTACTTAAGCTCTGCATTCCCTTAGGAACGACTTTGGAGCTTCTTCGCCTTTTACTTAAGCGGTATCAGCGTTGACTTTTCGCTGTAAGCTCTGCATTCCCTTAGGAACGTCTTTTGAGCTTCTTCGCCTTTTACTTAGGCGGTATCAGCGTTGACTTTTCGCTGTAAGCTCTGCATTCCCTTAGGAACGACTTTTGAGCAGAAAACTTACACTGCGCTCCCTTTGGAACGGCTTTTTGTGACTTCATCAACTTACTCTGCGTTCCTTAGAACGACTTTCTGTTGCTCCGAAGGATTTTTAATAATTCGAAGGTCCTCCTTGTTAACGCAAATTTTTTAAGCTTCAGCCACTTAAGCCTGTGGAGAAAATAAGTTTTCCTCGTGGGAAACAACGAAATTATTACATGAAAACTAACAATGTTCTTTGTTACACAGAAAATAGAACTGAATAGAAAAGACTGTTATCAAAGGTAGGATATGTGTCAATAAATGTGCTTCGACTCTGGCACAGTGCTGTTGACTGTGCGAGCTTCGGATTGTTCTCTGAAGTCCCTTTGGTGTGGGGCATATTGACTCCCTTCTGGCTGTTGACCTTGTTGCAGTGGAGGTGGAGGCGGAGGCTGTTGCCAGGAAGCTTGAGGTTGACTTGCCGAAGCTACAGAAGCTGCAGGGAGGTTGTCTATGTATTGTGGGATGTAAGGCGGATGATACGAAGCAGTATGCATGACCTGCTTCGGCTGAGCTTGTTGCGCTGCAGCTTCGGCTATTTCCTTTTGCTTCTGGATTGTAACATGGCACGTCCTGGTGGTATGGCCCTTGTTTTCTCCACAGAACAAGCAAAACAGTTTCCTTGGTTGATCTCCAAATCTTCCGCCGAAGCCCCTGGCGCCTCTGCCTCTTGGAGCTGGTGGCCGGAAGAAACTTTGCTGTTGCCCCGAAGCCTGTGAGGAGCACTGCGGCCTGTTCTGACTCCCCTTATCATCATTTTGAGTAGAGTTGTGGATGGACCTGACATGCCTCGGATAGAATCTTCCTCCGAAGCCCCTGGTCATTTCAGAAAATCTGAAAGCCTCCTCCCTTCTTTGGCGAAAATCATTGTCGGCACGAATGTACTCGTCCATCTTTTGGAGCAGCTTCTCCAGAGTCTGAGGAGGCTTCCTAGCAAAGTATTGAGCTGCAGGTCCAGGACGAAGCCCCTTGATCATGGCTTCGATGACAATTTCATTGGGCACCGTTGGTGCCTGCGCCCTCAAACGCAAGAACCTTCTGACATACGCCTGAAGGTATTCTTCATGATCCTGAGTGCACTGGAACAGGGCTTGAGCAGTGACCGGCTTCGTCTGAAACCCTTGAAAGCTGGTTAACAACATTTCCTTTAGCTTTTGCCATGAAGTAATCGTTCCTGGTCGAAGGGAGGAATACCAGGTCTGAGCGACATTCCTAACAGCCATGACAAAAGACTTTGCCATGACTGCAGCGTTGCCACCGTATGAAGACACTGTTGCTTCGTAGCTCATCAAAAACTGCTTCGGGTCTGAATGGCCATCGAACATGGGAAGCTGGGGTGGCTTGTAGGACGGAGGCCAGGGTGTAGCCTGCAGCTCAGCGGACAGGGGAGAAGCATCATCGAAAACAAAATTTCCATGATGGAAATTGTCATACCAGTCATCTTCGTTGAAGAAGCCCTCCTGATGAAGGTCTTTTTGCTGAGGCCTTTTGTTCTGCTCCTCGTGAGTAAGATGGCGAACTTCTTCAGAAGCTTCGTCTATCTGCCTTTGCAACTCAGCTAGCCTGGCCATCTTCTCCTTCTTCCTCTGCACCTGTTGATGTAGCATCTCCATATCCCTGATTTCTTGGTCTAGCTCATCCTCCTGAAGCGTCGGGCTGACGGCCTTCCTCTTCTGGCTTCGGGCTTCCCGAAGAGAGACAGTCTCCTGGTTGGGGTCCAGCGGTTGCAGAGCTGCAGCCCCAGTCGCTGAAGCTTTCTTCGGTGCCATAACGAGGGTCTATGGCTTCCGAAGGTGTTCAAAAAAAACTCGAAGTGGAAGTGAGTTCACCGGAGGTGGGCGCCAATGTTGGTGACTTGTTCTCAAATGCTTCGGATTAAGAACAAGGCAACATAGAAAGTGTTAAATGATAAGGTCCTTCGTCCTTTGAAACATTATTTCCCTTCGGGATATAATGTGTTCCGGACGAAGGTCACAAACAATATATCTTCGTAAATGCAATAAGCCGTGACGAAGGTCATAAACATAACGTAAAAAGTAATATAAGTATTTAAACTTTGTCACCATGTCATTTCTATTTTATTATCATATAACAATAGAAATGACTTCAAATTACAAGTATACCTTCGGATTGCAAGAAGACAAAAGTACAAGGATGACGCAAAAGCAAATGCCAAGTCAGCGTGAACAGTACAGGAGTACTGTTCATCTATTTATAGGCGTGAGACACAGCCCATACAAAATTACATTCATGTCCATTACATTTGCTAATGACTTATGGAGATCTGTCAAGGCCTCAGTAGTCTTTTCATCTTTAAGTCGGTTCCCCTTTCTGCTATCGCGACGAAGCTTTCCTGCGCACAGCTTCGGCTGTGCATCATCCTTCGTAGAGCTTGGTAATCAGCCCGTCCTCCATTTCAATCCCCTTCGTCTGGTTCAGGCTTCGTCCTGACCGTACTTCATGTTCACAATTCTGAGTCCGAAGGTACCTGCTCATATAATCCACTTGGCGAACATTGTCAAATCATGTTTTTGAGGACCTTCGGAGTACGAAGGCCCCCAACATTAAATATAGATTAATTATAAAAAATAATTACATAGATAAAGCCTAAAAGACAAGACAAATTTAGTCAACCTAATTAAGTTTATATTTAATACGATATTCAAATATTTGATGTGACATAAACCAAATTTTAATCAGAGAAACCAAGCACCCCTAATGTAAAACTAGAAAACAAATATGGGGCATTTAATCACGGCAACGTATCCTTTTAAGGTTCTCCTATGTAAACATGCTAAAACACCTTAACAACCTTTAGATCCAGAATTAAGGGCTAATTTTAATCCCACTTAGCCGGTGCCGCACCAGATTACCAAGAGGGGGTTCTTTAAAAAACACAAGATTATCAGGTGGGATTAAGATTAGCCTTTGATTCTAAATCCAAAGGTTGTTAAGACGTTTTAGCATGTTTACAAAGGAGAACCTTTTACATAGGATACTTTGCCTTTAATCACTTACTTGGTGTAAACTTACAATCAAATCGTCCAAAATATCCAATCTCAATATAATACACCATTCTAAATAGTACTCGTTTTAGCTCTTGATTTTTATGTATATATTAAATGGATGATAATAAATTTAGACACGTATACAAAACATATATATCGATTATTGTATAAATTCAGTAAAAAACTAAAATAAATTTTAATTTGAGACAAAGAGAGTAGTTTTATATGGAAAGAGTTAAATGTATGTGAATGTTAAAATACAATGTACATTACTTGTTTTGTTTGGCTACCACGAAAATTAAAAAAATGAGAGACCATTTTAAATTATAAGGGGGAGAATAATTGCACAGTAAATATAAGTTGCGTTGCGTAGATAGGAAGGGATGAATTTTAGCGGGGCTAGGGGATCCTCTCCACCAAACCAGCCCCTAGATCCCTAGATGCCACCACAACAATACAATATATGGGCAGAGTGATGCTTATCTTCTATGGTTGCGAGTGGCATATAACCATTTGTGAGCATGCAACAAGTCCCTAGAATCTAAGTTCTACCAGCACACACTAGTATATACAAAAGTTTTATAGTGGTGGTTCTCAATCTATTTATACTAATGTGTTTAAGAACCACCAGTACTATGTAGAATTTTTATTGGCGATCGAGATAATAAAACCGTCAGTAAAAATCTTTTTTATGAAACATAAAAATGTTTAGAAATAGCAAGTTGCAACATTTTCTAATTAGCTCATAGATCGTCTTTAGCGGTGTTCACCTATATAGTCATAAAAACACGATTTTATACTATAAATTGTACTGTTTCAAGTTTGAATTTAAGAACGGATTGAAATGGCCTTTTAGTAACCATCCTATATTAAACCAGCCTCCCTCTACCTGGATCGGTCACTGCATGGCATAGAGTATGCTAGAGTTTGCCGTCGCGCGTTCAGGTTGCGTGCGTGCTCCCGACACCAACCTGTCGTCATTTGTGAAGATCCCTTTCTCGGTTAGCGTTGCGTGATCGCAAGTCAGTTGGTTGCTTCGTGAAGATACGCGGGTACGGTGGCGGCGTGCATGCACACTGACGTCCCGGCTCCCGCTTCCTCGCCTTGGCTCTATTCACTCGATCTTGGTTTTATAGCAAGCAAAAGAAGCGGGGAGGGATCCTCCAACAAATTGCTATTAGAGTATGCATTTTGGCCACTTGAAATGATTATAAAGATTACTCGTACTCTTTTACAACAGTACTGAAATGGTTTTTCTAGAGATGGTACCCATTTGTGGATAGAGGTAGTTTCTGATCGAACCGTCTCTATAATTTGTGATAAAGCGAGTCGACTCTAAAGATACGTCAATATTGACGGCTCTAAATCCGATCGCCTATACAGTTAGTTATATAGAGACATCTAGCTAGATTTATAAGCCCTCTATAAAAATGATCGAAATTTTAGAGGCAACTTGTAACTAGCTGCTTCTATATAATTCATTATAGAGGCGGTTGAATTTATTGTGTGTTTGGTTGAGTAGTGGAGGGGAATGGAACGGCTTTATTATTTTTTTTTTGATGTTTGGTTACCATGGAGGAGAGGGGAGTGGCTCCTGTAGTCTATAAATAACAAATATTTAGGATGCTCTCGCTCCACTAAAACGACCGGATGCAAGCGCTCTCATCCCTCTCCTCCAATCAACAGTCATATGGCTCTCCAACCAAACAATAAACGGAGCGGCTCCACTCTATTCTACTCTTCAACAAAACAAAAAATAGAGCGGTTTCGTTTTGCTTGCCAAACACAGAATGAAATAGCTCAATTCTTAGAAACTCGAATGGAGCCGCTCCATCACAGTTGGCTCTCCAACCAAACGCATTTAGAGTCAGCCTCTGGTTCTACACTTTTATAGGAGTTATAGCCACACCAAATAGCTCCTTGGTGTTAAGAATGTTAATAGGTTGTGGAGAGCTTTCATGACAATAACACTTTTTATGAATTTCAGGACCAATGTTAGCGTTATGTACAATTTGAACAATCCATACAGCATTGCAAAGCACATGAGTCTTACAGACCTCAGCATATCAGTTTCATGTAAATCCTTAAATGATTAGGGTAGGCGTGCGCGTGCTAGGACGAGGACAATCGGCGGCGGCGGCGCCCTTCCTGCCCAAGTCCTTCGCCGGCGTCAAGCACCCACCAGAGGATCGTGGCGTTCTGCGGTGCGAAGCTGGGGGGTCTCGTCCCCGTTTCCGGTGGACGGAGGCTTATCGGCTTGCGCGGTATAAACGTTCGGTTATACGCTAGGAGGAGATTCAAGCGACAAGGCAGCAGTGGTCAAGAAGGTGTGATGATTTCTATCATCGGATTGCTGGACGTTATGCAGCACGGGTGGTCGATCCCACGGCGGCTGAGCGGAAGGTTCTCCTGGATTCGGTGCCCAGGCCTCAGGTACGTTCTCGTAAACCCGTTGGCGTGTTGAATCCTTGCGAAGCCCCATTACCGACGTCTTGCTCGCCACCTGCCGTTACTCTCGGCCACGTGACGCTGTCGGCAAATAAGGTTGCTGCCCGCCTCGGTTGCTCGCTGGCGTGGAGGAAGGATGACATACCGACTTTTTCGCACGTTCGGTGTGGTTCAAAATCAAATTCCTTTTCTCTTTCCAAGGAAAGAAATTTTCCTAAGGCGCTTATTTCGCCTGGGAATTCGGTTGGACATCCTAAGCCTATTTCTCATCGGGTGGGGCCTGTGTCGGGTGTTTCTGTGGGCCATCTACCGCCGCTGGCGTTGGGCGAGCAGGCTTCGACCATTTCTAATTGGGCCAGCCGTCACCCAGGCCTCCATTCTCTTCGTCAGAGATTATACAGCACCGTAAAACCTAGGTGTACTGTTCATTCGAGCAACTACTACCAGCCGCAGTTTCCTGCTCCCAGAACGTACGCCGACGTTCTCAAGATAGGCGTTCTTCCTGGGGATTTTCCTTCGTCCTCAAGTCGGCCTGGCGTTATGGCTAATGCTGGTTCTGATGCTACTGGCTGGCGTGTGGTGGATCATCGGCGTCAGCAGGTACGTGGACGTCCCTTCGGTCCTGGCAGTGGGTCTTTCCGCGGTCGGGGTAGTTGGGAGGTACGTGGTCGCGGTGCTTGGCAGGGACGTGGTGGACATTTTCTTGCGCCCACTACATCACTTGGTGCAGTGGACAAGGAGGTTATGAATAATAGCAGAGGCGCTCAGTCTGAGATGGCTAGAAAACGGGTTGCCGTGTTAACACCCGGTGTTTCAAACATGGGGAAGAAAAGACGGGAAGATCTTTGTTGTGAAATTTGTGAAGATAATCATGTCCCTGAGGAGTGTCCGGTGTTTAATGGTCCAAAGCCACAGGCAGCTCTATGCGGTTTTGCGGGCGGTGAGTCTGGTTTCTTCCAAATCCCAACTTGGGGATCTAAGGGTGCAATTCCGAGGTCGGATGGTGTTACGGCTTTCATTACAATGAAGGAAGGTAATGTCTCTGCTGATCTCGTTAAGTCAGAGCTCTCAAGACTTATACCAGTGAAGTGGAATTGGTCGGTCCAAAGGCATGCTGACGGCTTTATAGTACCGTTCCCATGCAGTGTTGAGCTTCAGCGTATGATTGCTATGAAATATGTTCATACGTTGGGAGGAGAAGGTATCTTAGTGATTCAGGAGGTTAATCAAAAATAGAGCCTATTTCTTATCTGCAGAAGGCTTGGGTGAATATTTATGGGGTTCCTTTTGAAATCCGCTCCTTTCTTCCTTTATGGGCAATAGGCACTATTTTGGGTGCTACTCAGAAAGTTGATATGCACTACACTAGGAAAATGGGGGTGGTTCGTATTTTGGTGGCAGTGACTAATGTAAATCATATTCTGGAGTCTGCTGAAATAGTAGTTGGTGAAGGGTTATATGCGATTTTTTTTCAAAGTTGACAAGGTTCTCATAGCGGGGAAGTGGACGGATACAGATAACATGGGTAATCAAGACAGAGATGATAAGGAGCAAGGAGAGGATGAAGATTACTCTGAGAAACATGGAAATGATTCTTTTCTGCTGGAGGAGCTAGCGGAAGATACTGTCATGGAAGATAACTCTTTGCATGGTGATCCTAAGAAGCCTCAAGATGGGGCCTGTGACATGGGGTTGGTGTCTCAGCTTGAGAATCAGATTGTTAATGGGACAGTGATAGGAACGGGTTTGGGTCTAGAAGGGCTGTCTCTGGGCATGCGGACAGACTTGTTGGCACTTACTTCCCCTTTTGCTGATCAGTATGTCTCCACTCACACACCTGGCGCTCTTGATCAGTCACCAGGCTGTGGTAGCGGTGATGGGAAGTCCAAATCCCGGCTCGTGCAGGATCCCCATTGCTCTTTCCTTGCGGGCGTGTCTCAGGAGAGTGAGGCCGCGTGGACCTTGTCAGGACCTGCAGCCAGCCGTTTGTTCCTGAATGAGACTGCATCTCGGGCTGGAATGGTTGCCGATATGGATGGTGAGGCGGTCTGTGCTCAGCCAAAGGTTGGAGTCGGATTGGATAATGATCATTTTAAAGCTGCTGGTAACTTACTAATTCACCAGAATATTTTACCTGTTTCTCCTTCTTTGTTTAATATTCCCTTTCAGGTATCTGATCAGTCTGTTACTCTGCCCTTTGTATCGATACTCAGGCGAGTGGCTGTTATCTGGGACATGTTAATTCCTTCGCAGGGGTCCCTCGCTCAGTTCTCCAGGTATTATGTAAAGAATTTAATATTAAGGCCAACACTAAAAATGATGATATGAGACAAGCTCTTTCCTTAAGAGCTCAATCTGATATTAAAGTAATGGTGGCATTGCAGGATGCGCTGGGGCTAATTCTGTTTCTAAGAGAGTGAAATCTGAAAAGCTTAATAATGGTGATCTCATTATAAGTGCGAAGAGGACTAATACCGATGAAGATATTTTGACCAAATCGCAGCGATTGGCAGCAAAGCATAATCTGGAATTAAGTGAGTCTTCCTTCATCTCCCTTTCTCCGGAAGTAATCATTTCCAATTGTGAAAAGATTGGGATTTCTCTTGGTAGTTCTGAAAACGAAGTGTTACAGTCGGTGGTTGCTATTAAAAATATTGAGATTGATAGACTCACAGTTGCTCCTTCTTCCTATAGCAGAAATCTTTTAAGTGATGTTGAGGAAGCAGAGTTTGATGCTGCGTTATCTCACACTGCTGATAGGTGGGATGATGAGTCTGAGTTGACCACTTTAGATAGATGTTGTGAGCTTTCTGTTGCGCCACGTAGAAAGAAATCGAACAAGGCTTTCTCAAATAGAAAGGTTAATCATCCTTCTATAAAGCCATTTACACCCTCTAAAATTAGTTTAAAATGAAAGGAATTTTTTGGAATTGTAGAGGTCTAGGGGATTTGGCTAAACACAATTACTTATCTCACCTTTCTAGAGAACATAGACTTGATTTTATTGCTCTCATGGAGACATGCCGTAGTTCATTCTCAGAGTCTACTTTGAGACATTTTTGTAGTGGCATCGATTTCCTCTGGCACCTTATGCCACCTAGAGGAAGATCAGGAGGGATGTTGTTAGGGGTTAATCCGGGGGTTTATGACATTGGAGCTATTGATGAAGGTAATTTCTATTGTAAGTTCCGGCTCTAAAACAAAGAGGATGGATTCATTTGGGCCCTTTTTGCTGTTTATGGCCCTGCTCAAGATGATTTAAAGAATGATTTTTTAGCGGAAATTGTAGGTGCGTGTAGTTCTGAGACACATCCGTTTATCATAGGGGGAGACTTCAATATCATGCGAAGTGCGGAAGACAAAAGTAATGATAACTTCAGCCTTCGATGGCCTAATTTGTTTAATAGTATCATAGCGAATTTAGAATTGCGCGAAATTGATATGGTGGGACGTCAATTTACTTGGGCAAATGATTTGAATCCACTCACGTTTGAGAAGCTTGATAGGGTTTTAATGAGCCCGGAGTGAGAACTTAAATTCCTTAACGTCTCAGTGAAGACGCTTGATAGATCTCGGCCTGATCATACGCCTTTATTACTGAATGGTAAAGCCTCGACAAACTTGGGGAATTTCTATGAGTTTAAATTTGAGTTAGGATGGTTCATTAGAGAGGGATTTTTTTGATATGGTTTCTTTCATTTGGCAACAAGAAAAGAGAGGTGAAACCGCCATTCAGATATGGCAAAACAAGATTAGGTCCCTTCGACAATATTTAAGGGGGTGGGCAAAGAACTCAGCAGGGTTAGTAAAAAAGGAGAAACAACAACTTTTAAAACTGATTGATGAACTCGATAAAAAGGTGGAGTTTACTTGCTTATCGCCTAACGAGTTGGATTCTAAATCTTTTGCCAATTATAGGCTTGCCAATATTTTGAGAGAGGAAGAAGTTCGTCTCTTCCAGAGGGCCAAGGTCAATCATCTTCTCGAAGGGGATGATAATACAAAATATTTCCATTTAGTGGCCAACGGCAAGCATCAAAGACAACAGATTTATTCTTTGGAGGATGAGAATGGCGGCTGTATAACTGATGAGGAAGAACTTAAAAACCATATAACAAGGTATTACAAAAACCTCTTTGGGAAGCCAGACACATCATCGACCAAACTTAATGAATCTATTATCCAAGACATTCCTCAAGTCTCGGATGTAGAGAATGAAATTCTAACCGCTGAGTTTACTATAGATGAAGTTAAAAAGGTGGTATTTAGTATGGAGCATAATAAAGCTCCTGGACCGGATGGCTTTCCAGCAGAGTTTTATCAAGTTTTCTGGGAAGTTATTAAGGATGATCTGTTTGCGTTGTTTGTGGACTTTCATCAAAATTCCCTTCCGGTTCACAGTTTAAATTTTGGAGTAATTACTCTAATTCCAAAGAAGGACAACGCAAATAAAATCTAGGATTATAGACCTATTTGCTTGCTTAATGTTTCGTTCAAAATCATAACTAAAGTTCTCACAAATAGAATAGGTCTAGTGGCGGATAAAATAGTCAACCCCTCTCAGACAGCCTTTATGCCCGGTCGAAATATTCTTGAAGGGGTTATTATTCTCCACGAATCAATTCATGAATTACAGAGGAAAAAATTAGATGGAGTTATTCTTAAATTAGACTTTGAGAAGGCCTATGATAAAGTCAAATGGGAGTTTCTCCAGCAAGCGTTGCGTATGAAGGGTTTCTCCCCTTCCTGGTGTGCTTGGATCCATACAATAGTCTCAGGAGGCCATGTTAGAGTTAAAGTGAACGATGGACGAGGTCCATTTTTCAGTACTTTCAAGGGCCTTCGTCAAGGGGACCCTTTATCGCCAATATTATTCAATATTGTTGTAGATATGTTAGCAATTCTATTTGCAAGAGCGAAAGAGGTGAATCTGTTCAAAGGAATTGTCCCGCATTTGATTCCGGAGGGATTGTCTATCCTTCAGTATGCTGATGATACGGTGGTTTTCCTAGACCATAATCTGGGGCATGCTCGGAACGTCAAACTTCTTTTGACACTTTTTGAGCAAATGTCAGGACTAAAAATAAATTTTCATAAAAGTGAGTTATTCTGCTATGGGTTGGCGAAGGAATATGAAGTGCAATACTCTCACTTATTCGGGTGTGGAATTGGGACAATGCCTTTCAAATATCTCGGGATTCCTATGACTCATAGAAGATTGAGAAATAGTGACTGGCAAGGTGTGATTGACCGGTTTGAAAGGAGACTTAGTACTTGGAAGGCCAAATTTCTATCTTTAGGTGGTCGACTGGTCTTACTCAATTCTGTGTTGAGTAGTCTTCCTATATTTATGTTGTCTTTCTTCGAAATTCCGGCAGGCGTCTTGAAGAAATTGGATGCGATTCGTTCCAGATTCTTCTGGCAGGGAGGAGTCAGTAAAAGAAAGTGCAGGCTTGCTAGATGGAATGTTGTTTGTCAACCCAAAGCGGTAGGTGGTTTAGGTGTCTCTAATCTGGCTGTTAAAAACATCAGCTTACTCAGCAAATGGCTCTTCAAATTATTCAATGAGGATGGGATGTGGCAACAATTACTTAAAAATAAATACCTAAGCGTTAAATCCCTTACTCAAATATCTAGAAGACCAGGTGATTCTCATTTCTGGTCAGGTCTAATGAACACTAAGGATCAATTTCTCAGATGGGGGCGCTTCGAAGCGAGGAATGGTCAAACTATCAGATTTTGGAAGGATAAATTGTTAACCAGTCGGCCTCTTTGTGAGGAATTTCTGAATCTATTTAATATAGTGCGGAATAAATCAGCATTTGTGGTAGATGTTTTTTCAGCTACGAATCTTAATTTATCTTTTCGCCGAACAATTAGGGGGATTAAATTGATGGAATGGCACAACATGTTAAACTTGCTATCTAATGTTACTTTGAATCTGTCTAGCGACAAATTTGTTTGGGATGGTCATAAGAATGGAATTTTCTCAGTCCAATCTATGTACCATTGTTTGATGAATAATCCCAACGACGAACGGAATAAAAAGCTCTGGAAACTTAAGCTCCCATTGAAAATAAAAGTTTTTTTGTGGAATTTATGTCGGGGAGCGATCCTTACTAAAGATAACCTAGCCAAAAGACGCTGGAAAGACAGCTTGACTTGTAGCTTTTGCAACCGAAATGAGAGTATTCATCATCTCTTTTTTGACTGCTATATGGCCAGCAACATATGGAGATTAATTTACTATGCCTTAAAAATAGACAGGCCCGTTAGCATTAATCACATTATTGGGTCTTGGGGAAGCAATATGAGTCCAGGATACAAAAAATATTACTTTCTGAAATCTCAGCTTTATTTTGGTCTATTTGGCTTAGTCGAAATGAAGTTGCTTTTAATCATAAACCAATACCATCAATTCTGCAGGTCATTTTCAGAGGTACTTACTGGTTTAGATTCTGGAGACTTCTACAGAAGGAGGAATCACATCAACAAATTCTCGAAGTCTGTCAAGCGTTGGAAGTGATGGCGATGGAAGTCTTTGCAAATCATGGATGGCGCTCAAATACAAGAATTGAGGATGGCTAGAGTTATCTACATTCTCGTGATTTTGCTTCTTTAAGTTAGTTTCATTATCTATGCAACGTTTCTCGGATGTAATAATTGTCTTGTGTTGGCTGTACGCATTACCATGCTAAAGCTGGAACTCATGTTTCCATTATCAAAAATAATGTAAATCCTTAAAGTTATTATAGCTATTAATACCTCTCAAACTAAACGACAGAGAGCCAGGAACTGTTATCAATATCTATGCCCGTGGAACAAGAAATTGCTTAACCCGAAAGGTAAAAGTCAGGCTTCAAGAAACGGATACAAGAAAGAACATATTCCTGTGTACAAGCCATATGCCAAATCTATTTAAAGTAGTACTCCATTCCAAATCGTAAGCGTTTTGGCTTTTCTAGTATAGTTTTAGCTATGCGCTTAGATAAACACTATGACTAGATACATAACGAAGCAATATATTTTAAGAAGCCAAAATGTCTTACGATTTGGAACGGAGGGAGACAGGGAGTACAGGATCTCTGGTAAAGGGACAATCACCCCACATGCAATAATTCAAGGTCAATTGTCTCTGTTTGCAATCAAGAGTTAATTGGTTAATCCAACATCTCCAGGGAATCAATGGCGTATTTGTGCACTGCATGGTTATTGGTTACAACATTTGATTTGCACCCTGAAGGTGAATAAGTGAATGCACAACGATAAGAACTGCTATCAATCAGAAATAACAAAATAAGATATGGAGATCCTAAGTGCAGTCTTGCATAGTTGCTCGTTCCAATTCTTGTAAGAACTGAGTGCATTAAAATATTTTTTCTTAGGACCCGTTTGTTTCCTTAGAAATGAAACTCGTTCCATGAATAACATTCTAGATATTAGATTCCTAAAGAAAGTAATTCCTTAGAATTTGATTCAATTCAATTTTTTTGTTTGGATGCTAATGGAATTCTTTTCTATGAATCAAATTCAATATCCTGTTTGGATAGTTATATATAGAATTTACATATTTGGAGGGAAGTAACCACATCAACTTGCACACGACAAAATACACATGTTTATCACCCTACAATTTATCAAGCAGCATGCATCATGAGAATAGTAATAATAATGCAGATTTGTCTCAAATGTCCACATATCATTGGAACACATAACTTGCTACTCAATGTGATGTTCAATTCACCCAACATAAACTAAGACAGCAACATCAACACACCCAACAACAGTTCAATTCACCCAACCACAACTCGGTTCACTTTTTAAGTTGCTTCAACAGCCATCTCTTCCTCAGAATCAATGGAAGTGCCAATAAGGACTCGTACTTGCGCGCATCACCTGTTAAGATATCAAACAAGTCTAAAAATGTGTCTTCATCTAACCCATCTATCTCCTCCAATGTGCTAAAAATTTCTTTTGATGTCGGGCCTTTTGGTGCTTTATCCCTAATAGCTTCAGTGAACTTGTCTAATTTCTCCGTCATCATTGAGGTGAAGGAATCACTGGACCGTTGCCTCTTCAAGCTTCCTAAGGTTGCCGATGAAGTAAGCTCTTTACCGGTTCCCTCTTCCTTACTCATATCTCTCGCACCATCAGCTGGGGTCTTTGCCGCTTCATCGGTTGCATGATCTTTCCCAAACACCAAGTTGATCGAGTCCCAATATAAGACTGTCTTGTGTCTGTACCAGATCGACAAACTTACTAATAGACTAAAGAGACTACAGAAATTTTGACACTGCTTAAGTTATAGACACTAATCACGAAACAAGAATTTCTCATTAACTATTTGTTAATATACTTGACTGGGTACAGATGGTACAGATGCTAATGAGGATTAGCTAACCTAAAATACTAAAATCATACCAACATGTGTACTCCACACATCTCAAGTAGGTCCGAACAAATCTGGCTGGTTGGGTGTGAAAGAATCAATGTAAGAACTAAGAACACATAATTTTCTATATAGACACACACAACTGTACTGCAGAGTTAAATTGCTAGTCCTAGATTCCTAGTTAATTCTAAATTAATGAAGCTTCAGTTTGCACTACTGGTACTAGTATTAAGTGTAGAATAGCTGATTCAACATATCTACTTCTTACTTAGTACTATTTAGAATGAGACCCAGTAAAAGTTATGCACGAAAACAAATAGCATGTTTTCGGAACGAGGCACTCTCTTCCTTGGCTCCGTGCTATAGTAACCGGTGGAGCCACAAAAACATGGCCTTACCAGCTCCCCAATTGTTTTGAGGAGAGGAAAACAACTTCATAAACAGTGCAGCTATAATAGCGAAACAACCATAAATACTCAAAAAGCAAGTCCGCTTAAACTTTTGTCTCGTGAATAAAGAACAATACGTGCTGGGAGGTTCAATGAGAGTATATTTTTAGAAAGGGAGAGGTAAAAGACTTGTCACTCCAATATATTAGAAAGGGAAGAACTTACAAAAAATTACAGGGAACCGAATCGACTTACATGACTACTGAAAACTACTGAACAAACCTACTGAGCAGACCTACTAGCCAGACTAGCACTGAAACAACTAACTAACTCTTTGACCACTAACGCGACCTGCTCCACTGATCTATGCTGACTATGGAAAATTCTATTATTTCTTTCTAACCAAACGCTCCACCAAAAGTAAATCATAAGGCCATCAAAAGATCTTCTCGAATGTTTGCTGCACATACTTCTTAATTTCCTCCACCAATCATGACTCAGTGCCATAGATCCCCCTGAAGGACGAAAGGTTCGCCCAAGACAAGATTCTGTCCCACACCTCCCTGCTGAAGGGGCAGTCCTTGCATAAGTGAACCGTCGTTTCAAAGGTCGAATTACAGAGGCAACAAGAAGGATTGCAAGGCCATCCCCTTTTCTGGGAGGTTCTCTGCTGTCAACACTCTATTGTGTAAAAGAGTACAAGCAAAGAAGCGACACTTTGGTTCAGTTTTAGCTTTCCAAATGGAACAGATTTTCATTGTGCAGAAGTTTGTTGAGAACTGAATGTTATACGCGCTGCTTGCACTATACTGCCCTCGTCCATCTCCAAGAGATGGTATCCTCCAAGTTGTTAAGCTCGTGCATGTTACTGATAGCCTGCCAATGGGTTACAAAGTCTTTTATTTCGTCTTCTCGTATGCATGGCAGACATAACTGAATCCATCTATTGGTTCTAAGAGCATGAAAAACTGAAATGTTTTTCTTCTTTGCTTTCTTGAACAGACTTGGTGCAATATTCTTAGGCGCCTAACCATGGATCCAACTCGATTTCCAAAAACTTGCTGTTCTCCCATTACCAACGTTGACCACCGTGGATGCATTGAAGAGCTCTTCGTCAATGTTGTCGCATGGCGATTGCAATTCGATCCATGCCTTATCTTTGTCCTTCCAATGCATCCACAACCATCTGATTCTTAACGCCCTTGCGAAGCGTTCTAGGTCCAGAATGCCCAGACCTCCATTGTTCTTTGGCTGACATGTTGTAGACCAGTTGATCAAACAGTGACCTCCACTACAAGTTTCAGGGTTGTTTCCTTTCCAGAGAAAGCCTCTTCTTATCTTATCAATTTTTTCAGCAGCCATTTTTGAACTGGAAAAACCGTAAGATGATAAATCGGTTGGGCGGTTAACACAGATTTAACCAATGTTTCTCTACCCGCCTTTGAGAGGAGTCTGCCTTTCCAACCAGCCAATCTTTTAATGATTTTTTCCAATAGCGGTTGCAGGGAGATCCTTTTAACCTTCCTAAAGTGTAGGGGGAGACCAAGATACTTTCCGGGCAGATTAGCATATTTACCCGAGAACACTTCGGCGAGATTTGGCCAAAGGGACTCAGGATAACGTATTGGAAAGATTTCAGTTTTATCAAAATTTATCTTTAACCCTGAACAACCTTCAAAGACTTCCAGAATCATTTTAAGAACTTTGAGGTCCGAATTATCTGCTCTCACAAACACACCGGCATCATCTGCATACAGGGAACAGTGGAGCTTTGCCCCTTTCGGCAGGACAGTTCCTAGTAGCCCGGACTGAGCCACCTTATCGATCATTCGCTGGAGAGGATCCATTGCTAAAATGAATAGAAATGGAGAAAGAGGATCCCCTTGTCGTACACCACGCTTGTGGTTGATTCTGTTTGTTTGCTCTCCGTTTATTATTATTTTGGAAGAAGATAAACCCAGAATTAAAGCGATCCAATCACGCCACCTTTGGGAGAAACCGAGGACTCTTAACACATCAAAGAGATATGCCCAATTTATGGAGTCAAAGGCTCTGGAGATGTCAAGCTTGATGAAGAGCGCAGGTTGGCCCCTCTTGTGCATCTTCATAATCACCCTTTGAACGTATAGGAAGTTATCATGAATTGACAGCTTTTGGATGAAGGCATTTTGGGCAACGGAGACAATCTCGTTCATACGTGGTGCCAGTCTGTTTGCCAAAATTTTGGTGACAATTTTCATAAAGCTTTTTATTAGACTGATAGGTCTAAACTTTTCGATACTATCCGAGACCTCTTTTTTTGGTAGCAGAACAACATTTGCTTCATTAACTAGGTGGAGGTTTTTATATCTGTAATTGTAGAAATCGTTAATTGCAGCAGTGAGGTCCTCTTTAACCAAGGCCCAGCAACATTTATAGAACAGGCCAATGAAACCATCCAGGCCAGGTGCTTTTTCTGAATGTAAACTCATAACCACATTCTTGATCTCCGAATCATGTATCACGTTGTCGAGCTCACCTAACGGAAAGGGGGAGTAATCTAGAGCGGCCCACTGTACTACCTTATGTCTCATTCCTGTCTCTCCAAGAATCTCCTTGAAATGCTGGTGAGCCTCTTGCAGTTTGTCTTGCTGACTAGACAATAAATTATCATTCCAACGGAGAGATCTGATATAGTTCTTATTTCTCCTGTTGTTTGCTACCAAGTTGAAGCGACCCAATCCCTTGGGACTCAAATGTGATACAATTACTAGTCCCAGGAGGCTAGTAAACACATTTATACATCAGATGATTCCAGATCTGCTTAAACGAGACAAACCTATAAAGGTGGCGATCAACTTTAAGAGTTGGTCCACAACTCGGGACATATCATAAGAGTGGGGCTGAAGCAGCCCAATATACGCAGTGAAGCAAATCAGCGGTCCAACAGCCACAAGCAAGGTTGGGAACAGTCGTAACTCTTACCCGATCTCCTTTTTCTGAAAAACAACAAATAAGCAAGGGTGAGTACAAATGTACTCAGCAGCCCACCTTCACCCGCGGAATGGGGAAATCAGATATAATGCATGGAATATGTGGAGCTCAGGATATTTTGTAGAAACAACAATATTTTATGCAGGGTTGTTTTGAAAAACATTTTGTATTTTTGCAAAGCGCATCCTCTCCAAAAGGAGCAGGAAGTTTTTCAATATTAGAACAAAATCCCCTGGACTAAACCATCCAGGTATCTCAGCAGTTTCCCACTGGTTTTCATTTTCAAAACAGCTACTAGACTTCCCGTCCACCATAGCTCACGGCTCAACCGCCGGACCTTTTTTAAAAACCACTTTTCTCAAAATCATCTTTTTTTGGAAAACAAAACATTAATTGCCATACCACACCAGACTCGTCCATTCCTGTGGACACAGACTATTCGAATAGGTTTTCAAACTCTGCGCAGAGGTGTACACTTTACCCACTAGTCTGGCTCTGCGATCTCATGATCAATGAGATCTGAATCCGTATCTCTTTCTTTCCTCGCACGTCCTAACCTTAACGGTTATACCGAAAGGAGTCAGGCCACCACCATGCCCAAACCGGACAAAACATTCCCCCTCCTTATCCTCCCGGTGCTCCCCAGCCTTCATAACCCTGGGGTTGGACCGTACGAGTTCAGATTGAGTGACTGCCCACACAGTCTCGAGTGGTTGTACTTATCATGAGTACAGGTAGTGAAGGATGACAAACCGGTCCTTATATGAGGGGACAATCCTTCTGCTCATGCCTAAACCAGCTGAGCCATCACCTTAGGCCCTCCCCTAAACCAGGGAGTCCCTGATCATCCCTACTCAAAGGTGATAAGGGTGAAAACCCTTCATCATACACATTTTGAAAATCATTTTCTTTTGAGAACTCACACCTTTCCTCAAATCATTTGTAACAATTATATCAGGGATTGATTGCGGCAAGCGGCTGGGTGGCCATAATAACTTGTCTTAAAATCATATCATGCATAAAATAACAGGCTGAGGGCTGTGGTTGTAAAACATAGGTAATTTATGCATCAAAGGGATCCAGTGAGCTTGCCGTGCTTACCCGGCGAAGGGGGAAGGGGAGCTCGCGGAACTGGCTTCTAGCTCCACTGCCTGGCGTAGACTTGCAGATCTGACCTCCACGAGACGGCATGAATGCTCCGATAACTATGCAACATGAATAAACAAACATACAAACAAGCAAGTATACCAACAAATATTTAGTATAGTGGTCAGAATAGTGATATATGGATGGGTAGAGTCTTGAGTAGAACCTGTGTCATGTGGTGTTGTGATATTACTGGTGGTGGAGCGGAGGTGCTTACCAGGAGGGTGGACTGGAGGCGAAGCGACACTATGCGTGTAGCCGGTAGAGCAGAGTAACTGAGTGGGTGGGGTGTTTGCCTTGGCTGAGGGTGTTGAGTGTGTGGAGAGGGAGAGGGTAGCTGGGTGTATGTGGTGTAGCACAGTGAAGTTCACTATTGGTGAGAATAGTGACGAATGAATCGTCTGACTTAGTATGAATAGGAGAGTTATAGGCAGAATATGGGACAAGAGTATTTTGGGAGTCTTCTGGAATATGAACCATGCTTAAGGGATGACATGGTTGGATAGGGAATAGTTTGATAAGAATTTAGAAACAAGAATTATTGGAATCTGAGTTTGGAAGCCTGGTTCGAAGGAATCTCAAAATCAAGCATGCTCAACTTGGAGAGACCTGGGATGGGTGACCAGATGAGAAGTTCCTACTGGAAGGAAAATCACAGTCACCAGAGTTCGTATGACTGGAACATGGGTCTGGCTGGTCTTAGGTGGACTGGACAGCATGATGGATGAGTAGTTGAAATTTGGGATGACTGGATGACCGATGAATAGTAACAACGATTAGTAACGATGAATAGTAATGGTGAATAGTGATGGTGAATAGTTTGTATGAACGAACGATGAACGATGAATAGGAACTATGAACGAACGGACGAACGATCGAATGATCGGACGAACGAACGATCGGAATTTCGGCAGCATAACGGCAAGAAAAAGATTATTTGGACGAACGAACGGACGAACGATCGAATGATCGGACGAACGATCAATCAGAATTTCGGCAGCATAACGGCAGGACAAAGATTATCTGGAAGAACGATGAATAGGGACTATGAACGAACGATGAACGATGAATAGGGAACTATGAACGAACGATGAACGATCGAATGATCGAACGAACGAACGATCGAAATTTCGGCAGCATAACGGCAGGACAAAGATTATCTAGAAGAACGATGAATAGGGACTATGAACGAGGATGAACGATGAATAGGGACTATGAACGAACGATGAACGATCGAATGATCGAACGAACGATCGGAATTTCGGCAGCATAACGGCAGGGCAAAGATTATCTGGAAGAACGATGAATAGGGACTATGAACGAACGATGAACGATGAATAGGGACTATGAACGAACGATGAACGATCGAATGATCGAACGAACGAACGATCGGAATTTCGATAGCATAATGGCAGGGCAAAGATTATCTGGAAGAACGATGAATAGGGACTATGAACGAGGATGAACGATGAATAGGGACTATGAACGAACGATGAACGATCGAATGATCGAACGAACGAATGATCGGAATTTCGGCAGCATAACGGCAGGGCAAAGATTATCTGGAAGAACGATGAATAGGGACTATGAACGAACGATGAATGATGAATAGGGACTATGAACGAACGATGAACGATCGAATGATCGAACGAACGAACGATCAGAATTTCGACAGCATAACGGCAGGAAAAAGATTATTTGGACGAACGAACGATCGAACGATCGGACCAACGAACGAACAAACTAAGAACAGGGGGACGAACGATCGAAGAACGATCGAACGATCCTTGTGCTAGTGTGTGCTTGTGTGGAACATGGAGTGGGTGTGTGTGGGGGGGGGTGGGAGAAGAGAGTTGCCATGAAATGGCTTGGGGTGGGATGAGAGGAGGCCCTTGCCCCTCTATTTACAGCCATGGTGGGGGATTAGGGGAAGGGATGAGAGGATTAGTGGGAGGATGAGAGGATTAGTGGGAGATTAGCATGGATTTGTCTTATGTGAGTGAGATTAGCTTGTAGAGCTCACCGTATGACACCGGAGGCATACGTATACGTATGAGCATGAGGAAAGTTATGAAGAAAATATTTGTAGGGACTTGAAAAATGATTCTGAAGGTATTTCTCAAGAGGAAAATACTTGGAGATATATCGGTGGAATATCTGGGCAGCATTTCTGGAAAGAACTTGAAGGGGATTTCTCAGGAAATATCTGGGCGGTATTTCTGGAAGAATTTGAGGGTGATCACTGGGGAAATATTTGTAGGATATTTTGAGGACAATTTTGGAGAGAATATAGACCACTATAATTTATTTGTTGATATCAACTTGCAAACAAACATTTTGAAACGAAATTTGAAATTCATTTTGAATTTAGAGCGAGTTTGAGAAAATTTCAAGATTTGAATTTTTGGGATGCTACACAAGTGAAAGAATTTAGTGTTAGCATCTCCCATACGCATCCATATCTGTCTGGAGTGTTGTCTTGTTGTTGCTTTTTGAATGGAAACAATACCAAGAATTTTGATTTTCAGTCTTCTCCTGAACTCCAATTCATTATTGGAGAGCTATCTATTTTCTTGCGCCTTCTCCAGAAGAGTCAGAATAATCTGAATGATTGCTAGGCGAACCTTGACGCTACCTACTGTTTTGTGTCTCCATGCACTTAGAGCTTTGGTTATGCGTGACATCTTGACATGCAGCCTTAGAATGGCATCCGTAGAGTTAACTCCAGTAGACCAAGCTCGTTGTACCACCTCCCTGAAACTGTCTAGCTTCGTCCAGAATGATTCAAATCTAAAGCCCTTGAAGAAACAAAAATGGGAACGACCTTGCATAATAATTGGGTAGTGATCTGAAGTCATGGTGCAAAGGGACATAAGATCCGCCGTTGGGAAGAGACCATGCCATTGAGTTGTCGCAAAGAATCTATCTATCCTAGTCATTGTAGGATTCACTTGTTCATTTGTCCATGTAAAGGCTCTATCGTTGAGATCAAGCTCTAACAGATGCAGATCATCAATAGTACTATTGAACCGACTCATAACTCTTCTATTGATTGATCCTTTATTTTTCTCCCTTGATCTCCTTATCATATTGAAGTCTCCTAAGATCGCCCATTCCGGACGCATCACATTTCGGATGTTTCGAAGCTCTGACAGGAAGTTCATTTTTTCAATTTCCGGCTGGGGACCGTAAACCCCCGTGAGGCCCCAAACCTCTTCCTCAACTCTCGAGCTGATTCTAATCGAGATCGAGTAAGTTGATGCGCATGGAATGAGGTCCATATTGAACAAATCTGCGTTAGAGGCCATAAGAATTCCACCAGAGGCACCTTGCGAAGGGAGGTGAACTATTTGACTAGCCAACTTGCATCCCACGGTTTCCTTCAGTAAGTCATTGGTCCAGTTCATGATTTTTGTTTCTTGGAGACAAACAATGGTTGCACCTGAGGACAGAATTGTTTGTTTCACACTGGCACGTTTGGCCGGGTCATTTAAACCCCTCACATTCCAAGAGAAAATAGTGCAGTTGGAACACATTTAACTATTAATACCACTTCCACTTGACAGACTAGAAGTACAAGAGACAGAACAACAGACAGACAACTGCTACAACCATGCACCTAACAACTCCCACCATGGACCACACAACTTACTACCACAAAGCAATCCCCACACCAACATGCTGGGGGCCGGCCGATACAAAAGCACTGGAAGCCAGGACAATAAAAGCCATGAACTCGCCATTAAAACATCAAATAGTACAGACTCAGACATAACTAGATAACCCCACTGAGGGGACCAGGAACAGTAGATCTGATACATCATAAGGAGATAGCAACCACCAGGCAGAGTGCTCAGGCATCCCCCACAGCCCTGAAGGTCAGGGAAACTAGAGGTGCCACCTCACGCCCCCTCTTCTTTGGCCCTACCTTCTCCTTCCCTTGATTGACCAGTTCCATGATTGCCTCCATCTGCTCTTTGGTTAGCGGTCTTGTGAATAGGCATGCAATCTGCTCAAAAGGATTGCCTTGGTTAGAGGAACAGGAAGCAGTAGAGTTTTGGTTTTGGTTTGTTGCAGCGTTATTTAGCTTAGCTATCAGAATGTCCTGAGCTTTTGTTATTGCATCTCTGGAACGCCCCATCGTAAACTTTTTCTTGGCCACTAGTCTAACGCTGGATCTCTTTGTGAAGGTCGGAGTCTGGTTATACAACACAACATGAGATTCAGTGGATCGCCCCATTGTAGTGTTAAAACTGCCTGTGGTATCAATAGGAGGTGGATGGATTAGAGGTTGTTCTTTTGGCCTAGTGATAGATGCAACAAACTCTTGTAACTGTGCATCGGAGCAAACACCCTACCTATGTGCGGTTGACTAACCAACTAAGAAAGGATCAGTGATGTGAACTGTGTCAGAAGTAAGAACTTCCTGATTATGTTGATTACAGTGTTGTTCTGTGACTAAATCGCTTGCATCTAAATTAGGATCAATGCTTGTTACTCCTTGAGTTGACCTTTGTGTTTGAGTTGACCTTTGTGTATCTTGTATCAATGGAACATTGGACAACATACTATTAATCCGGTCTGGGCTAAAATTAGATTCAGTCCCCCTTTCTACAATAGAATGAAGAGGAACATCAACGCTATTTATAGAAGTCACAGGAGGTACCTTGGGAGATGCGGATGCCTAGAATAGGAGCGAATGGATGCTATCATGGCTGTTGTCTCCTATCGGCCCAGAACTTTCCTCAGCAGCCTTATGAGCCTTGTTGTCAGAGTTGTGGACTTTGGCTAGCCTGGAGATTTCAGCAACTGTCGTCCCTTCGTCAAAGCCCGATGGCCACACAGTCGAGATCAGAAGGTTAGCAAAGGAGACCGTCTTAGCTTTTACAATAGGGACCCAAGATTTAGTGACTGACAACCCATGCACATGACGACGAAAGGGAGTGGACATTCTATGCCTTCCATTGGACGTTCAATGAGAGTATATGTATCTCATATTCTCATCAATACTACTAGATCAGGCGGCGCCCCTTCGGGCGCCCTATCTAACACGAGGGAAAATCAGAGTGAGCAATTATCTATGTCATATTCAAATTCAGCCAAGGGTTTCATAAATTATTTAGCACAATTGGTGCTTCAAAGGTTGAATCTCCCACAAAACTGTTAGTGCGAGACGTATAGAGCAACAAAACAATTGGTGTTTCAGAGATGCGCTCAGGCAGTAAGATCTATTTTGGACCATTACAAGCCAGTACAGTAATTTGTGTTGGTACCTATATTATTGCCATTTGGTCATCATAGGGACTTCTGTAAAAAACACAGAAATCCCACTGAAGAAACCTAAAACATTTCTTGAAACTTACAATAGCACTCTGTTTGAATTTTATGCAGAAGCAAATAAAGGAACTGGAATTAGAGAGAAATTCCATGGTCATTAAGGAAGCAGAGAACTCGAAGGATTATTATGATCTCTTATAGCAACACAGGAGTTTGAAGAAGAATGTCCATGATATGGTCGTCTCTCCAAAACATTTTCTGCCTTTCTTGCAACCTGGAACATTTTCCGCCTTTCTTGCAGCCAACTTTTCCATTGATGAAAATGTTACATGTGGAATTATAATAAACTTCAAAAAAGTGAAATCACATGGTAAAAGTACATAAGTTAAAAAAAATTATTCCATTCCAATCTATTCCTCTGATGTGATTCTCTACTTTGCTTATATCTACAGAATACATAATAATTTACCTACGTGTTTGGTAATGTATTCCATGACACGATTCATGTAGCCATGCGTTTTGTGGTGAATTGGGAAGGGATTTCAGTCTTAAGCAACAATTATTCCTGCTCGCTGTTGACTGCTATACTTGATGCTTTGTTATTCAAGGTGCATTGATGCATGGGAAAAACAAAGTATGTGATACTAACCGAATGGAAAACCAAGCGTGCTGATGAGAGCTTTGTTGCAAATGACAATGGCAATTGAAGATGCAACAAAGATTGCAAGCGACCTGATCACACTAAGCTAGAATGTGATGCTAGCAAAAATATAAGAACATTGTGAAATATGAACAGAAGCATTTTCTCGCAGTATCCTAGGACCATAAGACATCTAATTCATGTACCTGTAAGTAGGAATGCATCATGAGGAACGAGTGCAACACCTAGCAACCCGAGGACTAATAAAGAACTAACCTAACACATGTTATCATTTGCAGGAACCAATTAACAGGGCAAGTTATTCAGAAAACTAAATATGAGGGACTAAAATGTATGCACACTTTGCACCTAAAATTGTTTGTAGCTGCACGTTTTGTAAGTAAAGGCATGGTCGGTAGATTAACAGACAAAGCATAGTTTAGACAGAGGTGTGGGTGAATTAAGGTTTCGTAGCCTTGAACAAATTTGTCCCACAAACTATAGCTATATTATATGTAATCAATCATGATAGAACTAACTTAACGAAATGGAGACAGTGAACGATGCTAAACTACAGGGATGTTTTACTAATCGATACGCCATCGGACTGGTGAGTCTGCAAACAAAACTATGTTAAACCAAAAGAACGATTCAGTCTATGGAAAAGGAGCATAACAGGATCGATGGAACATCAAGCATTTCGAAAACTATGAATGATGGCCTTCTGAGAGTGCCATCTAGTTGCCATAAACCCTAGTTTATGACTGCAGTAGGCCTAAACCTTTCTTTAATCACCAACACACGAGATCTGACCAGTTTAGCATGAGCAAAAAATAGGTTAACTGTAAGGACCAACCAATATAGAACCAAGCGTTCATCCCTTCATGGATTTAGACAACAACATCGCAGGTCCGTGCATAGCAATCTAAGATTTGGGACATACCGACATGGTCGCCGAAGTTTGCCGCCGAGGTGCCTGGTCGTTGAAGGGGATCTATGCCGATGTCGTGCCTGCCCACTCCTGCTGGTCAGCCAACAAGCCACGGCAGCTGAGTGACCTCGCTTACGCTAACAAGCTTGTCGTTCTCCAAGGCCCTCTGGCTAATGCCGTCAAGTAGTGGACTCTTCCAGATCTAGTGGAGACGCGTCGTCGGAGCCTCGATCTGCTATCGCGGCGCAAAGCATCGGAGTCAGGTGGTCACTGGACACAGACTTCAACTGTGTTGGAGGTCGGCTGCCACCAGAGGCTTCCAATGAGGGAGACGACCTTGTGGAGCATGGCGAGCGAGCCAGAGGCGACAGCGGAGACGATGTCTTCAGAGCGGACGGTGTCGAGGAAAGGCTACAACACGACGACGGGGAGCGTGATGGCTGCCCAGGGGGTGGGGGAGAAGGCGAGGTGTAACACCCTGATTTTGGGGGTATAAAATTTCTTTCTAATTATCACCCAAAATCACGTGTTACTCTTCTTTTTCTCACTCTTGGATTTCTCTCTCTCTAGATTCATTCTCCCTTTTTCCTTTTTGACTAGAGATAGCCTAAACTAGTGGAGGTTAATTATTTATTTTTGCCAAAACCTTATGAGTCATGACATGTTGCATCATGCTAAGTTTAAAATATTCTTTGAAGTGTTGCACAAGTTTGAATTTATTTGAATTTGAAACCTAGTTTGAATTTGGATTTGAAAAACCCTATAGAAAAAGAAATGGAAAAGGAATTAGAAAATTCAGAGAAAAAGAAAAGGAGGAAGCAGCCCAAACCAGCCCAGTCGGCCCAGTCAGGCCACGTGCCCGCGCCCGTGCCGTCTGACAGGAGGACCCCGCCTGTCGGCGCCAGTCTTTCGCGCGCGGCCTCCCTCTCTCACTCGCTGCACAGTGGGGCCGATCTGTCGGCGCTAGTTTCCCTCGCCCGCGCGCTCCCTCTCTCTCTCTGTCTCGCGGGCCCGGATCGCCAGTCGTCGAGCCGTTGCCCCGCGTGCCCCTTTTTTCTCTCTCTGCGTCGTGGGCCAGCCCTGTCAGTTTCGCCCCTCCGCGCTCGTCGTGGACCGGCGTGTGCGCACTCATGCACGTCGCCGGATTTCTCGGCCACGACGCCCGCCCACGCGCTCAGCTCCCTTTATAGAGCCCCGCCAGTGCCCCGTGCACACCCCTCACCTCATTTCGCGCATCTTCGCCCTCTCTCGCGCTCTGCCCACGCCGCCAGCCGCCGCCGGAGACCCGTGCCCGCGTTCCCGGCCATCCTGCTCGCCAGAGGCCGCTCCAAGCCTCCCCGAGCTTCGCCCCAAGGTGAGACGCCCGTTCCCATGCCCAATTTCCCCTATTGCGCTCTGTATTCGGCCAATTTCGCCTTCGCCGGTGCTCGGCCGCGGCGGTCCGCCGTGCTCGCGTGGTGGCCGGCCGATTTAGCCTGGTCTAGTTCACCGAAGTAGGCCCCTGTGTCACCTTTGACTCTGCTGAAGTTAGCCAAGGCCTTAGCGTGCCTTAAGTCCCCTCCCCGTGGCTAGAATGGCTCACCGGAGTTTCTCTGGCCCGCCCGAGGCCTTCTCACCGCCGTTCTACCCTCTCTGCCAGTGGATTCATGGCCCCTTCCCCGCCATTGAGTTCGTCGTGGCACCCTCTCCCTCTCTACCCAACTCCGGCGACCCTGGAGCCTACCTAGCTCGCGCCTGCCTCAACTCCAGCGACCTCACCGCTGCAGAGAGGAGCGGCGCCGCTTCACGCACGTCTGTTTCCCCGGTCCGACTTTCCCTCCGTCCGATCTTGATCGAATGGCCCAGACCCCAGGAAAACCGCTTCGCGCCCGCGTGCCCTGACGCCCTGGCCTGCTCGGTCAGCGCGCTCTCCCCCTCTGTCGCTAACACTCTCCGGCCCGCTGTCAGTGCTCGCCCGCCCGTGCGCACGCTTCTGGCCGCAGATCTAATCTCAGCCGTTGGTTTTAGATCTGACGGTTAGATTCACCCGATACCCCTTCACGTGGTTGTTTTGCGTAGGAAACCCTCGGTTTGTTAGAAATAAACCCGCCATCCCTGGTTTTCGTGCGCAAACCCCTGTATTCTTGCAGATTTAGCCCTGGACTTTTAAATATTCACATAATTAGCCCTAATTTCATATTTTGAATTCCCAAACTTGTTTATTTCATAACTTTTGCATATGAACTCCAAATTTAGTGATTCAAGTTGCAAAATATTCATAGAATTATTCTCTGTTTAAATAAAATGGTTTCATTTACTGTCTGCACATTCTAATTTTTATGATTGAATATGAGCTAATATAGATGTAGTTTTATTTATTTAATAAAATAAATAAAAGGAGAATGTTGGAACTTGCTCTCCTGGGCAAGATGATCCAACGGGGGAGTGAAAGGAATGCAAACAAGGTTTTAACTTGAGATGGCGATTGCTCTGTTAATCTAGCCTCTCAAGGGCACTGTACGGGGGTATTTATAGGTGCCTGAGCGCCCAACGTCTTGATGTAAGGACGCATGTGCTCTCAGGCACCTGGACTATCCCCGGAATATTCCCATAAGGGAGGGTTACAGACTGTCATTACAGAAAAGCCATTACAAATCGGGCCCGTAACACACTTCTTCGTGCGGGGCTCGTTACAATGGGCCGAATCCCACGTGGGCCTCCAGGTTGGGTGAGGGTGAGGGAAGGGGCGACTCCGTCGTAGGCCTTCGTCTTGCAGTGTAGAGGACGAAGGGTGGACCTCGCCGGTGGAACTCATCGGTCGTTTTTGCTTCCGTTGGTACAGCGAAGTTGACGAAGGCTTGGAGCGAAGGGTAGCGTTTTCACCTTTGCCCCAACATTTGCCCTCCGAGGGACCAGTTCGACTAAGTCATCTGGTGCTGAAGACGTCGCTAGATGGTGGAGACGCTGCCCTCGCTCGAAGTGGTTCCGCGGGGGTTTTTGATGTGACCGTTGACGGACGCAGTACTGTTGGACTGCGGGTTTCCCGAAGCATCGCGTCCTGTGTATAAAAAGGGGGGCGGCGTGGGTCAGGTTCTCTTACCTTTATGTGCGCCGCAAAACCCTAGCCTCCTTTTGAAACCGTTCGCCTGCCCTCCTTGCTCCTGTTCGTCGGAGATCTGGCCCACGTCAAGCAGACCGCTCGCCATCGCCGACGGTACGTAGCCATGTTGTCTTCTTCATCATCTGCTGCAAACACACCGCCGGCCGACGCATCGTCCGAGGATACCTTGAGCAATGTGGCGGCGATGGAACTACATCCGGGTGATACGATGGAGTTCGGCGTTTCGTGGATTTCCTCGGTCCGCGTGCAGGATATGCAGCAGCTAGGGTATTTTGGCAGCGGAGTTGGCGTGTCCCGGGGCGGAGGAGGTTCCCGAGCCCGAGGGCGAGTTGGTCGTGTTTGAGGCATTTTTCACCGCTGGCCTTCGTCTGCCTGCACATCGCTTTGTGGCGGAGGTCCTACAGAGATTTGTGGTCCAGGTCCACCAGCTGACACCTAACGCCATGGTGGCCCTGGCGAAGTATGTCTGGGCGGCGACTTCGTATGACGGTCAGCCTTCTGTGGAGGTCTTCGCCAAACATTACTGTCTGCATTGGCAAAAAAGAAAAATTGGACACAAGAATGCACAGTTTGGATCGTGCACGTTTACGCCGAGGACCGGAAAGACTTCGATGGAAGTCGTGGAGTTGGTTCCCTGTGCCCGCAATAAGTGGGGAACTGGTGGGATTTCTGGTTTTATGTTTCCGAGGGCAAAGTCGAAGACCACCTAGGGCTCCCCGTGGCCGTGATGTGCTCCCATTATTATGTGGCGTACCCGCAATTTGAGGTGGCGGATGATGATGAAAATGAAGGAGCCCTTCGGTGCGCTGCCCGCATGAGTAGCGGGCGCGATTTAGTTGAGGAATTCATCAGGTATGGGGTATGGCCCTTGGCACATGGCTAGGCGTTGGGCAAAGTATGCCCTCGCGAGATGCCCTCCCTGGGTGGGCAGCGAGTGCGAAGTCCAGCCTTCGCGTTGGATCTGCATGGCCGGGATCCCGCCGCGTTCGTGCGTGAAGCGGAAGACGGGGCTGCTCGTATTGTGGGGCGTTATGTGCCTAGGACAGAGGCCCTACGGAGTTGGGATATCTGTGGATCCAACGTTCGCCTGAATAGGGTCTTCGAGCTAAATCGCTTGCCATACGACGTCTATCTCGGGGATGACGCTATTGACCGCCGCGGGAAGAGGCCAGTGGCCGTGACTGAGGAAGGCCCTTCAAAGAAGGCCGCCCCAGCCACTAAGAAGAGAAAACTAGGTATTGCAGTGGGGAGACTAAGGGTCTCTGATAGTTTTGCTGTGGAGTTGATGGGGACGTGCGCAGCCCCCCGGGGAAGGATGTCTTCGCCCGAGCTTCGGGAGTCTTCGGCGCGAATGCTGGAGGTTACCGGGGGTCGATGGCCCAAGAATGTTCCGATCCCCCGCACGGCTGGTGAAGACTTCTTTATGTCTCGCATGGTTCGTGACTTGAAGGTTTTTCCTTACGGACGGAATATTGCTGCTGTTGTATCGGCAGTGATGGAGAGGGACCGTCAAGACGCTGCGCAGAAACACCGGGCGGTCGTCAGGATCACGGATCCTATGCGCGAGGCGAAGAAGGCGCGGGGGAGCGTGAAGGATGCTGCCTCTGGCAGTAGCAAATTGGTGCCGGCTGCGAAACCGGCCGCCCCCGGGCATAGCAAGGCGTCGGCGAGCGCGAAGGTTGCCGCCTCTGGCGGGAGCAAGCCGCCCTCGTGTGGGCCCGTGAAAGGACGAAGGCCGCCTTTGCCGGCGTGACGTGTTGCTGACTTTAGCACGGACATCAGTGTTGATGATTGTTTTGTTGGTAAGTGAAGTTTTTTTTGGCGCAACTAGGCTTTTAACCAGTATCATGGTGCAGGGTCGGGTGAGGGGCAACTGGCTGTTGTCCCGCCTCCGGTGGCAACCACTTCGCCAGCGGCGGTGGTTGGGGCGAAGGGTGCGACGCGGGACCCGTGGGCCACTTTCTGCGCGAGCGGCAAGATTCTGTCGGTCGCTGCCGCTAAGGACGTGGCGAGCTCCATGTCTCAGCGACTGAGGGAAGCGTCGCAGCAGCTGTCACAGCAGCTGAAGTGAGTAAGTTGTGTTAGACTTCGATGTTTGTTGTTTTTATGAGGATTTGGGTCTCATGGGTTTATGTGTCAGGCGGCCGACTTCACCGACCACGTCGCGTCGGGTGCCTTGACTGCGGACGTTGCTGCCGAGGTCGAGAGTCTCCGGGCACAGCATGCGGATGCTGTGCGGGAGAAGTCGGCTGCGGAGAGCAAAAGCCGCAGGCTGTCAGAGATGGTGGCCTCCATGGAGGCCGAGAAGACGGATCTCCGGCGCCAGCTGGCGGAGGAGAGGAGGGAGGCAAACAAGGCCATCGCTGATGCGCAGGCTGCGCAGGCCGAGGCCAACGTGGCGCGGGCGGAGGGCAGTCTCGCCCGCCAACGCGCCGAGGAGCTGGAGGCGAGGTTCAACGCCCTACGCAGCCACGTGGACAAGGCCGAGGCCTCGACGCGCGCGGAGGTCGAGCAGACGCACGCACAGTTCATGGACGCGTACTGGGAGCTAGGTGCGCGGACTGCTGACTTCGAAGTGCCCGGCCAAGAAGCGGGCCTTCGCTTCCTTGAATGGTTGCAGGAGGAGCTGCTGGTGTTCCCGACCATTGTGACGGGTTTCATGTCCTTCGCCTCCCTCGTCACCTGCGAGGGGGCCGTGAATGCTTTGTCCCGCGAGGGGTGCAGGCATTACGAGGTCTTCGACCAAGCGGATGAAAACTTTGAATGTGAAATCTTCAAGGTCGAAGACCCTATGCTGAAGCAGTTGGTGGGGGCGCTCTTCGATAGGATGTGGGGTCCGCACGGCCGAGAGGCGGTCAGGGAGCGGTCCGATCGGGCAATAGAGCAGGTAAATGTTGTTTTTTGTGTGGTTATCTGTGCGGGTATGTGTGGTTTTGCTGAATGAGTGTGATGTTGCTACAGATGGCGCATGCCGAAGACGTCGAGGACCTTGGTGGTCTTGACGGCGCACTGCCCGAGGCCGCGAAGGTCGATCCGGTGCCGCCATCTGATGCCGGTGAAGGCCCCTCAGCGACCCCCACGCCGACTGCGGCCGGCGAAGACCCCGCACCAGCCCCTGCGCCGACGGGCGAAGACGCCTCGAAGGTGGTGGCCGAGCCAGGTGCCGAGCCGGCGGCCGAAGACCCCACAGCCGCGGCCGGGCCTTCGCAGGTGGCTAAATAGGTGTTGAGGAGTTTGTAAATTTTGTCTGTGTGATACTGAACCTCGGTTGCTGCGCAGGTTCTGAGGTTTGGGCCTGCGCACGCAACCGCTACTGACAATGCTATTTTTGTGGCGGCTTCGACCGTGGCTGCTGATGACGATTCATTTGGCTCTGTGTCTAAGTGTTTTGAATCTGATGATTCTGGGAGATCGATTGCGTGGACGAAGGAGTCTTCGGACGAGGACTTGGATTATTTTACAGCGTTAGATGTGGCTGCAGCGGAGCCTTCGCCGCACGCGGAGGGTTCCAAGGAGCTCCCGGGCATGAGTACTGGGTATAGGCGCCGGAGGGCGGTGGCGAAACGGAGAGTGAGTGGATTGTCGCGAAGAGGTAGGCGTCATCGTAGTGAGATGGAGAGTGGTCGTCTTTGCGTGGATGGGACTGGTAAGCGAGAATTGTTGTCCTCGCCGATTGGGGTGAGTGTAGGTGAGGGAGAGCTGCGAAATCTTTTTGAGGGTGAGGAATTAAGGATAATACTGTTCAACTATAGGGAGATGGGTATCATCCTGAAGGTTGAGCCAATGTAATATATGATGCCCTCGCTGTGTGTATGTAACCATAATTTATATGATAAGGCTGCGCGCCTTCATTGATCCGGCCGCGCCCGTAGGCGACTTCTGCACGGAGTCTTTTGGGAACGACTTCGATCTTCGCGTACTTGTTGTGTTGTTCAGGCCGCGCCCGCAAGCGACTTTTGCTCGGAGAGTCTTTTAGAAAAGACTTCGATTTTGCGCGCCTATTATTCCGGCTGCACCCTTAGGCGACTTTTACATGGGGAGTCTTTTGGAAAAGACTTCGATTTTGCACACTTGTTGTGCTATTCCGGTTGCACCCTTAGGCGACTTTTGCACGGAGAGTCTTTTGGAAAAGACTTCGATTTTGCGCACTTATTGTGCTAGTCCAGCTACACCCTTAGGCGACTTTTGCACGGAGAGTCTTTTGGAAAAGACTTCGATGTTGCGCACTTATTGTGCTAGTCCGGTTGCACCCTTAGGCGACTTTTGTGTGGAGTGTCGCACGCGAGGGTAGTCAGCGCTGCCCCTCGCGGTGACTTCGGTGTGGTCGAATGCTGAAGACCGTCGATGCGGTCTTTTTCGACATGTTGTATCTTAGTTTTTGCGGGGGATTTTTGCGGGTATATTACATGGCTCCGCCTCATTAAAAACCTCACCCCCCGGGAGGAATAGAGTGCGGGCCGGAATGATACTGTTTGGTGAATTACAAGGGCGTGTTAGCCCTGAGGATTCAAACAAAAAATTTGTGGAGATTATCGATATTCCAGGAATGCTCTAGGTCCTCGCCGGATGGTGTTGTTAGCCTATACGCGCTGGGGGACGCCTTCGTCTTAACGATGAAAGGACCCTCCCACTTTGGCTCCAGCTTGCCTCATGACTTTGTCCGAGTTGTCCGGACGAGTACGAGGTCCCCTTCGTCGAATTCTCTTGGGACGACTTTGTGGTTGCGCCAGGCCTTCGTTTGAGCTTGGTATTTGTTGAGAGCCTGCAGGGCGAAGACACGGTCTTCGTCGATGAGGTCTTTAGAGGTTGGTTCGTCTACGTCGGGGACGGCTGAAGCGCTTATCCGTGGTGACCCATGTTTGATTTCCTGCGGGGTCATGGCCTCCGATCCGTATAGCAGGCGAAAGGGAGTGAATCCAGTTGCCTGGCATTCGGTCGTGTTCAGCGCCCAGACTGCTTCAGGTAGCAGGTCGGCCCATTTAGCCTTCTTGTCGTCGAGAAGCATTTTCTTGATGGCAGTGAAAATCTTGTCGTTGGCGCGCTCCACGACGCAGTTAGATTGTGGGTGATATACTGAGGCGAAGGCAAGCTTGGTGCCAATGGAGAAGCAAAAGTCCCTGAAGTCCTGGCTGTCAAACTGTTTGCCATTGTCGACTGTGAGCTCAGTCGGGACTCTGAATCGGTAGATAATGTTTTGCCAGAAAAATTTCTGGGCAGTCTTCGACATTATTGTGGATACTGCCCTTGCCTCGATCCACTTGGTAAAATACTCGACGGCAATGAAGGTGAACTTGAGGTTCCCTTGGGCCGTGGGTAGTGGCCCGACAATGTCTAGCCCCCAGCGTTGAAGTGGCCATGTGTGGGTGATCAGCTTTGTGAATTGCGAGGGGTTGCCCGAACGGGGAGAGAACTTCTGGCAGGCTTCACACGACCTCGTGACTCGATTTGCGGCGCAGATTATAGCGGGCCAGTAGAAACCTTGATGGATCACCTTGGCAGCGAGGGCCCTGGGCCCCGAGTGGGAGCCGCAAGTGCCGCTGTGGACTTCACGCAGGATCTGGAGGCCTTCGGTCTTTGTGACACATTTGAGCATGGGTTGACTGATCCCTTTCTTGTATAGCTGGTCCTCAATAAGTGTGAAGTCCCGACTTTGGTGTTTGAGGCGCTTGGCCTCGTTGACATCACCTGGATGGTAATATCATTGCAAGAATAGGGTTATTGGGGCCCGCCAGTCTTCGGCCATGATGAGGTTGACAATGCGATGGCCCTCGGCGTTGGTGGTATTTGCAGACCCTCTGGGTTGCGGACGGCTGGTGTGCCAATGACGTGGTAGAACACGTCGGAGGGCAGGGCTTCGCCTTTGGCTGCTACTTTAGCTAACACGTCAGCTTCTTCGTTCCTAGCGCGATCCACATGCTACAGGGTGAAACCCTTGAATTGTTTCTCAAGACTGCGAACGGCTGAAAGATACTGCAGAAGTGCAGGGTCTTTTGCTGAATAGTCTTTTTCGATTTGGCCAGCAACGACTTTGGAGTCTGTCTTGATTATGTAGGTGGTCACGCCGAGTGCTTTCAGCTTGCGAAGGCCCAGGATAACAGCTTCGTATTCTGCTATGTTATTTGTGCACCTGTCGGATTCCAGAGCGAAGCTGAGGCATGCTGCATATCTGTGCTTGACGTCGGTGGGTGATGTGATAATTGCAGCCACGCCTACCCCCGCATGGCACCATGCGCTGTCACAATGGATGGTCCACACCTTCTTTGAGGGCTCTTCTTGCTGCCGTGCTGGCCCTGTCCAGTCGACGATGAAATCTGCGAGGACTTGCGACTTGATTGATGTCCTGGGCTCGAAGGTGATGTGGTATTCAGAGAGTTCGGCTACCCATTTGGCGATACGGACGGACGCCTCCGGATTTCTGAATAATTCACCGAGTCCCCTGTCCGTGGTGACCCACACCTTGAACGCTTCGAAGTAGTGGTGCAACTTGCGCAATGCCATGACGATTGCGTAGGCAATTTTTTCCAACTCCGTCATGTTGCATTTGGAAGTCGTGAGGACTTCGAAGACGTAATAAACTGGACACTGCTGAGTTGTGCCCTCTCTGTCCTGCTCTTGGACCAACGCTGCGTTGACTGCGTGTGGCGAAGCTGCGACGTAGAGCAACAGAGGTAGCGAGGGGTCGGGGCTTGTAAGGGTTGCCAACTCTGACAGGTGCTATTTGAGTGATGCGAAGGCTGCCGCTTGCTCTGGTCCCCATGCAAAGTCTTTTGCACCGCGTAGCGTCTTGAGGAAAGGTAGGCTTCGCTCTGCGGACTTGGAAATGAATCTGTTGAGGGCGACCAATCTGCCTATCAGGCGTTGGACGTCTCTGGTTGACTGCGGAGGCATCATGTTGATGATAGCCTGGATCTTGGTCGGGTTGGCCTCGATCCCGCGGTGCGACACCAGGTAGCCCAGTATCTTCCCCTAGCGAACTCCAAAGACACACTTTTCGAGGTTTAGGCGAAGTCGTGCTTCCCGCATGTTCGCGAATGTTTCTGCGAGGTCGGCTAGGTGATCCTCTTTGTTTTTGCTGGCGACAACGATGTTGTCCACATACGTGAAAATGTTCCGGCCTACTTGGCTCTCGAGCACCATCTTGGTGAGGCGAGAGAAGGTGGACCCAGCGTTCTTTAGTCCCTCTAGCATTCTGACGAAGCAATACATGCCGAAGGGCGTGATGAAACTGGTACTGGCCTTGTCTTCCTCCATATATATTTGGTGATAGCCAGAGAAGCAGTCGAGGAGTGACATGACCTCACATCCGGTCGCACTATCGACGATCTTGTCGATCTGAGGCAGCATCCGGTGCACCACCGGACAGTCCGGTGTGCCAGACTGAGCTGAGCTTCGGCTGCACATAGCCAGTCTTTTGCAATCCTTTTCTTTTCTTCTTTTCTCTGTTTCTAACACTTAGATAACTTCATTAGTATTCAAAAGCAAATGTACTATGTCTAGAAACATACCTCATGTCTTGATTTGCGCTTTTTCAATCTTTGGCACATTTAGAACTTAGAGAATATGTGTTGTGCACTTAATCACCAAAACATTATAGAAATGGCCCAAAGGCACATTTCCCTTTCACCCCAGCATGCCAGAAGTCCTTTGAGACATTGAAAGAGAAATTGACAACGGCACCAATACTGATTCTGCCATATGTTCACAAGCCATTCTCAATGTATTGTGATGCTTTGTACACCGGACTAGGATGTGTGTTAATGCAGGAAGGGAGAGTAGTGGCACACTCGTCCCGACAGTTGAAGATTCATGAGAAGAACTATCCTACTCATGATCTGGAGTTAGCAGCCATGGTTCATGCATTGATGTCCTAGAGGCATTATCTTTATGGGCAGAAATGTGATATCTACACGGACCATAAGAGCCTCAAGTACATATTCACTCAGTCAGAGTTAAACATGAGGCAGCGAAGATGGCTAGCATTGATCAAAGACTATGAACTGGACATTCATTATCACCCAGGAAAAGCAAATGTGGTTGCAGATGTTCTGAGCAGGAAGAGTCATGTCAATATGTTGGGCACTCACCCGATGCCGTATGAGCTAGCGAAGGAATTCGACAGATTGAGTCTCGGATTTCTGAACAACACTCAAGGAGTGACAATTGAGTTGGAACCCACTCTAGAGCAAGACATCAGGAAAGGTCAAAAGGATGATGAGAAGATTAATGAGATCTGGCAGCTGATCATAGATGGAAAAGGCAAGGATTTCCATGAAGAAGCAGAAGGAGTGGAATGGTTCAAGGACAGACTGTGTGTTCCTGACATCAAATCGATCCGAGAACTGATTCTTAGGGAAGCCCATGATATAGCATACTCTATACACCCTGGCAGTGAGAAGATGTACCAAGACCTGAAGAAAAGATTTTGGTGGTACGGTATGAAAAGGGAGATAGCAGAGTTTGTGGCAGTGTGTGACAGTTGTCAAAGGATTAAAGCAGAACATCGGAGACCTGCAGGTTTGTTGCAACCGTTGCATATTCCTCAGTGGAAATGGGATGAGATCGGAATGGACTTTATAGTTGGTTTGCCCCGCACTCGTACTGATTATGACTCCATCTGGGTAGTAGTGGACCGTTTGACAAAGGCGGCCCATTTGATACCAGTCAAGACCACCTACAACAGTGTGGTGTTAGCCAAACTATACATGGCTCGGATTGAGTGCTTGCATGGCGTTCCGAAGAAGATAGTATCAGATAGAGGCACCCAGTTCACCTCTCATTTTTTGCAGCAGTTACATGAAACCTTGGGCACATATTTAAAGTTTAGCTCAGCTTATCACCCATAGACAGATGGTCAAACAGAGAGAACCAATCAAATTCTAGAGGACATGTTGAGGGCTTGTGCTTTGCAAGACAAGATAGGTTGGGACAAGAGATTACCATATGCAGAATTCTCTTACAACAACAACTATCAAGCCAGTTTGAAGATGTCACCATTCGAAGTGCTCTATGGGAGGAATTGCAGAACTCCATTGCATTGGGACCAACCTGGTGAAAGATAGGTGTTCGGTCCAGATATTTTGCTCGAAGCCAAAGAGAACATCAGAATGGTCCGAGAGAATTTAAAGGCAGCGCGGTCCAGGAAGTGAAGCTATGCTGACACCAGAAGAAGAGAACTCAGTTTTAAAGTGGGAGATTATGTCTACTTGAAAGTGTCACCCATCAGAGGAACCAAAAGGTTTGGAGTCAAAGGCAAGCTAGCACCTCGTTATATTGGACCGTATCAGATTCAAGCCAGACATGGAGAAGTGGCTTATCAACTCAGCTTACCAGAAAATTTGTCCGCTGTTCATGATGTGTTCCATGTGTCTCAGTTGAAAAAATGCTTGAGAGTGCCAAAAGAGTAGTTGCCAGCAGAGGATCTTGAAGTTCAAGAAGATCTGACTTATACTGAGAAGCCAACTCAAATTCTGGAGACAGCAGATCGGGTCACCCGAAGAAGTACCATCAGGATGTGCAAAGTCAAATGGGGTCACCACTCGGAAGAAGAAGCAACCTGGGAACGAGAAGATGATTTGAAAGCCAAGTACCCTGAGATCTTTTCTAGCCAGCCATGAATCTCGAGGGTGTGGCGGAACCACCCGAATTATTCCAGCTTAAGTGCCTTAGTCACGCCTCAGGGGCCGTAACACACTTAAATCGGAATAACCCGTCAGTCCCTCAGATCTAGTCTGATGAAGCCACTTAACCAGGATCAAATTCCACAATCTCACTCGAAGGTGAGTCACAGGAGAAATACAATAAAACAGGAAACCTCAAATTAAGTACTGAGTTATTACATAAATCGGAGTTTTTGAGTAGCAAATAAGAGTTCACAAAATAAAGTGCAGCGGATAATCGATGTCGTCGGTATCGAGGAAATGGGCAAGGCCTAGCCCACTACTCCTCGTGCTCCTCTCCTGCCGGAGCAACATCCCACTCGACCGTCCAACCCGGTGGCAGGGTGGTAGGCCAAGTCACACCATCAACCATTTCCTGAATGGTACCTGCAAAAATTGTGCCACAAGCAAGGCTGAGTATACTAATACTCAGCTAGACTTACCCGGTGTGAGGAATCTACTCCTCTACCTCTAGACTATGCAGCTGTTTGGCTGAGGGGTTTGGTTTGCCAAAAGCACCAGCTGTTTCTAAAAGCAAGTTTTAGCTTTCCAGGTTCTATCATCATTAACTTAGCTAGGTTGCTCCTTCTAAGCATACATGGTAACAATCAATTTATTCAATCAACAAGTTATCTTATGTAACCACATTTCACTTCTTACTCGATGCAGTACAAGGAATCAAGCAGTCTCATTAGCTGCAAGAAGCAGACGATTCGAATCGAGTTTTAACCTTGCAAGGTAAACCTAAACACACGGCATGTCAGGGTACTCCGACCCTGCACATGACAACCGTCCCCATCGATTCCCCATTCGCGTCCAGGCCTCACCGCCTTGGCATACAATGCTCCACTGACCCCGGCTGCCGCCGTGCAGTGACCGCACTTGTACCCACCATAGCTAGCATGGGAGACCCAGTCTTAGGTCGCATGAGGGATAAAGTCCGCGCCCGGCTTCACTCAGGTACTAGGTTTACCGGTTACCATATTTCCCGGCATGTGCTTAGTACGTTCAAAAGCTTGACTCAGGTATCCACACATTAATCCTTAATTCTTTTTTTCTCGTCTCATGGACAAGACATCCTCCCTGGATCCAAGTCCATAGACCAACATATATCCCATTATAAAGATGAATACAGTCAATTCCTGACCTCGCGCGAGTGCTGGAAAAATCACTCGACTTCTACCGAGATCCTGATTAGCAAAGCAGCTACTCGACCTAGCATACTAGTATTCATCTCAAAAAGGAATCCTAAGTTCATGCAACTAGAGGTTTCAAACAACTCCTACACTTAAGTGCACATTTCAACCCTACAAACATTAAGTGTAGTAAAATAGCATATATAAACGGTTATGCATAAAACCGGGGCTTGCCTTCAATTGCTGGGGCTGCAGGGAGATCCTCAACAGTAGCCTCTGAATCCTGCTCCTGGTCTTCCTCTTGGACAGGTCCTTGCTCGGGGATGAGCACGTACTCTCCGTCGGCAAGATTACAATCTAATGAATGCAATGCGTAAGATATATGCATGATATGATATGTGCTTTTAGAAATTACAACTTTAAGGGTGTATGATCTACTTGAGTAAAACAAGTTAACTTTACTGGAGTAAGACCCTTTGGTGGTATACTTGGTAAATTAAGTTAAACTTAGCTAAGGCAAGTGGTAGGTTTATTTTTGGGGTTCCACTGAATTCCTTTTAAGTCTTAGGGAGAATGGATAAGTTCTCAAGTTAGACTTATTGGGGTGAAGTTTATTTCTTCTTCCCTTTTCTTTTATTCTTTTTAATGTTTTGGAGTGGGTTTGAACTACAAGTTGCTTTTATAAAATTTTAAAAATTCTGCAAAAATTTACAGTGGCTTGGTACTGGTGTATGCTTCTTTGTCTCAAAATTTGGGGATCAGGAAGTGAATAGTTTTCTCTGGACAAAATTATCAAATCCTAGGGCAGAAGGGGTGCTTTGAACTACAGCTGTTATCTAACAGTAGGTAATTCTCTAAACCTTGTTTTTGCTGGCTTTTAGGTGTTATAACATGACTTGATACAAATTTCTAGTCATTAATACCTTTTAATTATTTTTCTATGGTTTTCTCAAGATTCTAGCCAAATAGGTGCTTTCTACTACCACTATATTTGAAAAATATCAAACAACAGAGTTCTTATTTTTCTTAGTTATTGTTTTGTGCAAGAGCAATCATTCTGAAGTTTGGCATCATTTTGTTAAGGAAAGGGGTGGTATGCATTATTTGAATTAAGTGGCCTTTCTCATAAATCTTTAGCAATAGGTAGGAATTTGCTTCTTTTTCAGGGGTTTGCATTTTTCTCTGGTAGTTCATCTCAGAATGGACTTAGCTAATTTTTGGTTGCCCATTATTACATCATTAGGGGTTGTTTATGATTTATTTTCAAAATGCCTCATTATCCTTTTGTATTTATTCTCCTTACTTAAAAAGTTGAACTGAGGTGGCCTTTATTTTTGTAATGGGGCTCTAGGGGTTGTAAGTTCACTGGATTTTTATTAATCATTTTGGTTATAGTTTTGCCATTCTAATAATTGATTTTCAGTCTATATAAGGCTAAATAAATCATCTTAATTTAGAGCTGGTCCAAATTCATGGTTTCTGTATTTTTCCTAGGTTCTTTGTTACATAAGTAAACTAGGAAAAATAATCTTAATCATTGTTCATTAATTTCTAATGCCTTTCTGATTTTCCCTAAGTTTTGGACAAATTAGCTTTAAATAAATAACTACATCATAATTTTTAATGCTGGGGTTCCTACTATTTTTAAACAGTGTCTAAATGAGGTTTAAACATCTACAAATTTTCTTAAGTTCAGCACAGGAGAAAAACTAATTTTTCTTAATTAAACAAGGTTTGGTGGGTTTCTGTTTTAAATTTTAAACTCTAAAATTTAGAACAGAAAGCATAGGGTTTATCATTTTTAAATGACAGTTCATGATATTCAGGAGCTAGCAAAATTGGTTTGACAACTTTTTATGAAGAATTCAGCAAGTTATGGATTTTCTAAGTTCTCTGGTCATTTTAAAAAGATTAACAGAAATGGTTTAATGGAAATCCACTTTGCACTGGGGTCCCTGGCGGGTTTTTAAGTTTTCCTCGTGAATCAGTCCTTAGGCTACTATTCACATGAGTCGCTGACGTTACAGAAAACCCCTCGGGTTCTAAGGATCCTAACCCGAGGTCCTTCGTCTACCTCAAACAGTAACCGCGGCGGAAGAAAGGGCGGAGGGGCTTACCGGCGGTGAGATTGCTCCGGTGAAGTGGTCGAGGACGTAGGGGAGGTCTCGGGGATCACAACGAGGTGCGGGTCGCCGTCGGGGATGGCCGGAGTCGGTCGGTCCACGCGCGCAGACGGGGATGCTCGTCGGCGGCGAGGAGTCCGGTCTGATCACGGCGAGGTAGTGGGTCAGGGAGGTTCACGGGATGCCAGAGAAGATATGGGTGCAAGGAATTGGTCGGAGACTCACTGGATAGCTCGGTCCTCACGCGGCGGCGGAAGACCGAAGTCCGGTGAGGTCGATCTCGGGCCTCCGGTGAAGTCCGGCCGGGTCCGAGGGCTTGGCAAGCTTCACGGGCTACTGGCGGAGCTAGCCGAAGCACTGGCTTGCCCAGAGGATGGCTGGGGTGGGCTGGCCACGATGGCCGAAGCTCTGGCGGCAATGGCGGGCGGAAATGAGCTCGCCGGAGCTAAGGGAAAGCGGCTGGCCGGTGAGGGTGAGTGCGGGGCGAAGTGAGGTGCGCCTGGGGAGGCTTTATAGGCACGGCGCGGTGTACGGGCGGTCGTGGACCGGCGAGTGCGCGCGGGCGTGCACTGGGAGGCGCGGTGCGCGAACGGGCGTGAACCGGGGGTGTCAGCCACGGTCGAACACGTGTTCCCGTTGCCTCTGCCCCTGTTCAAGCGCCGATTGGGAGCAAATCTTCGTGAATTTGGGCAAGATCGCTGTGAAGGATTTGTTCACCTGACCAAGCTTTGTCTTTTGTGTATGGACGTCGCGTGGTTTTAGGCTAGGGACAGGGAGTTGTAGCGTCACCAAGGTGACAGTGTCAGAATGTCTGGTCCCGAGGTCAAACTGCACCAAAACCATGTCAAATGAATTTTGTTTGAGTTCAAACTTTTCCAGGATGTGTTCAAGAGAATTTGGCACAACTTTCATATTTGGATCTCCTGGCTTTGAGTTTCGAAAAACAGAGAACGCAGATGATCTTTGAGAAGAGGTCTGAAATTCAGAAATTCAGAAATCTGAATTTCTCTAAGGGTTCATAGTTCAAGGGCTGATTTGGGGATTTATTTGAGTTATTTTGGGTAAGCTTTCTCAACCTTTCTTGTTGCTTATTAAATATACTTTAATTTTCATAATTGGCTCAAGTCATAATTTTAAATTTTTCATACCCTTTTCCTTATTTTCTTGAATTTTGCTCATGGGGCTTACTTAGGGTTTTTATTAGGGTTACACATTCTTGCCTTCTTAAAGGTCTCAATTGTTTGATCATGATACTTTTAAGCATATGCTTGGTGAATTTCTTCTTACTTTAGTTATTTTGATGCTCATGCTTACTTGGTTCACATAAAATGATGGTTCTTGGGTTGGCACTTTGAGAGAAACCCTAGGTGACACTGGGGTGTCACAGCCTTCCCCCCTTAAAGGAATCTCGTCCCGAGATTCGGGCCAGAGTCCTCCCGAGGTGAAGCGAAGGGTGAGACTTATAGGAAATGGGTGAGTGCTGTTATTATTAGGGTAAAACTGCTCTTCGAATGTCATTCTCTTTGCAACTTCAGAAGGAAGTCCTTTTAAGTTTTACTTCATAGTTACTTCATTCAGAATTAAGATCATATTTTTGAAAATTAGATTCGAAGGGCAGGGGGAGGGGTTGGGGGTGATTACGTACCAGCTTCCTTAGGTAGGCAATCGGGAAAGTTGGATCTCAGGAATTCCTCGGTTTCCCAAGTAGCTTCCTCCTCTGAGTGATTACTCCACTGGACCTTGTACATCTTGATCGATTTAGCCCGAGTTGATCTCTCCTTGCAGTCCAGAATCTTGGAGGGGTACTCTTGGTACGATAGATCTGACTCTATCTCCAATTCTGGCTCTGCTAAGATCTCAGTCGGCAATCGAACACACTTCTTCAGCTGAGATACATGGAATACATCGTGAATGGCAAACATCCTTGAAGGTAACTTCAGCTTGTATGCCACGGGTCCACATGCTTCTATGATCTCATAAGGTCCGATGTAGCGAGGGGCTAGCTTGCCTTTGATCCCAAACCTCTGCATTCCCTTGGTGGGTGATACCTTGAGGTATACAAAACTTCCACCTCGAACTGGAGAGGTTTCTTTCTTTTATCATGGTAACTCTTCTGCCTGGCCTGAGCAGCTTCTAGATTCTTCCTGATTAGTTTGACCTTCCTTTCGGCTTCAGTCACTAAATCAGGTCCAAAGACTTCTCTTTCACCAGGTTGAGACCAATTGAGTGGTGTCCTGCACCTTCTCCCATAGAGAGCTTCAAAAGGTGCCATCTTTAGGCTGGATTGATAACTATTGTTATAAGCAAACTCTGCCAAGGAGAGGTGCTTATCCCAGTTCTTGCCACTATCGATCGCACAAGCTCTTAGCATATCCTCTAGAATTTGGTTTACCCTTTCCGTCTGACCATCAGTCTGTGGGTGGTAAGCTGAACTTCTGATTAGCTTGGTTCCCAAAGACTCTTGCAATTGTTCCCAAAATCTGGCAACAAATTGGGCTCCTCGGTCAGAAACAATGGTCTGAGGTAATCCGTGCAAACACACGATCCGGTCAATATACAATTCTGCATATTTCTGAGCCTTATCAGTGGTGTGCACAGGAAGAAAATGTGCCACTTTCGTCAATCGGTCCACAATAACCCAAATCGAATCATGATGACGAGAGGTGTTGGGCAGACCCACAATGAAGTCCATGCTGATGTCATCCCACTTCCATGAAGGTATGGACAGGGGTTGTAAAGCTCCAGCTGACTTCAAGTGGCTAGCCTTTATCCTCTGACAGGTGTCACATTCTGATACATACTGGGCTATCTCCCTCTTCATTCTGGTCCACCAGTACAAAGGCTTCAGATCATGGTACATCTTGGTGCTTCCCGGATGCATAGAGAATTTGGAGAGATGAGTCTCGTCCAAGATTTTCTTCTTGAGATCCTGGTCCTTAGGAATCACCAATCTGCTTTTAAACCATAACACACCCTTCTCATCTTGGCGGAAACAATTATACTTCTTGACCTTCTGATGGAGATTCTTCTTGATAATCTACACTCCCTTGTCACTGAGCTGGGCCATGATGATCTGGTCTTGCAAAGCTGGCTCAACAGAAATGTGAGACAAAGAACCAGAAGGAATCACTTCAATTTGCATCTTGCTCAACTCATCACACAAGGTGTTAACGCGGGAATCCATCAGAACACAATTGCATTGCAATTTCCGACTCAAGGCATCTGCTACCACATTAGCTTTTCCAGGGTGGTAATGTACCTCCAGGTCATAATCCTTGATCAGCTCTAGCCATCTTCTCTGCCTCATGTTGAGATCAGCCTGAGTAAATATGTACTTAAGGCTCTTATGATCAGTGAAGATGTTGCAGTGGGTCCCCATTAGATAATGCCTCCACATCTTCAATGCATGAACCACTGCTGCTAGCTCAAGGTCATGAGTGGGATAGTTCTGCTCATGAGGCCTGAATGCTCTTGAGGCATAGGCGATGAGTCGGTTGTCTTGCATCAAGACACAACCTAGCCCGGTGCCAGAGGCATCGCAATATACATCAAAAGGCTTGCTGTTGTCAGGCTGCGCCAATACTGGTGCTGTGGTCAGATGCTGCCTTAATGCATGGAAGGCATCTTCGCACTTCTGACTCCAGACAAATTTGACTTCTTTCTTCAGCAACTCAGTAATAGGCTTCGCAATTCGAGAGAAGTCCGGAATATCTTCGGTAATAACCAGCTAATCCCAGAAAACTCCGAATCTGACGAACAGTGGTTGGTGGCTTCCAGTTCATCACCTCTTGCACTTTATCAGGATCAACAGCTATTCCAGCTTGAGAGATAGTGTGACCCAAGAATTTGATTTCCTTTAGCCAAAAATCACACTTGGATAACTTGGCATAAAGGTGGTGCTCTCGCAGACGTTGAAGCACTACATGCAAATGCCCGGCATGTTCTTCTTCGCTCTTTGAGTACACCAAGATGTCATCGATGAAAACCACCACGAACTTGTCCAATTCCGGCATAAAAACAAAATTCATCAGATACATGAAATATGCTGGTGCATTTGTCAGCCCGAATGACATCACCAAGAATTCATATAGCCCATATCTGGTTGAGAATGCCGTCTTCGGAATATCGCTTGCTCGTATCTTGATTTGATGATAGCCAGAGCGAAGGTCTATCTTGGAGAATACCTTGGCCCCGACCAATTGGTCAAAAAGAACATCAATACGAGGCAAAGGATACTTGTTCTTGATAGTTACCGCATTAAGAGGGCGGTAATCTATACACAGCCTCAAGCTTTCATCCTTCTTCTTCACAAATAGTGCTGGACATCCCCAAGGCGAAGTGCTTGGGCGAATAAATCTTTTATCCAGCAACTCTTGCAATTGCTTCTTCAACTCTGCCAACTCAGCGGGTGGCATCCGGTAGGGCCTTTTGGAAATTGGGGCCATTCCCGGTTGCAACTCGATGGCGAATTCAATATCCCGGTCCGGTGGCATTCCTGGCAGTTCATCAGGGAAGACATCTGCATACTCACAGACCACTTGGATTTTCTTCAAAGGTAAATCCGTCATAGAGAAAGCACATGACTGAGTCAAACCTTGACTGGGTAGAATTAAAGTGAAGTTCCCACAGAACGGAGAATTAACTTCCACGGTACGGCTGGCTACATCAAGCACAACTCGGTGCAAGGTCATCCAATTTGCTCCTAGAATAATGTCCACATTTTCCAATCCCAACACCAGAAGAGTGGTTTTGACAATGTGGCTTCCCAGTTGAATAGGCACACTTTGGTTTAATTGATTAGTTGCAATTTTACCCCCAGGTGTGACTATCATGAATGACCCTTTTGAGTGAGAGAATGGCAGTTTGCATTTAGCACTGAACTTTTGGCTAATGAAACTATGCGATGCACCAGAATCAAACAGAATTAAAGCAGGTTGATTATAAACTGAAAAGATACCAGTCATGATAGGAGCTCCTTCAGGTATTTCTTCCAGAGTGGTGAAGTTGAGCTTCCCTTGCCTGACTTGCACCTTCTGCTTTCTTCCCTTGTCTTGATTTGGTGCTGGCATCTGCCTCTGCTGGTTCCTGGGACAATTTTTGGCATAGTGGCCCACATTGCCACAAGTGAAACACTTGTTCCCATTGCCCTGGCGGAACTGCTGCTGCTGAGGCTGGTTGTTTCTTGGAGCGGGAGCTGGAAAGCGATTGGGTGCCGGCTGCTGCTGCTGAGGTGGCCTGATCACCCATCTGCCTTCCTGCTGCTGAAAACCCCTGCTCTGATTGTGAGAAACAATCCGGAACCTCTGAGCTTGAGCGGATGGTGCTGCCATTGGTGCTTTTCTCTTCTTCTCTGCCCGGTGAGCAACAATGCAATCCTCCTGGGAGATGGCCAGGTTGACCAACTCATTGAAGCTATCGGCTCGGACAGTGTTGAGTCGTTCCCGCAGCTTGGTATTGAGACCCCTGCGGAAGCGATCCCTCTTCTTCTCATCAGAATCAGCATGGTACCCTGCATACTGGCATAAGTCGTTGAAGGCTTGCGCATACTGCAGTACCGTGCGGGTTCCTTGATTAAGGGCCAGAAATTCATTCAACTTCCGATCAAGAATGCCAGCTGGGATGTGGTGTCCTCTGAAGGCAGTCTTGAATTCCTCCTAAGATACCTCACGATCAGCGGGGAGCATAGCACGGAAGTGATCCCACCAAGTCCGAGCAGATCCGCGAAGCTGCTGCGCGGCGAAGCGGGTCTTGGTAGCATCAGGGCAGTCTCCCGTGAGGAGGGGAAACTTGGACTCGACGACGCGAAGCCATACGTCGGCGTCCAACGGATCCTCTGCCTTGGTGAACAAGGGCGGCTGCGTGCTCAGAAACTCCTGGTAAGTGGCCATAGCCGGAGGTCGCTGAGGCTGGCCTCCACCATGCTGCTGAGGGTGGGGCTGACGCTGCAAGAGCTGTCGCAGAATCTCATTCTGCTGGGCCATCAGCTCCTGCACTGTGGGAGCTGGGGGAGGTGGCGGGGGAACCTGCTCGTTATGCCCGCGACGCTGCCTAGCTGCCATCTGAAAACAGAGATTGTCGCCATTGTTATCCCAACTCACAGTTTCGAACGACAAGATATCATCTCATATGGAAGAAAAAATGCCATAATCATAATATTAGGTTCGAAATGGAGATAACATGGTGACAAACATCCCACAGATTTCAAAAGTTCACAGGGTTACATCAATTAGGGGAAAGTACCCATAAGCCTACTCCAAAATGTGATATTACTAAGCTCGCATAGGTTTCTATCCGCCTAAAAAAATGCCGAAGCGACCGCTTAACCCTGAGCGGTGGAAGCGACACTGGATGCGGGTGAAGGGGGCATCGCGGAGGTAGTCCCATTAGCACCAGGGGCTGGTCCTAGCTCCTCGGGATCCTCTTCTCCCTCGCTTCCTGCTTCATTGGCCTCCATCTCTAAGTGGTGCATGTCCAGGTGGTCATTCGCTTCTTCGAGTTCTCTCTGCACATCGTGAAGCTGGTTCTCCAAGACATCAATAATGTTGTCTCGGATCTCCACCTGCTGCTCCAAGGTGGCAATGCGCTGGCTCAGCCTCTCTACCTGCAGATCCTTCTCCACCAACTCCGTGGATAGATCAACCACAAAATCTTCTCGATTATCGAGGGTGAGCTTGGTGGTCTGAGCGATGTTGGCAAGGTGTGCCATAGCGTCGCTCTGAAGGGCCTGAAGGCGGTACAGCACACTCATGCACTGAACAGTGACCCTCCCAACCAAGTCAGGATACATTGCCCACACATCCTTCACATGGCTCACGCGGTTACACCACATGGGATCATCCTTCTTCTCAGCAGGGAAGAGTCCCAAGGGGTGCATCACCATCTCCAGGGGATGGTAGCCACAGAAAGTCGTCAGGGCCTTCATGGCTGCTGCTTCAACGGTGTCGTCCGTCCTGAGTCCAATCGTCTTAGAATCAAGAGAACACCAACCCGGCTGAAGGGGATGAGCCTCCAAAGTCAGCCAGACCCGACAACGAGGTACCCGATGCTCCTCATACAACTGCACCGTGTACAAAGGGGGCGTAGGGTAACCGGCTGAGCTAAGCACTTCCCACAAGATGGAAGGAAAGCCATCGCGAGAAAGGAAGTCAGAACTGAAACGAGAGTCTCCTCCACTGGCGGGGGTGGGTGAATTCATCTGCGGAAGGGAATCAAAGATAAAGATCATGGTGGAAGGAAAAAGAAAAAGGGAACCCAGATGGTTTTAAAGAAAGGGGGTTAGCTCAAAATTTTAATTCCTTTGATGTTTTATAATGCATGCATGCTGGAAGAAACGTTGCCTCTCAGAAGAAAATAGGGTGCTTTTTAGGGCATCCCTAAAATAAGTACTGGCCCACGGGGCCTAAGTAATTAGCCACCCATCTTCCCTCTATGCCTAAGGCCTTTCGTCCTAGGTCTAACGGTCTAGTCCTAACGATCCTTAGCAGTTTCTAGGCAAGTTTTAGATTTTGAAAATTGGTATTCATGGTTTATTGTCCTTCTCTGTGGTGGAATTTGCTCCGATACCAGCTGTGGCGGAACCACCCGAATTATTCCAGCTTAAGTGCCTTAGTCACGCCTCAGGGGCCGTAACACACTTAAATCGGAATAACCCGTCAGTCCCTCAGATCTAGTCTGATGAAGCCACTTAACCAGGATCAAATTCCACAATCTCACTCGAAGGTGAGTCACAGGAGAAATACAATAAAACAGGAAACCTCAAATTAAGTATTGAGTTATTACATAAATCGGAGTTTTTGAGTAGCAAATAAGAGTTCACAAAATAAAGTGCAGCGGATAATCGATGTCGTCGGTATCGAGGAAATGGGCAAGGCCTAGCCCACTACTCCTCGTGCTCCTCTCCTGCCGGAGCAACATCCCACTCGACCGTCCAACCCGGTGGCAGGGTGGTAGGCCAAGTCACACCATCAACCATTTCCTGAATGGTACCTGCAAAAATTGTGCCACAAGCAAGGCTGAGTATACTAATACTCAGCTAGACTTACCCGGTGTGAGGAATCTACTCCTCTACCTCTAGACTATGCAGCTGTTTAGCTGAGGGGTTTGGTTTGCCAAAAGCACCAGCTGTTTCTAAAAGCAAGTTTTAGCTTTCCAGGTTCTATCATCATTAACTTAGCTAGGTTGCTCCTTCTAAGCATACATGGTAACAATCAATTTATTCAATCAACAAGTTATCTTATGTAACCACATTTCACTTCTTACTCGATGCAGTACAAGGAATCAAGCAGTCTCATTAGCTGCGAGAAGCAGACGATTCGAATCGAGTTTTAACCTTGCAAGGTAAACCTAAACACACGGCATGTCAGGGTACTCCGACCCTGCACATGACAACCGTCCCCATCGATTCCCCATTCGCGTCCAGGCCTCACCGCCTTGGTATACAATGCTCCACTGACCCCGGCTGCCGCCGTGCAGTGACCGCACTTGTACCCACCATAGCTAGCATGGGAGACCCAGTCTTAGGTCGCATGAGGGATAAAGTCCGCGCCCGGCTTCACTCAGGTACTAGGTTTACCGGTTACCATATTTCCCGGCATGTGCTTAGTACGTTCAAAAGCTTGACTCAGGTATCCACACATTAATCCTTAATTCTTTTTTTCCCGTCTCATGGACAAGACATCCTCCCTGGATCCAAGTCCATAGACCAACATATATCCCATTATCAAGATGAATACAATCAATTCCTGACCTCGCGCGAGTGCTGGAAAAATCACTCGACTTCTACCGAGATCCTGATTAGCAAAGCAGCTACTCGACCTAGCATACTAGTATTCATCTCAAAAAGGAATCCTAAGTTCATGCAACTAGAGGTTTCAAACAACTCCTACACTTAAGTGCACATTTCAACCCTACAAACATTAAGTGTAGTAAAATAGCATATATAAACGGTTATGCATAAAACCGGGGCTTGCCTTCAATTGCTGGGGCTGCAGGGAGATCCTCAACAGCAGCCTCTGAAGCCTGCTCCTGGTCTTCCTCTTGGACAGGTCCTTGCTCGGGGATGAGCACGTACTCTCCGTCGGCAAGATTACAATCTAATGAATGCAATGCGTAAGATATATGCATGATATGATATGTGCTTTTAGAAATTATAACTTTAAGGGTGTATGATCTACTTGAGTAAAACAAGTTAACTTTACTGGAGTAAGACCCTTTGGTGGTATACTTGGTAAATTAAGTTAAACTTAGCTAAGGCAAGTGGTAGGTTTATTTTTGGGGTTCCACTGAATTCCTTTTAAGTCTTAGGGAGAATAGATAAGTTCTCAAGTTAGACTTATTGGGGTGAAGTTTATTTCTTCTTCCCTTTTCTTTTATTCTTTTTAATGTTTTGGAGTGGGTTTGAACTACAAGTTGCTTTTATAAAATTCTAAAAATTCTGCAAAAATTTACAGTGGCTTGGTACTGGTGTATGCTTCTTTGTCTCAAAATTTGGGGATCAGGAAGTGAATAGTTTTCTCTGGACAAAATTATCAAATCCTAGGGCAGAAGGGGTGCTTTGAACTACAGCTATTATCTAACAGTGGGTAATTCTCTAAAACTTATTTTTTCTGGCTTTTAGGTGTTATAACATGACTTGATACAAATTTCTAGCCATTAATACCTTTTAATTATTTTTCTATGGTTTTCTCAAGATTCTAGCCAAATAGGTGCTTTCTACTACCACTATATTTGAAAAATATCAAACAACAGAGTTCTTATTTTTCTTAGTTATTGTTTTGTGCAAGAGCAATCATTCTGAAGTTTGGCATCATTTTGCTTAAGGAAAGGGGTGGTATGCATTATTTGAATTAAGTGGCCTTTCTCATAAATCTTTAGCAATAGGTAGGAATTTGCTTCTTTTTCAGGGGTTTGCATTTTTCTCTGGTAGTTCATCTCAGAATGGACTTAGCTAATTTTTGGTTGCCCATTATTACATCATTAGGGGTTGTTTATGATTTATTTTCAAAATGCCTCATTATCCTTTTGTATTTATTCTCCTTACTTAAAAAGTTGAACTGAGGTGGCCTTTATTTTTGTAGTGGGGCTCTGGGGTTGTAAGTCCACTGGATTTTTATTAATCATTTTGGTTATAGTTTTGCTATTCTAATAATTGATTTTCAGTCTATATAAGGCTAAATAAATCATCTTAATTTAGAGCTGGTCCAAATTAATGGTTTCTGTATTTTTCCTAGGTTCTTTGTTACATAAGTAAACTAGGAAAAATAATCTTAATCATTGTTCATTAATTTCTAATGCCTTTCTGATTTTCTCTAAGTTTTGGATAAATTAGCTTTAAATGAATAACTACATCATAATTTCTAATGCTGGGGTTCCTACTATTTTTAAACAGTGTCTAAATGAGGTTTAAACATCTACAAATTTTCTTAAGTTCAGCACAGGAGAAAAACTAATTTTTCTTAATTAAACAAGGTTTGGTGGGTTTCTGTTTTAAATTTTAAACTCTAAAATTTAGAACAGAAAGCATAGGGTTTATCATTTTTAAATGACAGTTCATGATATTCAGGAGCTAGCAAAATTGGTTTGACAACTTTTTATGAAGAATTCAGCAAGTTATGGATTTTCTAAGTTCTCTGGTCATTTTAAAAAGATTAACAGAAATGGTTTAATGGAAATCCACTTTGCACTGGGGTCCCTGGCGGGTTTTTAAGTTTTCCTCGCGAATCAGTCCTTAGGCTACTATTCACATGAGTCGCTGACGTTACAGAAAACCCCTCGGGTTCTAAGGATCCTAACCCGAGGTCCTTCGTCTACCTCAAACAGTAACCGCAGCGGAAGAAAGGGCGGAGGGGCTTACCGACGGCGAGATTGCTCCGGTGAAGTGGTCGAGGACGTAGGGGAGGTCTCGGGGATCACAACGAGGTGCGGGTCACCGTCGGGGATGGCCGGAGTCGGTCGGTCCACGCGCGCAGGCGGGGATGCTCGTCGACGGCGAGGAGTCCGGCCTGATAACGGCGAGGTAGGTCAATTGGATGGGTCAGGGAGGTTCACGGGATGCTAGAGAAGATATGGGTGCAAGGAATTGGTCGGAGACTCACTGGATAGCTCGGTCCTCGCGCGGCGGCGGAAGACCGAAGTCCGGTGAGGTCGATCTCGGGCCTCCGGTGAAGTCCGGCCGGGTCTGAGGGCTTGGCAAGCTTCACGGGCTACTGGCGGAGCTAGCCGAAGCACTGGCTTGCCCAGAGGATGGCTGGGGTGGGCTGGCCACGATGGCCGAAGCTCTGGCGGCAATGGCGGGCGGAAATGAGCTCGCCGGAGCTAAGGGAAAGCGGCTGGCCGGTGAGGGTGAGTGCGGGGCGAAGTGAGGTGCTCCTGGGGAGGCTTTATAGGCACGGCTCGGTGTACAGGCGGTCGTGGACCGGCGAGTGCGCGCGGGCGCGCACTGGGAGGCGCGGTGCGCGAACGGGCGTGAACCGGGGGTGTCAGCCACGGTCGAACACGTGTTCCCGTTGCCTCTGCCCCTGTTCAAGCGCCGATTGGGAGCAAATCTTCGCGAATTTGGGCAAGATCGCTGTGAAGGATTTGTTCACCTGACCAAGCTTTGTCTTTTGTGTATGGACGTCGCGCGGTTTTAGGCTAGGGACAGGGAGTTGTAGCGTCACCAAGGTGCCAGTGTCAGAATGTCTGGTCCCGAGGTCAAACTGTGCCAAAACCATGTCAAATGAATTTGGTTTGAGTTCAAACTTTTCCAGGATGTGTTCAAGGGAATTTGGCACAACTTTGATAGTTGGATCTCCTGGCTTTGAGTTTCGAAAAACAGAGAACGCAGATGATCTTTGAGAAGAGGTCTGAAATTCAGAAATTCAGAAATCTGAATTTCTCTAAGGGTTCATAGTTCAAGGGCTGATTTGGGGATTTATTTGAGTTATTTTGGGTAAGCTTTCTCAACCTTTCTTGTTGCTTATTAAATATACTTTAATTTTCATAATTGGCTCAAGTCATAATTTTAAATTTTTCATACCCTTTTCCTTATTTTCTTGAATTTTGCTCATGGGGCTTACTTAGGGTTTTTATTAGGGTTACACATTCTTGCCTTCTTAAAGGTCTCAATTGTTTGATCATGATACTTTTAAGCATATGCTTGGTGAATTTCTTCTTACTTTAGTTATATTGATGCTCATGCTTACTTGGTTCACATAAAATGATGGTTCTTGGGTTGGCACTTTGAGAGAAACCCTAGGTGACACTGGGGTGTCACAGAGGGCGAGATTCTTTTAAGGGGGATAGGTCTGTAACACCCTGATTTTGGGGTATAAAATTTCTTTCTAATTATCACCCAAAATCATGTGTTACTATTCTTTTTCTCACTCTAGGTATTCTCTCTCTCTAGATTCATTCTCCCTTTTTCCTTTTTGATTAGAGATAGCCTAAACTAGTGGAGGTTAATTATTTATTTTTGCTAAAACCTTATGAGTCATGAGATGTTGCATCATGCTAAGTTTAAAATATTCTTTGAAGTGTTGCACAAGTTTGAATTTATTTGAATTTGAAACCTAGTTTGAATTTGGATTTGAAAAACCCTATAGAAAAAGAAATGGAAAAGGAATTAGAAAATTCAGAGAAAAAGAAAAGGAGGATGCAGCCCAAGCCAGCCTAGTCGGCCCAGTCAGGCCACGCACCCGTGCGCCCGCGCCGTCTGACAGGCGGACCCCGCCTGTCGACGCCAGTCTTTCGCGCGCACCCTCCCTCTCTCACTCGCTGCCCAGTGGGGCCGATCTATCGGTGCTAGTTTCCCTCGCCCGCACGCTCCCTCCCTCTCTCTGTTTCGCGGGCCCGAATCGCCAGTCGTCGAGCCGTTGCCCCGCATGCCCCTTTTCTCTCTCTCTGCGTCGTGGGCCAGCCCTGTCAGTTCCGTCCCCTCCGTGCTCGCCGTGGACCGGCGCGTGCGCACTCACGCACGTCACCGGATTTCTCGGCCACGACGCCCGCCCACGTGCCCAGCTCCCTTTATAGAGCCCCACAAATGCCTCGCGCACACCCCTCACCTCATTTCGCGCAGCTTCACCCTCTCTCGCGCTCTACCCATGCCGCCAGCCGCCGCCGGAGACCCGCGCCCGCGTTCCCGGCCATCCAGCTCGCCGGAGACCGCTCTAAGCCTCCCCGAGCTCTGCCCCGAGATGAGACACCCATTCCTGCGCCCAATTTCCCCTATTGCGCTCTGTGTTCGGCCAATTTCGCCTTCGCCGGTGCTCGGCCGCGGCGGTCCGCCGTGCTCGTGCGGTGGCCGGCCGATTTAGCCTGGTCTAGTTCACCGGAGTAGGCCCCTGTGTCACCCCTGACTCTACTGAAGTTAGCTAAGGCCTTAGCGCGCCTTTAGTCCCCTCCCTGTGGTCGGAATGGCTCACCGGAGTTTCTCTGGCCCGCCCGAGGCCTTCTCACCAACGTTCTACCCTCTCTGCTAGTGGATTCATGGCCTCTTCCTCGCCATTGAGTTCGCCGTGGCGTCCTCTCCCTCTCTGCCCAACTCCGGCGACCCCGGAGCCACCCTAGCTCGTGCCTACCTCAACTTCGGCGACCTCACCGCCGCGGAGAGGAGCGGCGCCGCTTCACGCATGTCTGTTTCCCCGATCTGATTTTCCCTCTGTTCGATCTTGATCGAACGGCCCGGACCCCAGGAAAACCGCATCGCGCCCATTCGCCCTGACGCCCTGGCCCGCTCGATCAGCGCGCTCTCCCCCTCTATCGCTGACACTCCCTGGCTCGCCTGTCAGTGCTCACCCGCTCGCGCGTGTGCCCTCAGCCGAAGATCTAATCTCAATCGTTGGTTTTAGATCTGACGGTTAGATTCACCCGATACCCCTCCGCGTGGTTGTTTTGCATAGGAAACCCTCGGTTTGTTAGAAATAAACCCGCCATCCCTGGTTTTCGCGCGCAGACCCCTGTATTCTTGCAGATTTAGCCCTAGACTTTTACATATTCACAGAATTAGCCCTAATTTCATATTTTGAATTCCCAAACTTGTTTATTTCATAACTTTTGCATATGAACTCCAAATTTAGTGATTCAAATTGCAAAATGTTCATAGAATTATTATCTATTTAAATAAAATGGTTTCATTTACTGTCTGCATATTCTAATTTTTATAATTGAATATGAGCTAATATAGATGTAGTTTTGTTTATTTAATAAAATAAATAAAAGGAGAACCTTAGAGATTTAATCATGTTTAAACTGGTGAGATTAATGATAGGTATTGCATGAGTTCACCTCTGTTCTAAATTATAGGTCACAATAAAATAAGTTGATCTATGATTATGTACTTGTAAATAACACTTAGGGAGATACTTTAAATTCATTATCCCTTATGTAGTATTGTGTCTTTTTAAGATGTGTTCCAATGTTTGTACATGTTTGGTGTGATGTTCATTTGTACTTTCCAAAAGTATTGAATGCATGCCCGCTTTATTTAGACAACGAGCAGTCCGAGGTTCCTGAGTGTGTTGTTGGAGACCTCCCTGAGCAACCTGGTGAAGGCAAGTGTCCTCTGACCTATTATGTCCTACATACTTTATGATTCACTATCCCGCATTACTTTATGAAACCTAAGGATTGACTAGACTGTATTCACTTATCCTTATTTACCTTTTGGGTTATCATGGTTAGCATGTTGCTATTGCCTAAACTTAATCAATGAACATGATGTGAACATTTATGATACGATATTGTTATCCCGATTATGTGGATGACCTTGTGATACCTTAGGGGACTCATGTCTTTTTCCTGAGTACGTCTCCGTAAGGACCTGCTCGTGGAGTGACCACCCGGGATAACAGTACAACCATGAGGGTGGAATGGGACGCCCTTAGCTGATTAATTAGATGAACGTGGGGGTGTAGTTGGCTTTGCCGGAGGGCCGTTAATGGGGGCCAAGGCGTAGTGCTCGCTCTACCAAGGTTGGGGTGCAAAGGTTCTTTCGATTTGGTTTTGTTAGTCACCCACCTTGGGGAGGTGTACTGCGTTTGTACGACTGGCAAAACTTAACGAGCAGCTATGCACCAGGGGAGTCTTTGTAAAGGCTACATAGTGTATCCCTGGCCATTCACCTTGGTAGTGAAGATCGGGTCTATACAACCCAGGCTGGAAAGGGATCACGACTTGTGGGTAAAGTGTACAACCTCTACAGAGTGTTAAAAACTGGTATATCAGCCGAGCTCACGGTTAAGAGCAGCCTTGGGATCCTCTTTGATTAGAAGAACTTTGGATACTTTTATGATGATGGTTAAGATTGTTGGTTATAAAATCTGATCTCTGGTATTCCCTCGTTTGAGGAAGTACTTTTGGGTAATAACTGGGTTTATTACTAAAATTTGGCTCTACTAATAATAATAAATACTTGACTAACCTAAAAGCAACTGCTTAACCTCAACCCACATACAGCTAGTCCACTTTAGCCAAACGGGACATTTGCTGAGTACGTTGATGTGTACTCACCCTTGCTTTACAAACCACCCACCCCAGGTTGTCCCCACTATACTCAGTGCTCAGGAGGTGATGCTGGCAACATGGAAGATTTTGAGGAGTTTCAGGACTACGACGAGTTCTAGTTCTTTCTTAGTGGCAAACCCCTAGTCAGCTGCCTGTGTAGGCTTAGCATCTACGTTTTCATAATTCCGCACTTTGATAATTATGTTGAACAATGGTTATGTATTAGACTCTATGGATGTCTTGGACATCTTGATGTAATAAAGTACCTTTCCGCTATCTAATTCAAGCACTGTGTGATGATGTCCAATTATGTAATCGATGTGTACGTGAGTTCTGATCCTAGCACGTACATGGTTCGCATTCGGTTTACCTTCCAAAACCGGGTGTGGCACGAGGCGACATTGCGTGCAGAGGGAGGTGGATGAGAGAGATAGAAGATGGGAGCAGGAGAAGGACTAGAAAATTCGCGTCCATGAGAGGCAAAATTTTTGCGTCCGTGGAGGTGTGCACGCGTTGGCATGCCTAGGCTTGCCGCACGCGAAAACGCGAAGAGCGCTTCAAATCCCTGCGTCTTTTAAGACTTGCGTGCGCAGGGAGGTGGATGAGAGAGACAGAAGATGGGAGCGGGAGAAGGACTGGAAAATTCGTGTCCGTGAGAGGCAAAATTTCGCGTCCGTGGAGGTGTGCACGCGTCGACACGCCTAGGCTCGCCGCACGCGAAAACGTGGAGAGCGCTTCAAATCCCAGCGTCTTTTAAGACTTTAGACTAGTTTGTTTATGTTAGCCACTGTCCAGCCCCTAGTGTTGACCACAGTAAAGTTGACATGCTAAAAATGAGTTCAACATGCGAATTGTTTCATTGATGCTTATCCATGCATGCCAAAAAAAGCTATAAGCTGCACGAAAAAGTCTAACAGCAAAAAATCAAGAAATACTTGTTGGATACCTAGGAACTAGGTGCCCGAAGAAGATCCAAAAGGTCGTCCAAAGACGACCCACTAACCGACCAGCCCATCTGCCAAGCGACTCGGCATGGCGGCACAAAAGGCCTCTCGAAGATGGCCCACCAAGTCGACCATCCCGCCCGACGAGCAACCCGGCGAAGCGGGACTACCGACCAACCTGTTTGCCGAGCAACTCGACAAGACGGGACTGCGGACCAACTCGCTCATTGAACAACACCGCCGAGCAACCCCAACGAGGCGAGGCTGCCGACCAATTTGCTTGCCGAGCAACCCAGCAAGATGACAACCGACTTTCTTGTGAGCACATCTATAGGAGGGAAGAGCCGACCTAGTACTATCATGTCACGATGGAACGATGAGATACATCATCACCAAGCCATGTCTGAACCAGGAACAGTACCGAAGGGCCTCTATCAAGCACGACGTCGAATATGTTCTAGAGAGTATCCCCACCGATCGGTGGGACCAGTCAACCCTAGCCGTGGGGACCTTGGCATCGAGGTCTCTACAGTGACCCATACGCCAGAAGGGATGGGGCGATACACCGTATCATGCGTACGCCTACGCATGATGGAAGGTGACGTAGAGGGGATGACAGAATATGAAGCTGTACTGAAGACGTCCCTAAACCTCACTACGAGCCGACTCAGCGGGACCCACCAGGCACCACTACGTTTGCATAAGAATAGCTACACGGAACTCGTATGGCGAACATATAAGATGCGACACCATACTAGGGGTACGACGGCGCATGGCCTAGCAGACGACGCCGTAGGGGCTACGCCGCCCGGAAGCAGAAGGCCGAACTCCACCCTGGCAGAAAACAAGTTCTCATTGTACAGTCTACCCTTGAGCTATAAAAGGGCAAGACAACCCCCATCTTCAAGACACAACTACACACAAGCACCAAACTGTGACACGCTCAAAGCAATACTACAAAAAACACTACACTAGACTAGGGCTCTAGCCTGAACCAGTATAACCCCCTGTCTTAGATCCATCTTCGAGCCCCCGTGGCTCACCATTCAGAGTGAATCCACGCTAGCACCCCTGTCGAACATAAATCTTGTTATCCACGGTTTCCGAAACCATGACAATTGGCGCGCCAGGTAAGGTTGGGGCATTTAGCCTAGCCCCTTGCTGATGACACCCCACTCATCCACCGACGAGCTTGGGCAAGGTGGATTCACTGACATTTGGTGAAAGGTGGAAAGGCGACGCCTTAAGATACTCGTCGTCTATCTTGGGCGGCGCCTCAACAACCGTGCCAACTCCATAAGATAGGAGGTGGTGGAAACCTCAAACAAGATGCTTGAGGTTCCTGATGTTGGCCCTCCTTCAGGATCCATCATGCCTGGGGTCACATGCGGCGACCCCCCGACAGAGCACGGTGGCATTCGAAGTGGTCACTACCATCCAGCAGCCAGGCATGGGCTCGGCCGCCTCCGGCGATCGGCCGCTATGCTCCATAGTAGACGGAGTCATCTCCCCCGCTCGCGGGGGATGACTTCTTCTACCTGCCAATTGGTTTTAGAAAGCCATAATAATAAAGGCTACGCATTTGTTAACATGGCCTCCTTGGAATCCATTGGTAGGTCCCCATGGGCCAGGAGCAAGACTAGTTGTCACACCCGGGTTTTAAGGGACAAAGCCGGGTGCATCTTATATATGCGTCAAAGAAGACAACATATATAATAACAGAGTGTATAGAGATAAATGTCATAATATAATCAGAGTATTTATTACATAGCGGAAGTCTTACAAAATAAAAGATAAATATAACAGGATCTAAAATCCATCCTTGGCGCTAGAAAGTCAACTGGGAGACGCCACCTAGATCAAATCGAACTCCTCGATATGCGGCTCCTCTTGAACCACCTGTTCTTCTCCTGTGGGGGTGTGAGATAGAAAGGGTGAGCTCACACATGTTCATCGCTCAACAAGTTGTGGGGAAAAATGTGGCATGAACTCACCAAAGGTGGGAGTTCATGTAATGTGTAAAGCTGATCAACAAAGGGGGTTAAAGCTGAGCATTGCTTTTAATAAGTTGGTCAAAATTTTATTAGCCTATTAGCAATTACTAGATGTAAGTAAATACCAAACCATAATAATAATAATAGAACAAAATTAATAACAAATCCCATGCAATGCATATGACAAATTGAGTTTAGGTTCCATAATTTAATCATACGAGAGTCCTGAGCTGCTCTTGACCGTGAGCTCGGCTAGTATACCAGTTTTACAATCTACAGAGGTTGTACCCTTTACCCACAAGTAGTGTTTCCTAGGTCGCCAGGGTTTGCAAGGCCCTTAGACACTATCGAGGTGAATGGCTAGGGATCCACTACGAGGCCTTTATAAAGTTCCACTAGCTTTTGAAAACCCGCTACAGTTTATGGGAAGAGCACTTGCAAGAATCTCTCGTCTGACCGTCATCGTAGCAAAATCAACCCGAGAACCTCCTTGCATGCAACTCCCCTACTGCCCTTGCCCCTTTTGGGTAAGGTAGTCTTCCACTAGCTTTCCTAATTAGTTAGCCAAGGGGTCCCATTCCTCCCTTGTGGTGGCACATGTTTCTCAAGTTAAGCTACATGTTCCAATTAACATAATATAATGATCTTGACATGAACATAAAAATAATAGAATAATTGGAACATGGACATAATGAAATATTAATACCAAAACTATATAGAGCAATAGCAAAAACTACCCAAATAGTTCAGGGGTAAACAAGGTAAACAGGATAAACAGACTAGGGTGACCTATTGGGTCCCATCAAAATTAAACATATGCATTGAATAGTGATAATAAAGAACATTATTGGGTAACAAAAGTGGATCAAGGGCACAACTTGCCTGGCACTTGAGATTCTAGGTACCAGTATGATTCTTCAGATCCTCGTAACCTCACTGCTAATCGTAGCAATACAAACAGACATGGTATAGACAAAATTAACATTACACCAAACATAAGAACATGTTGTATAATAATGATCTACGCGTTGCTACGAGATCGTGGGAACGAGAACCACTAAAATCGGAGCTATGAATAAGGAGTTATGATTTTATAGAGGATTTATATGATTAAAATATTAAACTATATTATAAATTGGTTAATACAAATCATATAAGAGGTTATTCTACAAAGAATTATCCCAACTTTAATCTAAGTTATAAATTAACCATGGATCATATTCTAGTAGTTTATAAGCAGTTTAACCAGACTAACCCACATTAGTCCACTACAGATATAATTATAAAATAATGAGACATGGTATAATAAATGTTGTTGTTGCATAGTAAATATTTATACGAGACTAACACAACTTGAGCGGATCAAATCAGAGTTATAGATTTAAGTTATGAATTTCTAAGGATTTTATGTGTTTTGCACGAGATTAAATAGGATATAAATTTTAATGTGACTTTCATGTGAAAACAGTGGTACTAATTGATAAACAATAATATTACAAAATTATAGAAACTGAAATGGGTCAATTTGGACAAAATGTGAATTAAATATGATTCATACAAGTTTCTCGAATTGTTTTTGTATTCAAAATCACGTTTTAAATGGATTTCTCAATTTCCTTAAAGGTCAGGTCTACGCGTAGTATTAACAAAAAGTCTAGGGACTAAACAGAAACATTCCTAAGACTCAGAATTCCCCCATATGGACGAGTTGGTCTAAGACACCAATTCAGATTTAAAACCCATTTATAGGATTATGGTTTAGTTAATACTTGTAACCTAGATTAGACCATCTTAGATTAGGTAGGGTCTAGATTAGATTGGATACAACTGGATTAAACTTAGTTTAAGTTAGATAGATCTACCAGGGTAGAATAAATATTATTAGGATATGTTAGAATCTTTTAAGATAAGATAGATTATATGGTGTAGGTAAGTCAGAATCTCTACCGTTTGAAACAAAGGGGTTATGCAACTATCGGGTCTGCAGCGGCGCCAAGGCGAGGGAGGTACGTGCTAGGGAGGTCGACGGCGAGCACCATGGCGGCTGGACAAACGCAGGGCGCAATCCGGAGGAGAGGCGTGCGACCAAAGTTGAGAGAGAGAAGGGCATGGGGGAGTCGCTCCATGGACAGCGAGACGCGACCGCGACAAGGCGTGCGGTCCCGCCATTCTTCTCTGCACCTAGCATCAACTCCTCATTCTCTCTCATTGTCGAATCTCTCTATGATGCAGCTCGGTGGTGGCGTCAGTCAGGGCACCAAGGCAGAGCTGCTGGGATTCTGGCGACCAGGCGAGGCAGACCGACAGTGCGGCCGCGCGACGTGGTCCCACACTCATCTACCCTCACAGGAGAAATACCCGACGACCGCCGTGCCCTAGCATACATGCCCAATCGCCTCACCGAGGCATGGCCATCCCGCAGCCCGCGCCCGGCGACCATAGCAATGGCAGACCCGGCTCCTAGTCTCTCCTCTCCTCCCTGGCACTACGATGGCCCACGACACAACATTTATAGGAGTGTCAAGTCCACGGGATAGGCAAGCCACCAACCCCGTTCAGGTAGCAAGGTCATCGCGACGAGCCATGGACGACACGTATTCCACGGAAGTCTGTTGCAACAGAACCCGAGCATAGCGTGGGGAAGAAGGGATGATGGCCGAGGGGGTCCCACATGACGGCCGAGGGGGTCCCACACGGTGGTGTCAGGCGCGAGGGTGTAAATGGGCCGGTCAAAGCCATTTTGGCCCAGCAGCAGAAGGAGGATGGGCAGGGACAAGATGGGCTGAACTGCATTCGGCCCAGGAACATGTTTCTTCTTTTCTATTTTCCATTTTCAGTTTTATTCCAAGTCTCAATTTCGTAAATCAAATTTGATTCAAAGTTCAAGGTTTGCAAGATTAAATGCAACAGCAAATAACTCCCATATGATGTGCATAAATACATACATACGTTTAGTTTTGTTTATTTTATCCAAACATTTTAAGTATTCAATGCACACACGTAAAAATTATTTCCTTGAATGAATAGTCCGTTTAGAAAGATGTTCATGGTTATTTTAAAAGGAGATTTTCTAGTGTATACTATTTATTAAAGTATTTCTTAAACTTAATTCTTTTGGAGAATGTCTCTAATCTCCTTATTCAACAAAGGTTGATTTAACTTATATGAGGGTCTTTTATTTAATCTCTTATTATAAAAGACTTAAATCTTGGAATACTCCCTCCTAGGTCTCAAAGTAGATTTTTTAAAAAAAATTGGGCTTTACAAATCCTACTCCACTTAACAGAAATCTTGTCCTCGAGATTTTAAAAAAAGGTGTATACTCATATTGTCTCAACACATATGCACAAACAAAATCTCAGCATGATGCATACTTTGTTAGCAACACATGGGGTCAATTAGACCTTATTATTCATCCTAAAACAGTATCATACCGATCACTAACTAAAGTAACATTTAGATATTACGAACAGTAGTAATATATATATATATGCTTATGTAGCTCGGTGGAGTTGGTGGTGGTGGTGAAGGTAGTGGAAGATTGGGAGAGCATAGGTATCCAGCTACTATTTATGTGGGATATAAATAGAACAGGTTGAGGTAAGAAAGATTATGGCAAGGAAAATACTTTATCCAAAATGTTTAAGTCCTGATTCATCACGAGATTCACTTTCGCTGTTATACCCTTCCTTGTCGATGTTGATCTTTTCTCCTCTGGTCTTGGTCTCATTGTTTCGAAGTTAGTGTATATTATCGGGGTTGGGAAATATGGTTAAGATAGATATGGATGAGGTAAACCACATGATGTAGATCAAAAGTTTGTTTGATGTTAGGTGGGGATGGATAGATTATACCGTTCATCATGACTTTATGGTTGGGTTAACTCTTATGCTCATGGTTGAGTTGGTCTAATGCACTAATTTAGGTTTAAGTGCATGAGAGGAGAACAAGGTTTATAGGAGTAGGATCTAGTTTATTTCACTAGTGCTCACTTCTCATTAGATTCTATGATTCTATTTATGAATACCATTTAGTTGAGCATATCAAGCTGACTTTATTTTTATGAAATTCCAGCGTATATATATATATATATATATATATATATATATATATATATATATATATATATATTTATATAGTATATGTATTTAGAGCCCTAGGCTCTATTTAACTATAGGAAGCTCCAACCACGTATCGACTAGGTGTGCGACCACACCATACCCTTTTTGGCTTATTGTACCTAACTGCTTACACCAAATTATAATACGAGTTATGCTGATGTGTGTATCAGTTTATGCAAATATAGTCTGCGCATATTACGTGCATTGGGCCCACGATCCGGCCCACGCGCTCACAATTATCCAGTACCACGCCGCCACTATAAAAACACACCCACGTCGTCAGGGATTAGGTTTTAGCGGCGGTGGCGGTTCTCTTGGGCGTGCGAGCGGCGGTGATCCTGGGGGCCAGCAGCGGTGTCACCTCGAGGCAGGCGACCAACGGCGGCGCTCCACTAGGAACGAGCGACAACGACACTCTGAGGCAGGCGGGCAAGCGGTGACGGCGCTCTCGAAGCGGACGGACAACGGCAGCGCACCCTAGGCCCGGTGACAACAACAGTTGTCCCGTCCGTCTCTGCGATGTCCACCGCCGCCGCCGCTCCAGCATCTGTGGCGCGACGGCAGATCTAGGGACACGCTCGCGACGGCGGATCCATGAGGCGCGCACGGCGGCAAGGCGGGAGCGGTGTAACGCCCCGAATTTTGCAGTTGAATTTTTTCTTTTCTTTACTCGCCAAAATTCGGGCGTTACCTTTTCTTTTTCTTTTCTTTCCCCTCGCTGAACCTTGATCTTTTCCAAAGCTAGCGGGATTCGGTTTGGGATTCCCGTGTAAAGAAAAACCCTAGAGTTGTTTTATGTTGTTTGATGCACCATGCCGAACTATGCATTCTTTGATTGTTTGAAAGTGCAAATGCATTCATCTAGGAAGATCGGATTTCGAAAATAAAGAGAAAATCTTTTCTTTCTTTTTCTTTCTCTTTCTCTCTCCTCTTTTTCTCTCTCTCCCGCGTCGTGGGCCGTCTCTGGCCGGCCCAGCCGCCCTTGCGCGCCCCTTTGGGCCCAAAAAGGCCCAGCCGCCCCCCCCCCCCCCACCTCTTCTTTTCCCAAATTCCCTCTCCCTCCCTCTCTCTCATTCTTTCCCTAAGTCGCCATCCCCTACCCCTGCCCTAGCGCCGCCCCTAGCGCCGCCCCTGCCCCAGCGCCGCCCTTCGCCGTCGGTCGCCCGACGTCGGTGAGCCCCCCCTCCTCCCTCCCTCTCCCCTCCTCTCCCCCTCCCCGTCCGGCCATGGCCCGGCCACCCTTGGCCGCGCCCCCGGCCGCCCCAGCCCCCTGCCTGGCCGCCAGCCGGCCCTGGCCGCGCCCAGCCGGCCGCTGGCCGCGCCCGGCCGCGCCCCCAGCCAGCCCCCGGCCGCGCCTGGCTCGGCCGCCCGCCTGGCCGCCCTGGCCGCGCGCCCGCTTGGCTGCCTGGCCGGCTCAGCCGCCCTGGCCGCCCGGTTCGGCCGCCCGGCCGCCCAGCTCGGCTGCCCGCGCCCAGCTCGGCCGCCCTGCCTAGGGCCGGTTCAACCGCCCTAGGGCCGGTTCAACCGCCCCCCCCTCTGTTTTTTTTATTTTTTTTATTTTTATTTTTTTTATTTTATTTACTTTCTGTTATCATAGCTATTTTATTTTAGGTAGGCTAATCATTGTTCATGCTATTGAAATAGGAAGTTTAATTTAGAATTACGTTGCGCTAGTTGATTCATTTAGTTAATTGTTTATCTCGTTCAATGTTGATCAACTTAAAATGATTAGGTTTCCATTAGTGTATATAACAGAATTCTTTTGTTAAGAACCAATTGTAACTAATCATTTGTGCATAAGATTTAACCCCTGCGAGACCCTTTCCCGTTTCTTTCTAACCATAACAAATGCGATATCGAATGTCATGCTTAATGCATACTCATTTTACTTGTTCCCTTGTATGGTGTACTGTTCTTTTGTATTAAATATATGGATGTATGTATGTTTGCGCCCGCATAGAGAACGATCCGGTCGAAGAGCCCGAGGAATTCGCAGGAGAAGCCCCTGAGCAGCAGTCGGTTGGTGGAGGCAAGTGTCCTTTGACCTATCTCTGTCCTATTCATTCTTTAATTCACCTCCCGCATTACACATTTATACCTAAGGATTGACTAGCTTTTGTTATCCATGTCCTTGTTTACCTATTTGGGTCAGATTATTACTGCTTAGTCTGATGCTATTGCTCAACTCTAATCAATGAACATGATGTGATTATCTATGATACGCTGTTTTCCCTTCTTATTTATGATTATATTTGTGACCTTTAAGGGGACTCGAGCGGTTTCTCGAGTGCCTCTCCGTAAGGACCTGTTCTATGGATGACCGCCCGGGAAAACAGTGCAACCATGAGGGTGGAATGGGACGCCCTTAGCTGAATAATTAGAGGAACCGGGGTGTAGTTCGCTTCGCCGTCGTGCCGTCAATGGGGCTCGGTGTATGCGGCTCGCTCTGCCAAGGTTGATTTGTCCCTTGGGGAGGAGTGCGGTACATTTAGGAAACCTAACGGGCGGCTACAGCCTCGGGGAATCTTTGTAAAGGCTACGTAGTGATGCCCTGCTGGACCACCTAGGTAGTGGTCAATGGGGAGTCGCTCTCTCCGGGCAGAAAGGGAATCACGGCTTGTGGGTAAAGTGCGCAACCTCTGCAGAGTGTTTGAAAACTGATATATCAGCCGTGCTCGCGGTTATGAGCGGCCAAGGGAGCTCCAGAGATTAGTGATACTTGATCAGAGATATTTTGGTACAGGTGGCAATGAGATTGATGATTCTGGTTATGATTATGGTGTTGGTAAGTGGTATTCTTTCCGTTTGGAAAGGATACATTGGGCTAATAACTTGGGTTAATGTTAAAACCTGGCTTTCTACTAGTAAAGTAATAACCTGACCAACTAAAAGCAACTGCTTGACTTATCCCCATATAAAGCTAGTCCACTACAGCCAAACGGGATACTTGCTGAGTATGTTGATGTGTACTCACCCTTGCTCTACACACCAATCCCCCCCCAGGTTGTCAGCATTGCAACCACTGCTCAGGAGAAGATGAAGTTGTGGAAGGAGACTTCCAGGAGTTCCAAGACTACGACGAGTTCTAGGTGTGGGTTAGCGGCAACCCCCAGTCGGCTGCCTGTGAAGGCCGCGTTATCTACGTTTCTTTTCCGCACTTTGATTTATTGTAAGAACTATATGGACGTCTCAGACGTATGATGTAATCGACTATTATTTCCATTTTAATACTATTTGAGCACTGTGTGATGATGTCCATGTTATGTAACTGCTGTGTACGTGAGTAACTGATCCTGGCACGTACATGGTTCGCATTCGGTTTGCCTTCTAAAAACCGGGTGTGACAAGCGGCTGCGGCATCGGATCCCGAGGGCACGCACGCGGTGGCGGCCCCATGAGGTGCGCATGACGGCGATGTGCCAGCGGTCGTGACGGCAGATCCCATAGGGCTCGAGCGCGACAACGTCTCCCTGAGGTGCACGCGGCAGCGACCCCTTGAGGTGTGCACGACGGTGACATGGGAGCGACTGCGGCGGCGCGACGGTGGATCCCGGGGGCATGTGAGCAACGACGGCATCCGTAAGGCGTTCATGACGGCGAAGTGGGAGCGGTTGGTGCAACGGGTCGGGATTCATGCGCGTGAGGGTCGACCCCTGAGCGCGTACGACTGCGATGCCATCCAAGGTGGGAGCAGCGATGGCGGATTTCTCTAGGCGCAAGCGATGACGGCATCCTCCCCTAGCACAAAGTGGTGGCGCATCCCAGATGCAAGGCGCCGGTTTCGCAGGGCGGCGATCCTATTTTTATGTTATTTTGTATACATATTTATGCCAATATCAATAGAGTTTTATGACATATATTTCAGTTCATGGCTCCACTTCCATCTATTTGTCTGTTTATGATATTTCTATTCATATTTTACGCAAACGATTTATTGATTTTATGCATTATCTCGTTTACTTAATCCAGTGTGTATTGGGTTCCTACCATTTACACCATATGTATAAGATATATTTACGACCCACACATTTATGCAACAAAATAGAAATTTAGAAAAAGGTAACTGATCTAAGAAATGAGATCATTTGCCATGATTCCATAAATCTCGTGTATGCTGATCCATTTCTTTTTGAACTCACATTATTGTCATTCTAAATTTGTGCACATGCAGTAGAAAACCGATTTTTACGCAGTCCACCATAGGGCATAAATAACTTCACCATGTTGTATAACTAGTATTAGTATATATCATAAACTGGTTATAATGAGCCTTGATGCACGGATGTTGGAGAGATCCTATATTTATGGAGTAAATAAAGCATTTAAATTAGATTTTTTTTGTTTCCATACATGTTTTCGTTATGAAATAGATCGATGGTTTACACTAAAATTTATACTCATTTATGCTGTTTTGGTTCACGTTCTACGCTGAAATCCGCCTGAACTCCCACGCATGATCAGCTCCATATCTTATGTTCCGATATATACGGTAACTTCTAGCTTCGTGGGCGCGCTAATCACGATGGTGTGTGGACCCACCTGAACGAACCAATGAAAAGTTCATTGCCGCTCTCATGTTATGCAAGTCTGAACCATTAAATATGCTAGCATAAACACGAGTAGGAACCAACTACCCGACCAGTGAACACGACGCTGACCCACCTTCGTATATCCCAACTCGACCCCACCACGTGCGCACCTTCTGTTTACGTAAAATATAACACATGTTTACGCATGCATAAACGTGCTCCACAATCGCGCGGACTCACGTGCCCCACTGGCCCGACCTGGCCACGCACGTGACCACTACCCTGGCTGGGGCTTCCCATGTCTATCGGAAGCCCAGGGCTTCTATTACCAACAGCCTATATTTATATATTTTTTTAAATGGAACTTCAAGTTAGTACATATTTTCTTTAAAAATTTTCATGCCATTAACAAGTGGGGCATAGAAAACAAGGGTACATCATGTTTTAGCTATTTGGTGTGTGTTGACATAGAATGAGTGTGCTATGGCATAATCGAGCTTCCTTTGGAGGTCTGAATTAGGGACCATCGGTCTTGGTGTTAGATGCCATTATCCAAGTTGGGACCAGTCAAGCACGACGCTGAATATGTTCTGGAGAGTATCCCCGCCGACCGATGGGACCAGTCAACCCTAGCCACGGGGACCTCAGCATCGGGGTCTCTACAGTGACCCATACGCCAGAAGAGATGGGGCAATACACCATACCATGTGTACGCCTACGCATGATGGAAGGTGATGCAGAGGGGATGACAGAATATGAAGCTGTACTGAAGACGTCCCTCAACCTCACTACGAGCCGACTCAGCGGGACCCACCAGGCACCACTACGTTTGCATAAGAATAGCTACACGGAACTCGTATGGCGAACAGATAAGATGTGACGCCATACCAGGGGTACGATGGTGCATGGCCTAGCAGACGACGCTGTAGGGGCTATGCCGCCCGGAAGCAGAAGGCCAAACTCCACCCTGGCAGAAAACAAGTTCTCATTGTATAGTCTACCCTTGAGCTATAAAAGGGCAAGACAACCCCCATCTTCAAGGCACAACTACACACAAGCACCATACTGTGACACGCTCCAAGCAATACTACGAAAAACACTACACTAGACTAGGGCTCTGGCCTGAACCAGTATAACCCCCTGTCTTAGATCCATCTTCGAGCCCCCGTGGCTCACCATTCAGAGTGCATCCGCGCTAGCACCCCTATCGAACATAAATCTTGTTATCCATGGTTTCTGAAACCATGACAATTGGCGCACCAGGTAAGGGCGAGGCATTTAGCCTAGCCCCTTGTTGATGACACCCCACTCATCCACCGATGAGCTCGGGCGAGGTGGATTCGCTGACATTTGGCGAAAGGTGGAAAGGCGACGCCGCAAGATGCTCGTCGTCTATCTTAGGCGGCGCCTCAACAACCGTGCAAACTCCATAAGATAGGAGGTGGTGGAAACCTCAAACAAGATGCTTGAGGTTCCTGATGTTGGCCCTCCTTCAGGATCCATCATGCCCGGGGTCACATGCGGCGACCCCCCGACAGAGCACGGTGGCATTTGAAGTGGTCACTAACTCACTACCATCCAACAGCCAGGCATGGGCGAGGCCGCCTCCGGCGATCGGCCGCTATGCTCCATAGTAGACGGAGTCATCTCCCCCGCTTGCGGGGGATGACTTCTTCTACCTGCTAATGGGTTTTAGAAAGCCATAATAATAAAGGCTACGCATTTGTTAACATGGCCTCCTTGGAATCCATTGGTAGGTCCCCATGGGCCAGGAGCAAGACTAGCGCAGTCGGCTGCGCTTCGTCGGCCACCGCACAAACTCATCCCAACAAGGAACATTGTTCTCTCGCTTAGAGTTTGTTTTGTTACCTTCCAATTCCTTCGCCAGTAACTCCAGTTCAAGAAGCGAGACCGCCTTCTTGGTTTCCTGCAGTTGGCGAGCCATCAACGTGCGATCTTCATCAACCTTCTCTAACCAACCTCCATCACCTCCATCTTGTCGGTCAGACGCTCCACCGCCATCAGCATCCACTCCCAGCGCTCTTCTCATTTCCGCTCCACTCCCGCCATGGCTTCCAGAATCAGCCACATTTGCACTGATGACTTGGTAGTTGGCGTCATCGTGCACTCCTTCGAAGATCGACAACTTTGATACCACTTGTGACGACCCTTGGCTAGCAATGGAGACCACCGCGACGTGAGTCACAAGAACAAGTGACCAAGAACAGAGATAAGTATTTGGGTAGTTCAAGCTGAATCAATTCCTTTCTAATTTTGCATGTCTGGCACAAGATGCCCGGTACAGTACTTATAAGCACTCCATCACCACCACTAACCTATTATTTATGGCCCAATACGGCACTAATACGACCTATATGGCCCAACAACTCTATTACAGACTCCTTAACAGACGAAATAGAAATCGACTTACTGGCCTCATTCAGCCATCTCCTCGTGCCATCACTTGCCCTCAGAGCCACTCTAGGTTGCACCTTCAGTCATGACAGACCGCCCCCGCTGTGCAAAAATATGCACCGGACCCTAACTTGAGCTACTTGTATTCGTATCTTTCTTATCGAAGCATGATACAGAGTACATGTATTATGCCTACGCCATTTCTTTGGAATGCAGCCGCCAACCTGAGGTTTTGTGGGCTTAGCGCTCCTAGAAGATTTACTTGACTATCTCATTGCCAGATGCGAAAGATGTTGTGTTAAAGACTGATCCTAAGGGCCTCTTTAACTTCTTTATTGTTGCCCATGGGGAACCTTTTGTAGTAATATTAGAGAAATAAGTGACATGCTTCCTTCATATTTAAATAAATTAAATATTCTAATTCCGAATAAAACAAGCATATAACTCAGATAAATGCCATATATAATTATTGCAGCAATGAACAGTAGCAATTCTAGAACATGTAAACATGTAAAATAGCATCTCAGGTCCATTTTATAATTAAACATGGCTTGCAGATGAAGAAGGCAGATTAAACAAATAAACATAATTGTTTATCTTAAACTCTTGCTCTCAAAATAGCGGGTTGCTGTAATAAACAGCCCTCCAACGCTAAAAGGTGATCAGAGATCCTCGACTAACGTGACAGTCCTATCTTACCAAATCAGGATTTTAGATCAGATGTAATAAGCCTAATAATCAAATGTAAATACTAATAGTAAGGAGCTGTGTACTAAATAAAATAACAGAATTTAACATAGGTAAACAGCCTCAACAAAGAGAGATTTAATTAGGCACAAATTTCAATGCTGAAAATGACAATACACTAAAACCCAGACTGTCACGTTGTCTCACTACACCGCTATCATCATCGAGCACACAAATCCGCCCACAACAGTGCAATCACACCCAAGTAAATAATACTAGCAGATTGCACAAAATTAAACAGTAAATAAAGTGAGGCAACGAATAACTCACAGCACGTAGATTGTCTACGTGGGAAGATCAGCTCAGCGAACACAAAGTTCTGTCCCAGAAAACCAATTCCGCCGCCCACGTCCGGACCTGCACGGCGGGAGGTTGACGGAGATACTAGAGCCGCTGCCGGAGCCGAGGGAGACGTCCACGCCACCAGCCCGAGAAGAGGAACACCGCGCAGAGGGAGCCCAAGCACCAGGCCACGGTGGACAATAATCAGAGAAGAACCGCAGCACTACACAGATGCACGGTTCCGGCAACAGAGCACAAGAAAGACACGCTGCGCAAGCACAGCACCACTTCCTATCTCTTTGAACCACTCCCAGCAAGAATCGTCACCAGAATACCAGGGAACGAACTGAGTTCTCAACAGAGTAGCACACACGGAGAGAGGAAGAAGAATATCTGACTGCTCAGCCAGCGCCAGAGAGAGGGGAAACGCACCCATACTTATGGAGCAAAGACCAGGCACCAAATTCGGAGGCCGTTGAATAGAGAGGAAACGCGCAGAGGCAGCCATGCAAGCCGGCCAAGCCGTTGATCCTCCGCCGCCGCACAACTGCCTGCGCTCTCTACCTCTCCGCTGTCTCTACCAGAGGCACGGAAGTGCCCTAGGGATTATTCCCAGTAGACTGGGCTGCTTGGCTTACGGGCCTAGTAAAGGCCCAGTCCGGCTGGCCACTTTTTTTATTTCCTCAAAAGAAAATAAAGGGAAACCCCAAAATGAATTACAATCCCCACCATTTTCACTCTTATTTTCTGATCAATGTCATTGAGCTCCTGTACTGTTTATATACTACTTTTTGGCAGAGGTACTTGTTAGGTTTGAACCAAAGCCTATCCCAGTGTACTCCAACCCTGCACGAGTAAGCGGAGGACTACGCCTTGATCCACAAACCCTAGTGTGAGAATCTTCGCACAAAAGGCACATAGTACTAGGCAGATTATCTGCTTCTCTTACGGGGCAGGGCGTTACGGTCATGCCCTTTAATATCTATTCATGAGCTCACTAGAGAGAAAACCCCATTCTCTCCCGGACTGCGACCCCACAGTCAGCTCATATAGGTGAAATCGTTAAGGAAATTCTGTAGGACAATTTCCCTGCTTATAGCATTGACTTCATTAAGAGCATATCGCTCAACCTGCCATACAGACAGAGCACAGCAGCTAATGAGACTCTTTGTCTTTTGTGCTCTTGGTTCCACAGTGCTTCATTTCTTGGAGCCTGGATCTCGGGACCTCCGGTCACACAGGACAATTATCCGCAGTTGAAACCGCTAACAGGGTACGAGTCCCATTCCCATGCACGCTGCTTGGATTGGCTTTTGAGCCAGTCCTTTGGTGAAAGGATCAGCAAGGTTCCTTTCAGACTTGATGTAATCTACTGTTATTACACCCGTCTCTCTAGCATGCCGACATGAATCAAGTCGTCTTCTGATATGCCTCGAGGATTTTTGGTTGTCCTTTCTACTGTTCACTTTTAGCAACACAGAAGTGTTATCACAGTATACTAGGACAGCCGGTATCGGCTTTGCAAACATTGGAAGGTATGACAACAGGTCTCTCAACCATTCAGCCTCCAATGCTGCTGAATCAAGTGCAACTAATTCAGCCTCCTTGGTGGAACGTGTCGACACTGATTGTTTTGACGATCTCCATGACACGACCCCACCAGCTAAAGTGAATACATAGCCACTTGTAGACTTCATTTGATCCGAGTCAGAGATCCAGTTTGCATCACTGAATCCTTCAAGTACTGATGGAAATCCGGTATATTTAATACCAAGATTCATCGCTCCCTTCAAATACCGAAGCACTCTATACAAGGCTACCCAGTGTCTATCTCCTGGACTGGCCGAATAACGAGCCAGTCTGCATACTGCATATGAGATATCTGGTCTAGTTGCACTTCTCAGGTACATGAGAGATCCGATGATCTGCGAATATAGTAGCTGGTTCACAGGCTCGCCTTCATGTTTACTGAGCGTGTAGGATGGATCATAGGGCGTGGTGACTGGTTTACAGTCCATATGTCCAAAGCGAGTCAGGACCTTTTCCACATAATGGGATTGTGACAGAGTAATCCCATCTTCACCCTTTATTAGCTTGATGTTTAATATTACATCAGCTTCACCCAAGTCCTTCATATCAAAGTTCTTGGAGAGGAATATTTTTGTCTCCATGATAGCCTCCAAATCGGTCCCAAATATCAATATGTCATCAACGTATAAACACATGATGACACCTTTGCCCCCAGAGAAGCGATAATACACACACTTATCGGCTTCGTTTGCACAAAACCCGGCAGTGGTTAGAGTATTATTAAACTTCTCATGCCATTGTCTGGGAGCTTGCTTAAGACCGTATAAGGATTTAATCAAGCGACACACTTTGCTCTCTTGTCCTTTAACCACAAATCCTTCTGGTTGTTGCATATAAATTTCCTCTTCCAGCTCTCCATTTAGGAATGCTGTCTTTACGTCCATTTGATGGACAAGAAGTTTATAAGCAGCTACCAGCGCTAAAAGCACACGGATTGTGGGCAATCGAGCCACTGGAGAATAAGTATCAAAATAATCATCCTCTTTCTTTTGAGTAAAACCCTTAGCCACAAGACGGGCCTCATACTTTTCAATAGTACCATCGGGTCTCCTCTTCCTCCTAAAGATCCATTTGCAGCCCACAGGCTTGCAACCAGCTGGGAGATTAGTTATCTCCCAAGTTCCGTTCGAGATGATTGAATCCATCTCGCTACGGATAGCCTCCCTCCAGTACTCTGCATCCGGAGATGTATATGCCTCTGTGAGGGAGCGTGGTTCTTCATCCACTAGATAAATAATATAATCATCACCCAGAGACTTTTCAATCCTTTGTCTCTTACTCCTCCTTAACTCCAAATCTGGAGTCTGGTCATGGACACTCGAGGGCAGAGAATATGTCCGAGATGGACCATCTAGGGCTACTACTTCCTTATCCCGCATAGGGAAGATGCTCTCAAAGAATGTCACATCCCGAGACTCCATTATTACATTTACAGCGATTTCGCTTGTCTCAGAATGAACCACTAGAAATCTATAAGCTGCACTATTATGTGCATAACCCAGGAAGACACAGTCTACGATCTTAGGGCCTAGCTTTCTCTTCTTCGGCAACGGGACATTCACCTTCTCAAGGCAGCCCCAAGTCCGAAGATGCAAAAGATCTGGCTTCCTTCCCTTAAATCCTTCATAGGGTGTGGCCTCACGGTTGCGAGGCGGCACCCTGTTCAGGACATAGCATACTGTGAGTACTGCCTCGCCCCACCAGATGTCAGGCATCCCCGAACTTTGCAACAAAGCATTAGCTAAGTCACACACTGTTCGGTTCTTCCTTTCAGCTACCCCATTTGGCTGAGGTGAATATGGAGCGGTGGTTTCATGAATGATTCCACACTCTTTGCAGTACTCATCAAAAAGGTTGGAAAGGTATTCACCTCCTCTATCAGACCGTAGCCTTTTAATTTTCTTGTCTAACTGGTTTTCAACTTCAGTCTTATAGATCTTAAAATGTTCTAGTGCCTCATCTTTAGTTCTGAGTAAGTAAATATAACAGAACCTAGTAGCATCATCTATCAAGGTAAGAAAGTATCTTTTACCGCCTTTTGTGATTATACCATTCATCTCACAGATATCTGAGTGAATTAGTTCTAAAGGAGTGGTACTTCTGCCTTCAACCGTATGAAACGGTTTTCTAGCCTGCTTAGCTTGCACACAAATACCACATTTTACACCTTTAACATGTTTATATTCAGGAATTAAAGACATGTCACTTAATCTCTTAATGGCCTCAAAATTCACATGACACAAACGGGAATGCCATATATCATTAATGGAATCGTTATTACAGACCACATTAACATGGTAAGAAGAATGATTGTTCAAAACAGAAAGACGGAACAAACCGCCTGACTCATATGACTTTCCAACAAAAGTACCAAACTTAGACAGGACCACTTTATTAGACTCAAACACTAATTTGAGACCCTGTCGACATAGCAGCGACACTGAAATGAGGTTCCGACTCATCGAGGGCACATAGAGTACGTCCTTCAGCACGAGCGTCTTTCCTGAAGTTAACTTCAGGTAGACCTATCCAGTACCTCGAACTGCTGCCGGAACACCATTTCCCATCAAGACTGGTGCACTGTTGTATCCTTGGAATGAAGAGAACATGGATCGATCAACACAAATATGAACAGTAGCACCGAAATCCATCCACCAGTCATCTGATGGACTTGCCATAAAGGCCTGAAGTGTATACCCTGGGGTGGAGTTAACCACCACGTTCCCTTCTTTGCACTGAGGTGGAGGACCTTTTCCCTTCCTAAGTTTGCACCTCCGAGCTGTATGCCCGGAGACACCACAAACATAGCAGATAAAGTCCTCCTTTTTCTTCTTCATCTTTTTGGACTTAGGTTGGTTCATATTCTTCTGTGGAGAGTTCTTCTTCTTCTTCTGGAATTTTCTATCTCCACCCTTCTCAACAACGTGAGCCTGAAGTTGCTGGGATGGCTTATTACTGGACCTTGCACGCTCTTCCACATTTATCGCAGTTGCCAACTCAGTGAGAGTCATTTGCTTCTTCATGTGGCGACGTGAAGTCACAAAGTCTCGCCAAGAAGGCGGGAGCTTTGCCAGTATTGCATTCACCTGAAAACTGTCTGGTAGGACGCAGCCATATTGGACCAAGTCCCTAACAAGGAGTTGAATCTCCTGTAGCTGCTCCATAACAGACCTTCCCTTAGCCATTTTATAGTTGAGGTAGTTTTCCGTTGTGAATGATTCATTGCCATTGTCAACTTCAGAGAACTCGTTCTCAAGTTCAGTCCATAGACCCTTAGCGGAGGTAAAACCAGAGTACACGTTAAATAAGTGGTTCGACAAGACATTCAGCAGACGAGACAAGCATGCCTCATTGGCTTCGTCCCACTTGGCCTTCTCCGCTAGTGCGGCGGCCTTTGCTGCATCATCAGAATCATCTGATGCAGCCTGGGGAACAGCCGACGTCACTACCCAAAATAATTTTAGGTCAGTGAGCCACATGCGAGTCTTAATCTGCCAGTGTTTAAAGCTTGCGCCGTCGAACGCTTCAGGCTTAATGACATCAGAACTGGAGGCCATTACACAAATTGGTTTTCTGGATTGTAGTAATATTAGAGAAATAAGTGACATGCTTCCTTCATATTTAAATAAATTAAATATTCTAATTCCGAATAAAACAAGCATATAACTCCGATAAATGCCATATATAATTATTGCAGCAATGAACAGTAGCAATTCTAGAACATGTAAACATGTAAAATAGCGTCTCAGCTCCATTTTATAATTAATCATGGCTTGCAGATGAAGAAGGCAGATTAAACAAATAAACATAATTGTTTATCTTAAACTCTTGCTCTTAAAATAGCGGGTTGCTGTAATAAACAGCCCTCCAACACTAAAAGGTGATCAGAGATCCTCGACTAACGTGACAGTCCTATCTTACCAAATCAGGGTTTTAGATCAGATGTAATAAGTCTAATAATCAAATGTAAATACTAATAGTAAGGAGCTGTGTACTAAATAAAATAACAGAATTTAACACAGGTAAACAGCCTCAACAAAGAGAGATTTAATTAGGCACAAATAATTTCAATGCTGAAAATGACAATACACTAAAACCCAGACTGTTACGTTGTCTCACTACACCGCTATCATCATCGAGCACACAAATCCGCCCACAACAGTGCAATTACATCCAAGTAATTAATACTAGCAGATTGCACAAAATTAAACAGTAAATAAAGTGAGGCAACGAATAACTCACCGCATGTAGATTGTCTACGTGGGAAGATCAGCTCAGCGAACACGAAGTTCTGTCCCAGAAAACCAATTTCGCCGCCCACGTCCGGGCCTGCACGGCGGGAGGTTGACGAAGATACTAGAGCCGCTGCCGGAGCCGAGGGAGACGTCCACGGCACCAGCCCGAGAAGAGGAACACCGCGCAGAGGGAGCCCAAGCACCAGACCACGATGGACAATAATCAGAGAAGAACCGCAGCACTACACAGATGCACGGTTCCGGCAACAGAGCATAGGAAAGACACGCTGCGCAAGCACAGCACCACTTCCTATCTCTTTGAACCACTCCCAGCAAGAATCGCCACCAGAATACCACGGAACGAACTGAGTTCTCAACGGAGCAGCACACACGGAGAGAGGAAGAAGAACATCTGACTGCTCAGCCAGCGCCAGAGAGAGGGGAAACGTACCCATACTTATGGAGCAGAGACCAGGCACCAAATTCGAAGGCCGTTGAATAGAGAGGAAACGCGCAGAGGCAGCCGTGCAAGCCGGCCAAGCCGTTGAGCCTCCGCCGCCCCACAACTGCCTGAGCTCTCTACCTCTCCGCTGTCTCTACCAGAGGCACGGAAGTGCCCTAGGAATTATTCCCAGCCGGCTGGGCTGCTTGGCTTACGGGCCTAGTAAAGGCCCAGTCCGGCTGGCCACTTTTTTTATTTCCTCAAAAGAAAATAAAGGGAAAACCCCAAAATGAATAACACCTTTTAGCTCCAGTTTAGAGCTTTTTAAATCAGTACTGCTAGAGGTAAGTAATTGTTGGTTGATGTCCTAGATTTCATTGTGGGCTTAGTTTCAACAAATGAGTAATGAAATTACACGCTTATATTTATAGTTTCTTGCTGCTGCATAATTTCTAGCCAGTATTGGTCAAAGATAGAACCAATTTCTTATTTAAATGGTTAATGAGCTAACCATAATTTTGCTTGATCTATAGGGAAGCAAAACGAAGACAAAGATGGGCCTACGAAACATAATCTGTTCAATCCAGAAAGAAAATAATGGTTGGTGGAAACACTCGCTGAAGTCAGAGGAAAAGCATCCATACATCAAAGTTGACTGGAACAAATGATGTGATGAGGATGAAGAGTCTGGTATGTGCTAATGATATACATCCCCAGGTATATGCAATTGTTTTTGGTCTAGAAGCATCCTGAATTCAGTATGAATAAAGGGTTATAAAAAAGAAAGCCAGGTTGGAATTCAGTAGTTTAAATTGATGAAATGTGTATTCTTTTGATGGAACTTGGATTTGTTGTGGTGATGACCATGAAGTATTTCATTCTGAACTAGTTTAATTTTGTTAACAAGCTACTATAATTTACTTTGGATTGCAAATTCAAATGATTTTTAAGGACTATTTTTTTTACATTTCTACTACTATCCAGTTATGGCAGATCCTGAATTTATTACATTAATGTTATGGGTAGACAATACATTGTGTCTGAGGACCAAGTTCATAGTACATATTCACAGCTTGCTTGACACTGATGTATTACATGATAACAGATGAGCATTTTGGTGACAAACTAATTCAGTTTTAAATATTCCATCTTTCTCAAGTAGTAGTAGCTAATGTTGAATATATGGTTAACCACTGTTACCGTTATTATGCCATTATTTCAGTCGCTAGAGCACACCTTTGTATGTTGGAGCTTCTTTTTTTACTTTTATCTGTGCATTAGTTACAAAATGGTGCTTTCTTTACCTATCCATTCGTACTTAACAAGCACTTTCTTGCAGAGGTCTCTGGGGATTCAGACGATGGCTTGGATAGTCAAGTTATTTTTGTTGGTTTGAATGTAGCACTTGTACAGCTACCTCAACGTACTCATTGCTATCTTCACATTGTTGCAGGCATATGAAGGAGATGAAAGTGATGACGATGACGGGATGCTTTGTGAGTACCCATCTTGTATACTTTCCACCCTTTTCATCTCCCTTGCTCCCTTTTGATACCAGTTTTAATCCAGATGGTCAGTGAACAATATTTTCTGCTAATAAAATCTATGCTTCATTTTCTAACATCTTCGTTTGTTTGCAGATCTCCTTGACCTTGAAAAGCTAAAGGGCAAGTGATGTGGATGCTGCGGTGAAGGCATTAGGTCCGCTGTAACAAGTTACCGTTGACGTGACAGAGTAGACTCACCATTGATATATAGTTGCTAAGCACCTGCGATGGCTCGAGACTTTTGGCATGATCCTTGCTTGGCAATTGGCATGTCTTCTATCTCCTGAGTACTCTTTCGGTCTTTCCTGATCGGTGAGCTAGTCCTCTAGATGTAGCTAGCCACGAGCTGTCCCGTTTTCAACCGACTCTTTAACGCCAGTGAATGACCTGCTTCTACTATCACGATGTGGTTAAGTGGATCTTGGTATGGATTTCCGTTGGGCAGGCAGGGCCGGTGTGACATACAGGTCACTTTGTTTAGGCCATTGAATTGCGCTAAGCATGAGGTGTTTGCTTTCAACTGTTTGGGCTAGACATCACTGTGAATTGGTCCTCATGAAATGCGCTGCCTTTTGAGATTTTTTTGCACATTTACAGGTTCAAGATGGGGAGTGCTTATACCATTTTGTAAGAATCCCCCCATGTAACATGAGATCTAGGATTGCACTTTTACTTTAGAGTTTACGACCTATTCGCTTTGGATTAAAGACAGCTGTTCAAACTGATACAGCTGAAATTTATAAAGACAAAACAATATAGGAGCAGTAGAAGTCAATACAAATTAAAGTCAAACAAACAGTCACTATGGTCCTGCGTGCATATCCGACTATAACAATTTACCGTTGCAGCCAAGTAGGGAAACCGGTGCAGGAGCTGCGGGTAGGCAAAGCAATTGGTATCTTCAATTTATGTTCTCTCCTTTATTTAGTGCCACCACGTCCTTCATATCCGACTGGCCTTCCATTTTCCACACACCCCACCGCAAGCCTCGGAGCACCCATTCCCCTTCTCTATAAAATACCCGGCTCTGAAGAGCCAACCAAGATCACCGGTGCATTATAGCATTCTCTTCCCTTCCCTTCCCTTCCCTGAGCAAAGAGAAGTAGCCACAAGCATGTCTGGCATCATCGACAAGATCCAGGAGACGCTCCACATCGGGGGCGACCACAAGGAGGAGCACGAGCACAAGAAGGGCGAGGAGCACCACAAGAAGGACGACGGGGAGCACAAGGAGGGCATCGTGGAGAAGATCAAGGACAAGATCACCGGCGAGCACGGCGACAAGTCCGGCGACCACAAGGACAAAGACCATAAGGAGAAGAAAGATAAGAAGAAGAAAAAAGAGAAGAAGCACGGCGAGGGCCATGACCATGGTGATGGTGACGGCGGCCACAGCAGCAGCAGCAGCGACAGCGACTGATCTCGCCTCGCCGAGCGCCGTGCGCACATATGCGCCGCGCAGGTTATAATACGGGCTGTCCGCCGAACACCATGCATGCGCATATATTATACACTCGCCAAGATTGTTGTTCTACAATCTTCTGGATAAAAAAGGTTCTTTTTTGTTTTCGTTTGCCCTGTGGTTTTCATCTTTGCTGGATGGATCTGAAGAACGAAGTCGATGTTGGATTCACATGTATGCATTGCTTGGAGGATACTCATCACCGGATATCGGTGCTGATGTGATGATGAAAAAACAGTCTAGCTCAGAGATAGCTAGCATGTATGCGCTGTTTGCCATGTGATGCACTACTACTAAAATCATGGCTGTACGGTAATAATTAATGGTAATGCAGAAATCGATCTGCTTGATTGTGTTGTGCCTTATGCATCCATCAAAGAGTATTGTTCGTGCGTGTGCTCGCTGGGGAAGCTGGATTGAGGAGATCCACGTCTCTTCGTTTATATATGCCTTTTTGGCTAATACCATGTGACTCTGTACTTAAAAAAAACCAAACAGTGACCAAATTTGGTGGAAGTTGTGAAAACTTATAAGCCATTTTTTTTGCTCTCCCTAAAAGTTGCAAAAATTCCGAGAAATAAAGATATTTTAAAATATTGCCCCTATAGTTCATGATTAGCCAAAAGCTACCTTGCTTGGTAGGATGCTTGACTCAGATTCCGAGTGCTTTTCAGGCACAAAGAAAATACTTAAACCTCTGCTAGTTTTAGGTTAAGATAGATTTGTTAAAGAAGTTCCGTCTTCAGCATTTTATGTTTCACCCATGACCAATTACACATCTCCCTAGACATTTGGCTCATCATCCCTCTACAAAACATTCGGTCCAAAGTTATACATGGCCAAACTTCCAAAGTTTCAGAGCATGCTGAATTATAGGTCTGTTTGGTGAGGTTATTGCTGTGAATATAGGTATATAATCGGGCCGCCCGGCCCTGCACGGCCCAAGCCCGAAAAGGCCCGTATTATTTCGGGTCGGCCCGGCCCGTTTGAATTTTGGGTTGTGCCGGGCCAGCCCACGGGCCTAGCCCTCGGCCACGACTCGACACGTAATTGCTTAAACGTGCCGGGTTCATTTCTGGCGGCCCGAAATTATAAAAACCAAAAATTCAAATTTTTTTACCGAAATTCACATTATGGCTCAAAATTCAATTTTTTGCCCGAAATTCACATCAGGGCCCAGAATTCGCACCAGAGCCCTAAATTCAAAACAAATTTAATAAAGCAAATAAAAAATAAGACAAATAAATTTGACCAAAAGCAAACTTAATATTTGCATTAAACTACCATAGCTATGCAATGACTACCTCGTTTACAAATCATTTTGTAGAAGAAAAAATGTATAATCAGCTCTATACAAAGTTCGTAAGTTCAGTTCATTATCTAATGTTCATAACAAAAGTAAAATACATCACATACTCTAATTCAAAGCTATAAAAAATATCTAACTAGCATTATCTCTAGCTTTGTGTTCTTTATAAACCCGGCCCGATATATCGGACCGTGTCGTGCCCAGCACTAAAATATTTCAGGCCGTGTCGTGTCTGGGTCCTGCTTTTTTCCCGTGCTTTGGGCTGGTACATGAGGCCCGGCCTAAATGCACACCTATAGCTGTGAAAGAAGATGTGAGCTATGAAAAAAAGTTATTGTCAGCTCTGAACTATAAAAAAAGTTGTTGTTGATTGTGAGCTGTAAAAAAACTAAAAAACGTTTGGTGGAACCCACTAAAACCCCTAAAAGTTTGTTCATATATATTTTCATAGTTTCATCTGAAAGTCTATAAAAACATGTCCAGAGGTGCTTCCTGGATCAAACACTTTGGTTCGACTTTTGGTTTTTAGAGGTTAAAAGCTAAAGTCAAAAGCCAAATCAAACACACCCTAATATAATGCCCTCGTGAGTTGCGACATTACATAAATATTCGATAAAATATTGATGGACTACAACCATATGAAAACGAATAATACATAAACCACAATCGACCTCAAACAAATTCTTTACAGTATCGTCGGGGTGGTGCCTCATCCTCTCCCTTGGTACATCTATGTCGCCACCGTCGCTGAGTGAAGATAGCATAATAGGTGCCAATAGATCATAAAAAGAGAAAAAAAGATAATCACTACCTCTGTCGTTTCATTTCCTTTTCTCTTCTCTTCTGACTAATTGTTTACCGTGCAGGGTAAAACAGACTATTACTATAAATATACTCTAGCTAATTATTTGCCAACTAATTATTCACCGGCTAATTGTTAGTTACTGACAAACAATTAGCTAGTAGGATCGTCATTTGTTTAGTGGACAAAGCCCTCCTGCTGAATCGAGCGCAACATTTGAAGCGCGTGTACATTTCAGGACTCTAAAACCGGCGCGGCAGATAGCTGAGGCCTGAAGCTAGAAGGTAGGAGGATCAGAATCCTGTCAGCACAACCACGCTCTCGACCAGTTTCTGTCTCCAAATGTAAGGCAAACATTGCGTCGGCATCAGCAATTCAGCATCCTTGCAAGTGATCATCTGAAGCAGCGACGGTTCTTACAGATTGGTTGGCTAAAATGATTTTTAGCCAAATTGTTTTTCTAATTTATATAAACTTTGATCAGAACGAATTCCGGATGCAGTCCCGCACAAAAGAGCAAGGGCTTAGATCGGTCTATTAAATTACTAGGCTTCTAATACATTTTGGTTAAAGACAATAAAAATAACTAAAAACATATGGGCCATGCCCTCGGCCACGGGTGGCTCGAGACTGTGTCCGCCTCTGTGTGTGTGAACTGAACGGAGATCCTCGCCAAAGACGGCAGCAAGGAACAAGCAGCGCGTGAACGGTTGTGCTTGGGCATGGCGTAACTGTCTCGTTAGCTTGTGTGTTTCTGAATGATTCGCTTCGACATGACGACACTACTTCGGCATTCCAAGGGCCTCGGATGAACTCGCTCCATTTGTTAGATTTTGGTTAGTCTTCGATGTAGTGATGGTTACAGCCCTGATGATATAGCTTAAGCCTACCTTATACAGACAACGATCAGGGTTCAGGAGCAATAGAACAACGACGAAGTTATTTTTTTTTTAAAAAGATGTACTTTCAAGTACAATTTTCTTCGGGTTTGGCTGTAGCCTATATGGCTCAGGCTAGTACTCCTTCCTGTACGACAGGGCCAAGCTGCAACTGGTCAGGAGCAAGGTGTAGCCAATGATGGCAGTTAGCAGCTGAAAGCCATAGCAATGTCAACGTTCACCCGTTCAGCAAGTACAGACATACGGAACCCCCCTCCAGTTCAGGATGCTCCTACTCTGAGGATGGAGAGCTAGGGATTGTGAAAGATGCATGGAAAAGAAATGGTACCCTGACTGATTCGGTATATAAGTTATCTCCAACAGCCTCTATACTTAATTATCTGACTTACTATTTCAAGCTTACAGTGCAGACTATATAAAATAATATTTTGCACGTCCATATACACAATCTCATGGAGATGGCTTAGGGGCTGTTCAGTTGCTCCGGAATGGTAGGCTGGAACTATTCCTGCCTGGATTGTTTACCTATTTTATATAAGATTTCATCAGGTGGAATAGTTCTGTTCTGGGTCCAATCCTGGACAACCGAACAGGCCCTTAAGCTATATGAATGCCAGGGTTATCTCAGTTTGCAGCGCGCGCGCTGGTGATCGGTTCTTTATTCAACTGTGAACTTAAATTCCCTGTTGTTGAGGCCACGCCGGGGCCATTAGTGGTGTTTGTTTATCCATTCAGATGATGTCCTAACTCTCATAAACCTATGCGTCTGTGTAGTAATTCAGGGTTAGTACATTAATGTTAGGGTCATTCTCTAGATCAAGTTTTTTTTATTCTTGATAGGGTCATTAACTCGTTGAGATATCTCTCTTAAAACTTTCTTCAAATAAGTCTTTCTTAACCGGCCTAAGGGCATGTACAGTGGTGTTTAATGTGGAGGCTTTTAAGGTATTTAAAGGGGCTATTTGCAAAAAAAATCTTAGAGTTGTCTCTCCGTGAAGAGACGTCTCAGGCTCGTAAATCAAGTAACAACAAACGCCTCACTTCCCACTCTACGAATTTGTCGTCTATTCTATCGATCTGCTGCTGTACAAATGAATTTAATTCTGTATTTATTAATAGACTACGTTTATAGACACTCTATTATATAATAGAGTCTCTTAGTTGTCTTTTGTGCTTGGAGAACCGTTTTGTTGTCTCTCTACTATACATGTCCTAAGAGACTGCACGGTACAACTTTGAGCGTCTAAATCATAAATACAGTCAAGACACAATATGTATAGAGAGTCGTGTAGAGACATGTTCTTCACGAAGAGACCATCTCTTGATTTTGGTTTTCCAATTAACCCCTAAAAACATATCTTAAGAGACACCTCATTTAATTGGGTTATACATGCACATGTGAAAGCTTGGTCCGTACACGGCGTATTTATGGAGGTAGCCAAATGTTAAAGCTGAACCCATATTATTGCCAGGTCATCAGAAAATGGTTAAAAACATAGTTATGGGTGACCAGTTCATCAAAACCTTTGCATCCTGCTATACATACACTACTGCTCTGACTCTGACAGTGAAAGAACCATTTATTTACCGATGACAAACGAGTAACTTTCAAGGGAGTATGTTGCCATCGGAGACTGGGTGTGACAGCCTGACAGGAGAAACACAACACTTAACAGGCAACGGAGGTCAGAGAGATCAGCGAATGGATAAGCATGAAGTGGCATGGATCCAACAACTTCACTTTGTAATTGTAACAACGGGACTGTTTCACTGTGAAAGTTGTTTGTCACCCGCGCTGAGCATCGAAGCCGATGACGCTAGCGATGGCTTTGTGGATCCATCAAATACTCGAGGACCCATCTGTGCGGAAAGCGACCATATTTCGTCTGTTTATGCTGACAGGAGATCGGTTAATGTGACAAAGGCAGCGCTTCGATTTATTAGGAAACGTTCCGGCGTCCTATACGGAAGGTTTCGTGAAAGGGAAGAACATTTCGTCAATCTTGATGTCACTTTCTGTGTAAATGGTCCAGCGGATGCGTCGGACGGATCGGAAGCAATGGCTGCTGGCAACCCGAAGTATCTCTGGGAACTCTGTCTCTTGACTCCGAATGTTATTTTTGTCGGCTCATAACCAGAACATCAGTATTGTTTGTTACAGGTGTATATGCTGCAGTGGTGTAAGTGTAACTGAATTTTACTTGTGGCATAATTTGTTCTACATGCATTACTAAGCCAGAGAGAAAGAGAGTGAGTGAACAGAAATGAGGTAATCATGTTCGTTTTAACTCATGCTGTAAAAGTATATGTATAGGTCTGTCTCCTTCTTTAAAAAATCTGAGAAACCGAGTGGCAGTTGTTTGTCAAAAGTCTATCCAAGCATGCTAGCTGACTGACAGACTGACAAAAGCAAACCGAACATTCTGAAAAGAAAACGAAATATACCATCAGCAACTGTCAGAAGAACCGAAACTGCTCCTACTGACGCAAGTGTGCCCAAAACGAAAGCGAGAACGCGACCATTTCATCCAATCACCTCGCTCTGCTTCGTTCGTATCATCAATCCATTTGTTTATCGCCTACAAATGACGAGCGACGGCGCGACAGGTAATGCCGCCGCGGTCGATCTCCGGAATAAAACCCCTCCAGCAGACGCCAAACCCGCCATTAAAATACCCCGGAGCTGCCACCACAGAGAACGAGTCGTCCTTGTTCTTCACACCCACCATGTGGCACGCCTCCACGCCGCGCCGGCTAAGCCGTACGTGACTGCGAGTTACATAAGACCCCGTCCCTCCTCCCACTCCCACTCCTCTTGATGGCTGCTTCTTCCACCTCTGCATCTACCAAGAACTCTTAGGAGCGCAGTAATAAGTGTTCTTGTTAGTAGGACGGCAAGCTTTGGCGAGAGAAGAGAAGACGACGGCGACGAAAACAGGAAGGGCATGGATCGGTTGGTGATACCTGAGCCGTCAAACGAGGTGATGATCCGGGTGGAGCCCGGCATGCAGGCGAGGGGGGAGCTGACGCTAAGGAACGCGATGCACACCATGCCGGTGGCGTTCAGGCTGCAGCCGGCGGTGCGCGGGCGCTTCGCGGTTCGCCCGCACACGGGGATCCTGGCGCCGCTCGCGGCGGTCACCGTGGAGGTGCTGTACCTGGCCTCCGCGCCTCCAGATAGGCCCAGCGGGTCAGGAAGAGGAGGAGGGAGCCGTGGCGAGGACGCGTTCCTGCTGCACAGCGTGGTCGTGCCGGGCGCCGCGGTGAAGCAACCGGTGACGGCGCTGGACTCGGTCAACCCAGAGTGGTTCTCGGCGAGGAGGAAGCAGGTGTTCGTGGACAGCGGCATCCGGGCGAGCTTCGTGGGCGCGTCCGTGGCCGCGCGCCTCGTCGAGGCCGGCGCGGTCGAGGCGCTCAGGGAGGTGCTCGACCGCAGCGAGCCTGAGTGGCGTGCCGCGGACGCCGCGGACGAGTATGGCCGCACGCTGCTAGACCTCGCCGTCGGCCTGGGCCGCGCCGACATCGTCCAGGTGCTGCTCGAGTACGGCGCCGACGCTGACAAACCGAGCCGCGGCCGGACGCCCCTCGAGGCCGCCGCCGCCTCCGGCGAGTGCCTCATCGCCGAGCTCCTCCTCGCCAACGGCGCGACGCCCGCCGGCTCCGACGCCATCCACGTGGCCGCCGCCGCCGGCCACGACGACGTCCTGAAGCTGCTTCTTGGCAAGCCCGCCCCTGCCTCTCCCGCCTCGTCCTCGTCCGCTTCCTTTTCGTCTTCTTTTACATCTATCGACGCGGCGGGGAGGGACGGCAAGACTCCTCTACGGCTAGCGGCCGAGGCGGGGCGGCGAGACGCAGTGAAGGCGCTTCTCGCGGCGGGCGCGAGGGCCGACGCGAGGTGCGGAACGGACGGTGCCACCGCCCTACACGCCGCGGCGAGGCGCGGCGACGAGGCGGTCGCGCGCCTCCTCCTGTCGCACGGAGTGGCCGGCACGGCCACGGTGCGCGACGCGGCCGGGAAGACCGCATTCGAGATCGCCGCCCAGGAGGGCCACGGCGGCCGGATCCTGCAGTTCTTGGGCCTCGGCGAGGCGATCCTGGCCGCCGCGCGCAAGGGCGAGGTGAGATCGGTCAGGCGCGCGGCCGACGGCGGCGCGTCCGTCGAGGGGCGGGACGCGCATGGCTGGACGCCGCTCATGCGCGCTGCCTTCAAAGGGCGGACCGACACGGCCCGCGACCTTATCGCCCGTGGCGCGGACATCGACGCAGCCGACGCCGAGGGCTACACGGTGCTGCACTGCGCGGCCGAGGCCGGTCGCGCCGACGTGGTCGACCTCCTCTTAAAGAACGGCGCGAACGCCAAGGCTACGACCGTGAAGGGAAGAACCGCCGCCGATGTCGCCGCCGCCGCGGGGAGGTCCAAGGTGGTTCGGCTTCTTGACAGGGCAAGCGTCATAGGGAGGAAACAGGATGTTACCGAGAAGGTGGCGAAGGGCGGTAGCATGGACAGGAAACAGAGAGGGCGGAAGGGGAGCAGTGGCGCCATACGGTTTGGTGGTGGGAAGGAGGGATTCGAAGCTGCCGTGGTTACCTTTGGGTGGTCACACTAGCCCACTGCCCCACTGCCAAGAGCCCAAGAAGCAGCTGACCATCAAGGTGGATTCGTTCCAAACTGTGATTAGTTTTGGAGGAGGCGATAATTCATATATTTGTTTTGAAGTAACAGACGAGTAATATATGGAGGACATATCCTGTGCAATCACTCATTTTGGTCCAAGCGTGCAATCAAACTATCCAGAGCATCCAGTCTAGATCCAACGGTTTCATATGGAAGTGGTTAAATGTAAAATAGACACTAGGTTTCAGGTGGAAGGGGTTAAATGTAAAATAACAGTTACCATTAGATCTAGATCGGATGCACCAGATCGCTTGATTGCATGCTTGCACCAGGATAAGTGATTGCATAGGATATTTTCCCTAATATATGTGGTATACTTGTAAAAAGATATTCCTCAAAAGTGGACTTTTCTTCTTTTTTTCACTTTGTTGTATCACACTGTATACAATGATGGCAATGGTTGTAGTTGATGACTTGATAATATTAGAGCAACTCTAGTAGTTCTCTAAATAACTCTCAAAATTTTAAATTTAAGAAGTAAACAAAAAATCATTCTCTAATAATTCTTCAAATGAACTTATTAAATTTAGTTACTTATCCAACCTCATTTACCCTTCAAATCTAGCATCTCGCTAACAACTCACTAAGAGCAACGCCATTAGTTCTCTAGAAAAAGCCCCCTAAATTTATATTTAGGAAGTTGCAAAATAGGTATAGAGAGTAAGAAGTAGCTTGGTCTCCAGCAGGTTCTCGTATTTAGACAGTAATTTAATTTTGAATCTAACTTTGGTATGCATATGCTCCCGTCGTACTTGAACCAAAGGACCTATAGGAAGGCTGCATAGAAGGTTTGGTCGAATCTAATTTTGAATCTAAACCCTAGTTGCTAGAACCTTTGGTTAAGGTAAGATCCGATCAAACCCCTTATGCAACCTTTAATCTACCCATTAGACAACAAGTAAAAGAGGCATAAGATCAAATCGAATCATTTACCTCTTGATGGAGTAGTGATGGACATATAAACTTGATGGAGCATGGTGCAAATACATTCTAAAGCATCTTGCTTTATGTAAATACAATTGTGTGTTGTGTTCAGTTGCATTGTGTACTATATTTCTTTATGCAATGTGAAATAATTGTGCGTACCGTTTTTGAGTCGAAGCAAAAAAATACCTTCCTTTTTCACGCTTCGTAAAGAAAATCCATTTTCTGCAAGATGTTGGAGGGACAATGAGGGAGGCACGAGGCAAAGAGCAATACAAAACCCACACGTCGACGCATTTGGGATTATCGGACGAAGCGATAGAAGGCAACAGGGTCACAAGAGGATGCACATATGCGGAGGAGCGCGACAGTGGTGGTCCATACGACATGCGAGGATGAATGCAATTGACGAGGATGGCGCCCGATGAGTTTCAAGCGGAGAATGGAGCTTCAATTTTTTCAAAGATAATTGGTACAATACCCATCTGTTGCAACGGCACACATGGCGACGATAGTGGTTGAACCATCAATGGTGTCTGTGGCGGTGCATGATCTAGCGTACGTGGTCACGGTCATGGTTGGTGATGTCCGGAGAGGTCCCATGGTCGAAGGGGTGGGTGTCATCAGCGTGATGTTTCTCAAGCTCATGCAACACGTAGAGGGGCAAGAAGGGCGCATTTGGGGAGGGGTGTCTGCAGGTGCGATGGCATCACGACGAACGACAAGGAGAGGAAGAAAGAGGGATCAAGAGTGGAGATCGGGTAGAGGCACGCGTCCACAGAGAACCAGAGTATTCGGCCTAGTGATAGTTAGAAAGAGTTGGCCAATACATAATCTCATGCGCCTCTCATTGATGAACCCCTTTTTCCTTTATCATCTACTGGTGGCTGATTGATTGAGCGCCAGTCTCACTCATTCTTTATGAGCGGAAGCCATGCACCTATCACCTATAACCGGAGAAGTACTATAGCGCACCTGGAGAAGTACTATACGACATGACACCTTCGGCGAGGACTCAACTCAACAGAGAATGATTTGACAAACCAAGCGCGAGGAACTGGATCTCATGGTTGCAGCACTCGACCTCGTGCTCCATGGAGGAGAGCACCTTCTTGCCCTGCTGCACGATTCATTAGTTGAGGAGGCGTGACTCCCGCCTTCGACTGCGCACTACCGATGTCTTGGCCTCGCGCGTCGGACTAATGGTTTGTGATGTCTACCCTCGTCGTAGCGGGGCAGGAGGAGGAAGGACGGGGAGAAGCAGTCGTCCATGTGGTCGCAGAGGGGAGGGAGCCGAAATGAGGAGGCTTGGACCACATGTTGATTAAAAAAAGTTTTTTAGAGTGTTGACATACAGTGACAGTGAAAATTAGTGCTTTAGGCTATGGCCAACAAATTGTGCATGATCGTGCAAAACACTGTTTTGCACTATAGACCGTAGTGTTTACAAAGTGGAATTTAAAAGAAGAGATGATGAAATAGCTGCTAGAGATAGATGTCACACCCGGTTTTAAGGAACATAGCCGGGTGCATCTCATACATGCGCCAAGAAGACAACATATATAATAACAGAGTGTATAGAGATAAATGTCATAAAACATTAGAGTATTTATTACATAGCGGAAGACTTAATACAAAATAAAAGAATAAACATAAAACAAACTAAGGATCGTCGGCGCCAATGTCAACTGAGAAACGCCACCTAGATCAGATCATACTCCTCGCCTTGTGACTCCTCCTGAACCACCTGCTCTTCTCCTGTGGGGGGGGGTGTGAGACAGCAAGAGTGAGCTCACATACGTTCATAGCTCAACAAGTCGTGGGGAATAATGTGGCATGAACTCACCAAAGGTGGGAGATCATGAAGTGTAAGGTTGACCAATGAATTAAAGGCTGAAGCTGAGCATTGCTTTTATAAGTTGGTCAAAATTTTATTAGCAATTACTAAGTATAAGTAAATACCAAACCTTAGAAATAATAAGTAAAAGTAATAACAAAATAATCCCAAATGCAATGATATGACAAATTAAGTTTAAGTTCCATAAATTAATCATGTGAGTGTCCGAGACGCTCATGACCGTGAGCACGGCTAGTATACCAGTTTTACACTCTGCAGAGGTTGCGCATCTTTACCCACAAGTCGTGTTACCCATTTGCCACGGAGTTGATCAGACCCCATACACCTCTACCAAGGAAGCGAGGCAGGGTACCACTACGATGCCTTTACAAAGTTCCACTAGCTTCAGACTACCCGCTACAGTTTATAGGAAGCTCCAGTGCAGGAATCCCTCGCCTGACCGCCATCGCAGCAAAATCAACCCAAGGACCTCCCTACACTGACCACTCCCCTACTGCCCTTGCCCCTTTCGGGTAAGGTAGCCATCCACTAGCTTTCCTAGTTAATCAGCCAAGGGCGTCCCATTAAACCCTTGTGGTAGCACTGTTTTCCCGGGTGGTTCTCCATGTTCCCATTAACATAATGATCTTATCATGAACAGTAGATAATGAACAGATAATAAAAATTGTAATCATGAGTAGTGAATATCTCTATACCCAAAACCATATAAAGCAATAGCATGTACTACCCAAAAATTTAGTAGTAAAACCAGTGGTGAAAAAAGGTATAAAGATAGTCAATTCTAGGGTATCCTATTGGGTCCCAGCAAAATTAACCTATGCAGATCATTATGATTAATAAGAACATGAATGGGTAAAAGAAGTGATCAAGGGCACAACTTGCCTTCAACGAGCTCCTGCTCAGCAGTCTCTACCAGCTGAACCTCGGAATCCTATGTAGCTTGCTCGTCTACTCGCATCAACACAATACATACATGGTATATCAAAAATTAACATTACACCAAACATATAAATAAAATACACAGTAATAATCTAGATACTAAAATGAGATCACAGGAACTGGAATCATTCAATTTGGAGTTACAGATTTAAGATGTGAATTTCTGAAGGTTTTAAGTATTTACTACAAGATTAATTGCTAGATAAATTTTAATGTGTATTTCATGCAAAACAGTGGCACTAATGGTTAGACAATAATATTATAGAAATCTAGGAACTGGAATGGACCAATTTGGAGTTCATATGCATTTTCTATGAATTATACAAATTCTATGAATTGTTTTCATATTAAAACTCATTTTCTAATTCATTTCCCTGATTTTATAACTCTCTGGACGGGGCCTCAAATACTGAAAACTGCAGGGGCTCACTGGTAAATTATCCTAGACTCAGTGAACAATGCCACCAGGATGGCGGGTTCTATTTTCTTATTCCCCGAGGACTCTTTAGCAAAGTGCACAACATGAAGGGGTATCCTGGCGTTACAGCCATTGGATTAAAAATGGATGGCTCGGATTAAATCCCTCCGAAGCGCGCGTCCCATTATCACCCGAGCCGTACGATCACCAATCTACGCACATCTACTGTCCACATCACGGATCACATACAAACCGTTGATAAACGATCAAACAGTAATCGCGCCGTCGGTTGAATGGGTATGGCGTGAATCAATCTGGGCCGTCCATCAAACAGGTGACGATGGCCACCACGTCTCCCACCTCTAGGCCACGGCTGGAGGGGAAAACAGGGCTCCCACGGCGGAGCGCCACCGGAGCCATGCTCTCCGACAACCCAGACACCCCAAAGCTTGATCGAAGCAGCCCTAAATATTTGCGAGAATATGGAAAACACTCAAGGGGAATCATACCGACGGTAGAATCACGACAAGGCAGTTGCGGTGGGCGGTGGATCTTGCGGCCGCGCGGTGTCCCGGCGAGCAATTGCCGAGGGACAGCCCACACCCGAGCCACGGTACACGGCGGAGCCACAATCCACGGGCCCGTACCCTTCACGACCCGCTTCCCGGGGCAGACTGGACGACAGCGGCGAGGCACACGCGCGGCGAGGCACACGTTGGTCTGGGCTCGGTGTAGGAAGGTAGGGAAAAGTGGGGTGGCTGGGCTGTTCTCAGTGGCATGGAACGTGCGAGCGCGGCCATGGGGTGTCACACCCGGATTTTAGGGGTCCAAAACCCGGGCGCGAACATAAACACCAGGTATGCTGGGACCAAGTCTCACACATATGATGTATAGTGGCACAGGATCGAATGTCACAACTTTATATATATAACAGGAGTTCTATACAAAATAAATAATTACATTATAAGGAGACAACGGTCCAGCAACCCAAAGTTGACTGGGAGACGACGGCCTAGACCTCTCACGAACTCATCACGGCATCCTCCATGCGCCTCAGCCGGTGGTACCTGCTCTTGACCTATGGGGGGTGTGAGACAGCAAGAGTGAGCTCACATACGTTCATCGCTCAACAAGTTGTGAGGAATAATGTGCATGAACTCACCAAAGGTGGGAGCTCACGTGAAGTGTAAGGCTTACCAAAGAAGATGGTTAGAGCTGAGCATTGCTTTTAAAGTTGGTCAAAATTTTATTAGCAGTTACTAAGTATAAGTAAATACCAACCCAGTTAAATAGTAGAACAAAAGTAACAATATCACCTGCGATGCAATGCATATGACAAATTGAATTTAGTTCCATAAATTAATCATGTGAGTGTCCGAGCTGCTCTTGACCGTGAGCATGGCTAGTATACCAGTTTTACACTCTGCAGAGGTTGCGCATCTTTACCCACAAGTCATGTTACCCATCTGCCAAGGAATCGCGACTTCCCATACACCTCTACCGAGGAGGCGAGGCAGGGTAACACTACGAGGCCTTTACAAAGTTCCACTAGCTTCAGAAAACCCGCTACAGTTTATAGGAAGTTCCAATGCAAGAATCCCTTGCAGGACCGCCATCGCAGCAAAATCCTTCCGAGGGCCTCCCTACACTGACCACTCCCCTACTGCCCTTGCCCCTTTCGGGTAAGGTAGTCTTCCACTAGCTTTCCTAATTAATCAGCCAAGGGGTCCCATTCCTCCCTTGTGGTAGCACTGTTTTCCCGGGTGGTTCTCCATGTTCCAATTAACATAATGATCTTATCATGAACAATGATAATAAACAGATAATAAAAGTGTGATCATGAATAATGTATCTTCATACCCAAAACCACATAAAGCACTAGCAAGTACTACCCAAAAAGTTCAGTGGTAAACAAGGTATAAAGATAGACAACTAGGGTAACCTATTGGGTCCTATCAAAATTAACCTATGCAGATCATTATGATTAATTAGAACATGAGTGGGTAAAAAGAAGTGATCAAGGGCACAACTTGCCTGGGACTTGAGATTCCAGGTACCAGGATGATTCTTCAGATGACACGTGACCTCACTGCTAGTCGTAGCAATACAAACAAACAGTGTATAGGCAAAATTTAACATCACATCAAACATGAGAACACACTGCATAATAATAATCTACGTTGTGTAACGAGATCGTAGGAGCAAGAATCACTAAATTTGGAGTTATAGTTATTTAGTTATGAATTTCTGAAGTTATTAAGCACCTAGAACAGATTAATTCAAATGAACAATTTTGCTTCAAGTTTCATGGCTAAACAGTGTTACTAGTTGATATACAATATTAAAATAAAATTATTGCAACTGGAATGGCTCAATTTGGAGTTAAAATGAATTTAATATGAATTTCACAAGTTTATGGCATTTATTTTCACATTAAAAATCATTTTCTATTTATTTTCACTGGATTTTCTAATTCTCTGGACTGGGCGCATAAATATCATAAACTACAGGGGCAAGAGCGCAAAAGTGTCTGAGACTCAGCCATCACCGCGCAGGACGGCGGGTTGTTTATAATAAAGGATAGGGGTTCTTTTGCAATTGCCCCTCGCCGAAGGGGTATCACCCAGTATCAGTCGTAGGATATGATATATGCGGCTCGGATTAGATCGTTACCTCATTGAACCGGTATGCAATATCGAGCATCGGATCAACAATCGACGACCGAGGATCCCCCATGTATGCAAGACATACTAGTCCTTAGATCAAGGATCAACGGTCATGAACGAAGCGCTTCACATGTTCCAATCCTAGCCCTTCATTCCGATCCGACGCCCCCAGGTTACCTTCTCCCCCCTGGTCTCGAACCGTGGCGGCCTGACCACCCAGGTGGCGGCGCTGTGATTTCCTACGGCGGAGGCACGACTTCGGTCGACGGACCCCACCACTGGACACCGCACCTCGACGATGTGCGCGGAGGACGATGGCGCCAGTCTTCCCTCCGCCCGGCAGGTTCCCCGGCTCCCGAGGTCTCCGTGTTTGCGCCGAACGGCCACATCGGCGAGTAGACCTGGTGGCGGCCCTGGCGGACGGTGGCTTGCAACGACGGCACGGGACATCGCCGCCGCGCCCAACCAACAGAGGAAGAAGGGGAGGGGATCAGAGACGCAGAGATCGGTCGAGTGGCACAGGCAGGGAGCGACGACGACGGTGGCTCCTTCCCTGTACATCGGCGAGCAGCGGAATCCAAGGTTGTTGTTGGCACCGGTGAGAAATCGCGGCAGCACCAAAGGTCTCTTCCACCTGCAAGTGCCTCGAGGAAGCCCACTCACCCGAGCTTGTGCCCCAAACGTTGACGGAGCATGATGACCACGGCAGCGGCATCTTCCGGCTCTCCCTCGCGGCGGCCATTCTTTCTTGCCCTGGTCTCTGTCCCTCTCTGCGCGCCGTTGTTTGGGGACAACGGCCACAGATTTATACCCAGGCTGCGCCCAAGTCCGAGCCGGGGCGAGCAGCGAGGATCTCGGCCAGGGAGCTTGGAGATCAAATCGCGGACGCCGTTGGCCTACGATTTCTGCGCGGACCTCCCCAGCCGGCCGAACACCTCGGAATGGTTGTTGTAACAACCCTCACCGAGATCGACGCGGGATGGAAGAAGCACAGAGCCGTGGTCGAGTTTGTTGGGATGGAGGAGATGGACCTGTCGCGGTCAGTTCATCGCGCGGCGAGCGGAATTTTAGCGTGGTGGGGAAGAAGAGTCTGGCCACCGGGTCCACCTGCCAGGGCGCAGATGATTTCCCACGCCCGCGGGACCCACTGGTCAGTGGCAGTGTGTGTGTGCGGGATGTGAATTGGGCTAGCAGGGTGCTCATGGGCCGAATGGAAGAAAAAGAGATGGGCCACAGGCAGAGGAAATCGGCCCAGTCACTAGTTTAATCATTCCCTTTACTTTTCTATTTTATTTTCTTTCACATTTTCCATTTCTATTTGCTTTGTTTTCGGTTTTCCAATACACATAAAAAAAATACAACTTCGCATTTATGTTCAAATGCTACCATCCAAAATATTGGTATGAAATGCAAAGTACACTTTTCCATATTTTTATATTAATTATTTTATTGTTTTGTTTAGTTAAAGGCTCAATATGTGCCATGCATACTTTTATTTTATTTTAGGAGAATTATTAATTTTGAGTATGCGATCACATTCTAATTTTGCTAATAAATAAAATAAAAAAAATGAATATCTTCTATTTCATTTGTTTAGGCGAAAATGTATTCTCTTTTACCGAGAGTCACATAATCTTGAATATATTTTTGTTCAAGAATCTTCTTTAAATTCCATGAGGAGGATAACTTATCCTACTCGATTGAAGATATTTCTATTTTATCTTATGTTTACTCGATTTCTTAGTATTACTTCCTATAAAAAGCATAGGGGAAATAAATGAACACCTAACTCATTTTTAGGGTTTACAAATCCTACCCCCCTTAAAAATAATCTCGTCCTCGAGATTTGTAAGAAAAAGGGATAAAATAGGTTTGGTCTAGAATTTTAGTTTCTCATTTGTTTTCGGGAATCAGAGTTTTGTTCAAGTCTTTACATAATAGTTAGTAGATGATTTGGAAAATATGAATATTGTATGTCTAGTCATTTATTAGGTTAGATGTGGTACGGTTATGGCAAGTAGAGGTTGTTTGCAAGGGTATAATAAGGAAAGACTTCATCCTAACCTCTGGACCCTGATTCTTCTGGCGACTCAACTTGATCTTTGAATACTTGAGTTGATGTTTATCCTTCTTTGACGTGGTTGGTCTTCTTTGGCCTTTATTCTTGGAGTTGTCATTCGAGTTATGGCCAAGGACATATAATTAGAATAGCCAGGGCACACGAGGTAGGTAGGATTAAACAGAGTTTAACTTTGCTTTTGGGGATAATGGACTAGGCAACCTGTGATGTAGGTTATATTGTTGTTTACGAACGAGTTGGTATAAGACATTAATTTAGGTTAGGTTATGTTTGTTGAAGCAGTATCTAACCCATATCACCAGATTAGTTATCTTGTTAATAACTTACTTTTGATTGGATCATATTGGATTAGATGGTGATCTAGATTAGATTTGTTATAACTAGATTAGACTAAACAATATCTAATTACTTTGGATTAGATCATGGTGGTTACACAAGTGTGGGATAAATATGCTTATTAGGGCAAGATGAATCTATAAGGATAAGATAGAATCTTTTGAGGTCAGTTAGATCTATTAGGATGACATGAAATCTTTTTCAAGATAGGATGATTCTATTAAGGCAGTAGAGTATCTGTTAAGATAAGGTAAATCTATTAAGCTAGATTAGGATAAGTTAGGATCTTTTGAGAGGAGATGGATCTATGAGTGTAGGATAGAATCTTTTAAGATGAGATAGATATTGTTAGGATAGTTGCATTAATGGGGGATAACCTAGTTTGTCTAGTTATCATTTTTTTATAAGCATTTTTTCCCTATATGCATATGCAGATGTAATTGTGGACATTACTCCGCAATTCATCACACTCAATCAAAGATTCAAATCAGACATGTATCACAAGAACAAACATTCAACATATAGATACTTTAAAAATATATAGTTTTGTTTTTTTTTCCCTAAGAGTAGGTCTCCTATTCCTAAAAGTCACTTTAGGCATAGGATTTCAAAGTGTGAAATCCAAATTTGTCTTGTAGAAAGAAAAGATAAGAATAATCAGAGTAAGCGGAAATAGATGAGAAAAAGATTAAGATAAGTTTAGAAAAGAATCAGAGTAGCAGAGGTAAGTAAATAATGGTTGTCCAGTTCTATCTAGGTTTCGTCCTACAGTCAACATTCCTCTGATACCACTTCTGTCACACCCGGATTTTAGGGGTCCAAAACCCGGGCGCGAACATAAACACCAGGTACGCTGGGACCAAGTCTCACACATATGATGTATAGTGGCACAGGATCGAATGTCACAACTTTATATATATAACAGGAGTTCTATACAAAATAAATAATTACATTATAAGGAGACAACGGTCCAGCAACCCAAAGTTGACTGGGAGACGACGGCCTAGACCTCTCACGAACTCATCACGGCATCCTCCATGCGCCTCAGCCGGTGGTACCTGCTCTTGACCTGTGGGGGGGGTGTGAGACAGCAAGAGTGAGCTCACATACGTTCATCGCTCAACAAGTTATGGGGAATAATGTGCATGAACTCACCAAAGGTGGGAGCTCACGTGAAGTGTAAGGCTTACCAAAGAAGATGGTTAGAGCTGAGCATTGCTTTTAAAGTTGGTCAAAATTTTATTAGCAGTTACTAAGTATAAGTAAATACCAACCCAGTTAAATAGTAGAACAAAAGTAACAATATCACCTGCGATGCAATGCATATGACAAATTGAATTTAGTTCCATAAATTAATCATGTGAGTGTCCGAGCTGCTCTTGACCGTGAGCACGGCTAGTATACCAGTTTTACACTCTGCAGAGGTTGCGCATCTTTACCCACAAGTCATGTTACCCATCTGCCAAGGAATCGCGACTTCCCATACACCTCTACCGAGGAGGCGAGGCAGGGTAACACTACGAGGCCTTTACAAAGTTCCACTAGCTTCAGAAAACCCGCTACAGTTTATAGGAAGTTCCACTGCAGGAATCCCTTGCAGGACCGCCATCGCAGCAAAATCCTTCCGAGGGCCTCCCTACACTGACCACTCCCCTACTGCCCTTGCCCCTTTCGGGTAAGGTAGTCTTCCACTAGCTTTCCTAATTAATCAGCCAAGGGGTCCCATTCCTCCCTTGTGGTAGCACTGTTTTCCCGGGTGGTTCTCCATGTTCCAATTAACATAATGATCTTATCATGAACAATGATAATAAACAGATAATAAAAGTGTGATCATGAATAATGTATCTTCATACCCAAAACCACATAAAGCACTAGCAAGTACTACCCAAAAAGTTCAGTGGTAAACAAGGTATAAAGATAGACAACTAGGGTAACCTATTGAGTCCCATCAAAATTAACCTATGCAGATCATTATGATTAATTAGAACATGAGTGGGTAAAAAGAAGTGATCAAGGGCACAACTTGCCTGGGACTTGAGATTCCAGGTACCAGGATGATTCTTCAGATGACACGTGACCTCACTGCTAGTCGTAGCAATACAAACAAACAGTGTATAGGCAAAATTTAACATCACATCAAACATGAGAACAAACTGCATAATAATAATCTACGTTGTGTAACGAGATCGTAGGAGCAAGAATCACTAAATTTGGAGTTATAGTTATTTAGTTATGAATTTCTGAAGTTATTAAGCACCTAGAACAGATTAATTCAAATGAACAATTTTGCTTCAAGTTTCATGGCTAAACAGTGTTACTAGTTGATATACAATATTAAAATAAAATTATTGCAACTGGAATGGCTCAATTTGGAGTTAAAATGAATTTAATATGAATTTCACAAGTTTATGGCATTTATTTTCACATTAAAAATCATTTTCTATTTATTTTCACTGGATTTTCTAATTCTCTGGACTGGGCGCATAAATATCATAAACTACAGGGGCAAGAGCGCAAAAGTGTCTGAGACTCAACCATCACCGCGCAGGACGGCGGGTTGTTTATAATAAAGGATAGGGGTTCTTTTGCAATTGCCCCTCGCCGTAGGGGTATCACCCAGTATCAGTCGTAGGATATGATATATGCGGCTCGGATTAGATCGTTACCTCATTGAACCGGTATGCAATATCGAGCATCGGATCAACAATCGACGACCGAGGATCCCCCATGTATGCAAGACATACTAGTCCTTAGATCAAGGATCAACGGTCATGAACGAAGCGCTTCACATGTTCCAATCCTAGCCCTTCATTCCGATCCGACGCCCCCAGGTTACCTTCTCCCCCCTGGTCTCGAACCGTGGCGGCCTGACCACCCAGGTGGCGGCGCTGTGATTTCCTACGGCGGAGGCACGACTTCGGTCGACGGACCCCACCACTGGACACCGCACCTCGACGATGTGCGCGGAGGACGATGGCGCCAGTCTTCCCTCCGCCCGGCAGGTTCCCCGGCTCCCGAGGTCTCCGTGTTTGCGCCGAACGGCCACATCGGCGAGTAGACCTGGTGGCGGCCCTGGCGGACGGTGGCTTGCAACGACGGCACGGGACATTGCCGCCGCGCCCAACCAACAGAGGAAGAAGGGGAGGGGATCAGAGACGCAGAGATCGGTCGAGTGGCACAGGCAGGGAGCGACGACGACGGTGGCTCCTTCCCTGTACATCGGCGAGCAGCGGAATCCAAGGCTGTTGTTGGCGCCGGTGAGAAATCGCGGCAGCACCAAAGGTCTCTTCCACCTGCAAGTGCCTCGAGGAAGCCCACTCACCCGAGCTTGTGCCCCAAACGTTGACGGAGCATGATGACCACGGCAGCGGCATCTTCCGGCTCTCCCTCGCGGCGGCCATTCTTTCTCGCCCTGGTCTCTGTCCCTCTCTGCGCGCCGTTGTTTGGGGACAACGGCCACAGATTTATACCCAGGCTGCGCCCAAGTCCGAGCCGGGGCGAGCAGCGAGGATCTCGGCCAGGGAGCTTGGAGATCGAATCGCGGACGCCGTTGGCCTACGATTTCTGCGCGGACCTCCCCAGCCGGCCGAACACCTCGGAATGGTTGTTGTAACAACCCTCACCGAGATCGACGCGGGATGGAAGAAGCACAGAGCCGTGGTCGAGTTTGTTGGGATGGAGGAGATGGACCTGTCGCGATCAGTTCATCGCGCGGCGAGCGGAATTTTAGCGTGGTGGGGAAGAAGAGTCTGGCCACCGGGTCCACCTGCCAGGGCGCAGATGATTTCCCACGCCCGCGGGACCCACTGGTCAGTGGCAGTGTGTGTGTGCGGGATGTGAATTGGGCTAGCAGGGTGCTCATGGGCCGAATGGAAGAAAAAGAGATGGGCCGCAGGCAGAGGAAATCGGCCCAGTCACTAGTTTAATCATTCCCTTTACTTTTCTATTTTATTTTCTTTCACATTTTCCATTTCTATTTGCTTTGTTTTCGGTTTTCCAATACACAAAAAAAAAATACAACTTCGCATTTATGTTCAAATGCTACCATCCAAAATATTGGTATGAAATGCAAAGTACACTTTTCCATATTTTTATATTAATTATTTTATTGTTTTGTTTAGTTAAAGGCTCAATATGTGCCATGCATACTTTTATTTTATTTTAGGAGAATTATTAATTTTGAGTATGCGATCACATTCTAATTTTGCTAATAAATAAAATAAAAAAAATGAATATCTTCTATTTCATTTATTTAGGCGAAAATGTATTCTCTTTTACCGAGAGTCACATAATCTTGAATATATTTTTGTTCAAGAATCTTCTTTAAATTCCATGAGGAGGATAACTTATCCTACTCGATTGAAGATATTTCTATTTTATCTTATGTTTACTCGATTTCTTAGTATTACTTCCTATAAAAAAGCATAGGGGAAATACATGAACACCTAACTCATTTTTAGGGTTTACATGGGGGCTCCATCCCGACCTATATGTGCGAGCGGATAGGCTGACCAGTCAGCGCGACGAGGGGACCGTGGCGATGATGGCGCGGGTGCGGCGGTGCTCTGTTACGCCCGCACGCAAGATTCGTGGAGGAGAAGACCTGACCCGCTAGGCCCACCAGCTAGATGCGTGACTGCATTGAGAGGCGCCCGACGAGCGGGTCCCACACAGCAGGCGCGCCTGCCCGTGTAGGAGAGCTTGGCCGAGCGACGCATGGGCAACAGGGAATGGGCTGTGCGATGGTAAAGGGACGGTGGGCTGACTTTGAGGGTAAGTCGGCCCAACAACGTTTTAACCTTTTTTTTATTTTATTCTTTCCTTATTCCCAAATTCAATTTGAATTCAAGTTTAAATTCCAATCCTTGTGGCTCAATAATCACAAATTCTATTTGTGCAATTAAAGGTACTAAATTGGGAGATATTTTTAGATACATTATTTATATCTTTATATCCTCTATCTTTTCTTTTTTTAATTCCATTTTCAAATTCTTATTTAAACTTGTCTCATATGTATGTAATTTTCATATTTGTTAAATTTATTATCATTTGAATGAATGTGGATGAAAAAATAGGCTAGAAAGAACTATATTTTAGAACGGAGAGAGTAATAACAACGCACAAAAAAAGTACAGTTTATACCTAATAAGAAAAAACATGCCGTTCAAATCAACTGGTTAGTGGCAACCAAACCTTTTTTCGCAAATAAAATCGGGAAAAAAGTACGAAGCCCTATTTTGGGCCTTTTTGACCACCATCCGATGATCCATTCCACCCAGCTGCCGTCAAAGTACAGGCAATCGCGGTGGGCCACGGAACAAACCCAAGCAGCGCGCGGCCCCACTCGCATCCGGTCCCGGCGGCCGGCGCAAAAGCAAACAAACCCTAGCGAGCCGGACACGGACCCTCCCGCTGATCCGGTGCGCCCGGTCAAACCCCAGAACGCCCCTTCGTCCAGTCACGCTCCCCCAACCCCTCTCCGCGGTCCGCCCCCCTCTCACCCCACCCATCGTCCGTCGTCCCTCGCCTCCTCCCGCACCTCGCCGGAGCACCGCCCCCCTCGCCGGAGCACCGCCCCCGCCTCCCTCGCGCATCCCCCTTTTTACCATCTCCTCCGCCTATCTCTGCTCCCCTTATCCATCCTCGAGCTCGCCCGCCGCGTGGATCGCCTCGACCCATTTTACTTTTTTTTGTACCTCCCCGCCCGAGCGTTAGCTGGTGGGCGGATGTACGTGTCTTGGCTGGAGATGGAGATGCCACTGGCTTGACGGATTGATCTCGGGGAGCTGCCTTTAGTGACCGGCCGCCCTCGGCCTCGCCGCGGCGGCCATGGACACGGAGAGGGGGGCGGTCAGCGAGCAGGGGTCGCCCGACAGCGAAATGGGAGACGGCGACAACGACAGCGTCGGTTACGGCGCAGAGATGGAGGTGGACGCCGGGAGCGGCTCGGCCGGGGCCTCGGCTCCGGCGAGCTCGGCGTCCGCATCGGCCTCGGTCTCCGCGTCAGCGTACGCCGCGCGCGCCGGCGCCTACGACGGGGTCGACCCTTTCGAGGGCATGGAGTTCGACGACGAGGAGGAGGCCTGGACGTTCTACAACGTCTACGCCCACCGCGTGGGCTTCAGCACCCGGATTAGCGTCATGCACAGGTCGCGCCGGAACGGCTCCGTCATGTCCCGCCAGTTCGTCTGCGCCAAGGAGGGCTTCCGCACCTACCGCGGGAAGAATGAGGTTTCCCGTGGTGATGCCGTAGACGCTGGCGACGACGATAGTGGGAGGGGTCGGCGGACGCGGGCTGTCACCAGGGTTGGCTGCAAGGCCATGATCCGGGTGAAGAAGCAGGACAATGGCCGCTGGAGTGTGACCAAGCTGGAGACTGCACATAACCACCCCCTGGTCCCTGCGAACCAGGCACACTGTCTGCGCCCGCACAAGCCACTGTCAGAGTGTGGAAAGCAGCGGCCTTTTGGGGGCCATCGAAATGGCAGTTTGCCTCTGGCAATTGAGCCACCGCCACCTCCTCTTACACCGCCTGTTCCTCATACAAGCATAGCTCAAGCGGTTCCTGAGTATGTTTCGGATGGTATCGGGCATGACACTAGAGTAATTTTGGATTATGTCAAGCGCATGCAAGCTGAAGATCCAGCGTTCTTTTATGCCATGCAATTTGTTGAGGGGCGTCCAGTGGGGAATGTGTTTTGGGCCGATACGAGGGCTAGGACGGCATACAAAGATTTTGGAGATGCCATCATCTTGGATGACTACTGCAAAAGGAGCAAGCATGAACTTCTACTTGTTGCTTTTACTGGAGTTAATCACCATTGCCAGCCAGTCTTATTTGGTTGTGCCATCATGGCACATAACAATGAGACATCATTTGTTTGGTTGTTTGAGACATTCCTCTTAGCAATGTCTGGACAGCACCCTACCTCTCTTACCATGGAGCATGATAATGCTTTAAAGTCAGCTGCTTTGAAAGTATTTCCTCTAACTAGGCTCCAGTTCTGTAAGTGGCACATCATGAACGAAGCACAAGATAAGCTGTCATATCTCCTAGATGTGTTTCCATCCTTCCATGAGGACTTTATCAATTGCATCAACATGTCTGAAACAATCAATGAGTTTGAAGCAAGTTGGAAGGCATTAATATCTAAGGTCAGCTCTCAAAAAAGTGAATGGATTGACTTGATATACAGCTGCCGCCATCAGTGGGTCCCCGTATATCTGAGAGATACATTCTTTGGAGATGTGTCATTAAAGCTGCAATGTTCAAGCAGGAGTTTGTTGTTTGAAGGTTATATCAGTGCCAAAACTGATTCACAGTCATTCATTCAGCAGTACGAAAAAGCTTTAGACTGTTGTTACGAGAAAGAGGTGAAGGAAGAATTTGAAACAAAATATTCACTTCCTGATATGAAGACATCATCTCCTATAGAAAAGCAAGGAGCAGAGTTATATACAAGGTCAATGTTTTTGAAATTCCAACAGGAATTGGTTGGTGCCTCTGTTTACACTGCTGAAATGGTGAAAGAGGAGGGCGATGCTTCAATTTATACAGTGACCAGATCTGAAGGAAGTGAGAAGTCTGTAACAGTTCAGTTCAGTTCTTCTGGAAGTTCGGCGACATGTAGCTGTCATATGTTTGAATATTTTGGTATTGTCTGCAGGCACATACTTACCGTGTTTGGCATAAGAGGTGTCTCTGCACTCCCTTCTCATTACTTTGTAAAAAGATGGACAAAGAATGCACTGGATAGAAGCTCAGGCAAGAATGTTGACGAAGTTAGCAGAGTTGCAGAGCCCAAGGTGGAGCAAAGAAGTAGCGCTGAAGATGATGAGCAGTCCCCGACATGGCGTTACAACAGTTTGTGTCGTGAAGCACTAAGGTATGCTGAGGAGGGGGCATCATCATTAGAGGTTTATATTGTGGCAATGCAAGCTCTTCAAGAGGCTGCTAACAGGGTTAATATGGCCAAGAGAGGTATTGGACAGGTAGCACCATTAGCGGTGATGCCAATTGCAGCACAACCACCAGAAAGTTTTGCAAGAAATCAGGAGATTAGTTCTAATAAGCAAAAGAAGAGAAAAAGGAATTCAAATAGCTCAAGGGAGAATGTCACACCAAATCAACTTATGTATGTGCAACAACCTGTTAATTTTCTTTTTGTTGCTCCTGGTCCATCAAGTGCTTTACAAGGGCCTAGTCAGCTAGTTGCTGCTGCTCCTGTTTCTTTGAATAGCAAACATGGACAAACATCTGGTGCAAATAATTCAGTTGATGGCAATATACCTCCTGCTTCTGTAGTTGATAAGTTTTCTGGGTTACCTGTCCGAAATGCATCAGCTCCTTCAACTGGAAATCTGCAAGATGGAGAAACAAAATCCATAGGGGCTGATTCACAAATAAAAGAGGTAGTTTACTTTAGCTATGCTGACAACCTAAAGTTATTACTCTGCATTTTTTTTTCAAATGTTCTATTTTTGCCAGTTCTTGTAGAATTGACAAGGGAAAATATACCGTTGGAGTAACTATAGTTGAATTAGTAAAGTACACACTTCTTTTACAAGTTGTTTAGGGTAAATTCTCATTCATTTATAAGTTATCATGCTCTACATCATCAATAGGGAATCTAACCATGTGACTCTTGCCCTTCCTCATTCAATACGTACTTTATTGTATCTGTCCATTGATCACTTGTTCATTGGTCACTTACTCACTTAGGTAAAATGGTAGGACACTTAGGTTTTCTGGGTGTCATACTGGATAAACAAGAACTACAATAGGGGATTAGGTTTATTGTATTGCATATATTCTTTAATATGTGCCTATAAGTCTAAGATGGAAGGACATTATGCCATATGAAGGTTCTCATAATTTCTCTACACTTGCATGTGAACATGGAGTAGATATACTATATGGTTAAAGAAATGTATACAGAGGGATTCGTTTGTTAGAAAAATAATACCTTTACTATATTTAAGCGTGAGTTTCTTCGTGCGTCGCCTCCTCTAGAGGGTGCAACAAGCAAACAAATTTTCCCTCCTGCGTGGAATATCCAAAAAATGGGGTGTAGAGGATTTGAACACTGCTCGCTTGGTATAAAGCGCTTGGCTTTTACCACTGCAACTCATGTCTGTTTGTGGTATATAAAGGAGAGATGCTGTAAATATATACATATACTAATAATTTTAAAACAAAATATAATCATGTTTGAATAAATATCTCATTTAAGCAAGATCTACCTTTATGATATATAGAAACCATAGCCATAACAATGTACGGGTAACTAGCTAGTATTGTTCTTATGTATTATTTGCTTATTATATACTTTCTAATAGGATTATTATTCTAGATACATCCAATTCAACCTTTTTATTTTAGATTTGCATTATGTTCAATTAGCGTTGTTTTAAGAGCAGCTGGAGCAGAACTAGGTGCTTTTGTAAATTCATTGCACTATAAATTCTTATTTTTGATGTGATATATAAAAGACAACACTGATTCAGTTTTACCATCAATAGAAAATTTGACAATAAATGACATTATTCTTCTATCTGTTCCCTTTTCCTTCTAGGCTTCTACTCCAAAATGAACAACCTATAGTCTTTGTTCACTGAGGCATAATGCTTGATTAGATAGTGCTTTGCCTGACTTGTTGCGTTCCTTTTACTTCCAAGTAAATACCATGTAGGTAATTTATAGTACTGTGGATAGTCAGGTGGGAGATAATCAAGGGTTCATATCAATTTTTTTTCCCAATTATGCAATACCAAACATGAAATAGTTTTATTTATTTAAATCTACAATTATGCTACTTCTCAAAGTCACTTTTAATGATTCATCACTAGAGTGCTGATAAACACTTTTGCTTGAGGTTTTCTTGCTATGAAATATAACTAGTAACAAATTATTAGAATATCTATGGATGCAGGATTGTTGTGGCAAATCTAGATTAAGTTGGCACTGGGGTGGGTTTGGTATTTTTAGCAGGATATCCATGCATATTAGCTATATCTTGGATATGGTATGGTGAGTTGCATGGATATGTCAGGTCCTTGTATCCCATATCAGATACGTATACACGCCAGATATGTCATGGAGTATCCGGGGACGGGGGAAATAAACGAGCAATTCCGATACATGTGTGCAGACATACTGAGGTGTTTTTTTTTTTTTTTGATATGGCCCAGTCCAGTAGGCCCACTATAACCTTTTGCTCACACGCATCATGCAGCGGGGAGCTAGGAAGCCAGGGACACAACATGCATGCTGCTGCCTGCCCGCCTGACCTCCTTGCTCAGTCAGCCATCTGCCTGTCCCGCCTGCGAGATCCAATGTCGGCGGGATGCTCTGTGGCTGCGAGCCTGTGATGACACATGCCACGTTCAAGGCTCACGCCACAAATTTTGGACGCCTCATGCACATAGTGCCTCAACGAGCTTCACCACCCACCAGCGACAAATCAACAGTGAGCTGGAGATGAGTTAGCAGTGATTTCTTCCCTGTTTCCTCTCCTATAGCCTCTTTCTGCCCTGTTCCCCATGTCAAATTAATCTCGACTGGAATTGGGATTGAGGAAAGGAATTGGATCAGTGATTTACTCATCTCCTCCAATCCTGAAACCTTGCCCCATGTAAAAAGTGATGTACTTAGTTGAATCCTCCATCGATTGGACAACTTCCACTTCTTCACTATGCGCATATATGTATTTGGATTTTGCAAGTTTGGTATTTGAGATTTGGATGGAGATGTTGGACAAGCTTGGCTCTTGGAGTGTTGGCTAAATGGAAATATGGAAAAGATGGACAGAACAACACAATTGCAAGAATGAGGGAATTTCAAGTTCCTGCTAGTGTGTTATGGCTTTTAGAATTTTAATATGACTTATTTTTTATTTATTAAAAAGCTAAAAGCTTATCTGTGTTGTTTTTTTTACATAAGTATCTTTGCTGTATAAATGGCATGTTTCCCTGGTAACTGCCTGCAGTGAAGTGTGTGAGAATTATGGTATTCTTACCACTTTTAGGTTCAGGGCTGACATTTCAGAAATGTTGCATGCCATTTATTACAGTTTTACCATCTCTTTACCTTTTACTTCAGTGTAAATATTATTAGCTTATGTGACTCTCAATCTTTAGTGGAAAGAAATCGTTTGATGTCTTCTACTGAGCCAGATTGTTGTTAGCTGCAAGCCTGTAATATGGTTTTCTTGACATCTTATTGGTATCGTATGGGCCTCTTTCAGTTGCGTCATTCAATTAAACATTTTATCTTTAGTCCTCTGTGATAAGGATTGCATAAGCACTTACACAGCAGTTTAGTTCCCAGTTGTTACTGATACTATTATAAACCTCAGCTTACAGCTTAGTTTAGCTACAATAGCTTCTTTTCCACTCGTTATGAGTAGCTTATATTTTTTCATTACATGCAAAGAATGATTGCAATTTCAACCATGATGTGCTTCACTAGCTTCAGGTTCCTAACAACGAGTATTTATGGAACCTGCAGAGCCATGAATTATCCCAAGCTAATGGTAGCAGGGGATGCAGTGTAAATACATTAAACTCCAGTGCCGCCCCACAGCTCGTGACTGTTCCTATTGGACTGTGCCTTCCATCCACTGATGGCTCCAAGATATCTGCGGGTACGTGGGATTGTACTTTGCTACTCAAATCTCAAACATCCTATCCCAGTTCTGTTTGTACATCATAATTTATACAAGTTTATGCATGAACCTTTTCTTAAGCTGTGGCTGTGATATATATGAGACATTTTTTTTTGTTTCTAAAAGATATTGCATATATAATAATTGATTTACTAACGAGGTCATTTTGGCATTACTTTTGATGCAGCTGGTATGAACTCTGTAAATTCTGGAGATATCAGTAGCAATGGCAAGTTGTCATTTGGTCTTCATCAATCTCAGTCATCTGCACAACAGCCAGCTACACCATCACAGACAACAACGCTTGACCATATTGACTCCCGTGCTAATCCTGAGGGTTCATCTATAAGGGCTGCAGCCATTGCAGCCGGCGCACGCATTGGGTCCCCATCTGATGCAGCAACAATCATAAAAGCGGCTCAGTCAAAAGGCGCCATCCACATCATGCCTGGGGAAAACCTCCCAAATTACCTGAAACCACTAGCACCAAAACCACTTTCTGCACTACCACCGGCGAACCCACTCAACCCGGCACATGCACCCCCAGGACAGCTCAGCTTTGGTGATTCTGCAGCCACCAAGGATGCAATCTTCGGTTCCTGGGATGGCACTGACGATGATGAGGAAGACACTGACGATGACGAAGACACGGATGATGACGAAGAGCTGACTGGCGACGATGCAGAACATGAGTGATCTTCTCTCCCTGCACTAACCTCTCCCAATGGCTTGTGAGATGCTGATCTTTAACAACCTCTTCACCAATGGAATCTCTTAGAGCATAGTTGTATACGTGTTTATAGCCTGTATTTAAGGTCCCAGGTCCCAGCTGTCGCCTCCATGAGCCAAGAATTCTTCTTTGATCTCTCTCTCTCTCACTTAGCATGCTTAGAAGCCCCACTTATTTAACCTAATGACAAACATCGAACTTACTTAATCTTCTTCCCTTTTTTGTTGTCTCCTGGTGAGGTTGGTCGATCTGATGGTCAGTTCACGTGTGTAGCTGGTTAGCTATGTTGTGTACAGCATGAGTTGTATGCTGGTGAACTGCTTTCAACAGTCCAAAGTTTTGTACCCTGTTTTTCTCTTGCTGGAAAGGGATTTGTTGGAACTGAGCTCACAGACCCTTTGTCCATTGACTTGGCTTGGAAGAGTGGTTGGTTCATTTGTGAAAAAAAAGATTGATTCTTTGATCCTGACATGCTCCTGGGACTTGCGGGGGTTGAGGAGATTGTTTATATATTTGTTTCGTTTATTTAATTGGTAGTTGTCGTTCGCTGATGCCTTTTGCTGCATGGGCTGCACGTCAGCCTGATGCATTTGTTTTGAGATTCATGGCATGTCTGGCAGGTCAACTTTTGCCTGATTAATAACATGCTGGTAAACAGGGAGGCTGGGCCACAATGTCTAAGTTTAGTAGGTCAAATTGAAGAACTAGCTTTAGACTAAAAATTAAATCAAACAGGCCTCCAACGGTGCACTAAATAGCATTCCTAACCGTACATACAGTATGAACAGTTCTTTAACAGTTCAATGTAAGGAGTCCTCGTATGTATAGGGAGAAGGAATCTCCCTGTATATATATAGAGTACGAAGCTTCCTCTATACTTTAATAGAGTCGTTTCTTTACGGTATTAATCTTATTTAAATCTCCTAATATAGTAATAATATATTATGATAGTACAAATATTATATAACTTTTTTATTTTTAAAAAATGTAAATAGATGTTAATTAGTTGAATTTTATAATACATATGAAGAGGTGTATAAGGAAATGGTTGGAAACCTTGTATATGTACGAGGAGAATTTTTTAAAATGAGATAGTAAAATATATTAGAACGTAATATAAGGAGAGACGTATATATGAAAAGTTGTATAAAGAAATAGTTGGAGACGTCATATATGTGAGAAGATAATTTTAAGATGAGATAGTAAAATATATTAGAACGTAAAGATGTATAGGAAAAATGGTTGGGAGGGTAGAGAAGCAAAGCAAGCCTACTGAGCATGTCATCCGTCAACCACCAACCCCGGAGGTAGGAGCACCTACCACCACTGCCACGGCCCCATTTTGTCCTCCCTTGCGGGCCCTAAAGTGGCCAAGTGGGGCGCCTCATGTCTAGTAGTTTTATGAGGATTATGATGGGAGATCAGCTCCAAGCTCCAATCTATGAGTTCGAATTACATTTATTTGGTTGAACCAGGAAGACGATGCGCTCATGAAGTGTGTTTTGAGTGTGATGTAAGCCAGATTCAAGAAAAAAAGTAGCTGGATGGGAGCTTTCATGGTTGGTGGGGGCTGGTGGGCCGGGGAGATGTTCCTACTACTCCCACACCATTTGAGGGTTGGTGGCACAAAATATTTTCTCGATCTGATAATACCGTTTTTGAACATACCATGATATTTTAGATTAATTGACGTTTAGAAGCACGTTTAAAACTTCTGTATTTTAAACCATGGTTTTACTAATACCATAGTATTTTTTGGGATAAAAAACTTTGGTCTAAACTAAAATTTTTTTTGCTTGCACGCAGCTGCAGTTTTCTCTTTTCCTACACTAACTAAAATATTGTATATTCAAATATGTGTTGGATTAGACACATGTAAAATATACCCTAGTAATGTCACGGCATACAATAAACCATGATATTGTAAACTACGGTTTTAAAAAATAGAGTTCCTAAACAGACCTGTGTCATGATTGGCTCGTTGTGGAAAATCAATTTAGACATCTTTGAAACTCAGGAATCTCATGAGAATGCTATAGAAATTTTACAGAAATTAGTTTAAAAATACAGATATCCTTTTGATCCTGTTCGGACTTTGGGTTGTCCGTAGCTTCGCATGCAATTAGTTGTAGTTTCATATGACTAGCCGCTAACAATCTTTTTAATCCCCACTGACCTAGCTAATTGTTAGCTAATAACTACTTTACTAGTTACATCAAACTAGCTAATAACAGTTAATATTAGCTAGTAGCTAATAATTAGCAGCCAATAGATGACCAAAAAATGAAGCATACAAACAATACTACAAACTGACATCGGCTTCATTTCCAAGTAAATCGGCTTTTAAGGTTAACATAAGCTATTTTTTTTAATAATAATCAAATTTATAGGAAAAACACAAGTATTTATGCTACCAAATCACAGTAATTAGATAAATCATAAAATGTATTTTTACAGTTTATTTACTTAGATTAATAGATATTTATATTGGTATTCTATAAATTTGGTCAGACATAAAATAAAAGGCTTCACTCAAGACAATTCTTTCGGTGCGGACGGTGTACCTATCTTTAGTGTATTCATCCGAGAACATGAATATCAAGGCAATCAGTGAAGAGCGTGCCGTAAACAATCGTCATATCTTGGCCTTAATACCATTTTTTAATCATGAGTCTTACGTTTCTTCTTTCAGTTATACATGTGGAAGTATAAAGAAAACACCGGTTAAGGCTTATTTGGTTAGAAGGAAATTGTAGTGCATCAAGTGTTTGTTTGGTTAGAAATGAATTAAATAGAATTTGATGAAATCTCTTGCTATTTAAAATTGAATAAGAAGAAATTTAATTTCCACATTTCTCTATAATCCCCGTACAAACGAACAAGACGTAAGGGCTAGATTGAAAACTTAAATCCTCTCGATGGAATGAGATTTGAGTTTCCAAACTAGAATATTTATCAACACTAGTCATATGCCCGTGTATTGCTATGATTTTTATATATATGATATAGGATAAATTTTATTTTAATAAAATATAAAATATATGTTTTCTATTGATTAGGTGAGTATGAATTTAGAGACAACAACTAAGATTCAAACACTCACTTATATATAATTTCAGCTTATAGTAGAGAAAAGATTATATGAGTGAGGATTGATTTTAAAAAATTATAGAGGGTTTTTTGAAAAAAAAAATGACGCGCAACGATCACCAACAACCCCACATCTGTATTCTGCCCTGCTAGCTAAGCACGTCTCATTAGCTGGCGTAAGCGCCTTTTTTTAATACACCATTTTTCTACGATCTGCTGCTTGCCAGTTGGGCCTTTGTGCATTCCCCTCTGTAATAAAATAATAATAAAATACGAAATTTCCGTTTGCGTTTCATTAGTTGGCATTCGCTGTGTAGACTGCAAAAGTCAGCCTGTTGCTGTTTTTTTTTCTCTCTCTTCCATGGATGCGACAGCTACTAGCACGGTCGTTCAGATTCATCATATGGCGCACTCGCTTGCCATTCTAACCCAAATCTCCTGATTAAAACGCCAAGATTTGTGCCACTCTTATTATAGAAAATTGTTTGTTTCACGCGAAATTGTTAATTCCAAGTTTTTAGCAAAGGCGGAGGTACGTGTAGACGTTGCGTTGTTGCTAGTATTTGGGTCTGCTCATTCGAACGAATTCTGCAGAAAATCTAGATTGCATAAATTTTCTAGGAGTTTCCGATGCCGTAGATCCGGTTTCTTTTTGCCTATAATCAATTCGTTTAAAAACTGTCATGAGGTTTTTTATTCTTGATTTTCGATCACACTAGCTCAAAAAATTTATGTATCAAGAAAAAGCAGAAATAATCAAAACAAACGTTTTTTTTCCAAAACAAAAAAAAACAAAAAAGAAAGAAAACCTCAGGCACCAACGGATCTGGCAGAGGGGAAATGGGATCTCACCAAATCCCACATACTAGCGCGCACCACCTAACGCAGACGATACACCCTTTTATAAAGAAACCCAGGAACCCCTCAGATTTCCCGTGCTCATCATCACCAGTTCACCACCCACCTCCCACTCCCAGTTCACCCCGTCGTCCTCGGCGCCACCACTCCTCGTCCCCCGGCGCTACTCCCCCGCTCCACGGTCCAAGGGTAAGCGCGCCTCCCCACCGCTCCCTTGCTCTATATAGCCCTTCCCACTCCACCGCTCGCCCATTCCTTCGCTTCCGCTGTCTCCCCGCGCCTCCCGGATCGCCTCGGCGCGCGGTGAGTCTGGCGTGCTGTTGGGCCGCCTGCCTGCCCGTCTCTCTTCGGTCTGGATGCGTAGCCATTGTCTCCTTCCCGGTCGGGGTTGCTTTGCTGCGCGAGGCTGTGCGGAATTGCTAGTTTTTTTGGTCGAGAATGGCTGGTTCGATTTTCGGGTTCCTTTTTGCACATGTCGTTGAGATCGACGCTGGGTCACTACGGGATTAGAGCCTGTTGCCCCCTTTTGTTTCTCGAGGAGATGTTTCGAGTCGTAACTATATGAAATTCAGGCCCCAGAATTTTGTTAGCAGCAGAACGGGCTTCCCAAAACTGCTGTTACATCTGTTGGAAAATTTAGAATTTCTCCATGTATGTATGTATGATCCGAAAGTTGGGTGGCAGTTTCAGTGAATGGACAGTCATATTTTTTATATTGATGTTGTTTTCTGTGGCTGTAGTTTAATATATCATGCTTCCTGTCCAAACTATAGTTTCTTACGGATGTTATTTGTAGCATGATCCCTGCATGTCTGAGAGGGACCTTACTTCCCTTCCGACCGATTTTAGCTCTCCTGTATCCACATCCTGGAAAGGCTAGGTTGCAACCTAAATGGAGGACTGTAGTGCATACATCATACCTCCATGGTATGGTTAATCCTTACCAGTTTAAAGAAACATCCTTGATTGACCAGAGGTATTTCTTTGCATCTAAGCATTTAGATCTTATGAGAGGAACACGTGCAGTATGAATTCAGAGTTTCACATGGAAGGATAAGAATTCAGTTCAGTTTATGTTTCAGTGAATTATATAGAATATTTTTGTAGCTTGTTTGCAGCTTTCAGATAAATATTCAGTTCTGTGTTGCAGTGAATCAAAGCTGATTTTAACATTTTTGCTGTTATATAGAAAGGTGGTGTCCCATATTGTTGGATACACTTGCATGAGCCCCAAGAGGGAGCTCTTTCAGCTTATTTGCAGCTTTGTTGAGGCAAATATTCAGCTAGCTTCTCTATTTCTGTGAATCAAGCTGATCTTAAGATTTTGCTGTTATATAGAAAGATGGCGTCCCACATTGTTGGATACCCTCGCATGGGCCCCAAGAGGGAGCTCAAGTTTGCCTTGGAGTCTTTCTGGGATGGGAAGAGCAGCGCCGAGGATTTGGAGAAAGTTGCCACTGACCTGAGGTCTAGCATCTGGAAGCAAATGTCAGAAGCTGGGATCAAGTACATTCCCAGCAATACCTTCTCGTACTACGACCAGGTTCTTGATACCACGGCCATGCTTGGCGCTGTCCCAGAGCGCTACTCTTGGACTGGAGGTGAGATTGGCTTGAGCACCTACTTCTCTATGGCCAGGGGAAATGCCACTGTCCCTGCCATGGAGATGACCAAGTGGTTTGATACAAACTAGTAAGTAAACTTCTGTCTTGAATGCTTACTGCTGGTGGCTTTTTTTTTATGGTATTGGTCTGACATATTTTATTACCTTACTCTTTGCAGCCACTTTATTGTCCCTGAACTTGGCCCAAGCACCAAGTTCACATACGCTTCTCACAAGGCTGTTTCTGAGTACAAGGAGGCAAAGGCGGTATGTTGCTGTAACAACAGATACTCTCGACTGTTTGCAATTTAGTTCATTTACCCTTCTCATCATAGTTTGTTTGTATGGCTGCATGGTTTAGTAACAGGGGGGAAAATGCAGCAATCAATATTTATGTCTCCCAGCTATTTGAATATGATTTGACATATATTGTTTGCTTAGAACACACTTCCTTTTGGTAAAAAAACTTCAGATAATCAGATGTACTGAACCTATGCCTTCAAGACATTCTATAACATTGAAGTAAATTATAAGTTAACCCACTGCCTTTGCAAGCCTGATTTGAAGTCAAAGATAGACAAGCTTGGAACACAGTGACTTAGGGCCTGTTTGGTTTAGCTTTTTTCTGACCAGCTTTTCCGAGAATCTAGCTGTGGGGAGAATCTGGCTGTGTAGAGAATCTGAGTATCATTAGGATTACGTGCGGAGGAAGATAAAGTTGTCCATGGGACTCAGGATCTATAAAGTGACGAATTACTACTATTGCGATGACTCAACCGATTATATGTTTATGTTGATTTTGAATGGTTTTACCCAAATGAATTTTATACAAGCTGGCTGAAAAGCTGAGTGTTTGGCAGTCCACGGCAGCTTTTGGTGGCCAGAAGCTGCGAAAAACCGAAACAAACAGGGGCTTCGTCATCTTGACAGTCATGCATAACTGTCACATAACTATTTTCTCGTTCAACATTTCATAATAGCAATATGATAGGATCCCCTGCGGTGCTCTTTTTCTTATATGTGTGCAAACTTATGTTTTTGCCCCACATGCAGCTCGGCATTGATACAGTCCCAGTGCTTGTTGGACCAGTCTCATACTTGCTCCTCTCTAAGCCTGCCAAGGGTGTGGAGAAATCTTTCTCTCTTCTTTCACTTCTTGGTAGCATTCTTCCCATCTACAAGTAAGCATCCACACAAAGCAGCGAACAACTTTTTTCAGCATAATCTTTGTTAATTGATAATGTGATATGTTATGAAATACAGGGAGGTTGTTGCTGAGCTGAAGGCAGCTGGTGCTTCATGGATTCAGCTTGATGAGCCTACCCTTGTTAAAGACCTTGATGCTCACGAATTGGCCGCATTCTCTTCAGCATATGCTGAACTGGAGTCATCGTTCTCTGGATTGAATGTGCTTATCGAGACATACTTTGCTGACATTCCTGCTGAGTCCTACAAGTATGTTTTTTTAGTTTTAACATAATCCTCGCTACGGTCTTCCTTTCAGAGTAATATTGTTCAGAAAGAAAACTAAAAAATCTTGTTGCAAACGCAGGACCCTCACATCATTGAGTGGTGTGACTGCTTACGGTTTCGATCTTATCCGTGGAGCCAAGACCCTTGATCTTATCAGGAGCAGCTTCCCCTCTGGGAAGTACCTATTCGCTGGTGTTGTAGATGGACGCAACATTTGGGCTGATGATCTTGCTGCATCTCTTAGCACTCTTCATTCTCTTGAGGCTGTTGCTGGCAAGGGTAAGCATTGAAGGATATATTGTTATTTATTCGTTCCCTTTGTCTGTATGTTGTTCAGTAACCAAATATATGATGTGCAGACAAACTTGTGGTGTCAACGTCCTGCTCACTGATGCACACCGCTGTTGACCTTGTAAATGAGACTAAGCTGGATGATGAGATTAAGTCATGGCTTGCATTTGCTGCCCAAAAGGTTGTTGAGGTTAATGCCCTTGCCAAGGCTTTGGCAGGCCAAAAGGATGAGGTATGGCACCGTTCTGTACTCTTCATTCTTCTGAGCCCCTTTAACTTGAGTTGAGTGATTACTCCCATTCTGTACCTAAATAACTTACTGTTTGTATTATTGAACTTGTTCACCTACAGGTCTACTTTGCAGCAAATGCTGCTGCTCAGGCCTCAAGGAGATCATCACCCAGGGTGACAAACGAGGAGGTCCAGAAGGCTGTAAGTAACATTGATCTTTATTGAATAAATGCTAGTTTTTATGTTAGTACGCACCAATTCTAAATCAGAAATGCATTTCATACAGGCAGCTGCTTTGAGGGGATCTGACCACCGCCGTTCTACCACTGTTTCTGCTAGATTGGATGCTCAGCAGAAAAAGCTCAACCTTCCTGTCCTTCCCACAACCACAATTGGTTCATTCCCTCAGACTGTGGAACTCAGGAGGGTTCGCCGTGAATACAAGGCAAAGAAGTAAGTGTCTGTGGATATATTATTATTATATTTTTATCGTATTCATTTTCTTACTGAAAATGTGTCATTGCAGGATCACCGAGGACGAATACATCAGTGCCATCAAGGAAGAAATCAGCAAGGTCGTCAAGATCCAAGAGGAGCTTGACATTGATGTGCTTGTGCATGGAGAGCCAGAGGTGAGCATTTCAGTGTAATGCTTTGTTTATTGTAGACTACCTGCATTAGCTTTTTTTTGTCTGGATCACTAAAAATAACAAGTTCTTTTAGGATACTGATATTATTGTTTGTCGAAGATGAAATATTTACTTATTTATGTAAATGCCTATGTATTTACAGAGAAATGACATGGTTGAGTACTTCGGTGAGCAATTATCTGGTTTTGCGTTCACTGCCAACGGATGGGTGCAATCCTATGGATCACGCTGTGTGAAGCCACCCATTATCTATGGTGATGTCAGCCGGCCGAACCCCATGACTGTTTTCTGGTCCAAGATGGCACAGAGCATGACCCCTCGTCCCATGAAGGGAATGTTGACTGGTCCGGTCACAATCCTGAACTGGTCATTCGTCAGGAACGACCAGCCTAGGTTTGTTACCTCTTCCAATCTGCTTAGAAACAGTTTGAAAGACTGTTTTGTGCTTCTGCTCCTTCATCTGTATCTGACCCCACGGGAAGAATATGATAAATTATGTTGTGTTGGCGTACAGGTTTGAGACATGCTACCAAATAGCTCTTGCAATCAAAAAGGAGGTCGAGGATCTTGAGGCTGCTGGTATTCAGGTTTGTATCTACCACTTCTATAAGTTTGTTTTCTATCGTTGCAACAATATGTCCATGTGTAACAACACCTTTTTTTTTTACTCTTTGCAGGTGATCCAGATCGATGAGGCAGCTCTAAGGGAGGGTCTGCCACTACGCAAGTCAGAGCATGCATTCTACCTGGACTGGGCTGTCCACTCTTTCAGGATCACCAACTGCGGAGTCCAGGACACCACCCAGGTATATTAGCCTTGAAATGTTTTGAGATACCTGAAATGTGTCTTTTATAATCTCTACTGACGGCCCCTTTTCTTGGATAGATCCACACCCACATGTGCTACTCCAACTTCAACGACATCATCCACTCCATCATCGACATGGATGCCGATGTGATCACGATCGAGAACTCCCGGTCTGACGAGAAGCTACTGTCCGTCTTCCGTGAGGGTGTGAAGTACGGAGCTGGCATTGGCCCTGGTGTCTACGACATCCACTCTCCTAGGATTCCCTCCACCGAGGAGATCGCAGACCGCGTCGAGAAGATGCTCGCCGTGCTCGACACCAACATCCTCTGGGTGAACCCTGACTGTGGTCTCAAGACACGCAAGTACACGGAGGTCAAGCCCGCCCTGACCAACATGGTCTCGGCCACCAAGCTCATCCGCACCCAGCTTGCCAGCGCGAAATGAGTCGTTTGATAGCTCCATGGTTTGATAGCGCGGAATGAGCCAGTTGTTTTGAATAATTTGGGTGTTACCCCCTGTTCCATGGTGTTAGTGTTAGGTTAGCCTCTGATTGGTGGGATACGCCGTTACAAGATGTGTTCTAAGTTTGGAGTGTGTGTTTTCCTTTGGGCTATGTTTTCTGGGGGTGTGTGTGTGCTTTGGTTATAAACAGAAATGAAATACGCAGTCTTCCAATTGCATCACCATCTGCATTCTCATGTCCTCCTTGCAGAGGGGAATGCCATGCTATTGCACACATGATACATGTATACATACAGTTGTTTTCACAGTAACGCTATATACAGGACAGTGGCACCAACCCCCACCAATGCAAGGACCAGGAAGAAGCCAAGAACACGCAGATATCTGATCTTCCTCCACCACCTCCCGCCCTCACCCTTGCCATCACCATCGTTGTTCCTTGCTGCATTTTCAGTTGCACCACCGTCTCCTCTCGGTAAATCTTGTACGTTCATCGCTTGATCATGTCTCGGTTCCTCAATAGCCTGATGACGGTCTTGTTTCTGCTCCTTGTCTTCGACCTTGCCGTTCCCTGCATCTTCCTGGGCGCTCCGCATGCTACCGTCGCTGCGGCCCGATGATCCACCCGCAGTGTCCGCCCTCATCAGCTCTTCAAGAGAGTGCGCGCGTTCCGCAGGGTGACGCTCCTTCTGCCTGTCCTTGGACGACGACGACGACGATCCCTTGGGCTTGGGCAGGACGACGGAGAGCTGGGCCCTCTCGGTGTCCAGCCTGGCCTGGATGGTGCCGGCGTCGCAGCTCCTGGGCACCGGGACCACCTTGAGGAAGCGCGCCCACCGGCCGCCGTCGGCCCGGCGCTCCCCGGTGACCTTCAGCCTGGGCGCGCCCGCGCCGTCGGGCTGGCGCCCGCCGGTGGCCTTCAGCTTCTTCCGCCGGACGCTGTACACGACCTTCAGCTCGTCCTTCTTGAACCCTGAATGGATGGAAGAGAGACGCTTGTTGTGCGTAAGGCGCAGGCGACAGGCTCTCTGGTGCGACGTGCGGTCTCGCCGTCTCGGCAGTGTTGCCTTACCTGACACGTCGACGACGAGGGTGTCCGCCTCCTCCGTGCTCCTCCACTCGCACCGCGGGTCCACCGCCGTGTACACGCGGCGGCGCGGCGGTGGAAGCGGCGGCGTGGCTGCTGCCTGCATGATGGGGGACGCCTGTGCCGGAAGTAACTTGCGCGCGCTTTTCAGAATGGCTATGAGTTACGACCGAGGTTTCAGTTTTTAGTAGCAAGGACGGACGGACGGACGGACGGATATGAGTTACGACAGAGAGATGAGGGTAATCCAGCCGCGGATTTGGTGTTGCCTCCCAGACAGGTTATATGGTAAGTGTTGTTGCTAGGCAACTCCATGCTTTGCTTCAGTTAGTTGTCGATGTCTTGCTTCAGTTCCATTTCCAAGGTGGTGTGCTTGAATTACTTATCTCAGATCAGACAGCTGGTGCATGTATGCATGTATAATAATAATGTTAACGAAAAACTGTAAATACGGAGTAACTGAATACACGCCCTCAAAATTCTGCGGGCTGCGGAGCTGGGATCTGCGACTAGTGCTGAGAATTGAGCCGGTTGGGCTCGAACACATCATATTTCAGACCAAACGGGTTTAGATCTAAAAGGCACAAATTTTTTTTTTTGACTGTATCGTGCCAGCTCAAAAGGTAGAAACAACAGCTTGGTCCTAAAACACGTCATTGCGTCGTATTCGATCCATATATTTGAGTCATACAAAATTCAAATATTACAAACACAGAGTACATAGTTTACTAAACTAAAGATATTAAACAATGTGAACATTATTTGACAACATAAAGTTCGAATATTATAACCATATAAAAGTCTATAACTTACTAAATTAAATAAATTAAGCAATATAGGCTTCATTGAGCCATGTCGGCCTAAACCCGACCCACGCATGCAGGCCGTATTGAGGGTCCAACAGGCTAAAATTTAAGGCCCAGTCCAAATCCGCTTTCGAACTGTACCAGTCTGGTCTATATTATTTCGTACCGAATCATATTTTGAGCTCTTGTTTTTGAACGGTGCTAGTCCAAAAAGTCCGGCCCACATTCACACTGGTACTTAGATGCAGAGCTCCATCGTCGGGGACTCGGGGTCGTCAGCGTCGTCTCCGTTACATTAACTGCTACCAACACCTCGTAGCTCGTACTAGTGTACTACCAGGAACTAGACTGTCAGCACCTCAACAGCACCCGTCGAGCAGGCAGCTGAGACAGTGGACGCTGCGCCAATGGGCCGTCGAGAGAGAAGGCCCAATGTCCGCTATACCGGCCCAGAGTGGCGGCTGTAATAGGCGAGTGCGTGCGTGGGAGTGACAGGAAGGAAGATAGTATTGTTACATTTGGTATTCTGTATTGAGTAGCTACTTTCCTCCACCCTAAACCCTCTGTTCCTACCCTTCTTCTACCTCGCGACGCCGTCACACACGGTGGTTGCTAACATCTGGTATCAAAGACCACCGATCGCCGAGCCTGGAGGGTGTGCCTCACTACACTCGCCGCGTACGGATGGCGGGAGCAACAGATCCGAGTATTGCCACGGCGCTGGAGGACCAAGCCCGAGCGCTCAAGATGCAAGCGAAGACGCTCGACTCAACTTAGAAGCTCCTCCAGCGGATCTGCGAACGCTTCGACGAGCAGGATGGGCGCTGGCGCGAACTGGAGCACACGGTGGCTACCAACGCCTCCGAATTGTCGACGCTGCAGGCCAAAGTGGATGCGGCGGAACTGGAGCGCATCGTGGAGGACCACGTCGGGGCACATGTGGAGGCGTTCGAGCGCGCGGCCTGGCACCGTCTCGATGACCTCGCAGCAACAACCACAACGAGGGTGGCGGCGCTGGAGAACGTCCACCAGGTGTTCGACGCCTGGCGCCCACGCGTCGATTCCTCCATGGACGCGATGCGGGCGGAGCTCGCCAAGGTCTCCCGCTTCCTCGAGCGCGGAGCACGCTCGGACTACGACGCGCACACCGGCGTCCTCGGTCCGCACGAGTCGGCAGCGGCCGGGCCTTCGGCTCCCGCAACCTTCGCCGACGGCCAATTCGGCAACCGCATCGACTCAGCTACACGGGAGGGTGGTCTAGGGTTTGTCTATACCCAAAACCATCCCCCGGCAAATGGTATGCACGAATTACCTCCGTTCCAGTTTATTCCCCATACGCCTATTCAGCCAGGTCCAATTCCGCACTTGCCTTTCCAGTATCATCCACCTCCTGGTCCTTTCGGTCCACGCCCACACAATGCATCCTTGCCATCACCTTTAGGCCATCTTCCCAAGCTCAACTTCCCAGTTTTTGACGGGGACAGCCCCAAATTGTGGCAATCTAGGTGTGAAGATTATTTCCACATGTACAATGTTGACCCGAGCCTGTGGATTCAGGTTGCAACCATGCAGTGCACCGGACCCGCAGCTCGCTGGTTGCAGTCAGTCAAACCATCGCTATACAATATGTCGTGGTCCCAATTCACTCATATGCTCCTTGAACGGTTTGGGAAGCATGAACATGAAGTCCTGATCCGTCGTCTTTTCCATTTGAAACAATCCGGTTCGGTGTCAGATTATATTGACCAGTTTGCCCAATTACTCGACCAACTTCGAGCATACCAACCAGTCACCGATCCTCTCTATTACACCATGAAATTCATAGATGGCCTGAAACATGACGTTAAATCAGTTGTTATTATTCAACGTCCCCAAGACTTGGATACTGCCTATGTTTTGGCTTCATTGCAGGAGGAGGTGGGCAACTCGGCTAAGAAGTGGGACAGTCGACGTTGGGAGCCTGTCCTTCAAGCAAAACCATATGCTAAGGGACCTATGCCTTTACCACCACCACCAGGCAAATCTTCGTCAGGGGGTTCTGCGCCATCATATGCTGAGAGGCCTAACCAGGACATGCTCAAGCATCCTCCAACAGACGATTGCCTGGCCAATGTGTACGCTTACAGGAAGGCAAAAGGGTTGTGTTACAAGTGCGGCCTCACTTACTCCAAGGGTCAAAATGTGCCGACACTGTGCAACTACACTGGGTGGAAGAAATTTGGAACCAATTCACCCCATCCGAGTCTGAAGAACCTGTGGATACTGTGCCTGCCGAATTGCATGCTGTAGTCATGTCTCAAGCCGCTCATGGCGAAGTCTCTGCAACTAAAACAATGAAGTTTTTGGGTTCCATTCAGGGGATTGACCTGCTGATTTTATTAGACTCCGGGAGTTCCCATACATTCATCAGTGCAGCAGTGGCGTCTCAGTTAACCGGTTGTTCTCAGCTTTGCCAGCCTTTGTCTGTGCAGATTGCCAACGGGACACGTCTCATCTGCTCCACATAATTCCCTCATGCCACTTGGTACCTCAATGACTATCAGTTCACCTCCACACTGAAAGTGTTACCACTATCCTCTTATGATATGATCGTTGGTATGGATTGGCTACAACTACACAGCCCCATGTTCGTCCACTGGACCGACAAATGGCTTACTGTTCCCTATCAAGGCACCACTGTTAAACTTGTCGGTCTTCAACCCGGGAGTAACCAATGTTCAGTTATGGAGATCTTTTTGGGGCAGAGCAATGAGGCAGTTATGGAGGTATATTCAGCTGAACACATATCAGAGAAGGATCAGTCTATTCTTCAGTCTCTGCCGGTGCCCCTGCAGGACCTACTTCATCGGTTCTCTCATGTGTTTGCTGTCCCCCAGGGTCTTCCTCCCGAGCGTGACTGCGACCATCACATTCCACTAATTCCAGGCGCACGCCCAGTCCAAATGAGACCCTATCGCTATGCCCCAGCTCTGAAATCAGAAATTGAGAAACAAGTGGCTGACATGTTGCAATCTGGCATCATAGAACGCAGCAAGAGCGAGTTCTCTTCGTCCGTAATTTTGGTGAAGAAAAAGGATGACACATACCGGTTCTGTGTAGATTACAGACACTTGAATGCCTTGACAGCAAAAACCAAATTTCCAGTGCCGGTCATCGACGAATTTTTGGATGAGTTACATGGGGCAGCATGGTTTTCTACCCTTGATCTGCGAGCAGGGTTCCATCAAATTCGTTTGGCACCTCATGATCAGCACAAAACAGCCTTCCAAACCCACCACGGCCATTTTGAATTCAAGGTCATGGCCTTTGGCCTCTCCGGAGCACCGGCTACCTTTCAAGGAGCAATGAATCGCACCCTGGCACCATTACTCAGATCATGTGTGTTAGTTTTCTTCGATGATATCCTGGTATACAGTACTACCTGGGAGGATCACTTACTTCACCTAGAGCTGGTGTTGAATCTGCTCGCACAGGATCGTTGGCAGATCAAACTTTCAAAGTGTTCCTTTGCCAGACAACAAATTTCATACTTGGGGCATGTTATCTCCCATCAAGGGGTTGCTACTGATCCTGCCAAAATTGATGCTGTCACTTCGTGGCCCCTTCCTACTAACTGTAAAGAACTAAGGGGATTCTTGGGCCTGGCGGGGTACTATCGCAAGTTTGTGCGCCACTTCGGCATATTGGCCAAACCACTTACTACCCTATTGAAGAAACATGTACTGTTTGTCTGGACCAGCGAGCACGATCAAGAATTTCAGGCATTAAAGTCAGCTCTTTCTTCTGCGCCGGTTTTGGCTTTACCCGACTTTACCAAACCATTTGCCCTGGAAACAGATGCTTCCGGCACCGGCATAGGAGCAGTGCTTGCACAGGAGGGCCACCCCTTAGCATTTGTCAGTCGCGCACTGGGTGTCAAGAATCAGGGACTTTCCACTTATGAGAAAGAATATCTCGCTATCATCTTAGCCGTCGATCAATGGCGGCCATACCTGCAACATGCTGAGTTCATCATTTATACGGATCAGCGCAGTTTGTCACACTTGACTGAGCAGCGGCTGCATACACCTTGGCAACAGCGAGTCTTCACCAAATTACTGGGCCTCCAATACAAGATCGTGTATAAAAAAGGCGTCGAAAATGGGGCTGCAGACACATTGTCTCGGCGCCCTCCTTCTGGCTTAGAAGTTTTCAGCGCCTCCACTGCTGCCCCACAATGGCTTTCTGAAGTCATCCAGAACTACAGCAAGGATCCCAAAGCTACCAAGCTTATCACCGAATTATCAGTCCAGACTTCTTTCCAAGGACCATACTCGCTCCAGCAAGGGTTGATCCGCTATAAAGGTCGGGTCTGGGTGGGTGACAATGTTCCTATTCAACGTCAGATTATGTCAGCCCTACACGACAGTCCTCTTGGAGGTCATTCCGGATTTCCAGTCACATACCGCCGTATCAAGCAAATCTTCGCCTGGCCTAGGCTCAAGCAATCTGTCCGTGACTTTGTGGCTGCCTGTTCTGTATGCCAGCAAGCCAAACCAGATCGCGCTAAGTATCCCGGCCTCCTTCAGCCCTTACCCATTCCCGACCAGGCTTGGCAAGTGGTATCGCTGGATTTCATCGAGGGTTTACCACGTTCCGGTTCAGCTAATTGCATCTTGGTGGTGGTGGACACATTTAGCAAGTATGCTCATTTCATTGGGTTGCTTCACCCATTCTCTGCCCTGAAAGTAGCGCAAGCATTCATGACCAATGTCTACAAGTTACATGGTCTTCCCCAGTCACTGGTTTCAGACAGGGACCGCATCTTCACCAGTCATCTATGGCAGGAGCTGTTTCGTTTATCCGGTACCAAGCTCCAAATGAGCACTGCTTATCACCCCCAGAGTGACGGACAGACAGAGCGTGTCAACCAATGTCTTGAGACATTTCTTCGCAGTTTCACACATTCCTGTCCAACCAAGTGGTTTTCCTGGCTGCCCCTAGCAGAATTTTGGTATAATACCTGTCCTCACTCATCGTTGGGTATGTCCCCATTTCAGGTCATGTACGGCCGCGCTCCTCGCCAGTTTGGGCTAGTCTCTGCAGATGTTGTTCACAATTCTGATCTGGCCGAATGGTTAGCTGACCGGGAACTAATGATTCGAGTGATTAAGCAGAATAAGGGCACAGCAGCGAATGAAACACCAGGCAGATAAAGGCAGATCTGACCGTGAGTTCTCTGTGGGGGATTTTGTGTATGTTAAGCTGCAACCCTATGTTCAGGGATCAGTGGCTGTTCGTGCCTGCCATAAGCTCAGCTTCAAGTACTTTGGACCCTTTCAAATCATTGCTCGCATTGGCAAGGTCGCCTATAAGCTATCCCTGCCAGCATCCGCCACAGTGCACCCGGTGTTCCATGTTTCACAACTCAAACCATGCACACAGGCGCCCAAACTGGTCAGTCATGCTTTACCAACTACTAATCTTGATGTCCAGTACCCTGCATAGATCCTCGACCATCGCTCCGTTTCTCGTGGTGGTACATCCGTCGACCAAGTCCTTGTCCGCTGGTCTGGCCTCGACGCCACCTTGGCGACCTGGGAGGATGCCGAAGCCCTGAAGTCGACGTTTCCAGATGCTGGCGCTTGGGGGCAAGCGCCAACTCAAGCAGGGGGGGGATGTCAGCACCTCAACAGCACCCGTCGAGCAGGCAGCTGAGACAGTGGACGCTGCGCCAATGGGCCGTCGAGAGAGAAGGCCCAATGTCCGCTATACCGGCCCAGAGTGGCGGCTGTAATAGGCGAGTGCGTGCGTGGGAGTGACAGGAAGGAAGATAGTATTGTTACATTTGGTATTCTGTATTGAGTAGCTACTTTCCTCCACCCTAAACCCTCTGTTCCTACCCTTCTTCTACCTCGCGACGCCGTCACACACGGTGGTTGCTAACATAGACTACGAAGAAGCCACGCGCCACGGCGATGGATGATCGACGGGATCCTCACCGTCAGCATCGACATGTCGACGACGAAAAGCAGGCAAATCATTTTCTTTTTTGAGGTCTCCGGTTCAGCTTACCACTAGGTCAATGAACTGAATCCGTCATGTCACGGTTTCCCTAATCCCTACCCTAAAAATTTAGGGGATCATGTTTTGCTTTCCGTGACAAATCAGCTTAATATAGACTTAGCGTTGTGTACTGAACGCACGATGCTCAAGCTCCCCATTCCATACCATGTCCATTTCGTGTAATTGCGCTAAACTTTATACAGTATAATAAAGTGTAAGTGCCAGGCACTACAGTGTTGTTCCATACATATTCAATTTACTCAGAAATAGATGCAAATCTTCAATAATGTGTGCTTTGCTGTTCTCTCTGGAATCTGAGTTACATTCTAGAGCTCGGTCCATATCATTTGCACGGTTAACTTAAAAGTGCAATTTCCTTACTCAACCTTTGAAGTGTGCTAATGTACAGACCATTTCCATTGCTGGGCACTCGATTTCTTACATACAGAGTACCTCATAAAAAATACCATTCTATTTCTATGCAAACTGATGATGCATATACTATAAGACACAGTCACACTAGAAGATACAGAGTGTGGAAAAACAATCAAAATACTCAATTTCAAAGCAACTCTAGAAGTAAAAACAAAAATCAGTAATTGATTAAAAGCGGCTCTTATTTTAGTATGCGCACATACATATTGCCTGATTGCTTGTAAGTTAGTTTTCTGGCAACTGGGTGACTATTTCACTGTGTATTTAAGCCCGGTGCTGATACCATCCAAAACAGGCTACTGCATTTTTTTTGTTTACATCAGATTCCTATGTTTAAGATAATAATGTGTAGAATGGATGTCGTGTCGTGTTAACTATTGTAAGGCCCTGTTCCAATCTCGCGAGATAAACTTTAGCAGCTTTTTTTAGCTACTTTTAGCCATTTGTAATCTAAACAGGAGAGCTAATGGTAGTAATTGAAACTAAACTTTAGCACTTCAATTCATATAGCTAAAGTTTAGCAGGAAGCTAAAGTTCATCTCGTGAGATTGAAACGGTGCCTAAATCATACAACTAAGTGGAAACAATCATCGTTCATCAACACAAGAAACCGATGGCAAATAGCATCGACACACAAAAAAAACCCGCAGAACATCCGTCCAGAAACACAAAATTTGGTAGGATACCTATGGTTACATGCAACCTACACATTTGATTATAACACTACAAGAGAATTACGAATGAATCATATAGTTCAATTCCAACAAAGGGCTGACACGGATATGAACACTCCACCTAAAAATGGTCAAGGAGGCAACGTAATGAAGGGATCAAACTGAAACTATGCAATCTCTGCTAAAAAAACTCACTGCATCTTCAGATATGCATAAGAAGACAGCAAAAACCCATCCACAAAATGCTAACAAAGCTACAGACGAAGTCAATCTAAGAGTGTAACCAGGCATATTGCCATCCTTTTAGTTAGATCATCATTGCAGATATAACTGATAAGTAGCGTGCAAGATTGCAAGCTAAATTTCAGCTACAACTGCATATTTTTAAGTACCAACCAAAACTGTCGAACACCTCTAGCTCTTTTATCATTGATTAGTTCTGCGAAATAAAAATTTAAATAGGTTTGAGTCAAATCGACAAAGAACACATATCACTCCGAAAGATCAATTACTTGTTCTTCCCGGACTTCTTCTTTCCCCCTGCTGCCGCACCGGCGCTGACCTGGGGGCGCGGGTGGCGCTCGGCCTCGGCAGCGTCGAGCCACTTAAGCGGGTTACGGTTGAAGAAGGGCCAGTTGGGGACGGTGACGAGCGCTGTGAGCACGACGCCGCCGGCGTAGACGAGCAGCATGAGCTGGAAGTCCGCGCGCACGTAGCCCACCAGGAACGCCGCCACAGCAGACGCCACCAGCAGCACCTGCATCAGCATCTCCGCGCGCTTCTGCCCCAGCCAATCCATAATCCTCTGCCAGGAACCCGAGAAACAAAAGATCAGACTCAGATGGATCGGACCCAGTACACCTGAAATTGGATCAGATCCGATTACAAATATCTTAAGCTAGGGTTAGGGTGCTCGTACAGAAGGAACGGAAGAGGAGGGGTATGCGTACCTGGTGGTGCTCGTAGCCAGTGAAGGGCCCGAAGATGGAGGCCTCAGGCCTGGGGCGCCGGCGGTCACCCAGTCGTCGCCACGAGAGAGAGAAGAGCGCAGGCGAGTGCTCGTTCGGTAGAACCACGAGAAAGAGAGGGGGCAGGTAAGCGCATACCAAGATCCGGGCCCTCCTGGGTCCGGGCCGTCGTGGAAGCTCAAGGTCCTGCCCAATTCTAAGACGGAAGCCTCGTGATCATGACCTCATGGGCCATAATCAGATGCTAGCATGGGCTAGAAAGAGGGCCTAGTTGACCAACTCGTTCAGCGTGGGTCGGCCAGTGCCACCGTTACGTAGAGATGGCAATAGATATGCGAAAACCGAATATCCGACTAGTTTTATCTGATATAAAGTCAGGTACAGGATGAATTCTATACCCACGAGTCTATTAATAGGCAACAACCTCTAACCGTTGGATAGACGGGTATGAGTATGGGTTGGTACTATCCATATCCGTATACCCATGGATAAAATATACCTGTATCAATACCACTATAACCATCTAATAGAGCTCATCTTAACTAAAATAAAAACTCTTCTCTAGCTATCATTTGTCTAGCTATCAAGTTATGTAATCATATGATTTGTTATATGTGAAGTTAGACTTGTTTTTGTATGTTTATTTAATATTTTGAGTGATTAGTATATTGGAATTGAAGAATTTCCTAGCGGGTATGGATTACTCGACGGATAAAATTACCCACACGGGTATGGGTATGGATAATATTTTATACCCGCGAGCATATATGGGTAAACCGACGGGTAGATTTTTTTGATGGGTACAGATATGTAATGGTACTACCCGACGGGTATGTACTCATTGCCATCCCTATCGTCCTAGCGCGGTCAACCACAACGACTGACGTGGTGGTGTCGTCTAGGGATAGCAATCGGTCGGATTTAGGTCGGGTGGAGCAAAAACTCACCCGCGATTGCACCCGTGAAGTCTATCTAAATTCGTCTGCGATCGCACTCACGGATGCAATTTCAAACCCACACCTAAACCTGTCGAATTTTGGGTCAACCGTGGGTTTTTACCCAATATACATTTTAAACAATAATTCAGCTACAAACAATTAAGTATGAACATTAATTTAGTAATATCTACTATTTTAAGCCCTCTCACACTCAGCAACAACAAAACATTCCATGAAACATTATCCAACTTACTTATTCAAAATAATTACTATTGTACCTTAATTATTTTTGCGTAAAATAAAGAATAAACTAGGTTTTGGGTCGGGTGCGAGTCACCCACGAGTTGAAATAGAAACCCGTACCCACGAAACTTCGGGTCGAATGCGGGTTGCACCCATGAGTCAAAATATCCACCCATACTCACACCCGTTAGGACGGGTACCCATCAGGTTTTGGATTTGTGGGTTAAATTGCCATACCTATCGCCAAACAGAGTATATATGTATATGTATTAGATACATTGGTGTAAATTATCCGTCCCTATTCGAATTTAATCATTCAAGAAGGATTGAGATCTAATCTGTATCTGAGTCCGGATACTCAGTATCTAATCCGTATCTAATCTTTATCCATATTCGTATTCTCAAAGTTGGATATTTAAGATGTCGATATTCATTGAAATCTTATCCAAAACAAATTGCTAATATTCATATTTGTTTTGAATCCAAAGGAAAAATATAAAAACAAATATGAAACAAGTAATGTCGGGAAATGACCCCTGGTCCATAGGATCCACTAGTAAGAGAGTTCGCTAAAGAAAGGAGCCCCTAATTGCTAGGGCCCGTGAGTCAGTTGGGAGAGGCAGATACATCAACCCTGAAAGGACTCGCCCCTAGTCGAACCCCGCGGCACCGAGCCTAGGGTCATGTTGGGGGCCTTCGTCCTCCGAAGGTCCTCAAAAACATGATTTGACAATGTTTTCCAAGTGGATTATGTGAACAGGTATCTTCGGACTCAGAATTATGAACATGGAGTACGGTCAGGACGAAGCCTGAACCAGACGAAGGGGGATTAAAATGGAGGACGGGCTGATTACCAAGTTCCACGAAGGATGGTGCACAGCCGAAGCTGTGCGCAGGGAAGCTTCGGCGCGATGGCAGAGAAAGGGAACCGACTTAAAGACGAAAAGACTACTTGGACCTTGACAGATTTCCATAAGTCATTGGCAAATGTAATGGTCATGAATGTAATTTTACGTGGGCTGCGTCCCGCGTCTATAAATAGATGAACAGTACTCCCGTACTGTTCACGCTGACTTGGCATTTACTTTTACGTCACGCTTGTACTTTTTACCTTCTCTCAGGACCGAAGGTACATTTGTAATTTGAAATCATTCCTATTTTTCCATGTTAATAAAATAGAAATGATCCTATGATGTTGTCTATATTATATTTCATGCTTTATATGAATCCTTCGTCATTACTTGATATATTTACGAAGGTATGTTTTTTGTGACCTTCGTCCGAAACTCATTATTTCCCAATGGGGCATAATGTTTCGAAGGACGAAGGACTTTAACACTTAACACTTTTTATGTTGCCTTGTTCTTAACTCTTAGCATTTGAGAACAAGTCCCCAACAGGTCAGGTGTGGCAGAACCTGAGAGCACCTAGAGGGGGGGTGAATAGGTGATCCTGTAAAACTTGAAACTTAAGCCACAAAAACTTGGTTAAGCGTTAGCACAATAATCGCCAAGTGGCTAGAGAGGAGTCTCAACAAAACACAATAACCAACAAGAGATCAATCACAGAGATGGCACGGTGGTTATCCCGTGGTTCGGCCAAGACCAACGCTTGCCTACTCCACGTTGTGGCGTCACAACGGACGAGGGTTGCAATCAACCCCTCTCAAGCGGTCCAAAGACCCACTTGAATACCACGGTGTTTTGCTTGCTTTTCTTAATCCCGTTTGCGAGGAATCTCCACAACTTGGAGCCTCTCGCCCTTACACTTGAAGTTCACAAAGAAGCACAGAGCAAGGGAGGGATTAGCATCTCACACAAGACACAAAGATCACAGCAAATACGCACACACAAGACCCAGACTTAAGCTCAAAAGACTAGCACACTAGAACGGAGCTCAAATCACTAGAATGTCGAACAAGTGCGCAAGAATGGAGTGTGAGTGATCAAGAGTGCTCAAGGAATGCTTGGTGTACTCCTCCATGCGCCTAGGGGTCCCTTTTATAGCCCCAAGGCAGCTAGGAGCCGTTGAGAGCAATCCTGGAAGGCAGATCTTGCCTTCTGTCGACTGGCGCACCGGACAGTCCGGTGCACCACCGGACACTGTCCGGTGCAGATATCCTTCCTTATTTGACGAAGCCGACCGTTGGAGTCTGAGAGCCGTTGGCACACCGGACACTGTCCGGTGCACACCAGACAGTCCGGTGCACCAATGTGACCGTTGGCTCGGCCACGCGTCACGCGCGGAATCCTCGGCCGACCGTTGCCTCGGCTGACTGTTGACTCACCGGACAGTCCGGTGCACCACCGGACAGACCGGTGAATTTTAGCCGTACGCCGTTAATCATCTCCCGAGAGCGACGAGTTCGCCTGTGAACGGCTCACCGGACAGTCCGGTGCTCCACCGGTCAGTCCGGTGAATTATAGTCGTACACCGCCGTCGAAGTCCCGAGAGCAGCCTGTTCGCCAGAGCCAGCCTGGCGCACCGGACACTGTCCGGTGCACCACCGGACACTGTCCGGTACACCCATACTGAGCAGACTTTGGCTGAACAAAGCCATCTCACTTCCAATTCAATTTTTCCTGTTTCCAGCACTTAGACACAATACATTAGTCCATAAAACAATGTACTAAGTCTAGAAACATACCTTTTGACATGATTTGTACTTTGTCCACCTCTTTACATAAATTAACACAAAAGCACTTGTGTTGGTACTCAATCACCAAAATACTTAGAAATGGCCCAAGGGCACATTTCCCTTTCAATCTCCCCCTTTTTGGTGATTTATGCCAACACAACATAAAGCAACTAGAACAAGTGCAATATCAATGCAAATGAAAACCAAAAGTTGTTTTGAATCAATTTTGGCATATATGGATCACTCTTTGCCACCACTTGGTTTGTTTTTGCAAATCAAACTCAAATTCCTATCTCTAAGTCAAATTCACTTGTAGAGACATAAAGAGAGGTATTCCAAAGAAAATTGATCAAGGATTTCAAAAACTCCCCCTTTTCCTATAATCAACACTTCTCCCCACAAGAGACCAACTTTTGACAAAAGAGACAATAAAAGAGTTTTGACAAACCAAAAGCTCTATTCTACTATTTTCAAAAATTTCTCAAGTGGTAGCTGATCCATTTATTGCTTTGGCCTTTATTTTCTCCCCCTTTGGCATCAAGCACCAAAACGGGATCTTTCTTGGCCCTTTAACCCCATTGACTCACCAAAAGCTTCAATTAAGAATATAAAGGCAATAGGAGGACTTGAGATGAACTTGGAATAAGTTACCCTCTCACGGAGTGCAGTGGAAGTCTTTCATGGTCCAAGTCCACCTTTTCCCTTTCAAACTTCCTTTGAGACTAAATCAAGCAAACTCAAGCAAACGGTTAGTCTCAAAGGGTCAAGTTGTAGCACAACTCCCCCTAAATATGTGCATCACTTGCACAAGGACTTGTGAGGTCCGGGGAGTGATTGTACAACTTGAGCACCACAAGTAAGCAACAAAATGCATAAGGAACATGATCAAAGGCATAAACACATGTATGCTATGATTCAATCCAAGTTCCGCGAATCTAAGATATTTAGCTCACTACGCAGCCTGCAAAAGGTCTTTTCATCTAAAGGCTTAGTGAAGATATCGGCTAGCTGGTCCTCGGTGCTAACATGAAACACTTCGATATCTCCCTTTTGCTGGTGGTCTCTCAAAAAGTGATGCTGGATGTCAATGTGCTTTGTGCGGCTGTGCTCAACAGGATTTTCCGCTATACGGATAGCACTCTCATTGTCACATAGGAGTGGGACTTTGCTCAGATTGTAGCCAAAGTCCCGGAGGGTTTGCCTCATCCAAAGTAGTTGCGCGCAACACTGTCCTGCGGCAACGTACTCGGCCTCAGCGGTGGATAGGGCAACGGAAGTTTGTTTCTTAGAATTCCACGACACTAGGGACCTTCCTAAGAATTGGCACGTCCCCGATGTACTCTTCCTATCGACCTTACATCCAGCATAGTCGGAATCTGAATATCCAATCAAGTCAAAGTTAGACCCCTTTGGATACCAGATCCCGAAGCAAGGCGTAGCGACTAAATATCTAAGAATTCGCTTCACGGCCACTAAGTGACACTCCTTAGGATCGGATTGAAATCTAGCACACATGCATACGCTAAGCATAATATCCGATCTACTAGCACATAAATAAAGCAAAGAACCTATCATGGACCGGTATGCTTTTTGATCAACGGACTTACCTCCTTTGTTGAGGTCGGTGTGTCCGTCAGTTCCCATCGGTGTCTTTGCGGGCTTGGCGTCCTTCATCCCAAACCGCTTTAGCAAGTCTTGCGTGTACTTCGTTTGGGAGATGAAGGTGCCGTCCTTGAGTTGCTTCACTTGGAACCCAAGGAAGTAGTTCAACTCGCCCATCATCGACATCTCGAATTTCTGCGTCATCACCCTGCTAAACTCTTCACAAGACTTTTGGTTAGTAGAACCAAATATTATGTCATCGACATAAATTTGGCACACAAAAAGATCACCATCGCAAGTCTTAGTGAAAAGAGTTGGATCGGCTTTCCCAACCTTGAAAGCATTAGCAATTAAAAAGTCTCTAAGGCATTCATACCATGCTCTTGGGGCTTGCTTAAGTCCATAGAGCGCCTTAGAGAGCTTACACACTGTGGCGGAACCGCCCGAATTATTCCAGCTTAAGTGCCCAAGTCGCACCCTTAGGGGCAGCAACACACTTAAACAGGAATAACTCGTCAGTCCCTCGGATCTAGTCCGATAAAGCCACTTATCCAGGATCGAATACCACTAGCTCACTCGAAGGTGAGGCACAGAGAAATGCAATAAAACATAATACCACAAATTTAATAAGTATCATTAGTGATTACATTATCGGAGTTTCAGAAATAATAACCATAAATTTTAATGCAGCGGAAATAACTAACGGAGAAGAACCGAGCAACATGGCGAAGCCTGGCCACGCTACTCCTCCTGGTCCTCTCCTGCGGAAGCAGTAACCCACTCGACCATCTATCCCGGTGGCAGGGATGGAGGCCAAGTCACACCAGCAACAAATCATCCTAAGGAGTACCTGCAAAAATTGTGCCACAAGCAAGGCTGAGTATACTAATACTCAGCTAGACTTACCCGGTGTGAGGAGTCTATACTCCTCTACCTCTAGACATGCAGCTGTTTGGCTGTGGGGTTTGGTTGCCAAAAGCACTAGCTGAGTTTCTAAAAACAAGTTTTAGCTTTTCAAGTTTTAGTAGAATCCTTTAGACTAAATGTGTACCTAGCTAAGCATACATGGTATCAAACATTTTTACCAATCAACATCTTTTGCCAGTCACCTCATTTCCACTTATTACTCAATGTAGCAGCATGGATCAAGCAGTCTCATTAGCTGCGAGAAGCAGACGATTCGAATCGAGTTTTTATCCTTGCAAGGTAAACCTAAACATACGACATGTAGGGGCACTCCGTCCCCACACACATCAACCGTCCCCATCGATCCCCTGGCAACAGATCAGGGCTCACCGCCTTGGCGTACAATGCCTCACTGACCCCGACTGGCCCGTCGTGCAGTGACCGCACTTGTACCCACCATAACCGGAATGGGAGACTACGTCTCAGGTCGCGTGAGGAGGTATGTCTGCGGGCAGGTTCACTCAGGTACTAGGCTTACCGATTTACCATATTTCTCGGCATATGTTTAGTACGTTCAAACGCTTGACTCACGGTACCACACCTTAATCCTTAATCAACTTTTTATCCCGTGAACAACCAATCCCCATGGATTGTTGCCCACAAACCAACATCAGTATGATAGGAAAGTGGATACAGCCAATTCCTGACCTCGCGCGAGTGCTAGAAAAATCACTCGACTTCTACCGAGATCCTAATTAGTAAAGCAGCTACTCGACCTAGCATACTAGTATTCATCTCAAAAGGGAATCCTGAGTTCATGCAACTAAGGTTCCAAACAACTCCTACACTTAAGTGCACAGTACAAGCCTACAAACATTAAGTGTAGTAAAATAGCGTATATAAACGGTTATGCATAAAACCGGGGCTTGCCTTTAATTTTTAACACTTAGATAGTGTTTGCTGGGGGCGGTACTCGCTTGGCGAGCATCCACTGGTTAAGTCCATCCTTCCTTGGGTCGTCCACCAACGGCATCCTGTGGTTGGCACCATATCACGTGCACGATCACCGTCTCTCGGTCCTAAATGAGATGCAAGATGCATATGTATGAATATAATGAAAAGTTATCACAAGATATACAATACACGGTAGCGAACTAAACACCAAGTAGTAAGACACCGCAACGACTATACACAAACGCTAGCTATTCGTACGTTATCAGCGTTCATCATTAACACCATTAACAAGACGACCATATCTTATTTATTTACGCAACACAAATACGATATCACAGGTACACGCATTTATTTAATTGCTACGACTTTGCATTAGTTCTATTGATCATACAAAAGCATCACAAACAAGTTTAACAGAGGACCGATGCATCCAAGTCGACGGACTCATCTATCACAATCAACTACAGCAAGCAAGCACCTTAATTATGGAACACATGTTAGTCTATGTTTAGCCATTACGAGTCTATGCCCGCTAAGTGCTAACTAGGCATTTTTAGCCAAACGGGTGAACTCAATCATCAAATGGGCACTTGCAGATTTTTGGATAGCAATACAGCCGCTACTTGTTTTAATCATAACTTTTCAAATATTAATCCAAAACTAGCAAACTAGGACTTTCTGGAAAGCTTAGAAAGTGAACTACAACTTTGGTATTTTCATCACAACATGATTCAACACTTAGCAAGGTCAAAACGTGCTAATACAACAGCGCTGTCCAGATTTGGACAGATTCAGGCTTGTGACTTTAAAAATTCATAACTGAAGATTCATACATTCAAACAAGGTGATCTTAGACTTTCTGGAAAGGTAATGCAATTGCCTACATATCATTTATAAACATCTCAAGGCGATTCAATGTTTAACTAAGGATAAAAGACACTAAAAGACTTTGCTGTCCAGAACTGGACAGATTCAGTCTTCACACTTTAAACATTCATAACTTAATCTTCAGATCACCAAAAAGAGTGATCCAAGACTTTTTGGAAAGCTTGGGAAAAGTACTACATAACTTTTATAATCACCAAGAAGTGATTCCAGGTTTATTCGAATCAAAAATTACAGTTTTTGAAATCTGTTCTGACAGAGGACAGAACACAGCAAGCAGTTTATAAAATTCATAACTCTTAAACCGTCAGGCCTTTAGTTATGAAATTTTAACACAAGCAAGATCAGAAAAGCATCTACAACTTTCTTATAATGACCATGGACAGATTGCAACATTAAATTGAGCAAACAATGCAGTTTCTGAAATCTGTACAGAATTTGGACAGATCCAGTTACTGAATTTGTAAAATACATAACTCCTAAACTATCAGACCTGGGGCTGTCAAATTTTAACACAAGTAAGATAAGAGAGTTGTCTACAACTTTATTGTGAACACCAATAACTGATTTCAACATTAACTTAAGCAACCATTGCAATTTCTGAAATCTGTTCTGAAATTCGACAGATTCAGGTGCTGGGCTTGCGAAAAACACAACTCCTAAACGATCAGGTTTATGGCTGTCAAATTTTTGTACAAGCAAGATAATTATGTTATCTACCACTTTTCTACAGCACTTATCTACAGAAAACATAATTTAATTCATCAAACAAACAGCACAATGAAAACAGTGTGTGCAGTCCAAAACAGCAATCATAAAATTCAGCTCATATACCATTCAAGAATTGTCGCGTTATAGATACTTGAATTATTCTAACACTTGGGCAATTGTTAGAGTTAAATCAACCAAGTGATAACTAACAAGTAGACTTGCTAATTTTTATACAAGTTATTTCGCGATCTAGAACTACCATACCCAAGTAATCAACACATTCACCACAATCACCAAATCCGACCTATATGTATATAGAAGCGCTTTTCACCTACTAGTCCGCATTTTAACTTAGACACCACATGAGCACTACTAATTTTTACCCATGATCATAACCATGTGCAAATGGGCTACAACATCCCAAACGGGTGCGAGAACACTAGTTTCTAGTTTTATCCCCAGGATTATTCCATTAATCATTTTAACTACTTAATCGGCATCGACCGACTTAACCTTCATATCGACGGTCCGAGCACCACAAGTTACGAACGTCTACCTAGACATCTAGTATCACACAGGGAGCCTACTACTTCACCTTGCAATTCATACAAAATCACAAGGTGACAATAATAACACACCTGTAATCGACCTTCCTCTACGACCTTCAGTTAGGTCACCAACAGACGACATGATGACTACGAAGGCATGTCACCATTTCATCCCACTCATTTCTCGCCTATATGCGCACTAATTCGTTTCTTGCGACCATGCACTCAAAATCAATCCACACCACACAAAATACATGTATCTCTTGTTTATGCGCCGAATTAACACCTTTCGGGATAAAGCGTCACTATAAACACCTTACACCTAATTTCCTTAGGAACCTATTAGTTCACTCGAGGACATCTATTCAAGTCATAACACAATCATGCACTATATGTGAAGCATAATTCGAGGAACGCCTAACATATATAGACTCGACTTATAATTATAGAGCAAGTGGTGACTACTTACGGCATGTCATCACCTCTCTATATAAGCCAAAACAATTTCTACCATCGACCAAGAGTTCTAAGTATTAAACACACTGTTACTTTCCACGCGCAAATCAACCTCAACTTAACACTAGTGACCCCGATGGATTCTTACTAAAATCATCATGTGCACAACCTTGTCTCGCATACAACCATATTATAGTGTGCACTCGAGACACTTCAATCAATGTGGCGCGACCACTAATATATGAACTCCGATACTCATATTTTAATAATTCATCCTATACGCAACTAGCATTTTCTAACTACTCATCACATCAATAAATATACTCCCTATATAATCATGAATCCCATCACGTTGCAATAAACAATTACACTTTTCGCATAACCACATATCGATACATTTTCCAAAACATAATCCGCATTTTGTAACTTAGTTTTTCGCATTAAACAACGCATTGCATATTTCCTTCCTACGAAGATATAAAAAAACATCGGAGTTCTTTTCTACTTCATTTTCCTCTCTACACGCTTCCATCCATACAATTGTATTTTCACACAAATAATCACACATGCACATCATCGACCAAATACGTAAATAAAACAAATCACGAATCATTCAAGGCGAACAACCTGGCCGAAATCCGATCGGAGTTGCACATGCATGCCATCAGACTGGGCTTCTTGCCGATGAGCGACGGGCGAGGCGTGACGACGACACGGCTGCGAGCACGGCACATTTTATTACACGATTTGCTGTTGCGGCCATTCAATCGAACACGAAAAGTGCGGAACAACTAGTAGCTCACCGAGGTTGTTGCTCGCTGCACAGATTGACGACTAGCGGAGCTCGATGCCGACGTGCTGGGAAACGATGGCAGCCAGGGCCGTGTAGATCGACGGGGCTCGCTGCTGCGGACCGGCATCGCTGCGCAGATCGGCTGATGCCGCACCGAGAGGGTTGAGCACAAGGGTGGATGGCGGCCAGATGGGGAGCTCACGACCATGGGGGGAATGGAGCTGCGCAGGGAGGATGCTGCGCAGAGGAGGGCGCAAGAACTGGCGCCATGGACATGAGCTAGAGGTGTTGCTGCTTGCTTGAGGAAGGAGGGGGAAGGGAATGGCGCCATGGCTGCTGGAGCTTGGTCCGTAATAGAGGGGGTCGGCCATGGGGAGAAAAGGAGGAGACGCCATGGGCAGCAGGGGGAGAGCATCGGCTAGGAGCTTTTCTACGCCATGAACAGGGAGGCAATGCCATGGAAGACCTTGCGAGCACCCACCACCAGAGCTGAGGGGGGAGAAGGGCGCTAGGAGGTGGGGTGCGCGCCCTTGGAGCAGGGGAACAGGGAGCTCGGCAATGGCGCCCATGGCAACAGCGGCTACCAAGGCTGGCCGTCTGAAATGGGGAGGCGAGCGCCTAGGGCAGGGGCTGGGCGGCCATGGAAGGGAGGGAGCTCGCCCGCGCCGTGGAGGAGAGCTCGACGGCATGGGTGACTGGAGGAAGGAGCTCGCCGCAGGGAAGGCTGGCGGCCATGGAGCTCCTACGCGCTGCTGTTGTTGCCGTGGAGCAGGGAGGAAGAAAGGTTGTGGCGGCTGGGAAAAGTGGAGGGGTGGGAATGCAAAATGACCAAGGGCAAGGGAGAGGGATCCGTATTTATAGAGAAACCCTAGGGTTAGGGTTTCAAATGGGCCTAATTGGGCTGGGTTGGGCTGGCCCAAAATACGAATTCGGGCTGCGCTAATTTATTTTCCGGACTAAAAATGTTCTCGCGGATTTCGTCTGTACGCAAACAGAGTGAACGAGAGTTCGGACGATCGGGCGAATGAGCGATTAATTTCAGCCGAGAGTCTGATTTGGTTTTGCTCGGAAATAATTCCTTACGCGTGATTCAAAAATAAATTGTCCTGAGATTTGATCGGTTTTGGATTTTTAGTCTGAGAAGGAGAATCGCGATATTTTAAAATCACTGTCGATACGGGGTTTTGAATACGGTTCGGACATGAGATGCTTGGCCGAGTCGAGTAAGAATAAATTAGAGGACGACATATTTGAGTATTCCGTCTGAGTGTACGAAGTCGGATTAATTTTTTTGGACATAGATCGAAGTTCAAGAATTAGATGCGGGCTCAGACCAGATAATAGTCGTCGAGAGTTTGATTTAGAGAGCGTCAGATGAGATTTAAAATTCGAGAATGATCTTCGAGTCTGCATGAGTTCCGAGAATTAAAAGTTTTTAACACGCTCCGAAATTGGCTGTTTCTCGCGATCGATTAACTCTGAATTCGGTGAACTTCCGAGAGAAAGCCTGATAAACAGAGATAGGCACGATCGAGAAATAGGAATTTTTACTGAGCATCCGAGATTAGGATTAATCTCCCGACGTAACACGAAACTGACACCTGGGGTGTCACAGCCCTCCCCCCTTAAAAGAATCTCGTCCCGAGATTCGAATGAGACTCTTAAGGGTAGAGAAGCATGTAACTCCCAGGCTGAAGATAGATGCAAATTCATGAGAGGGTATCTGACAAGATACTGAAGACAGATTTGGATAGAAGATCGCGACATATCAAGACAAAATGCAGCGATCACTTTGAGAGGATGTTCACAAAAGAGAGCACATTGGTATAGTCCCATAATGGATCACGACTATTAACCGTGGTACCAGCGCGTGCCGAGCAGCTCAACCATGTGTGCACCATAGTAGGCTCTCGGTTTCGTCACGGCACCATCAGTCGTTAGTCATAATACCATTACCAAACACAACCAATGAGAAATCCACATAGCACAGATAGATGGAGCCCATGAGAGTATGGCTCAGAAAATGTGACTGAAGTTGAAGTAGAGATTGCTGGCAAAAAGAGCATCACATGAGAATTTTCTTCAACTCAGAGAACTATTTCTTGATCATCACGGGGATTATCAGCCAAAGATCGATACGATATTTGATATGAGGAGGAACCAACCATGATATCGAGACTGATAAGCTTTTAGAGACATGAGAGATCCAAAGATAACAGCAACATCCATTGAACTAAATGGATATGCCATTTAGAGATAAGTTGATAAAACAAGCGTCAATGATCCTCGGAGAAGGGGTATGAGAATGACTAGAATTGAGAGATTTTGGTATATCAACATCTGATACTTGAGAACGAGTTAGAGCAGATATCCAGATAATAGGGTAGGATCAATAGGGGATCCTGAGATTCGAACGATAAAGCCAACATGATTCACAAGAAAAAGGATTACCCGATCTAGGTGAAAAGAGAGATAGTCGCACGAGATCACTTAGGACGAGCACTAGAAAGGTTACGAAGATTCAGGATAGGATCTATGGAAAGAAACATGGCCTTGATAGGGTTTACGCAACTAGACACCAAACGATTTTTTTGACAAAAGTGCACAAGGAGACTTGGGTTGGTCTAGCGGTCAAGCTATGGGGTTCTATAAGTTGTGTAGGTGCAACTTCAGGGTAAAACACACAAGGGTTAGAAAATACCTACACAAGCATGAAAATATTTTTTTAAGAGGTTTCACTTGCTAAGCTCAAGGTTGTTTGGGTGGGGATCTTTTTATGAACAGAACAAGCAACAAAATGTTTTGCAAAAAGGGTTGAACAATTACAATACTACCTAGATGGCAAGGCAGGAGAAACACATAGCACGACCTAACAAGACTTACCAATCTGACACGAGGTAAGGCGTTTCTAACATAGCAGTACATCACATTATTCACAAGTTTTTATTATTGGAATAAAGGTGAGAGAAGCATGTTGGTGCACAAAAGACAATTATAATGCGACAATCATGATGCATGCTCATTCTAGTCGTCTTCTCAGACCTAACTAATTTTTCGGGTGCTTCTATAGCATCCTTATTAATAGTAGTAGTAGCCTTTATGGCCTATATAAATAGCCACCTAGCTACCCATCTATTTCCTAAGGCTTCACGTCTTAGGTCTATCCTTATCGTCCTGACTTCTATCCAACTTGGTTTCTAAGCAAGTTTTACTTTTGAAAAGGTTGGTAATCATGACTTATTGACTTCTCTGTACTGGTATTCGCTCCGATACCAGCTGTGGCGGAACCGCCCGAATTATTCCAGCTTAAGTGCCCAAGTCGCACCCTTAGGGGCAGCAACACACTTAAACAGGAATAACTCGTCAGTCCCTCGGATCTAGTCCGATAAAGCCACTTATCCAGGATCGAATACCACTAGCTCACTCGAAGGTGAGGCACAGAGAAATGCAATAAAACATAATACCACAAATTTAATAAGTATCATTAGTGATTACATTATCGGAGTTTCAGAAATAATAACCATAAATTTTAATGCAGCGGAAATAACTAACGGAGAAGAACCGAGCAACATGGCGAAGCCTGGCCACGCTACTCCTCCTGGTCCTCTCCTGCGGAAGCAGTAACCCACTCGACCATCTATCCCGGTGGCAGGGATGGAGGCCAAGTCACACCAGCAACAAATCATCCTAAGGAGTACCTGCAAAAATTGTGCCACAAGCAAGGCTGAGTATACTAATACTCAGCTAGACTTACCCGGTGTGAGGAGTCTATACTCCTCTACCTCTAGACATGCAGCTGTTTGGCTGTGGGGTTTGGTTGCCAAAAGCACTAGCTGAGTTTCTAAAAACAAGTTTTAGCTTTTCAAGTTTTAGTAGAATCCTTTAGACTAAATGTGTACCTAGCTAAGCATACATGGTATCAAACATTTTTACCAATCAACATCTTTTGCCAGTCACCTCATTTCCACTTATTACTCAATGTAGCAGCATGGATCAAGCAGTCTCATTAGCTGCGAGAAGCAGACGATTCGAATCGAGTTTTTATCCTTGCAAGGTAAACCTAAACATACGACATGTAGGGGCACTCCGTCCCCACACACATCAACCGTCCCCATCGATCCCCTGGCAACAGATCAGGGCTCACCGCCTTGGCGTACAATGCCTCACTGACCCCGACTGGCCCGTCGTGCAGTGACCGCACTTGTACCCACCATAACCGGAATGGGAGACTACGTCTCAGGTCGCGTGAGGAGGTATGTCTGCGGGCAGGTTCACTCAGGTACTAGGCTTACCGATTTACCATATTTCTCGGCATATGTTTAGTACGTTCAAACGCTTGACTCACGGTACCACACCTTAATCCTTAATCAACTTTTTATCCCGTGAACAACCAATCCCCATGGATTGTTGCCCACAAACCAACATCAGTATGATAGGAAAGTGGATACAGCCAATTCCTGACCTCGCGCGAGTGCTAGAAAAATCACTCGACTTCTACCGAGATCCTAATTAGTAAAGCAGCTACTCGACCTAGCATACTAGTATTCATCTCAAAAGGGAATCCTGAGTTCATGCAACTAAGGTTCCAAACAACTCCTACACTTAAGTGCACAGTACAAGCCTACAAACATTAAGTGTAGTAAAATAGCGTATATAAACGGTTATGCATAAAACCGGGGCTTGCCTTTAATTTTTAACACTTAGATAGTGTTTGCTGGGGGCGGTACTCGCTTGGCGAGCATCCACTGGTTAAGTCCATCCTTCCTTGGGTCGTCCACCAACGGCATCCTGTGGTTGGCACCATATCACGTGCACGATCACCGTCTCTCGGTCCTAAATGAGATGCAAGATGCATATGTATGAATATAATGAAAAGTTATCACAAGATATACAATACACGGTAGCGAACTAAACACCAAGTAGTAAGACACCGCAACGACTATACACAAACGCTAGCTATTCGTACGTTATCAGCGTTCATCATTAACACCATTAACAAGACGACCATATCTTATTTATTTACGCAACACAAATACGATATCACAGGTACACGCATTTATTTAATTGCTACGACTTTGCATTAGTTCTATTGATCATACAAAAGCATCACAAACAAGTTTAACAGAGGACCGATGCATCCAAGTCGACGGACTCATCTATCACAATCAACTACAGCAAGCAAGCACCTTAATTATGGAACACATGTTAGTCTATGTTTAGCCATTACGAGTCTATGCCCGCTAAGTGCTAACTAGGCATTTTTAGCCAAACGGGTGAACTCAATCATCAAATGGGCACTTGCAGATTTTTGGACAGCAATACAGCCGCTACTTGTTTTAATCATAACTTTTCAAATATTAATCCAAAACTAGCAAACTAGGACTTTCTGGAAAGCTTAGAAAGTGAACTACAACTTTGGTATTTTCATCACAACATGATTCAACACTTAGCAAGGTCAAAACGTGCTAATACAACAGCGCTGTCCAGATTTGGACAGATTCAGGCTTGTGACTTTAAAAATTCATAACTGAAGATTCATACATTCAAACAAGGTGATCTTAGACTTTCTGGAAAGGTAATGCAATTGCCTACATATCATTTATAAACATCTCAAGGCGATTCAATGTTTAACTAAGGATAAAAGACACTAAAAGACTTTGCTGTCCAGAACTGGACAGATTCAGTCTTCACACTTTAAACATTCATAACTTAATCTTCAGATCACCAAAAAGAGTGATCCAAGACTTTTTGGAAAGCTTGGGAAAAGTACTACATAACTTTTATAATCACCAAGAAGTGATTCCAGGTTTATTCGAATCAAAAATTACAGTTTTTGAAATCTGTTCTGACAGAGGACAGAACACAGCAAGCAGTTTATAAAATTCATAACTCTTAAACCGTCAGGCCTTTAGTTATGAAATTTTAACACAAGCAAGATCAGAAAAGCATCTACAACTTTCTTATAATGACCATGGACAGATTGCAACATTAAATTGAGCAAACAATGCAGTTTCTGAAATCTGTACAGAATTTGGACAGATCCAGTTACTGAATTTGTAAAATACATAACTCCTAAACTATCAGACCTGGGGCTGTCAAATTTTAACACAAGTAAGATAAGAGAGTTGTCTACAACTTTATTGTGAACACCAATAACTGATTTCAACATTAACTTAAGCAACCATTGCAATTTCTGAAATCTGTTCTGAAATTCGACAGATTCAGGTGCTGGGCTTGCGAAAAACACAACTCCTAAACGATCAGGTTTATGGCTGTCAAATTTTTGTACAAGCAAGATAATTATGTTATCTACCACTTTTCTACAGCACTTATCTACAGAAAACATAATTTAATTCATCAAACAAACAGCACAATGAAAACAGTGTGTGCAGTCCAAAACAGCAATCATAAAATTCAGCTCATATACCATTCAAGAATTGTCGCGTTATAGATACTTGAATTATTCTAACACTTGGGCAATTGTTAGAGTTAAATCAACCAAGTGATAACTAACAAGTAGACTTGCTAATTTTTATACAAGTTATTTCGCGATCTAGAACTACCATACCCAAGTAATCAACACATTCACCACAATCACCAAATCCGACCTATATGTATATAGAAGCGCTTTTCACCTACTAGTCCGCATTTTAACTTAGACACCACATGAGCACTACTAATTTTTACCCATGATCATAACCATGTGCAAATGGGCTACAACATCCCAAACGGGTGCGAGAACACTAGTTTCTAGTTTTATCCCCAGGATTATTCCATTAATCATTTTAACTACTTAATCGGCATCGACCGACTTAACCTTCATATCGACGGTCCGAGCACCACAAGTTACGAACGTCTACCTAGACATCTAGTATCACACAGGGAGCCTACTACTTCACCTTGCAATTCATACAAAATCACAAGGTGACAATAATAACACACCTGTAATCGACCTTCCTCTACGACCTTCAGTTAGGTCACCAACAGACGACATGATGACTACGAAGGCATGTCACCATTTCATCCCACTCATTTCTCGCCTATATGCGCACTAATTCGTTTCTTGCGACCATGCACTCAAAATCAATCCACACCACACAAAATACATGTATCTCTTGTTTATGCGCCGAATTAACACCTTTCGGGATAAAGCGTCACTATAAACACCTTACACCTAATTTCCTTAGGAACCTATTAGTTCACTCGAGGACATCTATTCAAGTCATAACACAATCATGCACTATATGTGAAGCATAATTCGAGGAACGCCTAACATATATAGACTCGACTTATAATTATAGAGCAAGTGGTGACTACTTACGGCATGTCATCACCTCTCTATATAAGCCAAAACAATTTCTACCATCGACCAAGAGTTCTAAGTATTAAACACACTGTTACTTTCCACGCGCAAATCAACCTCAACTTAACACTAGTGACCCCGATGGATTCTTACTAAAATCATCATGTGCACAACCTTGTCTCGCATACAACCATATTATAGTGTGCACTCGAGACACTTCAATCAATGTGGCGCGACCACTAATATATGAACTCCGATACTCATATTTTAATAATTCATCCTATACGCAACTAGCATTTTCTAACTACTCATCACATCAATAAATATACTCCCTATATAATCATGAATCCCATCACGTTGCAATAAACAATTACACTTTTCGCATAACCACATATCGATACATTTTCCAAAACATAATCCGCATTTTGTAACTTAGTTTTTCGCATTAAACAACGCATTGCATATTTCCTTCCTACGAAGATATAAAAAAACATCGGAGTTCTTTTCTACTTCATTTTCCTCTCTACACGCTTCCATCCATACAATTGTATTTTCACACAAATAATCACACATGCACATCATCGACCAAATACGTAAATAAAACAAATCACGAATCATTCAAGGCGAACAACCTGGCCGAAATCCGATCGGAGTTGCACATGCATGCCATCAGACTGGGCTTCTTGCCGATGAGCGACGGGCGAGGCGTGACGACGACACGGCTGCGAGCACGGCACATTTTATTACACGATTTGCTGTTGCGGCCATTCAATCGAACACGAAAAGTGCGGAACAACTAGTAGCTCACCGAGGTTGTTGCTCGCTGCACAGATTGACGACTAGCGGAGCTCGATGCCGACGTGCTGGGAAACGATGGCAGCCAGGGCCGTGTAGATCGACGGGGCTCGCTGCTGCGGACCGGCATCGCTGCGCAGATCGGCTGATGCCGCACCGAGAGGGTTGAGCACAAGGGTGGATGGCGGCCAGATGGGGAGCTCACGACCATGGGGGGAATGGAGCTGCGCAGGGAGGATGCTGCGCAGAGGAGGGCGCAAGAACTGGCGCCATGGACATGAGCTAGAGGTGTTGCTGCTTGCTTGAGGAAGGAGGGGGAAGGGAATGGCGCCATGGCTGCTGGAGCTTGGTCCGTAATAGAGGGGGTCGGCCATGGGGAGAAAAGGAGGAGACGCCATGGGCAGCAGGGGGAGAGCATCGGCTAGGAGCTTTTCTACGCCATGAACAGGGAGGCAATGCCATGGAAGACCTTGCGAGCACCCACCACCAGAGCTGAGGGGGGAGAAGGGCGCTAGGAGGTGGGGTGCGCGCCCTTGGAGCAGGGGAACAGGGAGCTCGGCAATGGCGCCCATGGCAACAGCGGCTACCAAGGCTGGCCGTCTGAAATGGGGAGGCGAGCGCCTAGGGCAGGGGCTGGGCGGCCATGGAAGGGAGGGAGCTCGCCCGCGCCGTGGAGGAGAGCTCGACGGCATGGGTGACTGGAGGAAGGAGCTCGCCGCAGGGAAGGCTGGCGGCCATGGAGCTCCTACGCGCTGCTGTTGTTGCCGTGGAGCAGGGAGGAAGAAAGGTTGTGGCGGCTGGGAAAAGTGGAGGGGTGGGAATGCAAAATGACCAAGGGCAAGGGAGAGGGATCCGTATTTATAGAGAAACCCTAGGGTTAGGGTTTCAAATGGGCCTAATTGGGCTGGGTTGGGCTGGCCCAAAATACGAATTCGGGCTGCGCTAATTTATTTTCCGGACTAAAAATGTTCTCGCGGATTTCGTCTGTACGCAAACAGAGTGAACGAGAGTTCGGACGATCGGGCGAATGAGCGATTAATTTCAGCCGAGAGTCTGATTTGGTTTTGCTCGGAAATAATTCCTTACGCGTGATTCAAAAATAAATTGTCCTGAGATTTGATCGGTTTTGGATTTTTAGTCTGAGAAGGAGAATCGCGATATTTTAAAATCACTGTCGATACGGGGTTTTGAATACGGTTCGGACATGAGATGCTTGGCCGAGTCGAGTAAGAATAAATTAGAGGACGACATATTTGAGTATTCCGTCTGAGTGTACGAAGTCGGATTAATTTTTTTGGACATAGATCGAAGTTCAAGAATTAGATGCGGGCTCAGACCAGATAATAGTCGTCGAGAGTTTGATTTAGAGAGCGTCAGATGAGATTTAAAATTCGAGAATGATCTTCGAGTCTGCATGAGTTCCGAGAATTAAAAGTTTTTAACACGCTCCGAAATTGGCTGTTTCTCGCGATCGATTAACTCTGAATTCGGTGAACTTCCGAGAGAAAGCCTGATAAACAGAGATAGGCACGATCGAGAAATAGGAATTTTTACTGAGCATCCGAGATTAGGATTAATCTCCCGACGTAACACGAAACTGACACCTGGGGTGTCACACACACGTGGTCGGGGTACCGTTCATCCTCGAAGCCAGGGGGTTGCTCCATGTACACCTCCTCCTTGATCGGCCCGTTGAGGAAAGCGCTCTTCACATCCATTTGGTACAACCTGAAGGAATGGTGAGCGGCATATGCTAGCAAAATACGAATTGATTCTAGCCTAGCCACAGGAGCAAACGTCTCCTCAAAGTCCAAACCTGCGACTTGGGCATAACCTTTTGCCACAAGTCGAGCCTTGTTCCTCGTCACCACCCCGTGCTCGTCCTGTTTGTTGCGGAACACCCACTTGGTTCCCACAACATTTTGCTTGGGACGAGGCACCAGTGTCCACACTTCATTGCGTTTGAAGTTGTTGAGTTCCTCCTGCATGGCCAACACCCAGTCCGGATCTAGCAAGGCCTCTTCTACCCTGAAAGGCTCAATAGAAGAGACAAAAGAGTAATGCTCACAAAAATTAACTAATCTTGAACGAGTAGTTACTCCCTTGCTAATATCACCCAATATTTGGTCGACGGGATGATCCCTTTGAATCGTTGCTCGAACTTGGGTTGGAGGTGCCGGTTGTGCTTCTTCCTCTTCAACTTGGACATCCTGTGCTCCCCCTTGATCACATGCCTCCACTTGAGGTACCTGTTCGTCATCTTGGGTTGGAGGATGCACCATTGTTGAGGAAGATGGTTGATCTTGCTCCAATTGTTCCTGTGGTCGCACATCGCTAATCGCCATGGTGCGCATTGCGACCGTTGGAACATCTTCTTCATCTACATCATCAAGATCAACAACTTGCTCTCTTGGAGAGCCATTAGTCTCATCAAATACAACGTCGCTAGAGACTTCAACCAAACCCGATGATTTGTTGAAGACCCTATACGCCTTTGTATTTGAGTCATAACCTAATAAAAACCCTTCTACAGCTTTGGGAGCAAATTTAGAAGTTCTACCTTTCTTCACAAGAATATAACACTTGCTCCCAAATACACGAAAATAAGACACATTGGGTTTGTTACCAGTTAGTAGCTCATATGAAGTCTTCTTGAGGAGGCGGTGAAGATCCTGTTGATAGCGTGGCAAGCCGTGTTCACGGCTTCCGACCAAAAACGCTCGGGGGTCTTGAATTCTCCAAGCATAGTCCTCGCCATATCGATGAGCGTCCTGTTCTTCCTCTCTACCACACCATTTTGCTGTGGTGTGTAGGGAGTGGAGAACTCGTGCTTGATCCCTTCCTCCTCAAGGAACTCCTCCACTTGAAGGTTCTTGAACTCGGACCCATTGTCGCTCCTTATCTTCTTCACCTTGAGCTCAAACTCATTTTGAGCTCTCTTGAGGAAGCGCTTGAGGGTCCCTTGGGTTTCAGATTTATCCTGCAAAAAGAATACCCAAGTGAAGCGGGAAAAATCATCAACTATAACAAGACCATACTTACTTCCTCCTATACTTAGATAGGCGACGGGTCCGAAGAGGTCCATATGAAGCATCTCCAAAGGTCTTGATGTGGTCATCACATTTTTGGTGTGATGAGAGCCTCCCACCTGTTTCCCTGCTTGACAAGCCACACAAGGTCTATCTTTTTCGAAATGTACATTAGTTAGACCTATCACGTGTTCTCCCTTTAGAAGCTTGTGGAGGTTCTTCATCCCCACATGTGCTAAGCGGCGATGCCACAGCCAGCCCATGCAAGTCTTAGCAATTAAGCATGCATCTAAACCGGCCTCTTCTTTTGCAAAATCAACCAAATAAAGTTTGCCGTCTAGTACACCCTTAAAAGCTAGTGAACCATCACATCTTCTAAAGACAGACACATCTACATTTGTAAATAGACAATTATATCCCATTTTGCATAATTGACTAACAAATAACAAATTATATCCAAGCGACTCAACTAAAAACACATTAGAAATAGAGTGCTCAGATGAAATAGCAATTTTACCTAACCCTTTTACCTTGCCTTGGTTCCCATCACCGAATATTATTGAATCTTGGGGATCCTTGTTCTTGACGTAGGAAGAGAACATCCTCTTTTCCCCCGTCATGTGGTTTGTGCATCCGCTGTCGATAATCCAGCTTGAACCCCCGGATGCATAAACCTGCAAGGCAAATTTAGGCTTGGGTCTTAGGTACCCAACTCTTGTTGGGTCCTACAAGGTTAGTCACAATTGTCTTAGGGACCCAAATGCAAGATTTATCTCCCTTGCATCTTGCCCCTAATTTCCTAGCAATTACCTTCTTACCCTTTCTACAAATGGTAAAAGAAGCATTGCAAGCATGATATATTGTAGAAGGTTCATTAACTTTCCTAGGAACATTAACAACATTTCTCCTAGGCATATTATGAACAACATTTCTCCTACCAACATTTCTATCATGCACATAGGAAGAACTAGAAGCAAACATGGCATGATAATCAAAAGCATCATATGCATTACAACTCCTATGAGTATTTCTAGATTGTCTCCTATCATGGTACATAAAAGCATGGTTCTTTTGCACACTACTAGCCATAGGGGCCTTCCCTTTCTCCTTGGCGGAGATGGAGCCTTATGGCTCGTTAAGTTCTTGACTTCCCTCTTGAAGCCAAGACCATCCTTAATTGAGGGGTGTCTACCAATTGTGTAGGCATCCCTTGCAAATTTTAGTTTGTCAAATTCACTCTTGCTAGTCTTAAGTTGAGCATTAAGACTAGCTACTTCATCATTTAGTTTAGAAATGCACTCTAGGTGTTCACTACAAGTATCAACATTAAGATCTTTACACCTAGTGCAAACATGTTCTACACAAGAGTTAGATTTACTAGCTACTTCTAGTTTAGCATTTAAATCATCATTAACACCTTTTAAAGTAGAAATGGTTTCATGACAAGTAGATAGTTCATAAGAAAGCATTTCATTTCTTTTAACTTCTAAAGCATAAGATTTTTGTGCCTCTACAAATTTATCATGTTCTTCATACAACAAATCCTCTTGCTTTTCTAAAAGTCTATCCTTTTCATTCAAGGCATCAATCAATTCATTGATTTTATCAATTTTATTTCTATCCAATCCTGAAAGGGAATTAGGCTTACACCTAGTCCCCAAATAATTTTGGTGGTTGAATTGCCCAACACAAATATTGGACTAACTAGTTTGCTCTAGTGCATAAGTTATACAGGTGCAAAAGGTTCACACTTAGCCAATAAAAAGATCAAGTTTTGGATTCAACTAAGGAGCATTGAGGCAACCGAAGGCACCTCTGGTCTGGGGGCACCGGACTGTCCGGTGTACACCGGACAGTGTCCGGTGCGCCACGAGTGCACCAGAGGACTCCAACTTCAAACTCTTCGCCCTCGGGAATTCTCGGAAGCCGGCGCTATAATTCACCGGACTGTCCGGTGTGCACCGGACATGTCCGGTGCTCCAAGGAAGCACGGTCTCCGGAACTCGCCAGCCTCGGGTTCGCGCGGCAGCCGCTCCGCTAAAATTCACCGGACTGTCCGGTGTGCACCGGACTGTCCGGTGTGCCAGCGGAGCAACGGCTATTTCGGCGCCAACGGCTCCCTGCGGCGCATTTAATGCGCGTTCTGCGCGCGCAGTCGTCAGGCGTGCCCATACCGGTGCACCGGACAATGAATAGTTGTTGTCCGGTGTACACCGGACACCCAGGCGGGCCCAGAAGTCAGAAGCTCCAACGGTCAGAATCCAACGGCATTGATGACGTGGCAGGGGCACCGGACTGTCCGGTGTGCACCGGACTGTCCGGTGCGCCATCGAACAGACGCCTCCAGCCAACGGTCAAGTTTGGTGGTTGGGGCTATAAATACCCCAACCACCCCACCATTCATTGCATCCAAGTTTTCCAACTTCCAACTACTTACAAGAGCTAGGCATTCAATTCTAGACACACCAAAGAGATCAAATCCTCTCCAATTCCACTCAAGCCTTTAGTGATTAGCGAGAGAGATTTGCCGTGTTCTTTTGAGCTCTTGCGCTTGGATCGCTTTCTTTCTTTCTCACTTGTTCTTGTGATCAAAACTCAATTGTAACCAAGGCAAGAGGCACCAATTGTGTGGTGGCCCTTGCGGGGAAGTTTTGTTCCCGTTTGATTGAGAAGAAGAAAAGCTCACTCGGTCCGAGGGACCGTTTGAGAGAGGGAAGGGTTGAAAGAGACCCGGCCTTTGTGGCCTCCTCAACGGGGAGTAGGTTTGCGAGAACCGAACCTCGGTAAAACAAATCCACGTGTCACAATCTTCATTTGCTTGCGATTTGTTTTGCACCCTCTCTCGCGGACTCGTTTATATTTCTAACGCTAACCCGACTTGTAGTTGTGATTATTTTTGAGATTTTCAGTTTCGCCCTATTCACCCCCCCCTCTAGGCGACTTTCAATTGGTATCAGAGCACGGTGCTTCATTAGAGCCTAACCGCTCGAAGTGATGTCGGGAGATCACACCAAGAGGGAGATGGAGACCGGCGACAACAAGCCCACTACAAGCCAAGGGAGCACTTCATCGGAAGAGTCCCGCACCAAGAGAAGGGAGAAGAAGAAGAACTCCTCCAAGCGGAAGGAGAAAAGATCTTCCTCTTCTCACCACAAGGAGAAGAAAGAAAAGTCTTCTTCTCACAAGCCGCATCGGAGTGGGGACAAGCACAAGAGGATGAGGAAGGTGGTCTACTACGAGACCGACACTTCATCGACATCCACCTCTGACTCCGATGCACCGTCCGTAACTTCTAAGCGCCAAGAGCGCAAGAAGTTTAGTAAGATCCCCTTAAACTATCCTCGTACATCTAGACATACTCCTTTACTTTCTGTTCCATTAGGCAAACCGCCGACTTTTGATGGCGAAGATTATGCTAGGTGGAGTGATTTAATGAAATTTCATCTAACCTCGCTCCACAAAAGTATATGGAATGTTGTTGAGTTTGGAGTACAGGTACCATCAATAGGGGATGAGGATTACGACACGGACGAAGTGGCCCAAATCGAGCACTTCAACTCCCAAGCCGCAACCATTCTCCTTGCCTCTCTAAGCAAGGAGGAATACAACAAAGTGCAAGGGTTGAAGAACGCAAAGGAGATTTGGGACCTACTCAAGACGGCGCACGAGGGTGATGAACTCACCAAGATCACCAAGCGGGAAACGATCGAGGGGGAGCTCGGTCGCTTCCGTCTTCGCCAAGGGGAAGAGCCACAAGATATGTACAACCGGCTCAAGACCTTGGTAAACCAAGTGCGCAACCTCGGGAGCAAAAAGTGGGATGACCATGAGGTGGTTAAGGTTATTTTAAGAGCACTTATTTTCCTTAACCCTACTCAAGTACAATTAATTCGTGGCAATCCTAGATATCCACTAATGACCCCCGAGGAAGTTATCGGGAATTTTGTAAGCTTTGAATGCATGATTAAGGGCTCAAAGAAGATCAACGAGCTTGACGAGCCTTCCACATCCGAGGCGCAACCGGTGGCCTTCAAGGCAACGGAGGAGAAGAAGGAGGAGTCTACACCAAGTAGACAACCAATTGACGCCTCCAAGCTCGACAACGAGGAGATGGCTCTAATCATTAAAAGCTTTCGGCAAATCCTCAAGCAACGGAAGGGGAAGGATTACAAATCCCGTTCCAAGAAGGTTTGCTACAAGTGTGGTAAGCCCGGTCATTTTATTGCAAAATGTCCAATGTCTAGTGACAGTGACAGGGGCGACGACAAGAAGGGAAAGAGGAAAGAAAAGAAGAAGTACTACAAGAAGAAGGGCGGTGATGCCCATGTTTGTCGGGAGTGGGACTCCGACGAAAGCTCAAGCGACTCCTCCGACGACGAGGACGCCGCCAACATCGCCGTCACCAAGGGTCTCCTCTTCCCCAACGTCGGCCACAAGTGTCTCATGGCCAAGGACGGCAAAAAGAAGGTAAAATCAAGGTCCTCCACTAAATATGAAACATCTAGTGATGAGGATGATGATAAAAATGAGGAGGATAACTTGCGCATTCTTTTTGCTAACCTCAACGTGCAACAAAAAGAAAAATTAAATGAATTGATTAGTGCTATACATGAGAAGGATGATCTCTTGGACTCTCAAGAGGACTTCCTTATTAAAGAAAATAAGAAGCATGTTAAGGTTAAAAATGCTTATGCTCTAGAAATGGAAAAATGTGAAAAATTGTCTAGTGAGCTAAGTACTTGCCATGAGACTATAGACAACCTTAGAAATGAAAATGCTAATTTATTAGCTAAGGTTGATTCTCATATTTGCAATGTTTCAATTCCTAGAAATAATAATGATGATTTACTTGCTAGGATTGAAGAATTGAACATTTCTCTTGCTAGCCTTAGAAATGAGAATGAGAAATTAATTGCTAAGGCTAAGGATTTTGATGTTTGCAATGCTACTATTTCCGACCTTAGAACTAAAAATGATTTGTTGCATGCTAAGGTCATTGAATTAAAATCTTGTAAACCTTCTACATCTACTGAGCATATTTCCATTTGTACTAGATGTAGAGATATTAATATTGATGCTATTTATGATCACATAGCCTTAATTAAAAAACAAAATGATCACATAGCACAACTTAATGCTAAGATTAGAGAGCATGACTTAGAAAATGAAAAATTTAAACTTGCTAGAAGCATGCTCTATAATGGGAGACGCCCTGGCATCAAGGATGACATTGGCTTTCAAAGGGGAGACAATGTCAAAATTAATGCCCCTCCAAAGAACTTATCTAACTTTGTTAAGGGCAAGGCTCCCATGCCTCAGGATAACGAGGGTTACATTTTGTACCCTGCCGGCTATCCTGAGAGCAAGATTAGGAAAATTCATTCTAGGAAGTCTCACTCTGGCCCTAATCATGCTTTCATGTATAAGGGTGAGACATCTAGTTCTAGGCAACCAACCCATGCCAAGTTGCCTAGAAAGAAAATTCCTAATGCATCAAATGATCATAGCATTTCATTTAAAACTTTTGATGCATCTTATGTTTTAACTAACAAATCCGGCAAGGTAGTTGCCAAGATTGTTGGGGGCAAACACAAGGGCTCCAAGACTTGTGTTTGGGTACCCAAAGTTCTTGTTTCTATTGCCAAAGGACCCAAAACCGTTTGGGTACCTAAAACAAAGAACTAAACTTGTTTTGTAGGTTTATGCATCCGGGGGCTCAAGTTGGATACTCGACAGCGGGTGCACAAACCATATGACAGGGGAGAAAAGGATGTTCTCCTCATATGAGAAAAACCAAGATCCCCAACGAGCTATCACATTCGGGGATGGAAATCAAGGTTTGGTCAAAGGATTGGGTAAAATTGCTATATCTCCTGACCATACTATTTCCAATGTTTTTCTTGTAGATTCCTTAGATTACAATTTGCTTTCCGTATCCCAATTATGTCAAATGGGCTACAACTGTCTATTTACTGATACATGTGTTACTGTCTTTAGAAGAAGTGATGATTCAATAGCCTTTAAGGGAGTGTTAGAGGGTCAGCTATATTTGGTAGACTTCGATAGAGCTGAACTCGACACTTGCTTAATTGCTAAGACTAACTTGGGTTGGCTTTGGCACCGCCGACTAGCCCATGTTGGAATGAAGAATCTTCACAAACTTCTAAAGGGAGAACACATTTTAGGACTAACCAATGTTCATTTTGAGAAAGACAGGATTTGTAGCGCGTGCCAAGCCGGGAAGCAAGTTGGCACCCATCATCCACACAAGAACATCATGACTAGTGACAGGCCACTGGAGCTCCTACACATGGATTTATTCAACCCGATCGCTTACATAAGCATCGGCGGGAGTAAGTACTGTCTAGTTATTGTGGATGTTTATTCTCGCTTCACTTGGGTATTCTTTTTGCAAGAAAAATCACAAACCCAAGAGACCTTAAAAGGATTCTTGAGACGAGCTCAAAATGAGTTCGGCTTAAGGATCAAGAAAATTAGAAGCGACAACGGGACGGAGTTCAAGAACTCTCAAATTGAAGGCTTCCTTGAGGAGGAGGGCATCAAGCATGAGTTCTCTTCTCCCTACACTCCACAACAAAATGGTGTAGTGGAGAGGAAGAATCGAACTCTATTGGACATGGCAAGAACCATGCTTGATGAGTACAAGACACCGGATCGGTTTTGGGCGGAAGCAGTCAACACCGCCTGCTACGCCATCAACCGGTTATATCTTCATCGAATCCTCAAGAAGACATCTTATGAACTCCTAACCGGTAAAAAGCCAAATATTTCATATTTTAGGGTTTTTGGTAGCAAATGCTTTATTCTTGTTAAGAGAGGTAGAAAATCCAAATTTGCTCCTAAAACTGTAGAAGGCTTTTTACTAGGATATGACTCAAACACAAAGGCATATAGAGTCCTTAACAAGTCCTCAGGACTTGTTGAAGTATCTTGTGACGTTGTGTTTGATGAGACTAACGGCTCTCAAATAGAGCAAGTTGATCTTGATGAGATAGGTGAAGAACAGGCTCCATGCATAGCGCTAAGGAACATGTCCATTGGGGATGTGTATCCTAAGGAATCCGAAGAGCCTCCACATGCACAAGATCAACCATCCTCCTCCATGCAAGTATCTCCACCAACACAAATTGAGGATGAGGCTCAAGATGTTGAACAAGAAGACCAAGAAGATGAGCCACCTCAAAATGACGGCAACGATCAAGGGGGAGATGCAAATGATGAAGACAAGGAGGATGAACAACCAAGGCCGCCACACCCAAGAGTCCACCAAGCAATACAACGAGATCACCCCGTCGACACCATCCTCGGCGACATTCATAAGGGGGTAACCACTCGATCTCGTGTTGCACATTTTTGTGAACATTACTCTTTTGTTTCCTCTATTGAGCCACACAGGGTAGAGGAAGCACTTCAAGATTCGGATTGGGTGATGGCGATGCAAGAGGAGCTCAACAATTTCACAAGGAATGAGGTATGGCATTTAGTTCCACGTCCTAATCAAAATGTTGTAGGAACCAAGTGGGTCTTCCGCAACAAGCAAGACGAGCATGGTGTGGTGACAAGGAACAAAGCTCGACTCGTGGCCAAGGGGTATTCACAAGTCGAAGGTCTGGATTTCGGTGAAACCTATGCACCCGTAGCTAGGCTTGAGTCAATTCGCATATTATTGGCCTATGCTACTTACCATGGCTTCAAGCTTTATCAAATGGACGTGAAGAGTGCCTTCCTCAATGGACCAATCAAGGAGGAGGTCTATGTTGAGCAACCTCCCGGCTTTGAAGACAGTGAGTATCCTAATCATGTTTATAGGCTCTCTAAGGCGCTTTATGGGCTCAAGCAAGCCCCAAGAGCATGGTATGAATGCCTTAGAGATTTCCTTATTGCAAATGGCTTCAAAGTCGGCAAGGCCGATCCTACTTTGTTCACTAAAACTCTAGACAATGATTTGTTTGTATGCCAAATTTATGTTGATGATATCATATTTGGGTCTACTAACAAATCTACATGTGAAGAATTTAGTAGGATCATGACACAAAAATTCGAGATGTCGATGATGGGGGAGTTGAAGTATTTTCTAGGATTCCAAGTCAAGCAACTCCAAGAAGGCACCTTCATTAGCCAAACGAAGTATACTCAAGACATTCTAAGCAAGTTTGGAATGAAGGATGCCAAGCCCATCAAGACACCCATGGGAACGAATGGGCATCTCGACCTCGACACGGGAGGTAAGTCCGTGGATCAAAAGGTATACCGGTCAATGATTGGTTCATTGCTTTACTTATGTGCATCTCGACCGGACATTATGCTTTCCGTTTGCATGTGTGCAAGATTCCAAGCCGACCCTAAGGAATCACACCTTACGGCCGTAAAACGAATCTTGAGATATTTGGCTTATACTCCTAAGTTTGGGCTTTGGTACCCTCGGGGATCCACTTTTGATTTGATTGGGTATTCGGATGCCGATTGGGCGGGGTGTAGGATTAATAGAAAGAGCACATCGGGGACTTGCCAGTTCTTGGGAAGATCCTTGATGTCATGGGCTTCAAAGAAGCAAAATTCGGTCGCTCTTTCTACCGCCGAAGCCGAGTACATTGCCGCAGGCCATTGTTGCGCGCAATTGCTTTGGATGAGGCAAACCCTGCGGGACTACGGTTACAAATTAACCAAAGTCCCCTTGCTATGTGATAATGAGAGTGCAATCAAAATGGCCGACAATCCCGTCGAGCATAGCCGCACTAAACACATAGCCATTCGGTATCATTTTCTTCGGGATCACCAACAAAAGGGGGATATCGAGATTTCATACATTAACACTAAAGATCAATTAGCCGATATCTTTACCAAGCCTCTTGATGAGCAATCTTTTACCAGACTTAGGCATGAGCTCAATATTCTCGATTCTAGGAATTTCTTTTGCTAGTCTTGCACACATAGTTCATAAATGTACCTTTGATCATGTCTCTTTTATATATGCTATGACTAATGTGTTTTCAAGTGTATTTCAAACCAAGTCATAGGTATATTGAAAGGGAATCGGAGTCTTCGGCAAAGACAAGGCTTCCACTCCACTACTCATTCTTCGCCGTCGCTCCGCATCATCTCTCCAACTTTGGTATAATCTTCACTCATTCATTTCATGACCAAAGGGGGAGAAAGTACTTCATTGGGCTCTAATAATTCCGTTTTTGGCGATTCATGCCAAAGGGGGAGAAAATATGAGCCCAAAGCAAAAGGACCGCACCACCACCTAATTTTATAAATTTGATGATTTTAAATTGGTAAATTTCAAAATTGGTATCTCTTTGTGTTCTAAAGGGGGAGCAACTAGTATTTTCAAAATTGATGTCTTAAAACCCTCTTGAACACTAAGAGGAGACCTTATTTGAGGGGGAGTTTTGTTTAGTCAAAGGAAAAGCATTTGAACAAAGGAAGAAAATTTCAAATCTTGAAAATGCTTTGCAAAATCTTATTCATTTACCTTTGACTATCTTGCAAAATGACTTTGAAAAGAATTTACAAAAGAGTTTGCAAAAACAAAACTTATGGTGCAAATGAGGTCCAATATGTCAAAAACAAGAAAACAATCCATGCGCATTCATATAAGTATTTATATTGGCTCAATTCCAAGCAACCTTTGCACTTACATATGCAAACTAGTTCAAGTATGCACTTCTATATTTGCTTTGGTTTGTGTTGGCATCAATCACCAAAAAGGGGGAGATTGAAAGGGAATTAGGCTTACACCTAGTCCCCAAATAATTTTGGTGGTTGAATTGCCCAACACAAATATTGGACTAACTAGTTTGCTCTAGTGCATAAGTTATACAGGTGCAAAAGGTTCACACTTAGCCAATAAAAAGATCAAGTTTTGGATTCAACTAAGGAGCATTGAGGCAACCGAAGGCACCTCTGGTCTGGGGGCACCGGACTGTCCGGTGTACACCGGACAGTGTCCGGTGCGCCACGAGTGCACCAGAGGACTCCAACTTCAAACTCTTCGCCCTCGGGAATTCTCGGAAGCCGGCGCTATAATTCACCGGACTGTCCGGTGTGCACCGGACATGTCCGGTGCTCCAAGGAAGCACGGTCTCCGGAACTCGCCAGCCTCGGGTTCGCGCGGCAGCCGCTCCGCTAAAATTCACCGGACTGTCCGGTGTGCACCGGACTGTCCGGTGTGCCAGCGGAGCAACGGCTATTTCGGCGCCAACGGCTCCCTGCGGCGCATTTAATGCGCGTTCTGCGCGCGCAGTCGTCAGGCGTGCCCATACCGGTGCACCGGACAATGAATAGTTGTTGTCCGGTGTACACCGGACACCCAGGCGGGCCCAGAAGTCAGAAGCTCCAACGGTCAGAATCCAACGGCATTGATGACGTGGCAGGGGCACCGGACTGTCCGGTGTGCACCGGACTGTCCGGTGCGCCATCGAACAGACGCCTCCAGCCAACGGTCAAGTTTGGTGGTTGGGGCTATAAATACCCCAACCACCCCACCATTCATTGCATCCAAGTTTTCCAACTTCCAACTACTTACAAGAGCTAGGCATTCAATTCTAGACACACCAAAGAGATCAAATCCTCTCCAATTCCACTCAAGCCTTTAGTGATTAGCGAGAGAGATTTGCCGTGTTCTTTTGAGCTCTTGCGCTTGGATCGCTTTCTTTCTTTCTCACTTGTTCTTGTGATCAAAACTCAATTGTAACCAAGGCAAGAGGCACCAATTGTGTGGTGGCCCTTGCGGGGAAGTTTTGTTCCCGTTTGATTGAGAAGAAGAAAAGCTCACTCGGTCCGAGGGACCGTTTGAGAGAGGGAAGGGTTGAAAGAGACCCGGCCTTTGTGGCCTCCTCAACGGGGAGTAGGTTTGCAAGAACCGAACCTCGGTAAAACAAATCCACGTGTCACAATCTTCATTTGCTTGCGATTTGTTTTGCACCCTCTCTCGCGGACTCGTTTATATTTCTAACGCTAACCCGACTTGTAGTTGTGATTATTTTTGAGATTTTCAGTTTCGCCCTATTCACCCCCCCTCTAGGCGACTTTCAAATCCCTTGAACAAGCTAGAGTAATCTATTTCCTCATCGCTAGACTCATCATCACTAGAAGAATCATAAGTAGTACTGTCTCGAGTACATACCTTCTTCTCCTTAGCCATGAGGCATGTGTGATGCTCGTTGGCGAAGAGGGATGACTTGTTGAAGGCGGTGGCGGCGAGTCCTTCATTGTCGGAGTTAGAGGAGGAGCAATCCGAATCCCACTCCTTTTCGATATGTGCCTCGCCCTTGGCCTTCTTGTAATTCTTCTTCTTCTCTCTCTTGTTCCCTTTTTCCTGGTCACTTTCATTATCGGGACAGTTAGCAATGAAATGACCAATCTTACCACATTTGAAGCATGAGCACTTCCCCTTGGCCTTGGTCTTGCTTGGCTGTCCCTTGCGACCCTTTAGCGCCGTCTTGAAGCGCTTGATGATGAGGGTCATCTCTTTATCATTGAGCCCGGCCGCCTCAACTTGCGCCACTTTGCTAGGTAGCGCCTCCTTGCTCCTCGTTGCCTTGAGAGCAATGGGTTGAGGCTCATGGATTAGACCATTCAACGCATCGTCCACGTATCTCGCCTCCTTGATCATCATTCGCCCGCTTACGAACTTCCCAAGGACTTCTTCGGGCGAAATCTTGGTGTACCTGGGATTCTCATGAATATTATTCACCAAATGTGGATCAAGAATGGTAAAGGACCTTAGCATTAGTCAGACGACGTCGTGGTCCGTCCATCGCGTGCTTCCGTAGCTCCTTATTTTGTTGATAAGGGTCTTGAGCCGGTTGTATGTTTGGGTTGGCTCCTCGCCCCTTATCACCACAAATCTTCCGAGCTCGCCTTCTACCAACTCCATCTTGGTGAGCAAGGTGACGTCATTTCCCTCATGAGAGATCTTGAGGGTGTCCCAGATTTGCTTGGCATTGTCCAAGTCGCTCACCTTATGGTACTCGTCCCTGCACATGGAGGCTAACAACACAGTAGTAGCTTGTGCATTTCTATGAATCTGTTCATTAATAAAAATAGGACTATCCGAGCTATCAAATTTCGTTCTATTCTCAACAATCTCCCATATGCTTGGATGGAGAGAGAATAGGTGACTACACATTTTGTGGCTCCAAAATCCGTAGTCCTCCCCATCAAAGTGTGGAGGCTTGCCGAGAGGAATGGAGAGCAAATGTGAATTTGAACTTTGAGGAATACGAGAATAATCGAAAGAAAAATTCGAATTAACCGTCTTTTGTTTCTCGTAGTCGTAGTCATCCTTTTGGGAAGAAGTGGACTCATCGCTGTCGTCGTAGTAGACGATCTCCTTGATGCGTCTCGTCTTCTTCTTCTTCTTCCCATCTTTGCATTTGTGGCCCGAGCCCGAGTCAGTAGGCTTGTCATTCTTTGGCTCGTTGACGAAGGACTCCTTCTCCTTATCGTTGATCACGATTCCCTTCCCCTTAGGATCCATCTCTTCGGGCGATTAGTCCCTTTGTGAAGAGAACGGCTCTGATACCAATTGAGAGCACCTAGAGGGGGGGGGGGGGTGAATAGGTGATCCTGTAAAACTTAAAACTTAAGCCACAAAAACTTGGTTAAGTGTTAGCACAATAATCGCCAAGTGGCTAGAGAGGAGTCTCAACAAAACACAATAACCAACAAGAGATCAATCACAGAGATGGCACGGTGGTTATCCCGTGGTTCGGTTAAGACCAACACTTGCCTACTCCACGTTGTGGCGTCCCAACGGACGAGGGCTGCAATCAACCCCTCTCAAGCGGTCCAAAGACCCACTTGAATACCACGGTGTTTTGCTTGCTTTTCTTAATCCCGTTTGCGAGGAATCTCCACAACTTGGAGCCTCTCGCCCTTACACTTGAAGTTCACAAAGAAGCACAGAGCAAGGGAGGGATTAGCAACTCACACAAGACACAAAGATCACAGCAAATACGCACACACAAGACCCAGAATTAAGCTCAAAAGACTAGCACACTAGAACGGAGCTCAAATCACTAGAATGTCGAACAAGTGCACAAGAATGGAGTGTGAGTGATCAAGAGTGCTCAAGGAATGCTTGGTGTACTCCTCCATGCGCCTAGGGGTCCCTTTTATAGCCCCAAGGCAGCTAGGAGCCATTGAGAGCAATCTTGGAAGGCAGATCTTGCCTTCTGTCAACTGGCGCACCAGATAGTCCGGTGCACCACCGGACACTGTCCGGTGCAGATATCCTTCCTTATTTGACGAAGCCGACCGTTGGAGTCTGAGAGCCGTTGGCACACCGGACAGTTCGGTGCACCAATGTGACCGTTGGCTCGGCCACGCGTCACGCGCGGAATCCTTGGCCGACCATTGCCCCGGCTGACTGTTGACTCACCAGACAGTCCGGTGCACCACCGGACAGACCGGTGAATTTTAGCCGTACGCCGTTAATCATCTCCCGAGAGCGACGAGTCGCCTGTGAATGGCTCACCGGACAGTCCGGTGCTCCACCGGTCAGTCCGGTGAATTATAGTCGTACACCGCTGTCGAAGTCCCGAGAGCAGCCTGTTCGCCAGAGCCAGCCTGGCGCACCGGACACTGTCCGGTGCACCCAGACTGAGCAGACTTTGGCTGAACAAAGCCATCTCACTTCCAATTCAATTTTTCCTGTTTCCAGCACTTAGACACAATACATTAGTCCATAAAACAATGTACTAAGTCTAGAAACATACCTTTTGACATGATTTGTACTTTGTCCACCTCTTTACATAAATTAACACAAAAGCACTTGTGTTGGTACTCAATCACCAAAATACTTAGAAATGGCCCAAGGGCACATTTCCCTTTCAGAACCTCACAAGTGAGGCCGAGCGTGTTGGAAGGGAACCACTCGAGTGGATCCCGTGCCCAGCCCCAGACTGACTAGCCATAAGTAGCCAACCACACTTAACCACACCTGGAACCAAGCCACAGCGTGGCGTCGGTCCGCTTCCCACTCATGACCTACGATCACCTCAGGTTGCATAGCACTCATGACCTATGAAGCTGAAAGGGAAATAGGGTCAAACCTTTTCCTAAATGATTTTGGTGGTTGAATTGCCCAACACAAATAATTGGACTAACTAGTTTGCTCTAGAATATATGTTCTACAGGTGCCAAAGGTTCACAACAAACCAATACAAAGTTAAAATAAAGGGTTCAAAACAAAGGAGCAAAGAAAACCGAAGGCTGCCCTGGTCTGGCACACCGGACTGTCCGGTGTGCCACCGGACAATGTCCGGTGCACTAGGGAGAATCACTCCAAACTTGCCACCTTCGGGTTTCTGGAAAATGCTCCCCGCTATAATTCACCGGACTGTTCGGTGTAGCATCGGACTGTCTGGTGTGCCAGCGGGAGCAACGGCTAGCGCACCAACGGTCGTCTGCAAAAGGTGAACAGTGAGCCACAGTGCGTGGACTGCGCGCGCAGAAGTCAGAGCAGGCGCAGAAGGCGCACCGGATAGTGAACAGGACCTGTCCGGTGCACCACCGGACTGTCCGGTGGCCCAGTTGTCAGAAGCTCCAATGGTCGAACCCTAACGGTTGGGTGACGTGGCTGGCGCACCGGACAGTGTCCGGTGGCGCACCGGACTGTCCAGTGCGCCCGTCGACAGCAGAGTTCCCTAACGGCCACTTTAGTGGTTGGGGCTATAAATACCCCCAATCACCACACTTCAAGGCATCCAAGTTTTCAGCCATTGCATTCAATACAAGAGCTCTAGACTTCACTCCAAGACACAAACAAGAGATCAAATCCTCTCCCAAGTCCAAAGTTCACTCCAATCAAATAGTGACTAGTGAGAGAGAGATATCTGTGTTCATTTGAGTTCTTGCGCTTGGATCGCTTTTCTTCTTCCTCATTTCTTGTTCCCAAGTCATTTGTAATCAAAGCAAGAGACACCAATTGTGTGGTGGTCCTTGTGGGGACTAAGTGTCCCGATTGATTGAGAAGAGAAGCTCACTCGGTCTAGGTGTCCGTTTGAGAGAAGGAAAGGGTTGAAAGAGATCTGGTCTTTGTGGCCACCTCAACGGGGAGTAGGTTTGCAAGAACCGAACCTCGGTAAAACAAATCACCGTGTCACACTCTTCATTTGCTTGTGATTTGTTTTTGCCCTCTCTTTTGGACTCGATTTTAATTCTAACGCTAACCCTGACTTGTAGTGTGTGCTTAAGTTTATAATTTTTAGATTCCGCCTATTCACCCCCTCTAGGCGACTTTCAATTAGTATCAGAGCCTAGTACTTCATTAGAGCCTAACCGATCGAAGTGATGTCAGGAGATCATGCCAAGAAGGAGGTCGTGACCGGCGAGAAGCCCGCCACAAGCCATGGGAAGACTCCATCGGGAGAGTCCGGCATCAAGGGGAAGGGATCCCCTTCACACACCAAGTCGCATCGGAGCAGCGACAAGAAAAAGAAGATGAAGAAGGTGGTCTACTACGAGACTGACTCTTCATTGCCATCTACATCCGGCTCCGACGCGCCGTCCATTACTTCTAAGCGCCATGAGCGCAAGAAGTTTAGTAAGATCCCCCTACGCTATCCTCGCATTTCAAAACACATTCCTTTACTTTCCGTCCCACTAGGCAAGCCACCCGTATTTGAGGGTGAAGATTATAACATGTGGAGTGATAAAATGAGGCATCACCTAACCTCACTCCACGCTAGTATTTAGGACGTTGTTGAGTTTGGAGTGCAGGTACCATCGCCGGGGGATGAAGATTATGATTCAGACGAGGTTGCCCAAATCTGGCACTTCAACTCCTAAGCCACTACTATACTCCTCGCCTCTCTAAGTCGAGAGGAGTATAACAAGGTGCAAGGGTTGAAAAGCGCTAAAGAAATTTGGGACGTGCTCAAGACCGCGCATGAAGGAGATGAGGTGACCAAGATCACCAAGAGGGAGACGATCGAGGGGGAGCTCAGTCGTTTTATGCTCAACCAAGGAGAGGAGCCATAAGCTATGTACAACCGGCTCAAGACCTTGGTGAATCAAGTGCAAAACCTCGGGAGCACAAAATGGGATGACCATAAAATGGTCAAGGTTATTCTAAGATCACTCGTTTTGCTTAATCCCACACAAGTTCAATTAATTCATGGTGATCCTAGATATAAGCTAATGTCTCCCGAGAAAGTTATAGGAAAATTTGTGAGCTTTGAACTGATGATCAAAGGCTCCAAGAAAATCATCGAGCAAGGTGCCTCCTCCGTACCCGAGGTACAACCCGTCGCATTCAAGGCAACGGAGGAGAAGAAAGAAGAGTCTACATCAAGTAGACTCCCCATCGACGCCTCTAAGCTCGACAACGAGGAGATGGCGCTCATCATCAAGAGCTTACGCCAAATCCTCAAGCAAAGGAGGGGGAAGGATTATAAACCCTGCTCCAAGAAGGTTTGCTACAAATGTGGTAAGCCCGGTCATTTTATCGCTAAATGTCCTTTGTCTAGTGATAGTGACAGAGATAACGACAAGAGGGGAAAGAAGAAGGAAAAGAAGAGGTACTACAAGAAGAAGGGCGGTGATGCCCATGTTTGTCGGGAGTGGGACTCCGATGAGAGCTCCACCGACTCCTCCTCCGACGAGGACGCCGCAAACATCGCCGTCAACAAGGGTCTTCTCTTCTCCAACGTCAGCCACAAGTGTCTCATGGCAAAGGACGTCAAGAAGAAGAAGGTAAAATCTAGATCCTCCACTAAGTATGCAACTTCTAGTGATGAGGATAACTCTAGTGATGATGAGGATAATTTGCTTACTCTTTTTGCCAATCTTAACATGCAACAAAAGGAAAAATTAAATGAGTTGATTAGTGCTATTCATGAGAAGGATGAACTCTTGGATAGCCAAGAGGACTTCCTTATTAAGGAAAACAAAAAGCATGTTAAGGTGAAAAATGCTTATGCTCAGGAAGTAGAGAAATGTAAAAAATTAACTAGTGAGCTTAGCACTTGCCATGACACTATCTCCAACCTTAGAATTGAGAATGCTAATTTGATTGCTAAGGTTGAGAAGTCAAATATTTGTGATGATTCAATTACCAATCTTAGAAATGATAATTCTAGTCTAATTGCTAAGATTGAAAAATTGAATGCCTCTCTTGCTAGCCTTAAGATTGAGAATGAAAAATTAATTGCTAAGGCTAAGGATTTAAATGTTTGCAATGATGCTATTTCCAATCTTAGAAATGAAAATGCTATGTTACATGCTAAGATTGAAGAATTAAATGTTTGCAAACCCTCTACATCTACTGTTGATCATGTTTCTATTTGCACTAGATGTAGAGACATTAATATTGATGCTATTCATGATCACCTTGCTATGATTAAACAACAAAATGATCATATAGCTAAACTAGATGCTAAAATTGCCAAGCATGAATTAGAAAATGAAAAATTTAAATTTGCTCGTAGTATGCTTTATAGTGGGAGACGCCCTGGCATTAAGGATGGCATTGGCTTTCAACAGGGAGGCAATGCCAAAATTAATGCCCCTAAAAGATTGTCTTGTAAGGAAAATGGACCCCGGGCCATTTGGCTAATTGCGTTTTGGTGTTTGATGAACAACACAATCCGTGAACTAATAAGTTTTCTAGTGTTTGTGTTTGTAGTTCACAGGATGCGAAGAGAATTGGACCAAGGCAATGAGGATGCAACACCTCAAAAGAAGACATAAAAAGATGCATAGGAGTCCAATACTCAAGAACAAAGAAGCCCGAAGAAATCAACGAAGAAATCCAAGACGAGGGCTGTCAGCCAGCGCCTGGTGGCGCACCGGACATCGGTGTCCGGTGTGCACCGGACTGTCCGGTGAGGCACCGGACAGTCTGCGCAGAGAGGCCACAGACAGGCGCTCTCTGGCTGTAGCACCGGACTGTCCGGTGTGCACCGGACTGTCCGGTGTGCCAACGGGCAGAAGGCAACGGTCGGATCCAACGGTCGACTGCTACAGGCGCCAACGGTCGGCTGACGTGGCGTGCACCGGACATCCACTGTGCAGTGTCCGGTGGTGCACCAGACTGTTCGGTGCACCCGACGACAGAAAGCTGCTACTTTCTGTCCAACGGCTAGTTTGGGGTGTGGAGGCTATAAATACCACCCCAACCGGCCATTCTCAAGTGTGAGAGCCCAAGCAACATACCAATACACATAGTGCATATTTCCAAGAGCTCAAACACCCAAGTGCTTAATAGAATCACTCGGTGATTAGCGTAGGTGCTTTGCGAAGTGCTTAGGTTAGTTAGACCGCTTTAGCGCTTGCTCTAGGTGAATCCTAGTTAGTTGAGTGAGTTTTGTAAAACCACACAACCCCTCGGCTCTTGCGTGAGTCGTTGTAATTGTACCGAGTGGGGCGAGAGTCTTGCGAGACCGTGACAACCGCGTTTGTGTCACGGCCGCCACCGTGTACCGGAGGGAACGAGGCCCGCGGCGTTTCGGCCGGAAGCTCGATAGTGGAGACGGCGGGGAGCGTCCGAGAGGAGCCGGAAGCGGAGCACCACTTGCGCGTGGAGAAGGCCCGCGGCTCTCTACGGAGTTACTCGACCGTGGTGCTTGGCCCTCGCGTGGGCTTCCCTTTGCGTAGGGGCACCAACGAGGATTAGTCGGGACCTTGCGTGGTTCCGGATACCTCGGTAAAAATACCGGCGTCATCCACGAGAGTTTGCTTCTCTACTTAGCTCTTTACATTCCGCATTTATATTAAGCATTTAAGTTTCAATCTTGTAGTCATACTTATTTAGTGTAGATTGAAACTTAGCCTTTGCGGTAGAGATAGCAACACTTAGTCAAAACCTAGGTTGCACATTCTAGTTTTGATTATTTGCATAGGTTTTGCTCTAGGGATTTAATTGTGGCCTAGTTTAGTAAAAGTTTTAGAAGTCCTAATTCACCCCCCCTCTTAGGCGTCACCCGTTTCCTACAAGTGGTATCAAAGCCGGTTTGGCTCATTTGAAACGCTTTAGCTTCACCGCTAAAAGAGCCGACGCTTTTTAGAGGAAGGGATGGATACCCATAGGCCACCACACTTCGACGGCACTAACTTCCCATATTATAGTGCTAGAATGGCTTGTTACCTAGAGGCCGTTGATCTAGGTGTTTGGAGAGTCACTCGTGACGGGATGAAACCCCTCAAGAATCCCGAGAAACCCACCACGAGTGAGGAAAAAGAAATCCATTTAAATGCTAGAGCCAAAAATTGCTTGTATGAATCTCTTAGCATGGATATTTTCAATCAAGTATTTACCCTGAAAACTGCTAATGAGATTTGGCTAAAATTGCATGAGCTCCATGACGGCACATCCAATGTCCGTGAGCAAAAACATTGCCTAGTCTTAAATGAGTATAATTCTTTTGCTATGAAAGATGATGAGCTTGTTAGAGACATGTATTCTCGTTTGAATCTAATTATCAATGAGCTCAATTCGATTGGCATTAATAAGCTAGGTGATGCGGACATTGTGAGGAAGATTATCTCCCTGCTACCACAACAAAGATATGGGAGCATCATCACCATCCTTCACAACATGGAGGACTTGAGCAACATGACCCCGACCATCGTGATTGGGAAAATCGCGGCTTTTGAGATGTCGCGAAAAATGAGTCGGGGAGATGAGCCAACTTCCTCAAGACCATATGCTTTTACATGTGATGAAAGGAAGGGCAAAAAGAAGGCTCCCACTCCAAGTTCCTCAAGCGAAGAAGAGGAAGAAGAAGAAGAAAGTGATGATGATGAAGATAATCAACCATGCACATCATCCTCCGAGGACGAAGAAACAATCCGACGCGTCGGAAAGGTAATGAGGATGATCTGCAAGATTAATCTAATGGGTGTGCCCCTGCAGGTCGAGGATCTTCTCTTTAACATTAACAGGAAAAAGCAAAGGAAGAGAGGATGCTTTGCATATGGGGAGAAGGGCCACTTCAAGGACAACTGTCCGAATATGGCCAAACCCAAAAAGGAGAGGAGCAAAGGCAAGGCGCTCACAAGTGTTAGAACTTGGGATGATTCTTCAAGTGAAGATGAACCTTCAAGGACGCGCAGCCACCGGTCCTCGTCACGATCATCACGGTCATCACACAAATGCCTTATGGCAAGAGGTAACAAAAGCATTCCATCCTCTAGTGATGAAAGTAGTAGTGATGATGATGGCGAGGGAAAGGCCTCTCTAGAAGAGCTTGCGGAAGCCGTAAAATTTTTCCAGGATGTTTGCACTAAGCAAAAAGCTCAACTTAAAAATTTGAAAAATAAGTTGGTTAGCTCTCAAAATGATTACAAAGGTTTGCTAGAAAAATTTGAAACTTTTGCAAACTTAAATAGTGAGCTATCAACTAAAATTGAGCTATTAGAATCTAGTGCTCCATCCACTGCTACCGATGATAGCCTTATTAAAAAGAATGAAAAACTTAAGGCTAAGTTAGCTAGCTCCCAAGAAGCTATTGAAAGTTTGCTAGAGAAAATGGAAATTCTTAGCATACACAATAATGAGCTAACTACTAAGCTAGAAAACATTGGTAGCACCCCAGCAGCATCTTTAGTTGAAATACCTGAAATAATTAAGAAAGATGCTTCTACTTCCTGCTTTGATTTAATTGATGATTCTAACCCCTGCAACCAAGTCGTTGTTGAGAATATTGTTGTAGAGACATGTACGGATGAGGTTGCAAAGGAAAATGAACAATTAAAGCAAGAAGTGGCTCGCCTTGGCAAGGCTTTGTATGACAAGAAAGGCAAAGCCAAACAAATCCGACCTCCACAGGATAACACCACTGCGGGAGTGAACAAGCCTATGGAGGTAGAAACTGTGATTTGTAGGCTATGCCACAAGGAAGGCCACAAGTCTTTCCAATGCAAGGCGATGACCGGGGATAAACAAAGGCAAAAGCTCAAGCAAAAGCCATCAAGCAAAATCTCCAACACCTACATCAAAAAGATGAACAAAAAGGATGCTACACCATATTTGATCAAGAAGAAAAAGAATGGAAAGGTGATAGCAATCAAGGCCAACAAGCAAGCCAACAAAGGAAAGGGGGCCAAACGCATCTGGGTGCCAAAGGAAATAATTTCAACCATGAAAAGCACCAAGAAGGTTTGGATCCCGAAAGGGAAGTGAGTGGACCAAAGGTCATCGGGAAATTTGGAGACTTGGCAAAGTTGGGATGTATATCATGGGGTACATCATATTGGATCAAGTTTATTGCCAAGTGGGTTAGTAAAAACTTTGGACCCAAATTTCCCACCCATGACTAAGGTAACTAGTTTTATTGTATTCTTCATTTTTAGATATGCGTATCTATTTACCTTCTATATAGTTTACCTTTCTTGCCTAGTATTACAATTGTTATGTACTTTTGTTTAAAATCATGCATACTAGGTAAATCACATGGTAGGATTGCTTGCTTTCAATTCATATACTTAAGCAAACCTACATGGCTTAAAATGTTTATTTAAGCACGGCACATAGCTTCTTATTCATTCCATAGTAAATGATGCATCAATTGAAAATTTTGATTTCTACAAATTGTATCATTTAACTTATATGTGCCAAAGTTTGGATTATGGATAATTTGCCCCTCTTGATATCAAATCAAAGTGCATGTCTCCTACAAGTATTCAAAACTTGTATGCACACCTTTAGGGGGAGGTTACTCTATAATCTAACACTTTGAGACTAACACCTTTTCAAGTCTATTTCATGTGATAGTCTCATTGTAAGGAAAATGGAGTCCCCGGAGGAAGACAACAATCTTCCACTGCAAAATCTCCAAGAACTCTTATGTCTCTCAAGCTCACCATTGACTTTCAATTGGTATCTTTTGAGACTACATTCAGTATCATTTACATGTCTTCTCAAATATTTGATTAGACTATATTTCATATCATATGCTTCCATGTTGCAAAAATGCATAAGTAGTTAACTCATATTCTGTTACCTATGCATAAGGGAAGTTAGTCTTTTCAAATCATGTCTTGCACCTCTAATTTTCACATGCTTTTAATGTCTTCCTTTTCGGTGGTTGATGCCAAAGGGGGAGAAGTTTAGGGACCAAAGCAATGAAAACTATATCAAACACCAAACACCACCAATTTAAAATTTTATATCTACAAATGGCTTTTCAAGTGGTTTTGGTTATTTGGTCCGGAAATAGGAAGTAAGTGAATTATGGAGTTAGGGGGAGGCTTAAGTCCATAACTTCACATTGTGGGGACAATCATGCATCTTAGCAAGTAAATTGCATATTTTCATTCAAATACTTGTATTATTTGCTTGCTTTGGTTGTGTTGTCATCAATCACCAAAAAGGGGGAGATTGTAAGGAAAATGGACCCCGGGCCATTTGGCTAATTGAGTTTTGGTGTTTGATGAACAACACAATCCGTGAACTAATAAGTTTTCTAGTGTTTGTGTTTGTAGTTCACAGGATGCGAAGAGAATTGGACCAAGGCAATGAGGATGCAACACCTCAAAAGAAGACATAAAAAGATGCATAGGAGTCCAATACTCAAGAACAAAGAAGCCCGAAGAAATCAACGAAGAAATCCAAGACGAGGGCTGTCAGCCAGCGCCTGGTGGCGCACCGGACATCGGTGTCCGGTGTGCACCGGACTGTCCGGTGAGGCACCGGACAGTCTGCGCAGAGAGGCCACAGACAGGCGCTCTCTGGCTGTAGCACTGGACTGTCTGGTGTGCACCGGACTGTCCGGTGTGCCAACGGGCAGAAGGCAACGGTCGGATCCAACGGTCGACTGCTACAGGCGCCAACGGTCGGCTGACGTGGCGTGCACCGGACATCCACTGTGCAGTGTCCGGTGGTGCACCGGACTGTCCGGTGCACCCGACGACAGAAAGCTGCTGCTTTCTGTCCAACGGCTAGTTTGGGGTGTGGAGGCTATAAATACCACCCCAACCGGCCATTCTCAAGTGTGAGAGCCCAAGCAACATACCAATACACATAGTGCATATTTCCAAGAGCTCAAACACCCAAGTGCTTAATAGAATCACTCGGTGATTAGCGTAGGTGCTTTGCGAAGTGCTTAGGTTAGTTAGACCGCTTTAGCGCTTGCTCTAGGTGAATCCTAGTTAGTTGAGTGAGTTTTGTAAAACCACACAACCCCTCGGCTCTTGCGTGAGTCGTTGTAATTGTACCGAGTGGGGCGAGAGTCTTGCGAGACCGTGACAACCGCGTTTGTGTCACGGCCGCCACCGTGTACCGGAGGGAACGAGGCCCGCGGCGTTTCGGCCGGAAGCTCGATAGTGGAGACGGCGGGGAGCGTCCGAGAGGAGCCGGAAGCGGAGCACCACTTGCGCGTGGAGAAGGCCCGCGGCTCTCTACGGAGTTACTCGACCGTGGTGCTTGGCCCTCGCGTGGGCTTCCCTTTGCGTAGGGGCACCAACGAGGATTAGTCGGGACCTTGCGTGGTTCCGGATACCTCGGTAAAAATACCGGCGTCATCCACGAGAGTTTGCTTCTCTACTTAGCTCTTTACATTCCGCATTTATATTAAGCATTTAAGTTTCAATCTTGTAGTCATACTTATTTAGTGTAGATTGAAACTTAGCCTTTGCGGTAGAGATAGCAACACTTAGTCAAAACCTAGGTTGCACATTCTAGTTTTGATTATTTGCATAGGTTTTGCTCTAGGGATTTAATTGTGGCCTAGTTTAGTAAAAGTTTTAGAAGTCCTAATTCACCCCCCTCTTAGGCGTCACCCGTTTCCTACATGTCTAATTTTGTTAAGGCCAAGGCTCCCATGCCTCAGGATAACGAGGGCTATATTTTATATCCTGTTGGTTATCCTGAGGATAAGATTAGGAGAATTCATGCTAAGAAGACTCATTCCGTTTCTCACCATGCTTTTATTTATAAGAATGAGGCTTCTAGCTCTAGGCGTTCTACCCATGTTAAAATGCCTAAGAAGAAATCTCCTATTGCATCAAATGAACCTAATATTTCATTTAAGACTTTTGATGCTTCTTATGCGCTCACTAACAAATCAGGCAAGGTAGTTGCCAAATATGTTGGGGGCAAACACAAGGGCTCCAAGACTTGTGTTTGGGTACCTAAGGTGCTTGTTTCTAATGTGAAAGGACCCAAGACCATTTGGGTACCTAAGAACAAGGCCTAAATTTGTTTTGTAGGTTTATGCATCTGGGGGCTCAAGTTGGATCATTGATAGCGGGTGCACAAACCACATGACTGGGGAGAAAAGGATGTTCTCCTCCTATGAGAAAAACCAGGATCCCCAAAGAGCTATCACATTCGGGGATGGAAATCAAGATTTGGTCAAAGGACTTGGTAAAATTGCTATATCACCTGACCATTCTATTTCCAATGTTTTTCTTGTAGATTCTTTAGATTACAATTTGCTTTCTGTTTCTCAATTATGTAAAATGGGCTACAATTGTCTTTTTACGGATATAGGTGTTACTGTCTTTAGAAGAAGTGATGATTCAATAGCATTTAAGGGAGTGCTAGAGGGTCAGCTATACTTAGTTGATTTCACTAGAGATGAACTCGACACCTGCTTAATTGCTAAGACTAATATGGGTTGGCTCTGGCATCGTCGACTAGCCCACGTTGGGATGAAGAATCTTCATAAGCTTCTAAAGGGAGAGCACATTTTGGGAATAACCAATGTTCATTTTGAGAAAGACAGGGTTTGTAGCGCATGTCAAGTAGGGAAGCAAATTGGTGCCCATCATCCACACAAGAACATCATGACGACCGACAGGCCACTTGAGCTACTCCACATGGATCTATTCGGCCCGATCGCTTACATAAGCATCAGTGGGAGTAAGTACTGTCTAGTTATTGTGGATGATTATTCTCGCTTCACTTGGGTATTCTTTTTGCAGGAAAAATCACAAACCCAAGAGACCTTAAAGGGATTCTTGAGACGGGCTCAAAATGAGTTCGGCTTAAGGATCAAAAAGATTAGAAGCGACAATGGGACGGAGTTCAAGAACTCTCAAATTGAAGGCTTTCTTGAGGAGGAGGGCATCAAGCATGAGTTCTCTTCTCCCTACACGCCACAACAAAATGGTGTAGTGGAGAGGAAGAATAGAACTCTACTTGACATGGCGAGGACCATGCTTGATGAGTACAAGTCTTCGGACCGGTTTTGGGTGGAAGCAATCAACACCGCTTGCTACGCCATCAACCGTCTCTACCTTCACCGAATCCTCAAGAAGACATCTTATGAACTCCTCACCGCTAAAAAGCCCAATGTTTTATATTTTAGAGTCTTTGGTAGCAAATGTTTTATTCTTGTTAAAAGAGGTAGAAAATCCAAATTTGCTCCTAAGGCTGTAGAAGGCTTTTTACTTGGTTATGACTCAAACACAAGGGCATATAGAGTCTTTAACAAGTCCACTAGACTAGTTGAAGTTTCTTGTGACATTGTGTTTGATGAGACTAACGGCTCTCAAGTAGAGCAAGTTAATCTTGATGAGTTAGATGATGAAGAGGCTCCGTGCGTCGCGCTAAGGAACATGTCCATTGGAGATGTGTGTCCTAAGGAATCCGAAGAGCCTCCATAAGCACAAGATCAACCATCATCTTCCACACAAGCGTCTCCACTAACCCAAGATGAGGATCAAGCTCAAGATGATGAAAATGAAGATCAAGAGGATGAGCCACCTCAAGAGGAGGGCAATGATCAAGGGGGAGAGGACAATGATCAAGACAAGGAAGATGAACAGAGTCAAAAACCACCACACCCAAGAGTCCACCAGGCGATTCAAAGAGATCACCCCGTGAACACCATCCTCGGTGATATTCATAAGGGGGTAACCACTCGATCTCGAGTCACTCATTTCTATGAACATTACTCGTTTGTTTCCTCTATTGAGCCACACATGGTAGAGGATGCACTTAAAGATTCGGATTGGGTGCTGGCAATGCAAGAGGAGCTCAACAACTTCACGAGGAATGAGGTATGGCATTTAGTTCCATGTCCTAACCAAAATGTTGTAGGAACCAAGTGGGTATTCCGCAACAAGCAAGATGAGCATGGTGTGGTGACAAGGAACAAAGCCCGACTTGTGGCCAAAGGTTATTCACAAGTCGAAGGTTTGGATTTTGGTGAAACCTATGCACCCGTAGCTAGGCTTGAGTCAATTCGTATATTACTTGCCTATGCTACTTACCATGGCTTTAAGCTTTATCAAATGGACGTGAAGAGTGCCTTCCTCAATGGACCAATCAAGGAAGAGGTCTATGTTGAGCAACCTCCTGGCTTTAAAGATAGTGAGTACCCTAACCATGTTTATAAACTCTCTAAGGCGCTTTATGGGCTCAAACAAGCCCCAAGAGCATGGTATGAATGCCTAAGAGATTTTCTTATCACTAATGGCTTCAAAGTCGGCAAGGCCGATCCTACTCTCTTTACTAAAACTATTGCAAAAGATTTGTTTGTATGCCAAATTTATGTTGATGATATTATATTTGGGTCTACTAACAAATCTACTTGTGAAGAGTTTAGTAGGATTATGGTACAAAAATTCGAGATGTCTATGATGGGGGAGTTGAAGTATTTTCTAGGATTTCAAGTCAAACAACTCCAAGAGGGCACCTTCATCAGCCAAACGAAGTACATTCAAGATATACTCACCAAGTTTGGAATGAAGGATGCCAAGCCCATTAAGACACCCATGGGAACCAATGGGCATCTCGACCTCGACATGGGAGGTAAATCCGTAGATCAAAAGGTATACCAGTCGATGATAGGATCTTTACTCTACTTATGTGCATCTCGACCGGATATTATGCTTTCTGTATGCATGTGCAAGGTTCCAAGCCGATTCTAAGGAAATTCACCTTAGGGCCGTGAAAAGAATCTTGATATATTTAGTTCATACACCTAAGTTTGGTCTTTGGTACCCCAAGGGATCCTCTTTTGATTTATTAGGATATTCAGATGTTGATTGGGCAAGGTGTAAAATTGATAGGAAGAGCACATCAGGGACTTGTCAGATTCTGGGGAGATCCCTAGTGTCTTGGGCTTCAAAGAAACAAAACTCAGTAGCTCTTTCCACCGCCGAAGCCGAGTATATTGCCGCAGGTCATTGTTGCACGCAATTGCTTTGGATGAGGCAAACCCTTAGGGACTATGGCTACAAATTTAGCAAAGTCCCTCTCCTATGTGATAATGAGAGTGCAATCCGCATGGCGGATAATCCCGTTGAACACAGCCGCACTAAGCACATAGTCATTCGGTATCACTTTTTGAGAGATCACCAACAAAGGGTGGATATCGAGATAGCCTATGTTAACACCAAAGAACAACTAGCCGATATCTTTACCAAACCACTAGATGAGAAAACCTTTACCAAACTTAGGAATGAGCTAAACATTCTTGATTCTCGGAACTTTGATTGATACTTTGCACAAATAGCTCATTTATATACCTTTGATCATATCTCTTTTATGTCTATGACTAATGTGTTTTCAAGTGTATTCTCATGCTTAGTCATAGAATTGAAAGGGAAATGGAGTATTTGGCAAAGACGACGCTTCCACTCAACTCCATCGGTATTATTTATTCTTTGCCGGTATTCCGCTATATCTCCACTTTGGTATAATCTTCACTCATATTTATTTATTTGCCATTGAGGAGAAAGTTTACGGGCTTATATTTCACTCATAAATATCCGTTTTTGGCGATTCATGCCAAAGGGGGAGAAGCTGTGACACCCCAGTGTAACACCCTGGTGTTACTCTACCTAAAACTTGAGCATGACATCATGAGCATGGGCATTGCATATGTTTGATACACCTAGAGTGCATTCACTAGGCAAAAATTTCAAACAAGTTGTATTGTTTTACTGTTTTACAAATAGGACCCTGGTTTAGGAACTTAACCCTAACTAATGGTTAATGGGGTAAAAACTTAACCCAGGTTGAGAAAAACCTTAGGGCTTGTGAGTATAGTCATAAAATATCCCCAAAACCTAAGTTGAATCACATTTATACCCCCGGAATACCAGAAACCCAAGTTGGAACCCTGGAAAAACCCAAAGTCCAAACCCTAGGGACCTATGTGCAAAATTGATGCACAATTGGACTAAAGTGTAAAAACTAGTATGTTTTAAACCATAAAGTTATTTGGTCCACATTTGAGGAGATTTACAAGCAAAACCCTTGGTTTTGGACTAAAGTGCAAAATGGACCTCATTGGAGTTTGCCCTAAGTCTGAAAAATCAGTGCATGGGCTCAACTTTGGAGCTTTATAACTTGCAACCTATTGGGTTTTTGCCCTAGGTCACCACATCAAAGTTGAAGCCTAATCATAGGAGAACAACTTTGCTAAAGGGTGCAAGCATAGTTGTTATGAAAAATTTGGAGAAAAACCCCATCAAGGTTGGGCTGTCAGGCTGTCTGTTCTGAAATTCAGTTCAGCAGTGAACTGACACCAACTTCAAGCTAGATTTTGAGCATGATTCTGTATTCAAATGTGTTCAAGTCCTATAGTCGAGTTGTAGCTGGTATGTAGCACTACAACTTTGATGCAGAGCCTTGGATGAGTTGCTAAGGAAAATTCAGAGAAAATGTGACTTGAACTTGCTCTGTCAGTCGCTCTGAATGGGGTGTTCACCATGGTACAGTGCTCTGTTGAAGATCAGACCGCCAGCGCCCAAAAGATCTCGCCGCCGGTGGCCGTCGCCGTTGATTGCCGGTCATTGCGATTCGTGCGCCGTGGCCATCGGATAAGTCCCGCCCGGTAAAAATCCTCGCCACCGGTGAGCTGGCGCCCACTCCGACGACGTTCTCCCCCCTGGCTCACCGCCCGCAGTAAAGCGCTCGCCGTCGACCGCCGCCTCTCGACCGGGTGCCATGTGTCCAAGCCTTTCCATAGCGTCGCCAAGACTTCCTCTACCCGTCCCATCACCGCCGGAGAGCTTGCCACGACCGTTGCCACGGTTTCACCACGGCACCTTCGTTCTTATCTCCGCCCGCCAACACTTCATGATCAAATCAAGAGCCACCGCTCTCGGAGCCTATAAATTGAGCCCCCTCTCGTCTGCTCCAGGTTTTTGGCTAGCTATTGCACCCACTCCCGCACCCAATCGCTCACTGTCTCACCGGAATTTCGCATTGCCACCAAAACTGTTTTCCGCCGCCGTGTTGTGAGTTCGCCGTGGTCAGCCCTCTACAGGTCCGTTCATGCCCTCTGCGCCTTCGTTTTAGCATGCTCATACCCCCGTGATGCTTACCAAAGCCTTGAATCGAACTAGATCGCCCTGGGTCGCCGGGAACACGCTCATGCCGCCGTGGCGCTTACGGCCATCGTGGCCGGAGCTCTATGAGCCACCACCGGTGCAATTAGGTTAGGGGAAATGCTCCTTAGGGGTTGAATTTCGTGTATGCCGCTCGGAGAGTCCAGCCGCAGCCCCAATCGGCCGGACTGCTGCTCGCCGGAGCGCGGCCGAGCTTGAACACCGTCGTGGACCTCGCGTTGCAAATTGACCAGAACCCAGGGGTCTTTTTGTGATCAGTCAGCGACACACAGGAACAGTGAAGAAACTCGTTTTTATTTAGCCAAAAGCTCGGGGTCTCTTCTGCAAAACCGCCAGGGCGCGCGGGCGCGGGCGCTGTTCTCCCTGGGCCTGGGCTGGTTGGGCCAGAAACGGCCCAGTACGGTTTAATAGTTTTTCTTTTTCTTTTTTCAGTGAAGCTTTAGAAAATTGTTAAAAATGATAGAAAAATCCTAAAATTATGAGACCAATTTTCCTAGGTTTGTTATTTTCCATAGAATTTAGTAAAAATAGTTTCATGATTTTTAGATCAAATAGGGAATTTTAAGGTATTTAAAATAGCCTAAACTATTTGGTTCTGGATTTTTAGAGAGTAAATAATAAGCCCAAAATTTCCCAAACTTTTTATGTGAGCTTTTCACATTATTTAGAAGCCATGGGTAGAGTTTGGTTTGATTTGAACCTTGTTTGATCACAAAACCCAACACCACCCCCCCTGCCCTATGAACTCCTTTACCGACTCCGGAAACCCTAAGTTTCCGGAACTCCGTGAAGGAAAGTTGTACTCAAGATATAAATAACAAGTTTATGCTATCTTTGCATTCTCATGAGCATTCCATGACATCCATCCTTATGTATGTATATGGTTATCTTAGAACAAGAAGAAGAAGAAGAGGTTGTTGAAGAAGGGATACCACCCACCTCTGATCCCCAGGCCGACAACTGCTTTTATTTTGATATCTGTGGATCTGAGCAGGACACCTCGGATAACAAAGGCAAGCCCCGGTGCATTTGCCACTTACCTTGATGCTTTTAAATTTTTCTCACTTACTTGCTGCATTAGGTGATAGGAGTTGATTGCTTAAACAATTCCTGCATTGCCTTCCTTGATTTTGATTACCCTCCTTGAAATCCTGTTTTTTTTACAAAAAGGTTTTACTTTGCTTAGTATTGCTTTAGAAGAACAAAAGAATTTGTTTTACAAAAGGTGTTTGGCAAAGTGGGAGGGATGTTTTCAAAAACAAAATTTGATGGTGGATCCATCAAGGCCTTGATGGGTCCAACATCGGAAAAGATGTACCTCTGCCAGGTACCAAACTTTGGGTTTGAAATGGTTAAGCTGAGACCGGGCGGGTGACTTGCACGAGAAGAGAGTCTCGGTGTAGTGTCTCCGTCTGAGTCGATTAAGGACCTTGTCGATGTAGGCTTGATGATCGAGGACCCTTTAACTGGTCACATGCCTCGTCATGGGTAAGCCTTGCCTCGGGCAGACTAAGGCCGGAATAAGATAACACGAAATGGGAGTGGAGCGGTGGCGAGAGTAGCGTGTACCCTCCGTGGCAAGAGGCTGGACGGTGGTGTATCTGTGCTCTCGGTTTGCGTGAACCTGATCCGGTCTTAAGAACCCCGGTGGCGGGTTGACATATGCAAGGGTTAAGTGCTACATATGTCGTGTGATTGGAGATCCTCAGCTGAGTATAATCGATTCGGATCGCCGTACCTTCGCGGTTATGAAGACTTGGTCACTGCCCTACACGTAGCATTCCACTTAAGATGATGGGTTTTTGGTTAAGAAATTGGCTAGTGCAGGACCAGTGATTGAACTAGGGTAGAAAGAATTCTAGTGCAGGTAATTCTACCTAACTTGACAAATAAAATTGGATTTTTTTAAGGATCCACTTTAGTAAGCATTTCTGCAAAACAGAGTCTTTTGACTATTGGAAAGCCTTACCTTGACTCCCATATATCCAGCATACTCTTGAGAGTCTTTTCCTTAGTCGGGTAAGACTTGCTGAGTAATTCCATACTCAGGGTTTATCCCTTTGTTGTTTTTAGGAGGGGAAGTAGCAGACTTTTGCTGCTTCTGTACTAAGGTGGTCCCCAAGGGAGAGCATCAAGACTGAAGTGCAGGAGGACTCGGTCCTCCAACTAGAATCTTTTGTTTTTAGTCCTTCGGGAGAAGTGGTGTCTCCCCGGTTTGTATAATTATTACTGTTATGCGCTCACTTTTTAGAACTGGTCTGTAATAACTTAACTTGCGCTTACTTTGGAAATAAATGTAAGATTATGTAATCACTTCCGCATTTCTTTATCTCCGATGATCTGTAATGTCTGCAAGACGGGTGAAACGTTCCTGGTGAGGTAAGGAAGATACCGAGCTTGTCAAGTAACTTAGGAACATCTACAGGGTGTCTGATGTCTGTTAGACAAGGACAACTGTAGGTGGGCCTGATTACTTGGGAGGTTCCGTCACAGCTGGTATCGGAGCGTAGCCCTTCTTTGCAGATAATTCCAGGGCATCTTCAAAAGATTTTCAAAAGTCTTACCTAAAGATTCTTTTCTCTTCTTACCTAAGTAGTCTGAAGAGTTTATATTAAAGACCAGTTAGGAAGAGTGCAACGTATAGAAGGTTGAATCAACCAAGGTTGGTTCTGTACTTACTCATGCATCATGCTAAGAATTATACTAATAAATTTCCCCTTTAGAAAATGCCGCCGCGCACACGAAAGACCGCGCGTAAGTCGACTGGACCGCGTGGAGTGCCTCAGCATCAGCTTGCTCCACGAGATGTAGATAGTAGTAGCGGGAGCAATGATCCCATCGGGGATCTAGAAGCAGAAGTAAACAGGCTCCAATTGGAACTTCGCCGCAGGACAGCTATATGGATTGGAGATGGTGACCGTATAAATGAGTTACGAGCAGACGTTCGCCATCTACAAGACCAGCTGGCCGATCGGGATTTGGCACTCGATTTGGCATGGGCCAAGGAGGCAAGGGCTCAGGCCCGAGTGAGAGAACTCAGCACAGCTGTCGACGAACTGCAGGTGTACTGCAATACATTACATGAAGAGGTTCATGTGCTCTACTCGCAGCTGCACCCAAGTGAGCCTGTCCCTCCTACTGAGGCAGAAGCCGGACCCTCCCACGCCGCGGGACGCGCGTCGGGTGGGGAGCCAGATCTTTTTGAGCCCCCTCCTTCTTTAAGGTTGGTGGACGTCTGGACTCCTACCCCCGACAATGAAGCCGCCAAAAGCGATGGGAAGCAGGACTAGGAGTGTATAAGAGTAGAGTAATGTATTGTAGGGTGTACTGTTATATTAGAGTAATGTATTGTAGGATGTATGGTTGTATAATAGGTTAAGCCTTTGTAAAATGGGTTATGTATCCTGTTGTATAATATCGAGTCTGTACCATTACTCTTTGGTAATGTAAAACGGAAGGTTTCCTTTGGCATATTATGTTTATTCAAATGTTTTTGCCTCAGATGCCGACCCGTACTCGAGGACAGGATGCAGCTGGAACATCCGGGGGTGGGGATGCTACCCCGAATCCACCTCCCGTTCCGCCCACACTGGCCGAGGCCATCGCTGCCTTGGTAAACGCCACAGCCGATAACACCCGCTTTCTGAGGGAGATGGCGGGCCAGCAACAGCTTCAACAACAAGCAGGACGAGGATTCCAGCAGGGTCCTCGTGAGACTACATATTTGGATTTCTCGGAGACTCGTCCGCCTCTTTTTATTAAAGCAGAAGATCCGCTTGAGGCCGACGAATGGATAAGGGTCATTGAACAGAAATTTGGCCTTCTTCGCTGCTCAGAAACCCAGAAACCACTCTTTGCAGCACAACAACTTCGAGGCCCCGCCAGTACTTGGTGGGGAAATTTTGTGGCCATTCAACCGGATAATCATCAAGTTACATGGAACGAGTTCAAAGCAGCATTCCGCGAGCATTATATCCCGGAGGGAGTGTTGCACATGAAGCAGGAAGAGTTTATGAAGTTGAAGCAAGGGGGAGATACTGTTACTCAGTATCTCAACAAGTTCAACCACCTGTCCCAGTACGCAATTGACCAGGTGAACACAGATTTGAAAAAGAAGAATTGTTTTATGAGGGGTCTGAACGACAGGATGCAGCGGAAGATGGCTGCATGTATTGATCTTACTTATGGCAAGGCTGTCAGCACAGCCTTATCCGTGGAGGCCAAATATGCAAATTCTGGGAAAAGCAAGGGATTTAGTGGTGATCGGCCTACGCAGGGCCCGGTTAAGAGGCAACGGTTCATTCTCCGGCCCTCTAACCAGAATCGTTCCAGTGCACCACCTTTCCCGTTCAAGCAGCCTATAATTATTCGGCCTAACAAAGCCCCTACTGCCTCAAGTCAGCCGGGTGCCCCAGGCACTCGAGTCCCTGCTCTGCCAGGTTCTTCCACTGGATGCTTTAACTGTGGCAAGTCTGGGCACTTCATTAAAGACTGTCCCTATCCTCGGCAAAATCAGGCCAATAATCAGCAAGGATCGGGAACTTCAGCTCCAGGCAAGGGAACTACTTCGGGCAGAAATACCAAAAAGACGGGGCGAGTCTATTATACACAAGTGGCTACCACACCGGAAGGCGAGCCGGTGATGATGGGTATGTTCCCTGTGGCCAACCACCCTGCACTAATTCTTTTTGATTCCGGTGCTTCACATACCTTTATTAGCAAGACATTTGTGGAGCAACATCATATTCCATGTCATGAATCCAAAGAGGGTTTTAAAATTCATTCACCTGGGGGATATATTTTTACTAAAGAAGTGGCCTATGGTGTGCCAGTAACTATGGCCGAACGGAACTTTCCTGCCAACATGATTGTTCTGAAGGGCCAAGATATAGATGTAATTTTGGGGATGAATTGGTTAACTCAACACAAGGCAGTACTCAACACTGAACTCAGAACCGTCAGGTTGAGTTATAATCAAGAAGAAATTCTCTTGTCTCTCCCCAAGACCAATCCAGTCAAAGCTTCTGGTAGAATCTTTGAAGCCATTGTACCGGAGATCAAGAATATTCCGGTAGTTTGTGAGTTTCCAGATGTGTTTCCGGAAGATTTGCCTGGACTACCCCCAGAAAGAGATGTGGAATTTGTAATTGAGCTAAAACCCGGTACGGCTCCCATTTCCCGAAGGTCGTACCGTATGCCCCCTAATGAATTGGCAGAATTGAAGATTCAATTGCAAGATCTGCTGAATAAAGGATTTATCCGGCCAAGCTCGTCCCCTTGGGGTTGTCCCGCCATCTTTGTGAAGAAGAAGGATCAAACCTTGCGCATGTGCGTGGACTATCGGCCCCTGAATGAGGTCACTATCAAGAATAAGTACCCTCTTCCAAGGATTGACATCTTATTTGATCAACTGACAGGGGCGAGGGTATTTTCCAAAATTGATCTCAGGTCGGGCTATCATCAGATCCGTATTCGGCCCGAGGATATACCGAAGACCGCATTCACTACGCGGTATGGGTTGTTTGAATATCTAGTAATGTCTTTCGGGCTTACCAATGCTCCTGCCCACTTCACCTATTTGATGAACTCGGTGTTCATGCCCGAGTTAGACAAGTTCGTGGTGGTCTTCATTGATGATATATTGATATACTCTAAAAATGAAGAGGAGCACGCTCAGCACCTGCGGATTGTATTGACGCGCCTGAGGGAACATCAGCTATATGCCAAGTTTAGCAAGTGCGCGTTTTGGCTGGAAGAAATTCAATTTTTGGGGCACGTATTATCATCCAAGGGAATTGCGGTAGACCCTAGCAAAGTCAAGGATATTCTGGAGTGGCAACCTCCAACGACTGTTCACCAAGTCCGGAGTTTTCTTGGACTAGCAGGGTACTATCGCAGATTTGTACCTGATTTTTCTAAGCTTGTGAAGCCAATCACAAGTTTATTGAAGAATGATACCAAGTTCAATTGGTCTTCTGAATGTAATAAAGCCTTTGAGCAACTGAAGATATTATTGACCACTGCTCCGGTATTGGCTCAACCGGACATCACTAAACCTTTTGATGTATATTGTGATGCATCAGGCAGTGGGCTCGGCTGTGTACTAATGCAAGAGGGCCGAGTGATTGCATATGCTTCAAGGCAGTTACGCCGGCATGAGGAGCACTATCCAACTCATGATCTGGAGTTAGCTGCGGTGGTTCATGCCCTGAAAATCTGGCGTCATTATCTGCTGGGGAATATCTGTCACATCTACACCGATCACAAGAGTTTGAAGTATATATTTACCCAGTCAGAGTTAAACATGAGGCAAAGACGATGGCTCGAGCTCATTAAAGATTATGAACTGGAGATCCATTATCACCCAGGCAAGGCCAATGTGGTGGCAGATGCATTGAGTCGTAAGACTTCCTGCCACTGTCTTATGGTTAAAACCTCCGAGAACACTTTGTGTCAAGAAATGGAAAGGTTAAACCTGGGAATGATCCAACAAGGGACTCTAAATCAGCTAAAGCTTGAGTCAACCATCTTACAAAGGATAATTGATGATCAAAAAGATAATCTGGGCATGAAGCACATACGAGAAAAGATCAGGGCTGGAACAGCCCAATGTCTTAGAGAAGATGATCAAGGAGTGTTATGGTTCAATAACCGCATAGTAGTGCCGAAGAACGAGGAACTCCGCCAGCAAATTTTAGATGAAGCGCATCTTAGTCGCTATTCTATTCATCCCGGAAGCACTAAGATGTACCAAGATTTAAAGCAATATTACTGGTGGACGAAGATGAAGATTGAAATTGCACGCTATGTGGCTAAGTGCGACACTTGCAGACGTGTCAAAGCCATACACCTGAAAACTGCTGGTCCATTGCAATCTTTGCCAATCCCAACATGGAAATGGGAAGACATAAGCATGGACTTCATTGTGGGATTGCCCAGGACTGCAAAAGGATACGACTCTATCTGGGTGATTGTTGATCGACTTACAAAGGTTGCACATTTCCTCCCGGTCAAAGTAAAATATCCTGTCATTGCCTATGCGGAGTTATACATTGCCCGTATTCTCAGTTTGCATGGTGTTCCAAAGACCATAGTGTCGGATCGTGGATCTCAATTTGTAGCCAAGTTTTGGGAAGCACTTCACCAATCTTTGGGTACCAAGTTACTCCACAGTTCGGCCTACCATCCCCAAACCAGTGGACAGACTGAGAGGGTGAACCAAATACTGGAAGATATGTTACGGGCATGTGTCCTGGATTTCTCACAGAAATGGGATGAGTGTTTACCATTGGCGGAGTTTTCATATAATAACAGCTATCAAGAAACAATCAAGATGGCACCTTTTGAAGCTTTGTATGGGCGACGGTGTCGAACTCCGCTAAATTGGTCTGAACCTGGTGAAAGATATTTTTTTAGGCCTGATATGGTAAAAGAAACCGAAGAAAAGGTTCAGAAAATAGTTCATCATATGAAGAAAGCCCAAGCTCGTCAAAAAAGTTATGCAGACAAACGGCGAAGGCCTTTGTATTTCCTGGAAGGAGACTATGTTTATCTGAAGGTCTCACCAATGAAAGGCGTATCGCGTTTTGGGATTAAAGGAAAACTTGCACCCAGATACATTGGTCCATTCCTGGTACTTGAGCAATGTGGACCAGTGGCATACCGACTTCAGCTCCCTGAAACATTGTCTGCCGTGCATAATGTGTTCCACGTGTCACAATTGAAGAAGTGTCTTCGGGTTCCCGATCGAACCGTTGAAGTGATTGATGTTGTCCTGGAACCAGATTTGACATACTCGGAACATCCCATTCGAATTCTGGATCAAAAAGACAGGGTTACCCGGAGAAAGACTCTCAAGTTTTACAAGATACAGTGGAACCAGCATTCGGAAGATGAGGCTACATGGGAAACCCAAGATTTCTTAGATAAGAATTTCCCAGGCTTTTTAGCCTCTTGTAAATTGTAAAGTTTGTATAGCTGTGTAATAAAGGAATGAACCCCCACACCACCCCTGCCTTGTACCAAAAATAAGGAAATAAAAACATGACACATTTCCTTTTCCATTCCTCACCCTAGGACTTTAAATCTCGGGACGAGATTTTTTTTTTGGGGGAAAGGATGTAACACCCTGGTGTTACTCTACCTAAAACTTGAGCATGACATCATGAGCATGGGCATTGCATATGTTTGATACACCTAGAGTGCATTCACTAGGCAAAAATTTCAAACAAGTTGTATTGTTTTACTGTTTTACAAATAGGACCCTGGTTTAGGAACTTAACCCTAACTAATGGTTAATGGGGTAAAAACTTAACCCAGGTTGAGAAAAACCTTAGGGCTTGTGAGTATAGTCATAAAATATCCCCAAAACCTAAGTTGAATCACATTTATACCCCCGGAATACCAGAAACCCAAGTTGGAACCCTGGAAAAACCCAAAGTCCAAACCCTAGGGACCTATGTGCAAAATTGATGCACAATTGGACTAAAGTGTAAAAACTAGTATGTTTTAAACCATAAAGTTATTTGGTCCACATTTGAGGAGATTTACAAGCAAAACCCTTGGTTTTGGACTAAAGTGCAAAATGGACCTCATTGGAGTTTGCCCTAAGTCTGAAAAATCAGTGCATGGGCTCAACTTTGGAGCTTTATAACTTGCAACCTATTGGGTTTTTGCCCTAGGTCACCACATCAAAGTTGAAGCCTAATCATAGGAGAACAACTTTGCTAAAGGGTGCAAGCATAGTTGTTATGAAAAATTTGGAGAAAAACCCCATCAAGGTTGGGCTGTCAGGCTGTCTGTTCTGAAATTCAGTTCAGCAGTGAACTGACACCAACTTCAAGCTAGATTTTGAGCATGATTCTGTATTCAAATGTGTTCAAGTCCTATAGTCGAGTTGTAGCTGGTATGTAGCACTACAACTTTGATGCAGAGCCTTGGATGAGTTGCTAAGGAAAATTCAGAGAAAATGTGACTTGAACTTGCTCTGTCAGTCGCTCTGAATGGGGTGTTCACCATGGTACAGTGCTCTGTTGAAGATCAGACCGCCAGCGCCCAAAAGATCTCGCCGCCGGTGGCCGTCGCCGTTGATTGCCGGTCATTGCGATTCGTGCGCCGTGGCCATCGGATAAGTCCCGCCCGGTAAAAATCCTCGCCACCGGTGAGCTGGCGCCCACTCCGACGACGTTCTCCCCCCTGGCTCACCGCCCGCAGTAAAGCGCTCGCCGTCGACCGCCGCCTCTCGACCGGGTGCCATGTGTCCAAGCCTTTCCATAGCGTCGCCAAGACTTCCTCTACCCGTCCCATCACCGCCGGAGAGCTTGCCACGACCGTTGCCACGGTTTCACCACGGCACCTTCGTTCTTATCTCCGCCCGCCAACACTTCATGATCAAATCAAGAGCCACCGCTCTCGGAGCCTATAAATTGAGCCCCCTCTCGTCTGCTCCAGGTTTTTGGCTAGCTATTGCACCCACTCCCGCACCCAATCGCTCACTGTCTCACCGGAATTTCGCATTGCCACCAAAACTGTTTTCCGCCGCCGTGTTGTGAGTTCGCCGTGGTCAGCCCTCTACAGGTCCGTTCATGCCCTCTGCGCCTTCGTTTTAGCATGCTCATACCCCCGTGATGCTTACCAAAGCCTTGAATCGAACTAGATCGCCCTGGGTCGCCGGGAACACGCTCATGCCGCCGTGGCGCTTACGGCCATCGTGGCCGGAGCTCTATGAGCCACCACCGGTGCAATTAGGTTAGGGGAAATGCTCCTTAGGGGTTGAATTTCGTGTATGCCGCTCGGAGAGTCCAGCCGCAGCCCCAATCGGCCGGACTGCTGCTCGCCGGAGCGCGGCCGAGCTTGAACACCGTCGTGGACCTCGCGTTGCAAATTGACCAGAACCCAGGGGTCTTTTTGTGATCAGTCAGCGACACACAGGAACAGTGAAGAAACTCGTTTTTATTTAGCCAAAAGCTCGGGGTCTCTTCTGCAAAACCGCCAGGGCGCGCGGGCGCGGGCGCTGTTCTCCCTGGGCCTGGGCTGGTTGGGCCAGAAACGGCCCAGTACGGTTTAATAGTTTTTCTTTTTCTTTTTTCAGTGAAGCTTTAGAAAATTGTTAAAAATGATAGAAAAATCCTAAAATTATGAGACCAATTTTCCTAGGTTTGTTATTTTCCATAGAATTTAGTAAAAATAGTTTCATGATTTTTAGATCAAATAGGGAATTTTAAGGTATTTAAAATAGCCTAAACTATTTGGTTCTGGATTTTTAGAGAGTAAATAATAAGCCCAAAATTTCCCAAACTTTTTATGTGAGCTTTTCACATTATTTAGAAGCCATGGGTAGAGTTTGGTTTGATTTGAACCTTGTTTGATCACAAAACCCAACACCACCCCCCCCTGCCCTATGAACTCCTTTACCGACTCCGGAAACCCTAAGTTTCCGGAACTCCGTGAAGGAAAGTTGTACTCAAGATATAAATAACAAGTTTATGCTATCTTTGCATTCTCATGAGCATTCCATGACATCCATCCTTATGTATGTATATGGTTATCTTAGAACAAGAAGAAGAAGAAGAGGTTGTTGAAGAAGGGATACCACCCACCTCTGATCCCCAGGCCGACAACTGCTTTTATTTTGATATCTGTGGATCTGAGCAGGACACCTCGGATAACAAAGGCAAGCCCCGGTGCATTTGCCACTTACCTTGATGCTTTTAAATTTTTCTCACTTACTTGCTGCATTAGGTGATAGGAGTTGATTGCTTAAACAATTCCTGCATTGCCTTCCTTGATTTTGATTACCCTCCTTGAAATCCTGTTTTTTTTACAAAAAGGTTTTACTTTGCTTAGTATTGCTTTAGAAGAACAAAAGAATTTGTTTTACAAAAGGTGTTTGGCAAAGTGGGAGGGATGTTTTCAAAAACAAAATTTGATGGTGGATCCATCAAGGCCTTGATGGGTCCAACATCGGAAAAGATGTACCTCTGCCAGGTACCAAACTTTGGGTTTGAAATGGTTAAGCTGAGACCGGGCGGGTGACTTGCACGAGAAGAGAGTCTCGGTGTAGTGTCTCCGTCTGAGTCGATTAAGGACCTTGTCGATGTAGGCTTGATGATCGAGGACCCTTTAACTGGTCACATGCCTCGTCATGGGTAAGCCTTGCCTCGGGCAGACTAAGGCCGGAATAAGATAACACGAAATGGGAGTGGAGCGGTGGCGAGAGTAGCGTGTACCCTCCGTGGCAAGAGGCTGGACGGTGGTGTATCTGTGCTCTCGGTTTGCGTGAACCTGATCCGGTCTTAAGAACCCCGGTGGCGGGTTGACATATGCAAGGGTTAAGTGCTACATATGTCGTGTGATTGGAGATCCTCAGCTGAGTATAATCGATTCGGATCGCCGTACCTTCGCGGTTATGAAGACTTGGTCACTGCCCTACACGTAGCATTCCACTTAAGATGATGGGTTTTTGGTTAAGAAATTGGCTAGTGCAGGACCAGTGATTGAACTAGGGTAGAAAGAATTCTAGTGCAGGTAATTCTACCTAACTTGACAAATAAAATTGGATTTTTTTAAGGATCCACTTTAGTAAGCATTTCTGCAAAACAGAGTCTTTTGACTATTGGAAAGCCTTACCTTGACTCCCATATATCCAGCATACTCTTGAGAGTCTTTTCCTTAGTCGGGTAAGACTTGCTGAGTAATTCCATACTCAGGGTTTATCCCTTTGTTGTTTTTAGGAGGGGAAGTAGCAGACTTTTGCTGCTTCTGTACTAAGGTGGTCCCCAAGGGAGAGCATCAAGACTGAAGTGCAGGAGGACTCGGTCCTCCAACTAGAATCTTTTGTTTTTAGTCCTTCGGGAGAAGTGGTGTCTCCCCGGTTTGTATAATTATTACTGTTATGCGCTCACTTTTTAGAACTGGTCTGTAATAACTTAACTTGCGCTTACTTTGGAAATAAATGTAAGATTATGTAATCACTTCCGCATTTCTTTATCTCCGATGATCTGTAATGTCTGCAAGACGGGTGAAACGTTCCTGGTGAGGTAAGGAAGATACCGAGCTTGTCAAGTAACTTAGGAACATCTACAGGGTGTCTGATGTCTGTTAGACAAGGACAACTGTAGGTGGGCCTGATTACTTGGGAGGTTCCGTCACACCCAGTGTCACTCAGGGTTTTTCTTTCAAAAGCCAAACCAAGAGTCATCATTTTATGTGAACCAAAGTAAGCATGAGCATCAAAATAACTTAAGTAATAATGAAGTCACCAAGTAGATACTTAAAAGTGTCATAATCAAAGCAAATAAGTCCCTTAAAAGATCAGATTATACAACCCTAGTTTAAAAATCCTAAATGAGCCTCATGAGCAAAGATTCAAAAAGTAAGGAAAAGGGAGTGAAAAAGTTCAAAATTTTGAGTTGAGCCAATTATAAAAATTGAAGTATATTTAATGGGCAACAAGAAAGGTTGAGAAAGCTTAGCCAAAATAGCCCAAATAAAACCCCAAATCAAGCTTTCCAAGTGTGGACTTAATAAGAATTCTGAATTTCAGATTTCTGAAAATCAGACCTTGAGCCAAAGATCAGGGATGTTCACCTTGATCCCTAACTCGAATCCTAATGGCCCCATTGACAAAAATGTGCCTAACTAACCCCTCTGTCGTGTGCCAGAAGATGGCATTGGGACGCGAGCCCTAGACACGACTAAACCTCGGATTTGCCTCGGATTTGCGCAGGGAGACAGACCAGATTTCCTGGCTCCATATCTCTGCAACCAGTAGGCAAAATCCTATGGCCACCACACAAGAATGGTAGCTTGTAGGGAGGGGAAGAGGTTTTGTGCATTGACCAAGGCGAGAGCAGGCTCGGATGAGCGACTACACGCGCCAGAACTTGGGCAGAACGCGTGCTCCCACGTGTTCGACCCTGGCCGGCGCGCCAGAGCTTGCCCAACCCGCGCGCGCGCTCCCCGGCGACCAGTCGCGTCCGCCGCGCGCCCTCGCCCTCGGCCATGCCCGCCCGCGCCTATAAAGCCTCCCCAGGCGCGCCTCACTTCGCCCCGCACTCACCCTCTTCGGCCAGCCGCTTTCCTTAGCTCCGGCGAGCTTAATTTCCGCCCGCCATTGCCGCCCGCGCTTCGGCCACCGTGGCCAGCCCACCCCAGCCGTCCTCAAGCCAAGCCAGTGCTTCGGCCAGCTCCACCAGTAGCCAGTGAAGCTCGCCAAGCCCTCGGACCCGGCCGGACTTCACCGGAGGCCCGAGATCGACTTCGCCGGACTTCGGTCTTCCGCCGCCGCGCGTGGACCGAGCTATCCGGTGAGTCTCCGCCCAATTCCTCTCGCTCATGTCTTCTCTGGCATCCCGTGGACCTCCCTGACCCATTTGATTGGACTACCTCGCCGTGACCAGGCCGGTCTCCTCGCCGCCGACGAGTATCCCCGCCTGCGCGCGTGGACCGACCGACTCCGGCCATCTCCGACGGCGTTCCGCACACCGTTGTGATCCCCAGGACCTCCCCTTCATCCTCGACCACTTCACCGGAACAGTCTCGCCACCGGTAAGCCCCTCCGCCCTTTTCCCCGCCGCGGCTACTGTTTAAGCTAAACTAAGGACCTCGGGTTAGGAGGTGAAGAACCCGAGGGGTTTTCTGTAATGTCAGAGACCCTGGTGAATAGTAGCCTGAGGACTAATTCGCGAGGAAAAACTTAGAAAACCGCCAGGGACCCCAGTGCAAAGTAGCTTTTCTTTTAAATCGATTCTGATATTCTTTTAAATAACCAGAGAACTTGTAAAATTCATAACTTGATGAATTCTTACTCAAAAAAATGTCAAACCAATTTTGCTAGCCTCTGTATATTACAATCTATCATTTAAAAATAGTAAACCCTATGCTTTCTGTTCAAACTTTTAGAGTTTAAAATTAAAAACAGAAACCCCCTAAACCTTATTTAATCAAGGAAAATTAGTTTTTCTTCTGTACTAGACTTAAGAAAATTTGTGGGCATTCAGACCTCCCTTAGACACTGATTAAAAATAGTAGGAACCCCAGCATTAGAAACTATGATGTAGTTCCTCATTTAATGATGTTTTGTCCAAAACTTAGAGAAAATCAGAAAGGTATTAGAAATTAATAAACAGTGACTAATATTATTTTTCCTAGTTTACTTATGTAACAGAGAACCTAGGAAAAATACAGAGACTATTAATTTGGACCAGTTTTAAATTAAAATGAATTGTCTAGCCTAAATAAGACTGGAAATCAATTATTAAAGAGGCAAAACTATAACCAAAATGCTTAACAAAAATCCAGTGAACTTATAACCACCAGAGCCCCACTGCAAAAATATAGAGCACCTCAGTCCAACTTTTTGAGTAAGAGAAATAAATCCAAGGTGATAATAAGGCATTTTCTAACTAAATCATGAACAACCTCAAATATTGTGATAATGAGCAACCAAAAATCAACTAAGCCCATGATGAGGTAGACTACCAGAGAAAAATGCAAACCCAAGAAAAAGAAGCAAACTCATACCAATTGCTAATGATTTAAGAGAAAGGCCATTTAATCTAAATAATGCACCCCACCCCTTCCCTTAAGCAAAAAGATGCCAAACTTCAGAATGATTGCTCTTGCACAAAACAATAACTAAGAAAAATGAGAACTCTGTTGTTTGATATTTTTCAATTATAGTGGTAGTAGAAAGCACCCATTTGGCTAGGAACTTGAGAAAACCATAGAAAAATAATTAAAAGGTATTAATGACTAGAAATTTGTATCAAGTCATGTTATAACACCTAAAAGCCAGCAAAAATAAGTTCTGAAGAATTACCCACTCTTAAATCATAGTTGTAGTTCAAAGCACCCTTTTTACCTTAGAATTTGGTAATTTTGTGCAGAGAAAACTATTCACTTTCTGATCCCCAAATTTTAAGGAAGAGAAACACACACCAGTAGCAAGCCACTGTAATTTTTACAGAATTTTTAGAATTTTATAAAAGCAACTTGTAGTTCAAACCTACTCCTAAACATTAAAGAGAATAAAGAAAAAGGAAAGAGGAAATAAACCCCACCTCAATAAGTCTAACTTGAGTACTTATCATTATCCCTAAGACTTAAAAAGAATTCAGTGGAACCCCTGAAAGTAAAACCTACCACTTGCCTTAGCTAAAGTTTAACTTAATTTACCAAATATACCACCCAAGGGTCTTGCATAAGTAAAGTTAACTTTGTTAACTCAAGAAAGATCATACACCTTTTAAGTTGTGATTTCTAAAAGCACATATCATATCATGCATATATCTTACACATTGCATTCATTAGATTGTAATCTTGTCGACGGAGAGTACGTGCTCATCCCCGAGCAAGGACCTGTCCAAGAGGAGGACCAGGAGCAGGCTACGGAGACTGCTATTGAGGATCTCCCCGCAGCCCCAACAATTGAAGGCAAGCCCCGGTCTTATGCATAACCCATTATTATATGCTACTTACTACACTTAATGCTTGTAGGTTTGTAATGTGCACTTAAGTGTAGGAGTTGCTTGAAACCTCTAGATGCATGAACTTAGGACTCCTTTTTTTTGAGATGAATACTAGTATGCTAGGTCGAGTAGCTGCTTGCTAATCAGGATCTCGGTAGAAGTCGAGTGATTTTTCTAGCACTCGCGCGAGGTCAGGAATTGATTGTATTCATCTTGATAATGGGATATATGTAGTGGTCTATGGACTTGGATCCAGGGAGGATGCCTTGTCCATGAGACGAAAAAATGAATTAAGGATTAATGTGTGGATACCTGAGTCAAGCTTTTTGAACGTACTAAACACATGCCGGGAAAAATGGTAACCGGTAAACCTAGTACCTGAGTGAAGCCGGGCGCGGACTTTATCCCTCATGCGACCTGAGACTGGTTCTCCCATGCTAGCTATGGTGGGTACAAGTGCGGCCACTGCACGACGGCAGTCGGGGTCAGTGGAGCATTGTATGCCAAGGCGGTGAGGCCTGGACGCGAACGGGGAATCGATGGGGACGGTTGTCATGTGCAGGGTCGGAGTACCCTGACATGCCGTGTGTTTAGGTTTACCTTGCAAGGTTAAAACTCGATTCGAATCGTCTGCTTCTCGCAGCTAATGAGACTGCTTGATTCCTTGTACTGCATCGAGTAAGAAGTGAAATGTGGTTATATGAGATAATTTGTTGTTTGAACTAAATGGTTGTTACCATGTATGCTTAGAAGGAGCAAATCTAGCTAGGCTAATGATGATAAAATTTGAAAAGCTAAAAACTGATTTTAGTAACAGCTAGTGCTTTTGGCAAACCAAACCCCTCAGCCAAACAGCTGCATAGTCTAGAGGTAGAGGAGTAGACTCCTCACACCGGGTAAGTCTAGCTGAGTATTAGTATACTCAGCCTTGCTTGTGGCACCATTTTTGCAGGTACCATGCAGGATTTGGTTGATGGTGTGACTTGGCCAACCACCCTGCCACCGGGTTGGACGGTCGAGTGGGATGTTGCTCCGGCAGGAGAGGAGCACGAGGAGTAGTGGGCTAGGCCTTGCCCATTTCCTCATTACCGACGACATCGATTATCCGCTGCACTTTACTTAATGAACTTTATTTGCTACTCCAGAACTCCGATTTATGTAATAATCCAGTACTTAATTTGAGGTTTCCTGATTTATTGTATTTCTTCTGTGACTCACCTTCGAGTGAGATTGTGGAATTTGATCCTGGTTAAGTGGCTCTATCAGACTAGATCTGAAGGACTGACGGGTTATTCCGATTTAAGTGTGTCACGGCCCTTGAGGCATGACTTAGGCACTTAAGCTGGAATAATTCGGGTGGTTCTGCCACAGCTGGTATCGGAGCAAATTCCACCACAGAGAAGAACAATAAACCATGAATACCAATTTTCAAAATCTAAAACTTGCTTAGAAACTGTTATAGATCGTCAGGACTAGACCGCTAGACCTAGGACGAAAGGCCTTAGGCATAGAGGGAAATAGGTGGCTAATTAATTAGGCCCCGTGGGCCAATACCTATATGTTAGGATGCCCTAAAAAGGCACCCTATTTTCTTTTTGAGAGGCAACGTTTCTTCCAGCATGCATGCATTATAAAACATGAAGAGGAATTAAAATTTGAGCTGACCCCTTTTTCTTTAAAACCATTCGGGCTCTCTTTTTCTTTTTCCTTCCACCATGATCTTTATCTTTGATTCCCTTCCGCAGATGAATTCACCCACCCCCGCTAGTGGAGGAGACTCTCGTTTCAGTTCTGACTTCCTTTCTCGCGATGGCTTTCCATCCATCTTGTGGGAAGTGCTTAACTCTGCCGGTTACCCTACGCCCCCTTTGTACACGGTGCAGTTGTATGAGGAGCATCGGGTACCTCGTTGTCGAGTCTGGCTGACTTTGGAGGCTCATCCCCTTCAGCCGGGTTGGCGTTCTCTTGACTCTGAGACGATCGGACTCAGGACGGACGACACCGTTGAGGCAGCAGCCATGAAGGCTCTGACAACTTTCTGTGGCTACCATCCCCTGGAGATGGTGATGCACCCCTTGGGACTCTTCCCTGCTGAGAGAAAGGATGATCCCATGTGGTGTAACCGCGTGAGCCATGTGAAGGATGTGTGGGCCATGTATCCTGACTTGGTTGGGAGGGTCACCGTTCAGTGCATGAGTGCGCTGTACCGCCTTCAGGCCCTTCAGAGCGATGCTATGACACTTCTTGCTAACACCGCTCGGACTGCCAAGCTCACCCTCGACAGTCGGGAAGATTTTGTGGTCGACCTTTCCACAGAGTTGGTGGAAAAGGATCTGCAGGTGGAGAGGCTGAACCAGCATATCGCTACCCTGGAGCAGCAAGTGGAGATCCGAGACAACACCATTGATGTCTTGGAGAACCAACTTCACGATGTGCAGAGGGAACTCGAGGAAGCAAATGACCACCTGGACATGCACCACCTGGAGATGGAGGCCAATGAAGCAGGAAGCGAGGGAGAAGAGGCTCCCGAGGAGCTAGGACCAGCCCCTGGTGCCAATGGGACTACCTCCGCGATGCCCCCTTCACCCGCATCCAGTGTCGCTTCCACCGCTCAGGGTTAAGCAGTCACTGCGACATTTTAGGTGGATAGAAACCTATGCGAGCTTAGTAGTATCATATTTTGAACTAGGCTTGTGGGTACTTTCCCCTGATTAATGTAATCCTGTAAACTTTTGGAATCTGTGGGATCCTTGTCACCATGTTATCTTCATTTCGAACCTGATATTATGATTATGGCATTCTATTTCTTCTATATGAAATGATATCTTGCCGTTCGAAATTGTGAGTTGGGATAACAATGGCGACAATCTCTGTTTTCAGATGGCAGCTAGGCAGCGTCGCGGGCAGAACGAGCAGGTTCCCCCGCCACCTCCTCCAGCTCCCACAGTGCAGGAGCTGATGGCCCAGCAGAATGAGATTCTGCGACAGCTCTTGCAGCGCCAGCCCCACCCCCAGCAGCATGGTGGAGGCCAGCCTCAGCGACCTCCGGCTATGGCAACATACCAGGAGTTTCTGAGCACGCAGCCGCCCTTGTTCGCCAAGGCAGAGGATCCGTTGGACGCCGACGTATGGCTTCGCATCGTCGAGTCCAAGTTTCCCCTCCTCACAGGAGACTGCCCTGATGCTACCAAGACCCGCTTCGCCGCACAGCAGCTTCGCGGATCTGCTCGGACTTGGTGGGATCACTTCCGTGCTATGCTCCCTGATGATCGTGAGGTATCTTGGGAGGAATTCAAGACTGCCTTCAGAGGACACCACATTCCAGCTGGCATTCTTGATCGGAAGTTGAATGAGTTTCTGGCCCTCAATCAAGGAACCCGCACGGTACTGCAGTATGCGCAAGCCTTCAATGACTTATGCCAGTATGCAGGGTATCATGCTGATTCTGATGAGAAAAAGAGGGATCGCTTCCGCAGGGGTCTCAATACCAAGCTGCGGGAACGACTCAACACTGTCCGGGCTGATAGCTTCAATGAGTTGGTCAACATGGCCATCTCTCAGGAGGATTGCATTGTTGCTCACCGGGCAGAGAAGAAGAGAAAGGCACCAATGGCAGCACCATCCGCTCAAGCTCAGAGGTTCCGTATTGTTTCTCACAATCAGAGCAGGGGTTTTCAGCAGCAGGCAGGCAGATGGGTGATCAGGCCACCTCAGCAGCAGCAGCAGCCGACACCCAACCGCTACCCAGCTCCCGCCCCAAGGAACAATCAGCCTCCGCAGCAGCAGCAGTTCCGCCAGGGCAATGGGAACAAGTGCTTCACTTGTGGCAATGTGGGCCACTATGCCAAGAATTGCCCCAGGAACCAGCAGAGGCAGATGCCAGCACCAAATCAAGACAAGGGAAGAAAGCAGAAGGTGCAAGTCAGGCAAGGGAAGCTCAACTTCACTGCTTTAGAGGAAGTGCCAGAAGGAGCTCCTATCATGACTGGTATCTTTTCAGTTTATAATCAACCTGCTTTAATTCTGTTTGATTCTGGTGCATCTCATAGTTTCATTAGCCAAAAGTTCAGCGCTAAATGCAAACTGCCATTCTCTCATTCAAAAGGGTCATTCATGATAGTCACACCTGGGGGTAAAATTGCAACTAATCAATTAAACCAAAGTGTGCCTATTCAACTGGGAAGCCACATTATCAAAACCACTCTTCTTGTGTTGGGATTGGAGAATGTGGACATTATTCTAGGGGCAAATTGGATGACCTTGCACCAGGTTGTGCTTGATGTAGCCAACCGTACCGTGGAAGTTCATTCTCCTTTCTGCGGGAATTTTACCTTGGTTTTGCCTAGTCAGGGTTCTTCTCCGTCATGTGCTTTCTCTATGACGGAGCTACCTCTGAAGAAGATCCCAGTGGTCTGTGAGTATGCAGATGTCTTTCCTGATGAATTGCCAGGAATGCCACCAGACCGGGACATTGAATTCGCCATCGAGTTGCAACCGGGAACAACCCCAATTTCCAAGAGGCCCTACCGAATGCCACCCGCTGAGTTGGCAGAATTGAAGAAGCAATTGCAAGAGTTGCTGGATAAGGGTTTCATTCGCCCAAGCACTTCGCCTTGGGGATGTCCAGCACTATTTGTGAAGAAGAAGGATGAAAGCTTGAGGCTGTGTATAGATTACCGCCCTCTTAATGCGGTAACTATCAAGAACAAGTATCCTTTGCCTCGTATTGATGTTCTCTTTGACCAGTTGGTCGGAGCCAAAGTGTTTTCCAAGATAGACCTTCGCTCTGGCTACCATCAGATCAAAATACGAGCAAGTGATATTCCGAAGACGGCATTCTCAACCAGATATGGGCTATATGAATTCTTGGTGATGTCATTCGGGCTGACAAATGCACCAGCATATTTCATGTATCTGATGAATTCTGTTTTTATGCCGGAATTGGATAAGTTCGTGGTGGTTTTCATCGATGACATTCTGGTGTACTCAAAGAACGAAGAAGAACATGCCGGGCATTTGCATGTAGTACTTCAACGTCTGCGAGAGCACCACCTTTATGCCAAGTTATCCAAGTGTGATTTTTGGCTGAAGGAAATCAAATTCTTGGGTCACACTATCTCTCAGGCTGGAATAGCTGTTGATCCTGATAAAGTGCAAGAGGTGATGAACTGGAAGCCACCAACGACTGTTCGCCAGATTCGGAGTTTTCTGGGATTAGCTGGTTATTACCGAAGATTTATTCCGGACTTCTCTCGAATTGCGAAGCCTATTACTGAGTTGCTGAAGAAAGAAGTAAAATTTGTGTGGAGTCAGAAGTGCGAAGATGCCTTCCATGCATTAAGGCAGCATCTGACCACAGCACCGGTATTAGCGCAACCCGACAGCAGCAAACCTTTTGATGTGTATTGTGATGCCTCGGGCACCAGGCTAGGTTGTGTCTTGATGCAAGACAACCGAGTCATTGCTTATGCTTCCAGAGCACTCAGGCCTCATGAGCAAAATTATCCCACTCATGACCTTGAGTTAGCAGCAGTGGTTCATGCATTGAAGATGTGGAGGCACTATCTAATGGGAACCCACTGCAACATCTTCACTGATCATAAGAGCCTTAAGTACATTTTTACTCAGGCTGATCTTAATATGAGGCAGAGAAGATGGCTAGAGCTGATCAAGGATTATGACCTGGAAGTACATTATCACCCAGGAAAGGCTAATGTGGTAGCTGATGCCTTGAGTCGGAAGTTGCAGTGCAACTGTGTTCTGATGGATTCTCGCATTAACACCTTGTGTGATGAGTTGAGCAAGATGCAAATTGAAGTGATTTCTTCTGGTTCTTTGTCTCACATTCCTGTTGAGCCAGCCTTGCAAGACCAGATTATCATGGCCCAGCTCAGTGACAAGGGAGTGCAGATTATCAAGAAGAATCTCCATCAGAAGGTTGAGAAGTATAATTGTTTCCGCCAGGATGAGAAGGGTGTGTTATGGTTCAAAAGCAGATTGGTGATTCCTAAAGACCAGGATCTCAAGAGGAAAATTTTGGATGAAGCTCATCTCTCCAAATTCTCTATGCATCCAGGAAGCACCAAGATGTACCATGATTTGAAGCCTTTGTACTGGTGGACCAGAATGAAGAGGGAGATAGCCCAGTACGTATCAGAATGTGACACCTGTCAGAGGGTAAAGGCAAGCCACTTGAAGTCAGCTGGAGCTTTGCAACCACTCTCCGTACCTTCGTGGAAATGGGACGATATCAGCATGGATTTCATTGTGGGTCTGCCCAACACCTCTCGTCATCATGATTCAATTTGGGTTATTGTGGACCGATTGACGAAAGTGGCACATTTTCTTCCTGTGCACACCACTGATAAGGCTCAAAGATATGCAGAATTGTATATTGACCGGATCGTGTGTTTGCACGGATTACCTCGGACCATTGTTTCTGACCGAGGAGCCCAATTTGTTGCCAGATTTTGGGAACAATTGCAAAAGTCTTTGGGAACCAAGCTAATCAGGAGTTCAGCTTACCACCCACAGACTGATGGTCAGACGGAAAGGGTAAACCAAATCCTGGAAGATATGCTGAGAGCTTGTGCGATCGATTGTGGCAAGAATTGGGATAAGCACCTCTCCTTGGCCGAGTTTGCTTATAACAATAGTTATCAATCCAGCCTAAAGATGGCACCTTTTGAAGCTCTCTATGGAAGAAGGTGCAGGACACCACTCAATTGGTCTCAGTCTGGTGAAAGAGAAGTTTTTGGACCTGATTTAGTGACTGAAGCCAAAAGGAAGGTCAAGCTAATCAGGAAGAATCTAGAAGCTGCTCAGGCCAGGCAGAAGAGTTATCATGATAAAAGAAGGAAACCTCTCCAGTTCGAGGTGGGAAGTTTTGTATACCTCAAGGTATCACCCACCAAGGGAATGCAGAGATTTGGGATCAAAGGCAAGCTAGCCCCTCGTTACATTGGACCCTATGAGATCATAGAAGCATGTGGACCCGTGGCATACAAGCTGAAGTTACCTTCAAAGATGTCTGCCATCCACGATGTATTCCATGTATCTCAGCTGAAGAAGTGTGTTCGATTGCCGACTGAAATCTTAGCAGAACCAGAATTGGAGATAGAGCCAGATCTCTCGTACCAAGAGTACCCCTCCAAGATTCTGGATTGCAAAGAAAGATCAACTCGGGCTAAAATGATCAAGATGTTCAAGGTCCAGTGGAGTAATCACTCAGAGGAGGAAGCTACTTGGGAAACCGAGGAATTCCTGAGATCCAACTTTCCCGATTGCCTACCTAAGAAAGCTGGTACGTAATCACCCCCCCAAACCCCTCCTCCTGCCTTTTGAATCTAATTTCCAAAAATATGATCTTAATTCAGAATGAAGTAACTATAAAGAAAAGCTTGCAAGGACTTCCTTCTGAAGTTGCAAAGAGAATGACATTCGAAGAACAGTTTATCCTAATAATGGCAATCATCACCCTTTTTCCTATAAGTCTCACCCTTCGCTTTACCCCGGAAGGACTCTGGCCCGAATCTCGGGACGAGATTCCTTTAAGGGGGGAAGGCTGTGACACCCCAGTGTCACTCAGGGTTTTTCTTTCAAAAGCCAAACCAAGAGTCATCATTTTATGTGAACCAAAGTAAGCATGAGCATCAAAATAACTTAAGTAATAATGAAGTCACCAAGTAGATACTTAAAAGTGTCATAATCAAAGCAAATAAGTCCCTTAAAAGATCAGATTATACAACCCTAGTTTAAAAATCCTAAATGAGCCTCATGAGCAAAGATTCAAAAAGTAAGGAAAAGGGAGTGAAAAAGTTCAAAATTTTGAGTTGAGCCAATTATAAAAATTGAAGTATATTTAATGGTGTCGGCGTTCCGAGACCGGGGGGTCCCCGAGCCGACGAGTGAGTGTGCCGCGTGCCCCAGCCCAGATGGGTCGAGCGCGTGGGCGAGCGCGAAGGGGGGAGAGAGCGAGAGCGAGGTGGCCGGAGCCGGGTCGTGAGGGAGTCGGAGAATTCCCGCGGCCTTCGTGTTCGTCCCGCGCCCAGGTCGGGTGCGCTTGCAGTAGGGGGTTACAAGCGTCCGCGCGAGGTGAGGGGAGCGAGCGGCCCCGAGAGAGCGCCTGCCCCTGCCCTTCGTCCCCGCGAGGCCAACCTTCTCTAAGAAGGCCCTGGTCCTTCCTTTTATAGTCGTAAGGAGAGGATCCAGGTGTACAAAATGGGGGTGTAGCAAGGTGCTACGTGTCTAGCGAGGGAGAGCTAGCGCCCTAAGTACATGCCTAGGTGGCAGCCGGAGAGATCTTGGCACCCTGTTGGTGTGGCGTCGTGGCTGTTGGAGGAGTAACGGAGCCTGATGGAGGGACAGCTGTTGGAACAGCTGTGCTCTTGCTGACGTCTCCCTGCTTTCGTAAGGGAGCTGAGAGTCGCCGTCGTCATGGTCTAGCGGGGCGCCATCATTGCCTATCTGGCGGAGCTGGCCAGATGGGACGCCGGTCTTGTTCTCTGCGACCCAAGTCGGCTCAGGGCAGGGTGATGATGACGCTTCCTGTTGACGTGGCGGTCTTGTGTTCTAGGTCGGGCGTCGTGGAGGCTCCTCCGAAGTCGAGGTCGAGTCCGTCCTGCATGACAGAGGCCGAGCCCGAACTCCTGGGTCGGGCGAGGCGGAGGTCGTTCGGCAGAGGCCGAGGCGGAGTCCGAGCCCTGGGTCGGGCGAGGCGGAGGTCGTCGTCTTCCGGGGCCTTAGCCCGAGTCCGAGCCCTGGGTCGGGCGGAGCGGAGTTCGCCGTCTTCCGGGGCCTTAGGCCGAGTCCGAGCCCTGGGTCGGGCGGAGCGGAGTTCGCCGTCTTCCGGGGCCTTAGCCCGAGTCCGAGCCCTGGGTCGGGCGGAGCGGAGTTCGCCGTCTTCCGGGGCCTTAGCCCGAGTCCGAGCCCTGGGTCGGGCGGAGCGGAGTTCGCCGTCTTCCGGGGCCTTAGCCCGGGTCCGAGCCCTGGGTCGGGCAGAGCCTCCTATGGCACCTCTGGCGAAGTCTGGTCGCCCGTCGGTCTTACCTTTTGCGTTAAACGCCCCTATGACTTGGTCGGTTGGCGCGGTGATTTAGTCAGGGTTACTTCTTATCGAAGGCGGGGCCTCGGGCGAGCCGGTGATGCGTCTGCCGTGAAAGAGGAGGCCTCAGGCGAGACGGAGTCATCTTAGGGTCGGCTGCCCTCGCCCGAGGCTAGGCTCGGGCGTGGCGTGATCGAGTCGCTTGTATGGACTGATCCCTGACTTAATCAAACCCATCAGGCCTCTGCAGCTTTATGCTGATGGGGGTTACCAGCTGAGAATTAGGCGTCTTGAGGGTACCCCTAATTATGGTCCCCGACAGTAGCCCCCGAGCCTCGAAGAGAGTGTTAACACTCGCTTGGAGGCTTGCGTCGCACTTTTTTGCAAGGGGACCAGCCTTTCTCGGTGGTACTTTGTTCCGGTGGGTGCGCGCGAGCGCACCCGCCGGGTGTAGCCCCCGAGGCCTCGGAGGAGTGGTTTCACTCCTTCGAGGTCTTAATGCCTTGCGTAATGCCTCGGCTGGTCTGGCGGTTCCCTCATGCGAGCAGGGCGTAGCCCAGGTGCACTGTCGGGGCCCAAGTTCTCGGGCTGGTATGTTGACGCTGTCAACGGTTCGGCCGGAGCCGGGTTTGCGAGAGCAGCCCCCGAGCCTCCGCACGGAGCGAGAGGACGATCAGGGACAGACTCGACTTTTTACATACGCCCCTACGTCGCCTTTCCGTAAGGAGGAGGGGGGGAGAGCGCCATGTTACCCTCGATGGGCACCGAACATGGTGTCTCCGGTGAGCTGCAATCGGGTAATCCGAGTGGACGTCCGTGCCCCGTTCGTTGGGGGTCGGCTAGGGGCCCGGAGGCACGCCCAAAAGTACCTGCGGGTGATCTGCCGGACCCGGTCCCCTAGCGACGGGGTCCGAGGGCTCGTTGCCTCCCTCCGATGGGATTCCGTTACAGAGTCGTTCCCGCTGGTCTCGGAAATGTCCTAGGGTACCTCGGGAGCGCAGCCCGAGCCTTGGTTATGTATCGAACGTACCCCTGGTCATCCCTCGCTCGGCGTCTGAGGCGACTGTGAACCCTTCGACAGGCCAGCCTTCGAACCCCTGATCAGTAGGGGGCACGGAGCCCGAGTTAGCCTGAGGCGGTCGTGGGACCTTTCGGGGGCCGACCTTCGAACCCCTGACCAGTAGTGGGTGTCGGGCCCACGCGATCTGAGGCGGCTGTTGAACCCTTCGGGGGGCCAGCCTTCGAACCCCTGATCAGTAAGGAGGCTCGGAGCCTAGTTCCTTCACGGGGAAGGATCCCTTTGGGGGTATCCCCTTTCCCGGTCCCTGTTGCAAGAGATAGAGAAAGAAGGAAAAGGGAAAAAGGATTCGAAATTGAACGTCGTGGCGTACCTTTTTCGGCGTGGTTGTTTTGGCGAAGGCGAAACGTCGCCAGCCGCTCCCGCCCGTAGCGCTGTCCGTCGAGCCGCGGAGTTAATGCGCCGGGGTGAGTAGTTGGCGAGATTGCCGTCGGAGTTGCTTAGCCGAGGCTTCGGGCCGGGCTGGCGCCCTCGGAAGGCGGTCGGCCGAGGCTCCGGAGGTGGCCGGTCGAGCCGTCCGCTCGGGCCGGGTTCTCGGAGAAGTCCCTGGCAGAGATTGCTCGGGCGTGGTGATGACGTCATCCTTCGGAGCGGAGGCCCTCGGACCGCGTCGCCGTCCGAGGCTAGGTCGGGCCTTGCCGAAGGTGCTGTCGATGCCGAGGGTGTCATCGCCCTCTTCCAGCGTCAAGATCCGAGCCTGCAGGGTCAAATCGTCTTGTAGCGTGGGCCTTGTGCGGCCGTCGAGGCCAGAACACACACCCTTGCTGCGTTATAAAGCTGCATCTCTTTTCCTCTTGTTTCGAGTATCTGGACTTTTTGTCGGTAGCAGGGATGTTAGTGCGAGCGAGAGTTGCTTCTCGCGGAAGGTGATGAGTGAGGTATCCGTATCCCGGAGGCGTGGGAGTCCCTCGGCTCGGTCGGCCTTGCCGCTTACGCGTACTTTTACCCGTCCATGAGGCCCTGTCACCGACTCGGTCGAGAAGGCTCGAAGAATCGCTTCGACAGAAGAGCTTCCGTACGTAAAGACTCGTTCGATCCGTGGATTCACCTTATCCGAGCGCGAGTTACTTATCGCAGAAGGTGATGAGTGAGGTATCTGTATCCCGGAGGCGTAGGAGTCCCTCGGCTCGGTCAGCCTTGACTGCTTACGTGTACCCCGTCGTTTCCAGGACCCACTTTTCGAAGTAGTCAAAAAGCACGAAAGATATTCTGGTAAAAGAGATTTTTTGTTCGAGGAAAATTTTGACGCAGAGGGGGTTTCCCCCCTTTTAGCCCCCGAGGGAGGGTCGGGCCTTGCCGAGGCGAGGCTGACCCTTCCTTGTTGACTAAACTTTGCGTGGGTGCGGGGTATATGAACAACTTGGAAACATCTTAAGGGTAGAAGCGACGTAGCTGTTGGATGTTCCAAGCGTTGCCGTAGGCCTCGCCTTGACTGTTGGCCAGCTTGTATGTTCCGGGCTTCAGAACTTTGGCGATGATGAACGGCCCCTCCCAGGGGGGCGTGAGCTTGTGCCTCCCTCGGGGGTCTTGCCGCAGCCGAAGCACCAGGTCGCCCACCTGGAGGTCTCGGGGTCGGACCCCTCGGGCGTGGTAGCGTCGCAGGGACTGCTGGTACCGCGCCGAGTGTAGTAAGGCCCTGTCCCGAGCCTCGTCCAGCTGGTCCAGCGAGTCTTCTCGGCTTGCTCGGTTACTTTCGTCGTCGTAGGCCCTCGTCCTCGGGGAGCCGTATTCCAGGTCCGTGGGCAAGACGGCCTCGGCCCCGTAGACCAGGAAGAAAGGCGTGAAACCCGTGGCTCGGCTCGGCGTCGTCCTCAGGCTCCAGACCACCGAGGGGAGTTCCTTCATCCACCGCTTGCCGAACTTGTTGAGGTTGTTGTAAATCCGAGGCTTGAGCCCTTGTAGGATCATGCCATTGGCACGTTCTACTTGCCCATTCGACATGGGATGAGCTACGGCGGCCCAGTCCACCCGGATGTTGTGATCGTCGCAAAAATCCAAGAATTTTTTGCCGGTGAACTAGGTGCCATTGTCGGTGATGATGGAGTTCGGGACCCCAAAGCGATGGATGATGTTGGTGAAGAACGCCACCGCCTGCTCGGACCTGATGCTGTTCAGGGGTTGGACCTCGATCCACTTGGAGAATTTGTCGACGGCGACCAGCAGGTGCGTGTAGCCCCCGGGCGCCTTCTGCAGAGGGCCGACGAGGTCCAGACCCCACACAGCGAAGGGCCAGGTAATGGGTATCGTCTGCAGAGCCTGAGCGGGCAGGTGGGTCTGCTTCGCATAGAATTGGCACCCTTCGCAGGCGCGGACAATTCTAGTGGCGTCAGCCACCGCCGTCGGCCAATAGAAGCCTTGGCGGAAAGCGTTCCCGACGAGGGTTCGGGGTGCTGCATGATGGCCGCAAGCCCCCGAGTGTATTTCCTGCAGGAGTTCCTGACCTTCGGCGATGGAGATGCATCGCTGGAGGATGCCCGAGGGGCTACGGTGGTAGAGCTCTTTCTCATCGCCCAGCAAGACGAACGATTTGGCGCGTCGCGCCACCCGCCGAGCCTCGGCTCGGTCGAGGGGCAGTTCTCCTTGGTGGAGATATTGCAGGTACGGGGTTTGCCAATCTTGATCTGGCACGACCCCGTTCTGCTCCTCCTCGATGCGCAGTGCTTCGCCCTCGGGCTCCGAGGGTTCCTCGGGTTGAGCCGAGGATGGCTCGGGCTGGGCCGAGGTCACCTCGGGCGAGGCCGAGGGTGCCTCGGGCTCGGGCGCGTCGCCTATCTTGACGGAGGGTTGGTGCAGATCCCGGGAGAAGACGTCCGGGGGAACCGTCGTTCGCCCCGAGGCTATCTTCGCCAGCTCGTCCGCAGTCTCGTTGTAGCGCCGGGCGATGTGGTTAAGCTCGAGCCCGTAGAACTTGTCTTCCAGGCGTCGAACCTCCTCACAGTAGGCCTCCATCTTCGGGTCGCGGCAGAGGGAGTTCTTCATGACTTGGTCGATGACGAGCTGCGAGTCGCCGCGTGCATCGAGGCGTCGGACCCCTAGCTCGATGGCGATTCGCAATCCGTTGATCAGAGCCTCGTACTCAGCCACATTGTTGGACGCCGAGAAATGGAGGCGGAGCACGTAGCGCAGGTGTTTCCCGAGGGGCGAGACGAAGAGCAGGCCCGCGCCAGCTCCCGTCTTCATCAGCGACCCGTCGAAAAACATGGTCCAGAGCTCTGGTTGGATCGGAGCCGTTGGCAACTGGGTATCGACCCATTCGGCTACGAAATCCGCCAGTACCTGGGACTTGATGGCCTTCCGAGGGGCGAACGAGATTGCCTCGCCCATGATTTCCACCGCCCACTTCGCGATCCGTCCCGAGGCTTCTCGGCACTGGATGATCTCCCCCAGGGGGAAGGATGACACCACAGTCACCGGATGGGACTCGAAGTAATGTCGCAGCTTTCGCCTCGTCAGGATCACTGCATATAGCAGCTTCTGGACTTGTGGGTAGCGGATCTTGGTCTCGGACAGCACTTCGCTGACGAAGTAAACTGGCCTCTGAATGGGCAAAGCATGCCCCTCTTCCTGCCTTTCGACCACGATCGCGGCGCTGACCACCTGAGTGGTTGCGGCGACGTAGACCAAGAGGGTTTCTCCATCAGCTGGGGGTACCAAGACGGGCGCCTGGGTGAGGAGCGCCTTCAGGCTCCCGAGGGCTTCCTCGGCCTCGGGAGTCCAAGTGAAGCACTCGGCCTTCCTTAAGAGGCGGTACAGGGGCAGGCCTCTTTCGCCGAGGTGCGAGATGAAACGGCTCAAGGCCACGAGGCATCCCATGACCCTCTGTACGCCTTTTAAGTCCTTGATGGGCCCCATGTTTGTGATGGCCGCGATCTTCTCCGGGTTGGCTTCGATGCCCCGCTCGGAGACGATGAATCCCAAAAGCATGCCCCGGGGCACCCCGAAGACGCACTTCTCAGGATTAAGCTTGACGCCCTTCGCCTTGAGACACCGGAATGTCAGTTCGAGGTCGGAGAGAAGGTCGGAGGCTTTCCTCATCTTGACTACGATGTCATCGACGTAGGCCTCGACCGTGCGACCGATGTGTTCGCCGAACACATGGTTCATGCACCGCTGGTACGTTGCACCCGCGTTCCTCAAACCGAACGGCATTGTGACATAACAGTACATGCCGAAGGGCGTGATGAAAGAAGTCGCGAGCTGGTCGGACTCTTTCATCTTGATTTGATGATACCCTGAGTAGGCATCAAGGAAAGACAGGGTTTCGCACCCTGCAGTGGAGTCCACGATTCGATCGATGCGAGGTAGAGGGTAGGGGACCTTCGGACATGCTTTGTTGAGACCAGTGTAGTCTACACACATCCGCCATTTCCCCCCTTTTTTCCTCACAAGTACAGGGTTGGCAAGCCATTCGGGATGGAATACCTCTTTGATGAACCCTGCTGCCATCAGCTTGTGGATCTCCTCGCCTATCACCCTGCGCCTTTCCTCGTCGAATCGGCGCAGAGGCTGTCTGACCGGTCGGGCTCCAGCCCGAATATCCTGCGAGTGCTCGGCGACATCCCTCGGTATGCCGGGCATGTCCGAGGGACTCCACGCAAAGACGTCGGCGTTTGCGCGGAGAAAGTCGACGAGCACTGCTTCCTATTTGGGGTCGAGCCCGGATCCGATCCGAATCTACTTGGAGGTGTCGCCACTGGGGTCGAGAGGGACGGCCTTAACCGTCTCCGCTGGCTCGAAGTTGCCGGCATGTCGCTTCACGTCCGGCACCTCTCGGGAGAGGCTTTCCAGGTCGGCAATGAGGGCCTCGGACTCGGCGAGGGCCTCGGCGTACTCCACGCACTCCACATCGCATTCGAATGCGTGTTTATACGTGGGGCCGACGGTGATGACCCCGTTGGGGCCCGGCATCTTGAGCTTCAGGTAGGTGTAGTTGGGGATGGCCATGAACTTCGCGTAGCATGGCCTTCCCAACACTGCGTGGTAGGTTCCTCGGAACCCGACCACCTCGAACGTCAAAGTCTCCCTTCGGAAGTTGGAGGGTGTTCTGAAGCAGACAGGGAGGTCGAGCTGTCCGAGGGGCTGGACGCGCTTCCCGGGAATGATCCCATGGAAGGGCGCAGCGCCTGCTCAGACGGATGACAGATCGACGCGCAGGAGCCTGAGGGTCTCAGCGTAGATGATGTTGAGGCAGCTGCCCCCATCCATCAAGACCTTGGTGAGCCTGACGTCGCCGATGACGGGATCGACGACGAGCGGGTACTTCCCCGGGCTCGGCACGTGGTCGGGGTGGTCGTCCCGGTCGAAGGTGATGGGCTTGTCGGACCAGTCTAGGTAGACTGGCGCCACCACCTTCACCGAGCAGACCTCCCGACGCTCTTGCTTACGATGCCGAGCCGAGGCATTCGCCGCATGCCCTCCATAGATCATAAAGCAGTCGCGGACCTCGGGGAACCCTCCTGCTTGGTGATCTTCCCTTTTGTCGTCGTCGTGAGCCCTGCCACCCTCTGCGGGTGGCCCGGCCCTGTGGAAGTGGCGCCGAAGCATGACGCACTCCTCGAGGGTGTGCTTGACGGGCCCCTGATGGTAGGGGCACGTCTCCTTGAGTGCCTTGTCGAAGAGGTTAGCACCTCCGGGGGGCTTCCGAGGGTTCTTGTGCTCGGCGGCGGCGACAAGGTCTGCATCGGGAACGTCGCGTTTCGCCTGCGACTTCCTCCTGCCTTTCTTCTTGGCGCCGCGCGGAGTAGACGCCTCGGGAGCATCTTCCGACGGGCGGCCCTGGGGCTGCTTGTCCTTTCGGAAGATGGCCTCTACCGCCTCCTGGCCGGAGGCGAACTTGGTGGCGATGTCCATCAGCTCGCTCGCCCTGGTGGGGGTCTTGCGACCCAACTTGCTCACCAGGTCACGGCAGGTGGTGCCGGCGAGGAACGCGCCAATGACATCGGAGTCGGTGATGTTGGGCAGCTCGGTGCGCTGCTTCGAGAATCGCCGGATGTAGTCCCGAAGGGACTCTCCCGGCTGTTGCCGACAGCTTCGGAGGTCCCAGGAATTTCCGGGGCGCACGTACGTGCCCTGGAAGTTGCCGGCGAAAGCCTGGACCAGATCTCCCCAGTTGGAAATCTGTCCCGGAGGCAGGTGCTCCAACCAAGCGCGAGCGGTGTCGGAGAGAAACAGGGGGAGGTTTCGGATGATGAGGTTGTCATCGTCCGTCCCACCCAGTTGACAGGCCAGGCGGTAGTCCGCAAGCCACAATTCCGGTCTCGTTTCCCCCGAGTACTTTGTGATAGTAGTCGGGGGTCGGAATCGGGGCGGAAACGGCGCCCGCCGAATGGCTCGGCTAAAGACCTGCGGACCGGGTGGCTCGGGCGAGGGACTCCGATCTTCCCCGCTGTCGTAGCGTCCCCCACGCCTGGGGTGATAACCTCGGCGCACCCTTTCGTCGAGGCGGGCCCGACGGTCGCGATGAGGGTGCTCGTCGCCGAGGTGGCCCGGGGCCGCAGGCGCGGTGTTGCGCGTGCGCCCGGTGTAGACCGAGGCTTCCCGCGTGAGTCGGGAAGTCGCGGCGCGAGGTTCCGAGGGGTACCCCTGCCTTCGGGAGGCAGAGCTCTCGGCCCGCCGGGCCGCAGCGCCTTCCAGGAGATGCTTGAGTTCTCCCTGGATTCGCCGACCCTCGGTGGTTGATGACTCCGGCATCGCGCGGAGGAGCATCGCTGCGGCGGCCAGGTCCTGACCGGTTCCGCCGGATGCGGGTGGCGGTCTGTCCCTGGCATCGTTGGCGATGCGGTGCTGGAGACCTTGGGGCAGGTGACGTATTCCTCCGGCTGGGGGCTGGCTCACCCATACCTGCCCGATGTTCTGGCGGATTGCCTCGAGCGCTCCTGCTCCCTCATCGAGCCCGGCCTGCGCCCCGCGGACTTGCTCGAGCTGTGGGTCGTGACCCCCCGCCGGAACGGGGACCACAGCTAGCTCCCGCGGGATGTCGGCGCGAGGCGCTGGCCTAGGGGGATCACCATCCTCCGGCATGCCGAGACAGCCGCCTCCGGAGGGATCCCCTAGCTCGATGTGGAAACATTCGCGGCTCGGGCCGCAGTCCTTGTCGTCAAGGCTGCGGCTGCCGTCGGAACAGTCGGAGAGGCAGTAGTCACATGCGGTCATGAAGTCCCGCATGGCACTGGGGTTGCCAAATCCGGAGAAATCCCAGCAGATGCTGGGGTCGTCATCTTCCTCGGACCCAGAGGGTCCGTAGGTCGAGACACCCGTCAATCGGTCCCAAGGCGACCGCACACGAAACCCCAGAGAGGTTGCACTCGCCTCAACGTGAGCGCCCGCCAAAGCGAGGTTGCCAGGCGGGTTGAGGCCGAGTCGAAATGACGAAAGATGGGGAGCAGTCGGTACCTTTTCGTCGACGAGGAGCGATGAAGTCACGTCGAGGGCTGATCGCGCCGTCGTCTTGGGTACGAGGGCGACGTCCTGCAGGCCCTTCGTGAGCGTGCTGGCGTCGTCCACCTGCTCGGAGTCGACGTGCTGCGGGGGGATGGCGCTCGCCTTTGCCTCGAACGCGAGGGCGACGCTCGGCGTGTCCTCCGTTGGGGCACTGGGGATGTCGATTTGCTCGACAGCTGTCGGAGCGCGGCCTCCCGCTCGGCCTTGGTTGCCCCGCCTCCTCCTCCGATGACGAGGGAGAGGACGGAGCGAGCTCGAAAGTTGTCCTTCCCCCACACGGGAAAGGCGTCGTCGATTCCGCCGCCAGCGGGCGGGCTGTCCGCCACCATTGTCGCTGTCGCGCGGCGGTGGAAGGAGTATCATGTCGTAGCTGCCGTCGAAAGACATGAACTCAAGACTCCCGAAATGGAGCACCGTCCCGGGTTGAAGAGGTCGTTGGAGACTGCCCATCTGGAGCTTGACGGGAATCTACTCGTCAACACGCAGCAGGCCCCTACCTGGCGCGCCAACTGTCGGCGTTCCGAGACCGGGGGGTCCCCGAGCCGACGAGTGAGTGTGCCGCGTGTCCCAGCCCAGATGGGTCGAGCGCGTGGGCGAGCGCGAAGGGGGGAGAGAGCGAGAGCGAGGTGGCCGGAGCCGGGTCGTGAGGGAGTCGGAGAATTCCCGCGGCCTTCGTGTTCGTCCCGCGCCCAGGTCGGGTGCGCTTGCAGTAGGGGGTTACAAGCGTCCGCGCGAGGTGAGGGGAGTGAGCGGCCCCGAGAGAGCGCCTGCCCCTGCCCTTCGTCCCCGCGAGGCCAACCTTCTCTAAGAAGGCCCTGGTCCTTCCTTTTATAGTCGTAAGGAGAGGATCCAGGTGTACAAAATGGGGGTGTAGCAAGGTGCTACGTGTCTAGCGAGGGAGAGCTAGCGCCCTAAGTACATGCCCAGGTGGCAGCCGGAGAGATCTTGGCACCCTGTTGGTGTGGCGTCGTGGCTGTTGGAGGAGTAACGGAGCCTGATAGAGGGACAGCTGTTGGAACAGCTGTGCTCTTGCTGACGTCTCCCTGCTTTCGTAAGGGAGCTAAGAGTCGCCGTCGTCATGGTCTAGCGGGGCGCCATCATTGCCTATCTAGCGGAGCTGGCCAGATGGGACGCCGGTCTTGTTCTCTGCGACCCAAGTCGGCTCAGGGCAGGGTGATGATGACGCTTCCTGTTGACGTGGCGGTCTTGTGTTCTAGGTCGGGCGTCGTGGAGGCTCCTCCGAAGTCGAGGTCGAGTCCGTCCTGCATGACAGAGGCCGAGCCCGAACTCCTGGGTCGGGCGAGGCGGAGGTCGTTCGGCAGAGGCCGAGGCGGAGTCCGAGCCCTGGGTCGGGCGAGGCGGAGGTCGTCGTCTTCCGGGGCCTTAGCCCGAGTCCGAGCCCTGGGTCGGGCGGAGCGGAGTTCGCCGTCTTCCGGGGCCTTAGCCCGAGTCCGAGCCCTGGGTCAGGCGGAGCGGAGTTCGCCGTCTTCCGGGGCCTTAGCCCGAGTCCGAGCCCTGGGTCGGGCGGAGCGGAGTTCGCCGTCTTCCGGGGCCTTAGCCCGAGTCTGAGCCCTGGGTCGGGCGGAGCGGAGTTCGCCGTCTTCCGGGGCCTTAGCCCGGGTCCGAGCCCTGGGTCGGGCAGAGCCTCCTATGGCACCTCTGGCGAAGTCTGGTCGCCCGTCGGTCTTACCTTTTGCGTTAAACGCCCCGGTGACTTGGTCGGTTGGCGCGGTGATTTAGTCAGGGTTACTTCTTATCGAAGGCGGGGCCTCGGGCGAGCCGGTGATGCGTCTGCCGTGAAAGAGGAGGCCTCAGGCAAGACGGAGTCATCTTAGGGTCGGCTGCCCTCGCCCGAGGCTAGGCTCGGGCGTGGCGTGATCGAGTCGCTCGTATGGACTGATCCCTGACTTAATCAAACCCATCAGGCCTCTGCAGCTTTATGCTGATGGGGGTTACCAGCTGAGAATTAGGCGTCTTGAGGGTACCCCTAATTATGGTCCCCGACAAATGGGCAACAAGAAAGGTTGAGAAAGCTTAGCCAAAATAGCCCAAATAAAACCCCAAATCAAGCTTTCCAAGTGTGGACTTAATAAGAATTCTGAATTTCAGATTTCTGAAAATCAGACCTTGAGCCAAAGATCAGGGATGTTCACCTTGATCCCTAACTCGAATCCTAATGGCCCCATTGACAAAAATGTGCCTAACTAACCCCTCTGTCGTGTGCCAGAAGATGGCATTGGGACGCGAGCCCTAGACACGACTAAACCTCGGATTTGCCTCGGATTTGCGCAGGGAGACAGACCAGATTTCCTGGCTCCATATCTCTGCAACCAGTAGGCAAAATCCTATGGCCACCACACAAGAATGGTAGCTTGTAGGGAGGGGAAGAGGTTTTGTGCATTGACCAAGGCGAGAGCAGGCTCGGATGAGCGACTACACGCGCCAGAACTTGGGCAGAACGCGTGCTCCCACGTGTTCGACCCTGGCCGGCGCGCCAGAGCTTGCCAAACCCGCGCGCGCGCTCCCCGGCGACCAGTCGCGTCCGCCGCGCGCCCTCGCCCTCGGCCGTGCCCGCCCGCGCCTATAAAGCCTCCCCAGGCGCGCCTCACTTCGCCCCGCACTCACCCTCTTCGGCCAGCCGCTTTCCTTAGCTCCGGCGAGCTTAATTTCCGCCCGCCATTACCGCCCGCGCTTCGGCCACCGTGGCCAGCCCACCCCAGCCGTCCTCAAGCCAAGCCAGTGCTTCGGCCAGCTCCACCAGTAGCCAGTGAAGCTCGCCAAGCCCTCGGACCCGGCCGGACTTCACCGGAGGCCCGAGATCGACTTCGCCGGACTTCGGTCTTCCGCCGCCGCGCGTGGACCGAGCTATCCGGTGAGTCTCCGCCCAATTCCTCTCGCTCATGTCTTCTCTGGCATCCCGTGGACCTCCCTGACCCATTTGATTGGACTACCTCGCCGTGACCAGGCCGGTCTCCTCGCCGCCGACGAGTATCCCCGCCTGCGCGCGTGGACCGACCGACTCCGGCCATCTCCGACGGCGTTCCGCACACCGTTGTGATCCCCAGGACCTCCCCTTCATCCTCGACCACTTCACCGGAACAGTCTCGCCACCGGTAAGCCCCTCCGCCCTTTTCCCCGCCGCGGCTACTGTTTAAGCTAAACTAAGGACCTCGGGTTAGGAGGTGAAGAACCCGAGGGGTTTTCTGTAATGTCAGAGACCCTGGTGAATAGTAGCCTGAGGACTAATTCGCGAGGAAAAACTTAGAAAACCGCCAGGGACCCCAGTGCAAAGTAGCTTTTCTTTTAAATCGATTCTGATATTCTTTTAAATAACCAGAGAACTTGTAAAATTCATAACTTGATGAATTCTTACTCAAAAAAATGTCAAACCAATTTTGCTAGCCTCTGTATATTACAATCTATCATTTAAAAATAGTAAACCCTATGCTTTCTGTTCAAACTTTAGAGTTTAAAATTAAAAACAGAAATCCCCTAAACCTTATTTAATCAAGGAAAATTAGTTTTTCTTCTGTACTAGACTTAAGAAAATTTGTGGGCATTCAGACCTCCCTTAGACACTGATTAAAAATAGTAGGAACCCCAGCATTAGAAACTATGATGTAGTTCCTCATTTAATGATGTTTTGTCCAAAACTTAGAGAAAATCAGAAAGGTATTAGAAATTAATAAACAGTGACTAATATTATTTTTCCTAGTTTACTTATGTAACAGAGAACCTAGGAAAAATACAGAGACTATTAATTTGGACCAGTTTTAAATTAAAATGAATTGTCTAGCCTAAATAAGACTGGAAATCAATTATTAAAGAGGCAAAACTATAACCAAAATGCTTAACAAAAATCCAGTGAACTTATAACCACCAGAGCCCCACTGCAAAAATATAGAGCACCTCAGTCCAACTTTTTGAGTAAGAGAAATAAATCCAAGGTGATAATAAGGCATTTTCTAACTAAATCATGAACAACCTCAAATATTGTGATAATGAGCAACCAAAAATCAACTAAGCCCATGATGAGGTAGACTACCAGAGAAAAATGCAAACCCAAGAAAAAGAAGCAAACTCATACCAATTGCTAATGATTTAAGAGAAAGGCCATTTAATCTAAATAATGCACCCCACCCCTTCCCTTAAGCAAAAAGATGCCAAACTTCAGAATGATTGCTCTTGCACAAAACAATAACTAAGAAAAATGAGAACTCTGTTGTTTGATATTTTTCAATTATAGTGGTAGTAGAAAGCACCCATTTGGCTAGGAACTTGAGAAAACCATAGAAAAATAATTAAAAGGTATTAATGACTAGAAATTTGTATCAAGTCATGTTATAACACCTAAAAGCCAGCAAAAATAAGTTCTGAAGAATTACCCACTCTTAAATCATAGTTGTAGTTCAAAGCACCCTTTTTACCTTAGAATTTGGTAATTTTGTGCAGAGAAAACTATTCACTTTCTGATCCCCAAATTTTAAGGAAGAGAAACACACACCAGTAGCAAGCCACTGTAATTTTTACAGAATTTTTAGAATTTTATAAAAGCAACTTGTAGTTCAAACCTACTCCTAAACATTAAAGAGAATAAAGAAAAAGGAAAGAGGAAATAAACCCCACCTCAATAAGTCTAACTTGAGTACTTATCATTATCCCTAAGACTTAAAAATAATTCAGTGGAACCCCTGAAAGTAAAACCTACCACTTGCCTTAGCTAAAGTTTAACTTAATTTACCAAATATACCACCCAAGGGTCTTGCATAAGTAAAGTTAACTTTGTTAACTCAAGAAAGATCATACACCTTTTAAGTTGTGATTTCTAAAAGCACATATCATATCATGCATATATCTTACACATTGCATTCATTAGATTGTAATCTTGCCGACGGAGAGTACGTGCTCATCCCCGAGCAAGGACCTGTCCAAGAGGAGGACCAGGAGCAGGCTACGGAGACTGCTATTGAGGATCTCCCCGCAGCCCCAGCAATTGAAGGCAAGCCCCGGTCTTATGCATAACCCATTATTATATGCTACTTACTACACTTAATGCTTGTAGGTTTGTAATGTGCACTTAAGTGTAGGAGTTGCTTGAAACCTCTAGATGCATGAACTTAGGACTCCTTTTTTTGAGATGAATACTAGTATGCTAGGTCGAGTAGCTGCTTGCTAATCAGGATCTCGGTAGAAGTCGAGTGATTTTTCTAGCACTCGCGCGAGGTCAGGAATTGATTGTATTCATCTTGATAATGGGATATATGTAGTGGTCTATGGACTTGGATCCAGGGAGGATGCCTTGTCCATGAGACGGAAAAATGAATTAAGGATTAATGTGTGGATACCTGAGTCAAGCTTTTTGAACGTACTAAACACATGCCGGGAAAAATGGTAACCGGTAACCTAGTACCTGAGTGAAGCCGGGCGCGGACTTTATCCCTCATGCGACCTGAGACTGGTTCTCCCATGCTAGCTATGGTGGGTACAAGTGCGGCCACTGCACGGCGGCAGTCGGGGTCAGTGGAGCATTGTATGCCAAGGCGGTGAGGCCTGGACGCGAACGGGGAATCGATGGGGACGGTTGTCATGTGCAGGGTCGGAGTACCCTGACATGCCGTGTGTTTAGGTTTACCTTGCAAGGTTAAAACTCGATTCGAATCGTCTGCTTCTCGCAGCTAATGAGACTGCTTGATTCCTTGTACTGCATCGAGTAAGAAGTGAAATGTGGTTATATGAGATAATTTGTTGTTTGAACTAAATGGTTGTTACCATGTATGCTTAGAAGGAGCAAATCTAGCTAGGCTAATGATGATAAAATTTGAAAAGCTAAAAACTGATTTTAGTAACAGCTAGTGCTTTTGGCAAACCAAACCCCTCAGCCAAACAGCTGCATAGTCTAGAGGTAGAGGAGTAGACTCCTCACACCAGGTAAGTCTAGCTGAGTATTAGTATACTCAGCCTTGCTTGTGGCACCATTTTTGCAGGTACCATGCAGGATTTGGTTGATGGTGTGACTTGGCCAACCACCCTGCCACCGGGTTGGACGGTCGAGTGGGATGTTGCTCCGGCAGGAGAGGAGCACGAGGAGTAGTGGGCTAGGCCTTGCCCATTTCCTCATTACCGACGACATCGATTATCCGCTGCACTTTACTTAATGAACTTTATTTGCTACTCCAGAACTCCGATTTATGTAATAATCCAGTACTTAATTTGAGGTTTCCTGATTTATTGTATTTCTTCTGTGACTCACCTTCGAGTGAGATTGTGGAATTTGATCCTGGTTAAGTGGCTCTATCAGACTAGATCTGAAGGACTGACGGGTTATTCCGATTTAAGTGTGTCACGGCCCTTGAGGCATGACTTAGGCACTTAAGCTGGAATAATTCGGGTGGTTCTGCCACAGAAAGTATTAGCCCAAAGCAAAAGGACCGCACCACCACCAACGAATTTTATTAGTATCTTAATGTGTTTTCAAAAGGGGGAAAAAGCTCTAGTATCTTCGAAACTTTGTAAAACCCTCTTGAACACTAAGAGGAGAATTTCATTAAGGGAGAGTTTTGTTCAAGTCAAAGGAAAAATATTTGTAATAAGGGGAGAAAATTTCAAATTTTGAAAATGCTTCTTTCAATCTTATTCATATACCTTTGACTATTTGCAAAAAGGATTTTGAAAAGAATTTACCAAAGAATTTGCAAAAACAAAACTCATGGTGCAAAAGTGGTCCAAAATTTTAATAAGAAGAAAACAATCCATGCATATCTAGTAGAAATAATTATTGGTTTCACTCCAAGCAACCTTTGCACTTACCTTATGCAAACTAGTTCAATTCTGCACTTATACATTTGCTTTGGTTTGTGTTGGCATCAATCACCAAAAAGGGGGAGATTGAAAGGGAAATAGGGTTAAACCTTTTCCTAAATGATTTTGGTGGTTGAATTGCCCAACACAAATAATTGGACTAACTAGTTTGCTCTAGAATATATGTTCTACAGGTGCCAAAGGTTCACAACAAACCAATACAAAGTTAAAAGAAAGGGTTCAAAACAAAGGAGCAAAGAAAATCGAAGGCTGCCCTGGTCTGGCGCACCGGACTGTCCGGTGTGCCACCGGACAGTGTCCGATGCACCATCGGACAGTGTCCGGTGCACCAGAGAGAATCACTCCAAACTTGCCACCTTCGGGTTTCTGGAAAATGCTCCCCGCTATAATTCACCGGACTGTCCGGTGTAGCACCGGACTATCTGGTGTGCCAGCGGGAGCAACGGCTAGCGCGCCAACGGTCGTCTGCAAAAGGTGAACAGTGAGCCACAGTGCACGGACTGCGCGCGCAGAAGTCAGAGCAGGCACAGAAGGCGCACCGGACAGTGAACATGACCTGTCTGGTGCACCACCGGACTATTGAGAGCACCTAGAGGGGGGGGGGGGGGGTGAATAGGTGATCCTGTAAAAACTTCAAACTTAAGCCACAAAAACTTGTTAGCGTTAGCACAGTTAATGCCAAGTGGCTAAGGTGAAGTCTTCAACAAAACACAATACCACAAGAATCAAGCACAGAGGGACACGGTGGTTTATCCCGTGGTTCGGCCAAGCCAATGCTTGCCTACTTCCATGTTGTGGCGTCCCAACGGACGAGGGTTGCAATCAACCCCTCTCAAGCGGTCCAAAGACCCACTTGAATACCACGGTGTTTTGTTGTTCTTATCTCAATCCCGTTTGCGAGGAATCTCCACAACTTGGAGCCTCTCGCCCTTACAAAAGATGTTCACAAAGAATCACGGAGTAAGGGAGGGATTAGCAACTCACACACAACACAAAGATCACAGCGAATACGCACACACAAAACCCAGACTTGAGCTCAAGAGGCTAACACACTAGAACAGAGCTCAAATCACTAGAATTTCAAACAAGTGCGCAAGATTGATGTGTGAGTGATCAAGAGTGCTCAAGGAATGCTTGGGTGCTTCCTCCATGCGCCAAGGGGTCCCTTTTATAGCCCCAAGGCAGCTAGGAGCCGTTGGGAACAAATCTGGAAGGCCATCTTTGCCTTCTGTCTCGTGGCGCACCGGACAGTCCGGTGCACACCGGACACTGTCCGGTGCCCGATTTGTTTCCAAAAACAGCACTTCTGACCGTTGCTGGCTGCTCCAGATCTGCGCTTAGTTGGCGCACCGGACATGTCCGGTGCACACCGGACAGTCCGGTGTTCCTTCCCGACCGTTGGCTCGGCCACGTGTCTCGCGCGGATTGCGCGGCCGACCGTTGGCCCTGGCCGACCGTTGGCTCACCGGACAGTCCGGTGCACACCGGACAGTCCGGTGAATTTTAGCCGTACGCCGTCGGCGAATTCCCGAGAGCGGCCAGTTCGCGCGGAGGAGGTCTGGCGCACCGGACACTGTCCGGTGCACACCGGACAGTCCGGTGCTCCAGACCGAGCTGGGACTTGGCTGCACACAGCCATGTCATTCTCTCCCCTTTTCTCTATTTCTTCATGCTGTTTCTAACACTTAGACAAACATGTTAGTCCATAAAACCAATGTACTAAGGCTTAGAAACATACCTTTATCTCATGATTTGCACCTTGTTCATCCATGTACACAAATTCATAATTTAACACATGTGTTGGCACTCAATCACCAAAATACTTAGAAATGGCCCAAGGGCACATTTCCCTTTCAATCTCCCCCTTTTTGGTGATTTATGCCAACACAACATAAAGCCACTAGAACAAGTGCAAACTCAATTCAAATAACACTTAAATTTATTTTGAATCAATTTTGGCATATATGGATCATCCTTTGCCACCACTTGGTTTGTTTTTGCAAATCAAACTCAAATCTCTATCTCTAAGTTAAACACACATGTTTAAGCATAAAGAGAGTCATTCAAAAAGAGATTGATCAAGGATTTCAAAAACTCCCCCTTTTTCCCATAATCAATACTTCTCCCCACAAGAAGCCAACTTTTGACAAGAGAGATAACTTAAGAGTTTTGACAAACCAAAAACTCTATTGCCCTATTTTCAAAATCTCTCAAGTGGTAGCTGATCCATTTATTGCTTTGGCCTTTATTTTCTCCCCCTTTGGCATCAAGCACCAAAACGGGATCAATTGTGGCCCTTTAACCCCATTGCCTCACCAAAATCTTCAATTAAGAGCAAATGGCAATAAGAGTTCATGAGATGGACTTGGAATAAGTTACCCTTCATCGGAGTGCAGTGGAAGTCTTTCATGGTCCAAGTCCACCTTTTCCCTTTCAATTCTCCTTTGTGACTAACACAAACAAACTCAAACATATGGTTAGTCTCAAAGGGTCAAGTTGTAACACATCTCCCCCTAAACATGTGCATCACATTGCAACGGACTTGTGAGGTCCAGGGAGTGTTTGTACAACTTGAGCACCATAATAAGCAACAAAATGCAGAAGGGAACATGATCAAAAGCATAAATACATGTATGCTACAATTCAATCCAAGTTCCGCGAATCTAAGACATTTAGCTCACTACGCAGCCTGCAAAAGGTCTTCTCATCTAAAGGCTTGGTAAAGATATCGGCTAGCTGGTTCTCGGTGCTAACATAAAACACTTCGATATCTCCCTTTTGCTGGTGGTCTCTCAAAAAGTGATGCCGGATGTCTATGTGCTTTGTGCGGCTGTGCTCAACGGGATTTTCCGCTATTCGGATAGCACTCTCATTATCACATAGGAGTGGGACTTTGCTCAGATTGTAGCCAAAGTCCCTGAGGGTTTGCCTCATCCAAAGTAGTTGCGCACAACACTGTCCTGCGGCAACGTACTCGGCCTCAGCGGTGGATAGGGCAACGGAGGTTTGTTTCTTAGAGTTCCATGACACCAGGGACCTTCCTAAGAATTGGCACGTCCCCGATGTACTCTTCCTATCGACCTTACATCCAGCATAGTCGGAGTCTGAGTACCCAATCAAGTCAAAGTTAGACCCCTTTGGATACCAGATCCCGAAGCAGGGCGTAGCGACTAAATATCTAAGAATTCGCTTCACCGCCACCAAGTGACACTCCTTAGGATCGGATTGAAATCTAGCACACATGCATACGCTAAGCATAATATCCGGTCTACTAGCACATAAATAAAGTAGAGATCCTATCATTGACCGGTATGCTTTTTGATCAACGGACTTACCTCCTTTGTTGAGGTCGGTGTGTCCGTCGGTTCCCATCGGAGTTTTTGCGGGCTTGGCGTCCTTCATCCCAAACCGCTTCAGCAGATCTTGCGTGTACTTCGTTTGGGAGATGAAGGTGCCGTCCTTGAGTTGCTTCACTTGGAACCCAAGGAAGTAGTTCAACTCGCCCATCATCGACATCTCGAATTTCTGCGTCATCACCCTGCTAAACTCTTCACAAGACTTTTGATTAGTAGAACCAAATATTATGTCATCGACATAAATTTGGCATACAAACAAATCACCATCACATGTCTTTGTAAAAAGAGTTGGATCGGCTTTCCCAACCTTGAAAGCATTAGCAAGTAAGAAATCTCTAAGGCATTCATACCATGCTCTTGGGGCTTGTTTAAGTCCATAGAGCGCCTTAGAGAGCTTACACACGTGGTCGGGGTACCGCTCATCCTCGAAGCCAGGGGGTTGCTCCACGTACACCTCCTCCTTTATTGGCCCGTTGAGGAACGCGCTCTTCACATCCATTTGGTACAACCTGAAAGAATGGTGAGCGGCATATGCTAGCAAGATACGAATGGACTCTAGCCTAGCCACAGGAGCAAAAGTCTCCTCAAAGTCCAAACCTGCGACTTGGGCATAACCTTTTGCCACAAGTCGAGCCTTGTTCCTCGTCACTACTCCGTGCTCGTCCTGTTTGTTGCGGAACACCCACTTGGTTCCCACAACATTTTGCTTGGGACGAGGCACCAGTGTCCAAACTTCGTTGCGCTTGAAGTTGTTGAGTTCCTCCTGCATGGCCAACACCCAATCCGGATCTAGCAAGGCCTCCTCTACCCTGAAAGGCTCAATAGAGGAGACAAAAGAGTAATGCTCACAAAAATTAACTAATCGAGATCGAGTAGTTACTCCCTTGCTAATGTCACCCAAAATTTGGTCGACGGGATGATCCCTTTGAATCATCGCTCGAACTTGGGTTGGAGGTGCCGGTTGCGCTTCTTCCTCCATCACTTGATCGTCTTGTGCTCCCCCTTGATCACATGCCTCCTTTTGATGAACCTGTTCATCGTCTTGAGTTGGGGGATGCACCGTCGATGAGGAAGAAGGTTGATCACGTTCATCCTGTTCCTGTGGCCGAACGTCTCCAATCGCCATGGTTCGTATAGCGGCCGTCGGAACATCTTCTTCATCTACATCATCACAATCAACAACTTGCTCTCGTGGAGAGCCATTAGTCTCATCAAATACAACGTCGCTAGAGACTTCAACCAAACCCGATGATTTGTTGAAGACCCTATACGCCTTTGTATTTGAATCATAACCTAATAAAAACCCTTCTACAGCTTTGGGAGCAAACTTAGAATTTCTACCCTTCTTCACTAGAATGTAGCACTTGCTCCCAAATACACGAAAGTACGATACATTGGGTTTGTTACCAGTTAGTAGCTCATACGAAGTCTTCTTGAGGAGGCGGTGAAGGTAGACCCTGTTGATGGCGTGGCAAGCCGTGTTCACGGCTTCTGACCAAAAGCACTCGGGGGTCTTGAACTCTCCAAGCATTGTCCTTGCCATATCAATTAGCGTCCTGTTCTTCCTCTCTACCACACCATTTTGTTGTGGTGTGTAGGGAGCGGAGAACTCGTGCTTGATCCCTTCCTCCTCAAGAAACTCCTCCACTTGAAGGTTCTTGAACTCGGACCCGTTGTCGCTCCTTATCTTCTTCACCTTGAGCTCAAACTCATTTTGAGCTCTCCTGAGGAAGCGCTTGATGGTCCCTTGGGTTTCAGACTTATCCTGCAAAAAGAATACCCAAGTGAAGCAGGAAAAGTCATCAACAATAACTAAACCATACTTACTTCCTCCTATGCTTAGATAGGCGACGGGTCCGAAGAGGTCCATATGCAGCAGCTCCAGGGGTCTCGACGTGGTCATCACGTTCTTGCTGTGATGTGCTCCTCCCACTTGTTTACCTGCCTGACAAGCTGCACAAGGTCTATCTTTTTCGAAATAAACATTTGTTAGACCTATCACGTGTTCTCCCTTTAGAAGCTTGTGGAGGTTCTTCATCCCCACATGTGCTAAGCGGCGATGCCACAGCCAGCCCATGCAAGTCTTAGCCATTAAGCATGCATCTAGACCGGCCTCTTCTTTTGCAAAATCAACTAAATAAAGCTTGCCGTCTAGTACACCCTTAAAAGCTAGTGAACCATCACATCTTCTAAAGACAGACACATCTACATTTGTAAAAAGGCAATTGTACCCCATTTGACATAATTGACTAACAGATAGCAAATTATATCCAAGACTCTCCACTAAGAATACATTTGAGATAGAATGCTCATTAGAAATTGCAATTTTACCTAGCCCTTTTACCTTGCCTTGATTCCCATCACCGAATATAATTGAATCTTGGGAATCCTTATTCTTGACGTAGGAGGTGAACATCTTCTTCTCCCCCGTCATATGGTTTGTGCATCCGCTGTCGATAATCCAGCTTGAACCCCCGGATGCATAAACCTGCAAGGCAAATTTAGGCTTGGGTCTTAGGTACCCAACTCATGTTGGGTCCTGCAAGGTTAGCACAAATATCTTTAGGGACCCAAATGCAAGATTTATCTCCCTTGCATCTAGCCCCTAATCTCCTAGCAACTACCTTCTTACCCTTTCTACAAATAGCAAAGGGAGCATTACAAGCATAATAAATGGTAGAAGGTTCATTCACTATTTTCCTAGGAGCATGAATAACATTCTTTCTAGGTACATGAGCAATATCTCTCCTAGGCATATGTACAACATTTCTCCTACACATATCTCTACCATGATTATAAGAAGAACTAGAAGCAAACATTGCATGAGAATCATAAGCATATGAATCAAAATGATTATAAGCATTTCTAGCATGTCTCCTATCATAATACATAAAAGCATGATTCTTTTTAGTATTACTAGCCATCGGGGCCTTCCCCTTCTCCTTGACGAAGATGGGAGCCTTATGGCTTGTTAAGTTCTTGGCTTCCCTCTTGAAGCCAAGCCCATCCTTAATTGAGGGGTGTCTACCAATCGTGTAGGCATCCCTTGCAAATTTGATTTTATCAACTTCATTCTGGCTAGTCTTAAGTTGGGCATTAAGACTAGCCACTTCATCATTTAATTTGGAAATTAGAACTAGGTGTTCACTACAAGCATTAACATCAAAATCCTTACACCTAGTACAAATTTCAACATGTTCAACACAAGAATTTGATTTACTAGCTACTTCTAGTTTAGCACTTAAATCAATATTAACACTTCTTAAGGTAGAAATGGTTTCATGACAGGAAGATATTTCACTAGAAAGCATTTCATTTCTTTTCACTTCTAAAGCATATGATTTTTGTGCCTCTACAAATTTATCATGTTCATCATACAATAAATCTTCTTGCTTTTCTAAAAGCCTATCCTTTTCATTCAATGCATTAATTAATTCATTGATTTTCTCTATCTTAGATCTATCTAAGCCCTTGAACAAGCAAGAATAATCTATGTCATCATCACTAGACTCACTATCACTAGATGAAGCATAAGTGGAGTCTTGAATACTCACCTTCTTCTCCCTTGCCATAAGGCAAGTGAGACGCTCGTTGGGGAAGAGAGCCGATTTGTTGAAGGCAGTGGCGGCGAGTCCTTCGTTGTCGGAGTCGGAGGAGGAGCAATCCGAGTCCCACTCCTTTCCTAGATGCGCCTCGCCTTTTGCCTTCTTGTATTGCTTCTTCTTCTCTCTTTTGTTCCCCTTTTCCTGGTCACTTTCATTATCGGGACAGTTAGCAATGAAATGACCAAGCTTACCGCATTTGAAGCATGAGCGCTTCCCCTTGGCTTTGGTCTTGCTTGGTTGTCCCTTGTGACCTTTAAGCACCGTCTTGAATCTCTTAATGATGAGAGCCATCTCTTCATCATTAAGGCCAGCCGCCTCAACTTGCGCCACCTTGCTAGGTAGCGACTCCTTGCTCCTCGTTGCCTTTAGAGCAATGGGTTGAGGCTCGTGGAGTGGTCCGTTCAACGCGTCGTCGACGTATCTTGCCTCCTTGATCATCATCCGCCCGCTCACGAATTTTCCAAGCACTTCCTCGGGCGTCATCATCGTGTACCTGGGATTCTCACGAATATTGTTCACGAGATGAGGATCAAGTACGGTAAAGGACCTGAGCATTAGGCGGACGACGTCGTGGTCCGTCCATCGCGTGCTCCCGTAGCTTCTTATCTTGTTGATAAGGGTCTTGAGCCGGTTGTACGTTTGCGTTGGCTCCTCGCCCCTTATCATCGCGAACCGTCCAAGCTCGCCCTCCACCAACTCCATCTTGGTGAGTAAGGTGACGTCGTTCCCCTCATGAGAAATCTTGAGGGTGTCCCAGATTTGCTTGGCGTTGTCCAAGCCGCTCACCTTATGGTATTCATCCCTGCACAAGGAAGCTAGAAGAACAGTAGTAGCTTGTGCATTTTTATGAATTTGTTCATTAATGAACATGGGACTATCCGAACTATCAAAGTGCATTCCACTCTCTACAATCTCCCATATACTAGGATGGAGAGAGAATAGGTGACTACGCATTTTGTGACTCCAAAATCCGTAGTCCTCTCCATCAAAGTGTGGGGGCTTGCCAAGTGGAATGGAGAGCAAATGAGAATGTGAACTTTGCGGAATACGAGAGTAATCAAAGGAAAAGTTCGAATTAACCGGTTTTCTCCTCTCGTAGTCGTTGTGGTCCTCATCCTTTTGGGAAGAAGTAGACTCGTCGCTGTCGTAGTAGATGATCTCCTTGATGCGCCTGGTCTTCTTCTTCTTCCCATCCTTTCGTCTTTGACCCGAGCCGGAGTCGGTAGGCTTGTCGTCCTTCGGCTCGTTGACGAAGGTCTCCTTCTCTTTGTCGTTGATCACTATACCCTTCCCCTTAGGATCCATCTATTCGGGCGGTTAGTCCCTTTGTGAATAGAACGGCTCTGATACCAATTGAGAGCACCTAGAGGGGGGGGGGGGGTGAATAGGTGATCCTGTAAAAACTTCAAACTTAAGCCACAAAAACTTGTTAGCGTTAGCACAGTTAATGCCAAGTGGCTAAGGTGAAGTCTTCAACAAAACACAATACCACAAGAATCAAGCACAGAGGGACACGGTGGTTTATCCCGTGGTTCGGCCAAGCCAATGCTTGCCTACTTCCATGTTGTGGCGTCCCAACGGACGAGGGTTGCAATCAACCCCTCTCAAGCGGTCCAAAGACCCACTTGAATACCACGGTGTTTTGTTGTTCTTATCTCAATCCCGTTTGCGAGGAATCTCCACAACTTGGAGCCTCTCGCCCTTACAAAAGATGTTCACAAAGAATCACGGAGTAAGGGAGGGATTAGCAACTCACACACAACACAAAGATCACAGCGAATACGCACACACAAAACCCAGACTTGAGCTCAAGAGGCTAACACACTAGAACAGAGCTCAAATCACTAGAATTTCAAACAAGTGCGCAAGATTGATGTGTGAGTGATCAAGAGTGCTCAAGGAATGCTTGGGTGCTTCCTCCATGCGCCAAGGGGTCCCTTTTATAGCCCCAAGGCAGCTAGGAGCCGTTGGGAACAAATCTGGAAGGCCATCTTTGCCTTCTGTCTCGTGGCGCACCGGACAGTCCGGTGCACACCGGACACTGTCCGGTGCCCGATTTGTTTCCAAAAACAGCACTTCTGACCGTTGCTGGCTGCTCCAGATCTGCGCTTAGTTGGCGCACCGGACATGTCCGGTGCACACCGGACAGTCCGGTGTTCCTTCCCGACCGTTGGCTCGGCCACGTGTCTCGCGCGGATTGCGCGGCCGACCGTTGGCCCTGGCCGACCGTTGGCTCACCGGACAGTCCGGTGCACACCGGACAGTCCGGTGAATTTTAGCCGTACGCCGTCGGCGAATTCCCGAGAGCGGCCAGTTCGCGCGGAGGAGGTCTGGCGCACCGGACACTGTCCGGTGCACACCGGACAGTCCGGTGCTCCAGACCGAGCTGGGACTTGGCTGCACACAGCCATGTCATTCTCTCCCCTTTTCTCTATTTCTTCATGCTGTTTCTAACACTTAGACAAACATGTTAGTCCATAAAACCAATGTACTAAGGCTTAGAAACATACCTTTATCTCATGATTTGCACCTTGTTCATCCATGTACACAAATTCATAATTTAACACATGTGTTGGCACTCAATCACCAAAATACTTAGAAATGGCCCAAGGGCACATTTCCCTTTCAACTATCCGATGGCCCAGTTGTCAGAAGCTCCAACGGTCGAACCCTAACGGTTGGGTGACGTGGCTGGCGCACGGGACAGTGTCCGGTGGTGCACCGGACTGTCCAGTGCGCCCGTCGACAGTAGAGTTCCCTAACGACCACTTTGGTGGTTGGGGCTATAAATACCCCCCCAATCACCACACTTCAAGGCATCCAAGTTTTCAGCCATTGCATTCAATACAAGAGCTCTAGACTTCACTCCAAGACACAAACAAGAGATCAAATCCTCTCCCAAGTCCAAAGTTCACTCCAATCAAATAGTGACTAGTGAGAGAGAGAGATATTTGTGTTCATTTGAGTTCTTGCGCTTGGATCGCTTTTCTTCTTCCTCATTTCTTGTTCCCAAGTCATTTGTATGTAACACCCCAGGTGTTACCAAGGCCCTGACTCCCTACTTACACCCATGACCTGTTATTCCATTTGGTTAAAAAAACTTGGAGGAGAGGGAGCACTTAAGACCTTGGAAGCATGAGTGAGCTAAGAAATGCCAAGGACCAAAGCATTACCCAAGCTTTTAAGCAATAATCACCTTGGGCAAGGAAGGATTGAACCTTGGGCCCCCTCTCTTGAAGCCTTTAGTTGAGAAAAAGATTAGGCAAATACACATTTCATAATTTAAACCCTTAACCAAAGTTTAAGAGTACCAAAATGTTTACAAAAGACAGTAAAGGAACTTTGCAAAAAGACCCCTAAATCAGCCCCCAAGTGGAAAACACTATGGAATCACCCCCCATTCCTTCTAAGTCCAAAATCAACTCTAATTTAAAGATCAGGGGTGTTCACCTAGCTAATGGCACCAAAACCCCAGGGTCTAAATAGCAAAAAGGAGCCAAATTATCTAAGGAACCCCCTAGAAGAGTTTGAACCCAAGCCAAGACCGTTTGACACGAGTTGGCACCTGTTTTGTTTCGGGTTGAACAGTGCAGACAAACAAGACTTGGCGCCACCATATCTTCTAAACCAGACCCGATCTTCCCTTGGAACTCACATGAACTAGGTAGCCCTAGGTGCAGGGAAGAAATCTTACACAAGCCTTATGGCAAGATTCGCACGTTTGGCTGCTCAGCAGGCGCAAGAACAAGGGCAGAAAGCAACGGCCACGTGTTCGACGCGCTCTGGGCTCGCCAGAGCACGCCCGACGCGCGCCCCGCGTGCCCCGCGTCGCGCCGAAGCCCAGCCGGCGCCATGGCCCGCGCCCGTGCCTATAAAGCACCCAGGGACTTCGACCGTACCCCTCCGCACGCGCTCGAACTCACCGGAGCCCAAAACCACCGGCGTCTGCCCGTGCACGGCGTGCCCGCGGCCGCCCGATCCCCCGGCACCGTAGACCGGCCAACAGAACCCTTCTCGACCCCGTTCAACCCTCGGAGAAGACTGTGCACACCTCGGTGAAGCTCCCCGAGCAAGGAATCGGAGTTTGCTTCGCCGGAGAAGCCAGTCCACGGTCGCCGGACTCCACCCGACCGCCGGTGAGTGTAGACCGGGTAATCCTCTGCTCTATTCTTCGATTCCTTGTGCACATAGCCTCTGCGTCACCCCGTGAAGCTCATCGTGCCATTGGATTGAACTAGATCGCCGTGGTTTGGCCGGAACAACCGCCGCCGACGAGAGCACCCGCCTGCGCGCGTGGACCGGACGATTCCGGCCACCCCCGCCGTCGAGCCGTACACTGTTGTGACCGCCAGGACCTCCCGGAGCCAACCCCGCCCCTCGCCGGACCTCTCTCGCCGCCGGTAAGCCACGCTGCCCTTTTCTTTTTCGCGGGTACTGTTTAAACCTAGGGAGGGACCGCGGGGGAGAAGAAGAAAAGGTTAGGGGGTTTTGCGCTTTGTCAGTGACTCAGAGGAATAGTAGCGCAGGGGTATAACTGAGAGAGTTAGTTTGGAAGGAGCCCGAGGACTTCGGTGCAAAGTGGTTTTTCCAGGAAACCTTTTTAAAATATGATTTAAATTCAAACAGAGCTTAAACAATTCATATCTTCTGTTTTGTTCACCCAAATTAAGTCAAACCAATTTTGTCAGATCTTAAATAAGGTAAACTACTTAAGAAAAATATAAAACCCCTCAATGTTACAGAAAATTTTAGAGTTTTGAATTAAATGATTAACTGGCCAAAAGCTAAAAGAAATAAGGAAAAATAGTTACACTATTTAACTGAAGTTAAGAAAATTTAGAGAAGTACCTAATTACTTCCTAACCTGTTTAAAAATAATAAACCTCTCTGTACACCCAGTTAAGATAGAGTTTACCATTTAAACCCCTTTTAGCCTAAAGTTAAAGAAAATATTAATAAAGGTTCAAAGAAGGTACCAAGGAGCACCCATATTTTTGTTAGTCTACCTACTTAGTATAGTTTACTAGAAAAATTTCTTATACTCTGGGTTAGTACAAATTAGTTGGGATACCTTTTATTTTAAGAAAACAAGGAAAACTTAGAAAAACCCTAGAAAAATAACCCCAAGGAGAAAACACCTCAAACCTTGGGATAACTAATGATTTGTTATTATAAACATAGGAAAAATATGAAATCTGTTGTTTGATATTTTTCAAATAACAAGTTAGTTATAAGCACCTTTTTGGCATAAAACTTTAGAAAATCACAACTAAATAACCACCAATTAACCTTCTGTGATTTTTGGCACAGAAGCTTTTGATTACTGTTAGATACCAACAAAAATGACCCTTAAGACAGAACCCACCCCTAGTTAAGAGTTGTAGTGCAAAGTGACCCCCTTTGCCCAACTTTTGTTATTTTTGTCCAAGGCATACCCTTTTTATGCTGGACCTCAAATTCATAGGACAAACTATAGTGACCAATGGCAACCCACTGTAATTTTTATAAAATTGTTGGAGCAAGTTAAACCACTATTGTAGTTCAAACCCACACTAGAATTCATAAATAGAAAATAAAGGGGAAAATGAATGATGGAAATTAGTGTCACCCTAAAACCCTTGGCTAATTGTCCACTGAAATATATAAGGGAAATACAAATCCACTATGCCTATCCTTAACAAAACCTAAACCTAGAGTGATAAGCATAAACCACTAAAGGCCACGTATGACAAGAAACCCTAAGTCACTAACTAACTTAGTTTTTCTTCCTTTAGCATAATGTTGTTAAATCTTGCATAATCATGACATACATATTCGTTGCATTCGATAGACTGCAACCTTGTTGACGGAGAGTACGTCCTCGTGCTGGAGCAAGGAGCTGCTCAGGAGGTAGCCCCGGATCCAGCACCAGAGCCTGCACCAGAGGATCTGCCTTCCACAGCTTTGGAAGGCAAGCGCCGGTTTATGCATAACCTGTTAATTATGCTATTTTACTACACTTATTGTTTGTAGGATTGAATGTGCACTTAAGTGTAGGAGTCGTTTGAAACCTTAGTTGCATGATCTCAGGAATCCTTTTGAGATGAATACTAGTATGCTAGGTCGAGTAGCTGCTTTATTAATTAGGATCTCGGTAGAAGTCGAGTGATTTTTCTAGCACTCGCGCGAGGTCAGGAATTGGTTGTACCTACTTTCCTATCATAATGATGCTGGTCTGTGGACAACGATCCATGGGGATTGGTTGTCTACAAGATGGAAAATTGAATAAGGATTAACGTGCGGATACCTGTGTCAAGCGTTTGAACGTACTAAGCACATGCCGAGAAATATGGTAAATCGGTAAGCCTAGTACCTGAGTGAACCTGGCAGTGGACATATTCCCTCACGCGACCTGAGACAAGGTCTCCCATTCCGGTTATGGTGGGTACAAGTGCGGTCACTGCACGATGGCAGTCGGGGTCAGTGAGGCATTGTACGCCAAGGCGGTGAGCCCTGATCTGCTGACGGGAAATCGATGGGGACGGTTGATGTGTGTGGGGACGGAGTGCCTCGCCACGTCGTGTGTTTAGGTTTACCTTGCAAGGATAAAAACTCGATTCGAATCGTCTGCTTCTCGCAGCTAATGAGACTGCTTGATCCATTGTACTGCATTGAGTAACAAGTGGAAATGGGATGAGTTGACACAAGTTGTTGATTGCTAAATATGTTTGATACCATGTATGAGTAGATAGTACACACTTAGCCTTAAGAGAGTCACACTTAAACTTGACAAAACTAAAACTGGATTTACAAACTCAGCTAGTGCTTTTTGGCAACCAAACCCCACAGCCAAACAACTGCATGTCTAGAGGTAGGGGAGTAGACTCCTCACACCGGGTAAGTCTAGCTGAGTATTAGTATACTCAGCCTTGCTTGTGGCATAATTTTATAGGTTCTCTGGAGGACATGGTTGCTGGAGTGACTTGGCCGTCCATCTTGCCACCGGGTTGGACAGTCGAGTGGGATCCTGCCTCGGCTGAGGAGGAGCATGAGGAGTGATGGGACAAGCTTCCCCATCTCTCTGTTTATTTATCGTTAGTTTCATTCCGCTGCACTTCGAACAGTAATGACTACTTTTGCAAAACTCCGATGATGATGTAATAATTTAATACTCCTTAATGTATGGTTTTATGCTTTATTGTATTTGCTCTGTGACTCACCATCGAGTGAGAGTGTGGTACTTGATCCTGTAAGTGGCCTCATCGGACTAGATCCGAGGGATTGTCGGGTTATTCCCATTTAAGTGTGGTCTAGCCTTCGAGGCAGGACTTAGGTACTTAAGTTGGAATAATTCGGGCAGTTCCGCCACATTGTAATCAAGGCAAGAGACACCAATTGTGTGGTGGTCCTTGTGGGGACTAAGTGTCCCGATTGATTGAGAAGAGAAGCTCACTCGGTCTAGGTGACCGTTTGAGAGAGGGAAAGGGTTGAAAGAGACCTGGTCTTCGTGACCACCTCAACGGGGAGTAGGTTTGCAAGAACCAAACCTCGGTAAAACAAATCACCGTGTCACACTCTTCATATGCTTGTGATTTATTTTTTGCCCTCTCTTTCGGACTTGATTTTAATTCTAACGCTAACCCCGGCTTGTAGTGTGTGCTTAAGTTTATAATTTTCAGATTCCGCCTATTCACCCCCCTTCTAGGTGACTTTCAGAAGCCCTTGGACACATGTTATAGATCGGTTCCCATTGGTGATGTGGCTTGTTGGACGGTTGGTACTAACTGCAACAGTCATAGATCAATCTGGTTGGTCGGTAGATAGATGTGTTGACCAGTCGATCAGATTAGTACCGACCATGTTAGCGCGTTTTGACCGGACGATTCGATGATGATGTATCGTCCAATGATGTCATCGAACCATCGAACCATTGGATCATTACTGGTCGACTGGTTATATGTAGTCATTTTTGATTGGTCAGTTTGTTCGGTATCTATTTGAATCAGTCAGATTTAGCGATGTGACGTGTTTTGATTTTGTCTTTGTGTGTGTCACATTATCTTGCCATTTTAAAATGTTTGAAGTCCAAAAAATATAAAAATCTAAACAATCAAAAAAGGAAGAAATGGAATTAGACATATAAATAATGGGTGTTTGGGTTCAATATCACCCCACTCTTTATTTCGCTCATATTCCCTTATATTCTAGCCACATACTCTATTTTAACATGGATCCTATATGGAATCCAAACTTTTAAACCTTCATTGACTTGCTCATGAACTAATCTCCATGACTTCCTAACACCCATGGCAGTGTTGGAGAGGTCTTCTTTGGCGAGCTTTCTCTCGTACATTGTCATCGAAGGGATGTTCTTGCTTGTTCATAGTTCATAACTATATAACATCTAATTCGATACCCATATCATCCCCCTATGTATTTATATCGACCTTCCATAGATGCTTCTCGTCTTCCCAATGATGATTAACGCTCATGTTCCTCTTCTCACTAAAGCTTCTACTGCCGATGATACTCTTCCTCCATCATTCTCTTATCCATATCCTCCTCCATATCCATATGAATTGTATGGTTCCCCTCCTTCATATGATGTTCTATATGGTGCTCATTCTTCATTCTCACCTATTTGGTGCTCCTCCCTCGTATGGTGCTCTTCCTCATGCAACCATGATAATGCCCCTAAACAACAGTGATGTCGTTTTGAACAAGTCTTCTTACTCCAATCCCCTATAATTTCAACAATGAAGGAATTGTACGAAGATAGATGATGAAAAGCTAGTAAGTACATGTATATATATTTCAAAGTCCACACATTTTTAGGTTCATAATAGTTTTTTAAGTTCACATTTTTAGTGTACGTGTAGCTATTACTCTCGGTGGAACCCATTGATGACAACGGTAAGATTTGATCATCGTTCAAGAACAAATAGCCAACATGCATAATTCCACCATAGAAGCTCCTTGACTTGTAGTCCCCAAGCAGTTGAAGGATTGGTGACAAACGAGCAACCAGAAGATCGTTCTCTTTAATGGCATCTACAATCTTGTATGTGGTTCGGTCGAGTGAAATAGATGATGTTATGTTGTTTGAAACGACCAGCCAGAGTTTCTACAACAATCCTGGAGAAACTGAGTGCAAGCTAGAGTGTATATGGTGTCCTCTTCGCCATCAACCTAAGTGGTGCGCAATGCATTGTGACAACGACGACTGATGAGAGTAAAAGATCTTATCTTAACATCACAGGAAAGTCTTGTATGCACCACACCCTGCTGGTATAGGGCAAGAGCTAATCGAAAGGGAAAGGACCCCAATAACAAGTAGTAGCATCGAGTCCTCATATGTGGAGAAAGAAATATTAAAGAAGCTCTACAAGTATAATGAGAGAATTAATTAAACTAAATTATTTGGGCAAATTAACGAACTGCTAAATCGTTTATCGCTGGCGTGAACGAAGACATGAAAAGCAAGCATAAATTAGTCTTGAAAACTTGACAAAATAACTTAATCTCTACTACTTATTAAGGCTGCAAGTGGGTAGCCTGCCTCCCTTACGTTCTACTGTTAGACAATCACAGTCGCTCGTTATATCGTTCTGTGATCTAAGCCGTCCGATCCCGCGGCAGTCCGCTCTTCGATCCAACCCACTGGCCCCGCAGACATCATGCGCAATCGACCGCGCGCAGATGGCTGTCGTCTGCCAGGCATGGCTCGTGGCGGTCGCGCAGGCGACGGCTCTAAAATTTCAGCTCCCATCGCTCCTCCTCCCGGCTGTAGACATGACTGGCGTATACTGCTACCTCAGCGGTTGCCGCAAACACAACATGTTGCCCGGGCCCTGCTACTTCGGCTCATAAGACGGTGGCTGGTTCTTCCTCGCCTACGGCCAGACTTGCGGGCACCGGCTGCTCAACATCCGCACCAGAGACTCCCCCGCGCTACCCGACGTGCTCTTCGGCCTCGCCGCTCACAAAATCCACAGAATGGTCGTCCTCGCCGCCATACAGGGAGGAGCAAAAGGGCAGCTTAAGTAATCGCTTGAATGGGCAGATACGGGATACAAGTCACCAAAGCATCTTCTTGTTCCAGAATAGACCTCGTTTTTATTTCCATCTGTTCTTCTCCGGTGTTGTAACAGGGCCCAGTATCCTTCGTATTGTACAATCACCATATCTTGTTCTTGTGCCAAAATAGCATCAATACTACCCCAATGACAATGGTGAAAGGAGCATACTTCCGAATCAACGCCTAGCAATTTGAAAATTTTGGATGTCAACGAAACAATAAGGCCAAAACAGTTGAGGAACGCTGGACGTGTAGGGCATGCAATTCATAAAACAACACCGTTCTCAAATTCAAAATATTCTAAAACTTGTAGTTCTAGCTTTCAAATTCAAAATATTCTAAAACTTGTAGTTCAAGCACACATGTAACAATGATAACTGAGGCCACAACTTGTGACTTAACCCAACATTAAAATCACATTATGTAGCACTAATAAATAAATAAACAAATAAGTGCACATCAGACTAAAGTTTTATTTTGTGCATCTGAAATTCAAAACAGAAGTTAGAATCTGGTTTGAATATTGAAATTTTTAAAAAAAGAAAATAAAATGGGAAAGAAAAGAAAAGGAAAGGTCAAACCTGCATCTGGGCCTAATGCGCTCCGTCGGCCCACTTCCCCCTTCCGCGCGCTCAGCCCAGACTCTCGGGTCGCGTGATCCTTTACACCGACTGGTGGGGCCGCTTGGTCAGGGACTCGACCATTGGCCCTGCTGCGTGCGCGCCTTGCTGGCTGTGGGCCCGAAGTGTCAGCGCTCTACCCCTCCCCCTTACTCCACGCGGACATCGCTGCCGCCCAACAATATGTGCCGACTTCGCCGGGGAAATCGGGGAGCATCTGCCGACCTTAGACCTGCAGTGCTGGGTATATAAAGGACCGAGCCCATTGCCCTTCTACTCACCCAATTCCGTGAGCCACGCAGCGAGAGACACCAAGCACACAGGAAATCGATAAGAAGCGCCACCACCGGTAAAGTTGGGGAGAATCATCGCTGGGGTTGGAACTTGGAGTCAGAGAGCTTCGCTTTCTCTTGAGGAACGTGTCTGCGATTACTGTTGAGATCTGGTGGCAATTTCTCGCCGCACTTCTTGCTCCATGAAAGTCGCCTAGAGGGGGGTGAATAGGGGGAATCTGAAATTTACAAACTTAAGCACACACTACAAGCTGGGGTTAGCGTTAGAATTAAAATCGAGTCCAAGGGAGAGGGCGAAAACAAATCAACCAAGAAATAAAGTGGATGACACGATGATTTGTTTTACCGAGGTTCGGTTCTTGAGAATCTAGTCCCCGTTGAGGTGGTCACAAAGACCGGGTCTCTTTCAACTCTTTCCCTCTCTCACACGGTCACCTAGACTGATTGAGCTTTCTCCTTAATCAAACGGGTCACTTAGACCCCACAAGAACCACCACACACTTGGTGTCTCTTGCTTTGATTACAAGTCACTTGAAGAACAAGAATGAGTAAGAAGAAAGCGATCCAAGAACAAGAGCTCAAAGAACACTAGCAAAACACTCTCTCTAGTCACTAGTTGTTTGTAGTGGATTTGGGACTTGGAGAGGCTTTGATTCTTTTGAATTGTGCCTTGTATTGATTGCACTAGCTCTTGTATTGAATGAGATGTCTGAAAATCTTGGATGCTTGGAGTGGTGGTGGTTGGGGTATTTATAGCCCTCAACCACCACATAGCCGTTGGGGAGGCTGTCTGTCGATGGGCGCACCGGACAGTCTGGTGCGCCACCGGACACTGTCCGGTGCGCCAGCCACGTCACCCAACCATTAGGGTTCTGAAGATTCTGACCGTTAGAGCGCTGACTTCATGTCGCACCGGATAGGTCCTGTTCACTGTCTGGTGCGCCTCTGACGCCTGCTCTGACTTCTACACGCACTGTTGATGCATTGTTCACACTTTTGCAGATGACCGTTGCGCTGTTAGCCGTTGATCTGCTTGGTGCACCGGACAGTCTGGTGGCACACCGGACAGTCCGGTGAATTATAGCAGAGCGGCGCTTGAGAAACCCAAAGGTGAAGAGTTCAGACTGTACGCCCCCTGGTGCACCGGACACTGTCTGGTGGCACACCGGATAGTCCAGTGTGCCAGACCAGGGTTCTCTTCGGTTTCTTTTGCTCCTTTCTTTTGAATCCTAACTTGATCTTTTTATTGGTTTGTGTTGAACCTTTATGCACCTGTAGAATACATAATCTAGAGCAAACTAGTTAGTCCAATATTTGTGTTGGGCATTCAACCACCAAAATCATATAGGAAAAGGTTTGACCCTATTTCCCTTTCACTACACCAACCGGCCTTCCTCCACTACGGATTAGCCTCGTCACAACCCAATCAATGGTAACACCACTCCTATTGAATTTGCCGTCGTATCCGCATCACATAGAACCTGCCAACATTGGGGATAGGGCTCCTGGGCGCCGGGCGCACTGCCCGCCGGCGCCGCCGCCGCCGTGCGGGACTGTTTGGCGCCGCCACTATGTGGCTGTTGTGGAAGAAGTGACCCCGATTGTTGATCTGGGTTTGGGTGGCGGAGATTAGATCCCAACGTTATAAAATCCTAAGTGTCTTCGTCTGATCGGACGGTTGGATCGTGAAGCGGAGGCAGCCCTTTGGCTCATTAAATCTAGATCGTCGATATCTGATCGGACGTGTTCTAGGTGTGGCGTATGTTGGCCATGGATCTCTGATCCTCTGGCCACGGGCGCGTATTGGTTCGATAATGGGTCTGTCTAATCTGGCACGTCCGGTGGCGATCGGACGGCTGATGTTGTTCCGTACCCCTTCGCCCAGACATTTTAGCGTATGAGCCCCTCGGTAACTTCAAAATAAACCCGTCATCCCTCGCTGTGTAAATATTAACACATTTGGGTGAGAGCACCTAGAGGGGGGGGGGGTGAATAGGTGATCTTGTAAAAATTAAACACTAAATAGCCACAACTTGATTGTTAAGGAGTTAGTAAAATCAAGTGGCTATGGAACACGCTCGTGCAAATAAGGCAATCACAAGAAGCAACACACGAGACACGCGATTTTTATCCCGTGGTTCGGCCAAGTAACACTTGCCTACTTCCACGTTGTGGCGTCCCAATGGACGAGGGTTGCACTCAACCCCTTTCAAGCGATCCAATGATCAACTTGAATACCATGGCTTTCTTCCTTATAGTCTTTCTCCCATTTGCGAGGAATCTCCATAGATTGGAGCCTCTCGCCCTTACAAGTTTGTCACAAGAGAATCACAGTAGTAAGAGAGGGAGAGCAACACACGCAAGACTCAAATCCGTAGCACACACACGCACACAAGCCAAGACTTGAGCTCAAAACACAGCACAGGGAGTATGAAACTCAAACGGAGCTCAAATCACTAACATAATCGATCAAATGCGTGGAGGTGGAGTCTAGATGTCTTAGTATACTTAGAAAGTGCTTGGTTTTCTGCTCCAGGCGCCTAGGGGTCCCTTTTATAGCCCCAAGGTAGCTAGGAGCCGTTGGAGATCAACATGGAAGGCTATCCTTGCCTTCTGTCGAGTGGCGCACCGGACAGTCCGTTGCGCCACCGGACGACCACTGTAGCTTGTCCTGTGCACGATCTCCTTCCATATCGGGCGCATCCGACCGTTGCTCCTCGGGGCTGGTTGGCACACTGGACAGTCCGGTGCACCCAACCGACCGTTGGAGCGGGCCACGTGTCGTGCGTTGATCGCGCGGACGACCGTTGGCGCTGGCGCCGTTGGCTCACCGGACAGTCCGGTGATTTATAGCCACGTCGCCTTTTTCTTTTCTCGAGAGTGACGAGTTCGTCGTAGATGACTCACCGGACAGTCCGGTGCACCACAAGACAGTCCGGTGCACCATCAGACAGTCCGGTGAATTATAGCCATACAACTCCATCGTTTCCCGAGAATGGCTAGTTCACCGTTGACCAGCCTGGGGCACCGGACACTGTCCGGTGCACCACCGGACAGTCCGGTGTGCCAGGCCGAGCTAGAGTTGGTTGTACAGCCATCTCTTCTTCAATTGCAATATACTTTTCTTGGCACTATTTTTAACACTTAGCCAAACACATTAGTATACAAAAGCAATTCACTAAGTCTAGAAACATACATGTTCTTTGATTTGCACTTCTTGCTCTTTTAGCACATAAGAGTTCAATACATTGTGTTGGACATATAATCACCAAAACACTTATAGAAATGGCCCAAGGGCACATTTCCCTTTTAATCTCCCCCCTTTTTGGCGATTTATGCCAACACATTAAAAAGCAACAAAAAGAAGTGCAACATCAATGCAAGTGAAGACCAAATTGTTTTTGCTAAAGATTTGGCATATTTGGATCACTCTTTGCCACCACTTGGTTTGTTTTTGAAAATCAAATTCTTTTTCCTATCTCTAAGTCAAACACACTTGTTTGGGCAAATAGAGAGATATTCCAAGAGTAAAATTGGTCAAGTGCCAAAAACTCTCCCTTTTCCCATAATCAAAATTCTCCACCATAAGAGAGCAAATTTTGCAATAAGAGTATTTTGGACAAAACACAAATTTTAACTCTATTGTTTTCAAAATTCACAAGTGGTTGGCTGATCCATTTGCTTTGGCCTTTATTTCTCCCCCTTTGGCATTAAGCACCAAAACAGGATCAATTGTGGTCCTTTTAACCCCATTACCTCACCAAAAATGTCAATTAAGAGAAAAAGGCAATGAGAGCATAAGCATGAACTTGGAATTAAATACACTAGTACCGGAGTGCAGTGGAAGTCTTTGCATCGTCCAAGTTCACTTTCCCTTTCAATGCACCTTTGAGACTACATCACGTATACTCAAACAAACAAATTAGTCTTAAAGGGATCAAGTTGTAGCACATCTCCCCCTAAATACATGCAACATTTGCATACATACTTGTGAGGTCCGGGGATGACTTGTACAACTTGAGCACCACAGCCAAACAATAATTGATTTAAATGCACAAAGTAACATGATCAAAGGCATAGAACACATGTATGCTATAGATCAATCCAAGTTACGCGAATCTAAGACATTTAGCTCACTATGCAATCTGTAAAACCTTTTCTCATCTAAAGGCTTAGTGAAGATATCGGCTAGCTGGTTCTCGGTGCTAATGTGATGCACAACAATATCTCCCTTTTGCTGGTGGTCTCTCAGGAAGTGATGTCGGATGTCTACGTGCTCAGTGCCGTTGTGTTCAATAGGATTATCCGCTAAGCGGATGTGGCGGAACCGCCCGAATTATTCCAGCTTAAGTGCCTAAGTCATGCCTCAGGGGCCGTAACACACTTAAATCGGAATAACCCGTCAGTCCCTCAGATCTAGTCTGATACAGCCACTTAACCAGGATCAAATTCCACAATCTCACTCGAAGGTGAGTCACAGAAGAAATACAATAAAACAGGAATCCTCAAATTAAGTACTGAGTTATTACATAAATCGGAGTTTTGAATAGCAAATAAGAGTTCACGAAATAAAATGCAGCGGATAATCGATGTCGTCGGTATCGAGGAGATGGGCAAGGCCTAGCCCACTACTCCTCATGCTCCTCTCCTGCCGGAGCAGCATCCCACTCGACCGTCCAACCCGGTGGCAGGGTGGTAGGCCAAGTCACACCATCAACCATTTCCTGAATGGTACCTGCAAAAATTATGCCACAAGCAAGGCTGAGTATACTAATACTCAGCTAGACTTACCCGGTGTGAGGAGTCTACTCCTCTACCTCTAGACTATGCAGCTGTTTGGCTGAGGGGTTTGGTTTGCCAAAAGCACTAGCTGTTTCTAAAATCCATTTTTTTAGCTTTTCAACTTCTATCATCATTAACTTAGCTAGGTTTGCTCCTTCTAAGCATACATGGTGACAAGCATTTAGTTCAATCAACAAGTTATCTCATGTAACCTCATTTCACTTTTTACTCGATGCAGTACAAGGAACCAAGCAGTCTCATTAGCTGCGAGAAGCAGACGATTCGAATCGAGTTTTAACCTTGCAAGGTAAACCTAAACACACGGCATGTCAGGGTACTCCGACCCCACACATGACAACCGTCCCCATCGATTCCCCGTTCGCGTCCAGGCCTCACCGCCTTGGCATACAATGCCCCACTGACCCCGGCTGCCGCCGTGCAGTGACTTTACTTGTACCCACCATAGCTAGCATGGGAGACCCAGTCTCAGGTCGCATGAGGGATAAAGTCCACGCCCGGCTTCACTCAGGTACTAGGTTTACCGGTTACCATTTTTCCCGGCATGTGCTTAGTACGTTCAAAAGCTTGACTCAGGTATCCACACATTAATCCTTAATTCTTTTTCCCGTCTCATGGACAAGGCATCCTCCCTGGACCCAAGTCCATAGACTAACACATATCCCGTTATCAAGATGAATACAATCAATTTCTGACCTCGCGCGAGTGCTAGAAAAATCACTCGACTTCTACCGAGATCCTGATTAGCAAGCAGCTACTCGACCTAGCATACTAGTATTCATCTCAAAAGGAATCCTGAGTTCATGCAACTAGAGGTTTCAAGCAACTCCTACACTTAAGTGCACATTGCAATCCTACAAGCATTAAGTGTAGTAAAATAGCATAATTAACAGGTTATGCATAAGACCGGGGCTTGCCTTCAATTGCTGGGGCTGCGGGGAGATCCTCACTAGCAGCCTCTGAAGCCTGCTCCTGGTCCTCCTCTTGGACAGGTCCTTGCTCGGGGATGAGCACGTACTCTCCGTCGGCAAGATTACAATCTAATGAATGCAATGCGTAAGATACATGCATGATATGATATATACTTTTAGAAATTACAACTTCTGACGATGTATGATCTACTTGAGTTAACAAGGTTAACTTTACTTATGTAAGACCCTTGGGTGGTATACTTGGTAAATTAGGTTAAACCTAGCTAAGGCAAGTGGTAGGTTTTATTTTTGGGGGTTCCACTGGATTCTTTTTAAGTCTTAGTGAGAGTTGATAAGTACTCAAGTTAGACTTATTGGGGTGGGGTTTATTTCTTCTTTCCCTTTCTTTTATTCTCTTAAAAGTTTTGGAGTAGGTTTGAACTACAAGTTGCTTTTATAAAATTCTAAAAATTCTGCAAAAATTACAGTGGCTTGGCACTGGTGTATGTTTCTCGGCCTCAAAATTTGGGGATCAGAAAGTGAATAGTTTTCTCTGGACAAAATTATTAAATTCTAGGACAGAAGGGGTGTTTTGAACTACAACTACTATTTAACAGTGGGTAATTCTCTAAAACTTATTTTTGCTGGCTTTTAGGTGTTATAACATGACTTGATACAAATTTCCAGCCATTAATACCTTTTAGTTATTTTACTATGGTTTTCTCAAGTTTCTAGCCAAACAGGTGCTTTCTACTACCACTATATTTGAAAAATATCGAACAACAGAATTCTTATTTTTCTTAGTTATTGTTTTGTGCAAGAGCAATCATTCTAAAGTTTGGCATCTTTTTGCTCAAGGGAAGGGGTGGTATGCATTATTTGAATTGAGTGGCCTTTCTCATAATTTATTAACAATAGGTATGAGTTTGTTCCCTTTTCAGGGGTTTGCATTTTTCTCTGGTGGTTTATCTCATCATAGTTTTAGCAAAATTTTGGTTGCCCATTATTGCATCATTAGGGGTTGTTCATGATTTATTTGGAAATTACCTCCTTATCATTCTATATTTATTTTCCTTACTTAATATGTTGGGCTGAGGTGTTCATCATTTTTGTAGTGGGGCTCTGGTGGTTATAAGTCCACTGGATTTTTATTATCCATTTTGGGTATAGGTTTGAAATTCTAATAATTGATTTTCAGTTCAAATAAGGCTAAATAAAACATTCTAATTTAAAACTGATCTGGACTAATGGTCTCTTCTATTTTCCTAGGTTCTTTGTTACTTAAGCAAACTAGGAAAAATAATTTCACTCACTGTTCATTAATTTCCAATGCCTTTCTGATTTTTCCTAAGTTTTGGGCAAAATAGCTTTAAATGAATATCTACATCATATTTTTCAATACTGGGGTTCCCATTATTTTTAAACAGTGTCTAGATGAGGTTTGAATACCCACAAATTTTCTTAAGTTTAGTACAGAAGAAAAACTAATTTTCCTGAATTAAACTAGGTTTGGTAGGTTTCTGTTTTTAATTTTTAACTCAAAAATTCAGAATAGAAAGCATAGGGTTTATCATTTTTAAATGATAGTTCATAATATTCAGGAGCTAGCAAAATTAGTTTGACAACTTTTTATTAAGAATTCATCGAGTTAGGGGTTTTCTAAGTTCTCTGATCATTTTAAAAAGATTAACAGAATTGATTAAATGGAAAACCACTTTGCACTGGGGTCCCTGGCGGGTATTTTAAGTTTTCCTCGCGGATCGGTCCTTAGGCTACTATTCACATGAGTCACTGACGTTACAGAAAACCCCTTGGGTTCTTCACATCCTAACCCGAGGTCCTTCTCCTATCTTACACAGTAACCGCGGCGGAAAAAAGGGCGGAGGGACTTACCGGCGGCGAGATTGCTCCGGTGAAGTGGTTGAGGACGTAGGGGAGGTTTCGGGGATCACAACGAGGTGCGGGTCGCCGTCGGGGATGGCCGGAGTTGGCCGGTCCACGTGCGCAGGCGGGGTTGCTCGTCGGCGGCGAGGAGTCCGGCCTGCTCACGGTGGGATAGTTCAATCGAACTGGTCAGAGAGGTTCATGGGATGCCAGAGAAGATATGGGTGCAAGGAATTGGTCGGAGACTCACCGGTTAACTCTGTCCACGCGCGGCGGCAGAAGACCGAAGTCCGGTGAGGTCGATCTCGGGTTTCCGGTGAAGTCCGGCCGGGTCCGAGGGCTTGGCAAGCTTCACGGGCCACTGGCGGAGCTAGCCGAAGCACAGGCTCGACTTGGGGGTGGCTGGAGTGGGCTGGCCACGACGGCCGAAGCTTTGGCGGCAATGGCGGGCGGAATTGAGCTCGCTGGAGCTAAGGAGAGGTGGCTGGCCGGTGAGGGTGAGTACAGGGTGAAGTAAGGCGCGCCTGGGGAGGCTTTATAGGCACGGCGTGGTGCACGGGCGGCCGTGGACTGGCGAGCGCGCGCGAGCGTGCACTGGGAGGCGCGGGTGCGCGAACGGGCGTGAACCGGAGGTGTCAGCCTTGGTCGAACACGTGTGCCCGATGCCTCTGCCCGAGTTCAAGCGCTGGTTGGGTGCAAATCTTCGCGAATTTGGGCAAGATCGCTGTGAAGGATTTGTTCAACTGACCTTGCTTTGTCTTTTGTGTATGGACGTCACGCGGTTTTAGGCTAGGGACAGGGAGTTGTAGCGTCACCAAGGTGCTAGTGTCAGAATGTCTGGTCCCGAGGTCAAACTGCGCCAAAACTATGTCAAATGAATTTGGTTTGAGTTCAAACTTTTCCAGAGCGTGTTCAAGGGAATTTGGCACAACTTTGATATTTGGATCTCCTGGTTTTAAGTTTCGAAAAACAGAGAACGCAGTCGATCTTTGAAAAGAGGTCTGAAATTCAGAAATTCAGAAATCTGAATTTCTCCAAGGGCTCATGGTTCAAGGGCTGGTTTGGGAATTTTAAAAAGACCAAATGGCCAAACTCTCTTACTATGGTTTGTTAGTTATTTGATGAACTAAAACTTTGTAATTTGATCGTATCTGAAATTTTGCATTTTTCCCTATGACTTCTCCCAATTACCCTTTATGCTTAACTTGGCTTACTTAGGTTTTTTGTTAGGGTTGCCACATTACTTCCTTTTTGAAAGACCCATTTGTTTTGATCATGATACTTTTAAGTATATGCTTGGGGAATTCTTCATTCTTAAGTTAATTTGATGCTCATGCTTACTTTGGTTCACATAGAATGATGGTTCTTGGTTTGGCATTTTAAGAGAAGCCCTAGGTGACACTGGGGTGTCACAGCCTTCCCCCTTAAAGGAATCTCGTCCCGAGATTCGGGCCAGAGCCCTCCCAGGGTGAAGCGAAGGGTGAGACTTAAAGGAAATGGGTGATTACTGTTATTTTTAGGGTAAAACTGCTCTTCGAATGTCATTCTCTTTGCAACTTCAGAAGGAAGCCCTTTTTAAGTTTTGCTTCATAGTTACTTCATTCTGAATTAAGATCATATTTTTGAAAATTAGATTCGAAGGGCAGGAGGAGGGGTTGCGGGTGATTACGTACCAGCTTCCTTAGGTAGGCAATCGGGGAAGTTGGATCTCAGGAATTCCTCGGTTTCCCAAGTAGCTTACTCCTCTGAGTGATTACTCCACTGGACCTTGTACATCTTGATCGATTTAGCCCGAGTTGATCTCTCCTTGCAATCTAGAATCTTGGAGGGGTACTCTTGGTACGATAGATCTGGCTCTATCTCCAATTCTGGCTCTGCTAAGATTTCAGTCGGCAATCGAACACACTTCTTTAGCTGAGATACATGGAATACATCGTGAATGGCAGACATTTTTGAAGGTAACTTCAGCTTGTATGCCACGGGTGTCGGTGTTTTGGGTCCGACCGCACACCCGGGGTTGCCCCTCAAGGTGCTTTAGGAGTAGGACGGTGTCGACAACTGTAGCAAAATGGTTCGGGCCGCTTAGAGATGCGTAACACCCTACGTCCTGATGAGTATGCTTGATGGATGTGGCTACAAAAGAGCTCTCTGGATTGAGAATACAGAGAGTTGATGTGGGTGGCTAAGTAAAGGGTCGATCGTTCTGAAGGGGTGCCCCCTAGGCCTTATATACTCGACCGTGGGGCAGTACACGTGGATAAGATAGCAACGAGTAGCTAAAAGATAGTGAACATCTTGTGATTATCCCTACGTAACCCTCGCCGACTTATCCTCGCGTGGCTTCGTTGCATGGAGGCTCCAGCGCGGGAAAGTTGGATCTCTGTTGCAGTTATTCGCTCGGTGCTGCGGGCCGTCTGGGCGTGTACCAATCCGGCCCCATGTCGTTCTGCTTCGCTGGCTGTTTCTCCCCAGGCCTACGAAAGAATGACCTTACGATTTATTGGGCCCTTGGGCCTTTTGTGAGGTCCTTTACTCTTTTAGTGGACCCAGGGGATATCTATCCCCCACAAGCCCCCGATCTTTGGGTTAATTTAGAGATAATCAACCCGAAGATCTCAGGTCCAGCTTGTAGGTGATTTTGAAGAAAAATGGCTTCCTGTTGTCTTCTCCTGCTCCGATCACTCGTTGACCAAAACCCGGCATCGTGCCTGTGCCTTAGAGGTCGGCATTCCAATTTGTGAGATTCTGAGCTTCATTGGGTGCACCGGAGGTGCACCCAATGGGTGTAGCCCCCGAGCTTCGAGTAGATTTTAGAAAATAATCTACTCGAAGGTCCTCAGTAGAGATCATTTCTATTTGCGCTTGCTCATTTTGGGTGAGGGCTGGCTTTTTTAATCTTGTCCCATGCTTTAGAAATCGGCATGATCTCGGCTTGGAATGATAATCCATAGGGTGCGCCGAAGGTGCACCCAATGGGTGTAGCCCCCGACCTTCAAGTGGATTTTGAGGATAATTCACTTGAAGGTCTTCTTTTTATGTCCTTTTGCTGAAGATTACCCTTTCTGCTTGTGAAAAAGTTGGCATGATGTCATCCGTGCTATGTCATCAATATTATGCTTCAGAGGTCAGCATGTATTTTGTCTTTTGCAGCCGAGTTTGCAATCCTTCCGTATCTCGCTAGGTAGTGTAATTTATTTGCTCTGTGACTGATTGGACATTTGATGGACGTTCTCTGTCTAGTCTTCAAGTCATGTCTGTCGACCATATTTTGCACTCTGCTGGCTATATTTGGCTTCCCTCTAACTCTTGTTGATATCTCATTTTTGTCTTGAGGCATTCACTGCATGCTCTGCACAGATGTGACCATTTTGAAAAATATACTGATAATTCCTGGGCGTCCCCCCCCAATGGGTGTGGGCAAGGGACGGCTTGGTACGCTGAGTGTTTTAGCCGGCTGCTTCTGAGTTGTAATGTGATGGGACGGTGAGTGTAATCATATCCTTTGCGCTGTTGACTAGAGACCCAATGGGTGTAGTGTTGCATGAAATGGCGTCAGCCGCCTGACGTGTCTCCAGACGGGTGGAAGTGCTTATTGAATGCTTTGCGACTGTTCAGTGACCGCGGTTGGAGGTGAACGGTTGCCTTCCCCTTCTATAAATAACGCTGTTGCCCCTCTGGTTTCTTCACATCTCTTCGCTGTTCTTTTACTGCTTCCTTCTCTTCTTTCCCGCTTGCTTCCACCATGGGCAAAAGCAACAAGCGCAAGCGCGAACCGACTCCTCCATCGGAGGACTTCGGTGACTCGGAATACTCGGAGGAGGAGTTCTCCTCCGAGTCCGAGGGATCTCCGGCTCCCGTCTCTCCCCCGGCGTCGTCCGATGACTCGGACGACTCCCAGGGGATAGCCACGGAGGTCTGGACGTACATCCGGGCCGTCGAGCGCTCCGGGCTCGAAGGCTCGGATGAGTCGGAGTACTCCTCGGATGAGGAGGACTCTGACGGCGGTGGCGAGGACGAGGACGACGACGACGACGACGACGATGGCGACGACGGTGGTGACGGCGACGGCGGCGGCAGCGGCAGGAGCAGCGGCAGGAGCAGCGGCGACGGCGACGGCAGCAGGGGTAGCACCAAGGGCGGCAGCAGCAGGGGCAGCACCAAGGGCGGCAGCAGCAGGGGCAGCACCAAGGGTGGCGGCGGCGGCAGGGGCAGGGCCAGTGGCTAGACGCCACTGGTCTTCTTAGATATTAGTATAGTTTAGTATAGTTAGAATAATGTAGTAGTAATGTAGAGTAGTGTAGTGTAGTGTAGCAGTAGTGTAATGTAGTATAGTAATAGTAGGGAAGCATCAACTCGCAAAGAGTTGATTTGTAAGCTTATTGACTTCCCTTAATGAAAGAATGTCGTTGGCTTCTTCTTGTTGACTTGCTTTGCTTGATTATAAGGCTGATTCTTTTGAGATAGTAGATGAACAATTTGGACATCATACTGACGCTCCCAGAAGTAGTTGCCGAGTGATCTTGTAGTCTGCATCGACGTTTTAGAGGTAAAGCCGAGCAACCGAATGCTATCCCCACGTCTTAGCGGCAATGCCGAGTGATTGAAGGTCGACATCGGCATTTTAGAAGCAATGCCGAGCGATTGAACACAAGATCAGCGTTTTAGAGGCAACGCCGAGTGAAAGCAGGCCGACGTCGGCATTCTAGAGGTAATGCCGAGCAATTGAACATGAGATCAGCGTTTTAGAGGCAACGCCGAGTGATTGAAGGTCGCCATCGGCATTTTGGAAGTAATGCCGAGCGATTGAACACGAGATCAGCGTTTTAGAGGCAACGCCGAGTGACAGCAAGTCGACGTCGGCATTTTAGAAGCAATGCCGAGCGATTGAACACAAGATCAGCGTTTTAGAGGCAACGCCGAGTGAAAGCAGGCCGACGTCGGCATTCTAGAGGTAATGCCGAGCAATTGAACATGAGATCAGCGTTTTAGAGGCAACGCCGAGTGATTGAAGGTCGCCATCGGCATTTTGGAAGTAATGCCGAGCGATTGAACACGAGATCAGCGTTTTAGAGGCAACGCCGAGTGACAGCAAGTCGACGTCGGCATTTTAGAAGTAATGCCGAGCGATTGAACACAAGATCAGCGTTTTAGAGGCAACGCCGAGTGAAAGCAGGCCGACGTCGGCATTCTAGAGGTAATGCCGAGCAATTGAACATGAGATCAGCGTTTTAGAGGCAACGCCGAGTGATTGAAGGTCGCCATCGGCATTTTGGAAGTAATGCCGAGCGATTGAACACGAGATCAGCGTTTTAGAGGCAACGCCGAGTGACAGCAGGCCGCATGAGCTATTTTGAGGATGATAGCCGAGTGATGAGGTGGCCCATCGTCTTTTTGGAAATAACTGCCGAATGACCACGTGGCATGCTGGGGTTTTGGAAATAACTGCCGGGTGATGACTGGGCACTTTTTGAAACGGTATCTGGCTCGAGAATATCCCATAAGAGCTGCGCTTTTAGCCGCCTTTGCTTTCCGCGCCCTAGTTCTTGCATTCCTACTTCCGAATCCTCTCTGCGCTTGCCTCCAATCTACTCACTGGTAGAATCGAGATGGCTCACAAGAGGAAAATCGTGAGCTCGTCCGCAGTGGTGATTCCTCCAATCGATCCCAACAGCCAATTGCCTTTTGCAGGTAACCACACGTCTATCATCTCCGAATCTGAACTCCTCCACCTCGTATCCATCGGGATTCTCCCTCCACGGGAACTCTGTTCTTGGCGGATTTGCCACGGGACTACTGTCCCGACAGAGGATACCCACGAGTCTGTAGTTTACGCTCCTTTTCTTCTCCGCGGCCTTGGCCTTCCCATCTCTCCTTTTTTCCGTGGCCTCCTTGATTTCTACCACATTAACCTGACCCATCTAAACCCTAACTCAATTCTGCAAATCTCCATCTTCGTTCACTTATGCGAAGCCTTTCTTGGCGTGCTACCGCATTTTGGTTTATGGAAATATCTGTATCATTGTTGCCCTGGGATGGCCGGGGGACAACATCAGTTGGTCGGGGGTGCCAGTTTGGAGATGCGCCGAGGACGGAAGACTGAATATCTTGAGATTCCCCCTAAAGACAGCATTAAAGGATGGCGTCTGGAGTGGTTTATAGTTGACAATTATGGAAATTCTCTCCCCCCCGGTCGGGAAGACAGCCAGACGTTCGTACCCCCAGCTGGACCGAGTCTCCCACAGACGAGGAGGTAGCTGAAGCCAATGTGTTGCTAGCTGAGGTTGGACTGCTGAAAGAGAGAGGTCTAACCGCTGAAGCTGTGGTTGCTGACTTCGTTTTTAAGAACATTCAGCCACTGAAAGATAGGGTCCACCCAGCTTATCTGTATCGAGGACTAGCCGACTCAACTTGGGTTACCAACAGGAGAATCCCTTCTGCTGACTTGGTGAGCCGACTGGAAATGATTCTCAGGGGCAAGGTGTCCAATGTTGGTGCTCCGATGGCGTACTCGGCCTGGAATTTGCCTCCTGCTTTGTCTGCCCTCATTGGTCTGCAAGAGCTGTCCCTGGCCAACTTTGATCAGACTCTTGAGGATATGGTCCCAGAGGACTTGTTATCAGAGCCAGTGGATGATGATGCGATGGAGGTTTGCGCTGCCATGCCTGATGCTGGATTGAGGTCATCCCGTGCCTCGTCGACCTTAGAGCGCGATCTCGAGGGTCGGGATGCTAACTTGGATTGTCCTGGTTCCATGGAAGTGGCTGAGGGCCCGTCAACCTTAGAGGTGGTTATTGCGGGGAGTCTGGACCTCAAGAATGGTGCTGACACATGCCCAGCCCCCGAGGATGTCGCCGGGGATGACTTAGCTCAGATGAAGAGTGTAAGCCACTGCCCAGCCCCCGAGGGTGCTGCCGGGGATGATCCGGCTCAAGTGGGCAGTGCTAACTATGACCCAGCCCCCGAGGGTGCCCAAGCAGGGTCTCCTTCATGCACTTCCATGGACGTTCACGTGGGATCACCTCCACATTCTGGCTGCATGGTGATAGCCCAAACTTTGGACCAGGGGGTCGCTTTAGAGGGCAGCGTCCCCATTGATCGGGCATTTGGCTCTGTTGAAGGCGTTGAGCTGATTCCTACTGATCCATTGCAAGCTGCTTCGGGTGGTGGCCTTGCGCCTGATTATCGGCTGATTTCTCCTGATCTGGGGATCCCTTCGTTCTTTTCCAACCTCCAGGTACTGTGCTGTTTTTAGCTTTATCTTTACGTTGCATGAGCTTTTGTCATTATGCTCATCTGTTCTTCTCATCAGGTTTTGGTGGATGGGATGGCCAGCCAGCTGAGATTGCAGGGTGCTTCCGTTCCAGAAGTGGCTTCGTCTCTTATGTGTTGGAATCCAGTGTCACTTCATCGTCGTGTATCCGAGCTGGAGGCGACTAACACTGGTTAGTGCCCTTTTTCTTTTCTTCGCCTTTGTTGTGGACTGTTTTACCTTCTGACCTCGTTTTGTTTGATTACCTCTTGCTAGGAATGACTCGGCAGATTGCGATTCTTGAGGAAAAACATTCTCGAGATCAGGCTGAATTGGCCCGGCGATGCACTGATTTTGAGGAAAAGTACTCTCAAAGTCAGATTGAGTTGAGTCAGGTCTCCGCTGCCTTAGATGATGCCAATGCACTGAGTTCTTCTCTTCACGCTCAGCTCGACTCTGAAAAGGTGATACACGAAACTGTGCTTTGCCTTGCTGTACTCCTATTATTTGCTTGGTTTTTTGAAGGAACCGACTTGTGCTTGCAGGAAGAAAAACGTATCCTTGCTGCTTCTCGTGATAATCTTGACAGGTTGTATCGAGATTCTAGCAATTCGCTGACCATCTTGGAAAGGAGTCATCGCTTCACCATGGAAGAATTAGACCACCAACGTTGTAAGCTACAGGAATCCATGGAGGAGGTAACCCGGCTTAAGCAGTTGATATCGGCGAAAGATGCTACTATCAAAGGGCTCCGAGCTTCCAAAAACTCTATTGCCCAGGAGTTAGAGAGCGCTCGACTGGCTGCTAAAACTGCTGAAGAAACTTCTGTTACTCTCAAGGCCCAACGCGACAAAGCCTTGGACAAGGCTATTCGGGCGGGACGAATCTTGATGAGGAGACCCGGCGTAGTTATTCCTGAAGACATAAGGGCTGACGTGAACGCCGCCCCTGATTCCTCGAGTCGCCCTTCTTCGTCGGTCGCTCCTGAGAAAGATGTTGCAAAATAGAAAAACATTTCGCGTGCTCCAAGCGCGCGGTTTGAATGATTGAATATTTGTTAGAGGACACCAGTTTACCATTCGAATGACATAATTACTCTCTCATTGTATCAGAATTTGTTAGTTAATGAGTTCGGCAGTAATGACGCGTGATGATTATGAATTTTGTTTGCGGGATATGGAAATCATCCCCCGAATTATATAGGCGTGAGCATGTTGTATCGGTCTTAAGTTGCTACCAACTTTAAGTTGATTGCTGCGTTTGTAGGGCATAGTGGTCACCCTAAGTTAATTACGCGTGAGCATGTTGCACCGCCTTAAGTCGTTGCCGACTTAAGTCGATTGCTCCGTTAGCAGGGCATTGTGGTCACCCCGAGTTAAGTAAGCGTGAGCATGTTGCACCGCCTTAAGTCGTTGCCGACTTAAGTCGATTGCTCCGTTAGCAGGGCATAGTGGTCACCCCGGGTTAAGTAAGAGTGCAAGTCAATCGTGAATGAATTGAGTATCCTTGAGACCTCTTTTTTATTGATGACATATTTCCACTTTACAGAGTACACCATCATCGTCCCAGCAGTTTTGAGGTACAGCTAGGGATAAAACTTTCTGAGGTGTTCTATGTTCCAGGAGTTCCCAACTTCCGTGCCATCCATCTGAGTGAGGCGATACGATCCGGGCCGAGTGACTTCTGCTACCACGAAAGGTCCTTCCCATAAGGGTGATAACTTGTGTCGTCCCTCCCCCGTTAGAATTCGGCGGAGGACAAGATCCCCTACTGAGAAGAATCGTTGTCGCACAGCCTTGTCGTGATGGCGCCTTAGAGTCTGCTGGTACCTTGCTGATTGGATTACTGTGTTTAACCGTTCTTCCTCGAGTATATCTATGTCTTCCAGCCTGGTGGTCTCAGCTTCTGCTATGTTTTCAAAGATCAGCCTTGGCGCCCCAAACTTGAGATCAGCAGGTAGCACTGCTTCCGACCCATAGACCATGAAGAAAGGAGTGTTTCCATGCAGAGCTCGACTAGGTTGGGTTCTTAAGCTCCAAACAACATAGGGTAATTCCCTTATCCACTTTCCTGCGAATTTTTCATTCTTATCGAAGACCTTTTTCCTGAGTGCATCCAATATCATCCCGTTGGCTCGCTCAACTTGCCCGTTGGCTCTTGGATGGGCTACAGATGCATACTTGATCTGAATGCCCTTTTGCTCGCAGAAGTCGAAGAATTCTGAACTTGTGAAGTTGGATCCTAAATCAGTTATGATGTTGTTTGGTATCCCGAATCTGAATATTATGTCTTGTATGAATTCCACGGCCTTAGCAGAGGTTAGGGAGGCAATGGGCTTGAACTCTATCCATTTAGTGAATTTGTCGATTGCTACCAATACATGTGTGTATCCCCCTTGAGCTTTCTTGAAAGGTCCAATCATATCCAGTCCCCAGCATGCAAAAGGCCAAGTTACTGGTATGGTCTGCAGTTGCTGTGCTGGCAGGTGTTGTTGCTTTGACAAGTATTGGCAGGCTTCGCACCTCTGAACTAACTCGGCTGCATCGTTCTTTGCTGTTGGCCAATAGAATCCTGACCTGAAGACCTTCCCGACTAGTGTTCTGGAGGCTGCATGTATTCCACACTGCCCAGCATGGACTTCCTCCAGAAGTTGCTTTCCAGTGGATGGGAGAATGCACTTCATGAAGACGCCTGATGCACCCCTTCTGTATAATGTCTCCCCAATAAGTGTATAGTGAGCCGACTGTCTTGCAATGCGCTCTGCCAAATTTTTATCATCTGGTTCCTCTTCATTCTTTATATACTTAATGATCGGCCTTCTCCAGTCATCAGGGTCTGACTCGGTTTGATCTATGACGTTGCACTCTCCTGTTTGATCCATTGAGATACTTGGCTGCAGAATTTCTTGCACGAAAACCCCGGATGGGACCTGAGTTCGACCGGACCCCAGTTTGGACAGTACATCGGCTGCTGTGTTCCGATCTCTTTCTACATGATGAAATTCCAGGCCCTCGAATTTATCTTCCAGCTTTCGGACGGCAGTGCAATATTTTCCCATTGAATCGCTCGAGCAATCCCACTCCTTGTTTATCTGACTGATGACTACCAGAGAGTCTCCGTATACCATTAATCTTTTGATACCCAACGATATGGCAATGTTCAATCCATGGATCAAAGCTTCATACTCGGCTGCATTGTTGGAGGCTGGGAATAGCAACTGGAGGGCGTACTTGAGGTGTTCGCCTCCAGGCGCAGTGAAGAGAATCCCCGCTCCTGCTCCCTGCAGCTTTAGTGAGCCATCAAAATACATTCGCCATACTTCTGCAGTCTCCGGGTTGTCTGGCACTTGTTGTTCAGTCCACTCCGATACGAAATCAACCAGTGCTTGAGTTTTGATGGCGGTGCGAGGTCGGAACTCGATGTCATGAGATCCCAGCTCGCAAGCCCACTTGGCTATTCGACCGATGGCTTCCTTGTTGTGAAGAATATCCCCTATTGGAAAACTTGTGACTACTATGACTTTGTGGTCGTCAAAGTAGTGACGCAGCTTGCGGGCAGTTAGAAGTACTGCATACAATAGCTTCTGAACTTGAGGGTACTTTTTCTTTGAGGGGCCGAGGACTTCACTAATGAAGTAGACAGGATGTTGTATTGGATAGGCATGCCCTTCTTCTACTCGCTCGACTACTAACGCGGTGCTTACCACGTGAGTTGTGCAAGAGATATACAGCAGCAAATCTTCGGCTGGTTGAGTTGACGTAGCTCGCCGAGGTGGTTTCAGTACTGGTGGTGTTGTCAAGAATTTTTTCAGAGCATCTAGAGCTTCTTGCGCTTCTGAAGTCCACTGGAATTTATCCACCTTCTTGAGTAACTTGTAAAACGGCAGACCTTTTTCTCCCAGCCTGGATATAAATCTGCTTAAAGCTGCCATGCATCCAGTAAGTCGCTGAACCTTCTTCTGCGATCGAGGTGCTTCCATCTTCATGATAGCTTCAATCTTATCTGGATTAGCTTCAATTCCCCGGTGGCTGACAATAAATCCGAGCAACTTTCTGGCTGGTACCCCAAAAACACATTTCTCGGGATTAAGCTTCCATCTATACCGCCTCAGACTGTTGAAAACCAGTTGCAAGTCTTTGATGAAGTCTTCTGAGTCCTGTGTTTTGATTACCACATCATCCACATAGGCTTCCACACGCTTGCCCCAGTGATCTGCTAAGCATGTTTGAATGGCTCTCTGGTAAGTTGCTCCGGCGTTTTTGAGGCCAAACGGCATGGAGGTATAACAGAAAGCACCAAACGGGGTAATGAATGCCGTTTTTTCTTCGTCTTCCTTTGCCAGACTGATCTGATGGTACCCGGAATAGCAATCCAAGAAATACAGCATAGAACATCCAGCGGTGGAGTCCACCACCTGATCTATCCTTGGGAGCCCAAAAGGATCCTTCGGACAGTGTTTGTTGAGATCAGTATAATCAACACACATGCGCCAATCCACTTTATTCTTTTTGAGTACAAGAACAGGGTTGGCTAACCACTCGGGATGTAATACTTCTCTAATGAATCCAGCTGCGACCAAGCGAGCTAACTCGGCGCGAATGGCCTCTCTCTTGTCAGGCGTGAAACGACGTAATTTTTGCCGAATCGGTCTCGCCTGGGGGAAAACCTTCAATTTGTGCTCGGCCAGTTCTCTTGGGACTCCCGGCATATCCGCAGGTTGCCATGCGAATACATCTCGGTTGTCTTGCAGAAACCGGACGAGCGCGCTTTCCTATTTGTCATCCAAGCTGGAGCTGATGATTGCCGTCTTGCGCTCATCGGCGAACCCCAGGTTGATTCTCTTGGTTTCTTCAGTCGGCCGCATAGAGGTCGCGGTCTGAGCTTTGCTTGCCGGTACTGTGAGGTCCTCCTCAGGCTTAGAGTTCGCCATTGCGGAAGGAGCTGTCGATGGCTTGGCGGTGAGGGCTGCTTGAATAGCCACTCGGAAACATTCTGCGGCGCCTTGGAAGTCGGCGCGCACAGTTATGATCCCTTGCGGCCCTGGCATCTTCAGTATCATGTATGTGTAATGCGGAATGGCCATGAACTTGGCCAATCCAGGCCTCCCGATGATGGCGTTGTACCCGCAGTCGAAGTTCGCCACTTCAAACCTCAGGAACTCGGTTCTGTAGTTCTCCGGAGTTCCGAAGGTGACTGGCATGTAGATGTGGCCCAGCGGGTATTCTCCTTCCGTCGGCACGATGCCGAAGAAAGGAGTGTCCGACTCGTGGAGCTCTTTGAGGTGAACTCCCAAGCCTTGGAGTGTCCGGGGGAAGGTGACGTTGATGCTGCTTCCCCCGTCCACTAACACCTTCTTCACCCGGCTCTCTCGGATCACCGGATCGACGAGAAGCGGGTACTTGCCCGGGTGGTCGAAGTTGAGCCATTGATCTGCCCGAGTGAAGGTGATCGGGTGCTCCGACCACCGGTATGGGGCGGGAGGGCCGGTGGTCGCCACCAGTATTTGGCGATCGTTGAGCTTTTGCTGTCTTCTGCTCTCCTGCGATCCGTGTCCACCGAAGATGACGTTGACCTCCCTGTCAACGCGTGGAAAAGCTCCTCCTCCTCCTCCCTCCTCCTGCCGATGGGGTTGTCGTGGTTCATCTGGTCCTCCCCTCGGCGGAGGAGGAGGTAGAGGTTGGAAGGGTCGGCCGTGTCCGACGGAGTGCTTGAAGTCTTGGCAGTTACGAAGAGTGTGGCGCATGTCCTTGTGGTACGGGCACTGGGCGTCGAGGATGTCGTCCAGCGTTCGTTCGCCTCCACGAGGTCCTCCTCGGGCGCGAGAGGCAGGTGGTCCGGCAGCGTGCACTTCTTCGCGAGGCCTCTTCTCCCATCGCTTGTCGGGTTGTTGGTTTGTGTCACGTCGCGGCGCTGCTGGTGCGGGCTTCGCTCCTCCAATGAGGTCCTGGGCTCGCTCGTCGGCGGTGATGTAGAGGTCGGCTTCCCGAAACAACTCCTCGGAGGTGGTCGGCGCCTTCTGTAGTATGGCTCGGACGAAAGCCGAGTCATTGGATCCTCTGTAGAAGTCCTCGATCACGACCGCTTCTGTGACCTCGGGGATGCGATTTCTCATGGTCTGAAACCTTTTAAGGTATGACCGGAGAGTCTCGTCCCCCCGGCGCTTGATGGATTTGAGGTCCCACGGTTGCGCCGGCTTGTCGGAGAGGGATTGGAAGTTGGCGGTGAAGCGTCGACTGAAGTCGCCCCAGACGTCGATGCAGTGTCGGGGTAGATGTCGCAGCCATTGCAGCGCGTCTTGCCCAAGGACAATGGGTAAGTACGCGGTCATCACGTCCTCGGACGCCCCGGCGGCTCGAGCAGCGGTGGTGTAGACGGCTAGCCAACCCCATGGATCCTGCTTAGGTTCATATTTGTCAACGTTGGATACCTTGAAGTTGGGAGGCCATTGGATGGCCCTAAGGCGCGGAGTAAGAGCGGACACTCCGCACGTGTCCTCCTGTCGTCGGGGACGATGTCTGTCCCGGGGAGGGGAGTTGTGATTGTGGTTCCTCGACCGCCCCCGGGTGATTCCGCTAGTTGAGGCTGTCACCGACTCAGTTCTGGTAGCCTGGCTCTGGGTCGGGATGCCGTGATCCCGGTCATACTCCTCCCGACGGCGGATCTCGTTCTCATGCCGCCGCTCGCGTGAAGCGTTGATGGAGCTTCGCGCGTCTCGGCGACTGTTGATGGCGTGTCGTAGGTCGTTCGGCGGGTGAGCAAGCGGTAGAAGGTGGTTGGCCGCCTGGGTGAGCAGTCGTCGGTAGCCATCGGCGTCAGGAGTCCGTGGAAGTCCCTCGGCTATCCGAGCCAGTACTCCTCCAACTTCGCTCGGCGTGTTCATAGCTCGGGCGAAGTCGGGATTCAGGTTGCGCCCAAAGAATGGATTCTCTCGACGCTGCCTTGCATCCTGTTCAGCCTGTTCCTGAGCTCGTCGGCGATCACGTCGTCGGGAGTTCCTTCGTTCTCTGAAGACGCGTTCTTCCGGAGTTTCTCCTACCTCCGAGACCTCGTCTCGTGAGACAGGCTGTTCCGGATTCCGCTCTCCGGCTGCGTGATGTCGTCGAACGTTCCTGCGTCGGTTCCTCCGTCGACGGGACTCTCGTTGAGGCGGCTCCTCCCCGGGTACAGTCGGCTCGTCGTCGGAGATAATGGGCGACTCCACTCTCCCGATAAAGAGGACGTCGGGGTAGAACGGCGCTGCTGTGGTGGTGATCTCCTTCCCGTCCCCCTTTGAGGCATGAGGGACGGAAAGAGCAACTTGCTTCCCCCCGGTTACCCTTTTTCTTGTGATCTGTGTCCATTCTTTTGTCGGAGAAGTAGGCAACGGAGTTCTCCGGGTCAGCGAGCCCTCGGCCCCCGGCTTTCCGGAGATGATCCTCATCCGGAGAGCTGGAGGTTGTGCTTCTCCGACATTTTCGGAGTTTGTTGGGGGAGACCTTTTTTCCGGCGGATCTGCGATGCGGTGCAGAATTCCTTCTTCATCTGCTTCAAATGAGATTGTTCCGAAGTGGAGCACGGATCCGGGACGCAGGATGATCTTGCTGTTGAAGGAGATGGCCATTGAGCTAGCTTGGATTGTCGACACACCCCCTACCTGGCGCGCCAGCTGTCGGTGTTTTGGGTCCGACCGCACACCCGGGGTTGCCCCTCAAGGTGCTTTAGGAGTAGGACGGTGTCGACAACTGTAGCAAAATGGTTCGCGCTGATCGCACGAGGGACAGTGGACAGGTTTTACAGGTTCGGGCCGCTTAGAGATGCGTAACACCCTACGTCCTGATGAGTATGCTTGATGGATGTGGCTACAAAAGAGCTCTCTGGATTGAGAATACAGAGAGTTGATGTGGGTGGCTAAGTAAAGGGTCGATCGTTCTGAAGGGGTGCCCCCTAGGCCTTATATACTCGACCGTGGGGCAGTACACGTGGATAAGATAGCAACGAGTAGCTAAAAGATAGTGAACATCTTGTGATTATCCCTACGTAACCCTCGCCGACTTATCCTCGCGTGGCTTCGTTGCATGGAGGCTCCAGCGTGGGAAAGTTGGATCTCTGTTGCAGTTATTCGCTCGGTGCTGCGGGCCGTCTGGGCGTGTACCAATCCGGCCCCATGTCGTTCTGCTTCGCTGGCTGTTTCTCCCCAGGCCTACGAAAGAATGACCTTACGATTTATTGGGCCCTTGGGCCTTTCGTGAGGTCCTTTACTCTTTTAGTGGACCCAGGGGATATCTATCCCCCACAACGGGTCCACATGCTTCTATGATCTCATAAGGTCCAATGTAACGAGGAGCTAACTTGCCTTTGATCCCAAACCTCTGCACTCCCTTGGTGGGTGATACCTTGAGGTATACAAAACTTCCCACCTCGAACTGGAGAGGTTTCCTTCTTCTATCATGGTAACTCTTCTGCCTGTCCTGAGCAGCTTCTAGATTCTTCCTGATTAGTTTGACCTTCCTTTCGGCTTCAGTCACTAAGTCAGGTCCAAAAACTTCTCTTTCTCCAGGTTGAGACCAATTGAGTGGTGTCCTACACCTTCTTCCATAGAGAGCTTCAAAAGGTGCCATCCTATTGTTATAAGCAAACTCTGCCAAGGAGAGGTGCTTATCCCAGTTCTTGCCACAATCGATCGCACAAGCTCTCAGCATATCCTCCAGAATTTGGTTTACCCTTTCCGTCTGACCGTCAGTCTGTGGGTGATAAGCCGAACTCCTGATTAGCTTAGTCCCCAAAGACTCTTGCAATTGTTCCCAAAATCTGGCAACAAATTGGGCTCCTCGGTCAGAAACAATGGTCCGAGGTAATCCGTGCAAACACACGATCCGGTCAATATACAATTCTGCATACTTCTGAGCCTTATCAGTGGTGTGCACAGGAAGAAAATGTGCCACTTTCGTCAATCGGTCCACAATAACCCAAATTGAATCATGATGACGAGAGGTGTTGGGCAGTCCCACAATGAAATCCATGCTGATGTCATCCCACTTCCATGAAGGTATGTACAGGGGTTGCAAAGCTCCAGCTGACTTCAAGTGGCTTGCCTTTATCCTTTGACAGGTGTCACATTCTGATACGTACTGGGCTATCTCCCTCTTCATTCTGGTCCACCAATACAAAAGCTTCAGATCATGGTACATCTTGGTGCTTCCCGGATGCATAGAGAATTTGAGAGATGAGCCTCGTCCAAGATTTTCCTCTTGAGATCCTGGTCCTTAGGAATCACCAATCTGCTTTTAAACCATAACACACCCTTTTCATCCTGGCGGAAACAATTATACTTCTCAACCTTCTGATGGAGATTCTTCTTGATAATTTGCACTCCCTTGTCACTGAGCTGGGCCATAATAATCTGGTCTTGCAAAGCTGGCTCAACAGAAATGTGAGACAAAGAACCAGAAGGAATCACTTCAATTTGCATCTTGCTCAACTCATCACACAAGGTGTTAATGCGAGAATCCATCAGAATGCAATTGCATTGCAACTTCCGACTCAAGGCATCTGCTACCACATTAGCTTTTCCTGGGTGATAATGTACCTCCAGGTCATAATCCTTGATCAGCTCTAGCCATCTTCTCTGCCTCATGTTGAGATCAGCCTGAGTAAAAATGTACTTAAGGCTCTTATGATCAGTGAAGATGTTGCAGTGGGTTCCCATTAAGTAATGCCTCCACATCTTTAATGCATGAACCACTGCTGCCAACTCGAGGTCATGAGTGGGATAGTTTTGCTCATGAGGCCTGAGTGCTCTTGAGGCATAAGCATTGACTCGGTTGTCTTGCATCAAGACACAACCTAGCCCGGTGCCGGAGGCATCGCAATATACATCAAAAGGCTTGCTGCTGTCGGGTTGCGCCAATACTGGTGCTGTAGTCAGATGCTGCCTCAATGCATGGAAGGCATCTTCGCACTTCTGACTCCAAACAAATTTGACTTCTTTCTTCAGCAACTCAGTTATAGGCTTCATAATTCGAGAGAAGTCCGAAATAAATCTTCGGTAATAACCAGCTAATCCCAGAAAACTCCGAATCTGACGGACAGTTGTTGGTGGCTTCCAGTTCATCACCTCTTGCACTTTATTAGGATCAACAGCTATTCCAGCCTGAGAGATAGTGTGACCCAAGAATTTGATTTCCTTTAGCCAAAAATCACACTTGGATAACTTGGCATAAAGGTGGTGCTCTCGCAGACGTTGAAGTACTACATGCAAATGCCCGGCATGTTCTTCTTCGTTCTTTGAGTACACCAAAATGTCATCAATGAAAACCACTACGAACTTGTCCAATTCTGGCATGAAAACAGAATTCATCAGATACATGAAATATGCTGGTGCATTTGTCAGCCCGAATGACATCACCAAGAATTCATATAGCCCATATCTGGTTGAGAATGCCGTCTTCGGAATATCACTTGCTCGTATCTTGATCTGATGGTAGCTAGAGCGAAGGTCTATCATGGAAAATACCTTGGCCCCGACCAATTGGTCAAAAAGAACATCAATACGAGGCAAAGGATACTTGTTCTTGATAGTTACCGCATTAAGAGGGCGGTAATCTATACACAACCTCAAACTTTCATCCTTCTTCTTCACAAACAATGCTGGACATCCCCAAGGCGAAGTACTTGGGAGAATAAATCCCTTGTCCAGCAATTCTTGCAATTGCTTCTTCAACTCTGCCAACTCAGCGGGTGGCATTCGGTAGGGCCTTTTGGAAATTGGGGTCGTTCCCGGTTGCAACTCGATGGCGAATTCAATATCCCGGTCTGGTGGCATTCCTGGCAATTCATCAGGGAAGACATCTGCATACTCACAGACCACTGGGATCTTCTTCAAAGGTAACTCCGTCATAGAGAAAGCACATGACTGAGTAGAACCTTGACTGGGCAGAATTAAGGCGAAATTCCCGCAGAACGGAGAATTAACTTCCACGGTACGGCTGGCTACATCAAGCACAACTTGGTGCAAGGTCATCCAATTTGCTCCTAGAATAATGTCCACATTTTCCAATCCCAACACAAGAAGAGTGGTTTTGACAATGTGGCTTCCCAGTTGAATAGGCACACTTTGGTTTAATTGATTGGTTGCAATTTTACCCCCAGGTGTGACTATCAAGAATGACCCCTTAGAGTGAGAGAATGGCAGTTCACATTTAGCACTGAACTTTTGGCTAATGAAACTATGAGATGCACTAGAATCAAACAGAATTAAAGTAGGTTGATTATAAACTGAAAAGATACCGGTCATGATAGGAGCTCCTTCAGGTACTTCCTCAAGAGTGGTGAAGTTGAGCTTCCCTTGCCTGACTTGCACCTTCTGCTTTCTTCCCTTGTCTGGATTTGGTGCTGGCATCTGCCTCTGCTGGTTCCTGGGACAATTCTTGGCATAGTGGCCCACAATGCCACAAGTGAAACACTTGTTCCCATTGCCCTGGCGGAACTGCTGCTGCTGCGGAGGCTGGTTGTTTCTTGGGGCGGGAGCTGGAAAGCGGTTGGGTGCCGGCTGCTGCTACTGAGGTGGCCTGATCACCCATCTGCCTGCCTGCGGCTGAAAACCACTGCTCTGATTGTGAGAAACAATCCGGAACCTCTGAGCCTGAGCGGATGGTGCTGCCATTGGTGCCTTTCTCTTCTTCTCTGCCCGGTGAGCAACAATGCAATCCTCCTGGGAGATGGCCATGTTGACCAACTCATTGAAGCTATCAGCCCGGACAGTGTTGAGTCGTTCCCGCAGCTTGGTATTGAGACCCCTGCGGAAGCGATCCCTCTTCTTTTCATCAGAATCAGCATGATACCCTGCATACTGGCATAAGTCGTTGAAGGCTTGCGCATACTGCAGTACCGTGCGGGTTCCTTGATTAAGGGCTAGAAATTCATTCAACTTCCGATCAAGAATGCCAGCTGGGATGTGGTGTCCCCTGAAGGCAGTCTTGAATTCCTCCCAAGATACCTCACGATCAGCGGGGAGCATAGCACGGAAGTGATCCCACCAAGTCCGAGCAGATCCGCGAAGCTGCTGCGCGGTGAAGCGGGTCTTGGTAGCATCAGGGCAGTCTCCCGTGAGGAGGGGAAACTTGGACTCAACGACGCGAAGCCATACGTCGACATCCAACGGATCCTCTGCCTTGGTGAACAAGGGTGGCTGCGTGCTCAGAAACTCCTAGTAAGTTGCCATAGCCGGAGGTCGCTGATGCTGGCCTCCACCATGCTGCTGAGGGTGGGGCTGGCGCTGCAAGAGCTGTCGCAGAATCTCATTCTGCTGGGCCATCAGCTCCTGCACTGTGGGAGCTGGAGGAGGTGGCGGGGGAAACTGCTCGTTATGCCCGCGACGCTGCCTAGCTGCCATCTGAAAACAGAGATTGTCGCCATTGTTATCCCAACTCACAGTTTCGAACAACAAGATATCATCTCATATGGAAGGGAAAAATGCCATAATCATAATATTAGGTTCGAAATGAAGATAACATGGTGACAAATATCCCACAGATTTCAAAAGTTCACAGGGTTACATCAATTAGGAGAAAGTACCCGTAAGCTTAGTCCAAAATCTGATATTAACTAAGCTTGCATAGGTTTCTATCCGCCTAAAAGTGTCGAAGTGACTGCTTAACCCTGAGCGGTGGAAGCGACACTGGATACGGGTGAAGGAGGCATCACGGAGGTAGTCCCATTGGCACCAGGGGCTGGTCCTAGCTCCTCGGGATCCTCTTCTCCCTTGCTTCCGGCTTCATTGGCCTCCATCTCTAAGTGGTGCATGTCCAGGTGGTCATTTGCTTCTTCGAGTTCCCTCTGCACATCATGAAGCTGGTTCTCCAAGACATCAATGGTGTTGTCTCGGATCTCCACCTGCTGCTCCAAGGTGGTAATGCGCTGGCTCAGCCTTTCCACCTGCAGATCCTTCTCCACTAACTCGGAGGATAAATCAACCACAAAATCTTCTCGACTATCGAGAGTGAGCTTGGTGGTTTGAGCGATGTTAGCGAGGAGTGCCATAGCATCGCTCTGAAGGGCCTGAAGGCGGTACAGCGCACTCATGCACTGAACAGTGACCCTCCCAACCAAGTCAGGATACATCGCCCACACATCTTTCACATGGCTCACGCGGTTACACCACATGGGATCATCCTTCTTCTCAGTAGGGAAGAGTCCCAAAGGGTGCATCACCATCTCCAGGGGATGGTAGCCACAGAAAGTCGTCAGAGTCTTCATGGCTGCTGCTTCAACGGTGTCGTCCGTCCTGAGTCCAATTGTCTCAGAATCAAGAGAACGCCAACCCGGCTGAAGGGGGTGAGCCTCCAAAGTCAGCCAGACCCGACAACAAGGTACCCGATGCTCCTCATACAACTGCACCGTGTACAAAGGGGGCGTAGGGTAACCGGCAGAGTTAAGCACTTCCCACAAGATGGAAGGAAAACCATCGCGAGAAAGGAAGTCAGAACTGAAACAAGAGTCTCCTCCACTGGCGGGGGTGGGTGAATTCATCTGCGGAAGGGAATCAAAGGTAAAGATTATGGCGGAAGGAAAAAGAAATAGAGAGCCCGGATGGTTCTAAAGAAAGTTGGTTAGCTTAATTTTTTTTAATTCCTCTTTGTGTTTTATAATGCTTGCTGGAAGTAACGTTGCCTCTCCAAAAATAGGGTGCTTTCATGGCATCCTTAAAAATAGAAGTACTGGCCCACGGGGCCTAAGTAATTAGCCACCTAATTTCCCCTCTATGCCTAAGGCCTTTCGTCCTAGGTCTAGCGGTCTAGTCCTGACGATCTGTAGCAGTTTCTAGGCAAGTTTTAGATTTTGAAAATTGGTATTCATGGTTTATTATCTTTCTCTGTGGTGGAATTTGCTCCGATAGCGGATGTGACGGAGCCGCCCGAATTATTCTAGCTTAAGTGCCTAAGTCACGCCTCAGGGGCCGTAACACACTTAAATCGGAATAACCCGTCAGTCCCTCAGATCTAGTCTGATATAGCCACTTAACCAGGATCAAATTCCACATTCTCACTCGAAGGTGAGTCACAGAAGAAATACAATAAAACAGGAATCCTCAAATTAAGTACTGAGTTATTACATAAATCGGAGTTTTGAGTAGCAAATAAGAGTTCACAAAATAAAATGCAGCGGATAATCGATGTCGTCGGTATCGAGGAGATGGGCAAGGCCTAGCCCACTACTCCTCATGCTCCTCTCCTGCCGGAGCAGCATCCCACTCGACCGTCCAACCCGGTGACAGGGTGGTAGGCCAAGTCACACCATCAACCATTTCCTGAATGGTACCTGCAAAAATTATGCCACAAGCAAGGCTGAGTATACTAATACTCAGCTAGACTTACCCGGTGTAAGGAATCTACTCCTCTACCTCTAGACTATGCAGCTGTTTGGCTGAGGGGTTTGGTTTGCCAAAAGCACTAGCTGTTTCTAAAATCCATTTTTTTAGCTTTTCAACTTCTATCATCATTAACTTAGCTAGGTTTGCTCCTTCTAAGCATACATGGTGACAAGCATTTAGTTCAATCAACAAGTTATCTCATGTAACCTCATTTCACTTTTTACTCGATGCAGTACAAGGAATCAAGCAGTCTCATTAGCTGCGAGAAGCAGACGATTCGAATCGAGTTTTAACCTTGCAAGGTAAACCTAAACACACGGCATGTCAGGGTACTCCGACCCCACACATGACAACTGTCCCCATCGATTCCCCGTTCGCGTCCAGGCCTCACCGCCTTGGCATACAATGCTCCACTGACCCCGGCTGCCGTCGTGCAGTGACCGCACTTGTACCCACCATAGCTAGCATGGGAGACCCAGTCTCAGGTCGCATGAGGGATAAAGTCCGCGCCCGGCTTCACTCAGGTACTAGGTTTACCGGTTACCATTTTTCCCGGCATGTGCTTAGTACGTTCAAAAGCTTGACTCAGGTATCCACACATTAATCCTTAATTTTTTTCCCGTCTCATGGACAAGGCATCCTCCCTGGACCCAAGTCCATAGACTAACACATATCCCGTTATCAAGATGAATACAATCAATTTCTGACCTCGCGCGAGTGCTAGAAAAATCACTCGACTTCTACCGAGATCCTGATTAGCAAGCAGCTACTCGACCTAGCATACTAGTATTCATCTCAAAAGGAATCCTAAGTTCATGCAACTAGAGGTTTCAAGCAACTCCTACACTTCAGTGCACATTGCAATCCTACAAGCATTAAGTGTAGTAAAATAGCATAATTAACAGGTTATGCATAAGACCGGGGCTTGCCTTCAATTGCTGGGGCTGCGGGGAGATCCTCACTAGCAGCCTTTGAAGCCTGCTCCTGGTCCTCCTCTTGGACAGGTCCTTGCTCGGGGATGAGCACGTACTCTCCATCGGCAAGATTACAATCTAATGAATGCAATGCGTAAGATACATGCATGATATGATATGTACTTTTAGAAATTACAACTTCTGACGATGTATGATCTACTTGAGTTAACAAGGTTAACTTTACTTATGTAAGACCCTTGGGGGTATACTTGGTAAATTAGGTTAAACCTAGCTAAGGCAAGTGGTAGGTTTTATTTTTGGGGGTTCCACTGGATTCTTTTTAAGTTTTAGTGAGAGTTGATAAGTACTCAAGTTAGACTTATTGGGGTGGGGTTTATTTCTTCTTTCCCTTTCTTTTATTCTCTTAAAAGTTTTGGAGTAGGTTTGAACTACAAGTTGCTTTTATAAAATTCTAAAAATTCTGCAAAAATTACAGTGGCTTGGCACTGGTGTATGTTTCTCGGCCTCAAAATTTGGGGATCAGAAAGTGAATAGTTTGCTCTGGACAAAATTATTAAATTCTAGGACAGAAGGGGTGTTTTGAACTACAACTACTATTTAACAGTGGGTAATTCTCTAAAACTTATTTTTGCTGGCTTTTAGGTGTTATAACATGACTTGATACAAATTTCCAGCCATTAATACCTTTTAGTTATTTTACTATGGTTTTCTCAAGTTTCTAGCCAAATAGGTGCTTTCTACTACCACTATATTTGAAAAATATCGAACAACAGAATTCTTATTTTTCTTAGTTATTGTTTTGTGCAAGAGCAATCATTCTAAAGTTTGGCATCTTTTTGCTCAAGGGAAGGGGTGGTATGCATTATTTGAATTAAGTGGCCTTTCTCATAATTTATTAACAATAGGTATGAGTTTGTTCCCTTTTCAGGGGTTTGCATTTTTCTCTGGTGGTTTATCTCATCATAGCCTTAGCAAAATTTTGGTTGCCCATTATTGCATCATTAGGGGTTGTTCATGATTTATTTGGAAATTACCTCCTTATCATTCTATATTTATTTTTCCTTACTTAATATGTTGGGCTGAGGTGTTCATCATTTTTGTAGTGGGGCTCTGGTGGTTATAAGTCCACTGGATTTTTATTATCCATTTTGGGTATAGGTTTGAAATTCTAATAATTGATTTTCAGTTCAAATAAGGCTAAATAAAACATTCTAATTTAAAACTGATCTAAACTAATGGTCTCTTCATTTTTCCTAGGTTTTTTGTTACTTAAGCAAACTAGGAAAAATAATTTCACTCATTGTTCATTAATTTCCAATGCCTTTCTGATTTTTCCTAAGTTTTGGGCAAAATAGCTTTAAATGAATATCTACATCATATTTTTCAATACTGGGGTTCCCATTATTTTTAAACAGTGTCTAGATGAGGTTTGAATACCCACAAATTTTCTTAAGTTTAGTACAGAAGAAAAACTAATTTTCCTGAATTAAACTAGGTTTGGTAGGTTTCTATTTTTAATTTTTAACTCAAAAATTCAGAATAGAAAGCATAGGGTTTATCATTTTTAAATGATAGTTCATAATATTCAGGAGCTAGCAAAATTAGTTTGACAACTTTTTATTAAGAATTCATCGAGTTAGGGGTTTTCTAAGTTCTCTGATCATTTTAAAAAGATTAACAGAATTGATTAAATGGAAAACCACTTTGCACTGGGGTCCCTGGCGGGTATTTTAAGTTTTCCTCGCAGATCGGTCCTTAGGCTACTATTCACATGAGTCACTGACGTTACAGAAAACCCCTCGGGTTCTTCACATCCTAACCCGAGGTCCTTCTCCTATCTTACACAGTAACCGCGGCGGAAAAAAGGGCGGAGGGACTTACCGGCGGCGAGATTGCTCCGGTGAAGTGGTTGAGGACGTAGGGGAGGTTTCGGGGATCACAACGAGGTGCGGGTCGCCGTCGGGGATGGCCGGAGTTGGCCGGTCCACGTGCGCAGGCGGGGTTGCTCGTCGGCGGCGAGGAGTCCGGCCTGCTCACGGTGGGATAGTTCAATCGAACTGGTCAGAGAGGTTCACAGGATGCCAGAGAAGATATGGGTGCAAGGAATTGGTCGGAGACTCATCGGTTAACTCTGTCCACGCGCGGCGGCGGAAGACCGAAGTCCGGTGAGGTCGATCTCGGGTTTCCGGTGAAGTCCAGCCGGGTCCGAGGGCTTGGCAAGCTTCACGGGCGACTGGCGGAGCTAGCCGAAGCACTGGCTCGACTTGGGGGTGGCTGGAGTGGGCTGGCCATGACGGCCAAAGCTCTGGCGGCAATGGCGGGCGGAATTGAGCTCGCCGGAGCTAAGGAGAGGTGGCTGGCCGGTGAGGGTGAGTACGGGGTGAAGTAAGGCGCGCTCGAGGAGGCTTTATAGGCATGGCACGGTGCACGGGCGGCCGTGGACCAGCGAGCGCGCGCGAGCGTGCACTGGGAGGCGCGGGTGCGCGAACGGGCGTGAACCGGAGGTGTCAGCCATGGTCGAACATGTGTGCCCGATGCCTCTACCCGAGTTCAAGCGCTGGTTGGGTGCAAATCTTCGCGAATTTGGGCAAGATCGCTGTGAAGGATTTGTTCACCTGACCTTGCTTTGTCTTTTGTGTATGGACGTCGCGCGGTTTTAGGCTAGGGACAGGGAGTTGTAGCGTCACCAAGGTGCCAGTGTCAGAATGTCTGGTCCCGAGGTCAAACTGCGCCAAAACTATGTCAAATGAATTTGGTTTGAGTTCAAACTTTTCCAGAGCGTGTTCAAGGGAATTTGGCACAACTTTGATATTTGGATCTCCTGGTTTTAAGTTTCAAAAAACAGAGAACGCAGTCGATCTTTGAAAAGAGGTATGAAATTCAGAAATTCAGAAATCTGAATTTCTCCAAGGGCTCATGGTTCAAGGGCTGGTTTGGGAATTTTAAAAAGACCAAATGGCCAAACTCTCTTACTATGGTTTGTTAGTTATTTGATGAACTAAAACTTTGTAATTTGATCGTATCTGAAATTTTGCATTTTTCCCTATGACTTCTCCCAATTACCCTTTATGCTTAACTTGGCTTACTTAGGTTTTTTGTTAGGGTTGCCACATTACTTCCTTTTTGAAAGACCCATTTGTTTTTATCATGATACTTTTAAGTATATGCTTGGGGAATTCTTCATTCTTAAGTTAATTTGATGCTCATGCTTACTTTGGTTCACATAGAATGATGGTTCTTGGTTTGGCATTTTAAGAGAAGCCCTAGGTGACACTGGGGTGTCACAGCGGATTGCACTCTCATTGTCACATAGGAGTGGGACTTTGCTCAGATTGTAGCCAAAGTCCTAGAGGGTTTGCCTCATCTAAAGTAGTTGCACGCAACACTGTCCTGCGGCAACGTACTCGGCTTCAGCGGTGGATAGGGCAACAGATGTTTGTTTCTTTGAACTCTAGGACACCATGGACCTTCCTAGAAATTGGCACGTCCCTGATGTACTCTTCCTATCAACCTTGCACCCGGCATAATCAGAGTCTGAGTATCCAATCAAGTCAAAGGTAGACCCCTTTGGATACCAGATCCCGAAGCAAGGCGTAGAAACTAAATACCTTAGAATTCGTTTAACGGCCACAAGGTGACATTCCTTGGGGTCGGATTGATATCTAGCACACATGCATACACTAAGCATAATGTCCGGTCTACTAGCACAAAGATAAAGTAATGAACCTATCATTAATAGGTATGCCTTTTGATCAACGGACTTACCTCCTTTGTTGAGGTCAATGTGCCCGTCAATTCCCATCGGTGTCTTCGCGGGCTTGGCGTCCTTCATCCCAAACCTCTTGAGAAGATCCTGAGTGTAATTCGTTTGGGAGATGAAGGTGTCGTCCTTGAGTTGCTTCACTTGGAATCCAAGGAAGTAGGTCAACTCACCCATCATTGACATCTCGAACTTTTGCATCATCACCCTGCTAAACTCCTCACAAGACTTTTGGTTAGTAGAACCAAATATTATGTCATCGACATAAATTTGGCACACAAAGAGATCACCATCACAAGACTTGGTAAAAAGAGTGGGATCAGCTCTCCCAACCTTGAAAGCATTAGCAATTAAGAAATCTCTAAGGCATTCATACCATGCTCTTGGGGCTTGCTTAAGTCCATAGAGCGCCTTAGAGAGCTTATACACATGGTCGAGATACTTGTCATCCTCAAAGCCAGGGGGTTGTTCCACGTATACCTCCTCCTTAATTGGCCCGTTGAGGAAAGCGCTCTTCACGTCCATTTGGAATAGCCTAAAGGAATGGTGAGCGACATAGGCTAATAATATTTGAATAGACTCTAACCTAGCCACAGGAGCAAAAGTCTCCTCGAAATCCAAACCTGCGACTTGGGCATAACCTTTTGCCACAAGTCGAGCCTTGTTTCTTGTCACCACTCCGTGCTCGTCTTGCTTGTTGCGGAACACCCACTTGGTTCCCACAATGTTTTGCTTTGGACGTGGCACCAGGCTCCAGACTTCATTTCTCTTGAAGTTGTTGAGCTCTTCCTGCATGGCCAACACCCAGTTCGGATCTTGCAAGGCCTCTTCTGTGATGGAACCTCCCAAGTTATTAGGCCCACCTACAGTTGTCCTTGTCCAACGGAGCTCAGACAACCCTGCAGGTGCCCCTGAATCACTTGACAAGTTCGGTATCTGCTTTTCTTACCTTTCCCAAGAGCGTTTCACCCGTCACGCAGACATTACAAGCATCGGAGATATGAAAATGCAGAATTAGTTACATAAACTTACCTTTATTTAAAAGTGTTGGTGTTTCGGACCCGGGGGGCCCTCAGCCGGACCGACTAGTGAATTTTAGTGTCGCATGCCCCTGTCCAGATGGGTTGATGCAAGATGGAACACAAGCGATGGGATGAGGCTTATATTATCCTGCACTAGGGGGCGCAAGCGCTGTGGGAGAGCAAGAGCGAGAGAGAGAGTGAGAAAGAGAGGGTTCGACCTTGAGGCGAGCCGTCTGGGGTTGCCTCCACCGCGTCTCTCCTACTCTGCCTGCCTCCACTCATCCGCGTCGTGCGTCCGTGTGTTCGTATGTTGCACGTTCGTCTCTCTCTCTCTCTCCCTTCCTCCTTCTTCCCCCATGGGGCCCTAGACACCCCCTTTTATAGACACAAGGAGATGCCCAGTTGTACAATGGGGGTGTAGCTTGGAGCTAACGTGGCTGGTAGGGAAGTGCCCTGAGCCCTGTACAGATAATAACGTGGCCGTCGGGGAAGTGCCTTGAGCCCTGTAGATGTACCAACGTGGCTGTCGGAGAAGTGCCCTGAGCCCTGTAGAAGCATAGCTGGCGGTGCGGCATGGATCCTGCTGACGTTTCCGTGATTCCGTAGGAGGTTTGAGAGCACCCAACGTCATGGGCGCACGCGGGGAACCATCATTACCTGTTACCGGAGTAACTTAGATGGGACACCGGTCTTGTTCCTTCATAGCCTAAGGCGGCTAGCTAAGGGTAGGGTAATGATGGATCCCTAGTAGCGTAGCTGATACGAGGCCGAGGTCGGGCGAGGCGGCGACTCCTTCGAGGCCAAGGCTGAGGTCAGGCGAGGCAGAGTCCTTCTCCCGAGGCCGATGCTGAGGCCGAGGCCTGGGGTCGAGCAAGGCGGAGACTTTCCCCTGAGGCCGAGGTTGAGGCCGAGGCGGGGCGGAGTCCTTCTCCCGAGGCCGAGGCTGAGGCCGAGGTCAGGGTCGGTTGAGGCAGAGACCTTCTCCCGAGGCCGAAGCTGAGGCCAAGGCCTGGGGTCGGGCGAGGCGGAGCTCCCTATTGCGCTCGAGGCCGAACTCGAGGGAGGTCGTAACTTGCTGTTGTCAGCCTTTCCCTAGTGGCTAGCACAGTTGCTGGAGCGGGGTGAACAACGCTGTTTTCCTGTCAGAACGATCAGTAAGGGGGGCGAAGTGACTGCGGTCACTTCGACCTTGCCGACTGAGGCATGCGTGTTAGGATAAGGTGTCAGGCGATCCCCGCATTAAATGTGCATGCGATACGGCCGGTTGGTAAGGCGATTCGGACGAGGTCGCTGTACGACAAAGCTTGCCTGCACTAGACTTTGGGCGAGCCGAGGGCGTGTCTGCTGACTGAGGGGACCCTCGGGCAAGGCGTGAATTCGTCCGGGACTACTGTCCTAGCTCGAGGCTGGGCTCGGAAGAGGTCGCGTCCCTTGGTGGATGAAGCCCACGCTTTATCAATCGTTTATGGTTTGTTCTGAAGATGTTTTCGAGCAGGATTAAGGAGCATTGGGGGTACCCCTAATTACGGTCCCTGACAGTAGCCCCCGAGTCTCGAAGGGAGTGTAGGTACTCGCTTGGAGGTTCTGCCGGATTTTTCGCAAGGGGACCGGCCCTTCTCGGTTATGCTTTGTTTCGGTGGGTGCGCTCGAGCGCACCCGCCGGGTGTAGCCCCCGAGGCCTCGGAGGAGTGGTTTGACTCCTCCAAGGTCTTAATCCTTTTTGTGATGCCTCGGTCAGCCTTGTCGTTCCCTCATGCGGCCCAACCGCAGCCCGGGTGCACGGTCAGGCTCCGAGTTTTCAAGCTAGTTTGTTGACGTGGTCAATGGTTTGGCCGTAGCCTGGTGCGAGAGCAGCCCCCGAGCCTCTGCACGGAGCGAGAGGACGATCAAGAACTGTCTCGGCTTTTATTGTACGCCCTTTCGTCGCCTTTCCGCAAGGAGGAAGGGAGAGAAAGCGCCGTGTTACCCCCGGGGGCACCGAACATGGTGTTTCCAGTGAGCTGCTAACGGGTGATCCGAGTGGACGCCCGAGCCCCGTTCGATAAGGATCGGCTAGTGGCCCAGAGGCGCGCTCTAAAAGTACCTGCAGGTGATTTGCTGGACCCGGACCCATTCGATAGGATCCAAGGGCTCGATGCCTCCCTCCGGTGGGATTCTATTACAAATCGTTCCCGCTGGTCTCGGAAATGTCCTAGGGTACCTCGGGAGCATAGCCCGAGCCTCGGTCATGTAACAGACGTACCTAGGGTGGCAGCTGTCGAACCCTTTCGAGGGGCCAGCCTCGAACCCCTGTTCAGTAATGAGCTCGGAGCCCGAGTGCTCTGGGGCGGTTACCGAACCCCGGAGGGCGCAACCTTCGAACCCCTGATCAGTAGGAGGGCTCGGGGCCTGTTTCCTTCGCCAAGAAGGATCCTCTTTGCAATATCCCCTTTCCCGGTCCCTGTGGCGAGAGAGAGGAAAAGGAAAAGGATATGAATTTAAATAATGTGGCGCACCTTTTATGACGTGGTCGTCATGACGGAGACGAAACGGCGCCCGCTTCGCCTGCCGGAGGTGTCGCTTGCCCTGCCAAGGAGTTAATGCAACGGGACGGGCGATTCGCGGGGCGTCTGTTGCGCGTGCGCGAGTCGTTCGAGGAACGGAACACGGGTGCATCGTTTTTTATGCTGCGGGGGAGGGCTACCCTGCCATTTTGAGAGAGGATGCGAACCTATAGGCGATTGGGTCGCTGCTTCTGCACGCTTGTTGCTGCAGTTACTGCCGGCCCGCCTCTGATCATATCGACCGTCGTGCCTATCTTCGCGGCTGAGTGACCCGTGACCGTCGCAGTTACCGGGCACTGTTGGGTCACGCGCAGGGCTGCCTTGAGTCGCTGCACCAGTTCCGCAGTCGAGAAGACACAGCATTGGTGCAAGTGGTGGTGTGGTTTCCTTGCACGCAGTGACCGACGCGCCGGTTACATGACATGTGGGACCGGGCCTCCGTGCTGGACCTCTGGATGCGACGATGCCGAAAGGGTGCGCAACCGTGGTGTGGTTGCATGCTCCCCGCGTGGCGGCCCGCCCTTTTGACTGCTGGTTTCGGCGATGATGCGGGAACGCTTATAACCGTAGGGCGGTTACATGCTTCGCGTGTGGCGGTTTGCCTCCTTCGCGTTTTGGGTCAGCTCGCATGACAAGTGGGACCCAGCCCCCGTGTCGTGGGGTGGGAACCCTGGAGCACGTCGGTGGAGATTTTGCCCGTGACGCTTGGGGGTGCAAGTGAGGAGATCTGCCTTTAAAAAGGGACCGACCCCCCAGGGGGTAGCCATGCCTTCACACTTCTCGCATTCATCGTGTCTTTCCTTCTCCCGAGCCTCCAGATGGGGTGCACCTGTGTTGCCTTCTTCTTGCTGCTGTTTGAGGAGCGTGACCCCATGGGGGTTGGTGCTCTCCAGTCATCGCTCGACTTCAAGGATTTTCATCATGCAGCCCGGCTGCATTCCCCCACCAATGGTCATCCGTAGGGATGATCACTAGCCTTGTGGTGGGGAGAAGCAAGCCGGGCTATGGCCTCTGCCCCGCCCTCAGCTTCAAGGATGTTCATCATCCGGGCTGAGGAGGAGGGCGCGCCGAGTGGGGTCCTGCCTCCCGCATGGGCCGGTGACCCGCTTCTTCCTCCAGCATTCGGGGGAGGAGGGCATCCTCCAGCCCTACGGAGGAGGCGTCCTCCAGCCATGCGGGGGAAGGCGAACTGCTGCTGTCTGGTCAGGGTGCAGCTGTCCGTCCTTCATCCGGGCGACGGTCGTGCCGTGCGCAGGTGGCTGCTGTCACCGGTGCTGGAGTGGGGGCTGCCGCTGGTGAGGCTTCCCACCGCAGCGGTTGCCTCCACCGACGAGACCATTGGTGCCAGCTGCGGTCCGGACCTCCGGCTCTTTGGCTTTAATGGCTGGTTCTCGTCCCTCGTGAGGGGACGTGGACGAGGGCCTTTTCTCAGTAGCGTTCGCCCTGAGGCCATTGTTGCTGCTGTCTAGCCGCCCGAGGTGGAGGTCGTTGTCGTGCTGCTGGTGCAGTGGTCGCCGGCGAGCTGCTCGGAGCTCGTTATCCCGTAGGCCTTCTAGTGTGGAGGTTGTTCATTCCTGCGGGAATGGACCTGGAGTCCCGTTTGTAATGGTACCGTCTTGAGGGCGAGATGTAACAGCTTTAACTACTAAGACATCTGTCGTAGGTCGGGACAACCGCCGAGGGCGTTGCCGACGTCTAAGTCTAGGTACCATTGTTACCCCGAGTACGTGTGTTTGTTCTTTGTGGCTGCTGAAGCCTGAACATTTGGGTATAAAGCCGTGTTTCTTTCCTCTTGTTTCGAGCATTAATACTTGTTCGTCAGTGGCAGAATCACTTGTCCGAGCGTGAGCTGCCTTTCCTGGAAGGTGACGAGTGAGGTATCCGTATCCCAGAGGCGTAGGAGTCCCTCGGCTCGGTCGACCTTGCCGTTCAAGGTCTCAGCCGCTCGTTACTAGGATTCCGCTACTGACATAATCGAAATGCATGAAAGTCGTCTTTGGAGGAAAACTTTTCCGAGGAAAGATTTGGCGCAGAGGGTGCTTCCCCTTTCCAGACCCCGAGGCGACCGCTCGGGTTGGGACCCTTGCGGAGGGTCTGGCCATGGCCGTCGGGTCTGCTTGGTCCGCCCAAGCTAGTGTGTCCGGGCCGAAGGGGCGTTTTCCCCGCTTTGAGACTTTGTTTTTGTCTCCATTATTTTCCTTACGTCCGAAGAATGTTGTCCTGCTGTCTGCAGGGTTCAAGACGGCTCTTGACGAGTCCGTCAAGAACTGCAAGGCGCTTACCGAGGCGGCTGAGCGGAAGGAGGTCGAGCGCGTGGCCATGTCCGAGGCCATCTCGGCCTTCTGCCAGACCTTTGGCCTCGACGGCGTCCCCTCGGGTAGCTCCCCCCAGAGTCATCTATGGGCCTTGGGTGGCCATGTGCGCAACAGACTCCGTGGGGCGCCGACGAAGAGGACGCTGCCTTAGCCGAGGTCCAGAGGCTTGACGCGGCTGTCGAGGGCCCAAGCGCGGCGCTGGCTTCCTCCTTCGAGGTGGAGGTCCTTCCACCTGTGTGACCGCCCGAGGCCGGGCCGGATTCTGCCGAGGGAGGAAACGACGCCGAGGGTGACGCCCCCCTCCTGCCGATGTCTGAGCCTGCAGGAATAGTTTGTTTTAAGTATGCGTATGTTTTTTGCGGCCGCTGAGGCCTAAACATTATTGTTGGATTATAAAGCTGCGTTTTCTTTCCTCTTGTTTCATGCGTTAGGACTTATTCGGTAGCGAAATCGCTTATCCGAGCGTGAGTTACTTTTCGCAGAAGGTGATGAGTGAGGTATCCGTATCGCAGAGGCGTAGGAGTCCCTCGGCTCGGTCGGCCTTGCCGCTTACGTGTTCTCTCGTCATTTTTAGGATTTCGTTATCGATATAGCCGAAAGAACGAGAAGTCGTTTTGGTAGAAAGGTTTTCGAGCGTTAGGACTTGTTTGATAGCAGAATCGCTTATCCGAGCGTGAGCTAGCTTTTCGTGGAAGGTGATGAGTGAGGTATCCGTATCCCAGAGGCGTAGTAGTCCCTCGGCTCAGTCGGCCTTGCCGCTTATGGTCTCTCTTGCTCGTCTTTAGGATTCTGTTATCGATGCAGTCGAAATGCTCGAAAGATGTTCCGGCAAAAGACTTTTCCAAGGAAAAATTTTGACGCAGAGGGGGTTCCCCCCTTCTAGCCCCGGACGGAGGATCGGGCTTTGCCGAGGCAAGGCTGATCTTTCCTTGATGGTTAGACTTTATTTATGCATGTAAAGAAAGCGAGATACATGAACGACTTGAAACATTTTAAGGGTAAAAGCAACGTAGCTGTTCGATGTTTCAACCATTGATGTAGACCTCGCCTTGATCGTTGGCCAGCTTGTATGTCCCGGGCTTCAAAATCTTGGCAATGATGAAGGGCCCTTCCTAGGGAGGGGTAAGTTTGTGGTGCCCTCGGGCGTCTTGTCGCAGCCGAAGTACCAAGTCCCCCACTTGGAAGTCTCGGGGCCAAACCCTTCGGGCGTGGTGGCATCGCAGAGACTGCTGATACCGCGCCGAGTGTAGTAAGGCCACGTCCCGAGCCTCTTCCAGCTGGTCCAACGATTTCTCTCGGCTGGTCTGGTTGCTTTGGTCATCGTAAGCCTTTGTCCTCGGGGAACCGTATTCCAAGTCCGTGGGTAAGATGGCCTCGGCCCCATAGACTAGGAAAAACGGCGAGAAACCCGTGGCCCAGCTCGGCGTCGTCCTCAAACTCCAAACCACCGAGGGTAGCTCTTTTATCCACCGCTTGCCAAACTTATTGAGGTCGTTGTAGATCCTCGGCTTTAGTCCCTGCAAAATCATACCGTTGGCGCGTTCCACCTGCCCATTCGTCATTGGGTGCGCTATGGCGGCCCAGTCCACACGGATGTGGTGGTGCTCGCAGAAGTCTAGGAACTTTTTCACAGTGAACTGCGTGCCATTGTCAGTGATGATTGAGTTTGGGACCCCAAAGCGATGGGTGATATTTGTGAAGAACGCCACCGCCTGCTCGGACCTGATGCTGGTTAAGGGTTGGACCTCGATCCACTTGGAGAATTTGTCGATGGCGACCAGCAGGTGTGTGAAGCCCCCGGGTGCCTTCTGCAAGGGGCCGACGAGGTCCAGACCCCACACGGCAAACGACCAAGTGATGGGTATTTTCTGCAGGGCTTGAGCGGGCTGGTGCGTCTGTCTTGCATAGAATTGACACCCTCGGCAGGAGTGTACAATCCTAGTGGCGTCGGCCACCGCGGTTGGCCAGTAGAAACCTTGTCGGAAGGCGTTTCCCACGAGGGCTCGAGGTGCTACATGGTGACCACAAGCCCCCGAGTGTATTTCTTGTAACAGCTCTTGTCTTCGGGCAATGGATATGCATCGTTGGAGAATGCCTGAGGGGCTGTGGTGGTACAGCTCCTTTTCATCACCCAGCAAAACGAACGACCTGGCGTGCCGAGCCAGTCGCCGAGCTTCGGCTTTGTTGAGGGGCAGCTCTCCTCGGAGGAGATATTCTTGGTACGGGGTCTGCCAGTTCGGGACCGGTGTGACACCATCCCGCTCCCCCTCAACGCGTAGGGCCTCACACTCGGCGGCCGAGGGTACCTCGGGCTGGGCCGAGGCCTCCTCGGGCTCGGGCGCATCGTCAACTTTGATGGATGGCTGATATATATCCTTGGAGAAGACGTCCAGGGGAACTGCCATTCGCCCTGAGGCTATTTTCGCGAGCTCATCTACGGTTTTGTTGTACCGTCGAGCAACATGGTTGTGTTCCAGCCCGTAGAACTTGTCTTCCAAACGCCGAACTTCGTCGCAGTAGGCCTCCATTTTTTGGTCGCGGCAGTGGGAGTTCTTCATGACCTGGTCAATGACGAGCTGCGAGTCGCCACGAGCGTCGAGGCACCGAACCCCTAGCTCGACAGCGACGCACAGGCCATTAACCAAGGCCTCGTACTCGGCCACGTTGTTTGACGCCGGAAAATGGAGGCGCAATACGTAGCGCACATGTTTCCCGAGGGGTGAGATGAAGAGCAAGCCAGCACCTGCTCCTGTTTTCATCAGCGACCCGTCGAAGTACATGGTCCAAAGTTCGGGCTGGATTGAGGTCGTCGGCAACTGGGTGTCAGTCCATTTAGCCAGGAAGTCAGCCAAGACTTGGGATTTTATGGCCTTCCGAGGGGCAAACGAAAGCGTTTCGCCCATGAGTTCCACTGCCCATTTTGCTATCCTACCTGAGGCATCTCGGATCTGGATGATTTCTCCCAGGGGAAAGATGACACCACAGTAACCGGATGAGACTCGAAGTAGTGTCGCAGCTTCCGCTGTTTCAGAATCACTACATACAGCAACTTCTGGATTTGCGGGTAGCGGACTTTGGTCTCGGATAGTACTTCGCTGATGAAGTAGACTGGCCTCTGGACGAGCAGTGCGTGCCCTTCTTCTCGTCTCTCGACTATGACCGCAGCGCTGACCACCTGAGTGGTTGCGGCGACGTAAATCAAGACGGCTTCTTCCGTAGCGGGGGGCACCAAGATGGGCGCATTTGTAAGGAGCACCTTTAAGTTTCCGAGGGCTTCCTCAGCCTCTGGGGTCCAAGTGAAGTGCTCGGCCTTCCTTAAGAGGCGGTACAAGGGCAAACCTTTCTCGCCGAGGCACGAGATGAAGCGGCTCAGAGCCGCAAGGCATCCCATGACCCTTTGTACTCCTTTCAAATCTTTGATGGGCCCCATGTTGGTGATGGCCGCGATTTTCTCCGGGTTGGCTTCGATGCCTCGTTCGAAGATGATGAACCCTAAGAGCATGCCTCGGGGGACTCCGAAGACACACTTCTCAGGATTGAGTTTTACGCTCTTCGCTTTTAGGCAACTGAATGTTACCTCAAGGTCAGAGAGGAGGTCGGAGGCTTTCTTTGTTTTGATGATGATGTCATCGACATAAGCCTCGACCGTTCTGCCGATGTGTTCTCAGAACACATGGTTCATGCACCTCTGGTAGGTGGCGCCTGCATTCCTCAAGCCAAATGGCATTGTAGTATAACAATACATGCCAAAAGGTGTGATGAAAGAAGTCGCGAGCTGGTCAGACTCTTTCATCTTGATTTGGTGATAGCCCGAGTAGGCATCGAGGAATGACAGGGTTTCGCACCCAGCAGTGGAGTCCACAATTTGATCGATGCGAGGTAGAGGGTAGGGAACCTTCGGACATGCTTTGTTCAGACCAACATAGTCTACGCACATCCTCCATTTCCCACCCTTTTTCTTTACAAGCACAGGGTTAGCTAACCATTCGGGATGGAATTCCTCTTTGATGAACCATGCAGCCATCAGCTTGTGGACCTCCTCGCCTATGGCTCTGCGCTTTTCTTCATCAAAACGGCGCAGGGACTGCTTCACGGGTCGGGCTCCAACTCGGATGTCCAGTGAGTGCTCAGCGACATCCCTCGGTATGCCCGGCATGTCCGAGGGACTCCACGCGAAAACTTCAGCGTTTGCGCGGAGAAAGTCGACGAGCACTGCTTCCTATTTGGGGTCGAGCTCGGAGCCGATCCTGACTTTCTTGCTGGCATCGCTGCTGGGGTCGAGAGAGACGGACTTGACCGCCTTGGCCGGATCGAAGTTGCCAGCGTGCCGCTGCGCATCGGGCGCCTCCTTGGAGAGGCAATCCATGTTGGCGATGAGGGCTTCGAACTCGGCGAGGGCCTCGGCGTACTCCACGCATTCCACATCGCACTCGTAAGCGTGGCGGTATATGGGCCCGACGGTGATGACTCCCTTGGGGCCAGGCATCTTGAGCTTGAGGTAGGTGTAGTTGGGGATGACCATGAACTTGGCGTAGCATGGTCTTCCCAGCACCGCATGATAGGTCCCTCGGAACCCAACTACCTCGAAGGTGAGGGTTTCCTTTCGGAAGTTGGAGGGAGTTCCGAAGCAGACGGGCAAGTCAACTTGTCCGAGGGGCAGGATACGCTTTCCGGGTGCGATCCCGTGGAAGGGTGCTACACCAGCCCGGATCTTGGACCGATCAACCCCCAAGAGCTCCAGGGTCTTGGCGTAGATGATGTTGAGGCTGATGCCTCCATCCATGAGGACCTTGGAGAGCCTAACGTGGCTGATGATCGGGTCGACGACGAGCGGGTACCTTCCTGGGCTCGGCACGAAGTCGGGGTGGTCGCCTTGGTCGAAGGTGATTGGCTTGTCGGACCAGTCTAGGTAGACTGGCGCTGCCACCCTCACCGAGCAGACTTCCCGGCACTCTTGCTTGCGGTGCCGAGCCGAGGCGTTCGCCACCTGTCCTCCGTAGATCATGAAGCAGTTGTGGACCTCCGGGAA